>WOAB01000209.1:2400000-3891863 GCA_027886185.1 Rheum nobile | reverse complement strand
TTCTGTTGAGAAGCCATAACAGTATTTGCATTCTCTGCTCAGAGTTGAGCCTCTTCCTTGATGTCTGGTGATGACCAGTTGCCTGTGTTTGTTGTTGCTGAGACTCCTGTTGATCTTCTTCCATCTCTCTAGCTGGCTCATTGAGATAAAAAAGAAGCTCAACTTCTTCCATGTCCCCTGATGGCTCATTTAGATCAAATGGAAGCTCAGATTCTCCCATGTCTAAAGACATCAAGATCGGACAATGATGCAATTTTGATTCTATGTTTTTTGTTTTTCCTTTAGTTTTTGAATTTAAGAGATGAGTAAATGCTTGTTTAACTCTGTAAATGAATAATGAACTCTGTATTTATGGTGATGAGGGAATTTGCAGAGGGAATGTGGGTTTAAGGAGGCACAATCCGTGTGCTTTTAATGCTGTAATTCTATTGGCTATCAATAAATGTTGTTGAGTAATTTGGGAAAAAAACTGTGGGATTGTTAAAGCTATAATTTTTGTCATATTACTTCTTTTCATTATGTAATCTTGTTGGTTTAGTGCAATTAATGCAATTTGTACTCTCTTTTTCTCCTAAATTCTTGTGCATTTTGAGAAATCGAAACTATATTAAGGGACATAGAGAGTACTATTTAAATAAAATAAATTTTAAATTAATTGCTATATGATTAATATTAACCAGATCTCTTTTTGTATTCTTTATAAAATAAAATTTTAATAACTATTTTATTTAATCTCCCAATAATATTTTAGTCATAGGCGATATATGATAAGTATTGATCCAAAACACAAAAAATATACTTTGCAACATCAACAAAAGCTAATATACTCCGTGGTTGTACGTGTTCATCATGATATAAATACTGTGAACAAAATAAAAACATGATATATATAGTTTGCCTCACAACATTTTTTTATCAACCCACATTATCATTTAGTATCACGTACGTACATTATCATCAATGACTTCATCATATATCTTATTAACTATTTTATATACATTACATATAAATAAGCTAGCTATATCACTATAGCTCATAGGTCTTATTACTATATATTACAAGAAGAGAGACCGTACATTACATACATGCATGAAATTAATTAACCATTAAACCACATATCTTAAAACAACATGCACTAATATATATATATATATATATATATATATATATATATATATATATATATATATATATATATCACTCCAAGTATAGCAAGATATATAGGGCAAATTATTTAGGGTTTAATTATCTTGGCCTACTATATATATATATAGTAATCTTGATCACTTGGACACCCAAACCACATGATCCTCCGGCAGAAAATGGCAAACCGGAACTCTCCCGGGCTTCACCTTCAACACCATGAAAGCCAAGTGCTTAGGGTTCCACTGCGACGTGTCGGTGTGGCACACCGCCACCGCCTTCACCTCCGCCGCCTTTGCCCCCTCCAACGCCACCTCGTAAACCCTAGTCGTCTCTGTCTCGTGGCAGTAGAACACTGCGTAGGCGTAGCTTTGCTTGTGGCAAACCACTGCACGCGCCTCCTTCCCGCGCCCTAGCCTCGTCGCCTTCACAACCTTGTACTTCTCTGCTTTGTTGTCACCTGACAAAATTACAAAATACCCCTCAATATATGTCACTTTCATGAAAATGGCCCCTTACAAAAACAAAATTACATGCATTCATCCATTGTCGATTGACACTGTTCATGGGTCGGTCCAATATTCGGTTTTGGATCGAACCTAATTGAACAGACTAGACCAAAACCGAACCGATTATAAAAACAATAATTATATTCGTTCGGTTTTCGATTTTCAACAAAACAATAGTCGGTTTTCGGTTCTTTCGGTCAAAATCAAATATTTTAAAAAATAAAAATAAAATCCTAGATTCCTAGATAAATTAGTTAATCTTTATTCAGTTCGGTCTAATTCGGTTCAATACGGCTCAGTTCGGTCCAAATTCAGTTCACTAAGACGCGTTTTAATATCTAAATTAACCTATTTTTAACATGTTCGATTATTTCAGTGTATAAATGAACCGAAAAAGCCGAACCTTACCCGAACCAAACCGAATATCGATCTATAAAAATTTGATATTTGATTTCAGGTTTGTTCAATTTAATTCGATTTTAGACCGATGAACAACTCTAATATTTCATTAGTTATTAATCACCACCCAAACCGTGAATTTTACACTTAGATACTGTTAATTTACTATTAACCATAACATATATACGTCTTTATAAGTTTTCTTATAAGGGTTTACCATATTATAAAGACATTTGGTGTGATTAGATTATGTATTATTTCGCATTATAATGTTAAAAACTGATATTATAATGTCAGTTTTTAGTATTATAATGCGTAATTCAAATGATGTTTTATTACCTGAATCAGTTGACACTACGAATACACGTTTCCCGAGCTTAGACGTGGCATAATCCACCATCCCCTCCAAGGAGGCAACACACCGCTTGTCTTCTCCTTTCACGGGCTTCTCCTCGCACTCCTTAACGGTGCTCTCAACGGTAACCGCCTCGGCGGATCCCGGGGCCACGTTGAGGCGGTCAAGGATCTCCGGCAGCTTGTCCGACGAGAACGGTACGGAGTCAGCAACACTACGTGGCAGGAAGGCGGTGGAGGAGCCGCCACTCCTGGTGAAGTGGAGGTTCATTGTCTTTTCCGTAGGGGTAATTAGGTCTTTTTCGAGGAAGAATAAGGCCGCGTTTGGATCGTCGTGGAGTTGGGTTTCTGTTGCCGCGTATTTGTATATGAAGCCCTTTGGGCCGTGGACGTTGACCGTCGTACCTGCTTTTCCGACGACGACGCCGGTTTTTGATATCGGGCCGCTAACGTGCACCTTTGTTCCTCCTTTGCCGACGCCGACGCTCACTGTAAGAGATCGATGTATATATATATAGAGAATCACATCATTATTTAATCAGGATTTGTTTGACATAGACATATTATAATGGCATTTCAATTATATTATATATAGATTTAAAATGTTGTTTGGTAAAATAACTATTTTTCACAAAAATGTTTTTTTACTAAAAGCCCTCAAATATAACCAAGGGTCCGTTTGTATACAAATTTGAATGTATTAAAATATATTATCTTGTATTAAATTAGTGATTTACTGTAATTTAATGTAAAATAAGGGCATGTTTGGTATCGATATTAAATATATGAGATATCGGATATCGATATCAGTATGAATATCAAGATATGAGTATAAATGATATCAAGATATCGGATATGGATATAGATATGTGTGATATTTTTTATATACCCAATTCATGAGAGATGTCAAAATAATTTTCTGATATTACTTTGATATCACTCATACTCATATATTGATATCGAAATCTGATACCAAACAGCAAATATCGGTTTGATATCGAATTCAGGATTATACCAAACAACATATATATGTATCAGTGATATCCACACCCATACCTGATATCAATACCAAACGGACCCTAATGCATTATTTTAGAGAATCCACACAGATTCTAAAATTCAAAATTTAAAATATTACGTAAATTCCAATATCTCAAAACTTTTTTTAATTAAAAAATACATTATAACTAACAAAGTCTTTCTAAATTTATTTATCAAATAAATACTTAATTATGATTGGTTAAAACATAAAGGAATTTTTATTTTTTATTTTCGATGTTACACGTGCCTACTTAATTAACGAAGCGTTTGATAAATGCAATTAAAATATGTTAATTAAATAAATTAACAAACCAGCAGCGTTAGTATCCAGAGAATCCTTGATGGCTTTAGGCATGGGGGTGTTGGGCAACACTTGTTTCCAATATTTCTCTGCTGGTACAGAAGCACTGCACACCACCACTGCAACCTAAAAATATATATATATGTACAAATTAAATGTAGTGCATATTAATCCAAATTCATGTATATAGAATTGGATAAAATAAAAGGAGTATATATATGTCAAGATAATTAAGTAATTAATCATGTAGAAGAGAAGAAGTTTACACTGAGGAAGATAATAGCTGATGATAGGAGAGGAACCTCCATTTTGATAAAATTGAGTTTAGCTTGTAGTTACAGATGAAGATAATTAAAGAGGTAATTAATTAAGTTGCCACTAGATCCGATATTTATAGGGTAATTTGATGGTTTGTATTATTATTTATTATATTGACGTGATGAAAGTTACTTCATACTTCGTATTAATTAATGGCATGTATATTTACGAAGCTAATTTATGTTGTTGGACATGTTAAATTTGGCTTTTTTACTAATTGAGGTGGCATATCAGTTTGTACGCAACATAATAATATGAGTATGAGTATAGTAAGAGTTTGTTTGAATTATTCATTATTTAGCATTATAATATCAAAAAATGATATTATATATTATCTAGTATTATAATATTAAAAATAAGAGAAATTTGTGGAAAATCACCCGTTATTGGGCCGATTTTGAGAGTAACCACCCGTTATAAACGAAATTATTTTAAACCACCCATTATACCTATTCCGTTAGCGGGGAACCACCCAAGGCCGAAATCCGTTAGCTTTTCCGTCTCATTGTCCTAAATTACCATAATAACCCTGCTTCTTTAAAAAAATTACAAAAGAAACCGGGATTTAATCCCCAAATTACCCTCGTTATAAACCGGGTGGCTCATTTGGGGAAAAGTTACGATTTCATTTGGGGAAATTTTGGGGAAATTTTTAGGGTTAGGTTTTAGGGATGAATTGCCGAAATTGGGGATGAATTTGGGTATGAATTGCTGAAATTGGGCATTTATTTTGGAGAGCGACTGGTGCTAGAGAAATCCGAGTGTGTTCCATCATCTTCTCTGAGCGAAAGTGGGGACAAATTGGAACTTCGAGCGACATAGGAGGGATTGAGGAGCTGCGACAGAGGAAGAATTTGAGGAGCTGCGACAGAGGAGAGATTTGACGATAACAAAGACTCGAAATTGGAACTTCGAGCGATACGAAGTCCCATCTTGTGCTTCTTCTGCTTAGTGGAGGGAGATTCCACCATAAGGGGCGATTTCAAGGTAAGATTCCATTGCCCTTATTTTATGCTTTCTGAATGTGTATATATAATTCAAGTGGTGTTTTTAGACCGATTGACTGTATTTGTTGTGTTGTCCATCATGTGATTCACTACACATTGCTTTTTGCTGTTTTTAGGCATTTCTAGGGTATTATGTGATGTTTACTCTATGTGTAGGAGGGAGACCACCGAGTGAGAACACTTTACCTGTTCATCCTAGGAAGAGAAAGTACACAAGGAAAGAGGTAAGTCAATCTCTATTTAATTTTGAAATGCCTATTGCATATAAAAATGAGAATTTTAACTTTATATTATAATGCTAGGTGAGGTCACACATGGAAGCCAATGAAGCTCCTCAAGCCCATGCAGCCCCTGAAGTCCCTCAATTCCCTGAAGCCCCTCAATCCCAAACTAAAGACTTTGATATGGTAAGTAAATACACTCTTAGGGATGAATTAACATTTGTTGCCCTCATTCTAAGGTCATGAACTTGCTCTTATACAGGAGGAACTCATTTCACTTGACCACCAACAAATACCAACTCAAGGATCACAGGTACCATGCTCAACTATGGTGAACAATGATATTCCATCAACACAAGTGAATTCTGGATCCAGGAATGGTAGGAAGCTATACCCTATAAGGAGGCCACCACTGAGGACCACAATTACAACAAGGTCTCAACTAGCAAGTGCCATGAAAACAAGAACAAGATCTTCAAGATGATGTAATTTGGTAGTTATTTTCTGTTTGTGACTTACCCTAAACAATGTGATGTAACTGAAGACCTTGAAAATGTGATGTAACTGATGTTAAAGAGACAGTTTGTAACTGATGTTAAGTAGTACTGATACGGGGGTTAGCCGTGTAGAAGATGGATCTAGGCAACGGATCTCAAAACAAAAAAAAACACAAGATTAGAACAATATCGGAAGTGAAACTAATGGATAGGATAATAGATAGAACCAATAGAAACGACGAGAAAACCCGCTTGCGTGATAGCAAGGAACCTTGTCGAACGATCTACCAACCCGATCTCTACAACGCCACACAACCAAGAATCGCGGACGAACTTGGAGCACGGAGAGGATTGCTTATGATGTACGAAATCACCAACTCCAGAGGGACTTGACAAAGACGAAAACAACTAAGCAGGAAAGAATAATCGATTGAGACTCTCACGGGGAGCCGAGTTTCAAAGCAAAACCCAAGCTCTGTTTTTGTGTTTAATAATGTGAGAAATCTAACTAATGAAGAAGACAAGGGAGGCCTTAAATACCCTAGGAGGGCCGGCCCTAGCTTCCCAAAACGGGTTACACTTAATCCCGAAATATCCGAAAATAGAAAGCTGAAAATAAATAAATAATAATCCTAAAAATATCCAATGCAAAAATTAATAAGATTAAACATATGTAACGTTGACCAATAAAGTCAACGCCTTGACTTTGGACTTGTCCTCTTCGTCATGTGATACATCATGTGCCATAAACGTCTCCAGCTCTTGACGTAGTTTCTTCAATCTTGACCTAGTAATCGGTCCATCAAAGGTTGGCACTAATGGCGGGGATGATTCCTCATCATTCTCCCCTTCTTGAAAAGGACTCGTCCTCGAGTCATCAACACCAGCGGCTGCATAAGGGGTAAGATCACCGACATTGAATATCGGGCTCACGCCATAGTCATCGGGCAGCTCCAACACATAGGCATTGTCGCCTACTCTCTTCAGCACCTTGAACGGTCCATCACCTCTGGGAGACAACTTCGACTTCCTCTGCTCCGGGAACCGCTCCTTGCGCAGGTGTAGCCACACCAAGTCGCCGGGCTCGAACAACACTTGACGCCGGCCGTGATTAGCTCGGGCTGCGTTCTTCGCTGCAGTAGCTTCCAAACGAGCCTTAGTCCGCTCGTGCAGCTCCTTCATGAACTCAACCTGTCTATCAGCATCAAAGTATGCTCGTTCCGGTAAAGGCAACGGCTTAAGATCCAAAGGGGTTAGGGGATTCAAACCATACACACATTCAAAATGGGACATATTGGTAGAAGAATGAATAGTCCTATTATAAGCAAATTCAACATGTGGTAAGGCATCTTCTCAACTTTTCAGATTAGATTTAATAACAGCCCTAAGGATAGTACCCAATGTACGGTTAGTGACCTCAGTTTGTCCATCTGTCTGGGGGTGACTAGCAGTAGAGAACAACAACTTAGTACCAAGTTTACCCTACAAAGTCTTCCAAAAGTAACTCAGAAATTTGACATCCCTATCACTCACAATAGTACGAGGTACACCGTGTAACCGAACAATCTCTCTAAAGAACAAATCAGCAACATTCCTAGCATCATCAGTTTGATGGCATGCAATAAAGTGAGCCATTTTAGAGAACCTATCAACAACCACAAATATAGAATCTCTCCCCTTCTTAGTCCTAGGCAAGCCAACAATAAAATCCATACTAATATCAACCCAAGGAAAGCAAGGAATAGGCAAGGGAGTATAAAGACCATGCGGTTTTGCCTTAGATTTAGCCTGTAAGCACTCAACACAACGTTTGATAAAATTCTCTACATCCCTAAGCATGTGTGGCCAATAGAAATGAGTATGCAACATGTTATAAGTCTTATCTCTACCAAAATGACCCATCAATCCACCTCTATGGGACTCATCAACAAGTAACAACCGTAGAGAACAAACAGGAATGCACACCTTATCAACTCGAAACAAGAATCCATCAAACAAGAAAAACTTATCAAATGAACCCTTTTCCACACAATGCTTATAAATCACTCCAAAATCAGCATCCATATCATACAACTCCTTAATATAAACGAATCCAAGGACTCGAGCATCCAAAGTAGTCAAGAGTGTATGTCTCCTAGAAAGGGCATCAGCTACAACATTATCTTTTCCTTTCTTATACTTAATCACATAGGGAAATGTTTCTATGAATTCCATCCACCTACCATGCCTCCTATCCAACTTATCTTGACTCCTAAAATGCTTTAAGGACTCATGATCAGTTTTAAGCACAAATTCTCTAGGCCAAAGGTAGTGTTGCCAAGTTTTCAGCACTCTAAACAAGGCATATAATTCCCTATCATAAGTAGAATAATTCAAGCATGCACCTTTCAACTTTTCAGAAAAGAAGGCAATAGGCTTACCTTCCTGCATGAGGACTCCTCCAATACCAATGCCAGAGGCATCACACTCTACTTCAAAGGGGCGAGTGAAGTCAGGCAGAACCAGCAATGGCGCGTGTGTCAAACGATCCTTGAGAGTCTGGAACGCCTTTTCTTGAGCTTCACCCCAACGGAACGGAGTATTCTTCTTTGTGATCTCTGTCAGCGGGGCTGCAATGGTGCTAAAATATCGAACGAACCTCCTGTAGAAGCCAGCCAGGCCGTGGAAACTGCGCACGGAATCTCGAACGAACCTCCTGTAGGTCCCACCCCGGAACGGAGTATTTTTCTTGAGAGTCTCTCCACTTTAATTGCTTGGTGTAGCAAATCTGTCATGGTAGAATAGGGATACAATTCTATAGTGTCAGCTAAATGAGGATGCAAGATACGTAGATACCTGGACATAGTGGCCTCTTCATCTTCGACGACGTTGCCGCGTGCCATGGCTATCTGCATATTGTTGTAGACCTCTTCAACACCTAAAGAGCCTTGCCTCATAGTCTCCAAACGGTTGCGGAGAACTCTATTGTGGTGGTGGGAAACGAAGCGGGCCCTCATCATAGCTCTTATCTGGTTCCATGTGTTGACCGGAGGGTCCATGGCTTGTCTTCGAGCCTTCACAACAGAATCCCACCAAACCAAAGCATAACCAGTAAATTCAAGAGCAGCGAGTTGTACCTTTTTATGTTCAGGGAAATTGTGGCAACCCCAAATCTGCTCAATCTTCGTCTCCCATTCAAGGTAGACGTCTGGATCACACTTTCCATCAAAAGCCGGGATCTTCACTTTGATCCGTCCAATGCCGTCTTGTTCGGCTTCACGGCGGCGGGGCTGTCCGCGGTCATTCCGGGGGCGGTAAGGATGCCACTCATTACGCTCCTCGCGCTCATAGTCATGCATATCATCATCACCCCATAAACTAGAACGTATCGACATAGGAGGGGACTCAGACCTATCACGAGGGGCGGGATGCCGAATCGGGCGTATGCGGTCGGTGCCAGTGGCTAGCGGTTGGCGACGCTCGTCCATCGCCGCTTGGTAGGCCGTGGCTTGGTCGACCAAGGGCTCGGTGGCGGGAAGCGGTGCGCTATGCGATGGACCAATGTGTTCCTGCGCAGCCGGGAGTGGGTTGGAGCGGGTCTCCAACGAGTCAAACTTCGCAGACAACTGCGCGACTGTAGAAGCCAACTGTTGTAGCATCGCCTACATATCGACATGGGAACCATTTGCAGTAACCTGTTCATCACCGGAACCTGTCATGATCACCACTTAGACGAACACAGAAAGACGTTAAGGTTAGGAAAACCAAAAAAAACTCTCAAGTGTTTGCACTCGGTGATTGTACAACCTGCGAAGTTAGGCTCGTAAATGAAAAGTTCTCTATGTGCTCAAGATACGCAGCAAATCAAGGTCAAGCAGAGATGTAGTAGACAAGACAAGTAGATGTACGACGAAAAATGACTCAAACAAAAGCGAGACTAGAGAACGACTCAACAAGGAAAGCGACACAACTATAGTCACAAGAATGAAATGCAACTAAAGATGGGGCTATATATGTGTTTCGAACTCAAGAAATGCGAATTGCAAGTCAGAAAGACGTACCTTTGTTGACTCGGAACGAAGCCAATTGGAGCCGAGAGTGACCCGAGGGAACGGAAAGGAGAAGGGGTTCGGGCAAGAGAGGGTAGTGCTCGACTGAGGGCAACCCGGGGTGGGACCCGGTCGGGTTGGGGTCGGGTGGGGGGGACTGAGAGCAACCCGGGGTGGGACCCGGTCGGGTTGGGGTCGGGTGGGGGGGACTGAGAGCAACCCGGGGTGGGACCCGGTCGGGTTGGGGTCGGGTGGGGTAGACTGAGAGCAACCCGGGGTGGGACCCGGTCGGGTTGGGGTCGGGTGGGGACAGGCTGAGAGCAACCCGGGGTGGGACCCGGTCGGGTTGGGGTCGGATGGGGTGGACTGAGGGCAACCCGGGGTGGGACCCGGTCGGGTTGGGGTCGGGTGGGGACAGGCCGGGTGGGGCTTGACTGAGCGGAACCCGGGTAGGACCCGGTCGGGTGGTGGCCGGGTGGTGGCGACTGAGCGCAACCCAGGGTGGGACCCGGTCGGGTTGGGGCCGGGTCGGTGGCAGGTACGTGAGGGCTGGGTTAACTGAGGCTCACTCGGTCGGGTTGTGGCCGGGTACTGTTGCGGCGACAACGAGGTCCGAAAAAAAATCTGAAACGGAACCCTAATTTTTTTTATTTTATTTTTTATATTTCGAAAAAAAAAAAAATCTCAAAAAATCTCAAAAATCCCAGATGCCTTTTCCTCTTTTTTTTTTTTTTTTGAATTTCGATAATGTTTTTTTTTTTTTTTTTTGATATAATTTTCTTTTAGGCAACTTGTTTTTCTTGGGATATTACACCATAAAGATAAAATAAAATCTCTAGAAAATCAAGCAAGTATCTTGAAGATTACCAAAATTGAACAACCGGATCTCTGGCGCGCACGAACCTGGACGCCGTCGTGTCTTGCTCGCCAAGCTAGGGTTCGAACAACAATGGTGGAAGGGGGGGGGGGCGAAATTTTTGTTGATTTTTGGACGGTTTTGATATGTTTTTGTGGATCCTCGTAGTCACAATCAACCGCAACGAACTCCTTTCCAAGACAAACAAGAGCAAACAATCAGTCAGACTAACAATTCACTAATGTGACTCAAACAAAGAAATTCAATTGACGATTGAAAACATGAAGATCCAATTTTTGATGATGAATCTGGAATCGTCAAAGGCGATCCGAAGCCGCAAAGCTCTTGATACCAATTGATACGGGGGTTAGTCGTGTAGAAGATGGATCTAGGCAACGGATCTCAAAACAAAAGAAAACACAAGATTAGAACAATAGCGGAAGTGAAACTAATGGATATGATAATAGATAGAACAAATAGAAACGACGAGAAAACCCGCTTGCGTGATAGCAAGGAACCTTGTCGAACGATCTACCAACCCGATCTCTACAACGCCACACAACCAAGAATCGCGGACGAACTTGGAGCACGGAGAGGATTGCTTATGATGTACGAAATCACCAACTCCAGAGGGACTTGACAAAGACGAAAACAACTAAGCAGGAAAGAACAATCGATTGAGACTCTCACGGGGAGCCGAGTTTCAAAGCAAAACCCAAGCTCTGTTTTTGTGTTTAACAATGTGAGAAATCTAACTAATGAAGAAGACAAGGGAGGCCTTAAATACCCTAGGAGGGCCGGCCCTAGCTTCCCAAAACGGGTTACACTTAATCCCGAAATATCCGAAAATAGAAAGCTGAAAATAAATAAATAATAATCCTAAAAATATCCAATGCATAAATTAATAAGATTAAACATATGTAACGTTGACCAATAAAGTCAACGCCTTGACTTTGGACTTGTCCTCTTCGTCATGTGATACATCATGTGCCATAAACGTCTCCAGCTCTTGACGTAGTTTCTTCAATCTTGACCTAGTAATCGGTCCATCAAAGGTTGGCACTGATGGCGGGGATGATTCCTCATCAAGTACTTTTGTAGACATGTTGCCTTTGGTTAATTGAAGCATGTTGTTTGTTATGCTCAGGTTGTTTGTATTTTCAAGTTGTTTCTGTCTTTGTTATAGTGTAGGCTGTCTGTTTTATGTGTATGCAGGTTGATGCAGGTTTGTGTTACAAACATGTGTATTCAGGCAGAACCTTGCCAATTTTTTGAGCATTGCAACTTACACTTGTGCATATAACAACAAGCATCGAACACAGTCATAGAAAACAAAACAAGTGATCACTTGCTGCAACTGAAACATGTTCATTTTTTGGTCTTACAATCATAGAAAAGCATTGAACTTAGACATTTGTCAATCTGCTAGACATTGTACACCCTCAACAAAAAATTCATCAAGAAAGCTAAACCAAAACTACCAACAACAAGCACTAAATCTATCCTAGACCTAGCAAGACATTTGTCAATCTGAGCTTCTTTTTTCTTTAATAACTCTTCAAGCATGTTATTCTTTGCTTCCAGTTCCATTTTTTGGTCCACCAATTTCTTGATGATACTTGTTGCATTGCTCTCGAATGGTGAATCGATCCAAGAAAAATATTCACAACCTCTTGGACCATCTGGTGTGTACAATGGACACCCAAAAAATCGTCTTCCATAATTCTTTGCTGTGTGGGCTGTATAAATCCTTGCTCTCATGTTACACTTGCAAATGGTATCGCCAGTTCTTGCACTTGAATTGTATGTCTGTGATGACATTTTAAATCTGTTGAAACCTAGCAGACACAACACAACATTTACAAGCATCAAAACTGAACCAGGGAACCATTGAACCAACAAGTATAATGCAAGGATAAAAAATTGAACCAACAACTCTGAATATTTTCAATCTGAACCAGTGATGACATTTTCAATGTCTGTGAACCAATGTCTATGAACCAGTGAACCAATGTCTGAATATTTTCAATCAAAACTGAACCAGTGAACCAATGTCTATGATGACATTTTCAATCTGTCGAATTGACCTTAGTTCGAAACTGCATTAAATCTGGCATATTCAATCTGAAATTTACAAGCATCAAAATTGAACCAACAACAACTATAATGCAAGCATCAAAAGTGAATTAAATGAAAGACAAATCAATGAAGGAAGGATAAGAATTCACCTTAGTTCGAAACCGACTGACACCAACCAATTGTCACCAGTTGCCCCAATTACGAACTCCACAATTAGCTCGAAACGCCCTGAAATCGAACACAAATTTGTGAAATCAAGCCAAACCCTCAAATCGAACGCAAACTTGTGAATGAGAGCCAACAATTTCTTCAAATCAGATGAAGCCCCGATTGAACCTAACCCTAAACCCTCAAATCAGATGAACTTAAGCCAATCCCGGTTTCTTTTGTATTTTTTTTAAAAAAGCAGGGTTATTATGGTAATTTAGGGCAATGAGACGGAAAAGCTAACGGATTTCGGCCTTGGGTGGTTCCCCGCTAACGGAATAGGTATAATGGGTGGTTTAAAATAATTTCATTTATAACAGGTGGTTCCTCTCAAAATCGGCCCAATAACGGGTGGTTTGTCGCAAATTTCTCTAAAAAAATTTAAAAAAAAAACTTTTTTTACCCTTATTTAATATAAAAATATAATTTCAGCTAGTCTCAATAGAATTTATCCCATTCATCTCATTTGAAAATGCAATTTCAGTCAGCCCTAACCGATTTAAGTCACAAAATTAAAATTACTTAAGCTTTTTTCATTATATCATGTGAAAATTACCTTAAGGTTAACAAAAAAAGTTAAAATTGATTTTTTGCAAAATAGGATTGAAATCACGTTGGATTTAAGCCACACGAAAATTTTACCGTGTAAGATTTTAGCCCCTCTGGGATAAAATCCTGACTCTGTCTCTGACATTATAATGTCGTTTTTGATATTATAATGTCAGATACAGTGTAATCCAAACAAACCATAAGCTCATTAAGTCATTATAAATTTCATCTTAAAATCAATTTTAATAATAGAAGAATTAGCCAACACTTTTAGTCTTTAATAGTTGTTAGTCCCTAATTTCAAATATGGAATGGGTATTGTTAAAACTTACACATTTTTATTTGGTATATTAAAATGTAGTATTTTATGTGACTGAGTTATAATTACATAATCTGAACTCTTACACACGTATAGCATTACCAAGAATATATATAAATGATCATAAGCTATGACATTATTAAAAAGTTTTCTTTGAACCACAAAGATGGACTACATGAGTACATACGAAAGATCGAGGTCCATGTCACGTACGTACATACATTTATAAGTTTCTTAGGGGAAATGTATAACATGAAATTAAGAATATTAAAGTGTGCAAATTAAATTGAAGAACTTGAGTAGGGGGTTAATCTCTGCGTGTGGGTAATAGCTACACCTAAGCAAGTGATTGGAAGCCTTTTAACTTGCCTTATTTACGTTGATGACACATCCTTGACTTGTAGGCAGTGAATAATTACCTACTAAGTACTAACTCATTTACATCTACTTTTAAAATTACTTAATTATATTTATAGGATGGTGATGAGTCTAATAATAGTCAATTTACAATTACGTGTAAAATTTTGCTGAGGTCGGTGATTATTTTAAGTCTTTATATGGAAGACTAGCTACGTACTTCAAATTCATGAATCATGCTATCAACATTCACTTGATCGAGTAGTTTGACACTAGATTTTTTAAAACATTCTATCTAGAGCTCTCGAGTTTGATTCATGTTGGAGGTGTATATGAAAATACTGTTGTTAGGAGAGGTCTATCACTTCGTGTGCCAAAAGTACCCCGGTCTGAACATAGAACAACTTTAACCGATCGAACCAGACGATCAAGACCAAAAAAAATAATTCATGAATCATGCAAGAGTAGAATTATCAAGTACGTTTGTTCATCATATTGGTCTTTGCACTGTGCCAATGGCCGAGCTTTAGGGCACTTTCCATGACCTTCGTCTTGCTTGGGATCGGGGTTTTCGTGAAATCTGATTCACAGTTGGCCATCTTGCTCATCCAGCAGCCCTTGGCTCACTTTCACCCTCTTTCTAGCCTAGTTAGTCTATGCTAAGGCTTCATTCGCAGAGACTGATTTGTCAATTTCATCATATTTATAGGGAGATAAATTTTGTTATTAATTGCTTAACTAGCTTTGCTTATTCCTTTCTTTTAGGTTTTCATATTTTAGAAAACTCTCCCTTGTATTATTTCTCTTTTGTTGTTTGATGATATTAGGGATCGAACTATCTCCCGTTCGATTACTTTTTAGCCATTTTGTCTATTAATAAAACTGCAAAAAGTACCACCTCTTCTTTAACAAAAATAAATAAATTATCACGTACGTTAAATAACTGTGCTTAGGATTTTTGACCCCTTAAGAGGAGTGAAATAGTAAATTTAGGATCCTAATTAAATAAATTAATTTCTTGACCCCCTAAGTCATTAAACTCACCTAAACCCTAAACCTTAAATCCTAAATTCTAAAAAAAACATTTTTAAAATGCCTTTGGACCATATGTGTAGCAATAGGGGATCACACTTCAATTTTAAAAAAAATAGGCCTAAACATGCTATTTATGTGAAAAAATGACTCTTCGAACCCAATTTTCTCTCTGAATAAAGACTAGATTTACCCTGTTCAGGTTAAATGACCCTTTAAGCCTAGTGATATTAGACAAATGCCCCCCAATAAACTTATTCTAAAATCATGACCCATGGTGATGTCATCATTATGCAATGATGACATCACCATAAGTCAATCAAACTAACACATTTAACTGTTGACCGACGAAATTTTTTCCCGCCAAAAAATATTTTTAGTGACGTCATTATCTTGATGACAGTTATTGTCATCAAAATACAAACTGTCATCAAAACACAAATTATCATCAAAAACACAAATTATCATCAACACACAAATTGTCATAAAAAACAAAAATTGTCATCAAAACACAAATTGTCATCAAAAACACAAACTGTCATTAAAACACAAATTGTCATCAAAAACACAAACTCAAAACACAAACTGTCATCAAATACAAACTGCATCACAACTGGTTGATGACACATACTGTCATCAAATACAAACTGTATCGCAACTAGTTGATGACACATACTGTCATCAAATACAAACTGTATCGCAACTAGTTGATGACACATATTGTCATCAAAACACAAACTATCATCAAATACAAACTGTATCGCAACTAGTTGATGACACATACTGTCATCAAAACACAAACTGCCATCAAATACAAAATGTATCGCAACTAGTTAATGACACAATAATGTCATCAAAACACAAACTGTTATCAAATACAAGCGATATCGCAACTAGTTGATGACACATATTGTCATCGCAACTAATTAATGTCACAAACTGTCATCACAACTAGTTGATGACAATACAAATCTCGTTTTGATGACAATTATCGTTGAAATGTCACCACCACTAGTTAGTGGCATTTACGAAGTGTCATCTTCACTAGTTAGTGCACACTCAAAGTGTCATCAAGACTAGTAATTAGTGGCGCTTTCAAAGTGTCATCAAGGCTAGTAATTAGTGGCACTTTCAAAGTGTCATCAAGACTAGTAAGTGGTGACACTTTCATCGAGGCTAATAAATGATGACCCTTTCAAAGCGTCACCGAGGCTAGTCGGTGGCGCGTTCGAAGTGTCACCGAGGCTAGTCGGTGGCTCGTTCAAAGTATCATCCACACTAATTGGTGACACGTCGAAAGTATCATAAAGACTAATTGGTGACACTTCTTGTTTTTGTTATCACCACTAGTAATATATGTTGATGCCACTTGATTATGACACAATCTATCACTTAGAATCACTAAGAATATGCCTTGGATAAAGTACTACTATTGAACAAATGTCCAATTATTGGATTTTTCTCGCCTGTATGCATTACTAGAATTGGCATCATTAAACTGGGGCCTTTCTGTGGACAAAGAACTAAATCTCTTTAGATAGGAAAATACAAGGTAAAAGCATCTAAAAAAGATCAACAATTAAGGGTATCACTCACTTTGAAATGCCCAAGCATTGTCATCAGTGGCACTTTAAGATAGTAGAGTCGTTCCAATTTCACAAGACTTTCAGCAACTAATCACTAATGTATGCAAGAACTAATAAGGCAAGCAGTAGTTTGTCAATCATGTACATTGTATTCAATTAATAAGGTTGGTGTGTGGTAAGGTCGTCACAAACAAAAAGTACAACTTCATTTAATTAAGGATTTCCCCTATGATTTGTACAAGTGTAGTGTCAACAACCCACTTGTAATTTTCGACAAAAGGAAATTCAGCAAAAGGAAGTTCAGTAAAACGAAATTCAGGCCACCTCTTCCACTAGGAAATTCAGCAAAAAGAAGTACAACTCCATTTAATTAAGGATTTCCCCTAGGAAATCCAGCAAAAGGAAATTCAAGCAACAGTAGCACTTTAAGCAGTAGTTTGTCAATTCATTTGTAATGTAATAGGAAATGGGGCAACATATCAAATACCTCACATATGCATAACCGAGAAGGGCAAGTGAATCGGAACCAAGGACAACACTGCTCCACGTCAGCACCTTCGTTCTGAAGGTCAGATCAGCGATAATCTGATGCTTGCTCATATCAGAACTGCAGAGACACACCATGACTTGTCATTGTTCATGAAATGTACGTCTTTTTGCAACGAGTGTAAGAGAAGCAGAACAGAAACAGAGTTTGTAAAAAACTGAAACACCCAACTAAGCACACAGGGTATCAAATAGGACAAGTTAAAGAATAGGAATACAAGGATTTCAATGACAAGCCGAGCGAATCAATTCTAGGACCCCAAGATACGAGCTCCTTCAACAGAAACTGAGCTCAAACTAAGGGTTCGTTGGGTATGAATGTAGATAAGGTCTTTATAATGAACAAGGACTAATGCTCCAAAACGAAGCCCAAATCATATCAAAATGTCTAATATCAGGATAGTAGACAAAAGAAGCTTAAGGTCATTCAGAGTTGTACTCCACTCACAGAAAATATGGAAGATCGTTGCATGATTTTATTTCTGGAACACCGCCTTTCAAACAACAAACTCCAACAGCTGTAATCTCCCTTCCAGTAGGGAGAATTTTTTCCTCCTCAAGATGGCCAACACGCCAATTTGGTGATAGACTTACCCGAACTCCTTGCTGAGACCAAGAGCAACAGCTGTTGTAGCCTTTCCTTCTTCGTATCTCTTGGAAAAATCATCCTTAATTCACTCAAGGAAAGCAATGGGAACCTGTCTGCCAAGAGATGCCACTGCAACGACACATTAAACTGCAAATTGAACCTGTCTGCCATGAATCCAAGACAACTAAAAACACCGCATGATACCACATAATCAGAAACTGTAGGTTTCCTACCATGAGTTTATATACGAAACTAGATTAACACCGCACAAATCTAACCTACAAAAAATAATCAAATTGAGCCTACTTTTCTCCACATTCCATCGACTCGGGGATGCTTAACATTATCCAAATTGTATGTGGAAGCAAACTCAAAATCAAGTGTTAATATAGGTTCGATTCCTAGCACATTCTATATCCTAGAGTCTTAATCACAATTATTTAGACCACAACAGTATATCAAGGTAGGAGGAAAATTAAGGAGTGAACTCGGGACACATGTGAAACAAGAGTTTCACCTGAATTTAGAACTCTCAAATACCAAGTGCTAACATGATATGGAGACTTACTCTCACGGCCTTGGCCATCCGCATCGTCATCATCATCATCTGCAGGTGCAATTTCTTCTCCGAAATCATCCCTCTATGAGAAAACTCCACCATCTCCAATGTCTAGTTCATCTTCCTCTCCGATAGACAAATTGTATTTGTATTTCTTAGCTGATTTTACCTATAAGAATAAACAGAAGCTCAGATATATCATTGAAAACAAGGAGTCATCAAATCTTTTATGTGGTAAAATTAAGCTTTAGACTCGACCTATTACCTTCCACTCGCGCTGAGAGCGCAAAACAATCTTATCGAAATCACTAAGTGCATCGTTCTGCTCCCCAATACGTTTATCCACAAATTGAGATGCCTTCCCACTCTTCTCAAGCCATGAGGAAACAAAAACCAACCTGAGATGAAATTCACAGAATACACCCTTGTCAGTACTTCTGTTCCTCGCTATCGTCTTGGCGGAAGTGGCGGCGGCTTGTCGTCGTCAGAATCTAAAGAGGAGCCTAGGGTGGAGCAGGTGCCTTGCGTCGGAAGCGGAGAAGAAGGCCAGACATCTCAGAGAAAGAAAAGGCAATGAACCATTTTTTTTAGGGTTTCAGATATGGCGCTCGAGTAAACTCGGATGGAGATACAGGTTGAAGACGGAAGGATATGGAAGTCGGAGAGAGGTCTGAGAGACTGAGACGGAGGTCGGAGCCGGTGATCGGAGACGGAGATGGGAGAGCGAACACTTGAAAATATCGCGAGCAGGAGAGAGAAAATTAGGCCAAATGTGTTAGCTGGTGGGTAGAAGAGGAAAGGGGTCAAAAGTTTAAATTTAGTGGGATATTTTTGAAATAACATTTAACGAAAGGGGCAATGGAATCTTTCCTAGATTTAATGCTAGTTATGGGCTCTAGTTACAACCCAAATTCTATGGGCCCATCAAGACGTGGGCCCAACACCGTACCAAAAGCCCATCTACAGTCGTAGACAATATTTACCCAGCAAGAGCAAGTAGTTGATGTCTGTTTAATAGTTGCACAAAAACTTTCACAAGTGGGTGTTAGATTTCAAATCATACATCATTTTCTTTGAAATTTTAATAAAGTGGATGAAAAGTGACAAAGAAAAAAAAAACTTGTAAAGGTGATTTTAGTACAAACATTGGTTGTTTTGTGGCCTATACTCAAACCTTACCCAACTCTTATCCTTTCCCCATGCACTCCTTGCTTACTTATTATCCCAAATAATTTTTTGAATTATTACATTAATACGTAATAATTCAGAATGTTCACACGTAAAAGAAATGCTTTGGTTAGGACATGCAATAGTAGTGTATAGGATTAGAAGGCAATTGAGTGACTCGAATTGGGCTATAATTGCCAAAAAAATATCCGGTCAAATCATTATAAATCCATTAATAACGCAACAAAACTATTATACATGTGACTAAATTTACTAACAAAAAATCACAATGAAATCCGACGAAAATCGTGTTTAACCGACGAATAAAAATACCACATTATATAATTTTAGGATTTGTTTGGTGATTAAGTATGAATATGAACGTACGGTTATGAATATATAGATTATTACAACGAAGAAGTAAAATTAAACTTGTGACCAAGTGATCACAAAATATTATATTTATTAGTTAAAATAAGAAAACTTGACGTGAGAAATTAACCTAACCTAGTATTCCTCTCTCTCTCTCCACCTTTGGGCATATTTTTTATGAGTAAAACCCTTGAACTTGTAATTTATGAGAAACAAACGTTACTAATAAGTATCGGGTATTGAGTCTATTGACATCGGATACTCAAACCTAATACGACGTCGTGCAAAGACCTAAAAAAATGTGTCCGTTGGACTTTTAAATGTGGTGACAAGGACACTCATCAAGCCAAATCGAGCGAGTAGCTCCCACTCTCCATACCCCGAGCGCGTGACTCCACTCTCTTTCTCTCTCTCACTCTCCACCGCTTCTCTCTCACTCCCACTCTGAAACCTTGTCAGTGTACTACTGTCTCTATGCTTCTCTCTCTCTCTCTGAAATGAAACGCCATTTTCATCCTCCTCTCTGTCCTCACATGGCTGCCTAGTCCCCCGAAAGAGTAAAGCTCCTGTCTTCTTCTTCCTCGCCAGAAGTGCATCTGCTTTTTCGCTAATTCCTGCGGAAAAAGAAAGGGAAAAAAAAGATCGCATTTTTTGAGCTAGGGGTTTTCCTCTCCAACGCCCTATTTCTCATTTTTTTTCTACTTCAAAACCCCCATTTTTGACCATCTGGATTTTGTTCAGATTCTTCGCATTTTTTGAAACCGTCCGAAATCTGCCGAAAATCAAGTGAAAAAGCCGCGGTCTTTACAGTTTTGTACACTCGGAGTGCTGTTTTGGATTGTGATTTTTCCTCTCCCCTTGTACAGATCGCCGGAAAATGGGGTGCGCGCAGTCGAAAATCGACAACGAGGAGTCGGTTTCGCGCTGCAAAGAGCGGAAGCTGCTGATGAAGCAAGCCCTCGCCGCGCGCAACGCCTTCGCCGCCGCGCACTTCGCGTACGCCGTCGCTCTCAAGAACACCGGCGTCGCCCTCAGCGGCTACGCCCACGGCGAGGCGGCGGCCGCCGAGAATCCAGAAATCCCCGCCGGTCCGCCTCCGTCCGACGCCGCCGCCGCCGCCGTGCCCCCGCCGCCACCTCCGCCCCAGGAGCCGCCGCTCCCGCCTCCTCCTCCTCTCCCGTCGTTTTCCCCTTCCCCCGCTTCGCTCCAGCGGTCTGTCACTATGCCGGAGCTCCCCAAACGCGGCGTTTCGAGGATGGGTTCGATTTCCTTCCCCGAAGACGACGCCGTTTTGGATGAACCAATTAAAAACCAGGAAGTCAAAGAGAATGGTGGCGAAAGCACGCCTCCTGCACCTCCACCCCCTCCAAGTATGGCTTGGGATTACTTCGACATGAATGAGGAAGATGAAGAAGAAGAAGATGAAGATGATGATCTTGATCACCATCATCATCATCATCATCCTCATAATCTTCATCATCTTCAAAATCATAACCCTCGTGATCTTTATCTTGATCATGACAATCAGAAGGTGGGTTTGAATGTAAATGACATGGAATTCGAGTTCCAAACCCCAGAGAAGATGGGGAAAATGGAAGTTGTGGTGGAGGAGGAGGAAGAAGAAGAAGGTGAGGTGGAAATGGAGACACCGAAACCGAATCAATTCACACATTCGAACACAGCCCCAAGTGATATTAGGAAGGCAAGCAAGGTGTTAGTGGGGACAGGAAATGGTAGTGTGAGTGGAAGAAGCAGTGTGAATTGGTATAAGGTGTTAAAAGATATTGATGACCATTTTCTTAAGGCTTCCGAGTGTGCTCAAGAAGTTTCAAGGTTGCTTGAGGCGAATCGGTATCAATACCATTACAATTTTGCTGATACCAGAGGTTGTTCTCTTTGAATTTGGCCTTTTGCTTCCAATTTTTACTTCATCATTATTTTAATTGAGTTTGATTGTTCGTTTATTTAAATTGTGTATGATGCATTGATAATAGTTTATTGCTCACATATTTCTTCCTGTGGTCCTTGAAAAGGTGAAGTTGGTTGCTTGATTTGTTTAATTGAGTATACTTTAAGTTGGCAGAGTACGAGGCTATAATTATAAGAATTTTGAGACTCCTTGATCTAGAATTTGTGAGTTGAGAGAGTTTTTTGTGTACATTGGTTAGATTGCATTTGTAAGATTATGATTCGTCACTCATCGGCACACTGGATGATAGTAGGACCACATGAAGCATGACTATCCTATTACTTCTTGGTTAATCAAATCATTAGAATATTATAATGTTTTGGCAGTGAGGGAGATATTTTTAGCTCTGGTAGAATTACTAATGTTGTTTGGTCTTCCTATCAGATGATGAAACGGAGAATTTCTGATCGATAACATTGTTTGAATGTTTTTCAAAAATATGCCAGCTTTCTTCATTATCTTTCATCAAATTATTAATCTTTATCCTAACCAAGAATTCTGTGGTGAGAGTTCTTGACAATGAATAATAAGTCCACTGCTTTAAATGAGTTGCAATACAAGAAGATTGTTGTCTTGTGTGGAAAAAAGTTTATCTTCCTGACTCCGTACATTCTTCTGCAGTGCCGGTTGACCATGCTGCAAGGGTGATGCGTGTGATTACGTGGAACAGGCCAGGTGTTGCTGGTAATGGAAAGGATGATTATTATGGTGAAGAAAATGAGACTCATGCAATTGTAATGGATAAGTTGCTGGCATGGGAGAAAAAGCTGTACGACGAAGTGAAGGTGCTGTTTGTGATCTTATTCAAATCTTCTTTCCTATGCCTATATTTATTTAATGCCTATGATATTTCCATTTTTCGTGGTGGCAGTTAATTCGTTACATGCACTATTTTGTTAACTTGTAATTTACCGGCAACATAGATTTGCTAACTTGCGTATTAGAAGTCCTGATTGTTCTATGACGTATGGATTTGTCAGTTTTTGGCTCCATTTATTTGTCGTTTCCGGAATAAACTAAATTTTTTTATAGTTATGCCAAACTATATATATAACGGAAAGGAACTGCGTTAACTTTATCTAATAAAGGAGGCCATTTCTTGCTTTGATCATTCAGCTTTTATATATTTAAGCAGACTTTTGGAAGAAAAAAAACTACCTACAGGAAATTTGGAATTGTTTCATACCGCCCCATTCTTCTTGAAAAATGAATGTCGGAAGTGGCCAATTATGATCAATGGTTTGAAGTATAACTGACTTAGTGTCATGATTTTGTTGAAGACCATTCTTCTGATTCCTCTTTATATTTAAGCAATTAGAATCTTGTTGATATCTTAAATATGCATCAGATCCTCTAGTTATTATAAATATGTTACCACAATGACGACAAAGCCGGTGGTGGATGTTTTTGTTTTTTCCAACATCCTCGCCTTTTGAATTATTATTTTTATTCCATGCATTTTCTTATCAAGACAATGCCAAAAAAAAAATTCTGTTCAGTTTTTTTGGCTATGCGTCATTAATAGCGAACTTCCTCAGGTTTTACTAAAACCTACCAATAATTTAGGTTGTGTTGACATTCCCTTGAGTTCGTTAGTTGGATAACGGTCCCATTTGATCATATCACTTCATAAAAGTGACCTTAAGGAGATTTGACATTTTTGTTGATAAAAAAATGTAGATAGGATTTTTCTTGTTACTATTATTACCTTTTTTCAAAGTTTATAGTGGTGTCATGTTTACGTTACAGTCTGGGGAACTTATGAAGATGGAGTACCAGAGGAAAGTTGCCTTGCTCACAAAACAGAAGAAGCGTGGTGCTAGTGCTGAATCACTGGAGAAAACAAAGGCAGCTGTTAGTCATCTGCATACCAGATACATTGTTGACATGCAGTCAATTGATTCAACTGTATCAGAAGTAAATGAACTTCGTGATCGCCAGCTGTACCCTAAACTTGTCGAATTGGTTGATGCGTAAGTTCATACTTTGCAAGCAAATGTTACTGATAAACTCGAAGTTTAAAACTGATATACTGTTAAAAGCAGTTTAGGTAAAAAGTTAACATTTGGGATAGGGATGATTTTACCATTTCTAAGCTTTTATTCGGTCAGTAAATTCTAATTATGTTGCTGCTTCCTTCAATTTTTCTCCAGATTGACAGGTTTGTGTGCTACTGATGGAAGATTATAATATCACGCTATGTCTTCGTGAAATAGCCTTCTATTACTGAATTGTTGCTTATTCAGATGGAATTCATTATTTGGAAAACAGTAGAGATCATAGTTCAATACGTCATAGAAAATAGTGGATTGCTGAATGATGTCTGCTCAACGAAGAAAAGATTGTTGTTTACGTTTATTATCTAAGTAATTACACATTCTTATTATAGAGCTTAGGAAGTTCAGAATAGTATGCAAATTTTAATCCAACACATATTTCTATTTGCTATATGTTCAATGTTAATTCCTCTTTCCATCCAGTTTTTACTTTACCACTCCCTGTTTGAGCATGCTTCAGTCTGGCTATGCTGATTTCTCCTGCTGTTGATGATTCACTATATAAATGAATCACCTTTTATATTTATACCACTTCCCTTGTATGTTGATTAAATTCTCTATTTAGTAACTTTTGGTATGTCCACTAAGTAGAGCTATTTTCCTGGTCTTGTCAAATTTTTATGTTGTCTACATGAACTTGGAGAATTAAGATCTGATGGAGTGTGTGCGTACTTTGTGAGGAGTCGCATGATCCTAATCAGCATCGCGTTCTTCATAGGGAAATAGCTTACTTCATTTTCTTATTTCTTATGGCATGATATGACCAATAGATATTGTTGTTTATTCTTATGATATGGCCCATCATTTCAACTTGTCTTGATATCTACTTAGATAAGTGAATTTAGTAGCAAAACATGAATAACGGGTCTTTAAATGCAATATGTTACTTGTAATTTACCTACTTATGCTTTCTTTGCTCATTCCATGAATCAATTGCTGCTGAAAGAACTGTGTTTGTGCAGGATGGCAAATATGTGGGAAAGCATGTCTACACACCACGGCGACCAACTGAAGATCGTGACAGATCTCAGATCCCTAGAAATCATAGTCGTTTACCGGGAAACCACCAGGGACCACCATGAACAAACGACCGAGTTCTTGAACGTCGTTGAAGTATGGCAAGCGCAGTTTGAGAAGCTCGTGGTCAATCAAAAGAGCTACGTCCGTGCCCTCCACAGTTGGTTGAAGCTAAACCTCATCCCCATAGAGAGCACGCTAAAGGAGAAGGTCTTGTCCCCGCCACGAATCCAAGACCCGCCAATCAAATCCTTAATTCAATCCTGGTACGAGTTCATGGAGAAGCTTCCGGAAGAGGTCGTGATGACGTCCATATCCTCCTTTGTGGCTGTGATCAGCACCATAAGACTCCATCAAGAGGAGGAGATGAAGTTGAAGGAGAAGTGGGAGGAAACAAACAAGGAGTATCTGAAAAGGAAGCAGGCGTTTGAGGAGTGGTTCCAGAAGCATAACAAGCGCGTTGCTAGGGCCCACCAGGGTGACATGGATGATGAGGTGGGTGCGGGGCCCGGTGATGACCTGGAAGTGGTTGACAAGGATCCCGTGTCAGAGAGGCGGTTCGTGGTGGAGAGCCTGAAGAAGCGGTTGGACGAGGAGGTTGAGGATCACCGGAAGCATTGCTTGCAGGTAAGAGAGAAGTCTATGGGGAGTCTGAAGACTAGGTTGCCGGAGCTCTTTAGGACTATGTCGGATTACTCTCATGCCTCTGCTGATGCCTATAGCAGGTTAAGGTTCCTTGCTCTTTCTCAAAACCCTAGTAATGGTGGCCCTTCTTGACAAGGTCACTCATGTGATTTTGTGAATTTTCTTGTTTTTTTGTTTTCCTTGTCTTGTGGTGTGTAAGTTGTGGTTCAGAACGGTAATTGCAGATGATATATGAACTTCAACTCCTGTTGATCTCACTCTGATTCTTGGTGAAGCTTGTTTGGCAGGTTAATTTTATCATTAATCCTAGAATTGGTTTGAAGACATTCATAATACATAGAAGAGCAAAGATTTAGAGTCAACAGCAATTAAAACAAACACAAAGTATGCTGGAAATTTTGACCATTCTAGACAGTATCTTTGTCAGCTCCTTACTGGTTACAATGAAAGTTTACCTGCCTTTCATCAGATATACATGATACAATGTCTTATTTCTTCAACAAAAACTGCTACTTGAATCAGATGATGATTATACAGTTGAAAGTCAGGCAAACACAAAATATGCTGGAAATTTTGACCAAAGATTTAGATCAACATAAACTGCTACTTCAATCAGACATCCATAATACATAGAAGAGCAAAGATTTAGATCAACAGCATGTAAAACAAACACAAAATATGCTGGAAATTTTGACCATTCTAGACAGTATCTTGTCAGCTCCTTCCTGATTACAATGAAACTTTACCTGCCTTTCATCAGATATACATGATACAATGTGTTTAAAATTCTATGGCTAGGGCAATGTTCCCTATAAAGAGGCCTGCTTTTGAACATAAACAACCCAAGAGACAAGTCTTATTTCTTCAACAAAAACTGCTACTTGAATCAGATGATGATTATACAGTTGAAAGTCAGGCAACACATGATTAACATACCCAGTAACCCTAACCAGCCATGCTGAAGCCGCATACGATGATTAAGGCATACACACTGACGTCCATGAAGAGTGACCCCAAGACGTTTTGCAGCATTAAACCCACTTCTAGTGCCCTACCGGCTTCTACCGCCCAGCTGATTCCTTCTGACCCTGACAGCTTAGGAGTATCTTTCTTCTTCCCTTGTTCAAGCTCAGCCTGAAGCCTCAGGATTACAAGTGATACATTCAGCAGGAGGAGGAAGAAAAGTGGACGGAACAGTATGATGCTACTCATGATCCTGTTTGTGCCCACTATAGGAAACCCAAAATAAGAGAGGAGCACAATGAGGGATATTGTCATGGAAATTACTCTACGCGTTTGAGCTGTAGTTGATATTGCAGTGTTTAGTTGTTGTGACTTGATAGATCTGAAAAGATTGAGCAGAGAGGCTAAAAGCTGCTCAGGAAGGGAAGCAGGGTTGGGCTGCCTCCGAGTTGCTGAAGATGGCTCTGGTATAGTTCTAACTTCAGAAGAAGAAGCTCTAGAGAGGTCATTGCCTGTACCACGTCGGCGCAAACTGGGCTCTTCTCTGATTACTGGACCATTGCTATCATTCTGGATGGATTCAACAGCCTGATCACGTCCGGAAACTACATCATCTGTAGATTTGTCTGCTTGATTCAAGAACATGTGTTGTTTATCAGTATACGTAACGAAATTGAACAATAGAAAACAACTATGGGGCTACAAAATCGTCACAATATTATCTGCAGGTTGAAATTTACCAATGGAAAGGAATGGAATGTCACATAATTGCATTAATTTGTTGAAAAATTGGGTTACAACATCCGGTAGTTCACGAGTGGCACATTCTTAAAGAGAATTTGATTATGTCTCATGATAAAAAAGAAATAAACTAGCATTACAAACGTCAAATGTTCCATGTGGATTGGAAAGGTACTAAGCCCTATAATGTAACCTATGAAATGAACATTCAAAAGAAAATCGAGAAGTATGTTCCAGTTAAAAAATGTTTACACAACTACAATTTAACAAAAAAACCTGATTTTGTGGTCCCAAAATGAAAAACTGAAAGGTCTCTAAATATCCTTTAATCACATGACATGATAGAATGCTGTGGGAATTTGGATCAATATTTAGAGAATGAGGAACATGTTGAGCCCGATAGCATCACCAATGTCAGAATGTCTAATTATCAACTATGACAATGGGCATTCAGCAAGGGTTTAATCCACTAACCAGAAGCATAATCCCTGTACAGCAGATGTACTCGAAAGCACAAATTTTGGTACGAAATCCGTTACCTTATAATATCAAATTACACTACATTTCATTTGCTACACAAGTTCCTCTACATATTTCAAGAGGATATCCAATCACTCATCCCAAATGAGCCACTGTTAAATCAAGAGAAGTAATACTGCAGAGTATATAAACAAACACCTGTATATTTGCAAAAAAAAAATCCTACTTCAAGATCAACAAGGTAATGTCTTGTATTCACATGCACTCACTAGGCCACATCTTTTACAATTCCCAGGGGAAAAACCAAGTCTTAGACCCAGGAAGTTACTCGTCCCTGTAATTGTGTGGCTCAAATCTAAATCTATGTCTCCAGAATATAGTTCTTCAGCTATTATATTCAGTTCTTCAGAAATTTCTTAAAGCCAAAAACTTTTCTTCATCCAACTTTAATTCGCCGGGCTTAAGTTCAGATCCTCCATTTTCAATGAAATCGAGCAGTTGTCAATCCAATCCATCAAACTTAGCTACCGAAAGCCTCTCAGAACAACTGTCTAGTCACACAACACGGCAAGAACAATACTTCTAGAAATCCGGAATCAAAACAAACCGGATCCAATCAAAGACAGTGGGAAAATTGACCTGGAGGATGATGAGGCAATGGATCAAGATCTCGGGAGACCAATGGCGGAGATTGGGCGCGGGCGGCAGTGGAAGTGTCTTCATCGGAAGCGATGGAGATGTCGGGGACGGTAGGTTGAGAATCAGTGGAAGGAATGTTCTGGACGCGGCCGGTGATGAGATTGAGACGATCTTGGCCACCTTGGAGTATCCGCCTGCGGCGTGCGTCTCTTGCATTGGTCGCCATGGCCGCGCAGCCTCCAAAAAGCTTTGCTCTCACGCTTCACAGTTTCCCGAAGCCTTCGCTTTTCCCGATTTCTCTGCTTTCGTGGTTGGTTTCTGGTAGATGTGACTTCAGTTCTTCAAATCTACGCACCTCCCAATTTCGCCCCAACCGAACCCTACGCTTATCCAATTCAGCCCACCAGAAAATTGGATTAATTACATAAAATAGCACCAACTTTGAATTAAATTACGCTTGTGACACCAACTTCTTTTGACTGGGTAACTGACCAAGTAGTAACTGGGTTAGTCCGCTTGTACTTCGTGGGATGTTCTTGTATTTTAAAATTAAAAAAGAGAGAAAAATCATTATCCATCATTTTTTAGGATTCTTTCTTCGTGAATATATATATCGCATTTACTTCAAGATTAATATATACTCTCCGTATAGAAAAGATTGTCATTTTAGTCCATAATTTTTGTAATTTTTTTTAATCATTTTAGATATTTAAGTAATAATTTATTGATGAGTTACGAGATTTGATATTAGAAATTGTATTTTTTACTCTTTTTATACAATTTTTTATATTTATTGACTACAATTGAAATGAGTTATTAAATAATTTTAAATTTAAAAAAAAATTATAAAAATATAGGATAATCATTCTATTTCTTAATTCTATTTCTTAATAAGTGTGTCAAATTCTAAAATAACTATCTTTTCTATACAGAAAGTATAAAATTCCAGTTCCTTCATGAGGAACTAATTTAATTTGTTGGCATGACATGTAATCACGATCCATTGTCAATATTACTCATTTCCACTCCAGCACCATCACAATCATAATCGTGCAATCACTACTATTAAACAATATGTGATTGAATTTTGAAAATACATCCCTAATGATACTTTATGTTTTTAGGTGTTCCTTCACTTATTTTATTTATTAGAAAACTAACCATAATTTATACAAACCAGTGAACACCCAAATTTAGATAATTTGGCTGAAATTTTAGCTCCCAAACAGCTCTGTCATCAGTAATCTCAGATGAATTTTGCGACTATAGCAACATACAATTACAAACAAATCGAATCAAAGTGAGACCCCGGCTGAATGTACACGAATCACCAAGCTCAATCAATCTACCACCATAATACAACGAACGTAACACCCAAAAAAAAAAACAAGAACAAGAATTACCACGTCAAGGAGAAAAGCTTCAGCAACTGCTGCAGATTATACAACAAAACAAAAAGGCTTCTTAAGAAAACATAGCTTGAGATTCATATCCATGAACTGGGATCTCCCAAGTCAATGTGCGAGCCTTGAACAGGGGAAGGCGCTTTTGAGACATTTAGCATATCCAAACTGTCCATCGCTGCAGCTTGAGTGCCTTCTACGGCAACTAATGCTTCTACGCTAGCTTGTTGGGTAATCTCGGGAGCTTTAGCTTCCGTAGTAACCTGACTTGAATCTGATTGAGGTGCGGCACTTGATTGACTGAGATCAACAGAAGAAGAAGAAGGTGCAACACTGACTTGACTTGAATCTGCAGCTGGTGGAGCACCCACTTGGCTAGGATCCGGAGTGGGAGGGTCCACGGTAGTTGGATCACTGGATTGGTTGGAGTTCTCAGGAGGCGGGACCCCCGGTTGATTTGAATCTGGAGGAGCTGGAGTTGCTGTACTGGCATCTGGAGTGTTTGTCAGTAACAGCGGTTTGTCAGGCTCTGGCAATTTTTTGGCTGCTGGTGCAGGCTTTTTCTGAATGGACATAACTTGGGAGAGTGATGTCATTCCTGGAGGAAGAATCTCGATCACGGGTTTCTTATCTCTCTCTCCTAGACTTGGAAGCTGGGGATCCTCCAAGGATTGCAGGAAGGCAGCTGTTGCATCTGTCTTGGTTGTTTTGGTATGCTCCATCTCCTTCTGCAGCACTTTGTTCCATGCCTCGATCAAGTTCTTTAGAGTAGGTCGTCCATGAGCCTAAGGAAACGGGTATGACACTTGTCAGATTTATAAGATTGTTGAATGATTGTAGTAAGACAATTTTGTATAGAACAAAGGACTGTACATGAGAGTGAAGGACAGCTTCTGCAAGCATCCCAGTGTCTTGCCACGCCTTCTCCATTAGGGCATTGTCTCCCAACACTGCAGCGGAAAATGCTGCTTCACGGCCTGAGCCAACTGTGATCAGATTATTTACCAATCCCTGCAGTTTCAAGGGTAAATCAGTGATGGGGAAATAAGTCTATAAACAAAATGAATAAAGATGCAGAAACACGACAAAGTTTTTATTCATGCTTTTTTAGGAGAAATGACGAAGGGGGTATGTAGACCAACATGTATGGATTTAGCATCTACAGTTTAATCTTCTTGTTTTCTGAGATTATAGTTTTTAAAGTGGAAATAAGAGTCCTACAATAGGAGACAATATTTAAAACAGAAGCTATTATGGAGATAAATTTCATTTCTATGATTCTATCAAGATCAACAACAACAGCTCCTATATGTGCCAGCTGCACTTTCCTCTACCAGTTCTTCGTACGTACAACAAAACTTCTACACCAGTTTGATGTATATATCTTAACTGTCAATAATTTAGGGTATTAAGGTCTGTTCTCAAGTTCCAATAGTTTACAAAAAAGTTCATAAACCCAGTAAGCAATGCCACTCAAACTGAAGCCAACTCCACATAGTACATATTAATGATTAAGCAGCAAAAGAAAGCTAGTAAAGATTAAAGCAGCAGCATCAAGGACAACTCTAACCTAAGGAAGAAAAACCAGGAAAAGCAGAGTACAAAAAACATAATTTCACAGAAAACCAGATTTCAAGAAGCTTTTGCAGTTTTGCTTACACTTAGCCGTGTCAACTCTCCATGATTTGCAAGCCGCAATGCAAGTCCCCTCAACTCATGACCTTGCAAAGCTCCCTTTACGGAACCAGCAGCGGATAATCTCTTCAAAGCTTCTCGGGCAATATCAGCTTGTCCTGTAGCATCTGCAGCATCAATGAGATTCAAAAACTCTTTGGCGTATCTGGCTATTCCTTCAACAGCATCTATGATATCTTCCTTTCTAGTAGTCACATTCATTATATTTGTCAAATCAAGCCCAGCAGTTTCTCGGCCTATGTCACTGCTATTGCTCATCGTCAGAAGGCACAAAAGAGCTCTTTTCAAATCATTGCCCTGCATGGCCAATTCAAACTCCAGCCTATGTAAAGGAGAAAGAAACAAAAGATTAGGCAGGAGCTTAAATGAGACACGTGCATTCTGCAGTTAAAATAGCATGTATACAGCACCGATGCATAATGATCCCTTGAATAATTCAAAGTCTTTGTCATGTGTAAATTTCACACCAGCAGCAATTTTAATTCTGTAGCTCTAAAAACTTGATGATACAGCAAATCAGGACATAAAAACACCCATTTTGAAGCAAATATCTGGAGGGTGGACTAGGAGAAACCTTTTAGATATTCCAGGCAAATGAAGCGCTTCCACAGCATAACCCATGCGAAGCATAAATTCTGCGAGATCGTCATGATGCTCCCGACCAAGTCTACTAGCCCTGCAAAGGGGGAGATTGTTTCAGCATGTTGAATTGCGGTCACAAAACTCAAGGAATCAGTTGGGAAAATATAACTACCATTTTACAGCACTGACAGCATCACCATAAGCAGCAAGACAGCGGCAACGAATGCCAGGATGGCTGAGAGGTAAAGCATGTGCATGCATGTACCTGGACGAGATTGAAGAGTTATGTGTAAGCATCTCATGCACATATGATGAAATACTAGATAAGTTCATAATTTTGAAACCAAAATTGTTTCTCTATCTTTACTCAAACAAAAAGTTCCAGCAAGTTATTGCCAATCAACCCAATCCTCTTTTTCTAGCAAAACTAAATGGTTAAATTATTTTTCTTTTGGTTTTGTAAATTATATGTAATTAAACCTTCTTCTTTTTTATCATAGCGGATTGAACTAATGACCACGAATGCATGTTTATATAAGAATGCCTTCACATTGCTCTATAACTGAAACAGCATTAGACATATATAGTACTTACCTGTCAATGAGCCACAGAACTCCATCTCTGACACCCACTACTACAAGTGGACCAATTGGCCGTTTCTGCTCTGCTGGAAACCGAGTCACTGCTACAGATAATCCTCCACCACCAACAGCAATCTCGTTAGTTCGCCTTTCTTCAAGTATGGATGAATCATCTCCATCACTTTTAGATGCTTTTGGCATTGTCAGAAAAGGAGGAATTGAAGGAGCATGTTGAAATGATGCTAATCTCACAACCTGAAAATCAACAAGATTCTTAGTGGATAACTTCTGATGATAGAAATATAGAGCATATCGTTAAATTTAAGAACAAATTTCCCATGAAATCCACCATCCTCTCTTTGCAAAGAGCAGTTATTGACTTATTTCTCATTTGACTTCCTACAAAATTGAATCTGATATCCGCGCAATTTTATCTGGAGAAGTCCAAGAACCTATTAATTACTTAACATGGAAGAAGCATGCACACATGGAAAATGGAAAATAAAGCTTCTGGGCTAACAGTTCTTTTGTTTTCTATCAGCTTTTTTAGGAGATTCGGCATATTTATGATCTATTTTGTCCACCCGAGACCTACCTGCAGCATTGGTGGTCTAAGGCTTATCCTTTCATTTGCATCAGACTTTGGACCATCAACAGCAATAAGGGCTAACTCTCCATGCTCAGCTACTGCTCTTGCTTGTTGCTCCTTCAGTTTCATCTCTTCCTTCTTCTTCTTTGTCTCTATATCGATTGGAGCAACTCCAGCATCCACAAAAACAACCCTGTAAGGAGTTAATTTCTGTGAGCAATGGTAATCAAATAATACGTGACAAATCTGTAAAATAGCAGCATGATCCTACAATCTTCATATAAATCACATCATTAACTGCATCTTCTTTTCCTGGTATTTCAAAATAATACATGATCCTCCTAACAAAGAACCTGTACATAAGCTTGCCTGCTTAAATGAAATATTTTATGAAGTGTCAAAAAGCAAGCTATAATATATAAACCTTGCCATCAGATGAAAATGAAAGTTTTGCTACATACAGCATTATTCGGAAAAAAATATATAAATGAGTCACATCACAAGGTCATTTGAAATAATGAACACAGCATTAAAAGTATCAACTTCATCGACAAAGCACACACATCACTTACTCGATAGTAGTTGGAGTAACCACAAATAGCTGTCTCCGATGCCAAACGGCACTTGTTGCATATGGTATAGCAACGTCTCCCAAGTATCTGTACTGAGGTCGCAAGGAGGATATAACGATGTATTGCTGATAGGCAAAGGCACAATACTCAACAGTTTGGTCCCACACTGTCCACTCTGGTTGAGGGAGAAGTCCACCCACTGGCTGAAAAGATTCCCAACTGAATGGAGGACATAAGATTAATCAACTTGAGAGAGAATAGATAGTTGACAACATAATTCTAAAGCATATGATACAGAACACAAAAGAAATACATTAAGATGTGTACATACTAGGTAAGAATGAAGAAGAGGAATTTAATCTGTTCAGCCAAATAATTGCTACCACAGAACGATAGCATATCATAAAGTAACAGCTCCCAAGAAAATAATTTCTATGAAGTAGGGACTTCTAAACATCATTCTCTTCTTCAATTAAATTTTTTTAGGGACTTCTGTAATATGCTTTAGTCTCCTATTTCTTGCTTCTAGGGATACCTCTCCTCCCCTGTACATTGTTTTTCCTCTCTCACATCAATCCAAAAGGGAAACTTGTGATTTCACATGTATCAAAAACCTACTTCAACTAATTTGCAACTTATTCAAGCAGTGCAGTGTCCTACTTGTCCCCAAACTGACCTGGACAAACCATTATCACAATTAAACCAGTATTAAGACAATTAACGTGCTTTATATGTTAAAAGTCCACATAATAGCGATATCCATAGTAGCACAGAAGTATTATTTGGAGAAAGTACTACATGCAGCTTAACATAGCTGTTTAACACAAAACTGAGCATATACACTGTTCAGGTATTAAACCAAACACAATTTCATTGAACTAAAGTTGATGCCTCTTTGAAGTGACAAAATTTGTATGTCTAAGCACCATCGGTTCAGCAGTTTGTTAAGTCATACTTCCAAAATGCTACGAAAAAGTTGAGTGATGAAACATGTTATTTTTCCATAATCACTGAACATTGCATGCATAGTGATTGTCAAATGAAGTCCCTGGCCATCAACAATGGCTGCAGCCTGCAGGTATACTTGTGATACAGCAAAAATGGAACAAATCTCACCTGTACAGCTGGAAATTTTGAGGGGCTGCTTCAAATGAACGCTGTGACGAAAGTCCATCATCTAAAGCATTAAATGAAGAAACTCCATTTCCAAAACCAGACATGGGCATTAACTGGATAGTTGATATGGCTGTAGCCGCAATAGGGCTAACCCTGCGAGATGTCCTATAGGCAATGCCAAGTAGTGCACCCCCATGCAAACCAATAACCTGTAATGTGTAGCTTTGGAATAAGCTTTTATGTTGCAGATCAATAACCATGATCTTTATCACAGTGAAGATACTGATACAAAAGAAATTGGAGTGACAAGACTACTAAAGGAGAAAAAAGGAGGCACATGAGCGATGTCTAACCATTTAACATAGCAGATATAGCTTAGCTGAATATGCATGTGTACATAAAGTCCGTGAACAAGTTCTACAACTCAAAAAGGCATGCTATGATAACTGATACTGATAGGTAATAAATCAAATTCAAAATGTTAACTTGCAAATTTACAAAGATGGTAGGCAATACAAGTAAAAAAATAGCTCTCCAATATTAATAAGAGCCACCTAACATAGTAAATTCAAAACAAGGATCTCATAAATACAATTATAACCCATGTGTGCTGATATCATAAACTCAAAATACCCAAAACACAGTGCAGCAAGTTTAGAGAAATACCGGTTCATTGTGGGTGCCTACTGATCTCATTAAAACGTTTGATGTTCCATCATCCAGTAAAATACGGACTTGAACAGAGGCTGATGAAGCCGCACTAGCAGCAGCAGCTGCTGCTTGTGCTGCAGCAGCAGCAGCTTCCTTTGCTTTTCTTGATGAACCCCCCTTATGTATCACAGGAATACGAGGAGGTAACACTGATTCCAGAATGGCAAATCTGTCACGACAGGTATCCCATGCCAAAAGTCTTGCACTTCCAGAATCAACAATTGACCAATCGCTGACCTTGTATATCGAGAAATAAGGAATATCAGGCCACACGACTGCAAGATACCTGCATGTGCTCACAGTATTAGAAAAGTACTATACTAAAAAATTAAGCCTTCAAATATAAAGAGAGTTTTATTCATTAGATGCAAAAATATACATTGATCTCAGAATCAAGGTTGATACCAAAAGGGTTGCTGACTTACTTCCCTGAACTGCTCACAGAAAGAACAGAGTATGAGTCATGTGGCACTGGTATACTAATATGCTTCTTAACCTGCTTGACTTGCAATTGTTCTATTGGCTCCCCTTTGGTCCTTCCTGAATCAGTCAAAGAACCATAGCTTCCAAGGGAGGGATTTTCCGTGTTGGACAACTGAAAGTTAAGCAACTTTAGCTCTCTTTCAACTACAAATACAGCAGAATGCTCCCGGCTTCCTGGTGGAGATGGAAGAGGAGCAACAGGTGGAAGAGATCGAAAATCAAACTCGCTGATTATGACCCCAATATTGGTTCCAGTGGCAACAAGGTGCGGCTGCAAGGGATGGGCGACCATGCAATAAACCTGCAATCACATGTGTTTTCAACCCATACATTTAAGTGTAAATTGATATAAGTACTTTCTTTAAGATGGGGAAAAGAATGGACAAGCATTTAATCATAAATAATGAACAATGAAAAAAAATTGCTTGTGGTGGGCTTTCCTTGGCATATGAGTCCTGATCTTAGCATAGTTAATGTTTTACTTAAGAAGCAGAATTTCTCAATGATATATAAGAGCATGGAATGACTCAAGAATTCTTTTTCACATCTTGACACAATAGTATAAATTTTGCTTATTTGTACCTCAGAGGACACCTTATCCTCTCCCGTTAATGAGGAATTAATCCCTCATTAATTTTTTGACTCGTGCTCGATTTAGTATGTTCAAAAGAAGATTGTTGATTTCTGCATCACTAAATAATGAAAGAACTATATCACATTGCAAAATGACAATATCACAAGTAATTGTCCTTGGTTGACAAGTAGCCAACGAATAACATCTCATTTAACATAAATGATGACCACTACAAATTGGTAAACTTTGTCATATGTTGACGTTCATTGTTGATACTAGCAGGATTTAGTACAAGTCACATAAGATTTTGGAAACCAGCATAACTAAGACCCTATAGTATGAAAAGATAGATGCAAGGGTACATAGAAATTGAATAAATAGAGTACAGCTTTTAAATCAGACAGAATTTTACAAACAATATGCATGAAGCGGAGGTACACACCTTAAGTTTCTTATGGGATGCAAGTGCTTGGGGAGGAATCAAAGATGAAAGTTCACACAATGGCCTTGTAAGTGCGGAGTAAGTAGGATGTTCAATGGCCCTGCCGAAATCCACCAAATTTTATATCATACCCACCAAAAAACCATCAAATTTATGAAGCAGGAAAATGCGCATGACATCAACTATTTATATCAGAAAACTTTCAGGCTTGACTACAGACCACTAAATAAAAGAATTGTTTCCTAGAAAAAAAGCATGCAAACACATAAACAGAAAAAATAGAGAGAGAAGATAGGCATATACCATATATGTGAGTCCTTAACACAAGTTAAAATATCGAGATTTGGAGCTCGGGGATGGCACCAAGATGCCACACTGTGACAAACCATCCTCGAAACAGGCTTGATACGCCGCATCTCCTGAAAGAATAGAAAGTACGAAGTAAGCAAAAGAAGAATATCAAAATCATATACATTGCGGTTCTTATAATCTCTCCTTCAAGGATCGTAGGGCCTTCTGAAAGCTCAGCAGCAATACTTTAGGATATCCAATCCCATCTTGTACAAGGTTATATGATCTTTGTATGTTATAATCACAAAAATTCAAGTGGAAACTGGAAGTAAAATCAAGTCTTACAATACATCTTCACACTGCAATTAAAAATAAAGAACAAAAGAAGGCATAGGAGAGCAAGTACCTTGAAAGATACAGTATCCCAGATAGCCAAGGTTTTGTCAGCACCAATGGTGATAAGCTGTGGTGCACCTCCCATCACTCTAGATAGCTCAACAGCTACAACCCCACCATCATGTGCCTTCAAATAAAAAACTCCACATATCAGTAAGCTCTAACAATATTCAGCTATGACTGGATAATATCAACAAGGGTATTGATGGACCTCCAGGGTTACAATATCAAAGTGGCTTCATTCAGGCTCATTGTAATTTTCTCATTAATGGAAATTCAGAAATGTGAGGAACTTCAAAAGTGTACTAAGGACACTGAAAAACACAAAAGAGACGATGATGGAAATTGAGTTGGAGGAAAACCTTTAGGCTTAGCTTTGGTACGAGTTCACGCGAATCATGACCATGGTCTGCACTCCAAAGTATAAGTAAACCATCATTACCACCAGAGACCAGAAGTGCCTATCACCACATACAAGGCAGCAGAATAAATAAATATATAAATTGCTCATTCATCAAATAAATAATTATGCTGAGTTGTTAACCAAATCCCATTAACAACCAGGATGAGCAGAGACTCTGGACATTAAACAGAAGTTGAAACACTTGAATATCAAATCACTACATAATGTATTATTCTGCATTCTGAAAGTTAACCATCAATGCCCCTTTTTCGTATTATGCTGCATTCTATATGTACGGAATGTAACTTCCAGCTTAGATTCCAGCCTGAAACTCCTTACAAAATCCATAGCCCATAATGTTAATGGCATCATGGTTATCTTAAAATAGCAACAAGTTTCTAATGTCACAAAGCTAATCGTGCATTACTTTACAGCTTTGGAGCTTTGAATATTGTAGGAGAGTCTTTCTGTGCTGGCAAGAGTAAGAGCATGATCAGGAAGAAGCTTGTCTGCGCTGGAAAAGCTAATCTGGTCAGATCAGTACTATTTGGGCATTTAAAGCATCAAGAGCAGAGTCTTTCTGCACTGCCAGGCTCAGCAACCCGACATAATCCTCTTGCATATTTTTTTTCTCTTTCTTCTTGTTCTTTTTGGGGCTTTTGAAGACTGAAATTGCTATGGAACAGATCAACTGAGGAGCCCTGAACAGTGTTTTAATTTACTGTATCTTACCCAGAAACCTTTTATCCTCTTGAGCTCCGTACATTCTCATGAATTTCATATTGAAAGACTCCATTTAGTACATGTTCAGGTTAATTAGCTAAAACAGGGGGCAGAGATTTTTTACATCCGTACAAATCTCTGTCAACAGATTCAATGTCTAAATTGAACAAGGGGAGCTAGGAACCACTTAAAACTAAGCAACGTGATAGAAATGTACAAAAGCAAAGCTAGTTGTATATAACTTGATATTTGATATTGATGCCGAAGCTAACTAAACAATTAAAGCGAGAAGATGCAATCTATAGGATGATCCCAAATTCCCAACGGATCCAGCCTCGGTTTTGATGTAAAACCAAGTCACAGCTCCAACAACCCATGCAAAAGCACAGCCTTCTCAGAAACATGTATCTCAATTATTACCCTAATTCCAATGCCTAATTCAATGACCTTTAGAAGACGAGTGAAAATGTGAAGCAAAATGTTTTTAAACTAATTTACCTCGCCTGAAGCAGCCATGAATGTCATTAAACACGATATAGGTCCTTTATGGCCTCCAGTGTACCTTCGAGCAAGCTGTACAAGAGAGTCAAACCCATCGCCCAACACATACAATATTGTAAAATGAACAATGACACAACCTCACCTTCCATGTTATCATGGAAAGAACTCTGATAACACCATCAGATCCCCCAAAAGCAACAAGAGGACCATCACCAGCCACTGACCTAGTAAGGAACTCCATGCTGCAAGCAGGTTTTATTATCATCACTTCAGTCTCTAAAAATTGATTTGCGCCACATTACCACATATAATTTTTAATTTGTAGTGCTCGCATTGATAGATTTTAGTACTCTCCAGAAAGGGAAATACATGCAAGAAAAACACTGACCAAACTAGTGACTTGTTATCAAGTTCTTGCTTAGGCACATCACGGCCTCGCATCGTCACCAAATCCAGAAATATAGCTTTATTCTCGCAACAGATGACCAAAAAATGTCTTCCTTTAGTAGCTGGAGCGAGAGAGCTAACAGCAGAAGTTACATGACTAACTGCTGATGGAGATTCTGCAGCAGCTGAGCGATTCCCCCACAGTTGCCAAAACCGCACATCATCATCATAAAAGCTCACCTGCTTAACACTTTACCCAGTGCAGTGTCTCCGTCATAAGTCCATAATTCTACAATGAAACTGCAAAACAAGATAAGCATCACACTGCAGATGCAGACTCCTTACCTGCCTCCGCGAATGGCCTCTGTGGGCTTCCCTTTAGAATCTAGAAATGATAAAAACACTTATTATGAAGAATGCCATAAATTTACAAACGTAGACTGATCACTGATGAGTGATGTGAGGTTAAATATAAAAATATATTAATTGTGTGCAACACAGATACATAATTAACTTCAGTATTCTCATAACAAGATCTACAATGCATCCTAATCCAGTCGCAAGATTCAGAAGAAAACCAGCGTTTTTAGCAACTTGGTAAGTGGGTTTAACAAAAAATCTTCATGATTCACGAATCAGCCAACTATATGCACTGCAGTCTAAATGATAAAAAAATTATACCTGAACTATAAACAACTGCATATGGTACTCATTATATAACTAAGGATGGGATCCACAATGATAGCACAATCATGGATCTCTAAAGAGCCAGTGTTCCTATTTACTCTCACTTGCAGGCAATATGTGCAAATCAAACTGAATTATAATAGAGCAACGCAAAATGATAAATGTACACAGAGTTGAAATAAAAATAAAAAATCTGCACATTTCCAGATCAGTTTATAGCGCCACAGAGAGCGTCGATCTTTTTTTCTCATGTTTATTCTAAGCAACTACACTCGGCAATTCAGCACAAGTAAAACTAAAGTTTCCTCGAATCGTACCAGTTTCACCCTCGGCAAGCTTCTCCAATTTTGCACCTACGAGACGCCTTTCATCAATTCCACCAGCTTTAAGCTCATAAATGACCTACAATGGAAAGAATATATTGGCAACCAATTGACCTCACGCCACGGCGGAATCAAAATTGAGAATCAGTTTGAAAGAGTACATACCTGGCGATGCTCCCAATTCCAAACGGAAACGTGATCGGAGGCGTCGGCTGTGACTAGCCATGGATGCGTGGGATGGACCTGTACCTTGACGATCCTCTCGTTCGTCGGACGAAATGCTCGTAGCCTCAACATCTCTACGTCTTACATCCAACCACTTCTCTCCCTTATCGATCGATGGATCGCTCGCTCGTCGTGTAAAATGCCCAGATCTGGCGACGAGCAGGTTCTATGAGCTTTATTTCTCCTCAGTTAGAATACAGTCAATCGAACCCAGGAGGAAAGTAGCGGTATTCGAAATCCGGTTCGAACCAAGAAATATTAATCAATCGACCGGATCAAAGCACGAACCGTCACACAAATGAATAATTTATGAGCATTTTAATGGTACTATCACAGTCTCTTTGTTTTTGTTCAAAAAATAAAGTAAAATATAATAATGTCAATTTTTTTACAAAATCAATGGAAAAAAAGTGATGGAATATCATAAGTTTTTTTTTGAATTATTCATTAATTTTTATTTATTTAAATAAAATATTTGTGAACAATATGATTATTGGAAGATAATCTTAGAAGGCATACTACTTTTAGCTTTGTGACACATGATTTTGATAAGCCTTGTTTTTTGTGTGACACATGATTTTAGTGAATATGTCATACACATTTTACCATCTAAAAATAATGATTGAATGTGAATTATAACATTTGATTTAGCATTTTCTTGAAGAAACGAGGTCTATTTCTATAATATGATTAATACCAAATACTCAACTATGCACAAGATGATCAAGTCACCTTTTGTTTCTTTTAGGGCTGTGCATCCGGTCCAGACCGGATCGGACCGCTTTTTTCGGTCCGGTCCGATGGACCGGAATTTTTTCAAACCTTGGACCGGAGACCGGACCGGTATGATTCGGTTTGGTCCGGTAAATATATTTTTATATTTTTTAGTTTTATATAAATGAAAAATAAATTATTTTTTTCTATTTTTATAACTATTGTGTATAATATTAGATAATATATTTTATTATTTATTTATATTTATAATAAAAATTAATTTTTAATAATATTATGAGATATTAATATATAAAATTAAATTAAAAACAATAAAAAATCGATCCATCCGGTCCGGACCGGAAACCGACCGGATTTGGACTGGACCGAAACCGAAATTTTACAAATACGTGGACCGGGGATCAGACCGTAATTCCCTCGATCCGGTTCGGGCATTTTCGGTCCGGTCCGGTCCGAATTTGCACACCCCTAGTTTATTTCATATGAGCAAAAAGAAGGTCGTTTGCTTCTCTTAATTGTCAAAACGATGAGCTTTATTGGCATCAAACACAATCTTCTATTCTTATTATGTCCATAGTGTGTTTTGTACTATGCATTACCCCGTGTAATACATTAAATCATTTGCAATCCATAAGTTACATAAACTATTTGCTTCTTTTTTTAAGGAAAAATCAGTTGATTCATTCATAGAATCAAGTCCAGCCAAAGCAACAATATTTGACGGAATGTTCGACAAGCAAAACTTGTTCATGACCCGACTCGGGCCACAATCGCGCAACAAAATGAGCAACACAATTTCCTGCTCTGCGAACAAACGAACATGAGCATTGATCCTCCATGCCCCGACCGACCACCGAGCAGTTGTTGGTTTCTAACAGTCCACGCAACTACCAGAAAGTCCTGCAAGCCGTCCACTCCAAACTATTTGCTTAATGATGCTAATTAAGGACACCAAAAAACTAAAATCACACTAGAAATTTCAAGTGCTATGTATCGATTATAGGGTTTATAATTTGGAAAAAAACTCATCAATCATTCTATACTATTTAAGAAGTATGAAAATACTATATACTTATTTAACTTGTGAAACCAAATGATTCTTATTGATAGTTCACACTTGAGAAGTTTCATTTATCATATTCATATTTATTTTATTGGTGGGCTGGGCTGGGCCCTCGCCCGGTTCAGATTACCCCTCGGACCAGAGTGTGAATGGGTCCCGTTAGGGGTGTTAGCTCCTCCCAATTTCCCTTACTGCATACACACCGTCAGAGAGTCTCGAACTTGGACAAATGCTTAAGCGACCTAGCGCCAACAACCACTAGACCAAGAGGGTATTGATATCTATCATATTTATATTAGTACAAATGGTATCATGTTTTCACACTTGAAACAACTTGACATTTTAACAATAATAATAATTTCGTTTCGAGTCTTTCCAATGATGCATATGGAATGCAATCGTTGGACGAAACCTACCTTTACGGTCATCTATTCCTAATCGAATTAAAGCAATTGATCAAGAAAATAAAACATTAATAATGGTCATCCCACCCAATATCCTTTTTTACAACATTATTGTACAAACTTATAAGAAAATGGTCACTTTTGGGTGAAACTAGTAGTACCTTCAACGCTATTTTTGTTCCCCTCCCACTTCCGATTTTTTTTCCAAATTAGGCACGTTCTGGAAACTTATTCTTGAAATATGTTTGAAAGTAAAGTTATTTCGAAAATAGGTTGTCCGTTCAGCTCCGGGATAAGTTGTTGTCCGACGCAGCGCCTCCTAAAAAATGAGTCGTCCTCTAGAACAACGACTTTCTTCGAAGCGGATAAGATTATTTTTAAAAAATGAAGAAAAAAATAGTCACGAGGAACACAACGACTTACTTATTTTAATTTTTTAAATTATCAGTTTAATGTCATATGGGAAACAAAATTAAGAAGAAATAAGCCGACGAGTGGTACAACGATTCTATTTTTTATTTGAAAAAAAATGATTGCTATTGTAAAATATTGCAATATAGGCAATCCAGGAATATATCAGAGAATATATTCATGAATATTGCAGCGAAGAGGTGGACTTGACATGGCGTGAAGAAGGCAAGAGAGAGTCGTTGTTCCCGTGTCTCTACTGAAGGGAGTCGTTGGATTGAGCGGCGACTTACCTGAACATAGTCGTTGGAATTTGTTGCGGCTTAGTTGAAGAAAGTCGCCCCCTCTCAGCCTTTTACTTTGGGGGTAATTGGGTATATGCCCATTAAATCTTATCTAATTTGATATATATCCATCAAAATCTGAAAATTGGATATATGCCCATAAAATTATAAAAATATTGTATAATTATCCTTTTTGTGTTTTATCTAATACTGTTAAACCAAAATAACATAATTAAAATAAGGGAAATTCCTCTTGGTACCCCTGAGTTTAGGGTTATTCATGTTGGTGTCCCACGATTAAGTTTTTTTCAGTTAGTACCCCTAAGGTTTTGGTTTGTTCTCTTTGTAACCGAAATTTTCCATATCCGTATCATTTCGGTTCGAATTGATCAAATCGAAGCTCATCATTATGTTTATTAACCTCAACTTAGTAGGATTCGACTCCTAAAACAATCAAATTCATACTCAAACCATTCTGATTTGAATTCTTAAGGTCGGAACGGGTTGTTGCTTCGGAATTCAAATCGACATGGTTCGGACATGGATTTGTGTATTTTAAGAGTCAAATCTTACTAATTTGAGGGCGATGAACACAATGGTGGACTTAGATTTAATCAATTTGAACTGGAATGATACAAACATGAAAAAGTTTGGTTACGAAGCAAACAAACCCAAACCTTAGGGACACCAACCGGAAAAAACTTAATCGTGGGACACCAACAAGAATAACCCTAAACTCAGGGGCACCAACAAGAATTTCCCTTAAAATAAATATCAAATTAAGTAACAAATAAATACAAAAAAAAACACAAATTTTCTTAAAAACTAAATTCCATCAAACTAGAAGTATTTAAATTTGGTTCCGGAAAAATAGAAATGAAGCAGTGTTATTGAAGCATGTTCTTTGTATATTTCTGATCATGCACAAAGAAGAACAAAAAATAGATAGTATCAAAGTGCCATAAATGGCAATGTTTATGATAAAAAATGTAGTATTGACAAACTAGAAGATTTACCTATGTACATGGGCAGGATCAATTATATACTATATACTAAAGCAGTAGTAATTTCTTCCATGTGTCATTCGTTAAAATAATTGACTGGTTACATTTTTACTTGACCCCACTTATTTAAAAAATCAATTAATTAATAATTATTTTGTTTTTGGATAAAGTAGAAAATATTTAGATACTGTCAGTTGATAATCTAGATACTGTAAAATAATATTAGTTATTTGCTTTTCAAAAAATTCCCTGTGTGTATATATAAGATGAGAGAATTTTGACTAATATCTAATAAATAACACTCTCTCAATAAGTAAAGGTGATCAATTTTCTTTTCCTTTTCTTATTATATTTGATAATTGATTGCAACTAATCACATATATATGGCCTGTTTATTTAGAGTTTTGTACATGTGTTATACGTATATATGTGTTTAGACTACCTGATTGTTATCAAAATTATTTTTTAATATAAAAATTGTCGAATAACTAAAACTTAAAAATAATCTAGCAAGCTATTGTCAATTAATATTGTTATATGTAAAAATCTGATAATTTAGATACTATTAACTAATGTTATATGTTTGTTTGTTTTTCAAAAGATTCTAACGTGCGTATCTTAGAGAAAAATTTAATCAGTTATATTATAATTAACACTCTCTGTCCACCATATATATCAAAATCGATAAACAATATATTTACAAAATCTTATAGCAGTTACAAAAATAAACAATATCTTTTCATCACTCTTTTTTCACCTAATATTATCTTTAGTTTTCTAAAGTAGGCCAAATAAATCTCATAGCACTTAAACAAATAAACAATCTCTTTTTACTACTCTTTTTTCACTTTTAGTATCCTTGGAATTTTTTTACTTGGCCTCACTTAATTAAAAATTTAATTAATAAAATATCTAGATATTGTCAATTGATATTGTTACAAAATCGGTAAACAAATATATATTGTTACAAAATATTATTATATTTCAATATATATGACAATAACGTATTTTGAATAACGGCCCCCGTGCAAGGCACGGGTCTTCAACTAGTCAATTACTATATACTAAAGCAGTAGTAATTTCTGTCATGTGTCATCCGTTGAATAGCGCCACATCACCCTATATTAAAATAATTGATTGGTTAAATTTTTACTTGACCCCACTTATTTAAAAAATCAATTAATTAATAATTATTTTGTTTTTGGATAAAGTAGAAACTATCTAGATACTGTCAGTTGATAATCTAGATACTGTAAAATAATATTAGTTATTTGCTTTTCAAAAAATTCCCAGTGTGTATATATAAGATGAGAGAATTTTGATTAATATCTAATAAATAACACTCTCTCAATAAGTAAAGGTGATCAATTTTCTTTTCCTTTTCTTATTATATTTGATAATTGATTGCAACTAATCACATATATATGGCCTGTTTATTTAGAGTTTTGTACATGTGTTATACGTATATATGTGTTTAGACTACCTGATTGTTATCAAAATTATTTTTTAATATAAAAATTGTCGAATAACTAAAACTTAAAAATAATCTAGCAAGCTATTGTCAATTAATATTGTTATATGTAAAAATCTGATAATTTAGATACTATTAACTAATGTTATATGTTTGTTTGTTTTTCAAAAGATTCTAACGTGCGTATCTTAGAGAAAAATTTAATCAGTTATATTATAATTAACACTCTCTGTCCACCATATATATATAAATCGATAAACAATATATTTACAAAATCTTATAGCAGTTACAAAATAAACAATATCTTTTCATCACTCTTTTTTCACCTAATATTATCTTTAGTTTTCTAAAGTAGGCCAAATAAATCTCATAGCACTTAAACAAATAAACAATCTCTTTTTACTACTCTTTTTTCACTTTTAGTATCCTTGGAATTTTTTTACTTGGCCTCACTTAATTAAAAATTTAATTAATAAAATATCTAGATATTGTCAATTGATATTGTTACAAAAATTTAGGAGTGTTGTAGAGATTTTTTACCTTGTTTTTGCTTTCCTCCCCCTTTCGAAGTTTTGTCGTCGCTCACTATTTTACTTGTTCGAATTCTCGAGTCTTCAACAACTTTTGAGGGGAAAGATGGAGGAGAGTGGAGATGAATGATGATTTTGGAGGCTAGATTTATTGATTTCGGGTTGGAGATTTGAAAGAGATTGGAGACGGGATGAATATTTGAGTGTCGACTTGAGAGTTTGGGAAGAAAGAACGGTGAGGGTTGTTTTGTGTTAGTTTTAAAAGGGTAGGGGTTTTGAGTTATTTACGACATGGTATCATTGAAAAATATTGAATATGAGAAGCGCGTGTTTGTTTAGATTTTTTTTAAGATATCACGTGTTTTAATCTCAACCATAGAGTTGGCTCATTCAACAGTTCTAATAAATCCTCGTTTTATACATGGAAGAAGGTATGTACCCAAACCGCACTCCTTTTTTATAATCTTATTTTATCGAACATATATTACACATTTTTTTAACCTAGTTGATCGTCTCCCCAACTCTTTCTCTCTCCCTTCCTAATGTCTCTCTTACATACAAGAATGAAGTTGAGGTAATCCAAAATGAATGTCTCTACGTGAATTCTTCCTTGGAGTGTCTTCGAAAAGGTTCAGACAAGAACTACTCTCCTCGTCCCGTCTCCATTCTCGTGGAACCCCTCCGAAAAGTAAGACTCGTCATGTCTACATTTCTTCATTAATCAATTACTATATACTAAAGCAGTAGTAATTTCTGTCATGTGTCATCCGTTGAATAGCGCCACATCACTCTATATTAAAATAATTGACTGGTTAAATTTTTACTTGACCCCACTTATTTAAAAAATCAATTAATTAATAATTATTTTGTTTTTGGATAAAGTAGAAACTATCTAGATACTGTCAGTTGATAATCTAGATACTGTAAAATAATATTAGTTATTTGCTTTTCAAAAAATTCCCAGTGTGTATATATAAGATGAGAGAATTTTGATTAATATCTAATATATAACACTCTCTCAATAAGTAAAGGTGATCAATTTTCTTTTCCTTTTCTTATTATATTTGATAATTGATTGCAACTAATCACATATATATGGCCTGTTTATTTAGAGTTTTGTACATGTGTTATACGTATATATGTGTTTAGACTACCTGATTGTTATCAAAATTATTTTTTAATATAAAAATTGTCGAATAACTAAAACTTAAAAATAATCTAGCAAGCTATTGTCAATTAATATTGTTATATGTAAAAATCTGATAATTTAGATACTATTAACTAATGTTATATGTTTGTTTGTTTTTCAAAAGATTCTAACGTGCGTATCTTAGAGAAAAATTTAATCAGTTATATTATAATTAACACTCTCTGTCCACCATATATATATCAAAATCGATAAACAATATATTTACAAAATCTTATAGCAGTTACAAAAATAAACAATATATTTTCATCACTTTTTTTTCACCTAATATTATCTTTTGTTTTCTGAAGTAGGCCAAATAAATCTCATAGCACTTAAACAAATAAACAATCTCTTTTTACTACTCTTTTTTCACTTTTAGTATCCTTGGAATTTTTTTACTTGGCCTCACTTAATTAAAAATTTAATTAATAAAATATCTAGATATTGTCAATTGATATTGTTACAAAATCCGTAAACAAATATATACTGTTACAAAAAATTATTATATTTCAATATATATGACAATAACGTATTTTGAATAACGGCCCCCGTGCAAGGCACGAGTCTTCAACTAGTTAAAGAAAAAAACAAGGAAAAAAAGAGAAGAAAGATAAACCTAAAAGTGAGGGAGATAAATAAAGTTAATTAATAAAATTTGTTAAGAGTTTTTTTTTGGATATTATATTTTTAATAAATATATTGAAAATCTTATATTTGATAATTATACAATATTGATATAATTTGATGGATATATAATCTATTTTTAAGATTTGATGGATATATATCCAATTAGATAAGATTTAATGGATATATACCAATTATCCATTTACTTTGTTAATTAAAAAAGTTCAAAGCTTACATGCCTTCAATACGGTCGTTCCATGCATTTATATTTTCATTCTCTCCTCACCAACCTCAATTAAACCTCTCCTTCCTCTCCTCAGTCAAACCCTTCCCTCTCCTCAGTTAATCTCTCCTTCCTCTCCTCAGTTAAACCTCTTCTTCCTCTCTTTATAAGCCTTTCATAGAGCGTGCACTTCCTCTCCTCAGTCAAACCCTGTTCCGGCGAGATTCAATGAGCCACTGACGTTTAAACAAGCAACCAACGAGCCTTAAGGAGCCACAAGTCTCACGCCGACGTTGACTCTCCTTCACCTGGTTAGTCTCCTCCGGCGAGCCTCAAGTTTTCGAAACAAAAAAAAAATATTTTTTCAATATTTGATATTTGGGTTTTGGTTCTGTTTTTATAATACACCCTTGAATTATTCTTCTCCCAACTTCACATATTTTGAAAAAATTAATTAATCTTTTGAACTCAACAATAATCCTTTAACCATCAACCCACTCTTTCAATCTACGACTTCCTCTTATTAATTAATTAGTGTTACCATGAAAACCAAATTCATTTATAATTACTGAAGTGAACTACAAAAAAGATGTGACAACCCCCATCAACAACACCAATCACCTCATTCAAGAACAAAAACTGTTCCGGCAACAATAATAAAAAACAACAACCCCTCCATCAACCATGCCAATCTAATGGGATCTAAAAACCCTCAAACTCAAATTTCAACCCCAATACCCAAATCCAAAAACAACAACCCAATCCCAAACATTAACAACCCACATTAGCCAAATCACTATCCCTTTAAAGGAATTAACCCCTGGCTTTGGGAAAAGAGATTCTAAAAACTCAAAAACTAAGGGGTAAATTCCCCACCCAACCAAAGGGGAAAATCCATTCAACATTTCCGGTCAAACCCCACTAACAACGCCAACACAACACCGTTACTCGCGCCAACGACCTCGTGACTTCATCACGCAAATATGTATTGCACCTCTAATGAGCTCACCTCTCATCTCCTTGGCCTCTCTCTACTTGGAGGTGCGGACGGACTTGGCCTTGGGACGACCTTGGTAAACACGAATCTTGCTCAACCATACTCAGATCTATGAAATTACCAAGTCCACCGCTTGTACCCGCCGACGAATTACCCCCACCAAACTACAAAACTTTTTTAGGGTTAATCCCCGTGACCAATTTCTCTGCTTGATGTGCAAGCTTGAGAAACCCATTTTATGTGATTGTTGTTCAAGCTTGAGAAACTCATTTTCTCTAACTTGTATTTATTACAAGTCAATATTCATTATTTTTTACCCAACATTCAAATTTATAATCCTTGTTTCATACAAAATGGATGGTGATTTAGCTATTGGTGAATGAGCATCATATGTTCTTTCTTGGCCTCCATTGGAGCCAACCTCCGACCCTCTTTCTGCCTCCAAACGAGCCACAAGTTTACTTCTTTGCAACCAGAACCACCAAATCAAAAGGCTTAGCACTCTAATTGTGCCCGTTAAATCAAATAGAGTTTCTCGACTACATATCAGTGCTTCCTATCCATGTTTTTCATGTAAGATTTGGAAATTAACTAAAATAAAATCATACAGAAACTCTTTCTTCCTATCCTTGGTTGGGTGGGTGCTATCCTTCCTTGTACACCGCTTGTCGGTTCGACCACTTTGCGAACATACACTCGCCAACACGACCCTCTCCTGAACCACCCGTAACACTCTTGTTGGCTACCACCAGCTTCGAGCACAATTACTCAGTTGAAAATATTTTAATAAATATATTGAAAATCTTATCTTAGATAATTATACAAGATTGATATAATTTGATGGATATAAAATTTTCAGATATCGCGAGAAACCTTATCAAATTACATAAAACAATGTCTAAAAATATAGATAAACCACAAATCAAATAGATCAACTTCTAATTTAATTAAGAGCATAACTTGCACTGGCTTGAGGGTCTTGTCAGCATAACCCACTAAAACAATCACATATCTGAAATTAACAAAAATATATAGTTAAAAAACACCATTTAAGAATTTGAACAAATAAAATAAGAAAAGGAGAGAATAATACATTTTTTGTAATTCTGCTACTACGAATTTATCCTTTCCAAACGATATTGGAACACCCTAAATCCTTCATTCTTTTCTAGTTGTCCGGTTGCAAAGAAGTGAACTCGTGGCTCGCTGGGAGGCAGAGAGAGGGCCGGAGGTTGGCTCCAATGGAGGCCAAGAAAGAACATATGATGCTCATTTACTAGTAGCTAAATCACCATCCATTTTGTATGAAACAAGGATTATAAATTTGGATGTTGGGTAAAAAATAATGAATATTGACTTGTAATAAATATCGACTTATTCATCATGGTGTAGTTCGGACAACTAGAAACGAATGAAGGATTTAGGGTGTTCCAATATCGTTTGGAAATGATAAATCCGTAGTAGCAGAATTACAAAAAATGTATTATTTTCCTTTTCTTATTTTATTTGTTTAAATTCTTAAATGCTGTTTTTAAACTATATATTTTTATTAATTTCAGATGTGTGATTGTTTTAGTGGGTTATGCTGACAAGACCCTCAAGCTAGTGCAAGTTATGCTCTTAATTAAATTAGAAGTTGATCTATTTGATTTGTGGTTTATCTATATTTTTAGACATTGTTTTATGTAATTGAATAACGTTTCTCGGAACATCTGAAAATTTTATTGTTTGTAGTTTTGGAGCAAATCGTCATTTGTAGCGAAGTATCATAATGCACAGGTCGTGCGTTAAAACCCTACAAATGACGATTTGCTCCAGATGATTTGGTATTTCTCTAATACAAACAATAAAACTTTCAGATATCGCGAGAAACGTTATCCAATTACATAAAACAATGTCTAAAAATATAGATAAACCAGAAATCAAATAGATCAACTTCTAATTTAATTAAGAGCATAACTTGCACTGGCTTGAGGGTCTTGTCAGCATAACCCACTAAAACAATCACACATCTGAAATTAACAAAAATATTTAGTTAAAAAACACCATTTAAGAATTTAAACAAATAAAATATAAAAAGGAGAATAATACATTTTTTGTAATTCTGCTACTACGGATTTATCCTTTCCAAACGATATTGGAACACCCTAAATCCTTTATTCGTTTCTAGTTGTCCGAACTACACCACGATGAATAAGTCGATATTTATTACAAGTCAATATTCATTATTTTTACCCAACATCCAAATTTATAATCCTTGTTTCATACAAAATGGATGGTGATTTAGGTACTAGTGAATGAGCATCATATGTTCTTTCTTGGCCTCCATTGGAGCCAACCTCCGACCCTCTCTCTGCCTCCCAGCGATCCACGAGTTCACTTCTTTGCAATCAGACAACTAGAAACGAATGAATGATTTAGGGTGTTCCAATATCGTTTGAAAAGGATAAATCCGTAGTAGGAAAATTACAAAAAATGTATTATTCTCCTTTTCTTATTTTATTTGTTTAAATTCTTAAATGGTGTTTTTTAACTATATATTTTTGTTAATTTCAGATGTGTGATTGTTTTAGTGGGTTATGCTGACAAGACCCTCAAGTCAGTGCAAGTTATGCTCTTAATTAAATTAGAAGTTGATCTATTTGATTTGTGGTTTATCTATATTTTTAGACATTGTTTTATGTAATTGGATAACGTTTCTCGCGATATCTGAAAATTTTATTATTTGTATTAGAGAAATACCAAATCATCTGGAGCAAATCGCCATTTGTAGGGTTTTAACGCATGACCTGTGCATTATGATACTTCACTACAAATGACGATTTGCTCCAAAACTACAAACAATAAAATTTTCAGATGTTCCGAGAAACGTTATTCAATTACATAAAACAATGTCTAAAAATATAGATAAACCAAAAATCAAATAGATCAACTTCTAATTTAATTAAGAGCATAACTTGCACTGGCTTGAGGGTCTTGTCAGCATAACCCACTAAAAACAATCACACATCTGAAATTAACAAAAATATATAGTTAAAAAACACCATTTAAGAATTTGAACAAATAAAATAAGAAAAGGAGAATAATACATTATTTGTAATTCAACTACTACGGATTTATCCTTTCCAAACGATATTGGAACTGTAATATCCCTTAATTTTAGTAAGGATATTTTGGAAATTTTCCAACTCCCGTATTACAAGACGGATTAGATTCAGAGAAGATCGATCATTCTGTAATATGTTTGAGCTCTGTAAATTTTTTCTGAGTAATATAAAATACAATTGATATATTTTCGGGGTTAAATTGTCGTTCGTGTACAAATATATTTAACTCGGGGTTAAGAAAATTAACCCAATATCAAAATGGACAAAAAGGGGCAAAAATGGCCTTGACCGCACCCCGCGGTCAAGTGGCCGCACCCGCGGCAAAGACCAAATTTGGAGGCGGCAACAGAGTCGGCCACCGCACCCCGCGGCCACGCCACCGCACCCCGCGGTGAACGTCATCTTCATCGTGATAAGATTTCCGAAGTTCTATCCCTTTGTCCACTTGATCCACTTGCTTGGTATTTCTTGTCCCCTTGTTCCCGACTTGTCTCCTGCTTGTTCCCTCCTTGGTTGGTCTATAAAAGGAAGAGAAATTCGTGGAGGAGAAGCCACAGCTCGAGCTTCATCTTCTTCCTCTGTTTTTCTCCTTCCTCCATTGTTGACTGAGTTTTGGAGCTTCGCCGGAGTGTCGCCGGAGTTCTTCTGAGTGGTGAAGGTACCCTCAAGTGTTGTTTGGAGGTATAAGAAGTGTTGAGATCAAACCCCAATCGAATCGAGGTCAAACGGATCGAATTGGGTAAGTTCTCCATGGACGTTGTCAAGCTTCCTCGCCTCTGTGCAGCCACCGCACCCCACGGTAAGCGCTCCACCGCACCCACGGCGAGCTTACCCGGGTTGTGTGTTCTTGGGTGTTTGGCTTCGGGCGAGGCTCGACTCCTTTGATTCTTTCCTTATTCTTTTAGATTTATATATATAGATATTGAATCTAACTTAGGGTCTCGTTATGGGTCGTTCCAGAGGGATTTAATATCCAGGATCTGTCCCAGTTTCAGACTCAGGAAACAATCATCTTTAAGCTTGTTCAAGCTCTCGTCGGATCTAAGGCAAGTGGCGGTTCGCTCTTGCTTAATCATTCCATGTTTCATTAATTATCAATTGTTTAATTGTTAATTAAATTGGAGTAAACTGTTGTTTGGGAACTAATTTCATAAATAACGTAATTAAAAAGGTGATGTTATGATAGGTTGTGTATCTGCTAGATCAACGCTATTATAGATATATGTTGTCTGAAGGGCTTTAATATGGATTATTACTGTGTTGAACTGTTTAGTTAGCACGAGTATTGTGTGTTAATTATCGTGATAGTACTGTTGTGAATTTAATGTTAACTTTAATGCTAGATTAACTTAATAGTCGTAGGAACGCTAATCAGGTTAAAGGATTAGTCGTTTCTTTATAACTTAATGTTCGTAGGAACACTAATCTGGTTAAGGATTAGTCGTTTTTTTATAACTTAATGTTCGTAGGAACACTAATCTGGTTAAAGGATTAGTCGTTTCTTTATAACTTAATGTTCGTAGGAACACTAATCTGGTTAAGGATTAGTCGTTTCTTTATAACTTAATATTCGTAGGAACACTAATCTAGTTAAGGATTAGTCATTTCTTTAAACGTAATACTTCCTACCACCCGCTAAGGTAGGAGGGGTTTAAGCGCCTAGCTAGCGTATCGGAGTGGACGTAACACCACCCAATGTATTTGATAGGTGTTATTTCATACACCTTTACTAACAACTATTAGCATGATTTGGAGGAGTTTTGGATGAGTTTTTAGGCTAAGTCTGTGATCTGGAAGTTGTGGAGAGAAGTGAAGATATCCCAGGATTTACAGCTTAGATGGAGATGAAGCTGCTGGAGCATACTTGGAGAAGACTACCAAACACTTGGTAGGATTGAAGAGCAGCAGAAGAGAAGAAGAGGAGCTGAAGAAGCTGAAGGAGTGAGCTCACCGCCCCGCGCCAGATTCACCGCGGCCCGGCGGTGACTCCCAGAAAAGGTTGAAGCCCCGCGCCAGAGGAAGCCACCGCCCAGCGGTGGAGAGCCTGAAGCCCCGCGGTGGATCTCACCGCCCCGCGGTGGCCGTGTTTAATGCCTCGCGCCAGAAGACTGTTACTTTCCTTTTATTTCGTTTAGATTTTATTTTATTATTATTCTGTTTTCTTTATTGTTTGCATTAGTTTAACCTAGTTTCCTAAGACTATTTAAGTCCTCTTTCTAGGTTAAGAGGCAAACAACTTTTACATTACGCAGGTTACTTTTCTATTAGGTTTTTCATCCCCTTTGATGGAGAACTAACTTTCCCTTGTTCTACTAGAGGTGTGAAGCAGTACAGTTGATGTGTTTGTGAGATTTCTATCCCTTGTTCTTATCCTTATAAGTGTTGGTTTGATTCTCTTGGTTATATTGATTATTGATTTCTTGTTGTTCTTCTTAGCCTGATCAACTAGGTTGAATGCTTTTTATCAATTGCTAGGATTGCATATAGGGGTTCCGAGTGCATATCTAGTGGCAAACACAATTGTGCATATAGGGGTTCCGAGCATACAATTGTGAGTGAGAATCAGTTGCATGCGAGTATTAGTACGTCCTTCTATTTGCATGTATCCTATATCCTTGTGTGCATTGCTATTGCTGTATTGGTGGTAAAGTATACTGACAACTGTGAGAATCAGTGGTATTTTATCATTAACATAGTAATAAGTCTATTGACAACTGTGAGAATCAATAGTACTTAAGATCAGGGTGGGAACAACTATAAGGATAGTAAAAGAACTTGGGTTAAATAGATTTCTGTGATCAAATTATATCTCTGTACTGTGGATCTCGCTCTAGTAGGACTACTTTTCCTCATTATATTTCTTCAACTAAACCAAACTTGTTTGCTTTGCTTGTTTTGTGTTCTCTTGATAACTAAACCCACGTTCGTGTTACTTGTCATTCACACTTGCATACTGCATTAGATCTTCCCTGCGGGTTCAACCCTTACTTGTCTGCTATACTTCTGTTTAGTGGGTCTGTTAGGATATTTTACTTTGACTAGGCTAAGCAACGATACTTGCACTGCGCACTTTTAGCCACCGTCAAATTTGGCGCCGTTGCCGGGGAAGTTTTCTGTTTTGCTGTGTGTTTTTGTGATTTATTTTCGGTGGAGACCTATCTTATGGTCGACACTCGTTCTACTGACTCTCCTCTCGTAGCTTTTGATCCAGAAGTGGACAGATCGTTCCGTGCGAACCTACGCGATCAAGGAGAAGAAGGAGTCGATGTTGAGGTCGTTGAGCCGACTGAGCCAATTAACATCCCTACTGTCGCAATGGCTGAGACTCTGAGAGAATTGACTGAGCCGAATATTGGAGCACAACCCCTGGCTGTCGTCATCCCTGCACTTGGCGAAGGGGTGAACTTCGAGTTGAAATCTGGAGTTGTTGCTTATCTTCCTAAGTTCCACGGTTTGAGTGGAGAGGACCCGATCTCTCACCTGGGCAAGTTCCACAATGTCTGCATGACTATGAAGCCCATGAACGTGACGGAAGACCAAATCAAGACGAGAGCTTTTGGTTTCTCCCTGCTAGACTCTGCAAGTGATTGGTATTATCATCTGCCGCCAGGAACCATAGATACTTGGAATAAACTACACAAGGCGTTCCTGGACAAATACTTTCCAACGAAGAAGGCGAATGCCTTGAAAAAGGCAATTGCCAATATTGAGCAGGCTGGTAATGAGACGCTGTATGATTATCTTGAGAGGTACAAGAGGCTTTGCTCTAGCTGCCCATTCCATGGGTACGCCAAGCAGGATCTTGTTCTCTATTTACACAATGGTCTGCTGGACCAGGAGAGACGGATGGTTGACGCTGCATGCGGTGAAAGCATCCTGAATCTGACACCAGACGCAGCCATGAAGAGATTCCAGGAGATGAGTGAGAGCACTAGGAGTTTTGGGAAGACATACCAGAGAAAGGCGGTCAATGCTGTGACCCCTGCCGAACCAAGCCCAGTGTTGACTGAGCTAGCTGAGCTGAAAGAGATGGTGAAGAGGATGGCGAATCAGAATGCCCCTCAACAAGTCAATGCATGTGGACTTTGCGCTGATCAATACCACCCCACCGACGCTTGTCCTCAGCTGCAGGAGGAGGGTGTTGCTGAAGTTAATGCTATAGGAGGTTATGGATCCCCTAGACCACAGTTTGGTGGACAATTCAATTATAACCCGAGAGGGCGAGACCACCCAAGTTTTAGATGGAGTGACCCTCAAGGTGGTCAACAGCCAGTGCAGCAACAACAGTACCAGCAGAGAGCCCCATACCAACAGAGGCCTCAAGGCCAAAGCTCTGGTGCTTCTACCGAAGAGATGCTAAAGACTCTGACTCAGCATTTCGCCACGCATGTGCAGGCTACTGAGTCAAGTTTGAAGAACATGGAGAGACAAATTGGTCAGTTAGCTGATGCTGTGACTAAGATCGACCAAAGGACTTCCAACTCCCTGCCCTCTCAGACTACTGTGAACCCCAGAGAGAACGTGAGTGCTATCACGCTCAGAAGTGGTAAGAAGTTGGTCGTTGCTCCTATTGCTGAAGAGGAGAACGAGATTGTAAAGGAGAAAATCACCGGACGCCCCGCGGTGGATGCTACCGCGGCCCGGCCAGAAATTGAAGGAGGAGCCAGTAAAGAAGACCTGTTGGTACCGCCCCGCGGTGACTTTCACCGCGACCCGGCGGTTGGTACCAGTAATCTCACCGCGACCCCACCGCCCCGCGGCGACGACCAACGCCCCGCGGTGGTTCTGCCGCGATCTGGCCCTCAAAAATCTATCTCCGCTGAAGAAACCTATGTTGATAATTATGTTCGCCCCGTGTTTCCCCCTTTGGGTTCTGAGAAGCCCCCAGCACCTTTTCCTGAGGCGGTGAAGGCCAAGAGAGTAGCTAACGACAGTGACTTGTTCGAGACATTTCGGGACTGTGAGGTGAACATTCCCCTGATCAAGCTTATCAAGGCTATCCCTCGATATGCCAAGTTCTTGAAGGAGCTGTGCACCGTGAAGAGGACTCAGAAGCAGAAAGCTCAAAAGAAGATTCCAGTGAGTGAACATGTGTCAGCAGTAGTTCAGAGACGCATGCCTGAGAAGTGCAAGGATCCAAGTACATTTACTATTCCTATCACTATAGGTGATCATCGATTTGAGAAAGCCTTGTTAGACTTGGGTGCCTCAATTAATGTGTTACCCTATTCTTTGATTGAGGATTTAGGAATAGGACCCTTGCATGATTCTAACATTGTTATACAACTTGCTGATGATTCTTGTGTACCCCCTAAGGGTGTTGTTGAAAATGTTCTTGTGAGGATAAGCTCTTTGATTTTTCCTGCTGACTTCTTTGTTATGGATATGGACTATGATGAGCAAGTCGCTCCAGTTATGCTAGGGCGACCTTTTATGAAAACATCCATGACAAAGATTGATGTAGACAGTGGAACTTTGACTATGGAATTTGATGGAATAATTTTTGAGCATAATATTCATAAAGCCAACTCCATTGAATTGCCTACCTCTTGCTGCATTAGTGATATTGATAATCATGTGCCTGAAAATGTTAAACTTGATGCAGTAGAGACCATAGTTGATTGCTCCTCTATTGATGAACCTATTGAGTCGCATGAGTTACATGTTGGTGATGTCTTGTTGGATGACATAGGAGATTCCATTCCCTCTATTTTGGGCACTCGCCCCCCTGCACTAACCATACAAGGCTGTAAGCCTTTATCCAGTGATGTGCAGCATATTCAGATTGAGCCATATCGGCCCCCACATCGCTCTAAGTATGGGGGAGATACTCCAAATGAAGTAAGCATGGAGTCGATGGCAAAGAGGGAGCATGGTCTAAGGTTTAAACCTTTCCATGGGAGGTCTCAACATGAAGAGACGAGTAGGAGGATTCCGAGGGGATCCTACTCCATATGGTAGTTGATTTGCAGTACGTCGAGCCAACGACGATAACCAAGGCGCTGTCCGGGAGGCAACCCGTGTTAGTCTTTCTTTGATTTTCTTTCCTTAGCTTATTTTCGTAGTTTATTTTGCTTTGTTTCGTTCGCCTGTCACTCACATTTCAGGTACGAAAGTAAACTTGAGAAGAGACGTTGTGCCCAACCATTCTCACCGCCTCGCGGCGTTCCTCACCGCCCCGCGGTGAAGGTCAGGTATGATTTCTCGAATCTCTAAAAAAAAAAAAAAACAAGAATAAAGGGCCCCGAAAAAACCTTAAACGGGTGAGCAAATTTTTTATTTCTTGAGTGGTAACTAAGGTTTTGACGGATTGGGCCATTTTTTTTGGGCCAAGATTTCTCTCTTTTGGGCCATGGTACATGACCGGCCCATCATCCATTCCTTCCCTTTCACCTTTCCCCTAACCTAGACCCCACTATCTCACACCCTCCATTCTCACGCCTCCCTCAAGCTCCCAAGACATTATCCCCCACTCTCCCACAACCCCTCTCGACCTTGAGCCAAATCTAGCCCAAATTCCCCAATTTGGAGTCTAGCCTCACAAACAAGCCAAACACATCCCCACCGCGTCGCTGTAAGTCCCGCCTTGCTGTCGCTCCGCCCCGCGTTGTACCCGCTTCGCGTCGCTGCTGCCACCGCCCCGCGTCGACTTTGCCGCGACCCGTCCAGACCTCCCAGTTGTCCTCACCGCGACCCGGCGATTCATCCACCGCCCCGCGTCGAGGCATCCAAGAGTCATCGTTTGTGCTCGTTTGTAAGTCCCCTTGGCTGCCCTTTGTTTTGAGCAATTCAATTCTTTACTTATGGCACCTAAAGGCAAGAAGCAAGTGTCTACGAGGGACGAGAGTGAGGTTTATAACATTGTGAAGGAGAGGAAGGTGTTGGCTTCTAAGTTCTTTGATAGGCCGACCTTGGCCGAGATGGGAATGCTGGCGTGTGTGTCCATGTTCTTGGCACATTGTGGGTTAGGGGAGTTTCTGAACAAGGCTGCCCCTGCATATCCAGAGCTTTGCTACCAGTTCATCGCCTCTTTCAAGAGGTACTCTAATGGCTCGGACGACAAGCATCTGCTGAGGGTCACGTTCACCTACAATGGGCGTGACTACTCTTTGTCTCCTAAGGTGGTGCGTGATGCCCTGGGCATTACAAAGCTACCAACTGATGGGTGGTCTGGTGGCATTCTAGAGTCAGAGATGATGGAGTTCTGGAGGGCTGCTACGGGCCGAACGTTCAGGAAGGGCCAGGAGGTGAATTCGAAGTTGGTGAACCCGTGTCTGCGGTTGATCCACAAGGTGATGATGAGAGACTTCTTTGGCCACGCTGATGATGGAAAGGTCCCTCTGAAGGATTTCCGGTGGTTTATGAGCATCTTGGAGGTTGTTGAGTACACGCCGTGTTGGGCTACCCTTTTCTTGGGTTCCTTGAAGAGGATTCGTGATGGTGAGCCACGTGATATTTGTGGGGGTGATCTGATTACCCTCCTTTGTGCTGGAGTGATAGCTTGCGATCAGATTCCTCGGCCTGTTGCCTACATGGTGTTTGATATGGCGCACGTGAAGGTGTGCTCGATGCTGAAGCCATTGGGAAAGGATGGTGACTTGGTCTGGTCATCCTATGATGGCCACATTTTGATTGTTCCCCGGGATTTTGCCTACTCTCCTTCTTATGCGGGTTGGTGGATTCCCAGTGATAGCAGAATGACGACTGATGATGCTCCTGCTGCTGCTCCTTCAGATCCGTTTGGGGAGGGCCCTAGTGGTGCTACTGCTGCTGAGTTTACGGGCGAGGACACTCCTATGCCTACACTTTATGATGCGCCTTCATCTTCTTACGGTTCTACCACACCTTGGCAGAAGTTGTATTCGAGATTTGATGCGTTCTTAGTGAGGCAGGATCAGTGGAACACCCAAGAAGAGACCGGTCTGTAGACTTGGCAGACCCAGTTCCGTGCTGATATAGATGAGCGTTTGGACACCATGGACGCTCATATGAGGGACTACTTCGGGAGGTTCCCACCACTACCACCATCGGACCCGCAGTGAGTTTATTTTCTTCTTCCCCTATTTCATTTGATGTTCTCTTCTATATTGAGGATAATGTGCGGTTTAAGTATGGGGGAGGGATATAGACTTGCTATCTATCTAGCTAGTGTATATAGCTTTGTTTCTGCATTTTTGTTTTTTGCATTTTTGTTTTGTAATTTTGCATTCGGATTTGATTTAAAAAAAAAAAAATCGAAAAAGCCAAAAAAAAAGTAAAAAGGCAATCAAAATCATAGGATGAGCTGAAAACCCGAAAGGGCAGTTCAGGTAAAAAGCAGGTAGTCCGACTGGTATAGACCAGGGCAAAAGTGGACTAGAGTGATGCGAGTATATGTGAGATATCTAGCAAAATGAAATGAGTGGCTTGGTGAAAACCCGAAAGGGCGCCTTGGCAAGATGAGCGTAAAAGAAGAAGAGTGATTCTAGGATTTCTCGATATTCCTTGGCGAGGTGTCATAAGAAGAGATGGTATAAGGAGTTCGGGTAGGCCACTCTGGAGCGATAAGGAGCTAGATTGGAGTTAGGATTAGATTATCTTTGCATCACTTATTTTGGTTGTCTGGAGCTTATTGTTGATATGTTGTAGTTGCTAGTGTCTTATTTTCTTGTACTTCCTGCGGCTTGGTGTTGATTGAGAGAGTGAGTTTTTCTTTAGCTTACTCGGGACGAGTAAAGGTCTAAGTATGGGGGAATTTGATAGGTGTTATTTCATACACCTTTACTAGCAACTATTAGCATGATTTGGAGGAGTTTTTAGGCTAAGTCTGTGATCTGGAAGTTGTGGAGAGAAGTGAAGATATCCCAGGATTTACAGCTTAGATGGAGATGGAGCTGCTGGAGCATACTTGGAGAAGACTACCAAACACTTGGTAGGATTGAAGAGCAGCAGAAGAGAAGAAGAGGAGCTGAAGAAGCTGAAGGAGTGAGCTCACCGCCCCGCGCCAGATTCACCGCGGCCCGGCGGTGACTCCCAGAAAAAGGTTGAAGCCCCGCGCCAGAGGAAGCCACCGCCCAGCGGTGGAGAGCCTGAAGCCCCGCGGTGGATCTCACCGCCCCGCGGTGGCCGTGTTTAATGCCTCGCGCCAGAAGACTGTTACTTTCCTTTTATTTTGTTTAGATTTTATTTTATTATTATTCTGTTTCCTTTATTGTTTGCATTAGTTTAACCTAGTTTCCTAAGACTATTTAAGTCATCTTTCTAGGTTAAGAGGCATACAACTTTTACATTACGCAGGTTACTTTTCTATTAGGTTTTTCATCCCCTTTGATGGAGAACTAACTTTCCCTTGTTCTACTAGAGGTGTGAAGCAGTACAGTTGATGTGTTTGTGAGATTTATATCCCTTGTTCTTATCCTTATAAGTGTTGGTTTGATTCTCTTGGTTATATTGATTATTGATTTCTTGTTGTTCTTCTTAGCCTGATCAACTAGGTTGAATGCTTTTTATCAATTGCTAGGATTGCATATAGGGGTTCCGAGTGCATATCTAGTGGCAAACACAATTGTGCGTATAGGGGTTCCGAGCGTACAATTGTGAGTGAGAATCAGTTGCATGCGAGTATTAGTACGTCCTTCTATTTGCATGTATCCTATATCCTTGTGTGCATTGCTATTGCTGTGTTGGTGGTAAAGTATACTGACAACTGTGAGAATCAGTGGTATTTTATCATTGGCATAGTAATAAGTCTATTGACAACTGTGAGAATCAATAGTACTTAAGATCAAGGTGGGAACAACTATAAGGATAGTAAAAGAACTTGGGTTAAATAGATTTCTGTGATCAAATTATATCTCTGTACTGTGGATCTCGCTCTAGTAGGACTACTTTCCCTCATTATATTTCTTCAACTAAACCAAACTTGTTTGCTTTGCTTGCTTTGTGTTCTCTTGATAACTAAACCCCCGTTCGTGTTACTTGTCATTCACACTTGCATACTGCATCAGATCTTCCCTGTGGGTTCGACCCTTACTTGTCTGCTATACTTCTGTTTAGTGGGTCTGTTAGGATATTTTACTTTGACTAGGCTAAGCAACGATACTTGCACTGTGCACTTTTAGCCACCGTCAGTATTAAACTTCCGTTGTTACTCGGATTAATTTAATGACGGTAAATTAATTAAGCACCTCGCCAGTGTATCGGGGTGAACGTAAGGTCACCCAGTGTAATAACTTCCGTTGTTACTCGGAATAATAATTAAAAGCCTTAGCAGTAGTGTGTGTTGTAATTTAATAAGATAAGTGCGGTTAAACACATAATTAATAAGCTTTGGTGGTTGTATTAATTTGGGCGGGCATAATTGTCACCCTGAGGTTTAAAGCTCCGTAATTGCTCTTAATAATATTAAAAGTCTTAACGTTAATGTGAGTGTAGTAATTTAATAAGTTAAGTGCGGCTGTCACATGTAATTAATATACCTTCAAACGAGTAGTGCAGCTAGGAAATCTCGTCTTAACTTAAATCAGGGTAAAGTTCTCTTTCCAATCTGGATTCGCTTTGAGCGGTGAGGTTGGTCGTGAGCCGAACCATCAAATTAAATTAAAAGCTTGTGTGAAACTTTTAGGTTCTCAAACATTCATCATAATTTCCTATAAGGCTCATTTCCGTTGGAGTCTTCTTTTGGGAATGATTGCTGTAAGACTTGGTCTTTCAGAATCTTCTCTTAATCATGCCTTTTCATATATTCTAGTACTAGTATGGTGGTTGACTATCGTACTCGACTATTATTCGAGAGACGATGAGTCTAACCTAATACGACTACTTTGAACCACTCTGCTTTGTGTCCTTGCATAGTCTATTCATTTAGACTAACCAACTGTAATTGTTATCTGTATTGTTGGCTGGTGTCATCCGTTCGATTCGGCACATCAGGGGTTGATGCCAGAAGTCAAAGTAACTTGTTGAAGGATAAGAGGCTTACAGACGAAGATTTAAGTGTCAGTGTTTTAAGCTGTTAAATGTGTTTAAGTTGTTAAGTGTTTTAAATTGTTAAGATTCTTAAAAGTCTTCCGCTGTGTAATTTAAAAGTCTTCCGCTGTATTAACACTCTATTGTAAAATCATCTCCTCGTTTGAAGAGAGATCTATAATAAAAGGATTGTGTTTCATGTACAAAAGTCTTCCGCTGTTTAATCTTTCATTATTTAATATGTTTATTTAAGTTAAATGTTCCGACCAAAGCCTGGGGTGACATCGGACAGAACGTCTGAGGTCACTGGCATGTGGCACTATCGAGGTATAAATCGAGGGTGTTATAGACTTGGTATCAGAGCAATGATTTTAAAATTCTTGGCCTATTGTTAGGTTTGAGAATTTTCAAAAACTAATTTTGAAATTATTTTCAAACCTATCTTGTATTAAAAAGGAATTTTGAGAGTTTCAATATTAAGAGTTATAAGTAACTCGGTGAATTAATTAGCTTTTTGAATTTCAAAAGCTATTTATCAGTGGTTTATAAAAGTGTTGTGTTATAAGCAATTAAATTAAAGTTTAAAGGTATGAAGTTTGAAAGTAAGAGGTTATTAATAAGTGATTTCAAACTTCTGCAAGCTTCAAGTGTTACTTATTCCTTAGATCCATTCTTAGGAATATTGTCTCTTCTTAGGATTAATGTCATTTAAAAGTTGACATTTCTCCTAGAATACCTATTCTCAAGTTAAGAGAAGAAGGTCATTTCTGTAGTTAATAGTGAAGGATTAGCCAGAATAATATAAAGTTATTAATTTGGACCCTTATAATCTGTTTCATAACGTATTTGACTTAAGTGTCATGATCAAGTTGGAAAAGTTCTAAAAGTAACGTTATGGTTCACCAACAGATGGTGAACACAAGGAACACAACCCATGCTGGTGCTGACCCAGGATTGAATCTGAGGAGCGCCGCTAATCAAGGGGAAGAGCGTGAGGCTGCTTTTAACAATAACCCGGGAGGCAATGGCCAAGCTCATGCCAACGCTCCGGTGGTTTTCGATGCAGCATCAGTTGCAGCTATTCGGGAAATTGTCATGCAAGCATTGGCCGACATTAGGCAACCAGTTGCACCACAAGCACAAGGTGGTCCAGTTCCTCAGGCTATTCCTGAAGTTGAGGAGCCAGTGGAGCACGTGCCTCAGATTAATGTTGTCAGGAACAGAGGGAATTACGGTCAAGCATTGAAAGCCGTGACTTCAATGAGGCCTGATAGCTACGACGGTACTGGAGAACCAGTCAGAGTGACATATTGGTTCTCACATATGGAACGGTTGCTCCAGAACGTTAATTGCACTGAGGCTGAGAAAGTGCACATCGCCTCCCTTCAACTCAAGGATGTGGCTAGCGAATGGTGGGAGAACACCGGTCTAGCAGATCATCCCGAGCTGAATTGGAGCATGTTTAAAACAAAAATGACTGACCGTTTCTTTTCCCGTGCTATGAGGGACGAGAAGAATAAAGAATTTTTGTACCCTAAGACTGATGGGTTAAAGGTGACTGAGCTCGCAGCTAAGTTCAATCACTTGTTGCAATACGCTGGGCCTGAGGTGTCAAGCGAAGAACAAAAAATCTGGTACTTCCATGGATGGATGAATCCAGAAATAAAGCCTCTAATGTTGTGTCACGGTTGTTCTACGTTAGAACAATATGTGGATGCAGCCTACAAGACAGAGGTCACGCTGGAAGAATCCGCCCAAAAGCGGGAAAAACAAGTTAAGGGAAAGGGTGGGCAACATGATCGCCAAGTTGATTCATTCAAATGACCGGCATCGCCTACCAAGTTCGAGAAGTCTGGTCGTGCTAAGACCAAGACGACTCAGTCTGACTCCGCCAGAGGCTTAGGTTGGAGTAGCGGAGTGATTCAGTGCCACAACCGTGGTGAAGTTGGGCATAAAAGTCTTAATTGCCAAAAGGATAAGCGAGAGTGCTATAATTGTGGCAGAGAAGGCCACATGAGAAAATATTATAGACTGAAGGGTCAAGGACCAATGCAGTCTTATCAAGTTTCAAATGTTGGCAGTAGGCAGAACCCAAGGCCAGAGGTATCTGCTCCTGAGCAGTCTATGGCTAGTAATAAAGGCAAGGCGCCTATGGGGTCTTCAGGCCAAGGGCAACGACTCTTCGTAATGAGTCAAGCCAACGGAGAAGAACCCTGATCGATTAAGTTGTATTTGTGTTAAGTCTTTATTTAAGATTAAGGAGTAACGACGTGTGTCGATAATCTCCATAGTGTCGTAATCTGTCTGTTCGACTTTTGTCAGTTAATGTAATGGTCGAATGATAAAGAAGTGTTTCCTTGTTTCGGAAAATTTCTGAATTCATTGTCATTACAAATTATTCGTTCATACGAAACCCCGTAAGTGCCGGTGACATCTTATGCCATGTAAGGATAAATACTGTCGGACTTATGGTGAAAAGGTATCATAGGTAACTTAGACGTTCGTTCCCTATATGGTTAACCCCAGGATGGAACTCTTTGAAGAAGGTTAAGTTGTAAATTAATGTCGTACTTGAGGAAACCGACTGATCTCTCTAGGAGTGATCTAGAGGATGAAGTGATTAAGGATATTAAGTTCAGGTAGTAAGATTGGTGCTGAGGCAGGTTCCTCATTAGTTTAATGCAAGTTTCGGGGTCGAAACTTTTCTTAAGGGGGTAATAATGTAATATCCCTTAATTTTAGTAAGGATATTTTGGAAATTTTCCAACTCCCGTATTACAAGACGAATTAGATTCAGAGAAGATCGAACATTCTGTAATATGTTTGAGCTCTGTAAATTTTTCTGAGTAATATAAAATACAGTTGACATATTTTCGGGGTTAAATTGTCGTTCGTGTACAGATAACCCGGGGTTAAGAAAATTAACCCAAGATCAAAACGGACAAAAATGGGCAAAAATGGCCTTGACCGCACCCCGCGGTCAAGTGGCCGCACCCGCGGCAAAGGCCAAATTTGGAGGCGGCAACAGAGTCGGCCACCGCACCCCGCGGCCACGCCACCGCACCCCGCGGTGAAAGTCATCTTTGTAACACCCCCAATTTTCCTCTTGAAAGTATTACTGCCAGTGACCTCGGATTCCACATCCCGAAGTCACCCCAGGCTTTTCCAGTTGATATAAGCCATCAAACCACCGTTATAATACCAAATATCATAACTTTTATTAAAACCAAAGTCTTGGTATTACAACATAATTCCAAACACATCAAAATACATAATCAGAATTATTACAGCGGAAGTCTTAAAATAAAATCATAGTTAACACAGCGGAAGTCTTTTAAATATCAATAAGAGGGTCTTGATCGTGAAGATCACCTGCCAAAGATTTCAACAAAATAACTTGTCACAACACCGTTCATCTTCATAGTCGTTCTAGCCTTCTCGGATCCGCGATTTATCTGATGTGCCGAATCGAACGGATGACACCAGCCAACAATACAGATAACAATTGCGGTTGGTTAGTCTAAATGAATAGACCATGCAAGGACACAACACATAGTGGTTCAAAGTAGTCGTATTAGGTTAGACTCATCGTCCCTCGAATAATAGTCGAGTACGCTAGTCAACCACCATACTACTACTAGAATATATAAAAAGGCATGATTAAGAGATGATTCTAGAGACCGAGTCTCACAACAATCTATCCCAAAAGAAGACTCCAATGAATTGAGTCTTATCGGAAATATGACAAATGTTGGGAAACATTAATAATTCATACAAGCGTTCAAAAACGACTTGATGTTTCGGTTCACGACCAACCTCACCGCCCAAGGCGAATCCAGATTGGAAAGAGAACTTTACTCTGATCAAAGTCAAGACGAGATTTCCTAGCTGTACTATAGCCTAGCTGCACTACTCGCCTGAGGGTATGTTTAATTATGTGCGACAACGGATCTTATCTCATTTAATTCCAAAACGCGCATCACGTTATAAGCTTTTAATATCTCTTTACGAGAGATGACCACTCCTCACGAGAGATGTAGAAAGGATGAACCTCACGAGATGACATCTCCTCTCAAGAGATGTAGAAGGAATGAACCCTAAGAAGTGACATCTCCTCCCAAGAGACGCAGAAGGGATGAACCCCGAGAGATGACATCTCCACTCAAGAGATGCATAAGGGATGAACCCTTAGAGATGACATCTCCACTCAAGAGATGCATAAGGGATGAACCCTTAGAGATGACATCTCCACTCAAGAGATGCATAAGGGATGAACCCTTAGAGATGACATCTCCGCTCAAGAGATGCATAAGGGATGAACCCTAAGATTGGCACCATAGAAGGATGATAGGAATAGAATCCTAACCACTATGTTATAAAGAAACGACTAGCACTCGTAACGAGATACACAGTAACGTTCCTACGAATACTCGTGCTAACTAAACAGTTCAACACAGTAATAATTCACATCAATGCACTCATGGCCATCATCATAGATATAATAATATATATATATATAATAGCGTTGTTCTAACATATATACAACCTATTATAATATCACGTTTTAATCATATCATTTATCAACACATCACCATATGAAACAGTAGATCATCCCAAATTAATTAACAATTAAACAATTGAAAATTTATGGAAGTATGGAATGATGAGCAAGAGCGAACCTCCACTTGCCTTAGATTAGTTGAGCTTGAACAAAGATTTAGAAACGTCGGGATCCGAGGTCTGAAACTGGGGCAGATCTTGGATAATAAATCCCTAAGAAACGACCCATAACGAGACCCTAAGTTAGATTCAATACCCACATATATGAATCTAAAGGAATACAGAAAGAATCGAAGGAACCAAGCCTCGCCCGAAGCCAAACACCCAAGAACACACAACCCGGGTAAGCTCGCCGCGGGTGCGGTGGAGCTCTTACCGCGGGGTGCGGTGGGGTCACAAGCGAGAGATTTCGACAGCTTTTAGGCGAAACTCACTTGGTTTGATTCGTTGGCTTCCGATTAGATTGTGGCTCCACTTCTAACCTTCTTAGGCTTTAGAATACCACTTAGGAACACCTTTCTAAACGCTCAAAGGGGTTCGATCTCTTCTTGACAAAGCTTAAAAGCTTGGGCTTCAATGGAGATTTTCTGAGGAGGAAGATGGAGTTATAACTGATGTTCGGGCCTTCTCCTCCACGATTCTCCTCTTTTTATAGCTCAAGCAAGGAGGGGACAAGCAGGGGACATGCCATCGTCCAAGGGGACAAAAACGAGCCAAGTGGATCGGCCAAGGAGATAAGGTTGCAGAAATCTTATCGCGTTGACAACAACACTGCCGTTCACCGCGGGGTGCGGCAAGGGTGCGGTGGCGTCCACAGACCGCCTCACAGATCGGCCTTCGCCGCGGGTGCGGCCACTTGACCGCGGGGTGCGGTCAAGGTCATTTTTCACCCTTTTTGTCCGTTTTGACTTTTGGGTTAATTATCTTAACCCCGGGTTAAATATATTTGTACACGATCGACAAATTAACCCCGAAAATACGTCAACTGTATTTTATATTACTCAGAAAAATATTACAGAGCTCAAACAATTTACAGAATGTCCGAAACTCTCTAAAATTAATCCGACTGGTAATACGGGAGTTGGAAAATTTCCAAAATATCCTTATAAAATGAGGGATATTACAATCTTCGTCGCGATAAGATTTCCGAAGTTCTATACCTTTGCCCACTTGATCCACTTGCTTGGTATTTCTTGTCCCCTTGTTCCCGACTTGTCTCCTGCTTGTTCCCTCCTTGGTTGGTCTATAAAAGGAAGAGAAATTCGTGGAGGAGAAGCCACAGCTCGAGCTTCATCTTCTTCCTCTGTTTTTCTCCTTCCTCCATTGTTGACTGAGTTTTGGAGCTTCGCCGGAGTGTCGCCGGAGTTCTTATGAGTGGTAAAGGTACCCTTAAGTGTTGTTTGGAGGTATAAGAAGTGTTGAGATCAAACCCCAATTGAATCGAGGTCAAACGGATCGAATTGGGTAAGTTCTCCATGGACGCTATCAAGCTCCCTCGCCTCTGTGCAGCCACCGCACCCCGCGGTAAGAGCTCCATCGCACCCGCGGCGAGCTTACCCGGGTTGTGTGTTCTTGGGTGTTTGGCTTCGGGCGAGGCTCGACTCCTTTGATTCTTTCCTTATTATTTTAGATTCATATATGTAGATATTGAATCTAACTTAGGGTCTCGTTATGGGTCGTTCCAGAGGGATTTAATATCCAGGATCTGTCCCAGTTTCAGACTCAGGAAACAGTCGTCTTTAAGCTTGTTCAAGCTCTCGTCGGATTTAAGGCAAGTGGCGGTTTGCTCTTGCTTAATCATTCCATGTTTCATTAATTATCAATTTTTTAATTGTTATATAAATTGGAGTGAACTGTTGTTTGAGAACTAATTTCATAAATAACGTAATTAAAAAGGTGATGTTATGATAGGTTGTGTATCTGCTAGATCAACGCTATTATAGATATATGTTATCTGAAGGGCTTTAATATGGATTATTACTGTGTTGAACTGTTTAGTTAGCATGAGTATTGTGTGTTAATTATCGTGATAGTACAGTTGTGAATTTAATGTTAACTTTAATGCTAGATTAACTTAATAGTCGTAGGAACGCTAATCAGGTTAAAGGATTAGTCATTTCTTTATAACTTAATGTTCGTAGGAACACTAATCTGGTTAAGGATTAGTCGTTTCTTTATAACTTAATGTTCATAGGAACACTAATCTGGTTAAAGGATTAGTCGTTTCTTTATAACTTAATGTTCGTAGGAACACTAATCTGGTTAAGGATTAGCCGTTTCTTTATAACTTAAAATTCATAAGAACACTAATCTGGTTAAGGATTAGTCGTTTCTTTAAACGTAATACTTCCTACCACCCGCTAAGGTAGGAGGGGTTTAAGCGCCTAGCTAGCGTATCGGGGTGGACGTAACACCACCCAGTGTATTAAACTTCTGTTGTTACTCGGATTAATTTAATGGCGGTAAATTAATTAAGCACCTCGCCAGTGTATCGGGGTGAACGTAAGGTCACCCAGTGTAATAACTTTCGTTGTTACTCGGAATAATAATTAAAAGCCTTAACAGTAGTGTGTGTTGTAATTTAATAAGATAAGTGCGGTTAAGCACATAATTAATAAGCTTTGGTGGTTGTATTAATTTGGGCGGGCATAATTGTCACCCTGAGGTTTAAAGCTCCGTAATTGCTCTTAATAATATTAAAAGTCTTAACGTTAATGTGAGTGTAGTAATTTAATAAGTTAAGTGCGGTTGTCACATGTAATTAATATACCTTCAGACGAGTAGTGTAGCTAGGAAATCTCGTCTTAACTTAAATTAGGGTAAAGTTCTCTTTCCAATCTGGATTCGCTTTGAGCGGTGAGGTTGGTCGTGAACCGAACCATCAAATTAAATTAAAAGCTTGTGTGAAACTTTAAGGTTCCCAAACATTCATCATAATTTCCTATAAGGCTCATTTCCGTTGGAGTCTTCTTTTGGGAATGATTGCTGTAAGACTTGGTCTTTCAAAATCTTCTCTTAATCATGCCTTTTCATATATTCTAGTAGTAGTATGGTGGTTGACTATCGTACTCGACTATTATTCGAGAGACGATGAGTCTAACCTAATACGACTACTTTGAACCACTCTGCTTTGTGTCCTTGCATAGTCTATTCATTTAGACTAACCAACTGTAATTGTTATCTGCATTGTTGGCTGGTGTCATCCGTTCGATTCGGCACATCAGGGGTTGATGCCAGAAGTCAAAGTAACCTGTTGAAGGATAAGAGGCTTGCAGACGAAGATTTAAGTGTCAGTGTTTTAAGCTGTTAATGTGTTTAAGTTGTTAAGTGTTTTAAATTGTTAAGATTCTTAAAAGTCTTCCGCTGTGTAATTTAAAAGTCTTCCGCTGTATTAACACTCTGTTGTAAAATCATCTCCTCGTTTGAAGAGAGATCTTTAATAAAAGGATTGAATTTCATGTACAAAAGTCTTCCGCTGTTTAATCTTTCATTATTTAATATGTTTATTTAAGTTAAATGTTCCGACCAAAGCCTGGGGTGACATCGAACAGAACGTCTGAGGTCACTGGCATGTGGCACTACCGAGGTATAAATCGAGGGTGTTACAGGAACACCCTAAATCCTTCATTCGTTTCTAGTTGTCCGAACTACACCACGATGAATACGTCGATATAAAAATACCAGTATCGTCCATCCTCTACTTGCCTTCTCTAAACTACATGTATTGGATTCTTAAAGTTCGATGCTCTTTCCATGCCTCTATTTCCATGAGTGTGATGCCGATCTTCCAAAACTCTCATGTTTTGCCTATAAGCACGAGCAATTTGGCCCCCTCCCCTCCGTATAGAATGGTGTTATCACCCAACTGAAAATTGTGTGTATCATAATGGACCACGATACACGTAGGCACATTTTGTTGATCCAGAAATCCCCTACATATTCTAATTTTATTGTGATTATGCATAACTACTAACATGAGTTCAACCCTATATTGAAAATTATCGAGGCTATTGTAACATTATGATTGTAATGGTTTTGTTATGCATTACAATAGATATGCTATGGTAATGGTTGATCCATGTGTTACAATAAATGACCTATTGCAACAGATATGATTACAAATGTAACAATGTAACCTATTGTAACAGTAGGATGTAACAAAACCAACAAGGGTAACACATGCAGTGTGACAATTGTAGTATATGTAACGCGTATAAACTCTATTGTAATGGTTGAATATGAAGAAGCGAGCCAAGTTAAAAAAGAAATCGAGAGGTTTATAAACTCATAGAAATATAAATAATCAGACAACAATCTCTCTCTCCTTTTCTCCCTGCAAGTCCTTTCTTTTCTTGTCATTAAATGAGTTTTGCCTTGAAATTGGGGTTTGGATCATTATTACATTTAGTCTAGGTATAAAATGTCACATCCTTTCTTTTCTTTTTGATGAAGAAAGAATTCGAAGTACCCGACATAACAACTTCGGGTAGATCGAGATGCCGATATGTAGTCGAGATACTCGATTTGATTTAACAGGCACGATTAGAGTGCTAAGCCTTCTGATTTGGTGGTTTCGGTTGCAAAGAAGTGAACTCGTGGCTCGCTGGGAGGCAGAGAGAGGGTCGGAGGTTGGCTCCAATGGAGGACAAAAAGAACATATGATGCTCATTCACTAGTAGCTAAATCACCATCCATTTTGTATGAAACAATGATTATAAATTTGGATATTGGGTAAAAAATAATGAATATTGACTTGTAATAAATACAAGTTAGAGAAAATGAGTTTCTCAAGCTTGAACAACAAGCACAGAAAATGGGTTTCTCAAGCTTGCACATCAAGCAGAGAAATTGGTCACAGAGTGGGTGCAGGAGATGCAACCTGGGGGGATGGACACTCCTTTTTCTTATAGTCTTGATTTTGTTGGTAGTCCGTTTTTTAAAATTTTCCAGAGTGTTGGATCGTTAGAGTTACGTCTGAGGGAACAAAGACTTTGTTCCCACAGAAGGCACAGCGGAATAATATAGCAAGAAAGATAACGAACGAACTCACGATGTATAGTGGAAACCCCAATTAGCAAAACTAGCTAATCAAGGAAAAACCACTACCTTCAAGCTTCCGCTTGAGAGGATTTTGAAACGTCTACTTGTCTTATTGATTTCTTGTTCGATTATACTTGTATCCAGGACTCCAAACCCTAGACTTCCCACCTAGATTTGAAACCTCTTCTACAACGATGAATCGAACTCAACCCTCAAAGACTCACAAACTCTTCACTCTCTTTTTCTTCTTAACTGAATGCTCTCAGTTCTTCGTTCTTCGTCGTATATAGAAATGAATCCATACTCCTATTAAATACAACTCGACCAAACCCTAATCATAATAAGATAATCCTATCTTCCTAAACTTGGTAACAAGATGATATTAATTAATTTGAAGAATATTATCTTAACAACCGATATTATCTAAGGAAATAATTCCTAAGATAACATTAACGGATTAAGATAAGATTCTTCTCTCTCCAAATATATTATCTTAGGAAAGTTTTTCTAAGATAACACATTCGGATTCTCTCTCCAAATCTTCTTTTCGGCGAGATCCTTCCAGCCGAAATCCTATCCTTTGACCGCGTGATTCTTCTAGGAAAGTTTCCATAATCTTCACGCTGGATATCTTCCTTCCATTCGCAACTTGATCTTGTTCATCACTGATGTTCCTTGAGAGGTAACAAAGCACATGAACAGAGCTTTGTTCCCTCTGCGATCCTTTGCTGCAATGGTTCCCTGGCATAACTGTCTTTGTTCCTGAAACACTTTGTGCTCAGATTAGTGGAATGTTTGTTCCTGCCTTATGGCGGGCGACCGCCGCCACGAACAGCGGCGACCGCCGCCACGAACAACGGCGACCGCCGTCACGAACAGCGGCGCCCGCCATAAGGTAGGCGGCGACCGCCGCCCAGAGGCTTTTGGCCTGTTTCGGCCTTGGCTTCTGTGGCTTTCGATCGAGCTTCGTTCCTTTCGATTTCTTTCGTTATTCTTTAGATTCGTACTCGTTATTGTCGAATCTAATTTAGGGTTTCTTTATGGGTCGATCCGAAGGAATCTGTGTTGTCAGATCTGTCCCTGTTTCGAGGCCAGAAACTCATCGTCCCTAGCTTTGTTCAATCTTTCGTCGGATCTAAGGCAAGTGGCGGTTCGCTCTTGCTCATCATTCCATATTTCAATTAATTATCAATTGTTTAATTGTTAATTAGTTTGGGATGATTTAACTGTTTCGTTGGGATCAGTTTTGATAAATAACGTGATTAAAAAGGTGACGTTATAATAGGTTGTATATCTGTTAGGTCAACGCTATTATATGTGTTAATTTCCGTGATGGTATTGTTGTGAATTTAATGTGAACCTTAATGCTAGAATAGCACGTGAGTTGCAGGAACGCTAAGTCCAGGTAAGGATTAGCCGTTTCTATTATATCTATGTTTAAGTTGATTGCCAGGATGGCTTTGATGTGATTAATGACTGTGTTGAACTGTTTAGTTAGCACGAGTATTGTGTGTTAATTACCGTAATAATATTGTTGAGAATTTAATGTTAACTTTAATGCTAGATTAACTTAATATTCGTAGGAACACAAATCTGGTTAATGGATTTGTCGTTTCTTTAAACGTGATACTTCCTACCACCCGCTAAAGGTAGGAGGGGTTTACGCGCCTAGCTAGCGCCATTGGGTGGACGTAACACCACCCTGTGTATTAAACTTCCGTTGTTACTCGGGTTAATTTTAAGGGGGTAAATTAATTAAGCACCTCGCCAGTGTATCGGGGTGAACGTAAGGTCACCCAGTGTATTAAACTTTCGTTGTTACTCGGGTTAATTTAACGGCGGTAAATTAATTAAGCACATCGCCAGTGTATCGAGGTGAACGTAAGGTCACCCAATGTATTAAACTTCCGTTGTTACTCAGAATAATAATTAAAGGTCTTAACAGTGTGTGTGTGGGTGTTGTAATTTAATAATATAAGTGCGGTGAAGCACATAATTTAATAAGTCTTGAGTGTTGTATTAATTTGGGTGGGCATAATTGTCACCCTGAGGTTTAAGCTTTGTAGCTGCTCTTAATATAATTAAAAGTCTTATCAGTGATGTGTGTTTTGTAATTAAATAAGTTAGTGCGGTGATACACATATATTTTAATATATCTTCAGACGAGTAGAGCAGCTAGGAAAACTCGTCTTGACGTTAATCAGTTTAAAAGTTCTCTTTTCAATCTGGATTCGCATTGGGCGGTGAGGTTGGTCGAGAATCAAGTTGTTTAAACGCTTGTGTGTAACTTTAATATTCCCCAACTTTGTCATGCTTCCGATAAGACTCAATTCATTAGAGTCTTCTGTTGGGTTGATTGTTGTAAGACGTGGTCTTTCAAAATCCTCTCTTGATCATGCCTTTTGTATATCCAAGTAGAGTATGGTGGTTGACTATCGTTATCGGTTTTGATTCGAGAGACGATGAGTCTAACCTAATACGACTACTTCGAACCACTCTGCTTTGTGTCCTTGCATGGTCTTTCATTAGACTAACCAACCGTAATTGTTCTCTGCATGGTTGGCTGGTGTCATCCGTTCGATTCGGCACATCAGGTTGATGCCCGGAGTCAAAGTAACATGTTGAAGGATAAGAGGCTTGCATAAGAAGATTTAAGCATCAGTGTATTAAGTTGTTAAGTGTTTTAAATTGTTAAGATTCTTTAAAAGTCTTCCGCTGTGTAATTTAAATGTCTTCCGCTGTTTAATCTTTCATTTAATATGATTATGTATTTAAGTTTAATTGTTCCGACCAAGCCTAGGGTGACATCGGACAGCAACGTCCGAGGTCACTGGCATGTGGCACAACCGGTATAAATCGGGGGTGTTACAGATATGGTATCAGAGCAATGGTTTTAAAATTCTTGGCCTATTGTTAGGTTTGAGAATTTTCGAGAACTAATTTTGAAATTATTTTCAAACCTATCTTTTAATTAAAAGGAATTTTGAGAGTTTCATTGTTAAAAGTTATAAGTAACTTGGTGATTTAATTTAAATGATTGACAGGGCTAAAGTCGTATGCCTATCAAAGAAATCCTAAAGTACCTACTACAGAGTATAGCAAGCAAGTCATGGTCGATCCCACAGAGAGTCAGGTTACCTATTCTTGTAATTCGCAATCACCAACTAGAAACTAGGGGGGGGGGGGGGGGTTGTAGTGTTTTCTTGGAAATCAAGTAACAAGTAAGCAAATAAACAAGTTTGCAAATAAAGGTTGTGAATATAAAGGGGAAAAGCACCACACTCAACAGAGATCCACACAACAATAGAAAGGTCGATCACGGAATTCTATCAATCTCAAGTTCTTAATATTCCTATAGTTGTTCTTATCCCGATCATAGATAACTATTAGTTCTACCAGCCCTAATAGTACTTATTATCAAATCAAATCCGAAAACCTTCAAGACTCAATAAAGCAATATCAATCAAACAAGGATTCAACAAGATACATGCAATAGAAACAACCCATTACTATAAGCATGCAATTAACTCTCTCTCACGATGAAGCGCTCGGATCCCCTATACGCAACAATCGTGCTTGCTACTAGATATGCAACCCGAACCCGAAATCACAAGTCCTAGCAATTAGGAAGATATCAATAAATCTAGGTGATCAATCTAGATAAATCAACATAAACCAATAAACATTCAAGCACAAGAGAATCAGTCCAACTAGATAGGAAAACGAACAAGAGTAGAAAACTCACAACCAATCAATTGCTGGCTTCAAACTGTCAAGTGCAACAATGGAGGTTTAGTTCTCCATAGGGTTTGTGAGAGAAAAACGATGAAAAATTGGCAACTAGGGTTTTTGGTGGCAAAACAAAAGGTTACCTAAATAAAGTCTTAGAAATAACCTTAAATACTAGGACAAATAATCCAGAAATAAATAAAATGATATAACAAACTTGGAAATTAAGTTTCAGAAATAAAATAAAACGGGAAATAAAAACTCGGAAATAAATCCGGAAAAGGTCTTCAGCGCGTCTCCACCGCGGGTGCGGTGGCTCCCACCGCTGGGTGCGGCCATCCCATCGCGGGTGCGGTGGCGACGACTTCTCCAGCTTCTGCGACACTTCCGTAAAAACGCCATAATTTTTGATTCCCAACTCGGATTGCGCTCATATTTTGAGGACTTGCAGTAGACTTCAATATCTAACTCCTCGAATTGGAATCACTCCATTTGGACATCTGAGTAGAGAGAACGAACCAATTGAATTCAACACACTGTTCTTCTACTCTTCTCTTCACTTCACTTCCTTTGCGTCTTCTAATGGTGACTTCTTCCTCAATGTCTCCTATGATATCCAAAATAGCTCAAACACCTCCAAATACACTAAACTTCGCCCCCAAATGCCATGCACATGAATGTGTATAAATCTACCCGAATGACACCAATAAACCCTCTAATGACTCTTACTTAAGCCCTACAAAGTAGTGCTTATCAATGATTTAGCTTTTTGATTTTCAAAAGGCTATTTATAATTGGTTTGTGAAAGGCGTGTTATACGCAGTCAAAATAAGTTTAAGATTGTAAGCTTTCAAAGTGTGAATTTGATCTTGGTATGAGTTTTGCGAAAATCGTATCACTGGTTTGCGAAAATAGGTATTCCATTAAGGTTAATATGTAAAGTTTAAAGGTATGAAGTTTGAAAGTAAGAAGTTATTAATAAGTGGTTTCAAACTTCTGCAAGCTTCAAGCGTTACTTATTTCTTAGATCCATTCTTAGGAATATTGTCTCTTCTTAGGGTCAATGTCATTTAAAGGTTGACATTCCCCTAGGATACCCATTCTCAAGTTAAGAGAAGAAGGTCGTTTCTGCAGTTAACAGTGAAGAGTTAGTCAGACTAATATAAAGTTATTAGTTTGGGCCCTTATAATCTGTTTCATAACGTATTTGACTAAAGTGTCATGATCAAGTTGGAAAAAGTTCTAAAGTAACGTTATGATTCACCAACAGATGGCGAACACAAGAAACACAACCCATGCCGGTGCTGAGCCAAGTAACGGCCCAAGATTGAATCTGAGGAGCGCCGCTAATCAAGGGGAAGAGCGTGAGGCTGCTTCTAACAGTAACCCTGGAGGCAATGGCCAAGCTCAGGCCAACGCTCCGATGGTTTTCGATGCAGCGACATTTCAGCTATTCGGGGAATTGTCATGCAAGCATTTGCCGACATTATGCGACCAGTCGCACCACAAGTTCAAGGTGGTCCAGTTCCTCATGCTGTTCCTGAAATTGAGGAGCCAGTAGAGCACGTACCTCATATCAATGTTGTCAGGGACAGGAGAACTTATGGTCAAGCATTGAAAGCCGTGAGTTCAATGAGGCCTGATAGCTACGACGGTACTGGAGAACTAGTCAGAGTGATATATTGGTTCTCGCATATGGAATGGTTACTCCGGAACGTTAATTGCACTGAGGCTGAGAAAGTGCACATCGCCTCCCTCCAACTCAAGGATGTGGCTAGTGAACGGTGGGAGAGCACCGGTCTAGCAGATCATCCCGAGCTGAATTGGAGCATGTTTAAAACAAAAATGACTGACCGTTTCTTTTCCCGTGCTATGAGGGACGAGAAGCATAAGAAATTTTTGTACCCTAAGACTGATGGGTTAAAGGTGACTGAGCTCGCAGCTAAGTTCAATCACTTGTTGCAATACGCTGGGCCAGAGGTGTCGAGCGAGGAACAAAAGATCTGGTACTTCTATGGATGGATGAATCCAGAAATCAATCCTCTAATGTTGCATCACGTTTGTTCTACGTTAGAACAATATGTGGATGCAGCCTACAAGACAGAGGTCACGCTGGAAGAATCCGCTCTAAAGCGGGAAAAACAAGTTAAGGGAAATGGTGGGCAACAGGATCGCCAGGTTGGTTCATTCAAACGACCGGCATCGCCTACCAAGTTTGAGAAGTCTGGTCGTGCTAAGACCGAGACGACTCAGTCTGACTCCGCCAGAGGCTCAGGTTGGAGTAGCGGAGTGATTCAGTGCCACAACTGTGGTGAAGTTGGACATAAAAGTCTTAATTGCCAAAAGGATAAGCGAGAATGCTATAATTGTGGCAGAGAAGGCCACATGAGAAAATATTGTAGACAAAAGGGTCAAGGACCAACGCCGTCTTATCAAGCTTCAAATGTTGATGGTGGGCAGAACCCAAGGCCAGAGGTATCTGCTCCTGAGCAGTCTATGGCTCGTAATAAAGGCAAAGCGCCTGTGGGGTCTTCAGGCCAAGGGCAACGACTCTTCGTAATGAGTCAAGCCAACGGAGAAGGACCCTGATCAATTAAGTTATAATTGTGTTAAGTCTTTCTTTAAGAATAAGGAGTAGCGACGCGTGTCGATAATCTCCGTAGTGTCGTAAACTGTATGTTCGACTTTTGTCAGTTAATATAATGTTCGAATGATAAAAAAGTGTTTCCTTGTTTCGGAAAATTTTTGAATCCATTGTCATTACAAATTAATTGTTCATATGAAACCCTGTAAGTGTCGGGAACAGCTTATGCCAAGTAAAGATAAAGACTGTCAGACTTATGGTGGAGGAGTATTGTGTGCAACTTAGATGTTCGTTCCCTATATGGTTAATCCCAGGGTCGACTCTATTGTTTAAATCTAAACCCATTCCTAAGACTCTTCTTCATAGCTGGAGTATGTCATCTATAAGGCTTGTGGTGCAACTCTTTGAAGAAGATTAAGTTGTAGAGTTGTTGTGTTAAGAGGAAAGGTTATAGTTTAAGGATGGGATATGTTGATGATCCTGATGTATTAAAGATTCAGTAAAGAGAATTGTCTATGTACATCTAAGGAGTAAAGTGGTAAGCGTTATCTCATACACTGAATTCTTCCGAGATTCCTTAAGGTATAAAGATGAATGTGTGGAGTTAATGTTCTAAGAGATTAAGAGTTATCTCTTATATGTGAGTTCGTGTTATAAGCATTGATGTGGATGAATCATTTTCAGAATGACATCTTAAGGAATTAACAGTAATATCTCATGTGATCCATTTCGAGGATGAAGTGATTAAGGATATTGAATCCAGGTAGTAAGATTGGTGTTGAGGCAGGATCCTCATTGGCTTAATGCAAGTTTAGGGGTCGAAACTTTTCTTAAGGGGGTAGTAATATAATACCCCTCATTTTGTAAGGGTATTTTTGAAATTTTCTAACCCCGTACTGCAAGTCGGATTAATTTCAGAGAAGTTTAGACACTTTATAAAATGTTTAATCTCTGTAATATTTTTCTAAGTGGTATAAAAATATATTCGATGTATTCTGGGACTCATATATTCGTTCGTGTACGAATATTATTAAACCGGGTTAAGGCCAAATTGTTCCAAGCTAAAACGGACGAAAAATGGCCTTGGCGGCGACCGCCGTAAGACAAGCGGCGACCGCCGCCAACTACCCGTCATCATTGTCATCGTCATCTTGCCAAGTGGCTCTGAAAGCGGCGACCGCCGTGGGTTTGGCGGCGACCGCCGCCGGCCAAATGTGAGAACGGCGACCGCCGTGGGTATGGCGGCGACCGCCGCCAACGCCAGATTGTCAGATCAGAAGTCAAAGTTTATCCGGACCTCTGACAATGCGATATTTTTTAGGAAGCTTTGTGCCTCATTCCTTCACCTGGAAGTTGGGCTATTTAAGGAGGAGGATTGGCTGAGAATGGGCATAAAATCGAGCCCCGAATCTCTCCCAAACGCCTCGCCGGAAAATATTTCGAGCTTCGCCGGAGCTTTGTTTTGAGTTTGGTGGATTCCAAAGTGGAGCTTTGATAGTCCAAGAAAGCCTAGAACCAAAGTAAAGCAAGAAGGGGATCAAATTCATCGTCGTCGGTGAGGATTCTTTTAACGATTTTTCTGTACAGTTCGCGCAGCGGCGACCGCCGCCACGAACAGCGGCGATCGCCGCCACGAACAGCGGCGACCGCCGCCACGAACAGCGGCGACCGCCGCCACGAACAGCGGCGACCGCCGCCATGAACAGCGGCGCCCGCCATAAGGCAGGCGGCGACCGCCGCCCAGAGGCTTTTGGCCTGTTTCGGCCTTGGCTTCTGTGGCTTTCGATCGGGCTTCGTTCCTTTCGATTTCTTTCGTTATTCTTTAGATTCGTACTCGTTATTGTCGAATCTAATTTAGGGTTTCTTTATGGGTCGATCCGAAGGAATCTGTGTTGTCAGATCTGTCCTTGTTTCGAGCCCAGAAACTCATCATCCCTAACTTTGTTCAAGCTTTCGTCGGATCTAAGGCAAGTGGCGGTTCACTCTTGCTCATCATTCCATATTTCAATTAATTATCAATTGTTTAATTGTTAATTAGTTTGGGATGATTTAACTGTTTCGTTGGGATCAGTTTTGATAAATAACGTGATTAAAAAGGTGACGTTATAATAGGTTGTATATCTGTTAGGTCAACGCTATTATATGTGTTAATTTCCGTGATGGTATTGTTGTGAATTTAATATGAACCTTAATGCTAGAATAGCACGTGAGTTGCAGGAACGCTAAGTCCAGGTAAGGATTAGCCATTTCTATTATATCTATGTTTAAGTTGATTGCCAGGATGGCTTTGATGTGATTAATGACTGTGTTGAACTGTTTAGTTAGCACGAGTATTGTGTGTTAATTACCGTAATAGTATTGTTGAGAATTTAATGTTAACTTTAATGCTAGATTAACTTAATATTCGTAGGAACGCAAATCTGGTTAAGGGATTTGTCGTTTCTTTAAACGTGATACTTCCTACCACCCGCTAAAGGTATGAGGGGTTTAAGCGCCTAGCTAGCGCCATTGGGTGGACGTAACAGTTAACACCACCCTGTGTATTAAACTTCCGTTGTTACTCGGGTTAATTTTAAGGGGGTAAATTAATTAAGCACCTCGCCAGTGTATCGGGGTGAACGTAAGGTCACCCAGTGTATTAAACTTTCGTTGTTACTCGGGTTAATTTAATGGCGGTAAATTAGTTAAGCACCTCGCCAGTGTATCGGGGTGAACGTAAGGTCACCCAGTGTATTAAACTTCCGTTGTTACTCGGAATAATAATTAAAGGTCTTAACAGTGTGTGTGTGGGTGTTGTAATTTAATAATACAAGTGCGGTGAAGCACATAATTTAATAAGTCTTGAGTGTTGTATTAATTTGGGTGGGCATAATTGTCACCCTGAGGTTTAAGCTTTGTAGCTGCTCTTAATATAATTAAAAGTCTTATCAGTGATGTGTGTTTTGTAATTAAATAAGTTAGTGCGGTGATGCACATATATTTTAATATATCTTCAGACGAGTAGTGCAGCTAGGGAAACTCGTCTTGACGTTAATCAGTTTAAAAGTTCTCTTTTCAATCTGGATTCGCGTTGGGCGGTGAGGTTGGTCGAGAATCAAGTTGTTTAAACGCTTGTGTGTAACTTTAATATTCCCCAACTTTGCCATGCTTCCGATAAGACTCAATTCATTGGAGTCTTCTGTTGGGTTGATTGTTGTAAGACGTGGTCTTTCAGAATCCTCTCTTGATCATGCCTTTTGTATATCCAAGTAGAGTATGGTGGTTGACTATCGTTCTCAGTTTTGATTCGAGAGACGATGAGTCTAACCTAATACGACTACTTCGAACCACTCTGCTTTGTGTCCTTGCATGGTCTTTCATTAGACTAACCAACCGTAATTGTTCTCTGCATGGTTGGCTGGTGTCATCCGTTCGATTCGGCACATCAGGTTGATGCCCGAAGTCAAAGTAACCTATTGAAGGATAAGAGGCTTGCAGAAGAAGATTTAAGCGTCAATGTTTTAAGTTGTTAAGTGTTTTAAATTGTTAAGATTCTTTAAAAGTATTCCGCTGTGTAATTTAAATGTCTTCCGCTGTTTAATATTTCATTTAATATGATTATGTATTTAAGTTTAATTGTTCCGACCAAGCCTAGGGTGACATCGGACAGCAACGTCCGAGGTCACTGGCATGTGGCACAACCGGTATAAATCGGGGGTGTTACATGAAACTGGAATAGATCTCGGATAATAAATCCCTAAGAAACGACCCATAATGAGACCCTAAGTTAGATTCAATATCTAAATATATGAATCTAAAAGAGTACGAAAAGAATCGAAGGAGTCAAGCCTCGCCCAAGACCACAACACCCAAGAACACACACACACGGACAGCTCACCGCGGGTGCGGTGGGGCTCTTGCCGCGGGTGCGGTGGGGTCACAGTGGCAGAGGTCGTGACAACGAAAATGGAGAAAACTCACCCAATTCGATTTGTTTGGTCTTCGATTCGATTATGGTTCAATCTCCAAACACTTTAGACCTTCTAATACCACTTGAGAGTACCTTCTCTACTCAAAGAAAACTCCGACAATGCTCCGGCGAAAGCTTGGAATTTCAGTCAACAATGGAGAATTTCAGAGGAGGAAGATGAAGTGCCTTCTTCCATTTGATTTCGACCCCCTTTTATAGCCAACAAAGGAGCTCCCCCAGCAGGGAACAAGTAGGAGACCAGAAGGGAAGGGCTAGGCGAAGCTAGGACTGACACCTCTGGCGAAGTCAGCTGAAGCTTATCGCGATGACGACGACGATGACGTCCACTGCGCAGTGCGACAGGGTGTGATGGGGTGCGGTGGTCTCCTGTGACCGCCTCACCTGTTTGCTTCAGAATTGGTCCGCACCCGCGTCAAGGCCAATTCTGGGCCTTTTTGTCCGTTTGACTTTTGGGTTAATTTTCTTAATCCCGGGTTAAATATATTTGTACACGATCGACAATTTAACCCCGAAAATACGTCAACAATATTTTCTATTACTCAGAAAAATATTACAAAGATCAAACAATTTACAGAATGTCCGAAACTCTCTAAAATTAATCCGATTTGTAATACGGGAGTTGGAAAAATTCCAAAATATCCTTATAAAATGAGGGATATTACATTACCTCCCCCTTAAAAGAAGTTTCGACCCCGAAACTTGGTTATTCTAGGCCGAAAACAACTCGGGAAAGGGTCTAATCATATCCTCCTCAGTCTCCCAAGTCTCCCAAGTTACCTCTTCGGTTCCTGACTTGGACCACAAAATCCGTACCAACGGTACCACCTTGCTGCGTAGTTGCTTCCCCCGACGCTCGAGAATACGCACATGTATCTCCTCATAAGTACCATTTGCCTGAATCTCATTGTCTTCATAACTCAGCACATGAGACTCATCTGGCACGTATTTCATTAACAAGGATACGTAGAACACATTATGCACAGGATGTGCCGATGGCGGCAATGCCAAACGGTACGCTAGAGATCCCACCCTATCAAGGATCTCAAATGGTCCCACGTAGCGAGGGTTAAGCTTCCCGCGCTTACCAAATCTGAATACGCCTTTGGATGGCGACACCTTGACAAACACTTTATCACCAACCTTAAACTCAACACTTCTACGCTTCGGATCAGCGTAAGACTTTTGGCGACTTTGAGCTGTCAACATCCTTTGTCTTATCAAGGCAATGTCCGTGACAGTCCTTTCGACTAGTTCTGGTCCGAGCAGAATCTTATCGGCATTCTCATCCCAACAAATCGGAGATCTGCACTTTCGGCCGTACAAAGCCTCGAATGGTGCCATCTTGATAGTAGCATGCTAGCTATTGTTGTATGTGAACTCAATCAGACTCAGGCTGTCCTCCCAGCTAGTCGGACGATCGAGTACACAAGCTCTTAGCATGTCCTCCAAGGTCTGGATGGTCCTCTCAGACTGTCCATCCGTTTGAGGATGAAACACAGTACTGAACCTTAACTCGGTTCCCATGACCTTGTGCAATTCTTTCCAGAATCTTGACATGAATCGGCTATCACGATCTGATACAATGGTCCTTGGAGTACCATGCAAACGGATAACCTCGTGTAAAAACACTTCTGATAGTTTCTGGGTTTCCCATGTTGTCTTGATAGCTACAAAGTGAGCACTCTTCGTGAGCCTGTCAACGATAACCCATATAGCATCCTTTTGACTTCGAGTCTTTGGCAATCCTATGACGAAATCCATTGCAATGTCTTCCCACTTCCATTCTGGAACTGGAAGAGGTAGCAATTCTCTACCTGGTCTTCGGTGTTCTATCTTGACTTTCTGACAAGTCAAGCATTTCGCCACAAATTATGCCACATCCCAACCCGTTTTTCAAAGCATCACTATAAACCGCATAATCATCATTTCCTTCCGGCAGCGTCAATACTGGTGCAGAGGTCAGACATTGCTTCAGCTTTTGAAAACTGGCCTCGCACTTGTCATTCCAGACAAATGTCTTGTGGACCTTGCGGAGCAGACCGATCATAGGTAGAGCGATCTTAGAAAATCCCTCCACGAACCGTCTGTAGTAACCATCAAGTCCTAGAAAACTACGCACCTCCTTCACATTCTGAGGCCGCTTTCAATTGGCTACTGCTTCAATCTTCTGGGGATCAACCATCACCCCATTCTCATTGATCACATGGCCTAAGAAAGCCACTTCCTTGATCCAAAAGTCACACTTAGACAACTTTGCATATAGTTGATTTTGTCTAAGGACCGATAAAATAATTTGTAGATGTTCCTCATGAGCTTCCACACTCGGGGAATAGATCAAAATGTCGTTGATGAAGACCACCACGAACCTATCCAAGTACTGGTGAAAACATCAATTCATTAGATCCATGAAAACCGCTGGAGCATTGGTAAGTCCAAATGGCATGACTACAAATTCGTAGTGACCATATCTCGTCCGGAATGCAGTCCTCGGAATATCTTCCTCACGAATCCTGAGCTGATGATATCCAGATCTCAGATCGATCTTGGAAAATACTTTTGCTCCTTGTAGTTGATCCAACAGATCATCAATCATTGGCAAAGGATATTTGTTCTTGATTGTGACTTTATTCAACTCACGATAGTCGATACAAAGTCGAAACGATCCATCTTTCTTTTTGACAAATAATACCGGTGCACCCCAAGGTGATGCACTCGGCCTTATATAGCCCTTGTCGAAAAGGTCATCGAGTTGCTTCTTCAACTCTTGCATCTCAGCAGGAGCCATCCGATACGGTGCTTTAGAAATCGGCGCGGTACCAGGCTCGAGATCGATAGAAAATTCCACGTCACGTTTCGGGGGTAATCCAGGAATCTCTTCCGGAAAAACATCAGGAAATTCATTAATCACAGGAATATCAAGAATTGTTGGTTCATCTTTCATGGGCGAATCCAGGTAGCAAAGGTACCCGACACATCATTGTCGAAGTAGCTTATACGCAACCATTGCATTGATAAGCCTGCCGTTATCAGCGTCATTCCGACCCTTGAATTTGCACACACACTGGCCCCCAGATGACACCGTTATAGTTCTTGAACTAAAGTCGATCACCGCCCCATGACGCGTCAGCCAATCCATACCGAGAATAATGTCGTATGGAGCCATAACAATACAGATCAAATCTGCCTCAAACTTCTTACCCTGAATGGTAACCGGAAATTTTGACAAACGCTTGGTGCCCACTAAATGGTCACCATTAGGAAGATTTACAACGAAAGGTTCACAAACCTCGTTGCAGACTAATCCTAACTTACTAACACAATTCTCCGAAATAAAGGAATGGGTAGCACCCGAATCAAACAGTATGCACACTGAAGTAGATTGAAGGTATAAAGTATCTTGAGCAACTGGAGCGTTAGGTCCATCAGCCTCACGCATCTCGTACAGGCGTTGACCTTGACCTCCCGAAGTAGTTGGGGCTTTGCCTTTGTTCTGTGCAGTTGTCTGCATCGAAGGACTGAGAGTCTCTGCCGGTTTGAACCTAGGTCGGTTGTTCTGATTAACAGACCCCTGTTGTGACTCCGCTCCTTTCTGCTTTCCCTGTCGATAGAACCTCTGCATATGCCCTTCCTTCCCACAACCAAAGCATAGCTTCTTTTCCTTCAGACACGAAAAGCTTTTGTGCCTAGCGGCACCACAATTATGACATTGGATCGGACTCTTGCCCTGACCCGACTGTTGTGTTGACCCTCCTTGAGTCATTTCTGTCCTTGCTCTGCTGGACTTATCAAAACTAGACGGTGGCACAGGACATTTGAATCCACCTGTCTGAGATTGATTTTGCATCGACCTCTGGCGATTTTGCATCGACCTCTGGCGATTCCGTCTCTTGGTCGACTCTTCCAAAGTCACCTCTAACTTATATGTTGCATCCACGTATTGCTCCAAAGTAGAGCATCCGTGACGCAACATCATCGGTTTAATGTCTGGGCTCATCCATTCATGGAAATACCAGATTTTATGTTCTTCGCTGGACATCTCCGACCCAGCATACTATAACAGGTGATTGAACTTGGCCGCCAACTCAGTCACTTTCAATCCATCATTCTTCGGATAAAGAAATTCCTTGTGTTTCTCGTCCCGCATGGCTTGGGAAAAGAAACGATCCGTCATCTTAGCCTTGATCATACCCCAGTTCAAGTCAGCATGATCAGCTAGACTAGTGCTCTACCACCATTCGCTAGCAACATCCTTCAATTGGAGGGAAGCAATATGCACTTTCTCTGCTTTTGTGCACTCAATATTATAGAACAACCTTTCCATATGAGAGAACCAATGTGCTACTCGGACTGGTTCTCCTTTTCCGTCATAACTATCAGGCCTCATAGAGCTTATGGCCTTCAGCGCTTGGCCATAGTTGCCTCTATCCCTGATCACTTCTCCTTGGGGTACATGAACAGCTGGCTCCTCAAATCCAGGAACCGCTGGAGGATTTGGCACAACTTGTGCCTGAGGTGCGTTTGGTTGCATACTATCAACAAATGCTTGCATAACTATTCCCCGAATAGCTGCGACTGTTGCTGCATCAAACACCATTGGAGCGTTGGCCTGAGCTTGGCCATTGCCTCCAGGGTTATTATGGGAAACAGATTCGTGTTCCTCCATAGGGTTTGGAACATTCCTCACATTTGGTATGGGGTCATTGCTTGGCCCAACACCAGAACGGATAGTGTTCCTTGTGTTCACCATCTGTTTACCGATCAGAATCCAAGTATTTTATACATTAATATCATTCCATAATACTTAATGTAATAAAATCAACTCAGAGTAGATCAACTGGGTATTTTATATATATATGGACTTCCAACAGAGCTACAGATTTTACAAGAGGAATCTCCCGAGCTTTTGAACAAAATTGCTCGGAGATTTACATTTCATCGTATATACATCAAAACATCAGCAAAAGAAAACTACTACAGGTAACGTTGGCCCGTAACATGGCGCCCTAGAAACGTTTCCTGTATGGCAAACTCCTTACACAAGGCTTCTTCGAGCGGGGTTTATCATCGGAATCCGGTGATGGACTCCTGACCCTACTCGGCCCTGGAACACACGGTTCGTCCTTTGGCTCTGGTGTTCTTGGCCTTGCCCTCCTCTCTGCACGAGCTGCCATCTCGTCCATCAGCCGATTCTCCTCAAAAGAGATCTCTTGGCTTTGACGAAGTATCTCGCGCAGTTCAGGGCTCGACCTTCGCCTTCTTTGAACAGGAAGAGACTGTGGGTCATTCCTTTCTCTAATGCCATACTCGACATAGAGTGCTTCCCAATCAGCTTTGGTAAATGGCACGTATACTGGTCCAGATCCTCCTCGGGATCCTCCTCGGGAACCGACTCTATCTCGAGGTCGCTTTCGAGGTATCCTGCTGAGTATTCTGACGGTTCATCTTCTTCTTCTTCTTCATCCTCTTCAGGAATCACTTCCATTGTGTAGTCGTTGTTGTAGTATCCTTGAGCGTACCTTGACGGCTCCACATGTTCTACTATTTTAGTCACAACGTTGTTGAATCTAAGCACTACCGACTCCGGAAGTACATGCTTCACTTCCTCGGGTGGATTGCTAGATTCTCCAACTTCAAAACATCTCGGGGGAGTAGGGAAATTAAGCCTCACTGGAGATGGCGGAGCCATCTCGGCATCTTCCAATTCCCTTATCAGAGATATGCATGCTCCCATCCTACGGGACAACAAGAAGAGAATTAGTCTTTCTAGACATAGAAGTGAACTTCCATATCAGACTTAAGAGAAAAGACATGACTATGAATGGTTAAAAAAATTCATTTGAAAATTCAGAGCCTTCGAAAATATTTCTCAATTTCAAACGAGTGATCGATTTATAAAAGTTTTGTTCTTGTAAAACATTTTAAACCCGACTCGTAAGAAAAAAAAATTCGACTCTGATACCACCTCTGTAACACCCCCAAATCTCCTCTTGAAAGTATTATTGCCAGTGACCTTGGATTACACATCCCGAAGTCACCCCAGGCTTTTCCAGTTGATATAAACCATCAAACCACAGTTATAATACCAAATATCATAACTTTTATTAAAACCCAAGTCTCGAAATTACAACAAAATTCCAAATACATAATCAGAATTATTACAGCGGAAGTCTTTAAGCAAAACATAATTAACACAACGGAAGTCTTTAAAATAACAACGAAAAGGGGTCTGATCGCAACGATCACCCGCCAAGGATTTCAACATAAATAAACTTGTCAAAACACCGTTCATCTTCATAGTCGCTCTAGCCTTCTCGGATCCTCAATTTATCTGATGTGTCGAATCAAACGGATGACACCAGCCAACAATGCAGATAACAATTGCGGTTGGTTAGTCTTACGGAAAGACCATGCAAGGACACAAGCAGAGTGGTTCGAAGTAGTCGTATTAGGTTAGACTCATCGTCTCTCGAATAATAGCCGAGTACGCTAGTCAACCACCATACTACTACTAGAATATGTGAAAAGGCATGATTAAGAGAAGATTCTGGAGACCGAGTCTCACAGCAATCAACCCAAAGAAAGACTCCAACGAAATGAGTCTTATCGGAAATATGACAAATGTTGGGAAACTTAATTAATATTCACACAAGCGTTAAAAAACGACTTGATGTTTCGGTTCACGACCAACCTCACCGCTCACGGCGAATTCAGATTGGAAAGATAACGTTACTTTGATCAAAGTCAAGACGAGATTTCCTAGCTGCACTATTGCCTAGCTGCACTATTGCCTAGCTGTACTACTCGCCAAAGGGTATATTAATTATATGCGTCAAGAGCACTTATCTGATTTAATTCCAAAACCCACATCACGTTATAAGCTTTTAAATATGTCTCTCCAAGCGAGACATATATCGAAGGGATTACATCCCACGGGTTGTGACACTAGCGAAGTGCACCGCCTCTATATTCGGATAGAGGCTTGGTCATGACCTGAAAATTTGGCACAGGGTCTTGATCGCCCTTTTCACCAAGTTATAAAGAAACGAATGGACCTCGCAGAGTCCAAGCGTTCCTACGAATACTCGTGCTAACTAAACAGTTCAACACAGTAATAGTTCACATCAAAGCCATCATGGCCATCATCAACATAATATATATCTATAATAGCGTTGTTCTAGCAGATATACAACCTATTATAATATCATATTTTAAATAATATTATTTAACAAAGCTGTTCCGATCCCAACATAAACAGTAAATCATTCCAAATTAATTAACAACTAAACAATTGATAATTAATGGAAGTATGGAATGATGAGCAAGAGCGAACCGCCACTTGCCTTAGATTAGTCGAGCTCGAACAAAGCTTAGAAACGTCGGGTTCCTGGGTCTGAAACTGGAACAGATCTCGGATAATAAATCCCTAAGAAATGACCCATAACGAGACCCTAAGTTAGATTCAATATCTAAATATATGAATCTAAAAGAGTACGAAAAGAATCGAAGGAGTCAAGCCTCGCCCAATACCACAACACCCAAGAACACACACACACGGATAGCTCACCGCGGGTGCGGTGGGGTCACAGTGGCAGAGGTCGTGACAACGAAAATGGAGAAAACTCACCCAATTTGATTTGTTTGGTCTTCGATTCGATTATGGTTCAATCTCCAAACACTTTAGACCTTCTAATACCACTTGAGAGTACCTTCTCTACTCAAAGAAAACTCCGACGATGCTCCGGCGAAAGCTTGGAATTTCAGTCAACAATGGAGAATTTGAGAGGAGAAAAACATAGGAGGAAGATGAAGTGCCTTCTTCCATCTGATTTCGACCCCCTTTTATAGCCAACAAAGGAGCTCCCCCAGCAGGGAACAAGCAGGAGACCAGAAGGGAAGGGCTAGGCGAAGCTAGGCCTGACACCTCCGGCGAAGTCAGCTGAAGCTTATCGCGATGACGACGACGATGACGTCCACCGCGGGGTGCGGCAGGGTGCGGTGGGGTGCGGTGGTCTCCTGTGACCGCCTCACCTGTTTGCTTCAGAATTGGTCCTCACCGCGGGTGCGGCAGGGTGTGTCAAGGGTGCGGTCAAGGCCAATTCTGGGCCTTTTTGTCCGTTTGACTTTTGGGTTAATTTTCTTAACCCCGGGTTTAATATATTTGTACACGATCGACAATTTAACCCCGAAAATACGTCAACAGTATTTTCTATTACTCGGAAAAATATTACAGAGATCAAACAATTTACAGAATGTCCGAAACTCTCTAAAATTAATCCGATTTGTAATACGGGAGTTGGAAAAATTCCAAAATATCCTTATAAAATGAGGGATATTACATTTGCAGCGCAATTGGTATCAAAGTGCTCTTCGGAGGCTTGATAAAGCGTGAGGTCTCGTGTTCGAGACTCACGAACAACCTCCCAGCCATGGGGATTTGGTTGGGGTACATGGGCTGCGGCCCATGGATAGAGAAATGGTTGGCCCAATAAGGTCGGAGCCCCTCTCATTCAAAGTGTACTTTTTTGTAACGTCCTGCTTTTATGGGCCGACCCATCACCCCGCAGCGTAATTGGTGACAAGAGAGCGAAGGCTTTCTTATCTAAGCACTTTCTTATCTAAGCGTGAGGTCTCGAGTTCGAGACTCACGAACAACCTCCATGGTGTGGTTTCCTGCCTTAAGGGTATGAGCCAGCATGGGATGTGTTGGGGTGTATGGGCTGCAGCCCTGTGATGGGTCGGCCCATAAAAGCGGGACGTTACAGAAAGTCCTCAAACAGTGGTTGGAAGTCACCAACAGGTCGTTTGAAGCAGTCGGAAAGAAGAAACATGACATAATCTGGAGGCAAAACGTCAGCAGCAGCCACCAGGGACCACTCGATCGCTGTCTTATCTCGATCCAAAACAACAGTTCTCAGAATCAGTCTAAGGGAAAGCCAGCACCAGCAGTGAGAGTACCTCAGAGTGGTAAGGGAATAGATATCAGAGGAGATCGAGGGTTACTCAAGGATTATAGAAAGACCTAGGGGTCATGTCCCAAATTTTGTATGGTCGTAGGTCAGTGGTATCGGCAGTGAACCAAGATGCTTTTGATTTTCTAGATAGTTGGACTCATTCCCTATGATTTTATTGTCTTGTTTTAATCTTTATTCGGTGTTGATGTGGAATTAATGGGTTTGATCCATCTTGGTTGTGACCAGGGAATCCTTCCAAGGCCCAATTGGTTAACCTGGATTCAAAAAAAAAGGGAACAAAAGCCTACTAGCCCTTGCTTTAATTTTTTTTTCCCTTTTCTATTTTCAATTAAAATTTTCTTGTATGGTTGGGATAGAATTTGAGAGCAAGTGCTTGCCTGATGGTGATTTATCCTTGGTGTTGGTGGTGGGGGATTGCCCGTAAGGTGATAATTTGGGGGTTGTTGGATCGTTAGAGTTACGTCTGAGGAAACAAAAGTTGTGTTCCCATAGAAGGCACAATGGATTAATATAGTAAGAAAGATAACGAACGGACTCACGATGTATAGTGGAAACCCTGATTAGCAAAACTAGCTTCTCAGAGAAAAACCACTACCTTCAAGCTTCCGCTTGAGAGGATTTTGAAACGTCTACTTGTCTTATTGATTTCTTGTTCGATTACACTTGTATCCTGGACTTCAACCTCTAGACTACCCAGCTAGACTTGAAGCCTCTTCTACAACGATGAACCCGAACTCAACCCTCTAAGACTCACAGCCGCTTCACTCTCCTTCTTTTCTTTTCTTTCTTTTCGTCGTTCAGAGTCGTACATCGAAATGAATCCACACTTCACTTAAATACAACTCGGCTAAACCCTAATGGTAACAAGATAAGATTTTCCAAATAAAGATTACAAGAAGATATGAGTTCGTTTGAAGAAGAATAATATCCCAACCGACTATATTAATTAAGGAAGGAGTTCCTTAATTGATCTAATCGGATTGGATAAATCTTCTCTCTCCAATTATCTTATCTTAGGAAAGATTTCCTAAGATAACACAATCGGGCTTCTTCTCTCTCCATATCTTCTCGATCGGCTTAATCCTTGCAGCCGAAGTCTTCCATCCTTGACCGCGTGAACTTCTTTGATTTGTTTCCATAATCGTCACGCTGGATTTCTTCCTTCCATTTGCAGCCTTGATCTTGTTCATCACTACAGTTCCTTGAGAGGTAACAAAGCACATGAACAGAGCTTTGTTCCCTCTGCGATCCTTTGCTGCAATGGTTCCCTGAGATAACTGTCTTTGTTCCTGAAACACTTGGTACCCATATTAGTTGAATGTTTGTTACCATCAAAACCTAAGGAATTCAACATGGGTTTTTAGAGAGAAGGGAGGGGTCGATGATTGATTGTCTTGCTGTTGGTAGATTGGGGTCATCCGGTCAAGTAGTCAAAAGCTACGCGTGCAAGGTTCCCAATTTGAAGATCTAGGGTAGTTAAAAATTGCAGGGCAACCTATCAAGGGTGGTTTGAGTTGTTTTCCGTCAATCCCGGACAGCGAGATGAACCGGAGTATTTTCATTTCCATTTATAAAGAATGATTTACAGTAAAAATATTGTGAAGAGGGGGTGAAGCAATTTTGATTGAATTCCTTTCTAATAGTAAATTTTTCCAAAGAATGAATTTAGTCGGTGGCTTAAAAGGAATTTAGCCTAGTCTTGTTTGTATTGGCTTGTGAAACCAATCTGAAGTGGTGTTAGCTTAGTTTGAGTTGGTATCGTTGTATAGTTGGATTTGGCTTATGAAGCCATGATTGAGTAAATAATGGCTTGTGAAACCTTAAATCTCTTTTGCTCCAACTCACAAAAGTGAAGATGAATGAGTTTGGGCAGATAAGAGTTGTAAGAGTTGTTTACAAGCCTTTTTATTGTTTTTGGTGTGGGATTACTCCAAAAAGAAGGTCCCAATTTTGATTTACCATTGGTGTTGATGGTGGGCGGTTGGAGTTTTGCTCCTTTGTTTACTCAATCATGGCTTGCTCCTATGATACCTACCACAGGAGGAGAAGGCCTCCTCGGCCAGGTGGTGGTCGCCTTCTCGGTCAAGTGGTGGTTTCCGGTGGCTGCCTTCTCATCGCCGGTGCAAAGCTCCACACCTCCACCACCAAGGCGTTCAGCGGAGTCGCCAGCGAGGCGAGCAAGAGCCTCATTCACGGCTTGGTGGCCGATGGTTGCGATCTTGTCGGCGGTCATATCCAGATTTAGATCTAGATCCTCCTGGTGTCGTCGGATCGAGAGGAACTGGGCTAGGTTCGAGAGGATCTGGGCGCCAAAAAGGTTGGGCGAGGTCACCCACCAAAGGTGGTCGCCAGAGGTTAGCTCGGAGGTCGCCGGAGGTTCATTCACAACGAGGGCAAAGTTTCAAAGTGAACGAAGGAGAGGATGGGAAAAGAGGGGGTTGGTGGAGCAAGTGGCGGCCGGAGTGGCGTCACCGGCGGGGGCTCGGTGCAGAGCGGGAGGTGGCCGGATCGGCGGGGTAAGGGCTCGGTCGGAGCGGCGGGGTAAGGGGCTCGGTCGGGGCGACGGGAGGAAAGGACTCCCATGGCTTTTTAGGGCCGGCGGAAGGGAGGAGCGTTTTTTGCTCTGTTGGTGTTGGGAGCGTTTTAGTAAGGTGTGCGTTTTAATTATGGATTGAACAATTTATGTGGACAAATCGACCTAAAGCAATAAAGTATTGATGCCTTGATTCAAGCAGAAATACACAGAGAGAGAGGCAATATGATTTCAGTGGAAAAAGAATGGAATCTAAAGGAAACCAAATCATCACAGAAAGACAATTTGCATAAATAAATATTACAGAATATTCCGTGGTCAATATTTAAAAAAGATAATCAAATATTACAGAATATTTTGTTGTACATTTTGAAAAGATTTTATTGTAAATAATATTAGTATGGCAAGTGTAGAATTCTATTATTATATTGTTAAGATTTTATTGTAAATAATATAAGTATGGCAAGTGTAGGCAATTTATGTGGACAAATCGACCTAAAGCAATAAACCTCTTAGTTAATTATATTTATGATAAAATTAATAAATATAATACTTTTTAAATAAAATAAGATATATTGTTAACATCCTTATTCCCATAAAATCAACTTTGAGTATTAACTAATCTTTAAAACAAATATATAGGTAGATCACATTCTTGCCAAAGAAAAATCTTATCAATATTGGTAATCTTGCCTTAAATGTTCATCTAATAAAATCATGAAATCATATCCAAAGCTGCCTTAAAAAGTGTAGTGGACTCATAAAATTCACCGTATAAAATTCACTGTATTAAAACTTATTTTAAATAATGTAGACGATATGGAATATAGGACATATAATATTTGGGAGTTTGCAACAGTGAGGTTAATTTTTAAATTTTGTTTAAGTTTTTTTAAGAATTAAAATTATAAATGATAATGATCTATCTACTATTTAAGGATATAATTATTTAAAAAAAATGTAGAGAAAAATAAGTTGAGAAGTTCTCATGGTTGTATAAATTATTGCACTAATATTTCAAGAATCTTCTACTAACCCATAATAAATTAGTGCTATGTAACAATTAATCTTTCGTATAGGTTTATTGTATTCATAGTTTTATTGTATTCATATATTTTATCAATTTCACCAAAATAAACCTAATATGTACCCTAGTGGGTAAAAGTTTGGAAAGTGGTAATCTTGCATATTTTAATATAGCATATACAGAAAGTAAATTATCAGACTATCTTATATTATATTTTATTAAATAGATGTTTTATAAAATATGGTAAGTTGTATTTGTTAAATAAGGAAATTGGTATATGTAAAAGTTATTGTAAAATGTAAAAAAGGAAGGATACATAATTTTTAATTTTTAAAATAAATAAATCTAAAAAAAACACAGGCCGCCTCATGTCCAATTCAATACCATGACACCACATGGTAGCGTAAAATTCGGGCTCATTCTGGGAGCGCCACGTGGCTCAGTCGGTATTTGCGTTTAGTAGTTATATAGTAGATTAGCTTAATTTTTGTGTCTTGTACGATTGATTAATTTTTGTATTTTATATAGATTTAATATATAATTTGTATAATAATTATCATATCTAAATAAAATATCAATTTAAAAACAAAAAGTTAATAAATGTGTTATAAAAAAAAAACTCTTATATGTTTTTCTCGTCAAGTTGAGCAGGGTCGTCATGACATAAGTTGAGAGACATGTGTAAACTTAAACCTTTATGAATTTTGATTAACTAACTCTCATATTCATAAATATTGTCCAAATTTAGGTCACATTCAAACTTAAACTCTAATGAAATTTATTTTTTTATCACAATTGTGGTCTTATTTTTCAACCACAATAAGAATGTTAGAAATAAAATGATTGTTTTGAAAATGTTAAAAGTTTTGTTTTTTCAAACACATGTGGCATAGTATAATTTTAGTTTAATACTAGTATTCTAAGCCCGTGCGAACCATGCAATTTTTGTGGATAATGGTTGTATTCTTAATAAGCGTTAGTGGAAAGTATATATATTATAACAATGTAAGAATATTTCAAGTAATGAAAAAGTTGTACTGCAAATATTTATTTATTTTGGAGTTCAAATAGTGTTCTATAGGTTTTAATATATAAGGTCATTCACAGTGGGGGTTCATATTCATTAACAACTGTATAACCTAATTTAACACTCGAAGAAAATATCTGTCAATATGATTAGGGTTATGTAGCATACTTTTGCACTAAAATGATTCTTTTTTTTGCTGGATAATTTAGCACTTCTGTGTGGTACGTTTCTTATTTATAAGAGGGCATGTGTTTTTTTTCTTCTAAGGATTCGGCTTTGGTTTTGTAACGACTCGTGTTTTGATAATTTAGCTTACAGTTGTTCCCAAGAGCCAAATAGTTGGGATCTTAACACAACAAGTATGACGTTAAATATCACAACACCACCACCACAACAACAACAACAACATTACCCCAGTGCCATAAAGGTTCCCGCTTATAGCAGGGTAAGAGGGGGTCAGCGAACCCTTTAAAGAGCCCGTTGCTTCGTTGGACGTCTTCTTCAGCACGTTCCTTTGATAGTGGAGAGGACGACAAGTCTTGAACCAAGGAGGACGCCAAGGTCGTGGGCGCCTTGGGCTTGTCAGAGCCCGGCTTGGGTGAGGGATGGGACGCATCAAAAGAGCTCTAAGAGCCCGTTCAAAGAGCTCTAAGAGCTCCTTCAAAGAGCTCCTTCAAAGAGCCCGTTCAAAGAGCTCCTTCAAAGAGCCCGTTCAAAGAGCTCTAAGAACTCCTTGAAATAGCCCGTTCAAAGAGCTGTAAGAGCTCGTTCAAAGAGCTCTAAGAGCTCGTTCAATGAGCCCGCTCAAAGAGCTCTAAGAGCTCGTTCAAAGAGACCGTTCAAAGAGCTCGTTCAAAGAGCTCTAAGAGCTCCTTCAAAGAGCCCGTTCAAAGAGCTCTAAGAGCTCATTCAAAGAGCCCGTTCAAAGAGCTCGTTCAAAGAGCTGATTCAAAGAGCCCGTTCAAAGAGCTCTAAGAGCTGATTCAAAGAGTTCGTTCAAAGAGCTCTAAGAGTTCATTCAAAGAGTCCGTTCAAAGAGCTCTAAGACATGATTCAAAGAGCCCGTTCAAAGAGCTATAAGAGCTCATTCAAAGAGCTCGTTCAAAGAGCTCATTCAAAGAGCCCGTTCCAAGAGCTCTAAGAGCTCATTCTAAGAGCCCGTTCAAAGAGCTCTAAGAGCTCATTCAAAGAGGCCGTTCCAAGAGCTCTAAGAGCTCATTCAAAGAGCCCGTTCAAAGAGCTCTTAGAGCTCTCATTCAAAGAGCTCTTAGAGCTCTCATTCAAAGAGCTCTAAGAGCTTATTCAAAGAGCTCTAAGAGCTCATTCAAAGAGCTCGATTTCAAATTAACATAACAGTGCAGTAGCCTACTACTTCTCCAAACTTTCTTTCGGCTTAGTTTGATGCCACATTTCAAATTACACCTCAAATTCATCCAAATGGTTGGCTGCCTGCAAACAATTAAATAAAGGATGTGGAGATAGGAGGTATTAACCTTGTAATCTAATATATTAGGAACCTTAGTAGATCATAAAGTCTTAGTGACAATCTTGTAATCTAATATATGGGTTTCTCTATGTAAGAGATCAATTAGGTTGATCTAATACTTCTATATAGAAGCTATCAATTGCACTTTATATCAAAGATAATTATATCATGTGATTGGTACTTGGTACTTGGACGTGAACCTTTATCTCTTCTCCCTAAACCTTTAGGCTAACTAAAGCAAACACCAAGTCATAAATCAAGCTACCAGTAGCAAAAACAAAGCCATCCCCATGCGTTCAACCTCCTATTATATTTTTTAGCAACACATAAATGTACTAAGAAGACCAATTATTAAAGACAACTTACATTGAATACCTACAATCATCCATAAAGTTCTAAGCCTATGATACCCAATTCTAAATTATAGACACGTACCCAAATCTTAAGTGAATGTCACCCAAAGTATATATCCACTTTAACCAACAAATTCAACTCACCATAAACAATTATTAGCAAAAATATTAGACTAATAGTTGTAAATAGCACCGGCAAATCCAACTCTAAATCTGCTTACCTTGATCAAATATTACACATGGATCAAGCCTATTTTTGCAGTCTTTCAAGCACCAACCAACAAATTCACCAAAAAGAATATTAACCCAGGACACAATGAACAAAGTATAAAGAGCTTTTAAAAAGAGAATTTATGACCATCTTACAATCCCAATGGCAACCCAGATGGCATCAGATTTATGCACAAGCCCATCTTTGTTTTGATACATTGTATTTGCAAGAGGTAACTTTCTAATTTCGGGGGAGCCATTGCCGCCGGTTACAGACATGACAGGCGTTGACGGTGGGCCCACGCACCGCACAAGCAGAGGCTCATGCAGCACAACTACAGAAGTACACAACTCATCCACAACGATACTCGTTCTAGCCACCTTCCTCCACCGGAAAAATCTTGTCTTCGTCATCCTCAAATTCGCTGCAGCGTTCTAGCCACCTTCCTCCACCGGAAAAATCTTGTCTTTGTCATCCTCAAATTCGCTGCAGCAACTACCGCAACACGACTCTGCGTCGTCCGTCTCAACACCGGCGACGCCTTATTTTTAGTGCGTTTCAAAATGACTAACTAGAGTCGAGATCAATATCTTACAATGACGAGTTTGTCCTTTTCACGCTCTATTTTTTTCTCATTTTCAATTTTGTGTCACAACATTAAAATTATTAACAAGAAATGGCTGAATATCTTAATATATAATAAAAATAAAATTATATAATACTATAATCAATATTATGGCCATTTACAAGACATGGGACTAAGGCTCTGTTCAACAACCTGAACAACCGAGAACTTATTCCAGATGAAACTAAAGCTGTTTTGAAAATTGAAGCTGATTTTGTAACTGAAATGTTAAGAAGGGGCCACTAATCCAGGGTGGAAAAACCATGAGTCCTTTAGGAGTTTGAGATGCACAAAGATACCAATGAGGTGTGAAGAAGAAGCAACTTATCAGACTATTCATGAATCAGACTGAGATGCCATAACGAGAAAACTAGACTGCATTAGTTTGATTAATCACCGATTCCCTATAGTTACACCTGAAACAACTCTTGCAAAGCAAGATGCTCAGATTGATCTGAATGGTACTCTATCAATGTGCACTGATGTTTTGTTGAAATGAAGGCTTGAATCGTTCAAAAAAGTAATTACTGCATATTACTTTTTTGAACAAATGTCATTCACAATAGTACAGAAAGCATTCACAGATAGAGCTAAAAGTAATTACTGCATATTTCAACAGAAAAGTAAGCGAGACACGTACTCTGAACATGACGGCGACGACATCTCTCTGGCGGTGCCCTGTACGGCCTGGCCGCTGATGGCATCCTAGGATCCTTCGCCGGCGACGACATCTCTCTGGCTTAGAGCTTAGCACGGGCTGTTGAAGGAAACAGTTGCAAGATTGAAGAAGGCTTCATTGAGGGGCTAAAGGAGGAACAAATTTGGATCAGCTAGCTGATCAGTCTCGAACAGAGCCTATGCTCTTGAAACTAAGAATCCCTACAAAGTAGAATTAATTAATATATATGTATAGTTTCTCTTCAAAAGGGCAAGTAAGTGAAACTTATAGTGATTAAAGTAGGATCAAAGCAGTCGAACTGTAAAAAGCCTCCACCTCACGTACTAGCTTATGGTCTTATGGATAAATAAGGAATGTCCCGAATTAAGGGCCAACATGAACCCGCTGGTTTTCTGCAATTCTCTTTCAATTTCCTGCAATCTTCAATTTCAAGTGATGTAAGGCGGCTAACCCAATCAGGCAAAGATGTTATCTCAGCACAGAATCTGATTGTTAGATCTTCAAGGGCCAGGAGATGTCGACACTTGTCTGGTAATGACCTCATTGAACTGACACATTCGAAGCCGAGTTTTCTCAAGCCACTAAGGTCCTCCCATGGTAACTTATTCAATTCATGCTCATCAATCTTCTCGCAGTAATCAACTGCTAAAGACTGGAGATTCTTCGACTGACGGATTACCCTAGTAAGACCGGCTACCTCCTCCATATCCTTAATCGACAAGTGTTTAAGGTTGGGAGGAGCTGTCCATTGCATGTCCTCGTCCCTTGGCACACTGCCGGAGATACCCAATCGCACTAATCCGGTGAGGTGGTGAAGTCCGTTGAGAAGATGTCTCCCAACTGGATCACTCCCGAACTCAAATTCCAACTCCTCGAGCCTTTTCAGCCATCTCCATGGCATGCCATCTTTCGCCATATTTTCAACCTCGATCAATGATTCCGTAGATTTGCAGCCTTGGAACGTGAGTGATTCCAGGGAAGGCAGTTTTTGTACCAAGTAGAAGAGAGAAGAGCGCTTGAAGTTGGGACAATCACAAACCAAAAGGCTGTGAGCAGCGAAGGACGAGCTCACTAGTTGTTTCACTAGAATCACACTGACATCTGAAAGGCTCATATCTCCCACAAAAGAACACAAAGGCATGGATGTTAGTTGTGGACAACGCTGTACCCATAAACGAGAAATCCGTGGAAAACCAGAGTCGTGAGCGCCGCAAACTTCTGGCCTCCTCCATCCTTTTAATCTTGGCATTATATAAATACCCAAGTATTCAAGTGATGGGAAGAATGGTCCGCTATCATAACACGTGTCATTCTCCACGTACTCCAAAAGAGGCATCGACCAAAGGATCAGTTCTTTAAGCTGAAAGAGGTGCCTTAGTTGTGGAAGTTCATGACATCTATTGCAGTGAAATAAACCCAGCTTAACTAGGTTATGCAGAGAAGAAAGCCAATCTGGAAACTTCACTCCAATGTACCCTCGAACATCAAGGTCACTTATGCTATTCGACGGTTGAAGCCTATAAAACAGTTCATCAGCTTCAGGCAGCTCCTCTACTCCTGGTGTGTCAGGCCACCGTATAGATAACCTACTTAATTTTGTTTTGCAGCTTAGCATAGACTCTTCGGCATCAGCAACACAATTTTTCCACCCACCTCCTGGAAGTTCGATACAAATTCGACCTGTCAACTTGTTAAGATGCTTCAAACACCTTAGTCCACCATGGTCTTTGTGCACAATAAGCCGATCAAGCCTGACAAGAGAGGTCATCTTTTCCAATCCTGAAGGCATATAATTCAATTTTTCACATCTCTCAATTTGAAGATATCTTAGGCTTATTAGTTTTTGCAGATCGTCTGGCAGCTTCACGAGTTTCTCGCAACCTTCAAGTCTCAATATAAGCAGGTTTTGCAGCTTGCAAACAGCATTTGGAAGCCTGGTCAACTTATCACTATTCGTGAGGTCAAGATACCTTAGATGATCCAACTTGCCTATGGAGCTCGGTATCTCCTCCACGTCCAATTGCCTCAAACTCAATGTTCGCAAGCTTGTCAAGTTCAACAATACACCATCTAGCAACGCTCTTTCAACAAACCCTGTATTAGGGGACACCAGACTTCGTATTCCTTTACATTCAAGTAGTGAGCCTATAGATTCCTTAACTAGCAAATGTCGAGGAAACTTTCTCCCTGAATCATCATTGATTTGAACAGCCAAATCGTGGAACAGGTCATGCATTTTGCAGCTGATTATATCACCACACTCTACCCAAACATTTTGGAAGAAGCATCTCTGCACCAAGTACAAGAAGTAACTCTCACCAACATCCTCTAAGCATGGATTTTCACCGGATGTCTCAAGGAAACCCTGAGCCATCCAGAGATGGATCAAAGTAGTTTTATCAAATCGATAATCCTTGGGAAAGAGCGAACAATAGGCAAAACACTGCTTTACTGATAAGAGAAGGTCGTCATAGCTGATCTTCAACACTTGCATAACAATATTCTCACGGTCGGGCAATGCTTTCATCAACTCATTATCTACAAATTCTGACCATTGCTTCCTGTCTTTACTGTACAAGAAGCTACCGACTGTCCTAATAGCAAGAGGGACTTTCGGACACTTCTTCATAATCTGTCTCCCCAGTTCTTTCTTGGTTTTATTGTTGCTATCAAAAGCCATCTTCTTAAACAATTTCCAGGCATACTTATCTGACAACTCTCCTAAAGCATAGTGAGGCCTCCCAGTAGCAAGATTTCGTGCCACCGTCTCTGAGCGCGTGGTCATTAAGATCTTACTTCCTCTCTCACCAGCATCCAACAAACGTTTCAGATGAAGCCACTTCACACGAATATCATCCCAAACATCATCTATAACAAGGAGAAACTTTTTCCCATTAATCTTCGCCCTCAACCTATTTTGCAACTCATCTACACTATCTGCCCTTGTGCCTGTAATTTCCTCCAAGGCAGCCTTTAAGCCCGAAAAATAGTTTATGCAAGCCCATAGTCGCAATTCAAAGAACTCCTCAGATTCCTTTGCATTGTACAACAGCTGAGCTATAGCAGTTTTGCCTTGTCCCCCAATACCAACCACTGCAATAACAGAAACACGCTCTTCAGCACCAGCATCTGCCAACAACAACCTTAGTAGCTCCTCCTTTTCCTTCTCTCTCCCGATCACTTCATCTTCCGCGATGTAAGAGTGTTCCTTAGCAGGCCTCTGATCATATACCTTGTTCTCCCTTAGCAAGCCAAACTGGCCGATGTCTTTGGCAATGTCATCTAACCGCTCCCTGAGCTCCTTGACCTCATGAGCAGTTTTGAAAATGAAGGCAAACTGGTTTGACTTGGAGAAGAAAATCTTCATCTCTTTCCTGAATTTGTTTCCGAGAATGACCTTTTTTCTCAAGGCTCTTGTGGACAATGTGTCGAACAAGTCATCTGCCTTGTACATCTCATCTTTAAGCCTGGAAAGCCATCCTCCAATATCAGTATTGGTTGCTTTCCTTTGCTCAGCATCATGCAACACATCTTTGATAGTTCTGATGGTGTTCTCCAGCTTCTTGAGCTCGCTGTCTGAGTTGAACAAGAGTAGGAACTCGTCTTTAGCTGGGGAGCTCAGCTGTTGAAGGAGTGACTTGGCGATGTTTAACACTGCTAGTTCAGCCATGGAAAGGAAGATGGAAGTTCCTATTATTTTGCCATCCACACAAAATGGAGTTAGTTACCCTAGAACAGATGCCGATCGATTATATAATTCCATATAAAAATCAATCCATGAAGAAGCTATCACAACACTCACCAGTTGCACTAATCAAACACCACGAAAGTTGACCGAGTTGCACAGATCGAAAATCAACCGATCAGCGGAGGTCAATTGACTTCAAATCAGCAAAAAAACACAATTAATTGTATGAACAAATGCAAAAGTAGCTCAATTGATTAAATCAAACCTAACAATTGGACTTGACTTGACTTGACACAAATTGAACTACGCAGTATAGACTAGAGGATGATTTACAGTAATCAACCCCGATGCGATGAAGATAAACGCCCAACTGCTACTTCTCGGAAAATCTTTCTGTGGCTGCAAAACACTCTCGGCGTATTATATCATTGACCAAGCTCATCTACTGATGCCACACAATCTTCCACAATAAAACACCTTATTTATAATGCAAGTCTTCATCACAAATTTTTATATTATTTAATATCCATATTTTAAAATATAATAATTATTATTTACTCTTTATAATTTTAATCACATCTCTTTCTAAAAAAAAGTGATTCAGATTTATGCCTTTTCTTATATTTGACTATTATAATTTAATTATTTATTAGAAATAATGAGACAATAAATAAGAAAAATATTTAAATTTTAATTTGAGTGGGATACCAATTGTTATTTAAATATGATTTTCATATCAAAATTTAATTATTCATTAGTTATTCAATATAAACGTAAGTGACTTCACCACTATTTATATACTCGATTTCTATTTTACGCACCGATTCGTCTATCACGGATCATGTGCATCCGTTCGTGACGGACCAAATGCACTCATACGTGAGTAACGTGACACACGAATCAATCTGGTCCGTTACGGACGGATGCACATGATCCGTGACGGACGAACCCTAAACCAGAAAATTGAATGTTACTTGTCCTCACCTAACTACATTAACTATCACGTCATATCTCATCACTATTACCAATATTATGCAATAGTTATTCAATATAAACTTAAGTGACTTCACCACTATTTATATACTCGATTTCTATTTTACGCATCGATTCGTCCGTCACGGACCATGTGCATCCGTTCGTGACGGACCAAATGCATTCATACGTGACGCACGAATCAATCTGGTCCGTTACGGACGGATGCACATGGTCCGTGACGAACGAACCCTAAACCAGAAAATTGAATGTTACTTGTCCTCACCTAACTACATTAACTACCCCGTCATATCTCATCACTATTACCAATATTACGGCCAAAATTAAACCCTAAACCATCACTCTTCCCTTTCTCTCCCATAACACATCTTCCATTCTCATCATCTTCCAAGAGTTCATTTCCATGGCAAATGTAGATGATTTTTCCAACTTCAATGGTGGAGAAGATGTTTCAAGGAGTTACAATTACAATGAGGTATATTTTTTAAGCTTTTACTTTACATGTTAGTAAAAGTTAAGATTTTTTATGGTTCTTTCTTGTGAATGTATATGATTGAGTTGTTCTTATTCCAAAATAAACACTTTCTTAAGGTAATTTCAATAGTTGTGACTATATGTTCATAAAAACTTCATCTTTGATTAAGGTGTACTAAAAAGTTATAGATTTTGTGTGCAAAACTGTATGTTTGAGTATTGAGCGTTGTTATGTTGAGTGCAAAACGGCAAGACTTCATCTTTGTTCGTGTCTGTTTTTTTAAAGAAAAATAGTACGTGACAGATGGATTGAGTTGGTCCGTCACGTATGGATTCGCCTCATCCGTGACGGGTGGATTTACTTCATACGTCACAGACCAGGTAAATCCATATGTGACGGTTGGACTGTGTTTATTCGTCACGTATGGTTGTGTTTGACAGAAACTGAATACTTCGCTAACTTGTTTTTTTACTTCAATAGGAGATTAGATTGTTTTTCTCGTAGGGGAGATCCGTCTGTAAGGTGGCAAGCTCCACCTAAGTTTGGGTTTCCGGCATTACACACACAGCCGCAGTTTTATTTTCCTATACCTGAAGAAGCGATTGTTTCAGAAGATTATTCAGAGAAGTTCACCACGGGTGAAGTATTCGGGTCCAGAGATAATGCAATTAAAAGGGCTAGACAGATTGCCTTTGATAATCACTTCTGCCTCACTATTGGTCGGGATAGAAACTTTGGTGGAGGAAGCCTTCGGAAGTCATGGTTGTTGTGTGAAAAAGCGGGAATTTACATTCCTAAAGATGAAAACAGAGTAAGGCAAAGAACAAGGAGCAAAAAATGTGATTGTCCATTCAGATTGTTGTGTCAAGAAAATCTGAGGGACTCATATACAATCAAAGTAGTTGTTGGAACCCACAACCATGTTGATGCGACCCAACCCTCACCCAAGCCGGGATCTGACGAGCTCGAGTCGCCCAAGACCCTGGCGTCCTCCATGGTTGAATACTTAGTCTAGTTTAGCCTAATTTATGTTATTTCCCATTTTAGTATGTTTTTCGTTTTAGCATTTCCATTTCAGTCATTTCTATTTCGGGCGTGTGTCCACTCTTATAGAGTGGGCTAGCCCATTAGCCTATTGTGAGGCCCAAGCCCATTAGGGGTGGTCGAGCCATGTGCCTTTAAATAGGCTCTCTTGTATCCTTTATTGGACACGTCTAAATTAAACCCGAGTTAAGTCAGAGTGAGAATTCCTCCTTCTTCGGGTTCGGACGTCAAACACATTCCTTTCTTCGCATCCCCTTCATTCCGTAGCTCGTCGCTTCGAGCGTCTCGCCCCAAAGTGAGCACTAGAGACCCGCGAACCATCACCTAGGTGGTTCGTACTTATCCAGGTTACCCATCGGAGAAGGATCTGTGCCCGCTCCTGCCTAGATTGGACCACCACGTGCCTCCGAGCCACCTCGGAGCGCATCAACTGGTATCAGAGCCCAGACGGCTTGCAGCGTGCCTCTCTTCTCCGGAAACTCCAGACCCACCGCCGCGCCCATAGCCGAGCCCACCCGCCACAACCCCTTCCGCCACCACAAGAAATTCCCCTCGACTTCTTTCCAGATTTCTCCCAATTTTTTTTCTGTTTTCTTAAAAAAAAAATCCATATCCCTGTAGAACATCTTTATACGAGTCCGGGCATATAAAATTCGCCCAAAACGGACATCGTTTGACCCCTCAAAAGGCCAAAATACGATCTGTTCCCTGCTGCCCAAAGCCTAGCCGCAATCGCGGATTCTGTGTCCGCAACCTTCCCAGCCCCTTCCCTTTCCTTATCCGAGATCCCCCCAAATCCCGACTTTCCATATCCGACACCAATCAATCCCACCAAATCCGCACCTTCCTATCCCAAATCCCTCAATATCCGATTTCCATATCTTCCAAGATTTGAATTCGAATTTCAAACTTCAAATTCAAATTCTATTCCCTCCATGTCTTAGCCTCAGCCGAACCCACTCCATGGCCCGCTTGTACTCCTATTTCGAGCCCGACGAGTGGGACAACGACTCATGGTTCGGTGGTGTGACCCCATACGATGCGGACCCGGATTGGATTCTGCTGCCTCGCCTCCATGGACCCCCGTCACCACGCCCACGACCCAATGCGTACCAGCCGCGATGCCGGACCCACGACAGCGACTTCGATCGGACCCGATACCGCACCCGCGAATGCACGCGTGACCGAACCTGACACAGCACCCACGGGTTCGACAACCAACCCGCTGCCACCGTCTCTGAGCTCTCCGCCGAGCAACGAGAACTTCGATATCTCCGGCGAAAGGTGGGCCGACTCCAAGCCGAGTGGGCCGCATCACACCCACCCAGTGAACCGACGTCCTGCGCGTCCCCTGAGGAGCCTACTGTTGCACCCGCTCCCGTGCCCGCTCCTGCAAGTCTGGGTCCCTTGTGCCCAGTCGCGACCGTGCCGCTCCAGTGGCCGCTGGCGTGCCATCTCCTGCGAGTCTGGGTCCCTTGTGCCCAGTCGCGACCGAGCCCGCTGGCGTGCCCGCTCCAGTGGCCGCTGCCATGCCCGCTCCTGCGAGTCAAGGTCCCCCGTGTCCAGTCGAGACCGTGCCCACTGCCGCGACTCAGCCGGCCTTAAGCGTGCCCGCTCCAGTGCTCACTGCACCCAAGGCTGCACCCGACTTCGTGCCCGCTCCTGGACCCGAGCCATACTTGGTCATCATGGAGGTTCCAAGAGCCAGACTTGAGCCCGACGTCGTGTTTTTGTTGACAACTGAGCGCCGACTCCCCCTGGCCCCACCAAGCTCGAAGCGAGGACGCTTCGAATCTAAGGGAAGGAGAATGATGCGACCCAACCCTCACCCAAGCCGGGATCTGACGAGCCCGAGTCGCCCAAGACCCTGGCGTCCTCCATGGTTGAATACTTAGTCTAGTTTAGCCTAATTTATGTTATTTCCCATTTTAGTATGTTTCCCGTTTTAGCATTTTCATTTCAGTCATTTCTATTTCGGGAGTGTGCCCACTCTTGTAGAGTGGGCTAGCCCATTATCCTATTGCGAGGCCCAAGCCCATTAGAGGTGGTCGAGCCATGTGCCTTTAAATAGGCTCTCTTGTATCCTTTATTGGACACGTCTAAATTAAACCCGAGTTAAGTCAGAGTGAGAATTCCTCCTTCTTCGGGTTCGGACGTCAAACACATTCCTTTCTTCGCATCCCCTTCATTCTGTAGCTCGTCGCTTCGAGCGTCTCGCCCCGCCCTCGCCCCAAAGCAAGCACTAGAGACCCGCGAACCATCACCTAGGTGGTTCGTACTTATCCAGGTTACCCATCGGAGAAGGATCCGTGCCCGCTCCTGCCTAGATCGGACCACCACGTGCCTCTGAGCCACCTCGGAGCGCATCACATGTCATTAGTGATGACTTGTACGGGCATGCAGTTGCTGGCATGTTGACACCTGAGTAGAAGAAGTTGGTTAAGGTCATGACAGAAAATCGTATGGGTTGTCATCATACGTGACGGATGAACTAGTTTCATCTGTCACGTATGAAGACAACCTATACGTGACGAACTAATTATGCAGATAACAGATACATTCTTCTATGATGAAACTTTAAACTCTTTTGTACTAAATATAGGGTTGAAGGAGCACACTCTAGTTTGAAAGACTTCTTGACTACTCCACATGGCAGTCTAGACACGATATTCGATCAATATCATTCAAAGATGGTTAATCAAGTGAAGGAAATCAAGGTAACCTTCAAAGGTTGAAGAAATTAGGGTAGTCTCTGGTAAACGTTCGTTTCATATGATATCTCTGCTTTGCTAAATTTGTTTGCTCCCTACAAAGGTTGATAGTACATAAACAACGTTACAAAAAAGATACGACATGATTCACCTACGATGTATATCATTTAGTAGTTTGAGGTTATACCTACGAATGTCATCAAAATCTTTAACAAGATCTTGATTTTCCTTAACAAGATCTTGTTTTTCCTTAACAAGATCTTGTTTTTCCTGCCATTGTTGTCAAATAACCGCGTGTGCCCTCTCCTCGTACATTGGATCAATCCACTCCCTTAAACGACATGTATCTTCTAGGCATCCCCAATACCTTCTCCCGTAGTTCCACTGCAAATCCCAAGATCGGACAACGGCTTTAAAATTACAGTAGCATAACCTATATGCATTTGTTGATGATTTTGATGAAGATATCATTATTTGTTGTAGTGTTTGGCTTCTTACAGTAGCCCTAATGCTATTTATATAGTGAAAGGAGAGAGGCGTTGTGTTTGACAGCTAATAACCACGTGTTTGACAACTAATAACCAGGTGTTTGACCACTGTTGTATACAGCTGTATACAACTATGTGTCAAACACCTGGTTATTAGCTGTCGACCAACAATTACCAACAAAGTATCAAATGTGCGATATAAAAGTTATGGCAAAGACATGCAAATTAGTTTGATTATCATTATAAAACTAGTCAAGAAACTACAATTCCATAAACGGTGCAACACTCCCTAAAATACAACCAAAATAGCAATTTAAAACTTGAATGCACTTAATCTTCGTCCTCCTCATCATCATTGTCATGCTCGTAGGGTCTGAAGTCCTAGATGCAGTGTCGCACAGCAGCGCGCATGTTGTAGAATTGTTCTTCCTCCGCATCATAGAAAGGATTTAGACGTTGCAATGCTTGTCCAATGACCTATAGAAATACGTATAAATTAAAAAGAATCGGTTTAATTGTATAAGAAAAGTAAAAACACATCTTCCAACACATTTTTTTTACCTGGACAGGATCTCTGATGCCAGCATCCTGAGGCCTCACACATGGGTGTGTACGAGGTATGTACCACTCCATGTAGTCGGCACTACCAACACATTTTTTTGTAAGTGCATATCCATATTCAAAACCGACAATAAATCAATTGAAACAACCTTCAAACATGTGTAAATCTAACCCTAAACAAGTAATCCCTAAATGAAATAAATCTAAAATTTCTTAACAACTTCAATAATTTCAAGATAATTAAACTAAGTGAAGAACAAATATAGATTTAACTAACCTTATGGATCGTGACAGAAGGATTTTATCGAAACGCTACGGATCGAAGCCTTTGACCTTGGGAGCGAAATCGCGACGAAGTTGTTGGAAATGAGAGATGTGGGTCGGGGGAGACGAAGTTGTTGCATTTATATGCAGCGACTTCGTCCGTGATGCACAAATTGGGTTGGTGCATCACAGACGGAATGGGTTGGTACGTGACGGGGGGATTGGTTTGGTACGTGACGGACGAAACAATGTGTTAAATAAAAATTTTACCCGTGCGTGAAATAGCAAGGGCCTACATTAAATCATTTGCAATCCATAAGTTACATAAACTATTTGCTTAATGATGCTAGTGACACCAAATTTTAAAATAACACTGGAAATTTCAAAAGCTTAACCATATAGACACAATGTAATGAGATTAATTTTCGACCAAAGCTATTACAACTTACGGCGATTATAGGGTTTATAATTTGGACAAAACTCATTAATCATTCTATACTATTTAAGAAATATAAAAAAAATATATATATACCTATTTAACTGAAATCAGATGATTCTTATTGATAATTCACACTTGAGAAATTTCACCTATCATATTCATATTAGTACAAATGGTATCTAATTTTCACACTTGAAACAACTTTATATTTTAATAATAATAATAAATTCAGTTAGAGTCTTTTCAATGGTGCATATGGAGTGCGAACCTTGGACGGAACCTATCTTTATCATCATTTATTCTGAATCGAATTAAAGCAATAGATCAAGAAAATAAAATATTAATAATGGTCATCCCACCCAATATCCTTTTTTACAACAATATTGTACAAACATATAAGAAATTGGTCACTTTTGAGTTAAAAACTTGCATATACATAAGTCAGACTAGTTCTAAGATCATTTACAATGATAGTTTATAGTTTCATACCATTATTATATAATATATTTTATAGAAAATTTTGCTTTTTAAGATGAAACATTAATTTTTTTTTATTAGGTAAAAATTAGACTGAAAATCACAAAACAGACGGTTTTTCAATCTATAACATTCTTGCGTATGAGAATTACAAATTCTAGACTAGCTCGAATATCTCCCAAGAAACTCTGTTGGACCGTCTTTGTGATGAAGTCAGCCACCACGTTTGTTTCTCGAAAGACATGAAAAATATGCATTGAAAAAAACAGTTGTAAAACACACAGGATATCAGAAATTAACATTTCAATATCTCATGGACAATGTCAGATTTGATTAAGAACATTCACAATGGTAAGATTATCGCATTCAAGTTGAATGTCGGTAATGCTTAATTCATAGACCTTTACCAGAGCATTTCTTAGTACAAGTGTTTATGTTTTAAAGGGGTTTAAATATCACATTTATTTCCAAAGAGGAAGATTGGTTTACCCGTGTTGTTCCTGAAAATGTAGTCATAGCTAGATTCACCATTATTTTTTTGTGGATTCATCTATATTGATTTAAAAAAAAATTATTCGGTGGTTTTTTCTATTTTTTATTGGTCGTGTAACATTGTTCATTTTATGAGTTTTTTGTATCATTTGCTAAACAGTTAGGGTTGAAAAATAGATTATGAAATGCTTTGTTATTTAGTGGAATTTTTTGTCCAATTTCAATCTAATTTAATATAAAAAATAAATAAAAATGAAAAAATAGACTATATAACCCAAACTAATCTATATGGTATTACTAAAGCCATAACTATCTCTCCTAGGTGTCAACCTTCTAGCTATGTCAAGTCATTAACTTAATTAACCCATTTACTTATTTGTTCTTATATTATTCTACAAATTAAAGCTTAATTATCAACCTAAATTAACTATATATTTCTTACCATATAAATTAGTAGTAGCTTATATAATATATCTAGGTGATCTCATTGTAGATGAATAATGAAAGTTATATTATATCTATTTACTATTTTACACTTATTATTATATGTTTGATAATTAATTCATATCATTCATTACCAAAATATGTAATTAGCATATGAAATTCACGTAGCTTTTTGGTGACTAAATAAATATAAATTAGATATTTTATCAAATTGGTAGGCTTTTATACGAATTAGGCAAAATATATGAAATTCTTATCTTACATTATTTTATATCAATATAAAAAGGCCATTGTTATTTCACGCACTGGCAAAATTGTTATTTCACGCATCGGTTCGTCCGTGACGTGCCAAATGAAGTCGCCCGTGACGAACGAAAGAACTCCGCCCGTGAAGAACGAAAGCACCCCGTCCGTGACGCACCAACCCCGTCCGTGCGTCACGGATGAACATTCTGATCTGCGACATGATTTTGGAATCGCTATAACTTTTGATTCTCTGGTCCAAACGCGCTGAAATTTGGAGGCGTTATAGTTGACATCTTGATCTTTAATATGACGTTGGAATCACTCAATTCGGAGTTACGTAGAAAAAGTTATACTTCTCCAAAGACGGGATAAATAAATAGAGATCTCTTAAGCGCCAAGGCGAGTAGAGATATCTCAAACCATTAGAAAGAAGAGATATATATGATTGCTTCAAAACAAATGAGAAATATTTGACAATCGAGATGAAAGAAGCTTTCTATTATTTTTATGTATGGCCAATCTTATTGAAATTATAAGCATTATCAAGACTCTAATTTGGCCAAACATAGTTCATTTTAATGTCGGTGTGTATATTAATTGCACTATATTTTTAGATTCTTACTTTAATAACATATGATTTAATGTCGGTGTGTCACATAGTTTTTTTTTGCAATATATATACATAAAATATATTTTATATTGTTTCATGAATATATTACTTAAAGTTTTGTTACCTTTATGGAATAAATCATTCTCATGCATATTTATAAAAGAAACTTATGTTTAATTGTCTGATTCTTACTTTAATAACATATGATTTACTTGAACTACATAATCCTTCTCTAATTTTTTAGCATGCTAAAACAATTTAATTATTATAATATTTTTTGTTAGTCAATAGCATCTTATATTATCAATTGATATACCGTTAAATATATAGTATATATTTATCCAAACATGTACATGACACATGGACATATAGTAGTTATGTACTATTAACAGACTCTAATAAATGTTTTTCTTTTCAAAAACCGGTTTATCTAGGTATTTGTTTTGAATTACAATGCAAACTCTATCAAGTCATATAATTTAAAAACTGAACATAATCAGAATATGTTTATAAACAGTTACTTTATTGATGTTAACATCAATAAAAGAAACTTAATTTAACGCCTTGGTTCATTTGTGACGGACGAAACATGTTCATCCGTGACGGACGAAGCATTTTCATCTGTGACGGATGAACATGTTTTGCCTGTCACGGATGAACATGTTTCGTCCGTCACGGATGAACATGTTGATCTGCAACACGATTTTGGAATCGCCATAACGTACTTTTGATTCCCTAGTCCAAACGCGCTGAAATTTGGAGGAGTTACAGTTGACATCTTGATCTTTAATCTAACGTTGGAATCACTCAATTCGGAGTTACGTAGAAAACGTTATACTTATCCAAAGACGGGACAAAGAAATAGAGATCTCTTAAGCACCAAGGCGAGTACAATAGCATTTAAGTCGGATTACAATAGCATTGCAATAATGGATCACGATAGCATTACAATGTGCGAGTACAATAGCATTTAAGTCGCCTTACGACCTCGTCTCTTTCTTGTAGAAGAAGGTTCGAACGCCATCAGCTGAGAAACGAACGGAGAAGTATCTCTACTCGCTTTGACGCTTAAAAGATCTCTATTTATTTGTCCTGTCTTTGGAGAAGTATAACTTTTTCTACGTAACTCCTAATTGAGTAATTCCAACGTCAGATTAAAGATCAAGATGTCAACTATAACTCCTCCAAATTTCAGCCCATTTGGACCAGAGAATCAAAAGTTATGGCGATTCCAAAATCATGTCGCGGATCAGAATGTTCATCCGTGACGCACGGATTGGGTTGGTGCGTCACGGACGGAGTGCTTTCGTTCGTCACGGGCGGAGTGCTTTCGTTCGTCACGGGCGGCTTCATTTGGTACGTCACGGACGAACCGGTGCATGAAATAGCAATTTTGCCGGTGCGTGAAATAGAAATCGTGTATAAAAATTCATATTGTTTAGGAATATATTATCTAATTTTTATAAAAAAAATATATAATTAAATACATTGTTTAGTCTTATTAACTTTGATCATTTATAGAAATCAAGGTTTGTAAATCGTTTATTCATCTACATTCAAGTAATCAGTTTTAGAAAACAACATAAAAATTCTCCCTTGCGCTAGATCATTTTAAAACTTTTATTTACATTACTATGAAAAATCTAAGATACAAAAAGTATTTTTGAAATGCTTTTACATCTATAAAAATAATATTAATAATAATACTGATAATTATACAATTAAGATTGCAAAGAAATAATACTTATATTCTTTATAAAATATTACAAAAATCATTCTTTATCTATTCTAATTTTAATATAGTTATAATAACAATCCTACAAGAATCATTCTTTATCTCTAATGGTTGATTTATATATTCCTACAATTTATATAACCTAGATAATTAAATACTTTTAATACAATCCACCATATATAATTCATAACACCATATTTTTATATATACACATCTTTATGATAAGATTTTAATTATAACAACGAGATAGTGTAAAAATAAAATTATAATGGTCTTGACCTTTTTCTTGATTGTTAATATCAAGTCGGAAATAAATTCGGTATAATTATAATACAATGATCTTTACTTAATTTCAGATAGTGGTTTGTCTTAGTTTGATTAAGAAGGGAATATATTTATCCAAACTTAGTAATTATGTTACTTCATATCTTTAAAAATTAAAATAAAATATCACAAATTTATGGATTTGTTTTCAGTTTTTGAATAATTTTACTCTCAAACTATAAACAAATCTGTTAAGAAGGAAGTTGAAAATTAAAAATATATTTTTATATAAAAAAATGTTTGGCGTGTCAAAAGGAGGTGAAGACACATAACATATAGTAAAAGATGCGTATTTTCGGTGGGACATATAGTCGTAAAGGTTGCGATTAAGTAATTATACAGTATGTTGAACTTAATTAAAAAAATTGGACATATTTTATTGTGACCATTTATTATTTGGTATTTACGAGTAGTTTATATGACATAATTGATATCAAACTTTTTTATTTTATTGTTATAAATGACGGTTTTATATTCAATTGATAATATTTAGAAAAAACTAACTTTTAGATTCAGAAAAAATAAAACAAAACTCACAAATTATAAGTTGGTAGTCAAACGATTGCCTATATACCTTACTTGATCAACTTTTTTGTTACAATTTTTATAAAAGTGGAAAAGTGAATGTTAGAGGTGTGACTGAACTAATGACATGACGAAAGAAAATATATCGTGTTATAAACCTATAGAATCTAACTTTCTTTTTCAATATCATAACATTGATCAAATTTCTAAAGTTTACAGCATTACTTCATTAAAATTGTCACTTGAAAATTTTTATATTTTAGTATATATATAAATAGATAGATACAGTATTAAAGTTATTTTTCTAATATCAATGAATTAAAATCAAATTTATATTTTATATTTCAGCATATATAAAGATAGATACAACCTATAATTTGACAACTAATATACAATATATGAAGTTCATATTATATTTTTGTTGATATACAACTGTTTATATTATTTAAATATATTTTTCTAATATCAAATTAAAATAGATAATTAACTTATATTTAAAAATAAAATAAAATTTAGTGAAAAAAGCCTCGTGCAAGGCACGGGTAAATCAACTAGTAAACTAGTAAAACTACTATTGTGAATCCCGTTTCTGGCCTTTGACGGATGACATTGTGATATTCTCAAAAGCTAAACAAGAAAATTGCAAAGAAATCAAGGATATTATTGATGACTACTGCAAGATCTCATGACAAAAAGTAAATTTTCATAAATCGGTCTTTCAAGTTACAAAAAAAGGTAACCAACCATAAGAAACTAGCTATACAAGGCATTTTCACAATCACAAACATGATTTCTCTCAAAAAATACATGGGTTGCCCTATCATCAATGGTAGAGTTAACTCGAACACCTTTGCTGGCCTTTTAGTTAGCACCCAACAACAATTATCTAAATGGAAAGCAAATTCTCTTTCCCAAGCAGGAAGAACAATACTGATAAAAACCAATTTGGCTTCAAGACCAAATTATCTAATGCAAAGCTTCGTGTTATCTACACACACACAATGAACTTGATAAACTAAACAAATCCTTTTTTTGGAACAAAGACAATTCCTATAAACCTCTTATAGGTTGGGAAAAAAATTGTAAACCAACTCATCAAGGAGGTCTTGGTTTGAGAAAAGCTAAAGACATGAACAAAGCCCTTCAATTCAAATTACTTTGGAAAATCCTAGCCGGACCTAATAACTTCTGGGTTAGAGTTATTACGGATAAATAGCTAAAAACAAACCATATACTTCATTACGAGAAAAAAAGAATATGCTCCTGACAATGGTCCAAAATGATTGAACTTATGCCTGAGTTCAAATCTGGACTAATCTGGCAAGTATGGAATGAAAAAACTATCAAATTCTGGATGAATAACTGGGTCCTGAACACCCCCTTATGTGATAACATAAACTCACAGTCAATCCTAAATAAAGATGCTCTGATAGATGATTTTATGCTGCCAAATAAAACCTGGAATAAGGAATTACTTGAACAATACTTACCAAATGATTTAACCAAAAAATTAACCTCGATCCCAATTCCCTTAAATGAGATCCATGATAGAATGTACTGGAAAATTAGCAAAAACGGCTGGTTTTCTACGAATTATGCTATCTAACTAATTAACAAAAACAAGAGTTACATTGCCTATGATTCATCTTGGATCTGGAAAATATACACATATCCCAAAGTTAAAAACTTTGTTTGGAAAATAATGAAAAACGGATCCCAACAAAAGCTAGATTAGCAGAAAAGGGTGTTGCAACTCCACCAGGTTGTATACGCTGCAATGCTCAGTTGGAAGATTTGAACCACCTCATCTTCCAATGCAAGCATACCTTAAAAACAATCAAAAAATTAAATAATGATACCTTTGGCATAATCACATCCCTAAACATAGGAAACAACAAAATTCATGAAATCATTGAAGAAATTCGACAAAAAACTGATAGACCACAATTCTCAGAATTAATGGTCTCTTGGTGGGGCATTTGATTTTATAGAAACCAACAAAGCTTTGGTAGAACAAATGATGATGTTGAACCCATTAAGGATGTACCAATCTACATTAAGAAACAAACTGGAAACTGGAATAAAACGAAAAACTAAAATCCTGACTGTCTTACAGAAGACAATAAAAAGCTTATAAAACGAACATTGGAAGACGACCAATAAAGAAATGGAAAAAAAAACCCGGATAACGTAATAAAAATCAACACAAATGGATCCACCAAAATCAATGGTGAATCTAGTTTTGGCTATATTTTCAGGAACAACACGGGAAAACCACTTTTCCTCTTTGGGGATAAATGCGGTATTTCGACCCCAATCAAAACAGAAACACTGGCAATGAGAAATGCCCTGATAAAGGCTTATGAATTAGGCATTACCAACATTCATCTTGAATGTGACAACCTTACCATCGTGAATGTCCTTAACCAAATCTGGCACTGTCCATGGGATATTGAAATGCTTATTTCTGATATACTATGTATATTACAACTGTTTTCTTCAGTGCAGATTTCTCACGTCTTTCGAGAAACCAACGTCGTGGCCGATTTCATCGCGAAGAAGGTTCATCAGGTTCCCTTGGAAGACTTTAGAGATTGTCTAGAATTTGTAATTCTCATCCGTAAAAATGCTATAGATTGAGAAACCGACTCGTCTATGGTTTCCAATCTAATATTTACCTTATTAAAAAAAACTACTGCTGTGAATGGCCTAACCAAACGAGTCTTATATAGTTTATGGACCCCAGTTGTGGGTGAAACAGCTACTCCGTAGTAGAGTACCCTTCAACGCTATTTTTGTTCCCTTCCCACTTCCGGCATGAAGAATCCACCATGCTAATCTACATGTTGCTTTTCAGCTTTCGCCAATAGGGTTTTGTTGCCTCTCTGTTTTTTCGCAATCAGTTTCCGTTTCGTTTTTCTTCGCCTTTTTCTGCTGAATTGCTTTTCGGGAAGATCGAGAAAAGCTGAAGCGCTTGGAGTTGAGGAGAGGCCGAAAAATGTCCGGCGACGAACCATCAGCTATGCCATCGAAGAAGCCAACATTCACTCCAAAAGCAATAATACACCAAAAATTTGGCAGCGAAGCATGCTACACCATCGAAGAAGTTAAAGAGAGCAGCGCAAATGAGTGCCCGGGGCTTGCGATTCCTCAGAAGACTCCCTGCCTCTTCCGCTGCCGCTTGGAGCTTCTTGATTTCTGCGTTGTTTCAAAAGCTTGTAGGAGGAAGAAGGAGGCCGAGCAATTGGCTGTAGAATTAGCCTTGCGGAAGGTTTGAAGTTTTTCTTTTTTTTGATTATGTTTTATGGAGATTGTGTAGATATCTTGTGCTTCTGTGGAGGATGAGATCATTTGCGGATTTCTGCTTCTATGCAAATATGTTTTTTTTGTTCCTTTTTAGTAATCTCTGTGCAGCAATGCAGTAGGACTTCATCATGGCCTCTTAGGTTTTCAATAAAATGAAATTCATTTTTGTGTGGTGATGCAATGTTGTTTGATTATATAGCTTAGGCTCTTAGAGGAATTAGATCCTTGGTAAATGTTACATCTTCTGCATTATGTTATATGTATGATGAACATGATCAGTCACAACAATCTTGTATTCAAAGATGCTTTGCACATACGATTGGAACAAGAAAATGAGGAAAGAAAACGCTCCCAAGAAAACCCAACCCCTAACCCTAATTGTGCACCCGCCGCCGCCGCCTGAACCCTTCTCTGCTGCCCATGAAAGCAGGCTCAATCCTTCCAAAATCAACAACTCAATACCTCGAAATCTTTTGCGCAATCATCTTTCTTACTCTCCTTCTACTATCCTCTTTCAAAATTGTCGAAACCGAGCTCACAAACGTCGTCAACACGATCTGAATTCTCTCCTGACATGGGTGACGGATCGGCGGTGTTGCGTCGCCTTCCATGCCGCCGCTAGTCTCTTTCCTCCGGGATCTGGGGCGGTCGGTCCTTCCTTATCCCTCCTTTCGTGGATCTGGAGTGGGGGTGGGGTCTGTCCTCTCCTCTATCCTCCGTCTGACCCTCTCTATGGCGGTGATGCTGCTGTTCGTCGACGTCGGGGCTTAGTCGGAGCTCACCTTCGACTCGAATCCTTTGTCGCCTCCTACAGGAGCGATGTCGGTGCTCCACTCGGAACTTTCTTCTCCGCCTTTTGCCTTCTTCCTAGCCAGATATGGTGTTGCGCTGATCTCCCTGAGGCCTTCCTTGGTGTGAAAGCCGGATTCGGGTTTTTGGTCCTCGCCTCTGCAGGAAAGTGGAAGATTTGGAACAAGTGCTAGAACCCCCAGCATGAACTCGGTGCACATCTCCTCCCAAAAATCAAGTGTGCTCATTCCTTTTCCCTCTTTTCTTTTTTCTGGTTTGTTTGTGTGGTGAATTTGTGTCCCGTGGTCCCTGACCTTGACTGGTCAGATCTGATTCCTCAACCTCTGAAACCTGTTAACCATCTATGTGCTCTCTCTTTTGGGTTCCTTGACTGTCCTGACGGTAAGGACACTTCAAAAGAGATGCCTTATAACTCGTCTCCTTATCCCCCTAAGGCTGTGAAAACCCTGTCCCCTGAAACCTTTATCTTGAGAACAATTGAGGTGAACCCTCTTGATCAGACCAAATTCTTCAATGTTGCCTTCCCTGGCTATTTGATTTTTAATGTGCACAACTACTATGTTTACTTTGATTTATTTGTGCAAAGGGTAACCCCATTGATAATCGTCTGGGATCTGTTCTTTTGCGGCGACAATATGAATGTGATCACTCTTTGGAAATGAAGTTGCTGGTTGGCTTTATTCTCCAGATTGTGGTTGCTTGATTATCAATATAGAGAGAAGACCTTTAAATTCCTGAACAATCTTTACACTTTGATGGATTATCTTCCTTACCAACAATGTACTATCTATACTAATTGTAATAGAATTGTTGCCTTATGGTTGTACTTACAGGTGAATCCTAAATGGACAAACTCCTTCAAATTTGAAGATTGCAAATTCTGCCTCAGGGCTTTTGTCGGCTTATGGCATTACCAGAGAAACTACTGTTCGAAAACTTATACCTTGAACACATCTTTTTGGAGTTTCAACTCCCTATATAATTTTTTTCGTATTATGTACTTGTTGCATGATTCCTTGCCCCAACAATATGTGAGGAGCTTTTGCTTTCCCTACAATTGGAAACTTTGTTTCTTTTAGAAAAAATGTGTGTATGCCAGAACACATAACAAAATGACTGGAATGGGTAACCCCCACAAATCCACTGAACAACCCTGCTTGAGAAAAGCATATATCAGAACAAACTATGAGTCCATGAACAACTATATGTGGAACTTCAGCTCCATGACACACTCGAATTTGAGCTATGAATTAGCAAACAGCTATAAACTATTGTTTTACTTGGTATGTGAGATTGGGTTGTTTCTTCTTCTCAGTCTCAGATATCATGTGAACCACAACAATACTGAAATTTGGATGGGAAATTGTGAACAATTTAGTATAAGAAATGGGATACTCACGAACTGGGATGATCACCACGATTCTTTGAAGGTTTGCACTCGTCATAACAGTCACTACTATGAACTCCGAAACAAGACCCCTAACTGTCATTGGATATGGGGCAATCACTCAATTGGTTGTTTATGAAGATTATAACATGGAATTGCCGTGGTATCGGAAAGAAAACCTTCTGGACGGATGTTGAATCCTTCTGCAAAATTGAACGTATCCAATTATTTGCACTCTTTGAAACTAGAATAAATAAAGAACCAAGTGAAAAAGTTTGGAGAAAAGCAGGCTTTGATCAATTTTACTGTATCCCGGCTACGGGATTCTCGGGTGGCATCTGTGTTATGTGGAAGACCTACCAACTTACAAATGAAATCCTTGAAATTGATCAAATTGATACGAGGTTTATCTCGGTCAAATATACTAATCAAATCTCGAACAAGAAACTTATGTTAATCCTTACTTATGCTCCTCCGAATGAGGCTAGAAAAAACGTATTCTGGAATGGTCTCACCTCTTTTATTAAAAATTGCTCCCTTCCGTGCATTGTTATGGGAGATCTGAACGAAATTCAGGACCCCTCTAAGAAATTAGGCGGTTTATTACCACCATTGACCAAATTCGCAAGATTACGTCATTTTAAAAATGAATGTGAACTAATAGACACCCCTATTCAAGGAAATGGCTACACCTGGCGAAAAAACATTACAGAAATTGATAACATATATGAAAGACTAGATAGGGTACTCATCCATCACCAGATCCTTCAATGGTACCTGAATATCTGTACCAAACATTTTTCTTTTACAAGCTCAGACCACTGTCCCATCTCTATTGACTTGGACTCAGAAACACCCTTTAAAAATCAGCCTTTCAAATTTGAGAATGTTTGGATGACCATAAAGGATTTCAGAAATGTTGTAAAACAAGCCTGGAGAACTAACTATCACGGGTCAAGATTATATAATCTGGTACCCAAAACAAAATTATTAAAGAAACATGCAAAGATCTGGAACAAAAGCACCTTCGGCAATGTTTTTACTCAATTACAAAACATAGAAAAACAACTATCTGAAATCCAAACCGAGATTTATAGTTCCCCTACAAGTGACCTCATTAAGAAAGAGATTAGAATCATGGAAAAAAAGGAAAAGCTCCTATGTTTCCAAAAAATCTACTAGAACCAAAGAGCAAAAGTTAAACACATTAAATTCAATGATACAAACACAAGCTATTTTCACAAAATAGGAAGTGGAAGAAGAAACAGGAAAATCATTAAAGAAATCAAAACACAAGAAGGAACTAGCATTACTGGTGAAGAAAACATTAGATCAGAAATCAGAAATGATTTCATCAAAAGATTCAGAAGCGAAAATATGAACCAAAGACTTTTTCGAGACAATCTGGAACTAATTCAATCTGAAATCTCTGACGAAGACAATCTAGAACTAGTCAAGAATGTAACAAATGAAGAAATAAAAAAGGTTGTCTTTAACATTGGCTCAAACAAATCTCCGGGCCCAGATGGTATGACAGCAGAATTCTACCAAAAATATTGGGATATTGTTGGCCCCTCTGTTACTCAAGCTGTTAAAAGCTTTTTCCACTATGGGAAACTGCTCAAACAGGTTAACCACACATTCATCTCCTTAATACCAAAATGTGACAATCCGAACTCCACCAACCACTATAGACCTATTAGTCTATGCTCCACAATTTACAAAATAATCTCAAAGATCTTAACTACTAGACTTAAATAAACCATGGAAAAATTAATTCACCCCCTACAAGGTGCGTTTGTTGCAAACAGGGCAATTCAAGATAATATCCTAATTGCCCATGAGATCTTTCACTCATTCAAATCGAAAAAAGAATCTGAAGGATTCATTGCGCTTAAATTAGATATGAAAAAAGCGTATGACAGAATTGAATGGAATTTCATTCTCAAAACTATGGAGAAATTTGGATTCCATGAAAAATTTATCAACTGGATAAAAGAATGTATAACCACAGTCTCTTTTTCGGTGCTTGTAAACAACGGACCGACAGAAATTTTCAAACCGACAAGAGGACTCCGGCAGGGTGACCCCCTCTCCCCTTTCCTATTTATTTTGGGATCAGAAATCCTTGCTAGAAAACTACAAAAAGCCTCTGAGAGACCTCGTAATCCATTGGGATTCCAAATCACTAATCAAGGATCAAGAATCCCTTTCCTAGCCTTTGTTGATGATATTATGATCTTCTCAAAATCTAAACAAGAGCACTGTAAAGAAATAAAGGAAATTATTGATGACTACTATACAATCTCAGGACAAAAAGTGAATTTTCACAAATCGGCGTTTCAAGTCACTAAAAAAGTTATCAATCAAAAGAAAATAGCTATACAAGGTATCCTCACCATTATAAATATGATATCCCTTGATAAATACCTTGGGTGTCCTATCATTAATGGCAGAGTCAACTCGAACACGTTCTCGGATCTTCTACTCAGTACACAACAACAACTCGCAAAATGGAAAGCAAATTCTCCGTCTCAAGCAGGCAGAACAACCTTGATCAAAACCAACCTGGCTTCTAGACCAAACTTTCTTATGCAAAGCTTTATGCTACCTTCACACACACACACACTGAACTTGACAAGCTAAACAGATCCTTTTTCTGGAACAAAGATAGCTCCTATAAGCCTCTGATAGGCTGGGAAAAAATTTGTAAACCAACACAACAAGGAGGCCTTGGCCTGAGAAAATCTAAGGATATGAACAAAACCCTACAATTCAAATTGCTATGGAAAATCTTAGCAGAACCAAACAACTACTGGGTTAGAGTTGTTACTGAAAAATACCTGAAAACAGTCCATATCTTTCACTACGAGAAAAAAAGAAACTGCTTTTGGCAATGGTCCAAAATGATTGAACTCATTGATGAATTCAAGTCTGGACTAATCTGACAAGTTGGTAATGGCAAAACAATCAAATTCTGGCTTGATAATTGGGTTTCCAGATCCCCGTTGAGTGACTACATAAACACACAAGATACCTTGAACAAAGATGCTATGGTAGCCGACTTTATGCTATCAAATAAAACCTGGAATAAGAACCTAATAGAACAATTCTTACCCTATGACTTAGTAACAAATATTACATCAATCCCAATTCCGCTGAATGATATTCATGATAGAATGTATTGGGAAGCCAACAAGAATGATTGGAATGATATTCATGATAGAATGTATTGGGAAGCCAACAAGAATGATTGGTTCTCTACAAACTCTGTCATGGAACTAATTAATAGAAACAAAAGATACACTGCGTATGACTCATCTTGGATCTGGAAAATGGACATTTACCCCAAAGTTAAAAACTTTGTTTGGAAAATACTGAAAAATGGACTACCAATAAAATCAAGACTAACAGAAAAATGGATAGCAATCCCCTAGGGATGCATCAGATGCAATGCGCAATTGGAGGATTTGAATCATCTCCTTTTCCATTGTAACCATACCAAGAAAACAATAGAGAAAATGAACCAATCCACATATGGTATTGTTACTTCCATGAACATAGCAGATAAAAAAATCAATGAAATTATTGATGAAATTCGATAAAAAACCGATCGCTTGCAGTTTATAGAATTACTGGTTTCTTGGTGGGGAATCTGGTTCTATAGAAACCAACAAAGCTTTGGAAGGCCAAATAATGATGTCAACCACATCAAAGATGTTCCGATTTATATCAAACAACAAATTGAGAACTGGAATAAAACGAAAACCTGAAATCCTGACTGCCTAGCAGATGACAGACCTAAACCTCATAGAACAAATAACTTCAGACAACCAATAAAAAAATGGAAAAAACCTCCAGATAAAATTATTAAAATCAATACTGATGGATCAACAAAAACGAATGGTGAATCTAGCTTTGGCTACATTTTCCGAAACAACAAAGGTGAACCTATTTTTATCTTCGGGGATAAATATGGTACCTCAACCCCATTAAAAACGGAAACGCTTGCGGTAAGAAATGCTATGGTAAAGGCCTATGAATTAGGTATTACCGACATACAGCTTGAATGCGATAACCTGACCGTTGTGAATGTCCTTAACCAAATCTGGCACTGTCCATGGGATATTAAAATAATTATTTCTGATATCCTGTGTGTTTTACAATTTTTCTCCTCAGTGCAGATTTCTCATGTCTTCCGGGAAACAAACGTGGTGGCCGACTTCATCGCTAAGGAGGTCCAACTTAGTTCTTTGGAAGATATTCGAACTTGTTTAGAATTTGTAATTCTCATCCGAAAGAATGCTATAGGCTGAGAAACCGTCTGTGGTTTCCAGTCTAATTCTTACTTCATAAAAAAAAAAAAAAAAAAAAAAGGATGCTTTGCACATGCACTAGGGCCATCATATATAGTTTGATACTTTGATGGGCATGCCGGATCTACCGTGCATATGCTTCTGCCACAACTCATCTTGAGAGGATGTATTGACTTGTCTGCTCTCTTGACATGAGACCCTTGGTCTCGTTATTGGTTTACAAAAACCATTGTCTTACATTGTAACTCTAGAATCTGAGATGGAATAAATTGCAAAAAGAGGAGAAGTATTAGCTTTGCTGCTTGTCGTTGTTGTCTTATTGTTTTCCCTCTTGGATCCGTACACATAGTTAGCAAATTGATTTTGCGAGTGCGGTTCCGGTGCGGAGCACTCTTCCCGTGCGGACGTGCGGACATGCACTATAGGGCCTTATTTGTGCACTTTTGGGCCTTATTTGTGCACTTTTATAAAAAAATTGAAAAATGCTTGGAAAAAATTTTGAAAAAGAATTTTTATTTTTATTTTTTTTGAAAAAAGTGCACAAATAAGACGTTAAAGTGCACAAATAAGACCCAAAAGTGCATGCTCCGCACGTCCGCACGGGAAGAGTGCTCCGCATATGATCCAAACTCTTGATTTTGCTATATCATAGTGAAACATTCCTAAGCAAGTTTTCTACTTTAGATGAACATCTTACTTATGTGGGAAAAATGAAGATTTATTTAAGTTATTATCTCAATCAATTTTTAATTTTGCTTTAAATCTATTTACTGTTTCTTTGTCATATGATTATTACATGAATCATTAACATCATTTTTGTTTCCTGTTAACTTCTATTTCAGCTAGGCATTGATTCCAATACAAGTGATGCACCTGTGCTGGATTCAGCAGAGGAGTTGATCTCTCGTCTAAAATTTCTAGTTTTCAGATGAGGTTTTTTTCTTCCACATGTAGCTTTAGTTTCTTCTGTGGGATACTGAGCTTTTTATATCTGCTTGCGTAGGATTTTTTTTTATAAAACCTTTGCATCCTAGGAATTTCGAGATTAAGATAAGGTGATTGTGAAGCTGGAGTACTTTTCCTAAGTTTATACTTCCCTAATTTTCTTTCACCATGCATGTTATCTGATGAATATATTCAATCTCTAGTATGTACTTCACCTAGTGGATGATGGTTAGATAAGTGATGACATATAGGCAAATCAAACGTGGTAGCGATACATAAAGTTTTGGATTTGTAGATATATAGTAGATTACACTCCACGTTTTGAACGAATTTAAAAAAAGATCATGCATACCAATAATATGTTATATAAAATAATTGACATGAACATAAACCATTATACTTATAGCACATTTTCACTTTTGTTTTGTATAAAGTATACTTTTAGCGACTAACTTCAGGATCCTAGTCTTATCTTTTTGTGGTCCATTTTGAATAGGATTAATGTTAAAAATATTGCAGATTTATTTTCGCATAGTGCATAAATAAATATTACAGAATATTTTGTGGTCAATATTAGAAAAAGATAATCAAATATTATATAATATTTTTTGTACCTTTTTGGAAAGATTTTGACGGTAGCTCAATTTAGGAATGTAGCTACTTAATACACACGATGATGAAAAAGAACAACTCAAGAAAGTAAGGTGTGCGTTTTAATTGTGGATTGAACAATTTATGTGGACAAATCGACCTACAGCAATAAAGTATTGATGCCTTGATTCAAGCAGAAATACACAGAGAGAGAGGCAATATGATTTCAGTGGAAAAAGAATGGAATCTAAAGGAAACCAAATCATCACAGAAAGGGAATTTGCATAAATAAATATTACAGAATATTCTGTGGTCAATATTTAAAAAAGATAATCAAATATTACAGAATATTTTGTTGTACATTTTGGAAAGATTTTATTGTAAATAATATTAGTATGACAAGTGTAGGATTCTATTACTATATTGTTAAGATTTTATTGTAAATAATATTAGTATGACAAGTGTAGGCAATTTATGTGGACAAATCGACCTAAAGCAATAAACCTCTTAGTTAATTATATTTATGATAAAATTAATTAATATAATTTTTTTTAATAAAATAAGATATATTGTTAACATCTTTATTCTCATAAAATCAACTTTGAGTATTAACTAATCTTTAAAACAAATGTATAGATAGATCGCATTTTTGCCAAAGAAAAATTTTATCAATATTGATAATCTTGCCTTAAATGTTCATCTAATAAAATCATGAAATCATATCCAAAGTTGCCTTAAAAAGTGTAGTGGACTCATAAAATTCACCGTATTAAAACTTATTTTAAAAAATATAGATGATATGGAATATAGGACATATAATATTTGAGAGTTTGCAGAATATTCTAACAGTGAGGTTAATTTTTAAATTTTGTTTAAGTTTTTTTAAGAATTAAAATTATAAATGATAATGATCTATCTACTCTTTAAGGATATAATTTTTTTTTTTTAAATATAGAGAAAAATAAGTTGAGAAGTTCTCATGGTTGTATAAATTATTGCACTAATATTTCAAGAATCTTCTACTAACCCATAATAAATTAGTGCTATGTAACAATTAATCTTTCATACAGGTTTATTGTATTCATATATTTTATTGATTTCACCAAAATAAACCTAATATGTTAAAAGTGATTGCTTTGAAAATGTTAAAAGTTTTGTTTTTTCAAACACATGTTCTACAGAGCAAATTATTTGAAAACCACAGCTTCAGGCAACCAAGATCAGCTTTGCTTGGATGGTGTAGGCTTGAAGTAGTTGGTGACCAATCCCATTATTGAAAACCTGCATCCAGATAACAAAATTAGCCGGGAGAGAACTTGAATTTAGCAATTTAAGCCATAAAATAAGATTGCAGGGACATAAATGTTGAATTAAGAAGTAATAGTATAAAGCAACTTGCTTACGATATCTGAGGAAAACTCATCTGATAGGTAAGTTAGAGCCATTTGTAATCTATTGGAAGAGGTTCTCCTGGATCATGGCAGTTTTAGGACAGATGGTCATGGCAATATAAGACAGAAGAGGAATCTACGGCTGGTTAAAGCTAAAGATGAGGATTAAATGAGCATCATATATGTGGAGTTTCATGCCTGGTTGTACTTTATGAAGTGTTCCACTGAGCAGCCACATGAAAGCAGCTTCGAGGAGAGAGGGTGAACTAAATGGTCTATTTCCTGTTTCCCAAATTTCAAAATCTAGAAACTAGCAGGCTGAAAGAGATGATGTAGATTTGAGTAGTTAGATGAAGAGAGAAGCGAGACACGTACTCTGAACATGACGGCGTCGACATCTCTCTGGCGTTAATTAGCAACTTATTGAACATGGCTTAGAGCTTAGCACGGGCTGTTGAAAGAAACAGTTGCAAGATTGAAGAAGGCTTCGTTGAGCTTTTACTAGCTACTTGAAACTAGGAGTTCCTTATGGATAAATAAGGAATGTCCTGAATTAAGGGCCAACATGAACCCGCTGGTTTTCTGCAATTCTCTTTCAATTTCCCGCAATCTACAATTCTAAGTGATGTAAGGCGGCTAACCCAATCAGGCAAAGATGTTATCTCATCACAGACTACGATTGTTAGATCTTCAAGGGCCGGGAGATGTCGACACTTGTCTGGTAATGACCTCATTGACCATCCATATTCGAAGTGGAGTTCTCTCAAGCCACTAAGGTCCTCCCATGGTAACTTATTCAATTCATGCTCATCAATCTTCGTGCAGTCGATAACTGCTAAAGACTGGAGATTCTTCGACTGATGGATTACCCTATTAAGACCGGCTACCTCCTCCATATTCCAAATCGACAAGTGTTTAAGGTTGGGAGGAGCTGTCCATTGCATGTCCTCGTCCTTTGGCACACTGCCGGAGATAACCAATCGCTCTAATCTGGCGAGGTGGTGAAGTCCGTTGAGAAGATGTGTCCCTACTCGATCACTCCCGAACTCAAATTCCAACTCCTTGAGCCTTTTCAGCCATCTCCATGGCATGCCATCTTTCGCCATATTTCCAACCTCGATCAATGATTCCGTACCTTTGAAGCCTCGGAACGTGAGGGATTCCAGGGAAGGCAGTTTTTGTACCAAGTAGAAGAGAGAAGAGCGCTTGAAGTTGGGACAATCACAAACCGAAAGGCTGCGAGCAACCAAGGACGAGCTCTCCAATTCTTCTGGCAGAAACGCAAGGTCTGTTATTCCCCTCAGAGTTAAACGACTCAGTCGGGAGCAAGTTGGAACCATTTCTACTGCATTGGGTAATCTCAGTAGTTGTTTCACTAGAATCACACTGACATCTGCAAGGCTCATATCTTCCACAAACGAACACAAAGGCATGGATGTTAGTTGTGGACAATTATGTACCAGTAAACGAGAAATCCGTGGAAAACCAGAGTCGTGAGCGCCGCAAACTTCTGGCCTCCTCCATCCTTTTAATCTTGGCATTGAAAAAATATACAAGTATTCAAGTGATGGGAAGAATGGTCTGCTATCATAACACGTGTCATTCTCCACGTACTCCAAAAGAGGTATCGACCAAAGGTGCAGTTCTTTAAGCTGAAAGAGGTGCCTTAGTTGTGGAAGTTCATGACATCTATTGCAGTCAGATAAAGTCAGCTCAACTAGGTTATGCAGAGAAGAAAGCCAATCTGGAAACTTCACTCCAATGTACCCTCGAACATCAAGGTGGCTTATGCTGTTCGATGGTTGAAGCCTACAAAACAGTTCATCAGCTTCAGGCAACTCCTCTACTTCTGGTGTGTCAGGCCACTGTATAGATAACCTACTTAATTTTGTTTTGCAGCTTAGCATAGACTCTTCCGCATCAGCAACACAATTTTTCCACCCACCTCTTGGAAGTTGGATACAAATTCCACCTGTCAAGTTGTTAAGATGCTTCAAGCACCTTAGTCCGCCATGCTCTTCGTGCACAATAAGTTGATCAAGCCTAACAAGAGAGGTCATCTTTTCCAATCCTGAAGGTATATACTTCAATCTACCACATCCACCAATCTCTAGATATCTTAGGCTTATTAACTTTTGCAGGTCATCTGGCAACTTGATGAGATTCGTACAACCTTCAAGTCTCAATATTTTCAAATTTTGCAGCTTGCAAAGAGCATCTGGAAGCCTGATCAACCCTTTACTATACGTGAGGTCAAGATACCTTAGATGAACCAACTTGCCTATGGAGCTCGGTATCTCCTCCACGTCCAATTGCCTCAAACTCAATGTTCGCAAGCTTGTCAAGTTCAACAATACACCATCTAGCAACGCTCTTTCAACAAACCCCGTATTACGGGACACCAGACTTCGTATTCCTTTACATTCAAGTAGTGAGCCTGTGATTTCCTTTTTTAGCAAATGTATTCTCCCTGAATCATCAGTGATTTGAATAGCCAAATCGTGGAACAGGTCATGCATTTTGCAGCTGATTATATCACCATCCTTGCCTACCCTGACATTTTGGAAGAAGCATCTCTGCACCAAGTACAAGAAGTAACTCTCACCAACATCCTCTAAGCATGGATTTTCACCGGATGTCTCAAGGAAACCCTGAGCCATCCAGAGATGGATTAAAGTAGTTTTATCAAATAGATAATCCTTGGGAAATAGCGAACAATAGGCAAAACACTGCGTTACTGATAAGGGAAGGTCGTCATAGCTGATCTTCAACACTTGCATAACAATATTCTCACGGTCGGGCAATGCTTTCATCAACTCATTACCTACAAATTCTGACCATTGCTTCTTGTCTTTACTGTACAAGAAGCTACCGACTGTCCTAATAGCAAGAGGGACTTTCGGACACTTCTTCATAATCTGTCTCCCCAATTCTTCCTTGGTTTTGTTTTCCTCTCCTTTGTTGCTATCAAAAGCCATCTTCTCAAACAATTTCCAGGCATACTCATCTGACAACTCTCCTAAAGCGTAGTGAGGCCTCCCAGTAGCAAGATTTTGTGCCACCGTCTCTGAGCGCGTGGTCATTAAGATCTTACTTCCTCTCTCACCAGCATCCAACAAATCTTTCAGACGAAGCCACTTCTCACGAATATCATCCCAAACATCATCTATAACAAGGAGAAACTTTTTCCCACTAATCTTCGCCCTCAACCTATTTTGCAACTCATCTACAATATCTGCCTTTGTGCCTGTAATTTCCTCCAATGCAGCCTTTAAGTCCGAGAAATAGTTTATGCAAGCCCATAGTCGCAATTCAAAGAACTCCTCAGTTTCCTTTGCATTGTACAACAGCTGAGCTACAGCAGTTTTGCCTTGTCCCCCAATACCAACCACTGCAATAACAGAAACAGGCTCTTCAGCACCAGCATCTGCCAACAACAACCTTAGTAGCTCCTCCTTTTCCTTCTCTCTCCCGATCACTTTATCTTCCGCAATGTAAGAGTGTTCTGCATTTTGTTTTATAGCAGGCCTCTGATCATATACCTTTGTGTCCCTTAGCAAGACAAACTGGCCGATGTCTTTAGCGATGTCATCTAACCGCTCCCTGAGCTCCTTGACCTCATGAGCAGTTTTGAAAATGAAGGCAAACTGGTTTGACTTGGAGAAGAAAATCTTCATCTCTTTCCTGAATTTGTTTCCGAGAATGACCTTTTTTCTCAAGGCTCTAGTGGACAATGTGTCGAAGAAGTCATCTGCCTTGTACATCTCATCTTTAAGCCTGGAAAGCCATCCTCCAATATCAGTATTGGATGCTTTCCTTTGCTCAGCATCATGCAACACATCTTTGACAGTTCTGATGGTGTTCTCCAGCTTCTTGAGCTCGCTATCTGAGTTGAACAAGAGTAGGAACTCGTCTTTAGCTGGGGAGCTCAGCTGTTGAAGGAGTGACTTGGCGATGTTTAACACTGCTAGTTCAGCCATGGAAAGTAGTTACCCTAGAACAGAGTTGCACAGATCGAAAAGCAACCGATCAGCGGAGGTTAATTGACTTCAAATCAGCAAAAAAACGCAATTAATTGTATGAACAAATGCAAAAGTACCTCAATTGATTAAATCAGACCTAACAATTGGACTTGACTTGACACAAACTGAACTACACGGTAGAGGAAGAATGTTTAATCTAGGGTTTGAAAAGAAAACGCTCACCAATTACAGTAATCGACACCGATGAAGATGAACGCCCAACTGCTACTTCTCGGAAAATCTTATTTTTTTTGCAGCTATTTAGTGAGCTAATTCAATAATGACATATACCAAATCATTTTATGAAACTTGTTCTTATAATAGTAACAATTATAATAATTGATAATACCAAAACCTATCTGCAAGTGTACAAAATTAATTGTAGTTAATTAAGTGTCGATCTAGAGACTAATATAATACTAGTAAAAACTCTACCAATGAAGTAGGTCGTGAAAATAAGAAATTGGGGAAGAAGTATATATAAGATAAATAATAAATAAGAAAACACATAGAAATGTTAAAGGACAAATCTGCATTTGCTCAAAACAAACCCGTGGACTTATGTTGCCCTCGATAGGCCCACAGGACATCTACTTCGTATTTCTGGCCCATTTCTCTCGTAATGTTTAAAGGACAAGTCCGCATTTGCCCAAAACAAACCCAATGGTATGAGATCGAATTTAAGAATGCTTTGCAGATTTTGGGTTTTATTGTGTTGTAGAACTAGTGTGTGTCCGCGCCTAAGGCACGGGTTAAGACTTAAATTTATTTTTTTAATAACGATACAGTTAGATATATATATATCACTTAAACTTAAAATAAAATTATTATATCATATAAGGTGCGTATCAATATGTAATTATCAACATAATGATATAAAATAAAAATTAAATATGTGAGAGAAATATGCATAATGAGTTAATTGTAATGATATGACAATAATCTTATATCATTATATAAGATGCCGTAGGAAAGGTTCTAGATTGAAAAATAGGAATCAAACGACACTTAAATGATTACTTCATTGATATTTGGCACCATAGACCTCTCAGAGGTAGACTTTCGTTAATAATTCATTGGCACATGCATTTATACAGATTTTTTACAAAAATAAATAAATATATAAATTCTTAGTGTCAATCTTTTGAATGGAAAAAAGTAGTTGAATTGGATTTTGTTTTAGAAGACAAATAAGTAGATTTTATACATTATATTGTCTTTTGAGGGTAAAATAAATCAAACTTATATATTTGGTAAGTTAATAAATATTTAGTACGTAACATTTATATGATGATAGTACTGGGTATATAAATTATGCAATTAATTAATCTAATATAACTTCCCCTTCCTTTTTCATAACCGCTTCACGTATAGATCATGATTGTACATGATTTGGTTAGTTTTACAATTAGTTTTATAATAGCCAGATTTATTTCTTGGAGAGAAAAACAAATGATAAAATGGCGTATATTAATTATCTATCTTGAAACTCAATTTATGAAATGATTTCTTTTATGAAAGATATAGCTTGAAAACCAATTTATTAATGATCATGGAAGATTTATTAATATTTGATATCATTTTGAGTATGTGCTCATCCCTAAAGCACGTATTAAGACTTGAATTTTATTTTTCAATAACGATAAAATTTTATATAAATTTTATATGCATATATATACTTTAAAAATATATTTTAAATATTTGTTACAATTGTAATTTTATACAAATTATGACATGCTAATATAAGTGTTTACATCTATCAAGAGAAGCTCAATAGTTTTCTATTCTTTTCTTTTTTTGAAAGGTTCTATCTATTCCGTATTTTATGATTCCAAACTTAAAGTAGTTTAATATTTTTATTATTAAAATATTTATCTACATTTTTTGTTATTAAACTATTATTAAATTTTGGGTTCATAAGTCAATCTGGTTACTCTATTCTATGCCTTGATAAAACAAACATTTATTTTAATTTTATATTATAAAATACTGCTATTCTAATAAATAACATTTTGAATGGAATACAAAGAATTTTCTTACAGTAAGTATTACAACCCGTAAGAAAACATACATCCTATATTACGTACTATAAAAATGGGACACAAATAAATTTTTTACAGTAAGTATTACAATTGTAAGAAAACATACACCCTATATTACTTACAATAAATATTACAACCCGTAAGAAAATATACACCCTGTATTACTTACTGTAAAAATGGGATACATAATTTTATTATAGTAAGTATTATAGCCATAAGAAAACATACACCCTGTATTACTTACTGTAAAAATGGGATACACATAATTTTTTTTGTTCCTAAGTATTACAACCATAAGAAAACATACGCCTTATATTACTTACTGTAAAAATGGGATACAAATAAAAAAATGTGTGCCTAAGTATTACATCCGTAAGAAAACATACACCCTGTATTATTTACTGTAAAAATGGAATACATATCATTTTTTTACACTAAGTATTACAACCATAAGAAAACATACACCCTGTATTACTTACTGTAAAAATGGGATACATCATTTTTTTTACAGTAAGTATTACAACCCGTAAGAAAACATACACCCTTTATTACTTACTATAAAAACGTAAGATAGATGTGCATTCATACTGTATAAATATATACGCTCTGTATAACATACTGTAAAGAGAGTTTACTATGTGCTTTCATGCTGTATGACACTTATTTCAAGCCAATTTCCTGATGTTTTCACAAACTTAAGATCATTGTTCTTTCTTGTATGAAAGCTTTCATTAAGACATTTATTTCAAGCCAATTTCCTGATGTTTTCATAAGCTTAAGATCATTGTTCTTTCTTGTATGAAAGCTTTCATTAAGACACTTATTTCAAGCCAATTTCATGATGTTTTCACAAGCTTAAGATCATTGTTCTTTCTTGTATGAAAGCTTGTTTAGCTGAATTCCAGTAGATGCATTCTCCAAATGAAGCTTTTCATGTATACATTTTTCTAATATCTACTTCAGAAATTATCTGAATATCTAAAGGAGTAGAGAATGAAATTGCCATGAAGCAAAGACTATGTAGTAGTAACAATAGAGAACATGAAAAAAAAGGACAAGTCAAGAGAATTTCTGCATAACATTAAAGAGATTGTTCATAGTCTAAGAACATCAAGGAAGTCCCAAGTGCCAAAACCACAATAAATGCGAGCTATGTCATACCTAGGTTGTGCTTTCTACCCTTGTTCCATAGAGATATAATAACAATATTAAAGGCCAGAGAAGGTCCTAGATTACAAGTAACAAATAAATTTTGCAAGAGAAAAAGCAGAAGCCTATAGAAAATTTTATTTAAAAGAAACAAAAGGTACATGATTCCAAATATCAATGAAATAGTACAAAAGGAAAAGAACATCCATTGTACATCAGGACTTCTATTGATACACAAGTGGTTTTAACTTTTAAGCTATTAACCAAAGCCAAAACCATTCTTATACTTGGTGCTAGAACTATAGAGAAGAAATGGGTACACTACGCTTGTCAACCTAATAATTAGATCAAACTTCTTCATTGTTTCTCTAGTTCCATGTATACCTGGAGAAATAGTTATTTGTCTAGGATGAACATGCAAGTCCGATGCAAATCTGAGCTAAGATTTTCCTTCAAAAAATGATTGGACCAACATCAGCTAAGAATTGGAAGCCAATGTGAACCTACATTTAGAGCAGAGATAGAAGTTTCACAACATTAACGCAAAGTTTATGCACAATATGATAAAAAATACCAGAGAGGAGGAAGAACCACCCAAACTTCAAAGCACTACCAGTCATGTGCAAGACATGAAATTTTGAATGGTCATTACCTCATACTCTAATAGATTAAAAGAAATGTAATATAGCCACTTCATAGCACGATAAAAGAGGTGGATATCACAAGACATATGCCCATGGGACTCTAGATATTAGATAGATGATAGACAAACGCAAGATTTTCAAACCTACACTACAAAGTTGATTTCTGTAAGGTATTGAATGGATTCAAAATATATTTTAAAGTAATAAACTAATATATACCTTCTCCATTGATTCAAGCAGTAGAAACTACAAAGGCATTCCATATAAGGCCAATTACCAAAACCTGCATATCATATGACAAAGATTAGCACTCAACCACAAAGTACATTCTTGAGTGCATGTATTTTCTTGACAAAGAGCCAACTACATCAAATTAATTTTAGTTGACTATACCTTATAAGCATAAACCAACTATTGACTCTTTGAGCAAAGTTTGTTCAAATTTTCAAGAATAACTGAACATAATAAGAAAAAAGCATATGTCCATTGCAAAATTCTAATGTTTCACAAGTCATATCAAGACAGTTAACTTAGCTTTCACAAATATAAATTTCACATGTTCCTTCCATGGCTTGAATTCATATGTTTTATGTGAATGTGAAGAAACAATTGCAAGGACAAACAACTATTTCATAGAAGAATCTTCCAACGACAAGCAGAAAACATACAAACGGTTCAGAATGGTCAACATGAACTCCTTTCTAAGGATGGGCATCCGGTCCAGACTGTAAACTTTTTAAAGTATGGACTGTGGACCGGACCGTCGGTAAGACCGGATTTTATATTTTTTTGGCATTTACAGGGTTTGATTACGGTCCGGACCGGATTGTAAAAATTATGGACCGGACCGGGAAAATTACCCCTAAAAATATTTTTAACCTTATTTTTTTAATTTTTACGGTCCAACCGGTCCGGACCGTAAGACCGGGAACGTAAAATCCCCGGACCGTGGTCCGGTCCGGTCTAGTTTTGCCCATCCTTACTCCTTTCCTCGAAGATTGTTACCTTGCGTTAAACAGACACAAACCGAATATTAGTTTCAATAGTTTCATGAAATAAAACACTATTGTGTTTCTTGGTCTTAATGATCCATATTTATAGATAGTAACAATTACTACTTTTTAAACATTTTGCAAACATACAAGAAAAGAACAATTAGTGCATCCATGAGTGCATATGTGCACCAAGTAGTCCATCGCCTCGCTAGTTGTAGATACAAATTTTGCTCTTCCATATGCCTAATTATCCTTTTCTTTCTTTGCGATATTAGCCATTCAAAACTACTTAAAATAAATTAACATGTTAAATGAATGGATGGAAAATAGTTTTTCTATGTTTTCTGAAACTTCATTAATGCAAACTATTAGACACATTATGAATGTCATTATTCTCTCACTCATCATTTGAACTATATCCTCGACCCTATAACCCGAAACCACCACCATGTTGAATGTCAATATGAATATGAGTATCCAATAATCATATCTCGCCTTGATTCTTGGTATGAAATGCGTGAATGTGTTTGTCGTGGATGCAAGTTCACAGAATCACATGTTATAACAATCTGACTTGTTCTATAAGAATTACACTAAATCAATAGTCATGAAAGCAAGTACTATTGTTTCATCCAAGCCATTTTACCTAGAATGAACACAAATATCCCTAGAACAATGGGCTAACCTTTTCCCCGAAGAGGCTTGCGAAATGTTGAACTCCCATCCCAAGAGAACATGCCAACAATGTAGTAATTCCTCTGTTTAGACATCTGCTTATAGTTGCACCTACACGGAAAGTTAATAACTATGTAGGATCTTAATAAAAACTAAATTACATCAGAAGTGAATCTAGAAGCCTTACCCTTGTCCTTGATCAAGTTTGATTTTCCAAAATAGTGTCCAACTTCCTCACAATCCAAACTGGACATGATTGTCAAGTATATCATTCAATCCTGCACATCATAAAATTAAATACAAAGTTAGATATGCCGCACTTCAGCAAACATTAGCAAAGCTAAAACCAAAAAGAAAAAATACCACAGGATAGCAATATATATAAACAAAATAAATATAAATTAGCAAAAGAAAGACAAAGAACATGTACTGAACATATATCAGCACACCAAGATAATACCTGTTGACTAATGGCACCAATAAGATGGTTAATATTCATAATTAGAGCAAAGCAACATAAGTATCCAACAGATCCAACATTAAAAAAAAGGCTAAATTGAAAACTGGAAATTGAATCAATGAATTGAAACTTCAAACCAAATATGTCATGATAAAACATGAACTGAAAATTGATAACAAATATCGCATAATCTTCAATTTGATAATCAAAAACATGCAAATAACACAAGAAACTAAGCAGCTCCAACGCACAACTTGTTTCAACATTCATTCTTAAGGGTACGATCATGAAAGAAGGATAAAGAGAAATACATAAGGAATTGGGGATGCTGAGGAGAGAAATCGGCGGCGAAGCAAGGGTTCCGATGATGGCCGAGGCAGGGAATCCGTAGCCGTCGCTGGTGGACACAAAGCAAAATAATCAAATCAGACCAAAACAAAAGAATCAAAGCATACAAATCCAAGTGTCTCTCGATTTAGAAGTGAATACATTGGTCTCCTCGAGAGGAGGACTGCGGAAGGGAGCAAAGTCCAGAGAAGGATTGCGTCTGCCCTCCTTGGTCTCCTGGAGAGAAGAAATGCGGAGGGGAAGAGCGAAGTCCGCGCCGGGAAAGGGAGCGAACTCTACACCGGGGAAGGGAGGGAAATCGACGCCGGCAAAGAAGCAAAATCCATATAGGGTTTGAGAGCTAAATGGAGAGAAATCCCCATATTGAAGGTTACAGAGAGAGAGGAGAAATAACTTCTTGAGCTGCAGTTGGGAAGGAGAACGTGGGTAATGAAGCAGTTGAGAAGAGAGTGGGGCTTCTGAGGCTGAAAGAAGAGATTAAAACCCTAAAACGTAAAAAAAAGGAAGGCTGGAATAGGTTGCCACGTGGCGGAAGGAGGGGGATTGGGAAGGGGTTTGTTTTAATTGTGTTGTAGAATAGTTAAATTGTCGATAAAAAAACAGTCACAAATTTGAATAGTACAAGTGCATCTGAAAGAGGAAACGGATCTACTAATTCTACATTACAATATTGATTATCATGTAACTATGAAATTTAATAATTCAATGGTATGAGATCGAATTGAATTTGAAACTCAACCACTACCATAATGCTCCTGATCCCTTTACTGCATCTATTTTTTGCTCATTTCTAGTAATTGTGTTTTTGACTGATATATATATATATATATATGTAAAGTTGAGCATATAATCACGCAGATTGACCATCAATATTCAAAGTTAGATAAAACTCTGGTTTATGATTAAATTCTACAATAATTCTCAAGCATATTTACAAAAAATCACGTATTTACAATCTCGGATCACTGTCCTATATCTGTCATATTGGAAAATCAATCTCAAATCAAAGTTCAACCCTTTAGATTTGAGAAAATCTGGACACACTGAAAAGACTTTGAAAATATTATGAGACAAGCCTGGCGTCTCAACACGAGAGGCTCTCACATGTTTAACCTCATAAAAAAAAACCACGCATTAAAAGTAAGTGCTAAACATTGGAATAAAATAACATTTGGAAATATCTTTAAACAACTCAAAGAAGTAGAGGATTCATTAACCTCGTTACAAAAAGAAATAATCACCAACCCTGCACAAAACCTCTTAGTTAAACAAAACAGACTAATATCGAAAAAGGAAAACCTCCGTTCCTTCCACAAAAAAATATTAGAGCCAACGTGCTAAAACAAAACACATTAAATCAATTGATACCAATTCTAATTATTTCCACCGCATTGTTTCAGGCAAACGGAATCGGAAGATAATAAGAGAAATATGTACTAATGAAGGCACTATCATAATAGGGCTAGAAAACATTCGTAACGAAATTAGATCAGATTTTAAAAGAAGATTCAAGAAAAGCAACATAGATAATAATACTCTCACACAATACCTTACAAACATAAACACTGAAATCACCAACCAAGATAACGTAGAACTTACCAAACTTGTCACAAATGAGGAAATTAAAAAAACGATATTCGGAATTGACAGTAATAAATCAACTGGCCCTGACGGGATGTTTGCCTTATTCTACCAAAAATATTAGAATATTATGGGACCTATGGTCACTAAAGCTGTTAAAAGCTTCTTTCACTCCGGAAAACTACTTAAACAAGTAAACCACACTTTTATCACTCTTATTCCAAAATGTGATAATTCAAACTCCACTAACCACTATAGACCAATCAGTCTATGCTCCACTATCTATAAAGTAATTTCCAAAATCATGACAGATAGAATGAAACCTATACTGAACAAATTAATTCACCCCTTACAAGGTGCGTTTGTAGCAGACCGGGCAATACAGGACAATATTCTTATTGCTCATGAGATTTTCCATTCCTTCCGGACCAAGAAAGGAAAGGAGGGATGGGTTGCAATCAAACTCGACATGGAAAAGGCATACGACAAAATTGAATGGGAGTTTATTCTCAAAATTCTAAAAAAATTTGGCTTCGCCACTCGATTTATAGGATGGATCAAAGAATGCATTGAAACAGTCTCTTTCTCGGTGCTCGACAATAATGGACCAACTGATGTCTTTTACCCCAAAAGAGGTATGCGGCAAGGCGACCCCTTATCACCCTTCCTCTTCATATTAGGAGCTGAAATACTAGCCAGAAAACTTCAACACGAAAGCAACTGTAGCACTAACCAACTAGGATTCCAAATCTCTAGAAGAGGAATTAATATTCTTTTTTTTATCATTCGCTGATGATATTCTCATTTTTGGTAAAACTAACTAATCAGCATGCTCCAAAATCAAGACTATAATCAAAGAATACTACTTCATCTCTGGCCAATCTGTCAATTATCACAAATCAGCATTCCAAACTACCAATAACACCCCTACTAACACTAAAAACATCATACAATCGGTACTTAGCATCACAAGTACGACATCCCTCGAAAAATACCTTGGATGTCCTATTATCAATGGAAAAGTTAATCATGACACTTTTAGAGATACCATTTTGTCAACCTCTAAGCAACTTACAAAATGAAAAGCCAACTTATTCTCACAAGAAGACAGAGCAACCCTGATTAAATCTAACTTGGCAGCTAAACCTAATTACATTATGCAAAGTTTCATGCTCCCACCCCACATCCACAAAAAACCTGGACACTCTTAACAGAATCTTCTTCTGGAATAAAGATCAATCGTATAAACCCTTAATAGGCTGGGACAAAATATGCAAAAACAAAGAAAATGGAGGCAATGGCATCAGAAAGACACAGAACATGAACAAAGCATTACAGATGAAACTCCTATGGAAAATTCTGGTTGAACCAAACAATATCTGGGTTAAAATCATCACAGAAAAATATCTCAAGGAGATCAACATTCTAAACTATAGTAAGAAGGGGAATCGCTCTTGGCAATGGTCACAACTACTCAAACAAAGAAAGGAATTCACCTATGGCCTCCAATGGCTTGTAGGAGATGGAAACTCCATTAATTTCTGGATTGATAATTGGAAATCAGATTGTAATCTTAGAAATAACACCCTACCAAATACCACTATCAACACCGATATTAAAGTAAATGAATTCATCAACAGTGATAAAACTTGGAATTCCACCAAACTAAAAGAATTTTTTAATCCGACTGTTGTTAACAAAATCCTTGACATACCAATCCCTATACACCCTATACCTGACAGACTGTATTAGGCCCCCAGTAGAAATGGCTGATTCACCACAAAATCAGCATTCGAATTAATCACTAAATAACAAACACCCTCCAATAACAACCTGGCCTAGATTTGGAAGTTAGACACCTACCCCAAGGTACAAAACTTTATATGGAAAATTTGTCACGATGGGCTACCCACCAAACAAAAACTTGCCATGAAGCATGTTCCAGTCCCCCTTGCTTGCGACTCATGTAATAACCCTCTCGGAGACCTTATCCATTTTCTTACACAATGTTCCTTCACGCTCAATTACATCAAACAACAAAATCCAAAAATTGAAACCATAGTAAAAAAAACTAGACACTACTAACAAAAAAACAAGGGATATTTTGGTTGAACTAACCTCCCTCCTCAGTAAACAAGAATTCATATGCATCATCACTACTTGGTGGGGATTGTGGATTAACAGAAATCAACTCATCTTTAATTCTGATCCTAAAATTAGAATTAAGGATCTTTCGCAATATATCACCACACTAATTAAAAACTGGAACAACACTAAAAATTCTGAAATGTATGATTTGCCTCAAACAAAGAGGAAACCACAACAAACTAGGAAATCAAAACTCCTAAAATGGGAAAAACCAATTCATAACTTTTACAAAATCAACTTTGATGGATCCAAACTAGCTAATGGTAAAGCTGGAATTGGGTTCATTATTAAAAACGATAAAGCCGAAGTAATTCACATGGAAAACAAACGAAGTGGGTATAATAACATTCTCATGACTGAAGCACTAGCATTAAAAAATAGCATTAATCATGCCAAGACCCTAAACATTCAAAAACTTCAAATTGAGGGAGACAATCTTTGCCTTATAAATGCTATAAAGGGCATTTGGGATTGTCCCTGGGTGATTGAAATAGTTATTGTTGACATTCTTGTAGCCATACATTCCTTCTAGGAGGTTCGTTTTAGACATATTTTCCGGGAGGTGAATCGTGTTGCTGATCGCATTGCTAAACTTAGCTTTTCACCACTTGTGTCTAACCTATATCTTGATTCAGAACTTTAGATTCTCATCCGTAAGGATGCTCTAGGCTGGTCTACGCATCGCAGCTAGACCTGTCTAATTCTTTCCTCATCAAAAGAAAAGAAAAGTTGAGCATATAATCTTATGCAATATGAGTTAGTACTCCATTTTTGCAGTTCATACAGTTAATGAAAATTTAATCTTCTTCACTGCCTAATAAAAGGCTGTGGGTAACTGATCAGTCCCTTTTACCCATCTTGCCTATCCAATTTCAAAGACCAATCAGCACAAAATGATCTGAATGCTAAGAAAGTTGCAAAGAATATACGCTAAGGAATAGCGGTCAACCGTTGTCTGGAGAGATTGTTTATAAAGAACTGTCCCTTATTGCTAGTCCGTTTGGATGTTTATTTATAAATTAATTTTTTATTTATAAATTCTTTGTTTTACACGTTTTTTTAAGTACGAGAATAGCGTTTTTCAAAAAATAAACTAAAATTATTTTATAAATTACCATCCAAACGGACCCTGGTTAGTGTGCCCGATTTCTTTCACTCTCTCAAGCACCTGACCACACAAAGGATGCATAACGGTCAATCGTTGCTCATGATTTTGGGTATGTTCGGTAATACGATGCTTATACTTATGATTATACTGATGCTGATGTTGATACTCATGCTGATACCGAATTTTGTACTTAACTAATATGCTGATAATTTTGCTTTATTTCGTACTGGCATGTTCGATAAATAATACTTATTTGTACTTAAATGTCACAAATTAAATTGCAAAATTACCAAAATGGAAAGCTAAAAAAAATTCTTAAGCCTTATCACGTGATTTTCACGTGAGATTTTAGTCACTCCATATCACGTGACTTGCACGTGGTCAAGCCGTCAACCCTAATTGTTGCTTCTCCTCTCCTCGATTCTTCGTCTTCCTTCCCAGCAGCTTTTGATCGCCATTATTGCTCTCTTCCTTCCTTCCATTGGGCTGCAGCATGGGTGGAATACCGCTATTGGACTTCGCCGTTGGTCCCCCTTCGCTGAGGTGGTTGCACATCCAGGTCCAAACCCAGAAGCAGAAAGGAAGCTTCTAAAGAGGTAGGTTATGCGAAATGGAAACCAATCAAATGGAAGAACGAATTTGAAAGAAGAACACTCAATTGATCGTCTCGCCACCGCCTCCACAGCTAGCTTCAACGAATTGTCCCTAAATCTGTCAAATGTTCTTCACTTGGCGAAGGAATCCGGCAAAAACCGAGGTTTTCTGGCCAATTTTGAAAGATTTATTTCCTCACTTGTTGAATTAATGTGTAAATTCCATCACAATTCTGGTGTGGTTGAATCAAATGGAAGAACGAATTTGAAAGGAATCCGGCAAAAACTGAAGGAGAGGAGAAGCAGGTCATGGCGAATTTTCAGATAAAAGTCGAGGAGGAGAAGTCGGGGGTGAGGTGGAAGAAAAGTCGAGGGGTAGTATTGTACCCAAATTGCCAGATAAGTATCAAAAGCATCATCCTCCATCTTTTTTTTTTTTTTTTTTGCCATTTTTGTAATATTCCTCATTTTGTAGGGGTAATTTTGAATTTTTCTAAGCCCATGTTACAAGACAGATTAAATTCAGAGAAGATACGGACATCCTGTGAGATGTTTGGTCTCTGTAATATTTTTCTGAGCAATATAAAATACAGTTAAGGTATTTTTGGGTTAAAAGGTCGTTCGTGTACAAATATATTTAACCCGGAGTTAAAAATATTTTACCACTTAAGTAAAAACGACAAAACGGTGGAAAATGGGCAAATTTGGCCTTGACCGCGGCCAAGCCACCGCACCCGCGGCGAAGGGCAGATTTGAAGGCGGCTCAGCGTCGCCACCGCACCCTGCCGCACCCCGCGGTCGACGTCAGCACTTTTGTCATCGCGATAAGGTTTTTGCAGCGTCATCGCTTGGCCGATCTTGCTCCCCACAGCTTCCCTTCTGGTTGAGACACCTCATGGCATGCGTGTCTTGCTGGTGGAGGCCTTGGAGGACCTATAAATGGAGAGAGAGGCGGAGGAGAAGCCACAAAGTAGCTTCATCACCATCTTCCTCCTCAGAGCAAAACACCATTGTTGGGCTGAACTTCAAGCTTCTTTTGTGAAGGATTCGAACCTCTTTTCGAGCAAGAGAAGGGTGATCCTTAGAGGTGGTTTGAAGCTTAAGAAGGTGGAAAGACAAGTCAAGAACAAATCGAAAGCGAATCAATCGATTTGGGTAAGTTTTCTTCCCGATCTTCTTTCGAACACTTCGCCCTTGTCTCATGACCGCACCCCGCGGTGAGGGCCGACCGCACCCGCGGTGAGCTTGCCCGAAGTGTGTATTCTTGGGTATTTGGCTACGGGCGAGGCTTGGACCCTTTGATTCTTTCCTTATTCTTTTAGATTCATATATATATATATATATTGAATCTAACTTTGGGTCTTGTTATGGGTCGTTCCAGAAGGATTTAAGATCCGAGATCTGTCCCTGATCAGACCCGAGAATCGTCGTCTTTAGAGCCGTTAAGCTTTTGTCAGATCTAAGGCAAGTGGCGGTTTGCTCTTGCTTATCATTCCATATTTCCATTAATTATCAATTGCTTAATTGTTAATTAATTTGGATTGATTATTGTTCATGTCTGGGAACAATTTTATGAAACTATCTTTGGAAATTAAAAGGGATATTATAATAGGTTATATATCTGCTAGAACAACGCTATTATATATATATATCTAGATTGAAATATATCTATGATGTTAGTCGTGATGGCTTTAATATGATTATTTGACTGTTCTGAACTGTTTAGTTAGAACGAGTATTCGTAGGAACGTTACTGAGGCCCTGGAGTCCAGTCGTTTCTTTATAATCAGGTAGAGAGGTGGCTCGTCCCCACCTAATACCAATTGGATGCTCATGACCTACCTCTATACTCGGGTAAAGAGGTGGTGCACTTAAACAGTGTCACAAATCTTGGGAGTGTTCCCAAAAGATCTCTCATCTCGGGACGAGCTGATCATAAAAGTTTATAACATAATGTGTGTTTTGGAATTAAACAAGATAAGTGACGTAGGTTCGCACATGATTAATATACCCTCGACGAGTAGCGCAACTAAGTAATAATGCGGCTAGGAAAACTCGTTTAGACTTGATCAGAGTACGTTCTCTTTCCAATCTGGATTCACGTTAAGCGGTGAGGTTGGTTGTGAACCGAAATATCTCGTCAGTTTTTAAAACGCTTGAATGTGAAACTATAATGTTCCAGACAATTGTCATTCTTCCGATAAGACTCACTCTTTTGGAGTCTTCTCTTGGATATTTTCCTATAAGACTCAATTTCGTTGGAGTCTTATCTTGACCATGTCTTTTGATATATTCCAGTAGAAGTATTGTGGTTGACTATCGTTATCGGTTATTATTCGAGAAACGATGAGTATAACCTAATACGACTACTTTGAACCACTCTGTTTTGTACCCTTGCATAGTCTTTCATTAGACTAACCAACCACAATTGTTCTCTGCATGGTTGACTGGTGTCATCCGTTCGATTCGACACATCAGATAGAGCGCAGATATGAGGAGACTAGATTGACTATGAAGATGACGGTTATTTTGATGTTTTAATGATTTTAATCAGGTTGAGATCTTTGGCCAGGTGATCATGGTGATCACAACCCTTTTTGTAATATTTTAAGAAAGACTTTCGCTGTGTTTGATTTAACTCTGTATATTTGTCCTATTCGGGATTGAGATGTAATCTCGGGACTCATGTTTTAATATTACAATGATTTTGTATCATTTGTATTTCATGATTTGTGTTTTTCCGGTAAAGCCTTGGGTGGCTTCGGTAAGGAACACCGAGGTCACTGGCGGTAATACCTTTCCAAATGGGTTACGATTTGGGAGTGTTACAGAGTTGGTATCAGAGCCAAAGGTTTTTAAAACGGGTTGGGTATTTGAAAACCATTTACTCGTTTTAAATTGAAAATGTTTTCAAGGACTCTGAATTTTCAAAACGGTACAAATTTCAAACCGTTCATAGTCATGCCTTCTCTCTGGTCTGATATAGGAAGTTGCTTTCATATCTAGAAAGACTAATTCTTTTCTCATTGCCCCGTGAGATATAGGTGCGTTCTGTTCTCTTCAGAGGAACTCGGAAGAAGCCGAGATGGTGAATCTCTAGATAGGATTGAGTTCCCGGTTCTCTCGTTATGCTTTGAGGTTGTAGAACCTAGTAGTCCACCGAGGAGGTGAAGACCGTACTCTCTGAGTCAGTAGGAGTAGTGTTCAATAGACCAAGTTTCCTGAGACAGAACCGAGGGAGGACATTGAGGAAGAGGAATAGGTGCTAAGTTTAGCAGTTCCCTTTCCTATGGCTTTGTTGTCAGAGCTATCAACTCAGTTGAATTCATCCATGAAAGTTTACCAAGTTTGATCTATTCCGAATCGATTTTATTACATTAAATATATTGGAAAGATATTAATGTATAAAATACTTGAAATTTGATCGGTAAACAGATGGTAAATACTGCAAACCCTGTGGAAGAACACGAGTCTGTTGCTCACAACGATCCAGGGGGCAATGACCAAGCTCAGGCCAATGCTCCAATGGTATTTGACGCAGCAACAGTTGAGGCAATTCGGGGAATGGTGATACAGGCAGTCACCGATATCCTGCGACCAGTTGCGCCTCAGGCACAAGACGTGCCAATTCCTCCAGTGATTCCTAGAGTTGTGGAACCAAATGTCCAAGTACATCGAGAAGAGGTGGTCAGGAATGGAGGCAATTATGTCCGTGCACTAAAGGCCATAAACTCTATGAGGCCTGACAGCTACGATGAAAAGGGAGAACCAGTCAGAGTAGCATATTGGTTCTCACACCTGGAACGGTTGTTCCGCAACATCGAATGCATTGAAGCTGAGAAGGTGCATATTGCTTCTCTCCATCTGAAAGAGGAAGCTAGTGAATGGTGGGAAAGTACCGGACTAACTGATCATCCAGGATTGAACTGGGGAATGTTCAAAGCTAAGATGATCGATTGTTTCTTATCTTGTGCTATGAGGGATGAGAAACACAAAGAATTCCTCTATCCGAAGACGGAAGGATTAACAGTGACTGAACTTGCGACCAAGTTTAATCACTTGTTGCAATACGCTGGATCAGATGTGTCCAGCGAAGAACAGAAAATCTGGCATTTCCACGAGTGGATGAGCCCAGATATTAAGCCATGGATGGTGCGTCATGGATGCTCTACTTTGGAACAGTACGTGGATGCAGCTTATAAAGTGGAAGTGACTCTAGAGGAGTCGACGAAGAAGCGTAATCATCAAAAGTTGATGCAAAATCCATCTCAGGCAAGTGGATTTAAACGTCCCGTGCCACCATCTAACTTTGTCAAGTCTAGCAAAGCAAAGACGGATATGACTCAAGGAGGGTCAACACAGCAGTTGGGTCAGGACAAGAGTCCGATCCATTGCTATAATTGTGGCACAACTCATAAGAGCAGTGTGTGTCAGCAGGAAAGGAGAATATGCTTTGGCTGTGGAAGAGAAGGTCATATGCAGAAGTTCTGTCGACAAGGGGAGCAGAAAGAAACTGAGTTACACCAAGGGTCTGTTAACCAGAATAATCGACCCTGGTTTAGACCAGTAGAAGCTCCTAGTCCTTCAATGCAGACAACTGCACAAAACAAGGGGAAGACCCCAGTTGCTTCTGGAAGTCATGGTCAACGTCTTTACGTGATGCGTGAGGTGGATGGACCTGATGCTCCAATTGCTTAAAGTACTCAGTAAGGCTGGCAAAGTTTAGTCTTTTGTACTACCTTTGTGATATGCTATGGATTTAGGTGTTATCTAGTCTTTTGTTTCTGATAGTTATATTAGTAAGTTTAAGTATGTAACAAGGTTTGTAAACCTTTTGTTGTAAATATTCTTTCTAATATAAACGTATGGTTCAAACCAATCGTCTGTCGGAATTTTCGATTACCTTTTTGGATAAGAAATTCGAAGAGGAATTGATCTAAATGACCATGGTTTCATGCGACATTTTCTCAGTATAGATTAGCTGACGCATCATGAGACGGTCATCGATATTAGTTCGAAGACTATGACGATGTCATCTAGAGGCCAGTGTGTATGCAAAAAGGAGGATGAATCGTTTCAACCGTGTATAGACTATCAAGAGTTGAATAAAGTCACGATCAAGAACAGATATTCGTTACCTAGGATTGATGATCTGATTGAGTCAACTACAGGGAGCAAAAGTCTTTTCCAAGATCGATATGAGATCTGGATATTATCAGCTCAGGATTCGTAAGGAAGATATTCCGAGGACAGTGTTCCGGACAAGATATGGTCACTACGAGTCTGTAGTTATACCATTCGGACCTACCAATGCTCCAACAACTTTTTGGATCTAATGCATCGATGTTTTTGCCAGTACTCGGATAAGTTCGTAGTGGTCTTCATCGATGACATTTTGATCTATTCTCCGAGCGTAGAAGCTCATGAGGAACATCTTAGGATTTCTTTGTTAGTCCTTAGACAAATTGAGTTGTACGCGAAATTGTCTAAGTGTGACTTTTGGATCAAGGAAGTGGCTTTCTTAGGCCACGTGATTAATGAGAAATGTGGTTATGGTTGATCCCCAGAAGATTGAAGCGGTAGCTAATTGGAAGCGGCCTCAAAATGGAAGGAGGTGCGCAGTTTTCTTGGACTTATTGAACATTACAGACGGTTCGTGGAAGGATTTTCTAAAATCGCTCTACCTATGACCAGTTTGCTCTGCAAGGTCCACAAGAAGTTTGTCGGGAGTGACAAGTGCGAGACCAGTTTTCAAGAAGTTGAAACAGTGCCTGACCTCTGCACCGGTTGTAGCGCTGCCAAAAGGGAATGATGATTATATAGTCTATAGTGATGTTTCGAGGAGTGGTTTAGATTGTGTGTTGATGCAAAGAGGCAAAGTTATTGCATATGCATCGCGACAGTTGAAAACCTATAAAGCAAACTATCCGACGTATGATCTAGATCTTGCAGCAATAGTGTTTGCTCTGAAAAACTGAGGAGGATATGCATAAATGTTTTCCCGAGTTGTTTATGACTCAAGTTTCGGGGTCGAAACTTCTTTTAAGGGGGAGGTTGTAACACCCCCAAATCCACGCTTTGAAAGCATTACTGCCGATGACCCCAGATATGAAATCCCGAAGTCACCCCAGACTTTTCCAAACGATATAACTATCAAACCACAATTATAATACCAAATATCATAACTTTTATAAAACCACACTCTCAGAATTACACATGATTCCAGACATAACGAAATACATAATCATAAATAAATACAGCGGAAGTCTTTTAAAGCAATGAATATAGCACAGCGGAAGTCTTTTAAATACAACAACAAAATAACTTGTCGAAAACACCGTTCATCCTCATAGTCGCTCTAGCCTCCTCGGATCTGCAACTTATCTGATGTGCCGAATCAAACGGATGACACCAACCCACATGCGGAGAACAATTTACGTGGGTCATTCTAATGAAAGACTGTGCAAGGGTACAAAGCAGATGGTTCTAAGTAGACATATTAGGTTAGACTCATCGTTCCTCGAATAAAAGCCGAGTACGATAGTCAACCACCATACTCTACTGGAAAACAACAACATGCATGATAAAGATTCTGGAGACCAAGCCTCACAACAATCAAACACAAAAGGAAGAAGACTCCAATGAATTGAGCCTTAACAGAAATAATGACAAATGTTGGGGAATATTAAATAAATCACACAAGACACTTGACTTAAACACAACGGCACTCAAAAACTTATTAAATTATTATGTGCTTAACCGCACTTTTATTAATTTACCACACACAAGTCATTACACAGGGTGATCTTACATCCATCCAGATTGCACTTACAAGGTGCTTAAACTTATTAATTATGTGCTTAACTGCACTTATCCTATTAAATTACCACACACACGCACATACACCATTAAGGCTTTTAATTATTATTCCGAATAACAACGGAAGATTATTACACTGGGTGACCATACGTTCACCCCGATACACTGGCGAGGTGCTTAATTAATTAACCGCCTTTAAATTAATCCGAGTAACAACGGAAGATTAATACCCCGGGTGGTGTTACGTTCACCCAGTGGCGCTAGCAAGGCGCTTAAACCCCTCCTACCTTAGCGGGTGGTAGGAAGTATTACGATTAAAGAAACGACTAATCTCTTAACCTGATTAGTGTTCCTACGAACATTAATTATAAAGAAACGACAAATCCTTACTTGGACTTAGCGTTCCTACGAACATTAATTATAAAGAAACGACAAATCCTTACTTGGACTTAGCGTTCCTACGAACATTAATTATAAAGAAACGACAAATCCTTACTTGGACTTAGCGTTCCTACGAACATTAATTATAAAGAAACAACAAATCCTTACTTGGACTTAGCGTTCCTACGAACATTAATTATAAAGAAATGACAAATCCTTACTTGGACTTAGCGTTCCTACGAACACACGTGCTATACTAGCATTACAGTTAACATTAAATTCACAATAATATCATTACGGTAATTAACACACAACAATTCACATCAAAGCCATCACGGCCCATACTTGCACAATATATCCATAACAGCGTCGGTTCTAGCAGAATATATAACCTATTATAATATCAGATTTTAATCAGTTATTAATTAACACAACTGTTCCCAACATACACAAGAATCATCCCAAATTAATTAACAACTAAACGATTGATAATTAATGGAAGTATGGAATGATGAGCAAGAGCGAACCGCCACTTGCCTTAGATTCGACGAGTTCGAGCAAAACTTAGAAACGTCGAGTTCCTGGATTTGAAACTGGGGCATATCTTGGATAATAAATTCCTTAGAAACGACTCATAGCGAGATCCTAAGTTAGATTCAATACACTAATATATGAATCTAAAAGAATACGAAAAGAATCGAAGGAACCAACCCTCGTTCAAGACCACAACACACAAAACCACAACACAAACTATCTCGCCGCGGGTGCGGTGAGGTCCATGCCGCGGGGTGCAGTGGCTGCACAGAAGCAATGGTTCGACAATGCATCAATGGAGAAACTTACCCAAATCGCTTTGTTTCCTTTCGATTTGTCTATGGTTCGATCTCCCAACACCTTAAACCTTCCAATACCACTCAAGAGCTCCTTCTAACACGCAAAAGGGATCTCGAACTCTCACACAAATGAAGCACAAGAGCTTGCTCAACAATGGTGAAAATAGAGGAGAAACAGAGGAGAGGAGGAATAGGAAGCTTGCCTTCGGATTCAACTCCCTTTTATAGCCCCAATTCGAGCTTCCTCTAAGGGGACAAGGGGACAACGTGCCAAGCAAGACAAAGGGGACAAGACAACCAAGTGGATCAAGTGGCCAAAGACATAGAATTGGCAGAAATCTTATCGCATCGTCAACGCTGACAATGCTCGCCGCGGGTGCGGTGGATGACATACCGCGGGGTGCGGCCTTTCTCTCAGATCCGAACTCCAAATGAGATGATTCCAAATCGAGGAGTTAGATCTAGAAGTCTATTTTAATCCTTCCAAATTTCACATTGTAAGGATTATGGAATCAAGAGTTATGACGATTTTGCTAAAGGGTCGCATTCGTATGGGCGAGGGAAGTATGGGTACGAGTCCTTTTAACCCCGGGTTAAATATATTTGTATCCGAACATCCTTTTAGCCCGAAAATACCTTAACTGTATTTTATATTACTCAGAAAAATATTACAGAGACCAAACATTACACTAAATGTCTGACACTCTCTAAAAAATAATCCGACTAGCAATACGGGCATAAGAAAATTTCAAATTTACCCATATAAAATGAGGGATATTACAGAGGTAATGTAATATCCCTCATTTTGTAGGGGTAATTTTGAATTTTCCTAAGCCCATGTTACAAGACAGATTAAATTCAGAGAAGATACGGACATCCTGTGAAATGTTTGGTCTCTGTAATATTTTTCTGAGCAATATAAAATACAGTTAAGATATTTTTGGGTTAAAAGGTCGTTCGTGTACAAATATATTTAACCCGGAGGTAAAAATATTTTACCACTTAAGTAAAAACGACAAAACGGTGGAAAAGGGACAAATTTGGCCTTGACCGCGGCCAAGCCACCGCACCCGCGGCGAAGGCCAGATTTGAAGGTGGCTCAGCGTCGCCACCGCACCCTGCCGTACCCCGCGGTCGACGTCAGCACTTTCGTCATCGCGATAAGGTTTTTGCATCGTCATCGCTTGGCCAATCTTGCTCCCCACGGCTTCCCTTCTGGTTGAGACACCTCATGGCATGCGTGTCTTGCTTGTGGAGGCCTTGGAGGACCTATAAATGGAGAGAGAGAGGCGGAGGAGAAGCCACAAAGTAGCTTCATCACCATCTTCCTCCTCAGAGCAAAACACCATTGTTGGGCTGAACTTCAAGCTTCTTTTGTGAAGGATTCGAACCTCTTTTCGAGCAAGAGAAGGGTGATCCTTAGAGGTGGTTTGAAGCTTAAGAAGGTGGAAAGACAAGCCAAGAACAAATCGAAAGCGAATCAATCGATTTGGGTAAGTTTTCTTCCCGATCTTCTTTCGAACACTTCGCCCCTGTCTCATGACCGCACCCCGCGGTGAGGGTCGACCGCACCCGCGGTGAGCTTGCCCGAAGTGTGTGTTCTTGGGTATTTGGCTACGGGCGAGGCTTGGACCCTTTGATTCTTTCCTTATTCTTTTAGATTCATATATATAGATATTGAATCTAACTTTGGGTCTTGTTATGGGTCGTTCCAGAAGGATTTAAGATCCGAGATCTGTCCCTGATCAGACCCGAGAATCGTCGTCTTTAGAGCCGTTAAGCTTTCGCCAGATCTAAGGCAAGTGACGGTTCGCTCTTGCTTATCATTCCATATTTCCATTAATTATTAATTGCTTAATTGTTAATTAATTTGGATTGATTATTGTTCATGTCTGGAAACAGTTTTATGAAACTATCTTTGGAAATTAAAATGGATATTATAATAGGTTGTATATCTGCTAGAACAACGCTATTATATATATATACCTAGATTGAAATATATCTATGATGTTAGCCGTGATGGCTTTAATATGATTATTTGACTGTTCTGAACTGTTTAGTTAGAACGAGTATTCTTAGGAACGTTACTGAGGCCCTGGAGTCCAGTCGTTTCTTTATAATCAGGTAGAGAGGTGGCTCGTCCCCACCTAATACCAATTGGATGGTCATGACCTACTTCTATACTCGGATAAAGAGGTGGTGCACTTAAACAGTGTCACAAATCTTGGGAGTGTTCCCAAAAGATCTCTCGTCTCGGGACGAGCTGATCATAAAAGTTTATAACATAATGTGTGTTTTAAGACTCACTCTTTTGGAGTCTTCTCTTGGATATTTTCCTATAAGACTCAATTCCGTTTGAGTCTTCTCTTGACCATGTCTTTTGATATATTCCAGTAGAAGTATGGTGGTTGACTATCGTTATCGGTTATTATTCGAGAAACGATGAGTCTAACCTAATACGACTACTTCGAACCACTCTGCTTTATACCCTTGCATAGTCTTTCATTAGACTAACCAACCACAATTGTTCTCTGCATGGTTGGCTGGTGTCATCCGTTCGATTCGACACATCAGATAGAGCGCAGATATGAGGAGACTAGATTGACTATGAAGATGACGGTTATTTTGATGTTTTAATGATTTTAATCAGGTTGAGATCTTTGGCCAGGTGATCATGGTGATCACAACCCTTTTTGTAATATTTTAATAAAGACTTCCGCTGTGTTTGATTTAACTCTGTATATTTGTCCTATTCGGGATTGGGATGTAATCTCGGGACTCATGTTTTAATATTACAATGATTTTGTATCATTTATATTTCATGATTTGTGTTTTTCCGGTAAAGCCTTGGGTGACTTCGGTAAGAAACACCGAGGTCACTGACGGTAATATCTTTCTAAATGGGTTACGATTTGGGGGTGTTATAATTTTTGAGTAGGCTGGAGTAGAATGGAGGACACGGGAGCAATCCTAAGCATATTTTACGAGGAAGAAGCTTAACGTGCCTAACATGCTTAATTATGAATAAAAGAGCACACGGGAGTAAAAAAATCAGTCAGCCGAAGAGACCCTTTAAGGAATGGTTATAATCTCACCTCTCTCCTAGTTGAAAATGTTCAACACCTCACTCGCCTTTCTGAACCGCTGCTGATATATATGCACATCTACTCATGCAACACTTCAACACGTAAAATGTTAGTATAAGCCTAGACCTGTACAAGTCTGGGCTAGTCCGACCGGCCCGGACCGCTCATCCGGTTAAAAAACCGGGCTCGGGCAGTGATATTGGCCCGGTCAGGCCGGGCCGGGCCATCCCGGAATAGTACCGGGCCGGGCTTGAACAGCCGGCTCGACCGGGCCTAGAAGTCCGACTCGGTATCCGGTACTGTTCATATAATTAATATTTTTTATAATTATATATATTTATAATTTTATATAAATATATTTAAAATTATATATATATATATATTTATAATTAATGTTTATAATTTTATTTATATTTATATATATATATTTATAATTATATAGATCTATGCTCTAGTAAAACAGGCTCTTATGGTGAAACGAGTGTATCAATTTAGGACGTTGGATTAGAGGAGGTTGGATGGCTGAGATTGAATCTAGGAATGTACAAGATTAAGGGGTAGAATCACCCACACTAGATCACCTAAAATTATGGGATTTGTTTTCCCCAATTTACTCCATCTCTCTCCAATTTACTGATTCACTTTCCCATTAAATCGTTTCTTCCCTTCTCCTTCCAAAAACCGTTCGTCTCCCTCAATCCTCTCTCTCTCAAAAATTCTTTCACATTCATTGCTTGTTATCCCGACGGTAGGTTCTAGGGTTTACTCTTATCATCAACCTGTCATCTAATTCATCTCTCATCTCCCTTCGAGGCCGTTTGTTCTCTGTCGAGTTCTCCAGGTGCTCCACCTTGTCGATCCCGACTCCGACGAGATCTTTACCAAGATCCGGCAAGGGGCACTTTCTTGATCAGCGACCGCTGTCCCCGACGGTGGAAGACAGCAGCGAGGAGGACTTCGCCATGGTTCTGACGCCGTCGGATGCCAACAACGGAGGAGGATTCTCGGTGTTGCAGTTTTGCGCGGACTCCATCTTCCCGCCGCTTGATTACGCCGCCGGAGAGTACGGTTTCCTGCCAGTGCTTCTCTTTACAATCCTGAAACCAGTCTCTCTCTCTCTGCTCTTAATTTTAGTTTAAGTGACTTGGATTTGCCTTTCAACAGATTGATCGCTTGGAACTTCGTGTTTTTTGTTCTTAATTTGTTTTCTTCTACAAGCGAAACTAAGAAATCAGAATAGACTTGGAACTTCGTGTTTTCCATCTGACTTGAAATTGGATTGAGGATCTGGGCTCTAAATTAAGCGTTTCTCTATATTCTACCTTGTTATTCACCGATTTTGGAATTCGATTTTCTTGGATTGTTTTGATTTAGATTTACAAAAATCCGCATTGATTTGTTGACTAATTTCATTTTCGGAATTCTTGCTGATGTTATCAGTGTAATTGGATCCGATTAAGATATCAGGTTAATGATTCGTGTCGTGACGTAGTTATACATTTGGTGAAATTGCATTTAAGATTTTGAAGTGGTGTTTTTCATTATTGTTTATGCAGCAAATTGCAAAATGGTAGAAACTGTATTTTCCCCTTGTTTGCAGAATGGCAGAAACTGTATTTTACTTTTGATATGCATTTTCCATACAGTGATATGCAGAATATACTTGTATGATATGCAATTTATAATTATGGATTATTTCTTTGGCCGTGAATATGATATTCATTGGTGTGGATGAGATATGCATTTTTCATATATTGATATGCAAAATATACTTGTATGATATGCAATTTTTTATGATAGATTATTTCATTGGTTGTGATTGTGATATTCATTTGTGCGGATGAGTTATGCATTTTCTATGTATTGATATGCAGAATAAGCCGTGGGCGCAGCCAAGGAAGATCTCGCTGAGTGATATTCTCGTCAGAAGCTGAGAAGAACAAGCCGCGGACACGGAAAGGAAGCCGCGGCCAAGGAAGATCTCGCTGAGTCCGGACATGTAATTATGTGGATGGGATATGCATTTATTGTACAGTGATATGCAGAATATACTTGTATGATATGCAATTTGTAATTATGGATTATTTCCTTGACCGTAAATATGATATTTATTTGTGTGGATGAGTTATGCATTTTTTGTACAGTGATATGCAGAATATACTTGTATGATATGTAATTTTTCTCTCTCCAATCTCCTTCTCCTTATACAGTGATACATAGAATATACTTGTATGTTTTAAATTGGAATATCAATTACCACAATGTTCATATATGTTCAATGTTTTTGAATATCAGTATATATACGATTGACAATGGTCCATGATCACGAATAACAGTTATTTAATAATACTTGAACAATATTCATCTTTTTCGTGTCGATATGCAGATTGTTCGTGTCGATATGCATATTTTTCGTGTCGATATGCAGAACGGTTTAGAAATTTCTGGACTGAAGCTCTGCGTGGAAGATGGTGGTGAATAATTGCCTATTTTGAAGGATCTATGTTTTCTCTCTCCAATCTCCTTCTAACTGCCTATTTTAGAGGTTTTTAATTTTTAGAAATTTAGAAAATCGGTAGGGATATTTTATCTCATGAAAACCACCCCATACACCCTTATTATACTCTCCAAATCCAACCATCCAATACTCTCAATCCGACGCTCCATAATTGTGCACTCGTTTCACCATAAGAGTCGTTTTACCGGAGCGTGCCTCTAATTATATATATATTTAAAACTATATATTTATTTATAATTTTACCGAACCGGGCCAGCCCGCCGGGTAACCCGGCTCGGTTGACCGGGCGGGCTTGGACAGATAACCCGCCCCGGTCAACCGGGCAAAAAAATAGAAAAAACCCGACCCACGCCCGGCCCAAACTCGGACTTGTACAGGTCTAGCCACACATTCTTCGTTACAATTTTTGACATTATTTAGTATCCGTATTTTAAAATATAATAATTATTATTTAGTCTTTCTAATTTTAATCACATCTCTTTCTAATATAAGTGATTCAGATTTATGCCTTTTCCTTATATTTGACTATTATAATTTAATTATTTATTAGAAATAACGAGACAATAAATAAGAAAAATACTTAAACATTAATTTGAGTGGGATATCAATTGTTATTTAAATATGATTTTCATATCAAAATATAATTATTCATTAGTTATTCAATATAAACTTACGTATACTCTAGAGTGACTTCATCATTGATTTCTATTTCACGCACCGACAAATTGCTATTTCACGCACCGGTTCGTCTGTCATGGATCATGTGCATCCGTTCGTGACGGACCAAATACACTCATACGTGACGCACAAATCAATCTGGTCCATCACGGACGGATGCACGTGGTCCGTGACGAACGAACTCTTAACCAGAAAATTGAATGTTACTTGTCCTCACCTAACTACATTAACTACTCCGTCATATCTCATCACTATTACCAATTTTACGGCCAAAATTAAACCCTAAACCATCACTTTTCTCTTTCTCTCCCACAACACATCTCCATTCTCATCATCTTCCAAGAGTTCATTTTCATGGCAAATGAAGATGATTTTTCCAACTTCAATGGTGGAGAAGATGTTTTAACGAGTTACAATTACAACGAGGTATGTTTTTTAAGCTTTTACTTTACATGTTAGTAAAAGTTAAGATTTTTTATGGTTTTTTCTTGTGAATGTATATGATTGAGTTGTTCTTACCCCAAAACAAACATTTTCTTAAGGTAATTTCAATAGTTGTGACTATATGTTCATAAAAACTTCATCTTTGATTAAGTTGTACTAAAAAGTTATAGATTTTGTGTGCAAATCTGTATGTTTGAGTATTGAGCGTTGTTATGTTGAGTGCAAAACTGCAAGACTTCATCATTGTTCGTGTCTGTTTTTTGAAAGAAAAACAGTACGTGATTGATGGATTGAATTGGTCTGTCACGTATGGATTCGCCTCATCCGTGACGGGTGGATTTACTTCATACGTCATGGACCAGGTAAATCCATACGTGACGGCTGGACTGTGTTTATTCGTCACGTATGGTTGTGTTTGACAGAAACTGAATACTTTGCTAACTTGTTTTTTACTTCAATAGGAGAACAATATCGTGAACAACGGTATTAACAATCTGTCCCTAAATAATGCATGGGACATGGCACCACCGTCCTTCTCACTTGGGTTGTTCGGCGAACCTATGCCGCCTCAACAACCTCATTTGCCGGGATTAGATTGTTTTGCTCATAGTGGAATTCCGTCTGTAAGGTGGCAAGCTCCATCTAAGTTTGGGTTTCCGGCATTACACACAGACGCAGTTTTATTTTCCTACACCTGAAGAAGTGATTGTTTCAGAAGATTATTCAGAGAAGTTCACCACGGGTGAAGAATTCGGGTCCAGAGATGATACAATTAAAAGGGCTAGACAGATTGCCTTTGATAATCACTTCTGTCTCACTATTGGTCGGGATAGAAACTTTGGTGGAGGAAGCCTTCGGAAGTCATGGTTGTTTTGTGAAAAAATGGGAATTTACATTCCTAAAGATGAAAACAGAGTAAGGCAAAGAACAAGGAGCAAAAAATGTGATTGTCCATTCAGATTGTTGTGTCAAGAAAATCCGAGGGACTCATATACAATCAAGGTAGTTGTTGGAACCCATAACCATGTCATTGGTGATGACTTGTACGGGCATGCAGTTGCGACAGGTTGACACCTGAGCAGAAGAAGTTGGTTACGGTCATGACAGAAAATCATAGTAAACCATCAAAGATTGCAACAACACTTAACCAGGACCCGAACAATTGCACTAAAATGCATCAGATTTACAATGAAGTGTACAATGTCCGACATAGTGGGATGGAAGGAAGAACCGTGGTCCAAGAGTTCTTCCATAAGTGCAAGGAGAACAACTACTTTGTGGAGCATAGGTCGGATCGAACGACGAATAAGATCACCGACATTTTTTTTGCCAATCCAGATTCCATGAAACTCCTAAAGGCATTTCCGTACGTCCTTTTGCTAGACTCCACATACAACACTAATAGGTTAGTGTAACACATCTACTTGCTACATCTATTTTAACTTATGTTTATTCATTATGCATGACACATCTTCTTGTACAGGTATGACTTGTCTTTCCTGGAAATAATAGGAGTCACGTCTACATGGAAGAACTATAATGTGGCGGGGGCGTTTCTACAACATGAGAAAGAAGACAACTACGTGTGGGCCGCACAACAACTTCTTACCATGCCTAGTGACAGATCGTGAAAAGGCCTTGATGATTGCATTAGATAAACTTTTTCCAAGTGTCAAGTCTATCATCCGTAGACGCCATGTGAAGAAGAACATAGAGGACAGTGCTAGGAAGGAGATGAAGGATAAAAGCTTGGGTACAAGGTTTGCAAATGCATACTATAATTTATTCAAGCAAACAACTGTTTTCGAGTACGAGATGGAGTTGCGTAGAATTCAGTCGGAATGGAGAGTTTGGCCACGTCTACTTCAGTATGTAAGAAACAAATGGCTCATCCCGTACAGGGAAAGACTCGTGTCAGCTTGGACAGATAATGTTTTCACGCTTGGAACGTCAACGACAAACAGGTTAGTGGCCACGTCTGAATCAGTATTGCATTCTCATTAGATATATTTTGGGGGGCTTTCTGTTATCTGCAGAGCTTTCTGTTTCTGTTATATGCATAAGTGGTTCGTCACATATTGATTCACATAATCCGTGACGTCTTAAGTTTAGTGGTTCGTCACGTATGGGTTGTCATCATACGTGCTGGATGAACTAGTTTCATCTGTCACGTATGATGACAACCCATACGTGATGAACTAATTATGAAGATAACAGATACATTCTTCTATGATGAAACTTTAAACTCTTTTGTACTAAATATAGGGTTGAAGGAGCACACTCTAGTTTGAAAGACTTCTTGACTACTCCACATGGCAGTCTAGACACGATATTCGGTCAATATCATTCAAAGATGGTTAACTAAGTGAAGGAAATCAAGGGAACCTTCAATGAGAGTGCATAGAACATGATGACGCTTGTGACTGGGGCTGATGTTTTCAAGCTATTGAAGTACAAAGTATCTAAGGTTGCACTTGACCGCTTGACTGAGGAATACAGAAAAGGGGGAAATCCATTTTATGACAGTACCTGCACATGCCAGATGAGGGTGAGAGATGGATTGCCATGTGTGCATGATATCGCTAGATATGTGACGAGTTCAATCCCTATTAAGCCGACAAAGTTGCATCCTTTTTGGAGACAACTGAGTTTGTCAGAAGTGCAAGACGAAGGTGAGGCTAAGGTGAAGCGCAAAGTCACGAGATCTTTGATGGATCAATTTTATACGGATGAGTTCCCCAATCTGTTAGCTGATGATCAAGAAAAATGTGTCTCGCGACTTTACGACATTGCTCGCCCCGAGGGGACCAGTCTACAAGAGCCGGCTATTGTGAGGCATAAGGGACGACCAATGGGAGCTCCAAACAAAGATAACACTAAAAGACATCCTTTTTCATGGGAATACACAGACAAAGAGATCGAAGGGACACCTCCCAAGAAGCAACGAGGTAGGCCACCAAATCCCACTAGTACACATTTACTAAGCCCTACATCTCCTATCACTCCTTTGAGGCCATCTCAGGTTAGATATCCCAAGAATCCAGTGGGTCAAATGTTTCCACCACCGTTTCATGCTCCACAGTCCTTCATTAAAGATTTTGAACCGTATATGGATATAGTCCCGTCGTGTATGCACGAACACATAAACGGTTACTTTGATATTGTGGGTGATGGAAATTGTGGATACATAGCCGTTGCAAATGAAATAAGCATTGGGCATGACAAATGGAGGATCGTCTGATAATCCATGATTGATAAGGTGAAAGAATGTAATATCCCTCATTTTATAAGGATATTTTGGAATTTTTCTTATGCCCGTATTGCTAGATGGATTAAATTCAGAGAAGATCGGATATTCTGTAATATGTTTGAGCTCTGTAAATTTTTCCGAGCATTATAAAATACAGTTGAAATGTTTTCGGGGTTAATTTGTCGTTAGTGTACGAATATATTTAACCCGGGGTTAAGGAAATTAACTCAAAAGTGAAAACGGACAAGAGGGTGATTTTTGCCTTCACCGCACCCCGCGGTGGGAGCCCTGACCGCACCCGCGGCGAGCGCTGACAACTTCGTCTTCGCGATAAGATTTCTGCCAATTCTATCCATTTGGCCACTTGATCCACTTGGCTCGTTTCCTTCGATTCTTTTCGTATTCTTTTAGATTCATATATAAGTGTATTGAATCTAAGTTAGGATCTTTTTATGGGTCGTTTCTTAGAGATTTATTATCCAAGATCTGCCCCAGTTTCAGATCCAGGAACTAGACTTTGCTAAGCCTTGTTCGAACTCGTCGGATCTAAGGCAAGTGGCGGTTCGCTCTTGCTCATCATTCCATACTTCCATTAATTATCAATCGTTTAGTTGTTAATTAATTTGGGATGATTCTTAATTATGTTGGGAACAGTTGTGTTAATTAATATAATTAAAATCTGATATTATAATAGGTTGTATATTCTGCTAGAACCGACGCTATTATATATATATATGTGTAGATTGTTAAATCTATGGTGAATGCCAGGTGGGCATAGATATGGATTATTGTGTAGGCGTGGGCCGTGATGGCTCTGTGTGATTTGTTTGTGTGTTTAACTGTGTAGTTAGCACGAGTATTCGTAGGGACGATGGGCTGTGAGGTCCAGTCGTTTCTTGATAACAATTGGTGAGTCATGACTAACTTCTATACTCAGGTGTGAGTGTAGAAGTGGTGCACTCTGCAGGTGTCACAAACCCCGATTCGATATATGTCCCGCAGGTGGCGAGACATATATGTTAAAAACTTATAACGTGATGTGTGTGTGGTAATTTAATAAGATAAGTGTCGATGAGTATGCACATAATTAATATGCCTTGGCGAGTAGTGCAGCTAAGCGCTAGTGCAGCTAGGAAAACTCGTCTTAGTTGTAAATCGCTCGTATGCGATACTGCGATGCTGTGTTTGTGTGTTTATTTAAGTTCCCCAACATTTGTCATTATTTCCGTTAAGGCTCATTTCTTTGGAGTCTCTTTTGTGTTCGATTGCTGTGAGACTTGGTCTCCAGAATCTTTCTTCTCATGCCTTTTGTTGTTTTCCAGTAGAGTATGGTGGTTGACTATCGTACTCAGCTTTTATTCGAGGAATGATGAGTCTAACCTAATATGTCTACTTAGAACCATCTGTTTTTACCCTTGCACAGTCTTTCATTAGACTGACCCACATAAATTGTTCTCCGCATGTGGGCTGGTGTCATCCGTTTGATTCGGCACATCAGGTTGTTGCAGATCCGAGGAGGCTAGAGCGACTATGAGGATGAACGGTGTTTTCGACAAGTTGTTTTGTCGTTGGATTTAAAAGACTTCCGCTGTGTTAATAATGCTTTGATATAAAGACTTCCGCTGTATTAAATTCTGATGATGTATTTTGTTGTATTTGGAAATGGTTGTGTTTCCGAAACAGTGATTTTATTAATTCTGATTATGAATTTCATTATGTCTGGAATCATGTGTAATTCTGAGACTGTGGTTTAATAAAAGTTATGATATTTGGTATTGTAACTGTGATTTGATAGTTATATCGTTTGGAAAAGCCTGGGGTGACTTCGTGATGTGGAATCTGAGGTCATCGGAAGTAATACTTTCAAGTGGATTTGGGGGTGTTACAAAGAAATCTTTCCATTGTATGCTCAGACTTGCCTCTTTCCTATTACACTGGATACAGTACTGGAACAACTTACATGATTTGACGATGGGATGGCCCCAGAAAATACTTGGATGGTGATTCTAGATATGGGTTGTCTGGTTGCTTCTGCATTCAATTGTGCAGTTGTCGTGCTGGGTTGTATGAATGCTACTTACTTGCCTTTGCAAGCGGTTTCACATCATCCCTGGGATGCTAAGCTAAAGACGATATGTATCTGCCATGTTGAGAAGGAGAGTCATTTTATTTCGGTATTACTAATAATTTAATCAATTTTTATTCATTATTAAAACTCATTAACTAGACAAGTGAATACGTTCTCCGTTCTTTTGTAGGTGGCCTTATCAGTGGCGTCATCGTTGCCTCCAATATTTGCCATGTGGGAGCATGCAAATGATGCATTTGCTGCTTGTCTGTATGATCCATTCACTACTCAGCTGATGGTGTATGGACCTTCCAGAAGAAAGAGACGAGGCCGCAAGCCGACTTAAATATTTTTGCAATCGCATATTGTAAAGATATTGTTAGGACAACTTAATATTCTATTTTCTGTATGTTTTTTTAGAAGTAAAACGTGAGAGTTTTTACGTAATCCCGAATTTGATAGTTAAAGGTATTATACACATTTGATAGCATCCATAAATACTAATGGAAGAGCTAATGGAAGCCAAGGAGAAGGACGAGAAAGCAGAAGAGGCCATTCTGTAGAAGTGCACAGTTTGTTGCAAACAGTGCGGTGTTGCATGCAAACCGTGTACAGGCGAAATTACAACTCTCAGTTGAACTGAACGATTTGTGACAAACCGTGATGAACCAATAGAATCCGTACGTGACGAATGAATTACTTATGTACGTGACGAACCAATGCAATCGGTGCGTGACGAACCAATGCAAACCGTGCGTGATGAACCAATAGAATCCCTACGCGACGAATGAATAACACTGGTTTGATTGTTTGAAGAAATTAGGGTTTATAGAAAACAATACAGACATTGATAAAGAAAAGATATGACAATGCTTTAGCGTTTGAAGAAATTAGGATAGTCTCTGGTAAACGTTCGTTTCATATGATATCTCTCCTTTTCTAAATTTGTTTGCTCCCTACAAAGGTTGATAGTACATAAACAACGTTATAAAAAAGATATAACATGATTCACCTACGATGTATATCATTCAGTAGTTTGATTATCATCATAAAACTAGTCAAGAAACTACAATTCCATAAACGGTGCGACACTCCCTAAAATACAACCAAAATAGCAATTGAAAACTTGAATGCACTTGCTCTTCGTCCTCCTCCTCATCGATCATTGTCATGCTCGTAGGGTCTAAAGTCCTGGATGCAGTGTCGCACAGCAGCGCGCATGTTGTAGAATTGTTCTTCCTCCGCATCATAGAAAGGATTTAGACGCTGCAATGCTTGTTCAATGACCTACAGAAATACGTATAAATTAAAAAGAATCGATTTAATTGTATAAGAAAAGTAAAAACACATCTTCCAACACATTTTTTTACCTGGACAAGATCTCTGATGCCAGCATCCTAAGGCCTCACACATGGGTGTGTACGAGGTATGTACCACTCCATGTAGTCGGCACTACCAACACATTTTTCGTAAGTGCATATCCATATTCAAAATCGACATTAAATCAATTGAAACAACCTTCAAACATGTGTAAATCTAACCCTAGACAAGTAATCCCTAAATGAAATAAATCTAAAATTTCTTAACAACTTCAATAATTTCAAGATAATTAAACTAAGTGAAGAACAAATATAGATTTAACTAACCTTATGGATCGTGACGGACAGATTTGATCGAAACGCTACGGATCGAAGCCTTTGACCTTGGGAGCGAAATCACGACGAAGTTGCTGAAAATGAGAGATGTGGGTCGAAGGAGACGAAGTTGTTGTATTTATATGCAGTGACTTCGTTCGTGACGCACAGATTGAGTTGGTGCGTCACAGACGGAATGGGTTGATACGTGACGGGGGGATTGGTTTAGTACGTGATGGACGAAATAGTACGTTAAATATAAAAAATTACTCGTGCGTGAAATAGCAAGGGCCTACATTAAAGCATTTGCAATTCATAAGTTACATAAACTATTTGCTTAATGATGCTAATGACACCAAATTTTAAAATAACACTGGAAATTTCAAAAGCTTAACCATATAGACACAATGTAATGAGATTAATTTTCGACCAAAGCTATTACAACTTACGGCGATTATAGGATTTATAATTTGGACAAAACTCATTAATCAATCTATACTATTTAAGAAATAAATAAATAAATATATATATACTTATTTAACTTGTGAAATCAGATGATTCTTATTGATAATTCACACTTGAGAAATTCCACCTATCATATTTATATTAGTACAAATGGTATCGAATTTTCACACTTGAAACAACTTTATATTTTAATAATAATAATAAAATTCAATTCGAGTATTTTCAATGATGCATATGGAGTGCGAACGTTGGACAGAACCTATCTTTATCGTTATCTATTCTGAATCGAATTAAAGCAATTGATCAAGAAAATAAAAATATTAATAATGGTCATCCCACCCAATATCCTTTTTTACAACAAAATTGTACAAACATATAGGAAATTGGTCACTTTTGAGTTAAAAACTTGCATATACATAAGTCAGACTAGTTCTAAGATCATTTACAATGATAGTTTATAGTTTCATACCATTATTATATAATATATTTTATAGAAAAAATTGCTTTTTAAGATGAAACATGAAAAAAATATTTTTTATTAGGTAAAAATTAGACTGAAAACCACAGAAAAGACGATTTCTCAATCTATAACATTCTTGCGGATGAGAATTACAAATTCTAGACTAGCTCGAATATCTCCCAAGGAACTCTGTTGGACCGTCTTTGCGATGAAGTCGGCCACCACGTTTGTTTCTCGGAAGACATGAAAAATATGCACTGAAAAAAACAGTTGTAAAACACGCAGATATCAGAAATTAACATTTCAATATCCCATGGACAATGCCAGATTTGATTAAGAACATTCACAATGGTGAGATTATCGCATTCAAGTTGAATGTCACTAATGCTTAATTCATAGGCCTTTACCAAAACATTTCTTAATACAAGTGTTTATGTTTTAAAGGGGTTTAGATATCACATTTATCCCCAAAGAGGAAGATTGATTTACCCGTATTGTTCCTGAAAATATAGTCAAAACTAGATTCACCGTTAGTTTTTTGTGAATTCATTTGTATTGATTTTAATAATGTTATTTGGTGATTTTTTTCTATTTTTGATTGGTCGTGTAACATTGTTCATTTTATGAGTTTTTTACTTTTTTTTGTATCATTTGCTAAACCGTGGGGGTTGAAAAAATAGATTATGAAATGCTTTGTTATTTAGTGGACTTTTTTTTTGCCAATTTCAATCTAACTAGTGTAACTCACGTGCCATGCACGGGTTAATTCAACTTGTGTATTAATAAACACGTTAGGTGTTGTTAATTTGTATTTACACAAAATATAAGTTTGGTGGAAAATATTTATAAGGCACATACATCAAAACAAATTACAATTGATAATAGTTAACAGAAATAATAAACACACAAAATATACGTCTTATAGGCTCACTACATCTCCACAAACATGAATCAAATAGAGGAAAAAATTTTACAATATAAACTTCATAAATGTCGCAATAAAAATATGCAAACCAACAAATAAGATATTATATGATAACTATTATAACCAATGCAATATATGTGTAGAAATCACATAATTGAAATTATAGACATAGATGTTGACATACTTGAGCAATGAAGGGGCCTCAGATACATTGTAGCACTTCTTTGTACACAACATTGATGGTCTTTGAAGATGACTTTTTATCCTTGTCCAAAATCAATACCTTCAATCCATCCTTGTTTGTCACACCTAATGAGGCGACATAGAATTGACCATGAGTGAATACAGGCTTTGGGAGGTACAAACCGACTTTGGACAATGATTGTCCTTGGCTTTTGTTTATGGTCATTGCAAAGCAAGTGATAACAGGGAATTGTCGCCGTTGTAACTTAAAAGGTAAAGTAGGATCTGAAGGACTTAGACGCATGCGTGGAATAGGTACCTTAAGTCATGCATTGGTACCCGAAATCATGAGTTATTCAATAATCTTTGTACCAAGCTGAGTGATAATCAATCTGGTACCATTGCATAGACCCGCTGATTGATCTATATTACGCAATAACGTGTGACAACCCGCTGAGTGATAATCAATCTAGTGTAGACCTGGTGCCATGCACCTGTTATTTAAATTTGTATTACTATGTATTAATTTAATATATCTCCAATACGTATATATACAAAATTTAGTGATCAGACAAGTGACCCATACATGCCATCTAGTGTAAACCTCATACGTGGTTTACATTAAACCTCATATGAGTCATACCTAATACTAGACCTGTCAACTGGGGCGGGTTGGTCGGGGTCGGGTTCGGGTCATGTCGGGTTCGGGTCGGGCGGGTTCGGGTTGACTCGGCGGGTCGAACATGTTCTTTTTTATTATTATTATTATGATTTTTAACTTTAATAAAATAATTATAATAATATAATTAATATTATATGATTATTTAATAAAGTATATTAAAATATTTAATATAAATGAAATAAAATATACAAAATAAAAGGGACACGCGAGCTCGAATTTGCGTTCGGATCGAGTCGGGTTCGAGTCCTTCCTGAACCAGTCACATTCGGGTCGGGTTCGTACAACTTAAATTATTTAAAATATTTAAAATGTTGCTTAATTATCATGAGTGTCTTTAGAATATTATAATATTAAAAGTTGTTATTTGTTCAAGTATCATGCCAAATAATCCATTATTGCAGATCAAGCAAAATGGATTCTTTCCTGCTAATATCTTATTCCTTGCTAGCACAAATCCTGATGGTGTATGCTATGTCGAGGTAAAATTTGTTTGCTTTACCACAATATGGTTAGCAGTTAGCAGAATGTAGTTAGCTTGTTACAGTTTGTTTGACATTCTGTCACAGACCTTAAATCTAGACAGGGAAACTAATGTGAAGATTAGAAAAGCAATAGAGAAGACTTGCTGAATTTTTTACAGGATTTAGGCCAATATTAGAGCCTTCATTAGGCAGACTGCTGCACTGTGCTTCATCATACACACCTATTCTCTGATGAAATTGCTCATGAACTTTATTCACATGTAATAAACTTCCAGATAAAGAAGACGTATCCTCTGATTGAGAATGCCATGGACCCATCAATATGTTTAATTGTGTTCCAGGAGGAACACTATCAAATTGAGCTTCAGGTCCCAACAGATGGGATTGCAACATGTGTTGAGGATTTGGAGGGAGCCTGAGGTATGTATCATGGGAATCAGAAGGAAGAATTGAAGATTGGGTGTTTCCCCAACATTTATCAGCAGAGCTCTGAGGAAACTCGTCCGATAACTTTAAATGTTCATAAAAAAAGAAAACAAAGCATTGCAACAGGTGTTGAGGATTTAGAAAGGGTCAACTATTTTGTCTCTTCATTCTTCACTTGTTGATCACCAAATAAGAAAACAAAGCATTTCAGCATAAAGAAGGATCTTGTATGAATTTCTTTTGCTGTTTCAACATTTTTTTTCCTGCACTAAATGAATTCATCCAGCCCTGGCTGGGACTTTACAGAAAGTAAGCTCAAAGTGTTCACTGAATCCACTCATCAGCTTCAGCTGTACAAAGTACAAAAAATAGGTAAATTCTGAAACTCAAATCAGTGCTGTATAAGGCCAGCAGCTCATAACTAATCAACATAGAAAATATCTCTGTTTCACTGCTAGAGTTCACTCAGGATCTCCCTTTATGTATCTAAATCTAACACAGTGCCTCTAATGGAAATGGAGAGTGAAGATCAGTTAGTTGTCATGATTCAGGCAACAGAAACAGAAAACATAATCTTCACCTTATAGGAAGATTTTATAGCCTTGATTAGTTGATGATGGTTGCCAACTTGCCATCATATATAGTTTCACCTCGCCTACAGCCTGAACACTTCTCATAGTAAACCTTGTTCGACAAAGGTTGCTTCGCCTCAGAAGTCGCCATTCAAATCGAAATCTGGAGCTTAATTTCTCTGCTCAGCTCAGTTGACTGATCCACAACAGAATACTGATCCACATAACAGAATTAAAACAGAATGTCATGTAAAAATTAAGTCAATTTTCACAAGTTTATATAAGCACTAAATAAATTAGACTAAATGTTAATCACTTAATCATTAGAGATAAAATTTTCAAATTCAGTTAGAGATGGCAAGTCTATGGGCAAAAAACCTTGAAAATTTTAGTCTAATAGTCCATACATTGAAAAAGATGAGCATGTCTAATGCACCTAATGTTTTCACTTCCATAATTACTCAAACTTCCTCTTCTTTTTCACTAATCTCAACAACAGCACAGAATAGGGGGATAACTTCTCTAGGTGTGGATGAATACTTGTTAATTAAATCAACAGACAAACCATCCCCATTGGCCCAAAACAGATCTTTAAGGGAGATCCATATTCCATACAAACAAATACATTATACATGTAGTTACCATAGCGAAGGATGACAGGATGGTGATTTAAATGTTCATATATAAAGAATACCATCTTCTTACCCGCAGATCCTGTGATTTGCCAAATCAACTTCCTGCACAAATGAGTAAATGCCAATTATATGCTATTGCCAACATCATGTTGAGGCCTATTTAAGAATAAGAAATGATAATGACATGATGAATCTGCATTTACATGGCTAGTGCCTAGTACTTAACAAATGAGAGAGTTACACAAGTGGTTGATAATGATGTTTAAAATCCACAGATCAGACAGCCTACATTTGGATTATAACCTCAAAATGATAAACCATGTTAGAATCAAGTCCAAACATAGAACAGAACACACGAATTATCTACGTCAAGCAAACTGTGAATTGATCATGAGAGTTTGCAAATGAATATGGTATATTATTAATTATTGTGAAAAGAAAAATAAAGAATACAACAGCCACTAAAATGGTATATATAGTTCTAGCATATTGTACTTACCAGGCCAATAACAGCAGATGTCACAATAGCAGCCAGAGCACACTGTAAAATAGGCACACAGCAAGTAAGGATCATATCATATTTACCAATATTCTTGTAGAGAAATGTAAAGACAAATAGACGATTTAGACAAAAGGGGAATGAATTTGAACTGAATGAAAATTTCAGGAAAAAAAAGACAAAGAAATACAGAGTAACCTAGTAAACGGCGAAACCGACATATACCTTTTGTTCCTCAATTTGACAAAGCAATTCCTCCCTCTTTTTGCTGAGAGTATTGAGTTTCGTTTGAAGTTTGCTGATTTGATTCAAACACTCGAAAGCAGGTAAGCTGTCTTTGCTTCCAAATAGCAAGGCACAGTGACAAGTTTAAAGTAAATAAAGTTATGCCAAATACTTAAATGATTAATCAACATAGTTCTTGTGAATTTTAATATGGAGCACATTATACTAAAAGCATATCAAGTAAGGGACATACAATGACAGAACTGAATGGGCACTTAACCTTACTGCTTTTACCAACATTGGACACTGGATTTGGTTACTTTCATGTTTATAGTATGTTGTTGTGGAAATTTAAATGGTTAGTAGAATTGGAATTAATCAATCAATAACAAATTAACTTGTAAGCCTGAATCAATTGCTTGAAAAAAGTAATTGAGTTCGTTTCCCCTACTCTTTTCATGAACCCTAACGGTCTAAAATACACCTATAGAGCTACCTTGGCAATTTGATAATTTCTACACATTTGCCCACTTTGAAACCCTAATTGACAGCACAAGCAAACACCCTCCACCGTCGGTGCAGAAGATACAGGGAGAATTAGATCGAAGTGTACCATTCATCACCCTCCCAAAATCAACTGAAACTGATAGCAAATTAGAGGAAATTCGTTAAGTACCAGATTTACGCTCTTGCAAATGCTATATATATGAAAGCACCAACTTGAAGTAACAAACCTCAACGTCAGAATCAGTGACGTGCTTCTTTGTTTTGGTCGAAAAAGTGGCGTGCTTCTCAAACAGGCACGAAAGTCATCGACGGTGGAGCTCCAAGAAAAGTTCTGCACACAAAGCCTCGTTCCAAAAAAACTCTTCGGATTTTGATTCTGATTCAAATGACGCTTATTCTCCATGGATGGAGACGGCGGGTGACGAAGAAGAGAGGGCGGCGGAAGAGAGAGAAGTATGGAAAAGAGCGGAAAGAAGGCGCACAATACAGCGACCTAAGCCGACCTAGCTGACCAAGCCGCCTTGAATTGAGGCCACACATCATCGATTGCCATGGATTCAAGACCGTCTCTACCATGCTCTTCAGAGGCGACAAACACAAGATATATTTAAAAAAACAAAACCTAGGCCCAAACCGCATCAACAAAAGGCCGAATAACTCGAGCATGAAGAATCTACTGATGAGAGGAAGAGTGATAGGGGGCGAGATTGTCGACCGGCAATTGTGAGAAAATCGAAATTAGCAAAACCCTAATTTTAGCAATTATAGTTTGATTTGAGAGAGACAGAAGATACATGTGGAGAAACAATGGAGAAGACACATGCGAAGAGGAAGTTGAAAATCGAATTCAACCTTCCCTAGTTCCCCATCGAAGATTTCCAGATCAATGAATATGAACTTGTGAGAAATCTGGAGAAATAATGGTGAAATTGTTGGAGCGAAATTGATTGAAAGGATAACCGAAGGTAACGTTGAGTCAGTTTCAGAACGTGGAGTGGAGCAGTTTCAAAAGGTAACGTTGAGTCAGTTTCAGAATGTTGAAAGGATAACCGAAGGTAACGTTGAGTTCCCTAGTTGGGAAGATAAAATGTTAGCATGATATGTTTCAGAACGTAGAGTTGGAAAGATAAAAGGTAACGTTGAGTTCCCTAGTCAGTTCCCTAGTTCCTCATCGAAGGTAACGTTGAAAGGATAACCGAAGGTAACGTTGAGTCAGTTTCAGAACGTGGAGTTGGAAAGAAGGTGGAGTGGAGCAGTTTCAGAACGTGAAGGTACATTTGAGTCAGTTTCAGCCGATACAAGTTGGGAAGATAAAATGTTAGCATGATATGTTGCCAGATGTCAGATAAATAGAAAGATACGTGGCTAAATTTTTTGTATTTACACCTTTAATGTATTAGGGTAGATTTACGCGACCGTTAGATACGCTCAAATTTTTTATTATTTACGCTTAAAAGAGTCACGTTCACGAAAAGCGGGGACGAAATCGAACCCACTCATACGACAAATGGACAAACAAGAAAGATTTAGGATATCCGATTTTTTAATGTCACGCTCCCGCAAAACGAAACGTGACATTTTATGTATTAGGTAAATATTGTCCCACGTACGCTTTGATATTGTCTCGCTTACACAAAGCGTGTGCGTGAGTCTGAATTTGGAGGGAAATGGTAGTGTGGGCCCACACGTAGGCTACTAGGACTAATAATGTGATTTTTTATTTGGAAATTATAGTTAATTATTATGATTAGGTCTGTTCGGTGTACCAATTTATCAAGACTTTTTTAAAAAAGAAGTATTTATATGATAAAATATTGTTTGGTGATAAAGAACAATTTTTTTTACAAAAAATACTTTTAGTCATTCTCCCAATACAACTATCAACAACCCCAATCATCAGTGACTTCTGAGATGAACAACGGGGTTGGATCTCGGCGTCGGTTATCAGATATGTGCGTCGGAGATCGGATCCGGGTTCAAGCGGTTGGATTTTGGGGAACGACGGTCAGATCTGAGCGAATGTTCAGATATGCTTGATAGAGGATATGAACGACCATGGAGGGTGGTGTTGGAGACATGGGCGGCAGAGAGGAGGGCAAATAGGGATAATTTGTAGTGGACCCAACCAAATCAGACGAGGACTTGGTGGTAGAGGTGATTTGGGAAGATAGAGAATTTGGTGAGGAGGGCAATTTCACAGTGGCACACTACTTTTAATCCAATTGAAAACGATGACAGCGGCGTAGAGAGGACGACGACGGTAGAAGCGGGTGAAATTGGTTGACGTGCAATTGTAATTTGGGACTCAGCAAGAGGAGGAAGATGATAGAAATGGGAGGTTAATTAGGAAGATGGGGTAATAGACCGGCACAACTTACAAACCTTGACAAAGACTTATTTTAAATAAATGACATTATCAATAACAAGGACATTATAAAGGCACGAGCCAAACAAACCCAGTCTTCTCTAAACCAGACACTTAATTAGTATGCTTAGTACAATTCAATAAGTGGGTCCCGCGCGGACAATAAGTACAGCCAAAGTCCTGCACCCGCGTTACTATTATGCAATATCAAGTGGGTCCCGCGCGGACTATCCGTTCAGTCTGTCGTGCTCCTGCTTCGCGTATGCGTGCATTTGGTCACGTTCCCGCATTTTGTACGCGTGGACAATTGAGTTTATTTAGTGAAAAAATTTGAACGTAGATAGCACCACCCTAGATTTAATATAAAAAAATAAATAAAAATGAAAAAATAGATTATATAACACAAACTAATCTACTATATAATAACTAAAGTAACATGGCGGTTGAGCAGCACGTGCCCCCAGATTTAACCCGTATTTTTCACTATCATGTGTCACAACGGAGATAATTTGCACACGTGTCACCATTATGCTCACTGGTGTTATTTATATAAAAAGCTATGATTCTGAGCGATTCTGGCCTAATTTTCTGACCTAATTGTTCTGAGATTTGCTTTTTATACGACTTTTTTTGATATCTTCATCATTCCAAAAAAAACCTAAGATCTACATTTTTTTTCGCGAATAAACCGATCTCTTTTTTGAATATTGCATACAATTTCGATTCCGAATATAGTTGAAAAGGGTGCAATCAATAAAACAACTGATTTTTTCAATATATGATTTATACAAAACAATATAATATAATTATGATAAACCATAAGAGAAATAATAGAATATGATCACAAAACTGCCTAGAAAAAAATATCTAAAAATAACACATTGTACAAACTGAACCTGTGCAATTAAATGCCCACAAACTGAAATTAACTATGACCAAATACAAAGGCAAAAACTCAATACACCTGCAGAAAACTTGCAACACATAAAAAATAAGACAGTGCACAAAACTCAACATGTGCAATTAAATGGGCACAAACTGAAATTAACTAATGACCAAATACAAATGCAAAAACTTAATACACATGCAGAAAACTGACAATTGCTGACTAATGACCAACACAAATAATGACCAACACAAAAATTGAACCTGCAAAATTGAACAACACAAATAATAGACAAATATAAATAATGGGCTGAAATTAACTAATGACCAACACAAAAAAGTTACACATTGCACAAAATTGAACATGCAAGGCTAAATCTGAACCAGACACACAGCACAGTAAAACTGACAATAATACACAAATACATAAATTATGCAATTGTTGCCTTGATGCCCAAATTCTGCAACTCAATCCTATGAACATGTTCATAAACAGACATTACATAATATTTTATCATTTAAAATATCTGCATTGGTTGAGTGAATCATATTAAATGAAATCACATAAACTATATTTCATTATATATGAAAGATACAAAAAAATGTTTCCCAAGGACAGAAATTTGCCATATCTTATAATTTGAGAAAAGTAATATGTGTTTTATGTTTCCCAGTGACAAATATTTGGCATATCATAAAAATATCCATAAAAAAGCAAAACTTATTATAAGATCTATGCATTCCAAAAATACAAGACTACATCTCTTTCACATAGTCGAATATAAATATATACCATCTCAGTTATTGTAAAACCCTAAACCACAGCAGAATTTAGACATTCAACAGGTAATGCTGAACTAAAGTAGAACTCAGCCTTGTAAGTAATTGTTATTTCATTGCAAACCTAACTGATTTTGATTTTTTTATACTTTGTTTCAGTTGTATTCAGGATTTCCAGAACACAGTAACAAGGTAACAATTCATTTACTATATACTCTGTGCAACATTGAATATGTATTTTTCATGTTCCTATCAATGTTAGTATAGTATCCGTACCTTTAGGTTTTCTTTTTGAGATATTTGAATCCCATTAGTTGCCAGAACATCATCCCCTTCCATATCTCTTCACCAAACTGCAGATATGTTCATATGAAAAAAATTGTCTCAGTTTATGTACAAAGTAATGCTCCATGACATAAATTAAACTGCATATCTGCATACAAAGTGATACAGATAGAAAGAGATAGATACAGAAAGACATAGATTGTGCTTACATTGATCACTTTGGAACTGGGCATGACATATTTCTTCCATATCTGTGCTCAACCTCCAGACATCCTCATCAAGAGAAAAAAATAAAACAAAAATGTTTTCAGAAAAAGACAGTAGATTAAAAGAGAGAGACAGAGAAATAGATCATGCATAAGTAGGAAATAAATTATTGTTTATGTTCTTTAATGAGACATGTTTACCTAAGTCGGTGTAGAATATGCTTAGAGATACTATTACATTAGTCCTTTTTCCAATTAAACAAATACTCTCTCTGAGCATATTCTACACCGACTAATAATACACCCTCCATTTTGAACAATGAAATAAATTACTGTTTTTGTTCTTTAATGAGGCATGTTTACCTAAGTCGGTGCAGATTATGCTCCGAGAGACTATTACATTAGTACTTTTACCAATGAAACAAATACTCTCTCGGAGCATAATCTACATCGACTAATAATACACCCTCTATTTTCAACAATGTCATTTGAAAAAGATGTCTTTCATATATACATCGGAGCCAAGAGCAAAATAGATATTTAGACAAAGAACTTACGTTTATTCTTTCTTTGATGAGGGTATGTATATAGACAAATAGATATGTGCAATCCTCATCAATCTCCAGATATTTACACCATGACAAAATAGTCTGCAACACACCATTTTTTTTAAAGAATTCAGTATTTTCCAGTAAATGCAGAAATCATATACAAAGGTTAAAACTGAAAGTATACCAATTATTTTCAGATGGGGTTTAAATTTTGTTGTATTAAAAACTGATTCTATTTCATAAATTCATTTTTTGTTGTAATTCATATTTTATGTTGATGTTAATATAAATACTGAATTGTTTATTCTGAATTATAGATGTCAAAAATTATACAACACGTGAAGGATATTACAGGTACCCGAAGTAATCATGAACTTAAGGTTTGTGTAATCCGTTTATTTAAAGTTCCAAAGAAAGACGATCCAACTCAATACGGAACGACTGAACTAATTCTAATGGATGAGCAGGTACTGATTAGCAGTTTATATGTTAACATATTGCTTTGTGTATTTACTAAATTGTGTGCCTAATCTTGCAATTAAATTCAATTCTGTGATTTTAATTATGTGATATCATTTTTCAGAGTGACAAAATCCATGCAGTAATTGTGTGCCTTCATGGTTAGCTTATCTTTATTAAAAGAAGGAGATGCTTATTTGATTTCAAATTTTGGAGTTTCCCTATATGATATACCATTTAAGTTTTCTGATCACAAGTATAAGGTCATATTTTATCGAAACACTACCATTAAACTATGCTCGACCATTTATGTTCCTGTTCATGGATTCAACTTTACTGCATTTGAAAAAATCCTCGACGAGTCATTGGATAAATGATTTCTTTATGGTAAGTTGTTTTTGAATATTTTCATATTAAAATCATTCAACTATAATGCAGTTTATATGTGTATAATATGCTTCATTAATATTGTACATTTTATATGTAGATGTTATTGGTCAATTGGTTGGAATCGGTGATCAAATAGTGACCTTTACTAAAAGCAATGACAAAGATGGTAAAAGAATTAATTTGCAATTAATGGATGCAAGGTATTAAATAGTTATCATTTTTTATTAATTTTTAATATCATTACACACAATAAACATTTTCTGTTAATCAAAATGATGATTTCTAACTTTTATTTTGTTCATATCACATTAACAATATCATTAATTGTACTCTATGGGATGATTTTGTTGATTTATGTCGTCCATTTATTGGCGCATCAAATCAAAATACGATCGTTGTTATAGTTCAGTTTGCGAAGCTTGGGAAATGGAATAATTCACCTAATGTGTCAAATGGATATTATGGCACAAGGGTGTATTTTGACGATGAAAGTATTAGCAAGATTTCAAAGTTCAAGGAAAGGTATATTCTGATTTTGTATTTTTACATATCTGTTTCTGAAATTGTTTTGATATTTTGTTATATTAATTGTAAATAATTTACTATATTATTTCTTAAACGTTAGTATATCAAAACAATCTGCTTCAAAAGGTGGTAATAGTTGTGTACAACTATCAAGTGAGCGATCATATTCTTCTGCTGATATTTTCTTGGATGTGAGTGCAAGAAAAACCTTGGATGAACTTTATGAACATCTTCATGAGCGTGGAACGGTAAGTTAAGAGTAGTTTATTTTTTAAACATTTTATATATAAATACTAGGTTTTCTGAATTACTTAGTTTTTAAGGTTATTTAATTTTTATTACATTGATAATGACTACAGGTTATCCAGACTATTGTTCTTGCCACCATTGACCATATTGAAGATTCATTTGGATGGTACTATAATTCATGCAAACGGTGTAAAAGCAAAGTGCAAGCACAAGAAGAACAATTTTGGTGTAGGAAATATGATGCATTAGTGAAATATGCAATTCCTAGGTAATGAATCTATGATAAAATGAATTTTACTGGTTTTTGTTTATTGAGTTATTTATATATGTTTTATTCTGTGCAGATTTTGTATTCAAGTTAATGTTATAGATGTATCTGGGACTGCTCAACTGACTATCTTTGATAGAGAAGCTACTCATTTTTTAAAGAAATCAGTCACAAGCATTATTGAGTCAATAGATAAGGTAATTTTTTTGGTTTTAAGGGAAGTTTAAAAAATGCGAAGTGAGAAGTATAAAATGATTATGACTTCAGTAATTCATTTGTTTTCATTTTTATTTTCAGGATGAGGACATTAGTATCATCCCAGACGATCTAAATGTGTTGTTAAATAAAAAAATGTTGTTTAGGGTTCTGATTTTCCAATTTAATATTAGTAGACTTCCATCTGCTACGGCATACACGGTAACAAACATGACAGATGATTTGACTTTGATTGAAAAGTTTGAACAATGCAGTTTAGAATCAGAGGTATGCATTCTTCATTTTATTTGTTGTTATTTTCAAATTTGGGATCTTGAATTGATCCAATTTTTTTTGCTTATTATAGGAAAATCAGGCATCACTCGATGTGGAGACTGATGAGGTGTCAAAAGTGTCATCAAATGAAATGGCAACACCCCGTAAACGCGAGTATATAAACATTAATGATAAGGAAGAAAATAGCAAATCTGAGGAGGAGGAGGAGGAGAGTGATAAATCTGAAGATAGTCATATTACGAATCATGGCAATGGATCAACCACAAAGAGGAGGGTTACTCTAAAGAAAGTGAAGAAGGAAAAGTTAGACTAACTTGTGGTGTTTTTTCTATTATTTGAGCCAGTACACTATTTAGTTTGTCAGAGAATTAATGTGTTTTGTTTCAGTTTTTACATTTGGTATGATGTTGCTAAACGATTGAATGAATTTATGTTGGATTTTTCTTTTTATCGTGTTATAGTTTTGTGTGGTGAATGTGTTTTGTGCTAAACCATTGAATGAAATTCAATTCGGTCTCATAAATACCTAAGGTATTGAGTAAAATTGATTAACAATTTGTTATGAATCAGTTCTGAATTTTTTTATTAACATTCAGTTATTTTTTAAACAATTTGATTATCGAAAAACATAACTGAATATGGATAAAATTAAACACTTTTTCATGCTGAGTATTCACATTGAATTATATAGCAGTTATGCAATATTATTAATAATATTCAATTATTGAACAATACACAAGTATTCAGGAAAAATGATTAGGCTAAAATAACTCGATGCAGAATATGCTTTGAGATGGTAGTAGAAGAGTGGTTGCTCTTAATACCCTCGAAGAGCATACTCTGCAGCGAGCAGACTATGCATAATATGCTTAGGTTGTTTTAACAGGCAGTTGTTCTTATGAAAGACCTTAGGGTTGTTTGTAAAATCCTTTAAGGAATGTATTAAATTAATGTGATAAAATATTACATAATATGGAAATAAATTGTATATCAGTATATACATATGGCCAATATATCTCCTTAACTTTAATTTCATGTCTGAAAACTTAATAAAACTGTATCTTTAATTAAAGGATATCTTTTCAATATGCACATGTACGAATTTTTTTAATTATTATGTAAAGTATACATTTTGCTACATGTGTCTATAATTGTGATAAGATCTTTTAATTCTTTCTCAAGTTTACAACCACAAGTATAATGTATCTATAAATGTGATAAGATCTTTTAATTATTTCTAAAAATTGAATCCGAGTACTGTATAAAACATAGCCTCTTACTTTGTTTCACACATAACGTTTAGCATCTCATTTTACCATTTATTTGCTTTCTAAGAATCAGTTATGGTTCATCCTATTGCTCATGACATCTCAGTTCATACTGATGTTGTTTTTCTTTCTGACATGTTACCCGAAAGCCACTATTTCAGATTTCCACGTATGGCTAATAACTTCTACATGAGACTTTCGTTACCTATTGATCTATCTGACGAGGTGAAGTACATCAAGTGTTCGATTTCTATGCCAATTGGTCTTGCAATTGTTACAGAAAGGTACTGTTTTATTTAATATAGGTTGAAAACATTATGCCTATAAAAATTCTTTCGTATTCATGTGTAACTTTAATACAATGTTTTTAACATTATTTAGATGAAGTTAAGCCATTTTTTTCATATCCTATCAATGTATTCAATGTATTTGTTACAGGTTTAAACATGATTTAGACGAAGTTAATAAGCGATTTTGTCCCTTCATATATGAGAGATACCCTATTTTGTTCCCGAACAAACAGCTAAACTGTGCAATCAAGAATGTCGCTGGCTATTTTGGACCAACTGAAGAGGCTGATTTTCATTCAACGTTTAGTTCCTACAATCCTATGATTATTGTTCTTACACAGGCTGAATTGAACGAAACTGGGCTTGAAGAAATGTTTATACAATATGGCCATGATCGTTATTTACGTATCGATTCATTGTCTAATGAAAAACATAATTACATCACATGGAGTAACAGTGATGTAAATATATGGATTGAAGGTGAAGGGAGAGAGTATTTGCTGAAATTCAGTAGTAAATGCGTGTTAGCATGGCAACTGTCGTGTATTTATGATATGGAGTATGAAATCTCCGGACTTGAACTTTGGGCTGTATTGGATGAATTTGCAAAGATTAATCGTCTACCTTGGCAACACTTAAATGTTAGGCAGGCTGTTATTAATTTATCAGATGAAGAAGGAGAAGACGAAGAAGAACAAGCAGAAGCAGAAGCAGAAGAAGAAGAAGAAGAAGAAGAAGAAGAAGAAGAAGAAGAAGAAGAAGAAGAAGAAGAAGAAGAAGAAGAAGAAGAAGAAGAAGAAGAAGAAGAAGAAGAAGAAGAAGAAGAAGAAGAAGAAGAAGAAGAAGAAGAAGAAGAAGAAGAGGAGGAGGAAGAGGAGGAGGAAGAGGAGCTTTTAAAGAAGATGAATAATAAATTGCTAAGAATTTGTCATGTTTTATATTATTTTAAAGTTAATTAGACTATTTAGAATTATTCTATGCCATTTCTTGTCATGTTTGAAATTAGTTTAAAGTTATTTGGAATATTTAGAATCATTCTATGTTATTTTGTTTTGATGACAAGTGATTGTTTGTTATATAGCATTTGTTAAATACATTTACTAAACCAATTAGTTTTGTTATTGAGCCAATCATGATAATATTTAGAAACAGAGTTAAATTTTTTTTACACTAATCTAAATAAGTGCAAAATTATAATATAGATATATTAAACATTATGAAGATCGTTTCATATCCAATTTAAACTTAATTTTATTGGCCCAATCCACAAAAAATATATTATAAGTATAGCAGAATTCATGAAAAACAGTTTTATGTAATTATGTTGTACTTGTCAAAATAAATTGCATATCTGTTTAATTGAAAATTAATTAGGTTATTATGTGGTATACAAATTATGAATAAAACTAATTTCAGTAAAACTAAAATTGGAAATTACTTAGGTTATTATTTGTCTGAATTCGGGTAAGGCAACTAGATATATTAAACATTATGAAGGTCGTTTCAAATCCAATTTAAAATGAATTTTATTGGCCCAATAATCAAAAAAACCTATTATTATCTTAAGTATATCAGAATTCATTAAATACAGTGTTATGCAATTATGTTGTCTGAATTTGGGTAAGTATATTATACAATGATGTAAATTGTAAGTAGAAAAAATATATAGCATATTAATAAATCTGTACGTTTATATTTGAGAATATATATTTCAATTAGAATCATTCAAAAACATATACAAGGATAGTGTATAAAACTTCTATGTATTATAAGAGGTCTGTATATGTAAATATATGGAAGATCATTTATTAACATATATTACAAAGATATCTAAGGTGAGTAATTATAACTTCTATATATCCTGTGAGATTTGAGAAAGACTGAGGGTTGTTGTTTTATCAGAAAACCTAAAGGTGATGTTCATCGTTAATGTAAAGTGATGGATGTGGTTATATGAGAACCCTAAGATGCTGTTCATCGTGAATGTCAGATCTATTGCTGAGTTTTGTTACAGGTATACCATATGTTTAACTTGTGTTATTTATTATGCGTTGTTGTGTTTGTTTATAGGTAAAGAAATCAGATTAGTTCATAAGGTGTATATATTTTTAAACCTAGAATTTCAGGATGGGTTTTGCTAAAGTTTTTTTTGCATGCTTTGAAGAAAAATGTGCAGGTCATAATAACTAAACCTAGAATTTCAGGATGGGTTCAATTTGATTACTACACTAAAAGTTAGTGTATAAAGCATACCTTTAGTTCTTCTTTTTCCTCTATATATATTATCCACTCTTCCTGATGAGATCTCCATAAGCTCAGCTCCCATGTTTAGCTTTAAGAAAAAGAATATATATATATATATATATATATATATAATGAGTAGAAAAGTAAATCAGCAAAATCAAAATAATAACGGTATTAACCATGAATTATTTAAATATTGTACTCATACCTTTACTTATACTGTATGAATGATCCTAGGATATGACAATGTTGTTTCTGTCATCCAAATTTGCATTCTGCATTACTGATACAAAAATACATCAGTAATAGTTTGTAAAAAATGTACCACATGTCCTGATATCCAATTCAAAACTATGAAACAGAAAAACATTACCTGACTGTGTGCATAACATGTAAATATTACTTCTTGAGATGATACCCTGATATCATTTTTTTTTATATTACACCTGTAAGTGCAAACATTTATTGCCATGTAAGTAATTATTTAGTAAAGCAAATAACAAAGTTTGATAGTACTAAATTATACATATTAATTACACCGGACTTTAAAGGTTTGTCATCCTTAGGATAATCATAATATCAGGTTTATGAATCTCATATCATAATAATCTACATTGGAGCTAATATGTTGTATTTAATGCATGTAAGAGAATTAGAAATTTTGTACACAGAATAGGAGTTCAAATATGATAAATACACTATGTAAACCGTATGGTTGGTAATATGAAATATTGAAACTGTACGGTTGGTAATATGAAATATTGACCTTTCATACTATGAAGCTATTTAATTATTCTATTTCCTGATATTAATTTTAATTCTCTTATCAATTACAGTTGGAGTACAAACATGGAATCATAGATAGGAATTTATTTGCAAAGGTTAGATACATTTGTCATTACAAATACTATTGATACATGATTATTATAGTTCTGTATACATTTGAATAATTCTTATTTCAATATAACATGTACACATCAATTTATTTACTTTGTTATATGTAAGACATATGTTTTATCCTTAGGTTACACATGATATGAGTTTTAGATTCTTTTGATAGGCATATAAACCAGATCTATTATGTTTTATTGGATGCATGCAACCTATATAGCTATTATGTATTTAGAATTGGATTGATAATCTCTAAAAAATCAATCAAACAAATGAACAACTTGAACAGCAAACATGATTATCTTTCTTGAAGCTTATATTAATGTATTTAATATTAATATTAAAAAATAATTATAACATATATAACCTAGCAGATTGCAAAAGTATTCCAGTTCGTGGTTTGAAGAGAACAAGTTATCTATAATGGCTATTATGTATTGCAGAAATCGGTTGTTGTGAAGAGGAAAGGGCTTTAACTTGTGAGAGAAAGATTTAGTCAAATCATTTTCAACTCAGCAACAGTAACATGTAATCTATTTTCAATGAATAATGTTCTATTTATAATCTGGATATATTAAACATGGGAGCTGAGCTTTAGTCAAATCATTAATTATTACACAGGCCTTTACTTATACTGTATGAATGAATTATTTAAATATTAGTGTAAGTTTGTTCATTTAGGGTGACAGAAAAAATACTACATGCAAAACATGATTACACACTCTGATTGTAAGTAAATCTATTTTCAATACTATTTATTTTGTTTAGAGTCACAAAAAAAATAAGAATTAGATCTAGATGTGTTAAGTTTGTTGATTTAGGGTTACTAGATGTTTTTGATACAATTATAATACTAAATACTAAATGTAAAACATGATTACACACTATGATTATAAGTAAATCTATAGATTATAGATGCTGGGATACATGTATGTCTCTCATTTAAAAAATTCAGAGTTTGTCTCCAATGCTCATTATGAGTCCAATCCGAGATCTCCTATACAAAGAATATACAGGAATATATTAGTATTGAACATATTATATATAAAAAAAAAATACTTTGGTGTACAAAATTGAAAAGATTACTTCTGACCTTAATGTAAACGATAATGCAGTATATGTGTTGTATGTGTTGTTTTAGTGTTGATGCCTGTAATTGTATAAAAAATTGAATTCAGTAAACATAATAGCAATTAAAACATAAAAAAACAGAGGACACAGACATGTTTGAGAGAGAGAGAGAGAGAGAGAGAGAGAGAGAGAGAGAGAGAGAGAGAGAGAGAGAGATGAGAACAGTCTTTACATTTATCCTTTCTGGAGTTTGCCACAATAGTCTTCCACATTTCTTCATCAATTGCGTAGATTTCTTCATCCAGATCTCCAAGCATAATCCTATTTCCAGCAAATGTAATGTACAAAATCATAAGCTTCATCAAGTATCTTAATGTTTTCGATCTCATTGTATAAGCTTGATAGAGAATATAGAGAAAAACAAAGATAAAATACAGAGGACACACATACATGTTTTAGATCTGGATCTATAGGTTTAATAAAGGATACAGAGAAAGAGATATAGAGGACATAGAGAAAGAGAAAGAGATAGAAGACACAGAGAAAGAGAAATAGAGATATCGGACACAGAGAAAGAGACAGAGTGCACAGAGAAAGAGAAATAGAGAGAAGAGACATTTAATATAAACTTTTCACCTGCGTTTGTTTCAATCGAAGTCTCTAGATAGATTGGTAAAGTAATTTTAATTGGGTGAGGGTTGATAATTGGGCCTTTAAATGAAAGCACAATTAGTCCATTAAGACTGTTTCGTTGTGTTTATACTCGGTTATATTATATTTGGGCCAATAAGCCCATAATAGTACCGATTAATATCTGTTACATATACATTTTTTGTTTAAAAAAAACACACTATACAAAATGTCATAATTATGATAACAAGCAATAAAACAATCGCCGACCCAATAAGCCCATTAACTTACATTTTTTATTGGGCCAAACCAGATTTTTTTTTTTGTTGGGTTTATTAGGCCAAACCAGAATTTATTGGGCCAAACCAGAATTTATCATCACATATTAGGTGACTAAAAGAGTATAAAATATATATATTTAAGTGGATCGATTTTGATATATTATTTATTCTAATGTCAAACCGGATTTACCTAAGTTAAGATATTTTTATTGTTTTCATATAATATCAGATGTTACGTACAAATAAACGAAAATACTTTTTTTTCTCCCCAAAAACTATATGAAGAACAAACTTGATAAAATATATGAAATCAATAAATTTAACGATAAAGAAATTGATAGTTGAGTTTATTAGAAACATGACTTTGGAAATTTAAGGTTTTTAAATATCTTAAAATTTCCAGATAAAGTGAAAGAGAAAGACAGAAAAGAAAACTAACATTGGATCTTATTCTGGAATTTGCCAGAATATTATTCAAAAAATCTTCATCATCGGCGACTGTTTGTTCTTCCAGATCTCCAACCCAGAAACATGTTTCAACCAAAATCAAATGAAACTAACATTAGATCTGGTGCCAGAGAAGATAAATCATAGGTTAAAATTAAATGATCCATAAAGCGACTTCTATCGAGATGAATATAGAGACTGACAAAGAGACAGAGAAATAAAATTACCTTTGAAAGATCTGGATCTAAAGATCAGACTGTTCTTCCGGATCTGATAATGAACCTCCATCTCTGGTGACATTTTTTTTTCGATCAAAAGAATGTTTAGGTTTCTGGGGAACATATGAATGTAAGATCGATATTAGTTAAGGTCACTTAGAGAAAGAGAATGCATACAAATGGAGATGTTCATTCTGTGCTTTCACTGAAATTTGATGATGTCGAAAATGGAAGATGAAATCGGAAAGAAAAGTGGATATTAAATGTGAAAAGATTGAAAATGGTAACTCTGGAAATTGAAGGTCGTAGAAGGAGAGAAGAGACGCGTCCCATAGAAGCTTCAAAGTTAGAAATGGAAAGATTGAACCAGAACCCTAAATTTGGAAAGGGAGAGAGAAGAGAAGCGGCGCAGAATGAAATGTTGAAATAAAAACAGAAAGGAATTTAGGATTTGAAGAGGGAATCTTACTTTTCGATAATCTGGAATTGGCAAGAAACTTCATCCATGTCTGATTTGAAATCGTGTCCTGGGTTTTCAAGTGTGCCCTACACTTCCACTTTCGAGATCGACATCTTTTTGCCTTCGTCATCTGCATGATAAATAGGAAAATTAGACACAAAGACATCTAAGAACCTATCAACAAATAGCTCAGATTTGTAAAAAAAAAACATACCTGTACTGTTGTTCTTCAGTTAATTTATAATTATCCTTTCAGAAGGAACTCGATCCCTAGAAAATGAGACCGGTTACTGGATCTGAAAAAATTGCAACAAAAATTCAGAGATTTTAAAAGAATCGATAGAAATACAAAGCGGAAGATGAAGAGGAAGATGAAGAGAAACACAAACTTGAATTTCCAAATAGAAATCGCCATGGATTTTGTAGATCTTGAAATGGAAAGAAGTTGAAAATATAACATCCCCAAATCGTAACCCATTTGGAAAGGTATTACAGCCAGTGACCTCGGTGTTCCTTACCGAAGTCACCCAAGCCTTTACCGGTTTAAACACAATCATGAAACACAAATAATACAAAATCATTGTAATATTTAATTAAAACATGAATCCCGGGATTATATCCCAATCCCGAATAGGACAAATATACAGAGTTAAATCAAACACAGCGGAAGTCTTTCTTAAAATATTACAAAAAGGGTTGTGATCACCATGATCACCTGCCCAAGGATCTCAACCTAATTAAAATCATTAAAACATCAAAACAACCGTCATCTTCATAGTCAATCTAGTCTCCTCATATCTGCACTCTATCTGATGTGCCGAATCGAACGGATGACACCAGCCCACATGCGGAGAACAATGTTCGTGGGTTAGTCTAATGAAAGACTATGCAAGGGTACAAAGCAGAGTGGTTCGAAGTAGTCGTATTAGGTTAGACTCATCGTTTCTCGAATAATAACCGATAACGATAGTCAACCACCATACTTCTACTGGAATATATCAAAAGATATGATCAAGAGAAGACTCCAACTGAAGTGAGCCTTATGGAAAATATTCAAGAGAAGACTCCAAAAGAACGAGTCTTATCAGAAGCATGACAAGTGTCTGGAACATTATAGTTTCACATACAAGCGTTTTAAAAACTGACGAGATGTTTCGGTTCACAACCAACCTCACCGCTTAACGCGAAGCCAAATTGGAAAGAGAACGTACTCTGATCAAGTCTAAACGAGTTTTCCTAGCCGCACTATTACTTAGTTGCGCTACTCATTGAGGGTATATTAATCATGTGCGAACCTACGACACTTATCTTGTTTAATTCCAAAACACACAATTACGTTATAAACTTTTATGATCAGCTCGTCCCGAGATGAGAGATCTTTTGGGAACACTCCCAAGATTGTGACACTGTTTAAGTGCACCACCTCTTTACCCGAGTATAGAGGTAGGTCATGACCATCCAATTGGTATTAGGTGGGGACGAGCCACCTCTCTACCTGATTATAAAGAAACGACTGGACTCCAAGGCCTCAGTAACGTTCCTACAAATACTCGTTCTAACTAAATAGTTCAGAACAGTCAAATAATCCACAATAAATCCACATAAATACCCTTGAGGCTATCAACATAAGTATAAATATAATAGCGTTATTCTAACAGATATACAACCTATTATAATATAATATTTTAACTTTCCAAAACAGTTGACAAAACTGTTCCTAGACATGAACAATAATCAATCCAAATTAATTAACAATTAAACAATTGATAATTAATGGAAATATGGAATGATAAGCAAAAGCGAACCGCCACTTGCCTTAGATCTGACGAAAGCTTAACGGCTCTAAAGACGACGATTCCCAGGTCTGATCAGGGACAGATCTCGGATCTTAAATCCTTCTGGAACGACCCATAACAAGACCCTAAGTTACATTCAATATCTATATATATGAATCTAAAAGAATAGGGAAATAATCAAAGGGTCCAAGCCTCGCCCGTAGCCAAATACCCAAGAACACACACTTCGGGCAAGCTCACCGCGGGTGCGGTCGGTCCTCACCGCGGGGTGCGGTCATGAGACAGGGGCAGGGGTTCGACAGAATTTCGGGGAGAAAACTTACCCAAATCGATCCCTTTGGCTTCGATTCGTTCTTGGCTTAGTTTCCCACCTTCTAAAGCTTCAAACCACCTCTAAGGATCACCCTTCTCTTGCTCGAAAAGAGGTTCGAATCCTTCACAAAACAAGCTCAACTTCAGCACAACAATGGAGTTTTGCTCTGAGGAGGAAGATGGTGATGAAGCTACTTTGTGGCTTCTCCTCCGCCTCTCTCTCTCCATTTATAGCCTCACGAGACTGCCCAGAAGCTTGACTGCTGACGTCTGACCGCGGGGTGCGGCAGGGTGCGGTGGCCAACGCTGAGCCGCCTTCAAATCTGGCCTTCACCGCGGGTGCGGTGGCTTGGTCGCGGGGTGCGGTCAAGGCCAAATTTGCCCCCTCCGTCTCCTTTTGTCGTTTTTACTTAAGTGGTAAAATATTTTTAACTCCGGGTTAAATATATTTGTACACGAACGACCTTTTAACCCAAAAATACCTTTAACTGTATTTTATATTACTCAGAAAAATATTACAGAGACTAAACATCTCACATGATGTCTGTATCTTCTCTGAATTTAATCTGACTTGTAATATGGGCATTAGAAAATTTCAAAATTACCCCTACAAAATGAGGGATATTACAGAAAATCTAAAAGAAAGTGAAAGAGAGAGTTTTGGAAGTGAATCTGGAAGCTGTGCCGAGAAATGAGAAACGGATCAAGGTTAGGGTTTTTTTGTTGCTTAAGCTACCACTTATATGTAAATGGGCTTTAATGTGCCAATTTGAACATAATGTCTGGCGAGGACTAACGCGGCCCTGAGAGGAAAGAATATGAGATTAGGGTTTTGGTGTTGGTTATCTGAAAAGCTAATATTGGGCTTCGTCCAACTAGATCGATATTGGGCTTAAAAACGAGATCGATCTTGGGCTTCAATTTGGTTTACATTGGGCCATGATTATGTTCAGATATCTTAATACAATATTTTGGGCATATGTCCATTATTATTTATAATTTTGTAATAAAATGTAATAATAGAAACAATTATATATTGTTTATTTATTATATTTTTAATAAGTATATAATATCAATTTTGTAATGTATTAGGCCTATATTTCGAAAATATTCTAACTATATTTTTTTTTCTATAACTCATGTAAAATCAAACTATAAACATCTCCTTAATTTTTTACTTATAGAAGTAGATACATTTTTAATATGCAAAAAAAAATTCCAATTTGCGTATTACAACTGAATACAATGTAAAAAAAAATTAATTTCAAAAAATATTTGATTATGCAGGCTTCGTTTGTTATGGACGAATTAACTCGACATAACAGAGCGATGAGATTGGCTGTTATTAGAGATAAACGACAATGGACAAATTCAAATCAATCAGGTGACTAAATAGCATTTAATTCTTTCACTGTTGTTTTCGATCAAGTTAAATATGAACTTGAATATATAAATTCATTATGCAGGATATATTCATGAAGTTAGTAATAATTCATTCGTTAGTGATCGGATCCCCATGTCCAACATTTCAAATGGTTAGTAATGTTATTTGATAAAGTCTTTAGTTAATTCGTTTTGAACATGTATATTGTAATAAATGTTTGATGTTATATAATATCATATTGTAATGATTTAATGATTGTAAATTAAAGTAAATACATTTGTAACTATTTTATAAAAATGAATATATATAATTGTGGTATTGTTTTTTTCCTTATGCTTTAAATTTTGTAACACATATGCATTTATTTATGCAATACACCAAAATATCACACCGTCGGCTTTGCATGTACCCCGAAGTGATCAAAACGTTCATAATTCATGTTTATCTATAAGTATTCGAGATCAAGAAAATGACGGTATATAGTAGTAGATTGTTACTTTTTTTATGAAATATGAATAATAATTTTGTTTTATTGTCTATAATAAGCAGTTAATGATATAACTATTTATTTGTACTTTCATTGAACAATGTCATGTATACAGAACAAAATCATAAGCACAATGTCGAAGAAGGTATGTTACTCTTAAAAGTTATATTAAATAGCATGATTTATGTATTTTAACTAATTGATTTTTATGTTCATGCACAACGTAGCTCGGCATAGGAGGAAGTTGAGAATGAATGTTATACGACATAAGCAACATGGAACATCACTAAATGATTCAAGTTATGAATAAAAAATCCCATTAGTTTAAATTAACAACTCATGTGTTAAAAGGTTTAAGCAAACTTTGTGCAGGAAATGTACTTGAAAGTCTTGGCAACTCTGTACTTACCCAATCTACATCATTATCTATTATTGTTCATGGTTAGTTATTAATTAATAATATTTTATATTTTATATACTTTCATGCATTTATTGTCTTAAGTTTTAGGTTTTCGAATCAATAATCATTTAATACTTAAATGTGAAGGGACAAGAAATTCATCTATTTTGCCAAGTCGTACTAATGAAGTTGACATAACAAATGTTGAACAATGTACGTTAGTAAACAGTAAATATTAATTGAGTTATTTATTGCATTTCAATATTTGTAATTATTTTCCACTGATAATTTAGCTCGACGTAAGAGGATGTTGAGAATGAATGTGATTAGGCATAAGAGGCATGGAACACCATTAATTAAATTAGGTTAACAAAAAATCTTTAATTTCATTTTAAATCCTTAATGAATTTGTTTCCCTTGCATCTAATTGGATATGCATATACATTCCACATTCATCAAAATATCTGATCACTTACATATTTTCATTTCAGGAACTACCAATTCATCTGCGTTGGCAGAGTGTTCATCTACATTACCAAATTTAGGTAATTTTGTAATTAAAAGCATTTGTTTTATGGTTTATATCCATAATAAGATCATGTTTTCCATTACGTATATATGGAGGGCACTTTCGGCGGCTTTAAGGTCAAAAGGTGAAATAGTGCTTACCGTTGCTTCAAGTGAAAATGCAGCTCTCCTAATACTCGGTGGCAGAACTGCTCATTCGAGGTTTAAAATACCTTTGCAAGTTAATGAGGATTCAACGTGTCATATATGTTCAGGTACGAAACTTTCTGAGTTGATATGTGCCGCCAAACTTATTATCTGGGGTGAAGATGTCATGACGAACATGTACTGTTTTGAAGCTTTAGACAGGACATTACAAGATATTTTACGAGCTACAAATCCTCTTAGTTTAGAACAGCCTTTTGGAGGAAAAGTCGTAGTATTTGGTGGAGACTTTAGGCAAATCCTACCCGTTATCTCAAAAGGGAGTAGGGAAGATGTTGTTTTTGCTACAATTAATTCCTCTTATTTGTGGCATCATTGCAAAGTTCTTACGCTGATAAGGAACATGAGGATTCAACAAGGTACATCTGAATCTCAAATCCAAGAGGCAAAAGAATTTTCGGAATGGATATTAAGCATTGGAGATGGGACTGCAGGTGTTGATAATGATGGAGAAGCGCAAATAGAAATCCCCGATGAACTATTGGTCAAGGATTATGATTTAGATCTGATTCCAGCAGTTGTTAAATCTGTCTATCCCTCTCTAATGGAAGATCAGTTGTCTCCTGCATACTTTGAAGAACGAGCCATTCTTGCTCCAACACACGAAGAGGTAGATAAAGTTAATGAATATATATTGTCTTCTTTGCCTGGTGATGAAAAGATATATCTCAGCTCTGATAGTCTGTGCAAGGCAGGTTCTGTTAAAGACGATGATGCGAGTATTTATACGTCTGATTTTTTGAACAGTCTGAGATGTTCTGGTCTGCCAAATCATGTCCTCAAACTAAAGGTTGGTGTGCCTATTATGCTGCTCCGAAATATTGATCAAACTTTAGGTTTATGCAATGGGACGAGACTGATAACCACGCAACTTGGCAGTCATGTTATACAAGGGAGAATTATCTCAGGCAACAATATCGGACATACGGTGTTGATTTACTCGCATGATAATATCACCATCAGACACTTCATTCCCTTTCAAGTTTCAACGAAGACAATTTCCCTTGAGTGTATGTTTTGCTATGACCATAAACAAAAGCCAAGGCCAATCTCTTGCAAATGTTGGTTTGTATCTTCCACGCCCTGTTTTCAGTCATGGTCAGTTTTATGTTGCATCGTCAAGGGTAACTAGCAAGAAAGGTTTGAAGATATTGATTTGCGACAAAGACAAGAAGAGGTATAATACTACAACTAATGTAGTATACAAGGAAGTTTTTAATAATTTGTAGTCATTTTGAACATCGTTCCACATTTAATGTTTTTTGTTTCATTCTCATGTGTTTTATGATCATTTTTAGTATTTCTGCTGCTTTTAGTAGTATTGATGTAAGTGGTGTGACTATATCTATTTGAAACACTAATTAGCCAATTTTAGTATTAATAAAGTTATGGAGAGTGTTGTCTCTCTTTATATAATTAGTCTTTTGTATATCTTGATGACAATTTTAATATTCGGTTATTCATGTTTTATTCAAATAACTAATAAACAAAATATTCAACCAATAACTCATTCATAATTTAAAAATATTTTTATTACAAATGAAAAAAAATAAACAAATACCGTGCAAGACACGTGTATTATAGTTACGAAAAAGCTAAATACACGCGGTTTTTTAGCTAAATGGACGCGATTCTGTGCGCTTACGGTACGCGCATAATCTGATGCGCCTAACATACGCGCACAGGGCTATAACCAGCATTTTAGGAAAATGAGGAAGAAACCCATGCGTGTAGCGTAGGCGCATGGTAAATGGGCCGGCCCACTTACGTGTGCGCGTAGCATACGCGCACGGCCAATGTTATAAGGTACAACGTCGTCTTCTTCCTCCTGGTCGACGAAATCGAAAAAAACCCTAACATTTTAATCGCCTGATTCTTCTTCCTTCGTTGGTTGATTCTCAAAATTGGCAATGGATTCTTCTTCCTTGAGTGATTCCGAGCTCGAGGGTGGCAAAAACGACGGAAATGGTGGAGGCCAAGATCGGCCGGTGGGCGGCTGTGGCGCCGGCGTCGTCTCCACAGCGGCTTCGATGGAGGAGGAAGGCGGCGTGGCTTCTGGGGTGGCTGTGGCGCCGGTGGTGGAGGAGGTGGTGGCTGCTGGGGTGGCAGGAGGGACGCCGGTGGTGGTTGGGGTGGAGGAGGGTGATTTGGGGGTTTTGGGTGGAGGGAGACCGCATACGATATTTCAGGCAAATGTATCGGTGGAGCCGGAAGAGGCAGAGGTCCCAAACGCTCAGATTTCTACTGGTCTCCATCAGGTATTTTTTCGATATTCTAAATTGATATTTTATTTCCAACTAAAATGTGTATGTAAATTGAATTGTATAACTTATAAAATGGATTAGTTGTAAATTTCATTTGAAAGTAATTGTGAATTTTAATTAACATGTTTTTGTGTATTTAGAATATAAATTATGTTTCCGACGTAGTTGTTTATGTGTTAGTTGTGAATTTGATTTGAAATTAATTGTAAAATTTGATTATGAATTTTGTGTGAAGTTAGACTAGAAACTATCCATAATATTGTGCATAGGTTAGGATTAGAAATTCTTAGCTGTGTTTTTTTTTAATAGTTGTGAATTTAGATTTGAAATTAGTTGTGAATTTTGATTTGAAATGTTATATGAACTTAGACTAGAAATTCTTTATAATATTGTGCATAAGTTATGATTAGAAATTCTTAGCTGTGTTTTTATTGTTAAAAATAGTTGTGAATTTAGATTTGAAATTAGTTGTGAAACTATACCCAAAGTAATAGAGTAGAAATACCCATTTGATTTACTTAAATTATCTTTAATTTAGACGTTACAGGGGGGTCTTAACCCCTTCGGGTCGGACAGAGCCGACGCCAGTGGCTGATCGTCGCAGACCACGTATAGGGTTGTCAGATTCTATACGTCGTCGTGCTGCTATCCATGTGGATATATTATCTGTTTCTGCCCCTCCTCCTCCGACCGTCATTGTTGATGATGTTTATATGGAGCCTGCTGATGAGCATATATAGGTAGATTTGCAGCCGATGACAACAGACATGGCTGATGATATGCACTCGCAGATGGATGATGATTTAGATTATGTTGAGTCATTAGAGCCGAGGTTGAGGACTGAGGATTTGAGTCGTGACGAGTCTCCCCCTACCCGGTCCCCCTTATTCTCCTCTCATGGCCCGTCTTTTGTCCCCTATCCTGAGTTTGGTGTTGGTCAGTTTGTTGCGTCACCCGTACGCCCCTCCACTTCTGCACATCCACCTCCCGTTCCCCCTTCGGGTCATGTTGGTGATTTTGATCCAGGACTTCCCTCTACTTATGCGACGTGGATGCCTGGAGGTCCACGTTGCCCGATCCTTCTCCCTAGTTATGCCACGCACATTGCGAAGGCCATTTATGAGCGTCCCCAGCCCGATCTTGTTGACCATCTGTTTGTTGATCCTACACTCCCTCCCGTTAGGCAGAGGAGACAGAGGAGGAGAGGAGAGGCAGATCCACAGGATGCTGATGCTGATGCAGATCCAGCTGCTCCAGAGCCAGATGATGATATTATCGCAGAGCCTGCTGCTCCAGAGGTAGCTCCTCTTAGAGGCGTCGCCCGCCGACGGGCGATACAGGATTTGGTATATGAAACTGTTAATATAAATAATTAAAATTTTAGAATTATGTGATGAATTTTATTGACTAATGCTATATTTTCTATTTCCAGAGTCGCAAGATTGTTAGGATCCATTTCCGAGCTGCCAAGCTATATCGCTACGAGGCCTTCATTACCGATGATCCCCAGTCGTGGTTTAGGATTGCAGAGCGCAACGGCCTTACACATTTACGCACAGTTGGCATCGCCGCCAGTATAGATGCTGCTATGATATCTGCATTTTTGGAGAGATGGCATCCGGAGACTAGTTCATTTCATTTGCCATTCGGAGAGATGACGATTACATTGTTAGATGTTTTCCAGATTTTGCGGGTTCCCATTCATGGGAGGAGTTGCACTTCAGCGTTGACTGAGGATGAGATCTACAGTCGTATCGCCACAGATTTGGGGGTTGACGTGGTTCAGGTGAGGCGGTGGTATACCGGTGGCGGCATCCCATTAGAGTATCTAGAGACTACATTGATGGAGAGGATGGCGGCACCCGAGAGAGTGGAGAGCGTTATTGCCACGTATTATCTATTGTTGCTTCTTGGGTCGACTGTCCTGGTGGACAAGTCGACTAAGTCCGTGAAGCACAAGTGGTCTGTCCTTCTGTTTGACCACGAGAGTACTGGAGGTTATGCATGGGGAGCCGGCATCCTTGCGTTTTTGTATCGCAATTTGGGAGAGGCTTCTAGGCGTGGAGCGCAGGGGATTGCATCATGCGGGATTCTTATTAGGGTAATTATTTTTTACTGTCTAATTATTAGTAAAATTATAATTTACTGCCTAATTATTTTTTTGCTAATAGTGTTATTTCATTATGTGCAGTCATGGATTTGGGTGTACTTTCGCCATTTTATCGGACATTATATTACGAACCCGCCCTTACTATGCTTTTCTTGTAAGGAGTAAGCCATGTGGCCTCCACGTATCCGACAAGGCCTCTCTTCCATGATGTCCTCAATGCAGCAAGCCTCTCTTCATAGCTTTCTTCACTGGTTGAGCAAAAAAGTCCCCAGCATTGGTTTGCAAAGAAATCTACACTTTCCTTCGTCTTCAGAATGGATGATGCATGTGCCTCAATGTTGTGTCTGATATGCACCAAACACAAGAGGTGTTGAACTTCATTGCCAAAAACAGTGCCAATTGCAGTAATGAGGGCCTTCTCACAGTCTGTCATTATTGTCGTTGGCATCACTCCCAAATCTAAACACAATGCCCGGATTTTTCTCATTATCCACGTGTAATGATAAATCATTTCCGCCTGAGTGAATGCATATGCAATGTTGAACGTCTGGTGAGTGTTGGTGAAACCAACAATCTCCACAAGTGGCATATCATATCTGTGACAAACATTTCAATAAGACAACATCAATGAAATTTAATAACAATAAAACAACATCAATAAAATTTAAGGACTTACTTGTTTGTCTTGTATGTCGCGTCGATGATTACAATATATGGGAACTTTTTCATCAGCCACAAAGACTCTGGTTAGCAAAAAATAAGATTGCTACCTCGTCCGTCTTCGCATCCCTCAGAGGATGAACTACATAATTGTGTTCAACCAGAAATGTAAGCGACCACTGAGTCACAGTTAGTTCCCCACGATCCTCATACTGGAGCTTCTGCAAGAAGTTGGTTACTTGTTTTCGGGATGTAACATTGCCCGGAAAGTTTGCTCTCAATTCAGAAACAATTTGTTTCGGTGTCTTTCGACCATCCCCCCACCTCCTAGCACTTAGCTGCTCCGCCTCGGTCATTCGACCCATGAATGCATTTCCTTTAAAGCTAGTCCGTAGCTTATGGTTGTGCCGACCTTCCATCACAGACAATATCCATTTTTCACCATCCATCCATGACTCTTTCTTCACACGAACACCCATAACCTCAAACTTACACCCACACTTCTTGGATTTCGATTTTCTTAATATAGGAACCGGTAATTCTGGATTCTCCTTGTTCACCTTCGGCCTCCCCGTTCTCCAATCCCCAAACCTATCACACACTATACTAATTTGATACGAACTTGAATTGCGCTTCACCAAAGCTATAACAAACTCCTTTCCTCTTTCTTTCGCCCATTCATATAATTCTTCCTTACTATCAAACATTAAGTCCGTAGTAAAGTACTCTGTATAGTCTCTCCCCTATAAATGATGACATTTTTTACAATCAAACATTATAGTCTATAAATGCAACTATAAACTATAATTTCAGTACTAATTATGATCTAACAATAAGATAAAATATAAAGATGAATTAGTTTAACACTAACCACGAATTCCCCGCTAGGGTTCCAATCACCGGTCGCCATCCTTGAGTCGTCCTCATCTTCTTCTTCTTCACTTTGAACCAACTCATTTTCCTCGTCACTATCTTCACCACTATGATACATCTTGCAATTTGTGTAGTTACCTGTTATTTCAAGTCACGAAGCCTTTGAAATTACTCGAAATTGAATTATGAATGATCTTCAGATTCAATCAAATAGCTACATTTATAAGACACTACAAACATTAAGCTTCGATGGAATTAAACACAATTTTTTCACAAGTGAAATTAAACAAATAAAAGCATATATTCACTATCATTTTATTAATACTCGAAATCCTTAACAACCTTTAACAATCTAGAAACAATAAACAAATAAATGCATCTACTGTCTACACACAAAATTAATTAGAATTTAAAAGCATTAATTTGAAGTCATCCACTCATCTAGAACATGAAAACAAAACACCAGACTCCCCAATTTGATATAAGCTATCTAAATTGATATGTTGAAACTATAAATTATCCTATCTCCAATTTCAAAATGGATACAATCAAGTGACAATGATATCCACTGTCTAAGACAAATCCTACAATGCTACTATCACGTGACAAATTGACAATGAGTAGCAATTTCATTGATTTTGCAATTTCCCCCCCTAAGCTGGAATGTACAGCTCATACAAGCACAATATGATTTTATTACAAGTTCAAGTGCTAAATGCTTCAATTTTTAGTACACATCATCCTTGTCAAGATTTTAGATCTGAAATTTACAAATGAATGTAAAATTACCAACAACTCAGCAAGAACAAGATCTGGGCAGGTGTGGATCTGATTCGTGGTCGACTTGACTGGTCGTGGACTCGTGGCGTTCCCACGGGTGGGCTGGTGGGCTGGTGTGGTGAGTCAACTTCTCCCGTGGAGACTAGAGGATGGAAGGGATAATAGAAGGGGGCGGGATCTGAAGACTAGGGAATGGAGCCAGCCATAGAGGGGAGAATGGAGCTGGCGGCTGGAGACGACAATGGAGAAAGGAGCCGCTGAAGACGAATGGCGAAATAGAAGGCTGGAGGTTGAAGACGCGGTATTAAGGATTTATCCGTGCGCGTAGCATAAGCGCACGAGTTAGTGGGCCGGAGTTAGCCGTGCGCGTAGCATAGGCGCATGAGTTAGTGGGCCGGCCCATTTTCCATGCGCGTAGCATAGGCGCACGCGTTAGTGGGCAACAAACTCTTCCTAATTTTTCTAAAATGCCCATTCTATCCCTGTGCGTATAGCTTAGGCGCATCAAAATGTGCGCCTAAGCTATGCGCACAGAATCGCGTCCGTTTAGTCAGGAAACCGCGTGTATTTAGCCTCTGACACGTGTATTATAGTTTACACTAATAAAACTACTATTGTGATTGTGAATGGCCTAACCAAACGAGTCTTGTATAGTTTATGGACCCCAGTTGTGGGTGAAACAGCTAGTAGAGTACCCTTCAACGCTATATTTGTTCCCCTCCCACTTCCAGCATGAAGAATCCACCATGCTAATCTGCATGTTGCTTTTCAGCTTTCGTCAATAGGGTTTTGTTGCCTCTCTGTTTTTTCGCAATTAGTTTCCGTTTCGTTTTAATTCGCCTTTTTCTGCTGAATTGCGTTTCGGGAAGATCGAGAAAAAGCAGAATCGCTTGGAGTTGAGGAGAGGCCGAAAAATGTCCGGCGACGAACCATCAGCTACGCCATCGAAGAAGCCAACATTCACTCCAAAAGCAATAATACACCAAAAATTCGGCAGCGAAGCATGCTACACCATCGAAGAAGTTAAAGAGAGCAGCGCAAATGAGTGCCCGGGGCTTGCGATTCCTCAGAAGACTCCCTGCCTCTTCCGCTGCCGCTTGGAGCTTCCTGATTTCTGCGTTGTTTCAAAAACTTGTAGGAGGAAGAAGGAGGCCGAGCAATTGGCTGCAGAATTAGCCTTGCGGAAGGTTTGAAGTTTTTCTTTTTTTCGATTATGTTTTATGGAGATTGTGTAGATATCTTGTGCTTCTGTGGAGGATGAGATCATTTGGGGTTTTCTGCTTCTATGCAAATTATGTTTTTTTTTGTTCCTTTTTAGTAATCTTTGTGCAGCAATGCAGTAAGACTTCATCATGGCCTCTTAGGTTTTCAATAAAATGAAATTCATTTTTGTGTGGTGATGCAATGTTGTTTGATTATATAGCTTATGCTCTTAGAGGAATTAGATCCTTGGTAAATGTTACATCTTCTGCATTATGTATGATGAACATGATCACAGTCACAGCAATCTTGTATTCAAAGATGCTTTGCACATGCACTGGAGCCATCATGTATAGTTTGATGGGCATGCCGGATCTACCGTGCATATGCTTCTGCCACAACTCATCTTCACAGGATGTATTGACTTGTCTGCTCTCTTGACATGAGACCGTTGGTCTCGTTATTGGTGTACAAAAACCATTGTCTTACATTGTAACTCTAGAATTTGAGATGGAATAAATTGCAAAAAGAGGAGAAGTATTAGCTTTGCTGCTTGCCGTTGTTGTCTGATTGTTTTCCCTCTTGGATCCGTACACGTAGTTAGCAAATTGATTTTGCTATATCATAGTGAAACATTCCTAAACAAGTTTTCTATTTTAGATGAACATCTTACTTATGTGGGAAAATGAAGATTTACTTAGGTTATTATCTCAATCAATCTGTTTACTGTTTCTTTGTCATATGATTATTACATGAATCATTAACATCATTTTTGTTTCCTGTTAACTTCTGTTTCAGCTAGGCATTGATTCCAATACAAGTGACGCACCTGTGCTGGATTCAGCAGAGGAGTTGATCTCTCGTCTAAAATTTCTGTTTTCAGATGAGGTTTTTTTCTTCCACATGTAGCTTTAGTTTCTTCTGTGGGATACTGAGCTTTTTATATCTTCTTGCTTAGGATTTTTTTTTTATAAACCCTTTGCATCCTAGGAATTTCGAGATTAAGATAAGGTGATTGTGAAGCTGGAGTACTTTTCCTAATTTTATACTTCCCTAAGATTCTTTCACCATCATGTTATCTGATGAATATATTCAATCTCTAGTATGTACTTCACCTTGTACTGTGTTGCTTCAAGTCATTCCACGCTGCAAATTTTTTCATGCAGTACATAGATTGTGTTCCCTAAATTTCCTTATGTTGTTGCTATATCAGAAAGTTAGAGGTTATAAGAGCATGAGGTCCTCTACTGAGTTCCTTATGGATGGTAACTTGCGGGTCTTGCCTTTGAACAATTTACGCTTTATGTGGCCGAGTAACGTGGCTTGTGCTTTGGACTAGCTCCAGTTTACTAATGAATGAGTTAATGAGCTTTAAAGTTGTTCGGTTTCTAACTATTTTTGAATATTAATTCTACTATTAATATAAGTCTCCCCTCTGTTTGGTGACATGCGGTTGAACTCATTTGTAAGCAACAGGTTTGCTGAGTTATATGTCAACGAGTTTAGCCTCTTTTGAGGAAGAATTTCAAATAAGAAGTTAAAAGTGGGTGGTGGTGCAGTGAATTTGCTGGTATAGCCAAGCAATTTGTTTCACAAAAATGTTGAATGAAGAAGTAATAGTATAAAGCAACTTGCTTATGATTTCTGAGGAAAACTCATCTGATAGGTAAGTTAGAGCCATTTGTAATCTATTGGAAGAGGTTCTCCTGGATCATGGCAGTTTTAGGACAGATGTTCATGGCAATATAAGGCAGAAGAGGAATCTACGGCTAGTTAAAGCTAAAGATGAGGATTAAATGAGCATCATATATGTGGAGTTTCATGCCTGGTTGTACTTTATGAAGTGTTGTACTTGGTTATATTGTAGCCCCTTTGTCTTTGGGATGTATCTGTTATTTTTTCGTATTTACTTTTTTTTTTTGTTTCGGACTCAAGTATGGCTGCTTTAACTCTAAGTTCTTCATTACAATAACATTGTGCTGATACAATAACTACAAACTACCTTTTCACAAATTTTAATAGTTCTTATCGAAGCCTCATCCACTGAGCAGCCACATGAAAGCAGCTTCGAGGAGAGAGGGTGAACTAAATGGTCTATTTCCTGTTTCTGTCCTTATTGCCCTCGACACAAAGCTTAGTAACTTGTGCAAATCTATTAATCCCTTGGTGGAGTCTTATCCAGTCTTGGCTTTACCTCTCATCACAAGAGCTGCATCAAGTTTGTCAGATTTTCTGGTTATTTCTGATGATCACCTGTGGATTCGTAGACAAAATCCTTACCCTTCTGAGCTGATTGAATCATTATCCAAAGACATGACTGAGAACAAGTGGGTTGAGGCAACATTTATTCCACCTTCAGTTAATATTCCTGTACAGCAAGTTCGTGTGAATATTTTTTCAAGAGCTTATTATTTGGATAGTATAGCACATGAGCTTGGTGCACCTGATGCTTCGAAGGTTTTCATATCAAGGTATTTCAGGCTTTGGTTTGTAGCTTTATTCTAAAAATTCTCCAGAATCTAACTAGTTGGACTTTGGTGAGCTAATCTCTCAGTGTGATCCTTAAATCTTCTTGTGCCTGATACAAGTGTAGTGAGTTCATATGCACTGTCAGACAGTCAAAAGCACTACAACAAACATGTGTGGATTCTGTTAAACTATAGTATGCTTTGTTCACTTTGAAGGTAAATAAAATACCTATCTTTGCTTTTCAGGACAATTGGTAAAGCTTCTTCAGAGATGAGATTGTATTTTTTGGCATCAGAGATATGTAGCTTGGATTCATTGTCAGACACTCAAGGTCCCAAGGATTCGGTTTATGATAAAAAAATTAATACGCGTGCAAGTTTCTTATTTGGGCAGAAAGTCTATGGTACTGCCATTCTAGCCACCATTTGGTATAAATGGAAATCAGCGGACCTGTACTATGAAGATGTGACATTGTGTACTTATTTCAGGTCTTCATCCTCATTTAGAACTATCTTTTCATTAAAATTAATACTAGCCCTATTAAACTGTCAATTCACTATGCGAAAAGATTCCATCAGATCAAATATTCAATTTGAATTTCTTCTTTGCTTATGAGATTCTTAATTTCTTTATTTAGTGGTACAATGAGAAAACTGCCTCCATAACATATATCTGACTTGACCTTACTCTATTAGGCTTTTTTTAGACTTGGGTTCCATGCGACATTGTCACGCTCAATGCTAATTAGTAAATACCTATTATTTTGCTTGGGTTCATGGTGAAGACCTTCACCATTAGCTTGTAGTTTGTACATTCCATGTAAAAAATGGCAAAATATATTAAAAGAAGAGATAGCCAGCATTAGGGGACTGCCATTTCTCTTGGGAAGTTGCTGTAACTTGTTTATTTTTTATGCTTCTTTATAATGGTCACTTTCTTGTGGGCTCGAATTCCTGTTCCAGTTCAAAATATATGTTTTGCCCTTCGTGAGAAATATTTCATCCTTTAGTTGAATGTTAAATATAAGTGAGGAAACATTGCAGGATGCTTGTGGGTAAAATGCCTAGTGGACTTTGCAAATTATCCAGAGAATCTTTACTTGCAGCCGAGCTTCCTGTAGTCTTCACTACCAGGACACACTGGAGAGGCCTTTTACCAAGGGAGCTCCTGTGTACTCTGTGCCGTCAATACAGGCTGTCTGAACCAACATTTTCTGTGATATTCGATTCCCTGGAACCAGCAAGGGAAACTACTGAATCTTGCAAGAAATTGAAAGTTAAAGATTCTAATGTGGAAGTAGCTGGAAATGAGACACGTGTAGTTGCCAATGGAAAGGATGCCGTTGTTTCAGAGGGAAAATTCAGATGTGAAGTTAGCTTATTTTCCAAAAGTCAGCAGTTACTTCTTCAATGTATCCCAAAAGAATCATACAAAAAGCAGAGTGATGCAGTACAAAACGCTTCTTTGAGAGTTCTCTCGTGGTTGAATGTATACTTCATGCAACCGGATATCCTTTCGGAGAAGCTAACTTCTTTTGGAGCTGCTTCGGGCATTCATTGTGACAAATCTCAGTTTTTAAAGGAGTTTTATCTGTATCAATCAATCCATGATCTTTGGACAAAAAATGATCCACAAAGAGGGAGTTTTCTCAGCCATATCAATCAGCAAAGTAATATTCTTGGGCATGATATTGAAAATTTAGTCATAGAAGGACCAGAAACTGGAGCTGCCCCATCAAATGGATCATTGGTTTGTATTAAATACAACGTATTTCTGGTGTCAGAGGTTGAAAAGCAGCATCTAGAGAGCAGTGATGAATTTGAATTTGAGATAGGAACTGGATCTGTGATTCCATATATTGAAGCAGCTGTGTTGCAGATGGTCGTTGGACAATCTGTTTGCTTTAATTCAGAGTTGCCACCTCATGAGTGCATTCTAGCTGCAGCGACTGATCCGTCTAAGGTTGCTACTACTCTGTCTACTGGTAAGGAATCTCCTTGTTCATGATGATATATTGGAAATAAGAGTGTTTCAACTTTGATGTCATGTACGAATGTGATACTAAAAAAATATGCTTGCTTCCTTCAATGGTGTTTCTTTGTTCGCTTCTTGTGGTCCTCGATTAGTGGATCCTATATGCATTATACATGTTTTTTTTTTAAATTTCAGAAGCTTGCAACCTGGAGTACTCTATTACTTTGCTGCAAATAACCGAACCATTGGAGGATAGAATAGAGCAGGCTCTTTTCAGTCCTCCACTGTCTAAGCAGCGTCTGGGATTTGCTTTGCAGCATATTAGGGAATCAAGTGCTACTTCTTTGGTAAGTAATTGACGAATTAGGTATGATAGTATTTGAGGATTAAGCAGTTGATGACTCATGTATTACTTTGGCAGATTGACTTTGGTTGTGGATCGGGAAGCTTGTTGGATTCCTTAATTGATTGTAAAACTTCACTGGAGACCGTTGTCGGTGTGGATATCTCTCGAAAGGGCCTCGTCCGCGCTGCAAAGGTCTGATTTATTGAACAGTTGATATTATGATTGCCTTACCTTGCGGGAGAGATTTATGCTTGATTGAAGGAAATAACTGATTGTCTGTTGCTTTTGCTGCTTCTGAATATTATATTATCATTCCTGAGATTTATCTTCTTAAAAAAATTATAAAGCTTTTGTTGATAGCAGATACAATGAGATACAGCCCAGGTGACCAATTTAATATATAAAAAAAAACTGTAGTCATAGGGAATTTGCCTCTAATGATTGCATTCTCTATGTGCTGTGAAGAAAGGAAAACATATATCTTCTAGCCTTCTGCTTTCTTTCTTCTTCCTGTGTGAGTTTGTAGTGACATTTTTCACTATAATACAGGTACTCAATTCTAAATTGATCAGAACAGATGGCACGACACCCGTGTCAAATGTTAAATCAATAACTCTATTCGATGGTTCCATTACTGCTTTTGATTCTAGAGTGTATGGATTCGACATCGGTACTTGCCTAGAGGTTAGTACATTGTACCAATCATAGCTTGCTACCTTTTCTGCTACCCGTTCTCTCCCTATTAAACTCTGATTCTTATACAAAGAATCATGCATTTTCTTCGTTGCTGGAAGCATAATTAATATGTATTCCCTATTATTCGTTTGTATTTTTCTATGACTAAACTTCAGTAAAGGTTTGCTGAGCCCGTAATATTCTTCTTCTGTAGGTAATTGAACATATGGAGGAGGATCAGGCTGGCTTATTTGGTGACGTGGTGCTCAGCTCTTTTTGTCCAAAGATTCTCATCGTCTCAACCCCGAACTACGAATACAATGTCATACTTCAGAAACATGATTTATCAAAGCAAGAGGACGATGGAGACGACAACTCACAACTGCACTCCTGCAAATTTAGGAACCACGACCACAAGTTTGAGTGGACGCGGGAACAATTCAGGCGCTGGGCAACAGACTTGGCTTCTAGGCATGCTTACAGTGTTGAATTTGATGGAGTTGGTGGAGTTGCAGGTGTGGAGCCCGGGTTCGCTTCTCAGATTGCTGTCTTCAGGAGAAGCACTGGAGAACATACAAATAGCGTGAACCCACGACATGAATACGACACCATATGGGAATGGCAGGCTTCTTCCTAGCAAGGATCATCTCGGTGAGCTTTTTATGCAATCTAAGAGCAATTAACATAAACTTATTATGAAAAACCTACTACTACATTCCATAGGAAATGGCTCTTTCCCGGCGATTTTTTACGATCGGGTATCGACCAGGAACAAGTAATGTGATGTAGAAACAGCATATAGTATAGCCATCCAAATCTGGACTTTGCATTTGACTTGGTTACTGCAGGAGTTTGATACTTTGATTGGTGTGGGCTTGTATGCCTGCCGTATTTCTATCTAAGGGTCCGTTTGGATTCCACACACAATGCATTAGAATGCATTAAATGACGAGTTAATGCAATTTTAATACATTCCCGGAGGGAATCCAAACATACCCTAATTAATACCAAATTTTCGTTATAGGAGGCACATAGCTTAGAGAACGACTCGAGTTTGGTACTTTTTAGTTGTGACCACAAGTTAACCATATGCTTGATGGGGGGTTTGTTTAAAGTTTATTAGGGAAACTCCATTGTAGCTGTGCCAAGAAGATAGGCGTCACAAGCTCACAACTCTCCAATGTGAGTTTGTGTTCAGTGGGTTTATAGCACTTGATCAGGTTGTTGAATGCTCTAAGGGCCCGTTTGGTATTGATATGATAGATATCAGGTATGGGTATGAATATCAATTATATCCATATCTGCGTTTGGTATAATTCTGATATCGATATCAAACTGATATATGTTATTTGATATCGGGTATGTATATCAAGATATGGATATGTGTGTTATTTTGATATTTATACTCGTATATGATACCTTATATCACTCAAACTCATACGTTAATACTCGTACCGATACCCATACTCGATATCTCATATATTTGATATCGATATCAAACGAGCCCTAATAGATGGTATGAGTATATGCTGAACTTTCAGGTTACTCTTCCTATTTCGACCATAGAGCTGAACAAGTGAAGGAGCTGAACACAGAAAAATTGAACATCATTCATAGGACCAAAAACTAGACTGGAAAAACTCATGATGCACACTGGTGAGATGATAACAATCAAAATTGAAAAGGCTGTGCACGAGGAAATTCTGCATCAAGTTGGTATTTAATTAAAGACACTTTTTCCCACCAACTTATAAAGTAGATGGGCCCCAGAGTATCTAGTACCACACTAGCGAAATCTTTTGCATGCATTATATTCATTTTGACCCAGGACCCCAGGTTAACAATGGAAGGAAAAAGTCTGAATTTAAATGAGTACTGTAATTATTTCCTCCATGAACTTTTTTATGTTTTTGCTAGCTTCTCATGTAGAAAACATGAGAAACGTACATGTTAATGGTATAGAACAAGAATTCTTAGAATTGAGGTGAGTAGATCTTGACCTAATCAAGCTCATGATCAAGGAAGATACAATAGTGTTAAGGGCATGATTATCAGTAGATTATCAACAGATTCCATTTGAGATCTTTAACCTTTTTTATCCATTTATCTCTCTTGCTTTTTTAAGATCTCACAATAATCAGTTTTACGGGTAGCATCCGATATTTGGAATCTTTAACCCATTACCATAAAATAATATATATTTGGGATCTTCAAATGTGAAGATTCCACCGATGTGCATGGCCTTAGGCACTTAAGGTTTTTTTCTTTTTTACCAGTAACAAATCAAGAATTATCATAGTATTCTTTCTGATGAGAATGAACAGTTTATGGTTAGAAGAACATAAAATTTATATACACAGGAAACATGTAGTCTGATTTAGTTGTACACTAAACATTTTATGCACTCCTTGCAGTGTAGCCGGATAGCTGATGATGAGTTGGCTGGATCATTTGTATGGGCAAGGAATCCCATGCTCATCTTTTTCAACTTGTGCAGATCTGCCCAACTACGTACAATGTATAACTTTGTAGAATGAATAAGCTTTGTCTTCACTTATACAGTTATACTTGTCAAAATGATGTTTTAGTAAAATTAGATAATTAAAAAAATGCTTATTGATGTGTAAGAAGTAACTATTTTTATGTAATATGAAGACAAATACATAAGCCTTTTACATTTTCTCAATCAAATTATGACAAGTAATTAAACTTATTAATGGGGTTGGATAGATTAGATCGGGTCTCATAACTTTCTGGTTTCAACTTGAAGCGCTCGTTTGATATTGATATCAGGATATCAAATATGGGTATCGCTCATGCCCATATTAACGCTTAGTATAATCTTGATATCGATATCAAACTGATACATGCTGTTTCGTATCGAATATGACTATCAAGATATGACTATGAGTGATATCATAGTGTTATTTTAATCTCCTACGAAATGAGTATATCAAAAATATCATTCATATCTATATTCATACTTGATATCACTTAAACTCATATCTTGATATCCATATCGATATCTCATGTCTTTGGTATCGATACCAAGCCATACCTAAGGGTTTGTTAGAGTTGAGCTATGAGTCTATTAGTGCTAAACCTACCTCATATATATTGCTCTAAGTTTATATTGGTCATATTTCAACATTGTTTAATGATGGATAAGTAAATTATAGACAAGTTCATATAACTAGCTAGGGGGCGCAGTAAAAAACCAAAGACATGAAAACAATACTCCCACCAAGTTAATTAAGGATATATGTATTGACGGTTTATTTACTCAAAAAATTAATTAAGGGCAGTACTTAATAATTTAATCAAGTAGGAAAAATAAATTAGTGATCAATTCAATTTGGAGGCTAGGTTTTTCAATATCGTGATCAACTAGTGTTATTACGGTTGTGAGAGTTGGCCAAGGAAACAATAGAGGTAGCAAGGTTGTTAATTGCATCAACCATTGCACTGCTTATCTCCAACTTGGACTTGTCAATCTCAAGCATTCTCTCTTGCAACCTCATCATCTCTCCATGCCTTCGCTCGTCCGCCTCATGGCTTGCTCGTATGGCCTCTGCAACGACCGAACCACTCTCTGATATGGCCGAGCTTATAGCTTCGTGCAACGACGAAGATGTGGCCATCATTCGTGGTGGAGAGTCGTGCTCGCCGCTTGTTGTTGCTCTTCCAAACTCCTCTTGTTCTTCTTGTTGTCGCTCTTGTTGATGTTGTTGCTGTTGTTGTTGTTGCTGTTCAACGCCTTCTGGCGTTCTCCTTCTCCGCTTTGCTTGAGGAGAGTCTGGATTCTCTCCGAAGATGTCTGAATCTGCAATATGTACTAATCAAGAATTGTAAAGTTTAGGTTGTTTATACATCAAGAATATTGATGTAAATCAAATGCATGACAATTAATTCCTTAGGGTTTTTCATATACCTACAGTATTCCCCTAATTTTTGTACGGGTGGATTGCATTTGCATAGGATATAAAAGAAGAGAAATACTCAGATTTCACTTGATTTGTAATGTTTTGTACGTAAAATATTTGATGTTTTCTAATCGAATATGTATTATGTATTACCCCATATTTTACAACATAAATATGTACCCTCGTTCTTTTGTCATGTATTGTCGAAATAGTTGGTACATACTGAGGTAATAAAATCAAGAAGAAAGAAAAACAAATAAAATACTTAATTTTGCTAGTCATCTATAAACTATCTCCATCATTAATTACCACTAAATATCATGTATTCACTCTAGTTCTTAGTATTTCCTCCGTCTAATATTAGATGTCTTTCTAGTCTCAATATTTTATTTAAAAATAGTTGTCTTTTAAACTATTTTAGCCACCATTTTTCCAACTTTATCCCTACTTATTAATTAATGTGATTTATTCACCCAAGAAATTATAGAATTACTTTTTAACAATTTAATAGGAGTGTTTTAGACTAGTTTTTAAATTTTTAAATATTGTGTTAAAGTCTAAAAAGACATGTAATATTAGAGGAAAGGAGTATATAATTAGGGTTTTATTATCCATATCTTTCTGTTTTTTAGGGATGGGTTTTATCCGATCCATATCTATTTTCCAGGCATACCCAAAAATTGATAGCAAGAAGAGTAGGTACATATATAAAGGTTTTATTCCATGAAATAAAAATGTACTCAAATTATGTATATATAGTGATGATCTTCTCATTCTCCCCAGAAATAAAGTACTTTTATCTGCAATTTCCTTGAATATATCTCTTAGATTTCTATACCTCCTGCAATTTTAAGACTTTTTTTCAAATAATAATTTGAGATTTTTCCCTCGGAATATAAAGAGATTTTACTTCTCATCATTTCTCATGCCTCACAATATGAACGACTTAATGGACTCATCACAATACATTAACTAAGCTATAGCCATTGTTTTGTTAGATAATTTAGGAATATATATTATTATTTCACATTCTCTCACAAATTTGACATAAATTCTACCGCTTGGTACAAGTTGATTTTATAACAAATCAGTAAGTTAAAATGAACTAAACTAGTAAGATATCATACTACTTTTCAGGAAATTAAGTATCAGTTAATTGTACTAATTAACTAATCAGACAAGCTCAGTAAGTTAAAATGAACTAAACTAGTAAGATTTCATACTAATTTTCAGGAAATTAAGTATCAGTTAATTGTACTAATTAACTAATCAGACAAGCTAGCTAGTGAAAGAAATGAATCTTGACATATAGCACACTCACAACTTCCTCCATTTAATCATGGACAATCTACAATAATACACACATACTATCACATTGTTACTTACTACTATCAATTACTCCACAAATTTAATTGTACATTGAGATTTTGAATTTCAAATATACTCGACCGTACCTGTATAAATTAACTGTGGTTTAAATTCATGATAATGTATTTTGACCCCAAAAATAGTATGACAGTCTAAAATCTCAACTATAAAAAAAACATTTTATGTCATTTACCCATATCCTAAAAAAGTATTTTATATATATATAGATACCTGGTGGAGGTGATGCCAGTGGTACTGGGGCTGCAGGCGGCGGCGGCTGACTCTCCGGCAGAAGTGGCGGCGGAGGCACCGTCAAAGGCAGTACAAGTGGCGGCAATGGAGTAGTAGTAGTATTAAAGGGAGAAGAAGTCTGCAACATTGAAACATTAAATCCATAATTAGCCGAAGAACCACCACCCGCAGGCGGCGGCGGCGGTGGCGGAGGCGGCGGCGGAGGAGTGGAGAAACTTTTCTCCACAACCTCCACAAGGGCCTCACAAATCTGAGGGGACATGTTTGTGGGCAAGTTCTTGTCTTTCCTCTCACTCCTCTCCATCTTCCAGTAACAAGGAGAAGCTGATGAAGAGGGTGACGTCATCACCTTGTCATCATCAGCTTGCCCTCCGGCGGCGGCGGCGGCTGGGAAGCCGAGCCGCCGCTGGTAATCCCTGATTTTCTTGTAATCCCTCATGAGATTATCCCATTTGTCATTGCACTGATTTTGACTCCTGTAACACCCTTTGCTCCAGCAATAGTCTTCAACCCACTTCCACCTCAGCTCCGATGGCTGCTTCCCCTGCTTCTGATGATGATGATGTTGTATGGTCATCATCCCATGATGATGTTGATGTTGATGATGTTGGTGTTTCTTCATCTGCCTCCTCTCATCATCCATCTTCTTGGCTTCTATTAACACCATTGTCTCCTGCAATGTCCAGTTTCCCTTCCTGTACTCTCTCATCAGACTACTACTAGCCGCCGCACCACCGCCACCTCCTCCGCCTCCTTGATGATGTGGATGATGATGATGATGATCTGCCATGGATGTATGACTCATATGATGATGATCATCATCATCATCATCATCATCATAACAAAATCAGGAGAAAATATTGACAAGTGAAGAATCTTGATTTGTTTTGTATGAAATAATTAAATTAGATTGAAACCCATTTGAGAGGGGAGAATGGAGAGTGAGGGGGTTGAGTTATGTGTTTACTTTTCTGAGGGTGTAGGGAGAAGAAGTTGATGGTGATGGTTAATCACTGTGGAGTTCAAAGCTTGTTAGTAAAGGCCAAAAGGCCAGTCAAAAATACTACTAGTATAGTATAGTATTAAATTAAATTAAGTTTTTTTTATAAAAAAAGAAGGTGGTGAATTATTGAGATTGGTGGAGAGATAGTGTTGTTGTATAGGTCAAAGCTCATTTAATATCATCACTTTTTTCTTGTAAGGATGTGTAAGTTTTCTGTTTTCTCTTTTTCTAACACCTTATGCTTGTTCAAGCTCATTTACTATAGAGGAACATATATATAAATGTGTGGATTGGGTTGAGCCAATGACTTTTAATAAGTTTATATGATGATATCTCCAGCTTTTCAAAGACTTTATATAAACATGTTTTTATTTTACATATTGACGAACTTATTACAAAATGTACTATACTCAGCATCAAAGTTTACTATTTGTAACATAGAAGACTCATTTTCATAAGAGCTTTAATTTCAGGTATATGTTTATGACTTCGCACATTATATATTATACTTTTTTTGTATTATAATGCAGGATAAGACGCAATTTTACATCGATTTTTAACCAATTAGGATATTTTGTTATATGATTAAATCAGCTATATATGCTTATGCTCATTAAAAATAAAAGATATACAACACATGATTTGTCATGGATCTATAAATTGGATACTTATTCAAAAGTTTTTTTTTAAAAAGGAAAATTCTAAGAAATGGACTACCAATTTAATCAAGATTAGCTGAAAAAGGTGTGGTTATTCCACAAGGTTGTATTAGATGTAACTCACTAACTGAATATTTTAATCACCTCTTATTCCAATATAATCATACATTGAAAACTATAGAAAAAATGAACAAACAAACTCATAATATCATAAGATCCTTAAACATTGGAACTAAAAAAACTGATGAGATTATTGAGGAAATCCGAAATAAAATTGACAAAAAATAATTCACTGAACTAGCAGTATCATGGTGGGGTATATGGTTTTATAGAAACCAACAAAGCTTTGACAAAATAAATAATGATAATGAACCGATAAAAGATGTACCACGTTACATCAATAATCAAATTGACAATTGGAATAAGACAAAAAAATAGAATCTAGACTGTTTGGCTGATTCTATCCCCAGAAATATACAACACACCAAAAAAAGGCAGAATTTGAAAAAATGAAAAAAATCACCAGAAAAAATAATTAAAATTAATACTGATGGATCTACTAAAACGAATGGTGAATCTAGTTATGGTTTCATCTTCTGTGATAATAAAGGTGAACCTCTTCTTATATTTGGTGAAAAATGTGATATATCAACTCTTCTGAAAACATAAACTATAGCGGTTAGAAATGTTTTATTCAAAGCACACGAAATAGGTATACCTAATATCCAACTGGAGTGTGACAACCTTACAATAGTGAACGTTATGAATAAGATTTGGCAATGTCCATGGGATATCGAAATGTTAATTTCTGATATCATTTGTTTATTACAAGTATTTTTTCAGTGCAGATCTGTCATGTCTTCCGAAAAACAAACGTTGCGGCCGATTGCATCGCAAAGCTGAGTCAGCGGAGTTCCTTGGAAGATATTCGAGCTAATTTAGAGGTTCTAGTTCTCATCCGCAAGGATGTTATAGATTGAGAAACCAAGTTTTCTGTGGTTTTCCAAACTAATTCTTACTGTATAAAAAAAAACGAGTCTGGTTTTTAACAAGCCTACCCCAAGCTTCTTAGTGCTTGTTTGGTTGACAATTGAATTGATGAGGAATCATCCCCGCCATTAGTGCCAACCTTTGATGGACCGATTACTAGGTCAAGATTGAAGGAACTACGTCAAGAGCTGGAGACGTTTATGGCACATGATGTATCACATGACGAAGAGGACAAGTCCAAAGTCAAGGCGTTGACTTTATTGGTCAACGTTACATATGTTTAATCTTATTAATTTCTGCATTGGATATTTTTAGGATTATTATTTATTTATTTTCAGCTTTCTATTTTCGGATATTTCGGGATTAAGTGTAACCCGTTTTGGGAAGCTAGGGCCGGCCCTCCTAGGGTATTTAAGGTCTCCCTTGTCTTCTTCATTAGTCAGATTTCTCATATTGTTAAAACACAAAAACAGAGCTTGGGTTTTGCTTTGAAACTCGGCTCCCCGTGAGAGTCTCAATCGATTGTTCTTTCATGCTTAGTTGTTTTCGTCTTTGTCAAGTCCCTCTGGAGTTGGTGATTTCGTACTTCATAAGCAATCCTCTCCGTGCTCCAAGTTCGTCCGCGATTCTTGGTTGTGTGGCGTTGTAGAGATCGGGTTGGTAGATCGTTCGACAAGGTTCCTTGCTATCAAGCAAGCGGGTTTTCTCGTCGTTTCTATTGGTTCTATCTATTATCCTATCCATTAGTTTCACTTCCGCTATTGTTCTAATCTTGTGTTTTCTTTTGTTTTGAGATCCGTTGCCTAGATCCATCTTCTACACGGCTAACCCCCGTATCATGAATTCCCATGAATTGAAATATCCTAGGAAATATGATAGAAAACCTGTGTTTGGTTGGAAAATATCTTAGAGAAAATCACAGAAAGTTAAATTCCTGAGATTTTAAATTCCTGCAAAACGTAGAAAGTAGACTTACCTACTACCCCATAGGTAAGTTCTACTTCCACTATTTTACATATAAAATCTCAACTTTCCACATTTTAATTTACACATTATAAAATTCAACCAAACATATTTTCTTCAAATTTTTGAAAATACAATTCACTGGATTTTAATTCCAGAAGTAACTTCTTAGAAATTATAATTTCTACGTTCAAACAAACAAACACTCAGTGTGTCTAGCTTGTTCATATATTATATACAAGGCACTTATATGATAACTTTACCAATTTGGTGGATTGGATAATTGACTTGATAATAGAGAAACGATGAATTGAGAGTCAATAATTGACTACCAACACAACATTAATATATGTATTAATGTAACCCAGTGGCAGTGCATGCAACCCAAAAGAGAAGAAGATAAAAGAAACAAGCTAGGCAACTTTTTATGGGGAGTTCTGTTCATGGTTCCAACTTTCTTCTGTGGAACTCTAAAAAGAAAATTAATATTATACTGTCTCTATAAAAAAAAGGGTAAATGTTATAAAATTTAATTAATCACAGTAACCTGTAACCTGATGATTATACCCCTAAAATATTTATCAAGAATCTTCAAAGTTAAAATGTCCAAATCTAAATCTACTGATTTTAACCACTGCTCCCTAAAAAAGTTACAGAGAGGTGTGTACGTAGTCTGTATGGGGGATTGTGTACGTGACACAACAAAGTAAAATGTCATGGGATTTAATTTAAACAAAAATAAATTAGCCAATTAATTATCCTAATTCAGAAACAAAATCTTTTAAATGTCATGTGATGTGAAAATGAGGTCCATGTGTCTTGATTAAAGCTTGCAGATGTAAACAGGGAATACTGAATATATGAGACCGTACCCCTCAACATATATATGCAGTACTTTCAATATAAATGTGGTCCCGCTAATAGTTTATAAACACTCTTAATAGTTAATACTAACTCCGTCTCACAATATTCGTCCTCTTTGATTTTTGTACATTATTCATAATTGAAAAGAATCTTTAAGATTTATTCCAATATATAAGAAAAAACATAGTCATATGGGGTCTTGTTTTATTCGTCTCAACGAGTACTTTGATAATATCAAAAAATTATAATTTTTAGGGTTATGTAATTAGAGATATTAACGATACAAAACTCGCCTCGACGGATGTGTCCGGTCAAAACAGGACAATCTTTCGGGACAGAGGGAGTAGTAATTAATATATAGTGTATGTTAATGACCGAGAGGCTGAACTTCGTATATGTACGTATATTTAAAAGAGTGTGTTGAATTAATTAACATGTACATACGATTAATTTTATTGGAGTATTAAACAATACTCTCTTCGATAAGTATCGTTTTAGCTTAAGACATAAAATTTAAGAAAAATATTAAATACGTTTAGAATCTTAAATTTTTCTTCAATCTTCTCACACAATAAATGATTATTACACTTTTGAGCCAATGAATGAAGAGTTTAGAACAAAAAAAATCAACAAAAACAAATTTCAAAAACAATTTTCATAACTCTCACTTAATTAATTGCCTAGAAATCCTAAATCGACATATAAAGTTGATCAAATTTCAAGTGCTAAAATGACACTTAATTTAGATCGGAGAAAGTAGGATATAATATTATGGACTTTACTTTAACCCATAATCACATGGAGTCAATTGAAGTTAGTAAGTATTGTGTCAAATGTATAATAAGTAAATGAAATTTCAAGGACCCACCAATAATAATGAACTTCATGGCTTGTGGGGTTAGTAATTAGGGCAAGGATCATGTATGAACGCTTTTAAGTGCGAACGTAAAATTAAATTTTGTATATACACATTTAATAAGAAAATGGTTTCTTTTAACAATAAATTTTTTAATCATTAATTTATTTAAGGATTGACGTACTCATTCCCTTTTAAGAAATATTTTAATTATTAGCATGTGTCTATGAAAAGAAACTAGAAAAACCGTAAGAAAATATATGTATTGATGCACATATATATAAATATATTGAGAAAATATATGCACATACGTACTTCTCATAAAGCATATAAAAAATATTATAAGAAAACAAATGCACACATAATATAATCATTTGCATACATACTACAAAAACATATGTATACATAATACAAAAACATATGCACACACATACTTTTCATTTATAATATACACAATACAAAGTATATGAACACGCATTTCAATAGACACGTACATGCACACTAAGGACGCATGAAATATGAATACGTTGTTCTCACGTTCACATGTAAGCGGCTGTCCGCACAAGATCTTTTTAAGCTAAAATACTATAAGTGTTATTTGACACAACTATTAGGAAATACAATCATTAAGCTAAAATACTATAAATTTTTTCAAAAAATTATAATATAATAACTATTCATCTCATTTTCAACCAATGAATGGAGAAAATTTACATAAATTATATCAATATGTACAACTTCTAATAACATACCTCGTAACTAACTAATAAATTATTACTTTAAAATATAAAATGACAAATATATCTTATGCTCCGTTCGGCAAAGTTTTTTTTAGATTAACAGAGCTTGATTTTTTTTTAATCTAATCAATGATTGTTCGGTAAAAAAATATCAATCTAGCTTAGGAAGCTTATAGTAGATTAATGTAGCTTATTTTTTTTCATTTTTTTAATATGACCCCCTAGATTGTTGAAGATTAACAAGCTGAATTTTACATTTATCTTATTTCAGCTTGTAATATCGAACACCAATTATAATATTTAAATAACTAAGTTAATAAATCCAGCTCAAGCTAGTTATTCATCTTCAGCTACTTATTCAGCTCTAACTTTCATTTTAACTAGATTTACCGAACATAGCTTAATAAATACTCTCTCCGTCCCATATTATAAGCAACATTTGGGAACGCGCCACTGTTCACCGTTGAAGCTTCGATTTAAGATTTCTTCCAATATATAAGAACAAACATAGTCATGTGGGGTCTTGTTTGATTCGTCTCAACGAGTACTTTAATAATATCAAAAAATTATAATTTTTAGGGTTATGTAATTAGATATATTAACGATACAAAACCCGTTTCGGCGGATGTGCCCGGGTCAAATGAGGCTTATATTTTGGAACAGATGGAGTACTTCACTAGAAGATTAAAATGACTTTTATTTTCTTAAAGGAAAGAGTAATAGTTAATATTTACCTTAGTTGAAAGATAACGAAGTAAATGGATTAATTATAAATGAGGATATGTCATCAAAGACAAAAATCTGCATAGAAAGACTAAAAAGGGACAAAGAGCGTGCATGGCCATGCAAATCGCCCTAATCATTTGATTAACTTCCTCATAATCTTTCATTAGTAGGCTTTGCCACCACAAACTCCAGCAAGATCTTCACGGTGTTACTTTAATCATTTATTTATGCATTTACTTAACATCGCCATTATTAATCAGGGTTTTTGTGTATGTTTCAAATCATTGTGGCACACCAACAGGCTTTCATTTGCTAGGTTTACACTTTACATTAGACCAGTCACGTGATCTGTCCCGATCCAACCTGAATTAAGAATATATATTTAATTAAAATTTAGAAAAAATTTCTCCTTTTGTTAGTAAAGATTATAGTTTTAGACGTTTACAATTATTAACAAATGTAGTAATAACCCTAAAGTTTTATGATTTTTTTTCTAAACTTTACAAGTAATTAATGATTTATCTTATTTTTATCCAATCAATTAATACAGTTTGTGTAAATAAGTTAAAAACTATAATTTTTAATAATAAATTTTGTAACTCACCAATAAATTATTATCTAAATTTATATATTTATTAAAAAAATTAATAAAATTTATAGGTTAGAATGATCATTTATCAGAATGAATGAATACTAGACCTGTCAACTTGGTCGGGTGGGTCAGGTTCGGGTCGAACGAGTAATAAAAAAGTTTCGATCAGACGGGTCGAGTTCGGGTTGGCCCGACGGGTCAACCATGGCCTTTTTTTATGATTATTAATATGATTTTTAACTTTAATAAAATAATTATAATAATTTAATTAATATTATATTATTATTTAATAAAGTATATTAAAATATAAAATATAAATAAAATAAACGAAATAACGAGGGCCCACGAGCTCGGATTTGCGTTCGGGTCGGGTTGAGTTTGGATTCGGGTCTTTCTTGACCCAGTGACTTTCGGGTCGGGTCTCGACTCATAAATTTTGGGTCGGGTCGGGTCGATTTTTTACAGGTATAATGAATACTCGTGTAAAATAATCTAGCATAACTACGACTATTCACTGAGTTATAGATACAACCAGGGCCGGTCCAAAGGGGTGGGCGAGAGGGGCGACTGCTTAGGGCCCATCGGAGAAAGGGGCCCAAACTTAATACTGAATTGTTATTATATGTGTTTTTTTAATATTACTACACATAGTAATACTTGATTCAACGGTAGAGGACTAGTGTGAATTTTTTTCTTGACATTTTAAAATGAATTTAAATTGTAGGCCCTCTTTCTTTGGTTTCTTATTAATTTTGAACGAGCCCCTTTCTTTTCTTCTTCAAAACTTAACTTTCACTATCTATATTTTAGTTTGTTAATATATTTTTTAAAATAATTTATTGGTATATTCCTTTAACAAATACAATATTTTTTTTATATACTTATATTGTTTGTATATCACCTATCTTAATTTTATAAAATTTTCAATTAATGTTGTAAATGTGGGGCTAGTTTTATGGTGTAAATATACAAGGATTTAAAAAAAAAAATCCTTAGATTTTTTATATCTCACAAATTTCATTTTCAAATTTTTTCACTTAATTTTGCATATGGATAAATTTTCGGTTTAGTTATACTTAAAAAAAAATTCACTTCCTTTCCTCTACAAATCTTACAATGAATATTATTGTAAGTCGATCAACATATTTTAATCAAATTATACATACTTTTATCCCATTTTAGGGTCCACGAAAGTTTAGTACCGGCACAGCATACCACTGTACAAGTGACATGGATTTTGGCTTGATTCTATCCAATATATGATTGTAAAATTTACAGGCAGTGGCCAATTGACTCGAATCCAACAAATTTGGCACGGAGATGACCAAAAATGCCCTAGGTAGATGACAGTGACAGCAGGGATAAACTCGGCATTCGACAAAAGAGAAGGCATTAAAAAAAAGCTGATACTATATATACGACATGTTTCACCTATATACACGACAATCTGTACGTCATGTCTTGGCGTACAGGTGGAAATACGTATAATTGTAAGAATACATATATATTTTTTTTTTAAATATAAATCTCTACGCCAGAACGCCAGCCCATATTAGGGTCGGCCCAACTTCTAAATTTGATTTTTAAAAATCTTCTGTACGCCAGAATCTGGCGCATGATTAAAAAAAAAAAAAAAAAAAACCTGGGCGCACCCAAGTGAACATTTTTAAAAAAAATATATATGTATTTGACTCTAGTAATAGACGTTTTCAAGTAATCAGGGTTACATGGCAATAAATTTGGTTGTATCATGAGGTTTTAATATACTTTTATTCATGTATGTTTCTCCACCAATTCATTTGATATTAACTGTTTGTTATTATTATTCTCGAAAATCACATATAACTATGGTTATATCTTATAGTTATATCCAATTTGGTTATATCTTATAGTTATATGCTACGGTTATATTAGTTAGTTATATACTATGGTTATATCCAATTTGGTTATATCTTATAGTTATATACAATGGTTATATCCAATTTGGTAATATCTTATGGTTATATCCTATAGTTATATACTATGGTTATATCTTATAGTTATATCCAATTTGGTTATATCTTATAGTTATATCCTATAATTATGGTTATATCTTATGGTTATATCCAATTTGGTTATATCTTATAGTTATATACTATGGTTATATCTTATAATTATATTCAATTTTGTTATATCTTATCGTTAAATCCTATAATTATATATTATGATTATATCTTATAGTTATATTCAATTTGGTTATATCTTATGGTTATATCCTATAGTTATATACTATGGTTATATCATTTAGTTATATCCAATTTGGTTATATCTTATTGTTATATCTTATAGTTATATACTATGGTTATATCCTTTAGTTATATACTATGGTTATATCCTATAGTTATATACTCTTATTATATCCTATAGTTATATAGTATGGTTATATCCTATAGTTATATACTATTGTCCTATAGTTATATACTATGATTATATCTTATAGTTATATAGTATAGTTATATCTTATAGTTATATACTATTGTCCTATAGTTATATACTATGATTATATCATATAGTTATATACTATGATTATATCCTATAGTTATATACTATTGTTATATCCTATATTTATATACTACTGTCCTATAGTTATATACGATTGTCTTATAGTTATATTCAATTTGGTTATATATACTATGGTTATATCCTTTAGTTATATACTATGGTTATATCCTATAGTTATATACGATTGTCTTATAGTTATATCCAATTTGGTTATATATACTATGGTTATATCATTTAGTTATATACTATGGTTATATTCTATAGTTATATACTCTTATTATATCCTATAGTTATATAGTATGGTTATATCCTATAGTTATATACTATTGTCCTATAGTTATATACTGCGATTATATCCTATAGTTTTATATGATTAGACCTGTACAAACACGGGCCCAGGCCAAATATTAGGCCCGTTTTTACGGGTACGGGCCGGGCCAGGCCCGTTTGTTGGGCCCATACTGCTAACCGTACTCGCCCGCAAGTCTGGGTCAGGCCGGCCCGACATATAACCTATTTTTATTTTATTTTTTACTATTTTTTTTAAAAAAATTGATATTGCCCGGCCCGTTAAATTATTTATTTTTAATGTAATTTTTAGGTTATATTTTTTTAATGTATTTTTTAAATATATTTTTATATAGTTAAAATTTTATACGGGCTACGGGCCGGGCCGAGCGGCCCGTACGGGCTTGACCCTGTTATCGGGCTGAAACCCTTATCTGGGCCCGTAATTCCTGACGGGCGGGCCGGCCCGCGTTTGCACAGGTCTATATACGATGGTTATATCCTATAGTTATATACTACTGTCCTGTAGTTATATACTATGATTATATCATATAGTTATATACTATGATTATAGCCTATAGTTATATACTATGATTATATCCTATAGTTATATACTATGGTTATATCCTTTAGTTATATACTATGGTTATATCCTATAGTTATATACTCTTATTATATCCTATAGTTATATAGTATGGTTATATCCTATAGTTATATACTATGATTATATCCTATAGTTATATATACTATGATTATATCCTACAGTTATATACGATTGTCCTATAGTTATATCCAATTTGGTTATATCTTATGGTTATATAATATGGTCATATCCTTTAGTTATATATACTATGGTTATATCCTATTTTTTATCTTATAGTTATATCCAATTTGGTTATATCCTATAGTTATATACTATGATTATATCTTATAGTTATATCCAATTTGGTTATATCTTATAGTTATATACTAAGGTTATATTCTTTAGTTATATACTATGGTTTTATCCTATAGTTATATACTATGGTTATATACTATGGTTATATCCAATTTGGTTATATCTTATCGTTATATCCTATAGTTATATATACTATTGTCCTATAGTTATATGCTATGGTTATATCTTATAATTATATCCTATAGTTATATACTATGGTTATATCCTATAGTTATATACTATTGTCCTATAGTTATATATTATGGTTATATCTTATGGTTACATCCTATAGTTATATACTATTGTCCTATAGTTATATATTATGGTTATATCCTTTAGTTATATACTATATGATATAACCATAAGATATAACCATAGTATATAACTATAAGATATAACCAAATTGGATATAATCATAAGATATAACCAAATTGGATATAACCATAATATATAATTATAGGATATAACGATAAGATATAACCAAATTGGATATAACTATAAGATATAACCATATGATTGTAACACCCCCAAAACTTAACCATTTTGGAAAGGTATTACCGCCAGTGACCTCAGTGTTCCTTACCGAGATCACCCAAGGCTTTACCGGTTAAAAACAACCATGAAATACAAATGATACATAATGATCAAAGCATTCAATCCAAAACATAACATTGTCAAGGAAACATGAGTTACGGGATTACAACCCAATCCCGAATAGGTCAACACAGAGTTTAAACCAAATACAGCGGGAGTCTTATAAAACACATTACAACCAAAGTCATTGTCCAAAAGATCTCAACCTGATTAAAGAAATAATTAAAACGTTCAAAAACCACCGTCGACTCCATAGTCCTTATAATCTTTTGAGCTACTTTCTATCTGATGTGCCGAATCGAACGGATGACACCAACCAACCATGCAAGGGAAAATATTGGTTGGTTAGTCTAAATGAATAGACTAGCAAGGGTACAAAGCAGAATGGTTCGAAGCAGTCGTATTAGGTTAGACTCCTCGTCCCTCGAATAATAATCGAGTACGCTTGTCAACCACCATACTCCTACTGGAATAGACAAGAGGTATGCACAAGAGAAGATTCTGGAAGACTGAATCTTCACAGAAATCGACTCGAAAAGAGACTCCAAGAGATTGAGTCTTTAAGGAAGTATGACAAATCTGGAAAGTTACAGAATCATACAACAATGATTTAAAATTGACTGAGATGCTTCAGTCAACGACCAACCTCACCGCCTTTCAGCGAATCCAGATCGGAAATAAGACATACTACATTCAAGTCAATACGAGTCTTCCTAGCGACACTATTACCTAGCTGCCCTACTCGCTGAGCGTTCATTAATTATGTGCGTCAAGGTAGCACTTATCTGATTATGTTTCAAAAACACACATCACATTATAGACTTTTACATGTGTACCCCATCATTGGGACGACACATCTTAGTATACGTTTCGTCAAGAGTGACGTATACCGAAAGGTTTGTGACACCAGCTAAGTGTCCTGTCTCTACACACTTGTGAAAGAGACCGATCATGATCTTAGAATAGTACCAGATGGAGACGAGCCACCCCGATACCAGATTATAAAGAAACGACTGGACAGAGTCCGAGTAACGTTCCTATTTAACAGTGCTAACTAAACAGTTATAACACAATAACAATTACAAGATAAATCCACATAAAGGCCCGAAAGGCGATCACAGATAATAGCATTGTTCTAACAGATATACAACCTATTATATGATTTCCAAAACAGTTTATCAAAACCGTTTCCAGACAAACAGAGTATTCATTCCAAATTAATTACTCAGATAAACTACTGATAATTAATGTAAATATGGAACGAATGAGCAAGAGCGAACCGCCACTTGCCTTAATCCGCAGAATAGTCTAACGACGACAACTGGATTCCGGGCTCGACACGGGTATAGTTCCGACAGCACAACAACCTTCGAGTCGACCCATAAAAGGAACCCTAAGTTAGATCCGACATAACAACAGTACGAATCTAAACACGGCGAAAGAACACGAAATGAAAGATGCCACGACGACAACCAACCAAGCCAAAGCCACGAAGGCATTATGGGCACTGGCGGCGGTCGCTGTTCTTGGCGGCGGTCGCCGCATTCATCACGGTGGGCGCCGTGAAGAACACGGACGACAGAGACGAGAGAAATCTCACCAAAATGATGCGCGTTTCGACCCCTTTCCGCCTTGCTTGGTTTCTGACCTCCAAAGGCAACCAAAAGGCTTCTAAAGGGCTTCTGCAAACACCACCAAACGACACCGACGAAAGCTTCAGAATTTCCGGCGAAGGCACAAACTCCGGCGAGAGGAAAATTTGGCAGAGGTTCGGTGTTTGGGATGGCTCAAATCTCTCCCCCAACACCTCCTTTTACAGCCAAAGCATCTAGAGCACGAAAAATATGGGCCTAAAGCTAGTTCGACGCTCGTCAGAAATCACGCCGGCGACCAACGGGCAAGGACTGCCGGACAACGAAGGTGGCAATTACGGCGGTCGCCGCGGTCTGGCACACCAGCTGCCTTGCCTCCTCGAGCATTGGGACGGTGGGTGCCGTGACTGTACGGCGGTCGCCGCGACTGTACGGCGGTCGCCGTGACATGCTTTTCCCGCCCGTTCAGCTTTGAACGAACATGACATTAAACCGGGATAAAAATTATCGTACGCGAACGACAATTAAAATCCAAGGCATGTTGTCTGTATATTATTTCACTGAGAAAAATATTACAGATACAGAGCACATTACAGAATGTCTCAAACTCTCTGTATTAAATCCGACGTACACAACGGGTACTCGGGAAAATTCCAAAATTCCCAAAATAACCTTACAAAAATACGGGGTATCACAATGATATAACCATAAGATATAACCAAATTGGATATAACCATAATATATAACTATAAGATATAACCATAGTATATAACTAAAGAATATAACTGTAGCATATAACTATAAGATATAACCAAATTGGATATAACTATAAGATATACCATAGTTATATGTGATTTTCGAGAATAATAATAACAAACAGTTAATATCAAATGAATTGGTGGAGAAACGTACATGAATAAAAGTATATTGAAACCTCATAATACAACCGAATTTATTGCCATGTAACCCTGATTACTTGAAAACGTCTATTACTAGAGTTAAATACATATTAAAAAAAATTGTTCACTTGGGTGCGCCCAAAAAAAAAAAAAAAAATTTATACTGCGCCAGCATCTGGCATACAGAAGATTTTAAAAAATCAAATTTAGAAGTTGGGCCGGCCCTAATATGGGCTGGCCCAATCTATACGTCAGAATCTGGCGTAGAGATTTATACTTTAAAAAAAAAAATGTATAATATAACAATTATACGTATTTTCACCTATACGCCAAGACGCCATGTCTTGGCGTACAGATTGTCGTGTATATAGGTGAAAAATGTCGTGTATATAGCAGGCTCGAAAAAAAAGCCTGGGCGTCCATTCCCTTTTCATTACATTATTTATTTTGGCAATGGCTAAATACACGCGAAAATGTGGCTAAATGTACGCGGTTTTACACGCTTAAGGTAAGCGTCCGGTTTTACACGCTTAAGGTAAGCGTGGAGGGGTATTGTGGGTATTTTGAAAATACATTCTTACACGCTTAGCTTAAGCGTATGCCTACACGCTTAAGCTCAGCATGTAGTTTTTTTTTTTTTTTTTGCAAGTTAAAAAAACCCTAAAAGCACACGCTTAAGCTAAGCGTATGCCTACACGCTTAAGCTAGGCGTATGCCTACACGCTTAAGCTAGGCGTACAGTACTAAATTTTTTTTCTTTTCAAAATTGTATTTTTTTCCCATAATCATGTAGAGAATTTCAATACGAGTCCGTACATATAAAATTCGTCCAAAACGGACATCGTTTGCCCCTCCAAAAGCCCAAAAAATGAAGCCTTCAACCCGTGCGCATCCGTAAGCTTTTATAAGCTTCAATGGAGGATTTGACAAATTTCTTGGATTCGATTGAAGCCATTAACTATTGGGCATTTAAGAAGACCTTATCATACACATAATTCCACATTTAATCGGATTGAATGTCGATTAAAATCGTAGAATTTTATCCCCAAAGCCACCGTCTCGTCCAAGAGACCGATTTGAAAAAATCCAAAATTGGATCAAATCGTCTTCAATTGGAGGGCATGAACCATAGGGCATTGTTGAGGGTATCCTAAAATTCAAAATGCCTATAAAATCACCTTCAATCGTTGCCCCAATACATCCAATTTCGAAGTCAAAATTCATGAACCTTAAATCTCGTTACCGGTTGTTCTTGACCGAAATTCGAGCACATGCAAGCTTTATTCTTGCAATTGTTGGTACTACTAGCCTTCAAAATTGGTCCTCTTTCAAAGCCCTCTCTTTACATCGCCGAAAAAAGACCGCTTTTATTCAATTTGGAGTTTTTCCAATGAGGTGTCAAAAATGTATTCCGACGGGATTGAATTTGTGCTCATTTTGCGATTTTTGGGTATTTTTTATTTGTTTTGTCTTAATCTTGGTTAAATTAATTAATCTAAATTAGTGAAAAATATTTTAGGATCAATTTTGTGCCCGACATATAATATGTAAGTAATAAGTTCATAATATGTAACTATAATACATAGTATATAAGTAATAAATTCATAAATACTTAACCATAATATTTAACTATAGTACATAAGTAATACGTATGTAATACTTAATTATAATGCATAACTATACTTTATAACTAATATATTTTGTAATACTTAACTATAATACATAACTACAGTATATAAGTAATAAGTTCATAATACTTAACCATAATGTGTAACTATAGTATATAAGTAATAAGTTCATAATACTAAATTATAATCAAATACTATAGTATATAAGTGTAACTATATGAAATTTCATGAAATACTATAGTATATAAGTCTAAGTATACCAGATTTAATGAAATACTATAGTACATAAGTGTAACTATATGAAATTTAATGAATTACAATAGTACATAAGTGTAACTATATGAAATATAATGAAATACTATAATATATACATGTAACTATATGAAATATAATGAAATACTATAGTATATAAGTCTAAGTATACTAGACTTAATGAAATATTATAGTACATAAGTGTAACTATATAAAATATAATGAAATACTATAGTATATAATATAATTATATGAAATATAATAAAGTACTATAGTATATAAGTCTAAGTATACTAGATTTAATGAAATACTATAGTACATAAGTGTAACTATATGAAATGTAATGAAATACTATAGTACATAAGTGTAACTATATGAAATGTAATGAAATACTATAGTGCGTAAGTGTAACTATATGAAATTTAATGAAATACTATAGTATATAAGTCTAAGTATACTTGATTTAATGAAATAATATAGTATATAAGTGTAACTATATGAAATATAATAAAATTCTATAATATATAAGTTTAAGTATACTAGATTTCATGAAATACTATACTATATAAGTGTAACTATATGAAATGTAATGAAATACTATAGTACATAAGTGTAACTATATGAAATATAATGAAATATTATAATACATAAGTGTAACTATATGAAATGTAATGAAATACTATAGTACATAAGTATAACTATATAAAATTTAATGAAATACTGTAGTATATAAGTCTAAGTATACTTGATTTAATGAAATACTATAGTATATAAGTATAACTATATGAAATATAATAAAATACTATAATATATAAGTTTAAGTATACTAGATTTAATGAAATACTATACTATATAAGTGTAACTATATGAAATGTAATGAAATACTATAGTACATAAGTGTAAATATATGAAATGTAATGAAATACTATAGTACATAAGTTTAACTATATGAAATGTAATGAAATACTATAGTACATAAGTGTAACTATATGAAATTTAATGAAATACTATAGTATATAAGTCTAAGTATACTTGATTTAATGAAATAATATAGTATATAAGTGTAACTATATGAAATATAAAAAAATTCTATAATATATAAGTTTAAGTATACTAGATTTCATGAAATACTATACTATATAAGTATAACTATATGAAATGTAATGAAATACTATAGTACATAAGTGTAACTATATGAAATGTAATGAAATACTATAGTATATAAGTCTAAGTATACTTGATTTAATGAAATACTATAGTATATAAGTGTAACTATATGAAATATAATAAAATACTATAATGTATAAGTTTAAGTATACTAGATTTAATGAAATACTATACTATATAAGTGTAACTATATGAAATGTAATGAAATACTATAATACATAAGTGTAACTATATGAAATGTAATGAAATACTATAGTACATAAGTTTAACTATATGAAATTCAATGAAATACTATAGTATATAAGTCTAAGTATACTTGATTTAATAAAATACTATAGTATATAAGTGTAACTATATGAAATATAATAAAATACTATAATATATAAGTTTAAGTATACTAGATTTAATGAAATACTATACTATATAAGTGTAATTATATGAAATGTAATGAAATACTATAGTACATAAGTGTAACTATATGAAATGTAATGAAATACTATAGTACATAAGTATAACTATATGAAATGTAATGAAATACTATAGTACATAAGTGTAACTATATGAAATTTAATGAAATACTATAATATATAAGTCTAAGTATACTTGATTTAATAAAATACTATAGTATATAAGTGTAACTATATGAAATATAATAAAATACTATAATATATAAGTTTAAGTATACTAGATTTAATGAAATACTATACTATATAAGTGTAACTATATGAAATGTAATGAAATACTATAGTACATAAGTGTAACTATATGAAATGTAATGAAATACTATAGTACATAAGTGTAACTATATGAAATGTAATGAAATACTATAGTACATAAGTGTAACTATATGAAATGTAATGAAATACTATAGTACATAAGTGTAACTATATGAAATGTAATGAAATACTATAGTACATAAGTGTAACTATATGAAATTTAATAAAATACTATAGTATATAAGTCTAAGTATATTTGATTTAATGAAATACTATAGTATATAAGTCTAAGATTAATTAATTTAACCAAATTGATCCTAAAATATTTTTCACTAATCTAGATTAATTAATTTAACCAAGATTAAGACAAAACAAATCAAAAAATACCCCAAAAATCGCAAAATGGGCACAAATTCAATCCCGCCGGAATACCTTCTTGACACCTGGTCGGAAAAACTCCAAATTGAATAAAAGTGGTCTTTTTCCGGCGATGTAAAGAAATGGCTTTGAAAGATGACCAATTTTCAAGGCTAGTAGTACCAATAATTACAAGAATAAAGCTTGCATGTGCTCGAATTTCGGTCAAGAACAACCGGTAACGGGATTTAAGGTTCATGAGTTTTGACTTCGAAATTGGATGCATTGGGGCAACGATTGAAGGGGATTTTATAGGCATTTTGAATCTTAGGATACCCTCAACAAGGCTCTATGGTTCATGCCCTCCAATTGAAGACGATTTGATCCAATTTTGGATTTTTTCAAATCGGTCTCTTGGACGACACGGTGGCTTTGGGGCTAAAATTCTACGATTTTAATCGACATTCAATCCGATTAAATGTGGAATTACATGTATGATAAGGTTCTCTTAAATGCCCAATAGTTAATGGCTTCAATCGAATCCAAGAAATTTGCCAAATCCTCCATTGAAGCTTATAAAAGCTTACGGATGCGCACGGGTTGAAGGCTTTGTTTTTTGGGCTTTTGGAGGGGCAAACGATGTCCGTTTTGGACGAATTTTATATGTACGGACTCGTATTAAAATTCTCTACATGATTATGGAAAAAAATGCAATTTTGAATAATAATAATAATAGTACTGTACGCCTAGCTTAAGCGTGTTGGCATACGCTTAGCTTAAGCGTGTGCTTTTAGAGTTTTTTTAACTTGCAAAAAAAAAAAACTACACGCTTAGCTTAAGCGTGTAGGCATACGCTTAAGCTAAGCGTGTAAGAATGTATTTTCAAAATACCCACAATACCCCTCCACGCTTACCTTAAGCGTGTAAAATCGGACGCTTACCTTAAGCGTGTAAAACCGCGTACATTTAACCACATTCTCGCGTGTATTTAGCATGCCCGTTTATTTAAACTTCGGATGCTTGGATCCATTAATAAATCTTGTATTAAATTAATGATTTAATATAATTTAATGTAAGATAATATATTTTAATACATTCTAATATAAAATTCAAACAGAATTTTAATTTAAGCACAATAACATTTCGTCTAATTCTTTTTTTTAATACTAAATCCATAAATTAGAATATTTTCACAAGAACATTTGTGAATAAAAAATTAGTGAAATTTCAAATGGTGACACTGAATTTTATAATGTTTCAATTGATGTTTTAAGATTTTCCCCCTATTAATGTATCTAAAGTTTTTGGTTTGTTTGCTTCGTAACTACATTTTTTGTTCTCATGTTTTTCTGGTTCGAATTGATCAAATTCAAGTTCGTCATTGTTCCCCGTCTAACGGCCGATACTATTTGCATCGGGCAAATAGTGCCCTGACACACGCCTGCAGGCGTGCGGACTGCCGCGCGGCACCCACTTCCGCGCGACGGTGGGTTCCGCCGGTGGGTGCTGGCGTGGCCGGTGCCCGGTGGTGGATGTCGGCGGTGAATCGATCGAGTCGTATAAATTTTTGGGTTGAGTTCGGGTCGGGTTTAGGTCGAGTCGAGTTTCTTCGATATTTAAAAAATATTAAATTTTAAAATTATATCGAGTCATGTTCGGGTCGAGTCAGGTTCTTAAATTTCACCGAAAAATTATGATTGAAATCCACTGAAAGTAATTCATTCACGGACGCAATAATAATTCTGATTAAAATCCACCGAATATTCTACCGTGAACCCTAAACCCATCACCAACGCCCATTAACAGTGAGATCGTCCATCCCCGGCGAGATCGAACTCTCGGTACCACCACCGCGCGGCGACGCCAGATCGAACTCCCTCCACGCGGCGCCCGAGGCACCCGTCGCCAGACCCACCACCGGCCAGCACCCACCACCGGATCCACCGCCGGCCAACACCGATCCACCGCCGGCCAACACCGATCCACCGCCGGCACCCACTGTCGGCCGACACTGGGTGCCGCGCGACAGTGAGTGTCGCGCGCCTGACACGGTGCAAATAGCACCGTGTCAGGGCTCAATTAGCCATCCGGTTAACTTAGAGCATTATTAACGGGGTCTCATAGGAGAGTCCTATAGAATTTTTTGTAATAAAATAATTGGGTTGGGCTATAAGACCCATCAGGGGTCCCGGAATTTGGCCCATATTAGGGTCCGTCCCATAGAAGACCACTTAAAGGCATGTTTGGCTTCTGATTTTTTTTTTTGCCTTCGTTGGGCTCAAAACGACACCGTTTCAGCCCTCCACCCAAACGCGGCATAGCATGTGATCTGAAATAACAGTGCCACGCGACGTCATTTCATTGGCGCGCGCTAGCGCGCCCGATGGGCGTCGCGTTGCACGCGCACGGACGGTCATGATTTATTCATGGCCGTCCTTTATTTATTTTTTTTAAATGATTTATTTAAAAATTAGTGGGTTTAAAAAAACAAAAAAAATTACCATAATATTAATTACGTTTTCTATCCATAGACATCTATTTTGGATATATTTGATAGATTTTAAATTTTTTTGGGTATTATAGGTATCATTAAGTGAAAATAAATCATTTTAGTATTATTATTGGGGGTTTAAATAAAACAAATAGCAATTTAATTTATTTATATGAAAATGACATTGTAAATAAATTTTAGATATTTTATGCATCGCTTTTGTTGATTTGCCTATCAATGTATGTTTGTATGTCTTAATTTTAAATAAATAATATAATTAAAATAAAATAGCATTAGTAAATTTAATGTATGATTTTTTTTAAAATTATTTACATTAATATCTTATAAGGGGTATAATAATATAATAAATGGTATATTGATAATTTAATATAAATAAAATGATATAATTGTAATTTAAACTAAACCTAAAAGACCCATCTAAAAGACCTCAATAAAAGTCTCTAATATACCATGAGTCTTTTTGCAAATAATTCTCTAAAAAATTCCCTATAAGACTCATCCTATAAGACTCCATTAAAAATACTCTTAGTAAGATTCGACTATTTAAACACCCAAATCTATAAAAAAACCATTCTGATTTTTAATTCAAAACAACAATCCATTTTCGAAGTAAAAATTCAAACATGAATGGTTCAGAATTATATTTGGATATTTATGAGTCAAATCATACTTATTTGAAATCCAAAAACACAATAATAGACTTTGATTTCATCAATTTAAACCAGAACATGAATATGGTAAAATATAGTTATAAAATAAATAAAATCAAAATCTTAAAAGATATTAATCGAAAGAAAAAAATGATCTCAAAATACCAACTAAAATATTTTTACATTCATGAACACCAACCTGAATTTTCCCCAAAAATTATCACATAAATGAAATCACCCAATTTGGAGTTTTATTGTGAAGAAATCACCGAAATCTATTTTGTAAGCTTTTTATAAATAAAAGAGGAGAGGGAAAATAAATGAGGGGTGGGCAGATTAGAAAAGAGGGGCAGAGCAGAGCAGAGCAGAGGGTCAGTTTGACCGGTTTGACCGAACCAAGACAGTCTCAATGGGGCCATGTGACCTCCTCTCTCGTTGCTTTCGTTCTTCTTTTTTGGACTCTAGCCTGCGCCCCCTCTTTTATTACCATTTTCATTTCTTTTTCTTTATTCCCTACCTTTATTTTATTCATTACCCAAAAAACCCTTTTCACACTTTTACTCCTAGTTTGGTTAATCTCAAAACTTAATTTTCGGAAAGTTGTAGTTCATAGAAAATTAATTCTCTGAAAAATTGAGAATTATATTTGATTTAAAATTATGTAATTTTGTATAAATTAAGAAATTAAGAAATTTTTCATTAAAAAACATAGAAAGTAGATCTTACTTTAATAAAATTCCTATGATTTGGATGAAGGGTAAATTACTGTATTTAATTATGAATCAAATACAAAAATTAAATCTACTTTCAGAAAAAATTATACTTCCTATTAAACAAATCCCTAACCAAGCAAGGCTTTACTCCATTGTCAACATTCAAGAATTACCTTGTAGTGTGAATCTAATGGTCATATAAGTCGGAAATTACGATCCGAATATATTAAATAAATTGGTTGATAGATAATGGATTGTTGAAAAAAGTAGTGAAAAATTAGGTTTGGATGATGATGCATCTGATTTATTATCTGCCTACTTACCCATTAATAATCGTATATTTGGATAAATCTTCTTCATATGTTAAAGAAATTGTATTAGCATTCCAAACGAGTGAGGTAAATTTTTAAGGGTTCGTTTGAATGTTTAAAATAATATAATTTAATATATTATCTCGCAAAATTCAAACGAACCCTAAATTCTTTAAGATAATTTATAGTTACCAAAAGATCTTTCTCCTTAAATTACAGCCCACCGAACATCACCACTTATTATGTTAAGACATACGGAGTATATAGTGTGGGCCTTTGATAAATGTGTCACCGTACTCTTAAAAAGGACTCAATGAGATGTATATTATAGTATATAATATAATCCAACTCTTATTTTGAGAACTCATGATTTCATTTTTTGCTGTGCTCCAGTCGGATCAAATTCTTCATTCCGCAAGTGCAGTTTGATCTTACACTAATTACGCCTTCAGCTTTGAGTTATATTGATTATTTAATTTATTTTTTTAAAGAATATAATAACAATTATGTACCGATTTACTCCGTAACTTGTAAACTTTTGGAACAATCAGAGATTTGTCTGCTCGTACATTCATAAAGATTTCGGTCCTTACACGTTCTGGCAGTTGTCACGTTATATATTTGACTCAGATATCACATGATCTAAATATATACTTTGGTATAATGCTATGTACTACGTTGTGTAATTTTATTTATCTTTTTTTCTTTCTTTCAGAATGATAATATAATTAGGGTTTTGTTACTCGTCACCGTTCGGAGTCGACGAATAAGATGCTAAATATAACAATTTATCTAATTAAAAATTGTAAATTTTGTTTTTTTAGCTATCACAAATATATATTTTTTTAATAACAACTCATTATATCTAAATATTGATAAAAATTATTAAAAACTAAAATCTTAAAATGAAAATTATAAATCCGTCACAAAAAATATTTTTATTTTTGATATCTTATTCGTCGCCCAAGAACGATAAATAGCAAAATTCATATAATTATACTTAATTATCTATATCACTGTATTTACAATCTCTTGTATTTTTTCTTTGGGTTAAAATCAATAGTGGCCCACTTTATATTAAATAGGCCCGCTATTATACTTTAAAATGTTACGGAAAAAAGTCCATTAGTATAATTATTCGTTCATGAGATTGGCGAACATGCTGTAGTTATAGTTATTAATGTTGCCCATAACATGGACTATTTTGTACCAATTCCCCCCGCCATGTTTTCTAGTTCAATTATATCATGAAATTGTTCTTGATATTTTGTCTTGTTTAAACTATATATTATTGTTTTTGAAGTACATTTAAACACAAATTCTGATATATTTGGGACAAATTTGATAGACCCACCTAAGAAACTCAAGGTCCAAATGATTCTGAATGGGCCGAAACACACAAAACCCAAAATAAACTAACGGAGAACCCATACAAAAACATTCAAAATCCAATTTTACATGACATTTTCCATATTTATTGTTTGTATAGCCAGAGTGAATTACAACAAGGATCATATTTGTTTTAAACTATCTAATTATCAACGTTTATTGACTTAGTTTATCACTATGACAAAATTTATCACTCAAATCTCATCCTAGAAGCCATTGCAAGATGAAATATGGAATGAAATTAGCTCAATATATTATATTATAGATATGCAGTCAATGAGATAAAAAGTTTCAACTCTCATATCTATTGAGAATTGTATTACTAATAAAGAATGCACCACAAATATTTTGTATGGTTTGATTTTTTTTTTTTCAAGTCTCGATCGATTAGAGAAGCTGCTCTACGTCCAGACCCTTTTTAGCAAGAATCGAAATCGAGAACTCAGAATAAAATACTTGTGAACATTGTCGCATGGTTTGAATTTGAAATTACTCTCATGAAATATATATATTATAAAAAGTTAGATAGATGATTTATACTTTACAAATTTGCTTGAAATGATGCAAAATAATTGGTGGCACAATATGACATGTTATATTCAGAAAAATGGAATAAAAAACACTTATACATCTGATCTAGATGACTTAAAATCAAGAAATACTGTAAGGGGGCCTACTTGAGCGAGCATGAGCTAAGCCCCGGGCCGAAGGCTCGGAGCTTTAGTAGGCTCGCGACAGGGGAGTGTGGGGGTGGAGCCCCCGCGGTACGATATAGATAAAATTTTGGGTAGTCCTATTTGTATTAGGATTAAAGATAAAATTTTATATGTATCGGATTTTGAGGCTTATAAATATATTGTCTTAGGATTGTATTTACTTATCCACAAAATCAGTAAAAGGAAACCCTTAAAGAGTGATTTGCTTCAAACTGGTTTCTTTCTTCTTCGCTTTACCGTTCATCAAATTACCCGAAATACTCAACAACATCCAATATAAAAGCTACATATATTAGAGATTGCTAGGAAACAATTGTAGGTATAATTCAGCTTCCCTCCTAACTTCTTCTCTCCTTATCTTCCCTGTGCTTGTGCGCAAAAATGGCTTCCTCATTACCACATAAAATCTTGGTATCTTGTACCTGCAAACATAAGCAATAGTTAACACCAAAAAAGCAAGAATTCATATGCATTTACATACACATAAACATCATAGAGTAAGGTAGAGAACCCAGATAAGTTTTTCTTCCTACAGTATTGCTTCAACATCTCACTTGACAAGCATAGCTCTTTGCATTCCAAATCTTTCGTCGTCCATTTCCAACCTTTTTCGAGTTGAAGGCAGGCAACCGCCACCTCAGCAAGGCGAGGATGTGGAAGCCCAACGACTACGACACCAGTGATTCCGGTATGTTGGGATAAGACAACCTCAACCTTATTACACCAAAACAAAAAAAATTATCCTCTAAAGACATAAGGGCTCGTTTGGTACCATATATGGAATCAGATGAAATAGGGAATCGGTTTGAGTGAATTTAGGTACGACAAAGTATGAGAGAGTGTGTAAAATGTTGGAATGAGTGATTTTGAAACCGATTCGTGATAGATAAGGTATAGTACTAAACACATTGTTGTTAAAATCTCGATTCGATTCTACGATTCTATGATTTAAAAGCGGCATAACGATTCCGATTCCAGGTCGAATCTTAATAAAAGTAGGATCTTAATATTTCGATATAAAATCAGTAGGATCTTATGCATGATTCTGATCCTGCATACGATTTTGACGATTTTATGAACGATTCTTACGATCCTACAAAATGTTAATTATATGACACTATTTAATTATGATAGGAAAATGTACAATTAAAATATAAAATATAAGCATTTTTTCTTTTATCTATTATAATATGATTATATCGGTAAATCACCACTAAGGTATTGTATAAAACATAATGTTTTCATATAATAAGATCACTAATATATTATAGTATATGTGTTTTCGATTCAAATATAAGACTTTTATCGTTTATTAGGTTGGTTTCTAATATATTTAGTTATATTGTAAAATCTTATAATTTTACGATACGATTCAAAGAACAACTTACGATCCGATCCTAAAATCCCGATTTTAACAATATTGACCAAATGAGGCCTAAAAAATTTATATGTATATTGTTTTAAAGGGATAGATTTGATCACCTCTTGAGGATATATATTCTCTCCACCACTTTTGATCCTATCTTTGTCGCGTCCCATGAGCCATAGATTTCCATGATGATCAATCTTCCCAATGTCGCCAGTGTCGAGCCAATCTCCAATAGTAGTAGTACTAGCTTGACCCCAATATTGAACCATAACGTGGGGCCCGCGAGTGCATATCCTTCCTACACAACAAGAGTCTTTGTTGCTGATCATGATCTCAACGTGCGGTGCAGGCTTACCTACACAAATGCCTCCCTCTTGGCCCCCTTTTGGTTTAATTTCATGCGGTTGATGATCCAGATTTTGGCTTGTTGGGTCACTTAAACACATAAAGGTCATAGAAGAGCATGTCTCTGTCATTCCTGCAGGCAACTCAATAGTGAAACTAAGTTGGATAAGTCTAATGTAAGCAAGAGTCAAGAGTGTGAAACATAATATATATGTTAAAGTCCGGTGGGTCGATAGGCAGGGGTGTGTCAGTCTGTGCGTATATGCGCGTTAAAGTCCAAGTCTAGTGAGGTTCTATTCTAAAATCAATTGGTAATTGGAGTAATCCACTAAGCTTATATAATAGTCTTATTTAGTCCCAACGCTCACTTAAGTGCAACTGTCTGGACCAGTTGCACTTACCGGCAAGCCAAACGAGCTTAGCCCTATTACGCTCTCATGACGGGCTAAGCCCAAACAATGTCTTAAGGCCGACACCCTATTACACTCTCATGACGGGCTAAGCCCGAACAATGTCTTAAGGCCGACAAGTCAAACGAATTAGCCCATACCACATCATCATGGCAGGCTAAGCTCAGATAAAACAGGAAACAAACCCAGACCAGAAACACGCTCTGATACCATGCTAAAGTCCAGTGAGCTGATAGACAGGGGCATGTCAGTCTGTGTGCACATGCGAGCTAAAACCCAACACATAAGTCCAGTGATTTTATCCTAAAACTAATTGACAATAAAATGAGTAATCCACTAAGCTTATAGGATTTCATCCTAACACATAAGTCTTGTTTAGTCCCAACTAAGGATGGGCATACGGCCGGACCGGACCGAGAAAACCGGATTTTAGAATTTTCGTCATTTTAATTGGTCAATTACGGTTCAGACTGTAAACCGTAAATGTCAAATTCCCGGACAGTGGACCGGACCGTCAATTTACCGTCTGGTCCAATCTTATGGTCTGGTCTACTTTTGCTCATCCTTAGTCCCAACTTTCGTGGGATAGTTTTTATTCTCCACAATAACACACATGTCTAAACAAGCACATTTCATATATGTTATAAGCAAAGATAATTTTTTGGTATGAGACAAGGTTGTACCATAGGCAGAGAAGATCTTGGCACTTGGAAAGATTTCAGTTGCGTCTTTCAATAGCTCACTCGAGAGGCTCCCGCCACCATTCAATATCTTCTTCACAGTTTTGCTCCCTGTCCAATCTTTCTTCAACCTTGGATCAATAAAATCAGTTCTATGCTAAAAAGGCAAACAAAATGAGTGATCTTGACTCTTGATTTTACCTGATCAACGGTACAAGATCAGCCATTATTGTGGGGACAGTGATAAAAGAAGTCACATGATGTTTCTCTATGGCATCAACTGCTAACTTAGCTTCAAACTTTGGCATCAGCACGTGACAACCCCCCGCCATTAGCATTGCCAATGCTGATGAAATCCCTCCAATGTGGCATAATGGAGCAGTGTGAAGATATACCTATATTTGAGAAACACCAAATGCAAACCCTTTTTAAAATTTAAAAATAGAAATAAAAATATATGTCAGATAGAACCCGTAAAAAAATGTGACATAACGGAGTACTTTTTAATATAGGGAAATTTATGTTGGTAACCCTTAGTTTAAGGGTATTCCTGTAGGTGTTCCACGATTAAGTATTTTTCGGTTGGTGTCCCTAAGGTTTGGGTTTGTTCGCTTTGTAACCGAAAATTTTCATATCCGTATCATTTCGGTTTGAATTGATCAAATCGAAGCTCATCATTATGTTTATTGACCTCAACTTAGTAGGATTCGACTCCTAAAACAATCAAATCCATACTCGAACCATTCCGATTTGAATTCTTAAGGTCGAAAACGGGTTGTTGCTTCAGAATTCAAATCGACATGGTTCAGACATATATTTGTGTATTTTAGGGGTCAAATCTTACTAATTTGAGGGCGATGAACACAATGATGGACTTGAATTTAATCAATTTAAACTGAAATGGTACAAAGATAAAAAAAGTTTGGTTATGATTTATGAAACAAATAAACCCAAACCTTAGGGACATCAACCAGAAAAAACTTAATCGTGAGACACTAACATGAATAACCCTAAATTAAGGGGTATCGACAAAAAAATCTCTTTAATATATTCTTAATAACTTGTAAAAATTCACCATTAAAGATGATCTGAGTAACACGAAGCTATACTAAAGACGTACATCATCCTCATTATAGCCGACAACAGCAATCTTTGCAAGTGACTGTACAATCAAAGATGTATGGCTTATAGTGACTCCCTTAGGCCTTCCAGTGGTTCCTGCATGCAACAAAATAAAAAAAAGGCATCTTTTTTTTTAAATAAATTCGGCAATGAGTAACAAACAATAAATCTAGCATCAGAGTTGCATTAATCTGTTTTGAACAAAGGTATCCAATACACCAAAAGTAATTTCATTGACGAGTTATATTGTATCAATGAACAACACATTCTTGTGAGTTGTGAGCACATACCTCAAAATCAAACTGGACAGAAACCAAAGTGAAGAAAATATTACCTGAAGTGAAGCATATTATAGCGACATTCGTAGGGGCCCATAGGTAACCGAAGGACATCAGTTTAACACTACGTCTTTTGAGTGTTTTAGGAGTCAAAACTGGTAATGAACGCGACCAAGTATGTATCAGCCTTGTATAACAACAATGTCAGTTGATACTTGAAAAGATAAAACTCTCAGGGCTCGTTTGATTTAAACATATGAAAATGATAACGGAAAGGAAATGAACCTAGTTTACTTTGACATCATGATGCATTGAATAAATTTTTTATCTTGATTTAGGATCTCTAAAATTTGTGTGTCAGTAGAAGGGAGAAAAGAAATGATTTCATCGTTTTATAACCCACCATTGCATTGGGAATACAAATATCTCCATTATAGTGTCAAGTGAAGGGGAAAATGATACGATTTCATCATTTTGATTAATGAATAATGACACTAAATTGGACTAGATTCGTTTTCTTTCCGTTACCGTTTCCAACGGGGCCTTAGATTTAGAGTGTGTTTGGCAAGGCCATAAAAGCAGCGTTTAACGTTTTGAAAAAAATAAGGGTGTTTGACATATAGCGGTAGATGTAGCTTTTAATATTTAGTAGCGTTTGAAACACTATTTTTTTCAATGATACTCTCATTAGTGGTTCGATTTCAGCTAGTTTCAACCGTTCTTTCCACCGCTACAGTTACCACTATATCATCCGTTACCGCTACCACTACCACTAGACATGTCAAACAGGGCCTTAATGTTGGTTCTAAGGGAAATATTGCATACCATTCTCTGAAGTGTTTGAAACGGATCCAGAGGAACCAATCAGAACACGCCACTTGTAAGAAGAAACGGTGTTTCTGAGGAACTCTGAACTCCACTGGGAGCTGTTGTCAGTGACCAACATTACTGGCTGGACTAACTCCAGTGCAAATCTTGATTCTTCATAGCTCTGAATACCAGCATTAGATATTATATATACAAGTAATGTTATTCGATCAAGTTTGTAACGGTTTAAACAAGTCACGAATTGAAATTTATTGGCAAATTGCACTGCACTGAATGAGTTCCATTGTACATACCCATCGATAATTAAGAGGCGCCACTATCGCACCAACGTAGGTAACAGCAAGAATCCACTCCAAGTACCAATCACTAGCAGATAAGAGGGCTCAAATTGTCGGTTATAACCAAACAAGAAACAGAAACAAGTAGTTGATATAGACTACTGAATTAAACATGTGAAAAGCAATTGAAATCATATCATATATAGCTCAATCAACAAGCGAAAAAGCATTTTATAGTTTTAAAACTGTATTATTATGAGCAGTAGTTGATCCACAAATTTTGTTATTATTCTCTCTGAACTCTACTTTACATAATTAATACCGGAGAATTGAGAGAATATTGGGTTCAAATTACAACTATAGCCCAATATTGAAAAATTGAAAATTGAGCTTGGAAAACCAAATTGTAGAGGTTTCAAGCCTAGCATATATGTACATAGTTACTCCTTTTATTGTCAATTGATTCTAAGATGGAATTCCATTGGACTTATGTGTTGGGCTTGGTGGGTGTGATCCAATAAGATGTCTCCTCCCAACTGTGTTTTTTGTGTGTTTTGAGATCGATTTCGAGATATGCGGATTCTTATCGACATTTGAGTTGCTTCCGCTTTTGTGCTAGTGCTTAGTTGAGCTTTAGGCTATTTGGTGGTAAGATGTTCAGTCTTGTGCGATTGAATCTGACTTCATGAGGAATCATGTTTTTTTTTCTTTTTCTGTTTGTCTCTCTTGTTCATGTGAGTGTTGGATTGCCTTACTCCATTGGATTGATTAGACTCATATAGAGTGTTATTGCCTTGAATATCTTGAGTTGTCTACATTTTTTGGAGTTCTTCGTTGATATATGATATCCGTGGGCTTCATTTTTTGCTTATGGTTTCTTGATTTTGGAATATGTTGGATTAGGCTTGTTTTCAGGCTGCTTGTGTTACCCGTGTTGTGACACTTGGATAGTATTAGTTACACATTATTTTCTTTGATATCTGTTCACATTTGTCTCCTCTGTGGTAGGAGAGTTCGCAAAGGGGAAAGTGCTCAAAACAGACATGTATATCTGAGATGTTGTGAAGGATTGGTTTGGATCAGAAAACCGGACCGAACTGCGGTTGTCCTTGGAGATGCAAGCTGCATCGAAATTGAGTTAATTCGGAATCCACCATGGCCGAGGGTGTGTCGCGTGATGTGATCGATCCCCGGAAGATTGATATGACTCTGATCGTTGTTCTTCCCAAGCAAGAATACTTGACTCCTTTTTCAAGAACTCCTTTGAGCAAACAACGATATGTTTCCTTCTCTTGAGTTTGGCGGATCAAACTGATCTGGTAGCGGATGGGTGAAGGGATTCAATGTGATGAATATCCGAGGTGGTGGAAGAATGCCAACATGGTGGCTCCTTCAAAAAACTTCGTATTTGGCTAAGCTGAGTTGAGAAAAGCCAAGGGATAAACAAGGAGTGACCCTCAACTTTGTTTAGTCCAAACTTAACTTAAAGATTTCAATGGGAGTACATTCTTATGGGCTTGGGCCTAAGACATCAAGGCTCAATCCATTAAAACATTCTACAATAAATAAAACCCTAGTAAAGATATAAATAGGAAGCGGGGCCACAACCAAGGTGAGCATATACCAACGGGACGCGGCCCATGAAACGATGGCACCAGGAGCGTGCACACCAAATAGGCATGGCTCGGAAAGAGCTCGTGTCAGGAAAGACGCCCTTCACTCGGTGCCATGTGGGACATCAGGGACGCGCGAACCAGGGATGCAGCAGACGAAGGTCTTGACCAAGGTCATTGATCATCATTCTCCCCTCCTTAATGATGAATCTCCCTCGATTCGTGCGTCGCGTTGGACTGAGGGAGAACGGGGGAAACACATTGGCACGTCTCCACTTCTTGAAAGCAAAGTTGGAGTGGCGGAGGGCGCCAATCATGCGCGTGAGCTTATGGGCTCTTGAAAGACCAAGATGTAGGTGCCATGCTCTCCTTTTAGGACCGAACATACTTCTCCAAGGTCGAAAGGGCAACATAGGTGGCTCGGGATAGCTTGGCACATGGTGTTGGCGACGCGACACTCCAAGTTGGTATGGTCGCACTCATGGAGCTCCGTTACAAGCTCAGAGCGTCAGCCTGACTTCAACTCTTCTGTGTGATAGGACAACTTCAGTATATCAACCATCATTAGCAAAAAGTCTGGAGGTACGACTGGTGCGGTAAATCAAGCAAGACTTTGACAGCTGAAAAACATGCAATTGGGAAAGGAAGTAAACACAATGAACATCCTTAGAAATTGGATGAACATTGTCATGGTGGAGGGAGGGTGTCAGATCAGGCGTCTAGCTTGTAGCGGTCGTTGTGCCGACCAAGACCACATTGTCGCCCATCAGTTGGAAGCATGACGGTCTCGTCGGTTTGAGGCACATGTCTTGGACACATCTATGGCGTCAGCGGACGCATGAACGAGTGTTGTGGTGGCCGCTATGGCGAGTTTGGTTCCTACTTATTTTTAGCTAAGTATCGTGTGTACTTGCCATTTTTTTGTTGAGTAGGACGGCCGATGATAAAGTCCTGGACATGCATTAGGTTTTTTTTTCTCTGTTTCTAAATTTGGAATTAAGAGGGCAATTGTTATGAATAGTTCCAAGTTTAGGGCCTCTAGTATAGTTTCTCGTACTTAAAGGGTTTTGTATGTGATTTTGTGGGTTTGTATTGTTTGCCTATGGTCTTCTGACGACTGATATATTGAAGCAGCTGAGAAGGATTTTCGGGCCTCTTTCGTGGAGCCCAACAAATGATTTGGGCCCAATCCCACATATTTTTGAAGACGCCTTAAGCTTCTCGCCCAAGATGCTCACTTGGAGGAGGAGGCAAGGGGCACCTCTGTTGTACACATCAGAGAAGAGAACTCCATTAGAGTTGCTCGTAGAGGAGAAACTCAGAGAGAGAGAGAGAGAGAGAGAGAGAGAGAGAGAGAGAGAGAGAGAGAGAGAGAGAGAGAGAGAGGAAGGTCCGGCGAGGCGGTGGTGCTGACGAGTCATCGACGTCTTCTTCAATAGCTCGCCAGATGTTAGGAGTCCCACATCGGTTTGATGTGCCTCACTTGCCCAGTATAAAGAGTCGTGGTCTACTCCACCTATTGCCAATTGGTTTTAAGTTGGAACCCCATAGAGCTTGTGTACTTGGCATCTGCCCCATTTATGATGATATCAGAGCCTGGTTGCTTTCGGGCCCAAGTGGTTGACGGTTGCTTGTTTGGCCCGTCACACTTGAGGGGGGGTGTTGACATCCCTCCCACATCGAGGGATTGGGACACACTCGCCCAGTATATAAGTCAAGTGGTCTACTCCACCTATTGCCAATTGGTTTTAAGTTGGAATCCCACAGAGCTTGTGTACTGGGCCTCTGCCCCATTTATGATGGTATCAGAGCCTGGTTGCTTTCGGGCCCAAGTGGTTGACGGTTGCCTGTTTGGCCCGTCACACTTGAGGGGGTGTTAGGAGTCCCACATCGGCTCTGATACCATATTAAATGGGGCAGAGGCCCAGTACACAAGCTCTGTGGGGTTTCAACCTAAAACCAATTGGCAATAGGTGGAGTAGACCACTGGCTTATATACTGGAACGAGTGGGCACATCTAGTCGATGTGGGACTCCAACACTCCCTCTCAAGTGTGACGGGCCAAACAGGCTCAAACGTCATACTTGGGCCCGAAAGCAACCAAGCTCTCATACCATCATAAATGGGGCAGAGGCCTAGTACACAAACTCTGTGGGGTTCCAACTTAAAACCAATTGGCAATAGGTGGAGTAGACCACTTGGCTTATGTACTGGGCGAGTGTGTCCCAATCCCTCGATGTGGGAGGGATGTCAACACTCCCCCGCAAGTGGATGGGCTCAACGGCCCATCACACTTGGCCCGCAACCAGGCTCTGATACCATCATAAATGGGGCAGAGGCCCAGTACAAAGCCTTGTGGGGTTCTAACCTAAAACCAATTGACAATAGGTGGAGTAGACCATGACTCTTTATACTGGGCAGGTGAGGCACATCAAACCGATGTGGGACTCCTAACACCAGAACATGGAGTTTGTTCTTGGACTCGATTTTTCATTTTATAGATTCGGATAATCTGACAAGATCAACCATTCACAAGACCTAAAATCGGAACAACAACCTAATTCACAAGATCAACCATTCCAAGGGGGAAATCTAAGTCAAATTCTTTGGTGTATCAAACCAGTAAATCACCTTCCTTCAAAATTGCAAGGCGTAATATAGTTATGATTGATTGAATTATAAAAATGGAAAAATTGGGAACCTGTTGAAAGAACAGATGGCAACAACGTCACCAGGCCTGATACCGAGGTGGAAGAGGCCAGCTGCGAGGCTCAAAACGCCTTCCACGAACTCCTCCGCCGTTTGACGGCGGCCGGAGGCGACGGTGACGACGTGGTGGCGTCGAAGAGTTATGAGCCGACTCAAGCATTGGCAGATGTGGGCTTTCCAGTAATTGTTTCTGCTGCCACTCATTTTGAATGATGAGAGATAAGATACTTTTTTATAGAAATAAAGAAAATCAAAAGATAAGATAAGGTAACGATAAGGAGAATACAGTAAACTACTAATCACATAGCAACAACAAAAGTAATTTTGTTACTAATAAAATTAACCTAAATCAAGACTTTTCAGTTTAGGTGATAAATATGACACTCTCCCTAGTTGTGAAGGATTAGTGCCTTTTTATGGACCCAAAATAAAAATAAATATTACATTGATAGTATCAAAAAAATATACCCTGATGATAGATTAACAACTTCTAATTTCTATGAGATATGTTCCTTGATTAAAATTGATAATGCATCTAGCTCTAGGGCATTATATTTGCATCTTAGCTTCAATTTCCAAAAAAAAAAATGTCACTTTGAATGAGAGTCACCTTTTTTTGTATTATTATTTTTAACCTGGATTTTCAAATTTCATATACATTGTTAATTAGTTATATTGGAAGGGGAAGGGGACAAACAGATTTGAGGACAAATCATTTTTAAGAGGGTGAAAATGATTAAAATTGGGAATCTACTATGAAAAAGCTACCCTATGTATAACACAAACATTACACGATTTCAAATGAACTCGTTTAACAGAAGCTAGATCCACAGTTCATATTTAAAACCTAATATTGAGTATATAATGCATGAAAAAAGCCTATCAAATGGAGTTTTTTTTTTTTTTTTAATTTGCATGGAGGGTTCAGGGCGCCACTTGCGGGACCCTCCCCCTAGTCCCCCCACGGACTCTGAAAGCAAGAGACCAGGATATAACTACAACAAGTCTTCGACCTCTGTGGTGCATCAAATGGATTTGATCCAGCCCAATAATAGCTTATAACGAGGTGTCCAAGCCATGAAGGACCCGTCCAGCAACCAAATCCCTTTTTCCCATTATTCACCCATTAATTATAATAGAGAAATTCATATAGTATTCCTATGTTTATGGTTATTTTTGATGGTATCTTATACTTTATTTATTATCAGTTGGTGGGTTTTGGGTTTGTTTGCCTAGTAATTAATTTTACCATATTCAAACTTTTCTGGTTCAATTTGTTCAAATTCAAGCCCACTATTGTGTTCATCATCCTTAAGTTAATAGGATGTGACTCCTAAAACACTAAAATTCATACCCGAACCATATCGATTTGAATTCGCTCGAAAATGGGTTGTTTCGGAATTCAAATTGAGATGATTTAGATATGAATTTGGGTCTTTTAGGACTCAAATCCTACTAATTTGATCGAGGCTGAGAAACACAATGGTGAACTTAAATTTGATCAATTCGAACCAAAATAGTACGAATATGAAAAAACTTAGTTACAAAGCAAATAAACACAAAATCTTAGGGGCACTAAATGAAAAAAAATCTTAATTATGGAACACCAACAAAAATAATAATCTAAACTTAGGGATACCAACAATTTTTTTTACTATATATAATAATGTGATATATTTTTTTGGTCCTATGCAAGATAAAATACTCGCGGTACATGACTAATGCAAGTTCAAGAAAAATTTATATAAGAGGAAAATTGAACACTAAGGGTCTGTTTGAATTTTTGGAAATAATACATTAAATTGCATTAAATTGTCAATTTAATACAAGATAATGTAACTTAATGTATTATTTTTTCCATCCAAACGGACCCTAAATAAAACATCCACTTCTGTACGAATGCAATGATACTTTACTCTAATACATTAACCTATTGAGTTTAATTATTCAAATATTAGTGTCCAACATTATTAGAGCTCTAGGTTTCCATTGTTGTCCTTGGATACTCGGACAATACATATTGAAATGCATGTGGATTACCGAGTCCTTTGTCACACATCAAATACATACTACAATAATACAACAAAATTTCAATAAAACACAAATAGCTAGGTGGCTATTTTAATACGCATGTGCTTATAATTGACATAGCTGGCACATCTTCATATGCTATTGTGGATATGTCTATTTATACTCTTTCCGATCTAAATTAAGTTTTGTTTTAACATTTGAAATTTAATCAACTTTATTTATCGTTTTAGGATTTCTAAGCAATTAATTAAGAGAGAGTTATGCAAATTGTTGTTGGAATTTGTTTTTTGTTGAATTTTTTTGTTCTAAACTCTTCATTCATTGGCTCAAGAGTGTAGTAATTATTTATACTTTGAGAAGATTGAGGAAAAATGTAAGATTCTAGACGTATTTAATATTTTTCTTAAATATCGTGTTTTAGGCTAAAACGACACTTATTTTAGATCGGAATGAGTATTAAATAGCTACACTAATGGAGTAATTATTCACATAGTATTTTCTTAAATAATGACCACATTGTGTTTTTTATGTTAAAAATCCTTATAAAGAAATTTAAATATGGATGTACTTTTTTCTCCCTTTATGTTTCTCTTATATTACAAACATTTCAAAATTTAAAACGTATTTTTATTAAAAATCATATTATAAATAAAAGGATCTTTATAAATACAAGTGTTAAACGAAGCCTATATTATTAACGTAGTCGAGGTGTGCTATACTATACTATATAGCCTATAAGCATACAATTTTCCATACTTGTAATTAAGTGAAACATTTTTCAAATGTAATCACATTGTCCTTTTATTTATTTATTTTATAATTGTCCATTTATCAAATACTATCCAGGGAAATGAGTTTTGGTATTATCTTCATAGGTTTAGAAGATAAACTTATTATGTGCAACAAATTTATAACTGTGTACACTTTTTCTTTATGAGAAACTTTATACACTTAAGACGTGAAGAAGGTGGGTAAGATAATTAATTAAGGAACTAATAAAGAGTGTGAATATGCTAATACAAGTATTCCATCCATTAAGTTTCACTTGTCACTTAACTTTTTAGACTATAAAATTTGTTTATCTATATTCGTCTTTATAGGTTTTTAAGACAATTTATCACATGTAAATCATAACATTTATTTTCAAATTTGGCTATATTAACTTTTTTTCATTCACTGATTGTAAAAACTGATGAGTTATAAAATTTAGAAAAATAAATTCTTTAATATATATGTAAAAAAAAATATAAAAAATTAACGGATGAAATATAAAATTATGTCATTTAAACATACCTAGCGGGTCAACCTCAACATAAATGCCTTGTTTTCACAAAATAATACTCCTAAAATCATATATATTTAAAAGTTGGCTTTGTAGCCATTCAATGTTGCGTTTTAAAGCCCTAAAATTTTAGACCCCTAATGCATAGGTTAAATTGGGCCTAAATGGCTTTTTAAACTGCATAAATGGGCCAAAAATGATAATGTTACTAGCCACAAATAGGTTAAAAAGCTACATTGCCTCATCAATGTACGCTTAAGACTTTGCCAATTCAGCAGTTATTAGAGGAAATGAAGAGGAGAGCCCTTTCATGTACACCAACATAAAGATGATGTAAATCCTGCAATTATGATACTTATTGCTCTTATCAGGCCGTCCTTTCACTTGCACAGGACAAACCTATGAAAATCAAGTCTTTAAATAGTGTTGGTGACCTTTACAGCGACCTCACGGCTTCGTGTTCAATTCTCCAGCCACTACCTTGTAAATGGAAACCATCGACCTCCAAGCGTATTTTAGTTCCACGCTGCACGAATTCCTTCCAATCAGACAAGGTATTCAAAACTTTCCATGCAATTTTATTTGAAAATTGGCATTTTTTTATGTTTTTTTTTTCTCTTCCCTGGAGCAGTTCAAGATGCCCTACACGAGCGTGATGATAGTGCCGATGGGAGTCAGAGCTTCCATCGGTGGTTTCGTCGGCGACGCTTTGCCCGTTGCTCGCACCCTCTCCTCCGTCCGTCCTCGACTGCCGATATCTCTCACCCTAATGTAGCTCTCTCTCCCACTTTTTCTTGGGGCATTCTTGTCATTTTCTTATCTAGGTCTTGTGATCATGTTAGCTTGTAATTCATCCGAGTAGTGAAATTCCAACCTTTTTATGTATTTTTGGTATAGGTTTTGAATGCAGCTATGCTTTATTGGCCCATGCTGAATGTGTTGTATGTGGAAGGCTATGCACTTGATAGATTTGTGCAAGGATTATGGATCCTTGAACCAGTTCATAGAAACAAGGTTTTAATCGAATTTTAGTACATGTAATCACCAGTCATTTTAATGTCATTTGATTTGATTTGTGTTTTGAGCAGATTGGATTGGTTCTGGATGGAGGAATAGAAGAACACCTCCTCATGCGGCATTTACAAGTGGCCGATGCAGCGAGAGCTTCCCTTGGACTGTCACAGACGTCGCTGGGGCGGACGCCGAGGAGGACGCCGAGGAGGCCGCGCGAGGGAGGAGGTGGGTGTCGGAAGAGCTAATAGCGGGAGATGCCTCCCTCTGAAACTTAGTCGTTACTATGTCTATGATTGTTCATGGCTTCAAGGCACTACTTCTAAAAAAACTGGTCTTCTTCACTTCTCTAGCAACACGTACACTCTTCATCTCTCTCCTCTGCTTCATCCCACCTGATTTCCCATATCTCCAATTTAATCCAAACTGAAAATCTTCACGCCGTCGATCCTCGGTGGTTTCGAGGCTTTCAGCCCAGCCACATAGATCAAATTCTCTTTTCTCTTCGATCAAATCCCATATCCGCAATTTGATTCATTCAGTGGTCGGAAAACGTATCAGAGATCGTGCCCTCTGTTCAATCTTTCTGCTCACTTGCCCACATTTTGCTTACCCATCGCATGTTTGATGAATTGGTTCATCGGTTTCGGACCGTGGATCTGTTTGATGCACTTTCTCTGGGATTTAGTGTAATATCCCTCATTTTATAAGGATATTTTGGAATTTTTTTCCAACTCCCGTATTACTAGTCGGATTAATTATAGAGAGTTTCGGACATTCTGTAAATTGTTTGAACTCTGTAATATTTTTCTGAGTAATATAAAAGACACTTGAAATATTTTCGGGGTTAAAATTGTCGAGTGTGTACAAATATATTTAACCCGGGATTAAGAAATTAACCCAAAAGTGATTCGGATGAGAAGGGTGAAAGTTGGGCTTGACCGCACCCCGCGGTCAAGTGACCGCACCCGCGGCGAAGGCCAAAAGCTGAGGCGGTTTCGTCTTCGCGATAAGCACAACTGCAACTCGCCGGAGTGTCAGGTCTGAGCGGCTCAAGTGGCACCTTGACCTGTCCCCTTGTCTCCTTGCTTGTTCCCTGTGAGGAAGCTTGTTATGGGACTATAAAAGGGATCGAATTCAGAGGGAAGAAGACTCTTCATCTCCTTCCTCTGTTTCTCCTCTGTTTTCACCATTTCCAGCTGATTCCGAGCTCTCATCGGAGTGTTCCTTGAGTTAAGAAGGGTACCTCTAGTGGTATTTGAAGGTCTAAGGTGTTGGGAGATCGAACCATAATCAAATCGAAAGCAAACGAAGCGATTGGTAACTTTCTCCATTGATGCACTGTCGCGAGAACTCGCCACTGTCTGTCCACCGCACCCGCGGCAAGCTCCCACCGCACCCGCGACGAGCCTTGTCCGAGTGTGTGTTCATGGGTGTTTGGCTTTGGGCGAGGCTCGATTCCTTTGATTCTTTTCCTATTCTTTTAGATTCAATTATGAGTATATTGAATCTAACTTAGGGTCTCGTTATGGGTCGTTTCTTAGGGATTTATTATCCAAGATCTGCCCAGTTTCAGATCCAGGAACTCGACGTTTCTAAGCTTTGTTCGAACTCGTCGGATCTAAGGCAATTGGCGATTCGCTCTTGCTCATCATTCCATACTTCAATTAATTATCAATTGTTTTGTTGTTAATTAATTTGGGATGATTTCTTGTTTATGTTGGGAACAGTTTTGTTAAAAGGATAAAATGATTAAAAGATGACATTAATAGGTTGTATTTTTGCTAGAATCAACGCTATTATATATATGTGATTAGTATATGATATTATACTAGGTTGTATATCTGCTAGAACGACGCTAGTATAGATATATGTTTATGATGTTGGCCATGTTGGCTTTGATGTGGATTATTATTGTGCTGAACTGTTAGTTAGCACGAGTATTCGTAGGAGCGCTTGGTCCTTGCGAGGTCCATTCGTTTCTTTATAACTGGCATATAACAGGGCGATCAAGACCCTATGCCAAACTTCTGGTCATGACCAACCGTGATGTGAATTTAGGTTTGGACCCTGTGAGGTCCATTCCTTCGATATATGTCCCTCATGACGACACATATATCTAAAAGCTTATAACGTGATGTGGTTTTGGAATTTAATCAGATAAGTGCCTTTGTCGCACATAATTAATATACCTTGGGCGAGTAGTGCAGCTAGGAAAGCTCGTCTTAACTTTTAGTCGCTCGAATGCGATACTGTGATTGTGTGTAATTAATTAATGTTTCCCAACATTTGTCATGCTTCCGATAAGGCTCAATTCATTGGAGTCTTCTTTTGGGATTGATTGTTGTGAGACTCGGTCTCCAGAATCTTGTGCATACCTCTTGTTATTCCAGTAGGAGTATGATGGTTGACTATCGTCATCGGTTATTATTCGAGAAGCGATGAGTCTAACCTAATACGACTGCTTCGAACCACTCTGCTTTATTCCCTTGCATGGTCTTTCATTAGACTAACCAACCGATTATTCCCTTGCATGGTTGGCTGGTGTCATCCGTTCGATTCGGCATATCAAATAAATTGATGATCCGAGAAGGCTAGGGCGACTATGAGGATGGACGGTGTTTTGTCAAACTATTTTGTTTTAAGACTTCCGCTGTGTTATTTATGTTAAGACTTCTGCTGTAATAATTATGATCTTGTATTTTGATAGATTAAGAAATTGTTGTATTTCCGAGACTTTGGTTTTAATGAAAGTTGTAATATTTGGTATTATAACTGTGGTTTGTTGGTTTACATCAACTGGAAAAGCCTGGGGTGACTTCGGGATGTTATATCTAAAGTCACTGACAGTAATACTTTCAAGATGAGATTTGGGGGTGTTATATTTAGTGCTTATGGGACTAATGTCATTATTGTTTATTGTTGTTTGGTTGCTGGGTTTTGTAGAAATGGTATGATTGATCATGCTTTGGAGTTGTATTTTAGAATGTGTGGTGGTGGAATAGGTGTTGCTCCTTACGCATTAAGAGATTTGTTGGTTTTGCTTGTCCGTTCAGGCCTGTTTGATGCTTCTGTGGGTGTTATTGAGAAAGAAAGCAGGTTTACATTCAATGTGTGTGATTTTTGTGTGGATTGGTTTATTCATAAGAATGAAATGGAAAAGGGTCTCTAATGTTTTACTGTGTAATGGTAGAGAGGAGACGTCGCCCTAGACGGTGGCGGCCCGCTACAAAAAGGTGAGCGGGATCAACGGTGGGGAGTTCTCCGGCCGGGGGGGCTTCAGTTGGTCATGGTTGTTTGGACTTAAATTGGGAGTTTTAATTTGTATTTTGTTTACTTTATTGTTTTAATTTACAAATGAGTATGATTTCTAGGTTATTTGCTCTATTGTTAAAGAATAATTTAATCTAACTTACATGTAAAATTATGTGTTTTTACCAATAAATATCCATGTATATTTAATTGAATATATAAGAAGATTTTATTGATAAAAAGTCATAATTTTACATGAAAGTTAGATTAAATTCATTCTTCAACACAAACTATACATAAGATGTTAAAATATAATTAATTCTATAAAAAAAAGGTCCATCTATATAAATTTAAATTTGTATATTTATTGCTAAAAAAATGTTAACTTTACATGCATGTAGTATATATGTAGATGTTAACTTCACATGCTACAGACTGAGGAATCAACTTTATTGTGGTTTTTCAGTCTAATTATTACCTTATTAAACAAAAAAAATCAACAAAACAGTGTAATCCTACATTAAAGACAATTTACTACTCTACGTGTTTAACATTTAAAATAAATGTTAAGCCATAGAATAATTTAGCTAAAATATAAAATCCTATATAAAACACGGGCCCATGGGCCTTCGATTTCTAGTAACGTGATATAGCTATAGGCCTATAGCATTGATTGTTTGAAAGCACATCCTGGTATTTAATTTGTTAGAAAATTACTACAATAAATGAGTATTAAAGACCGTTGACCTACCATGGGGAATGAGATGTGCACCGCCTTGAAAATGTGATCATACCATGGTGTTCCTAAATTCATTGATATACCATTTATTAACCCTAACACGCATTTCCTTAATTTGAAAGCAGAAATCGTGTATTGATCACTACATTAAAACTTACAATCTACTCATTATACATTTGTGGATTAAATTAATGTTGTAAAAAATTCGACCAAAAAAATAATTAATGTTGTAGAATTGGAGTACCTGTATCCGTCCATATTGGCACCATATTTGTCATCATATTGGTAAACATCCTTGCCCTAAAATTAACCACAAATCCATCATCAAAACACAACAATAATCAACCTAGCATAATGAGAATCGAAGTAAAATAACAACAATTAACCTAATATGATCCGGCACAAATATGGTTTGGGAATCGACTATATGTATAAATATCACTATAAACTCGTTAGTTTCGGATTAAGTAGTACAATTTATAACAAAAATGATAAGAAGACAACCTTGCCCTTCATGCCAGAAGCATCATCTCCTCCTTCCAAATTCATGCCTCCATTGACACCTACACACAAGCAAAATCCCACATGAGTTTCAGCTTTACACATGAATTGAGTCAGTATTATTGTACTAATTAATGTTTGGGAGAATTAAAGATGGGTTGTTAGGGTTTCTCACTTTCTCAGCTCTGAACCCAGATGGTTGTCTTCTCCTTGAACTCTTGAGTGAGGAGCTTCTTTGGGCAATTTAGCTCAGTTTTTCAAGCTACAAGTGGAGTACATGAAAACCAAACACTAGAGATTATGTGGATGCCACGTGGCGGTGCTTCTATGGACTAGTTCTAGTCTTCTAGATATTGTGCTTCTAACATTATCACAGATACTCCAATTTAGAAGGGCCATATTATATATAATATAAAAACATACTCTTCTCTTTAATTAAATTGTACTACGTACAAGTACATTTTACCTTTGTGATCAAAGTATAAATAATGTTATATCAACCAAATGTATTGTTACAATAGATGGACAAAAAGTGTAACTCTATTGATATAATTTAATAGATTATTCCCTCCATGTAAATCCTGGTTTCTACTTTATAATAAGTTTTTCCGACACCCATCAAATAAATTACGCGTACCCTCCTTCAAATAAATAATTAAAATTATATTGGTATTTTTGATATTGAGTTTTTTTGGCCATGCTATATATGATATATCACATTTATATCATTTCCTTTCTAAAACATCATCTATATCTATATAACATAAGAAGTTATGTGAAAGATAAGATGGGAGAATCTCACATCGAAAATATAAAGAAATCAAGACCATTATATAATATCATTGACTACTCCTCATATTGCCAATTGGTTTTAAGATAGAACTCCATGGGCTTGTATGGTGGACTTGTACACGGACGTATATGTCTCTCCCCTAACTGGCCCACGGACTTTAAAATGGTATCAGAGCGGTTCGGTCTGGGTTTGGACTCCTGGTTGATTGGGCTTGTCGGCCTTAAGACACTAACGGGCTTACCGGCCTTAAGGCATGATGTCAAGTGTCAACTGGGCCAGACCAATTGCCACTTGAGGGGGCGTGTGAAAGATAAGATGAGAGAATCACACATCGGAAATATAAAGAAACTAAGACCACTATATAATACCATGGACTACTACTCCTATTGCTAATTGATTTTATGATGAAACCCCATGGGCTTGTATGGTGGGCTTGTACACGGACGTATACGCCTCTCCTCTAACCGGCCCACGAACTTTAACAATTTAGCATTTTATCACAGTAAATAACCCTATTTAAGATGTAAAAATATCTTTATACAAATAACAAAATTAGATTTAAGTAAGCATTTTTAACAATAAATGACTCTATTTAAGATATAGAATATGAAATAATATCTTTATGCAAATAATAAAATTAGATTCATGAAAATTTTAAAAATATACATGTAAAGTTAGATTATAAATGTCCCTATTCAAGGGAAAATAAAAGAACATCTCATATAATAACAAAATATTAGGTTTTATTAAAATAGAAAATATGATAAAATACTTTTTATGAAAGTATAAGTTAAAATGATTTAGGGTATATTCTAATAAATGTTTATATTCAACATGAAAAAATGTCATTTTCATATATTTAAAAAATGATCATATTATATCTTTCTTTTCTTTAATTTTTTGTCATAAAATAAGTTGTAGTCAAATTTATAAACTTGAGTTTGCTAAATTGATATTGATATTATAAAAGTTCAACTCATAATGTCTTTTATTGTACAATAAAATAAAAGTACTCCTTATTTGAAGTACACAACATACAAATACTTTAGCACAAATATTTGAAGTACACAACATACAAATACTTTAGCACAAATATTAGAAATCCATCGATATAAAGATAAACATTTTTTTAACAAACAAAATTAAATACTTTATTCCACAATTACAAACTAAATATTCAATCACAAATTGTTAATAAAATAGACCCTAAATTATGCAGAAAAAAACAAACGACCTCTTATGAAACAAAAAAACAAATACACATTAATGCAAATTCATATATTCTTATCCAATCCGTGCGAAACACAGGTTCAACAATTAACAACACAACACTAAATTACTAAGGGCTCGTTTGGTATGATCCAGGAATCGGTTTGGATTCGGAATCAGAATCAGGAATGACTTATTTCCATTCCTGTAACTTGTCGTTTGGTATGTTGTCGGAATGCGTCATTCTTGGACATACTCTTTATTTAATAAAATAATTAATATTGTTTAATTATTTTACAAAAATAATTCATATTATTCAATGAAAATAATTAATATTATTTCATTATTTAATAAAGTAATTAATATTAATTAATTAATAAAAACTTAATATTACTTAATTGTTTAATAAAACATTAATATTATTTAATTGTTTAATAAAATAATTAATATCATTAAATATTTATTAAAATAATGAATATTATTTAATTATTTATTAAAAATAATTAATATTATTTAATTGTTTAATAAAATAATTAATGTATTTAATTATTTAATAAAATAATGAAAATTGTTTATTAAAAATAATTAATATATTCAATAAACATAATTAATATATTCAATGAAAATAATTAATTTTATTTAATTAAAATAATTAATATTATTTAATAAAATAATTAATATTATCTAATAAAAACAATTAATATTATCTAATAAAATAAATAATATTATTAATTATTTAATAAAATAATTAATATTATTAATTATTTAATAAAAAATTAACATTATCAATTATTTAATAAAAAAATAATATTATCTAATTGCTTAATAAAATAATTAATATTATTTAATATAATATAATATATATAAAATAAGGAGTCGGTCAAACTCGGGTACGAGTTCGGGTTGTGTTTCAGGTCGGTTGGATTTTATATGTCTAGTTGGAATGGATGATACCTCAACATTTTTGATGGAATCAAATGCTTCATAAAGCTTGAAATCATCCATTCTATGGAATGAAATCCATTCCATTTTTATCTTTACTAAACAGAATTTTGGGAATCAATCATTCTCATTTCCATTCCTGATTTCAAGGAATAGAAACCAAACACACCCTAAATACTTTTCAACCAAAGAAGATAAATTAATAATTCCTTCACAAAAAAAACACTTTTATTTGGTAGAATTCAGTAATTCACCCAAAAAACACTAAATATAACAAGTACTCCCTATGTCCCATATTATAAGCCCCATTTGCAAAAATGTACAGGAATTTAGGTAGAAACTGAAGTACAACTGGAGAAGGGGAAAATACAATGTGTAACAGTACAAGCATAATTTACAAATATGGGATTTACAAATCTGGGGGATTCAACCAATAGGAATGTTTGCTCCAATATCACACGGATTACCACTGTGTAACAACACAAAAATTACAGATTTCAAACATCTGTAATTTGGTACTTAAGGCTCAAGTAAGAGTAATGGAAGGTTAATCCCAAAAAAAAAAACAGAGCTTTTAACAAAAATTCAGGCATCATTGCTTGCTCCAATGTCTTCAGGGCTTCATCTTAATAAACCAGCTCTATTCCACGATGATGATGCAGACCAGGTACATGATTTCATGAATGATGATGGAGAAATGGAAGGTGACTTCCATCTTGATCTTAATGAGCCAACTGGGGAGATGGAGGAAGATGAATTCCTCTTTGATCTTAACCAATAACCAGAAACAGAGGCATCAACACATGCACGAACAAAACATCAAGAAGCAGAGGCAGCTCATCATCAGACAAATAGGAACAAGCTCAGCAGTGACAAAAGGATGGAAATTCTGTTGTGGCTTCTTGACAGATCAACAAATGGAAAGTTAGAACACGGTGGCACTAATGCTGTAGCAACATAATTTAATGTATCAAGATGGTGCATACAAAGAATATGGGGAACAACCAAGAGACAAAGGAATGCAAATCAGAGGTATAATGTCACTCCAAAATATCATAATGTGTAATACCCCTCAATTTTAGTAAGGGCATTTGGGTAATTTTCTCAACCTTCATTCAAATTAATTATTTCGCTTTCGGTGGAGTTCGGATTTTCCGTAACATCCATGATCTCCGAAATAATTTCTTGAGTGGTATAAAATACATTCAATGTATTTTCGGGACTTAGAATATTTGTTTGGATACAAACATATAATTTTCGGGGTTAAAACCATGCCCATATATTTTTTCCCGGACAAAAAGGCACTAAGGCGGTCGACTGTTCAGAACCACCCTTCGCCCCTTTGGCGTGGCGTCGTTTCATTGAAGGAGGAGGGAGGTGCATCTGCTGGGATCGTCGGCTGGAGGTCGGCTAGAGGAGCCTTCGTTCCCATATAAAGGGAGGTAAGCCTCCATCTTCATCCTCATCCCAAGCTCTCTCTCCCGTTCCCTCTCGGTCGTCTTCCCGCCGGCAAACCAGAATCACCGCCCTTGCTGTGGCTGCCCTTCCGCCGCCACCCCTGCTACTGCTTCTCCCCGCCGGCGTTGCTTCATCCCCGGCGTCGAAGACGGTGGAAGCCCGGATAGACCCGGACCACCGTTGCCTCTCTTCCTCTGCCCAGCCCAGCCTTCTTGTTGCGGGTGCTGCGTGGCTACAGGGTGGTGGTTGTGGTGGCTGAGATCGCCGACGACGAGAACCTCCCCGGCGTGTCCATGGTGGAAGCCGAGCCCCTGTTGCTCTGTTTTGCTATTGAAAATTGTTACGTGAGTTTTGGGTTGTTTTGATTTGGGAAGATGGATGAATAGTAGCTGGTGGGGCCCCCTTGCTTGTTTTGCTGATGGGCCGTGTTGGCCCAAATCAATTTAAGTCTAGATTTAAATCGAAATTATACGAACGGTATAATTTCGATTCTCTTTCATCCGTATTTTTCTATAGAAAAATTTAATAAATATTTTTATGATTTATAATCATAAAAATTTATTAAATTTAATTCCTTAAGTTCGTCCAGGCAAATTAATTGATAATTAATTAATTTGTTAGTTAGAACGTGATTCGCTGGATCGCGTGTGGACTCGTAATCCGTTGGAGCTATCTGAAGCTTAGGCCATATCCTCGGGAAGGATATAATCAGTAGTCGTCTCGTCTAGATTCATCGCCGAATCTACTCCAGGCAAGTGGCGGTTCGCTCTTGCTCATCATTCCATATTTCCATTAATTATCAATGGTTTGATTGTTAATTAATTTGGAATGATTTACTATTTTGTTGAGAACAGTTTTGATAAATGATATGGATTAAAATATGATATTATAATAGGTTGTATATCTGTTAGAACAACGCTATTATAAATATATATGAGGATTGCCGGGAGGGCAACAATATGAAAAGAATATGATATTATAATAGGTTGTATATCTGCTAGAACAACGCTATTATAGATATATATTTATGATATTAGCCTGGAGGGCTTTGATATGATTATTACCGTGTTGAATTGTTTAGTTAGCACGAGTATTCGTAGGAACGATGGACTATTCGAGGTCCAGTCGTTTCTTAATAATGATTAATGGTGCAAAGGGTGATAAACCCAAAAACCATTTGGTGGGTCATGACCGATCTCTATACTCGGGTATAGAGATGGTGGCACAAAGCTGGTGCTATAAATCTTGGGATTCGTCCCATTCAGGAGTATGTCCCTCATGGCGAAACATATGTCCTATATGTCCCTCATAGCGATACATATATTTAAAAGCCTATAACGTGATGCGCGTTTTGGAATTAAATAAGATAAGTGTCGTCGTAGCACATGATTAATATACCCTTGGCGAGTAGTGCAACTAAGTAAATAGTGCAACTAAGTAAATAGTGCAGCTAGGAAAGCTCGTATTGACTTTTGATCAGAGTACGTTCTCTTTCCAATCTGGATTCGCTGTAAGCGATGAGGTTGGTCGTGAACCGAAACATCTTAGTCAGTTCTTAAATCATCGTTATGTGGTTCTGTAAGATTCAGACCTTGATGTGATTTGTTGATGTGTTTAACTGTTTAGTTAACACTTGAGGCTTTGATTTGATTTGTTGATGTGTTTAACTGTTTAGTTAACACTTGAGGATTTGATGTGATCTGTTGATGAGTTTAACTGTTTAGTTAACACTCGAGGGCTTGATGTGATTTATTGATGTGTTTAACTGTTTAGTTAACACTCGAGGGCTTGATGTGATCTGTTGATGTGTGTAACTGTTTAGTTAACACTCGAGGGCTTGATGGGATTTGTTGATGTGTTTAACTGTTTAGTTAACACTTGAGGCTTTGATGCGATTTGTTGATGTGTTTAACTGTTTAGTTAATACTTGAGGCTTTGATTTGATTTGTTGATGTGTTTAACTGTTTAGTTAACACTTGAGGATTTGATGTGATCTGTTGATGAGTTTAACTGTTTAGTTAACACTCGAGGGCTTGATGTGATTTGTTGATGTGTTTAAACTGTTTAGTTAACACTTGAGGGCTTTGATGTGATTTGTTGATATGTGGAGCTGCTTGTGTCAGCATTTGTGTGAATTAATTGTTAATGTTTTCCGCCCTTGCTTAGTCTATTCATTAGACTAACCCCTTGTATTTTATTTATCTGCAACGTCATGGTGGTGTCGTCCGTCCGTTTCGGCACATACAGGTCCAAAAAGGCTAGATCGACTATGAACATGAACGGTGTTTGAAAATGTTTTAATTAGGCTACGATCTTTGGGCATTGACTACTGAGGTCAATACTCTTGTAAATTATTTTAAGTCTTCCGCTGTATTGTAATGACTCTGTATTTTGTCGTCTTTGGAATTATGTTGAAATTCCGCGACTATGTTTTAAATGAAAGTTATGGTAATTTTGTACCATAATTGTTCTTTATGATTTGTGTTTAAACCGGTAAAGCCTGGGGTGGCTTCGGTGTGGAAACCGAGGTCACTGGCGATAATACCTTTCCAAATGGGTTATAAATTTGGGGGTGTTACAGATTTGGTATCAGAGCTAAAGTCTGTTTTTAAAACAGGTTGGGTATTTTGAAAGGTTTTATCCTTCTAAAACTATTTCCCGTTCTGAACTGGAAAATGTCTTCCAAACGAATTTGAAATAAATACAGTTCATAGTCCTGCCTTTTTTAGTCTGATATGAGAGGTATGGGAGTTACCTCTATATCTAGAAAGACTGACATATTCTTGTTGTTGTAAGACATAGGTGTTTGTCTATTTTTTTTTGAAAGGACTCGAAAGGTGCCGAGATGATTCTATCATCTCTAGTAATGTTAAATTTCTCTGTTTCTCAGAGATATTTCGAGGTTGGAGGACCTAGTAGTCCCCTCGAAGGTATCAAGTATGTACTTCCTGAGTTGGTAGTACTTAATATCCTAGTGCTGTAATCTCCTAGTAATTTGGTGTGAACGCTTGGGAGATTTGTGTAGATGAATCTTGTGCTCTCTGTTCATAATTCATCTATAGAATTACCAAGTTGATCTATTCTAAGTGATTTTATTACATTGATATATGGGATAATTAAGGAATCACTCTTAGGAGTTTTAATGTCTAAAGTGTGATGTCATAGTCGTTGACATTCATTATTGAGAAAACGAATACGGAGGATGAATGCTCGATGCAGTCGAGATTTGCATCCGTATGAGAATTTGTGGGATGAACCTATGGTAGAGTTCGTTGAGCCGTTAAGGTAGGCCAACGGGATATTATAATAAAGACGTTTAAATGGAAGCGATTTCCAAAGGAACTCTAAGGAAAATCCCGAGGAAGATCCTCAAGGAGAGGAAAATCCTAGGGGAGATCCCGAGGAAGATCCGGAGGAAGATCCTCTAGAGGAGGAAGATCCTGCGGAAGATCCTTAGAAGGAGGAAGATCCAGAGGAAAACCCTGAGGAAGATCCTCGAGAGGGGGAAGATCCAGAGGGAACTTCCGATGAGAACCCGGAGGAAGACCTCGTAAGGCAAGGCTAGAAGAGTCTGATGCCTAAAGTGTTCATTTATGAATATCTTTTAGGAAATAAGGATATTGGGAGAAGTTATGGAAATATTTGTTTCTTCTTGAGACATCATATTCATAGTATTTGGAGGTATAGGTTATGTGGAGTTAATGAGATTAAGAGTTATATCTCACTTGTGTACTTGAGATTTTTGTTCCACTAGAAGTATATAGAGGTGGACTAGTGCAAAGTCCGGAATGCCTAGTAGTGGAATCATGCTGTAGGCATTAGTGTGGATAAAGTGTTGTGAAGGAATAAGTTGATTAAAGGAATAGTTCGATAAGAACTCGTTTTCCCTATTTTGCGATCTTGAGTAAGACTGTGAAATATGGAGTTATGATGGTCGGGATCATAAGTAAGTATGACCCATGTAGGACCAATGGTTAAAGCTTTTGGAAAAGCCAAATATGCGAAATCATAGGTATCCTTTGGGGAGATCTATTTGAGATTCGTTTGAGGTAATATAAGGAAATGATGCGATTAAGTCCTGGATGGATAGTAGATTGCGTGATGAATATAAGGATTTTAAATTAGAAATAAGTCATTTAAGACGATACGAGTCATTCGACTCGATAAGTGGAATTTCCAGAGGATGAAGAGTTATGACTCTTGGGAATTGTCTAAGATTGACATCTTGTGAGTATGTCATCTATAAGGTTTATGGTATCACTCTCTTGGATGAGATAGGAGTAATATCTTATGTGATACGTTTCGAGGAACGTAGGAATAAGATATTGTGATTGTTCTTGAATCTTAAAGGATTTAAGATAGAAATTGCTTAAAGGAATGCGTTAAATTATTCCCGTAAGGATTTTTGGTTAGAAATGGCATAAGGTCAAACTTACTTTCCGACAAAAGGAGGAATTGTGGAAGGTACCTTTAAGGAAATTGAAGTTGTAATGTGTTATTAAGGTTTAATATCAGAGTTATGAGAAGTTAATGTGTGAACTTGGGATTGTTTATATAAGGAAATTGGAAATGTGTGTTCTCCTATTGGACGTACAGTAATGTAGTTATGATGATTTTGGAGACCATTATTATATAGTGGTCAGGATTTTGTGGATATAGTGAGAATAATTACATGGCATAATACATAGAGATAAGGTGACAGACGATATCAAATAGACTTGAGGAAAAGGTGGCCATGTTTATTAAGGTGACCAATTGTGGGAAGATATGAGTTAAAGATATGACAAAGAGGTACTAAGTTGCGATACAGTTGATCTCTATGTATATACTTGATAATTGGATTGTCGAAAGGAAGTTAGTAGAGGGATGTTATATTCTTCTATATAAGAATATTAAGGTCTTTAGGAGAAATAAGGCATAACAACGGAGTTATATTGGAGATTTTTGTAATGGATACTCTGGTTAAGGTAATGGTAATCCTGTGGATGATTACATCTATTCTAGCAAGAGTAAGGAATGTAGACAATATGTTGTAAGTGGATACATGATCGAATAGGTAGTTCGATGTTGGCAATATAAGTTATGAAGACCAAATTGGTTAAGGATACTAACCTAAGGAAGTTTGGGTATATACTTTGAAAGAAGTTTAGAGGTAAGTGAAAGGGAATGTGTATTCTCATAATTAAAGTATATCGAGTCTATTGTGGTGATCATGACTTTGATAATGGTCATGAGTTAGTACAAGTATAGCATATGGAGATAGAATATGCGAGATAGTAGTATCATCTCTGCCTTCGAAAGAGTGATAAAAATGAGGTTTCAGGTTCGAGACTCACCAACAACCTATTGGAAATGGCTGCCTGTTATAGGTGGAGCCCCCAAGGAAGGGTTGGGGTGTATGGGCTGCATCCCTGTGATGGGCCGGGCTGTTAACCTGTCGAGTCTCTTCTCTAACCTACTAGATGTGGCAAGAGTGTATGGGCGACGACCCATGTTAACGACTCGGCGGCACCGGAAGGGTGACTGGCCCAGGTCATTACACTAGGCCTGGACTCAGGTAGTGATATTGAGGTGATTCCAGTCACCCATTAGTTTATCGATGCAAGTTTCGGGGTCGAAACTTTTCTTAAGGGGGTAGTGATGTAATACCCCTCAATTTTAGTAAGGGCATTTGGGTAATTTTCTCAACCTTCATTCAAATTAATTATTTCGCTTTCGGTGGAGTTCGGATTTTCCGTAACATCCATGATCTCCGAAATAATTTCTTGAGTGGTATAAAATACATTCAATGTATTTTCGGGACTTAGAATATTTGTTTGGATACAAACATATAATTTCCGGGGTTAAAACCATGCCCATATATTTTTTCCCGGACAAAAAGGCACTAAGGCGGTCGACTGTTCAGAACCGCCCTTCGCCCCTTTGGCGTGGCGTCGTTTCATTGAAGGAGGAGGGAGGTGCATCTGCTGGGATCGTCGGCTGGAGGTCGGCTAGAGGAGCCTTCGTTCCCATATAAAGGGAGGTAAGCCTCCATCTTCATCCTCATCCCAAGCTCTCTCTCCCGTTCCCTCTCGGTCGTCTTCCCGCCGGCAAACCAGAATCACCGCCCTTGCTGTGGCTGCCCTTCCGCCGCCACCCCTGCTACTGCTTCTCCCCGCCGGCGTTGCTTCATCCCCGGCGTCGAAGACGGTGGAAGCCCGGATAGACCCGGACCACCGTTGCCTCTCTTCCTCTGCCCAGCCCAACCTTCCTGTTGCGGGTGCTGCGTGGCTACAGGGTGGTGGTTGTGGTGGCTGAGATCGCCGACGACGAGAACCTCCCCGGCGTGTCCATGGTGGAAGCCGAGCCCCTGTTGCTCTGTTTTGCTGTTGAAAATTGTTACGTGAGTTTTGGGTTGTTTTGATTTGGGAAGATGGATGAATAGTAGCTGGTGGGGCCCCCTTGCTTGTTTTGCTGATGGGCCGTGTTGGCCAAAATCAATTTCAGTCTAGATTTAACTCGAAATTATACGAACGGTATAATTTCGATTCTCTTTCATCCGTATTTTTCTATAGAAAAATTTAATAAATATTTTTATGATTTATAATCATAAAAATTTATTAAATTTAATTCCTTAAGTTCGTCCAGGCAAATTAATTGATAATTAATTAATTTGTTAGTTAGAACGTGATTCGCTGGATCGCGTGTGGACTCGTAATCCGTTGGAGCTATCTGAAGCTTAGGCCATATCCTCGGGAAGGATATAATCAGTAGTCGTCTCGTCTAGATTCATCGCCGAATCTACTCCAAGCAAGTGGCGGTTCGCTCTTGCTCATCATTCCATATTTCCATTAATTATCAATGGTTTGATTGTTAATTAATTTGGAATGATTTACTATTTTGTTGAGAACAGTTTTGATAAATGATATGGATTAAAATATGATATTATAATAGGTTGTATATCTGTTAGAACAACGCTATTATAAATATATATGAGGATTGCCGGGAGGGCAACAATATGAAAAGAATATGATATTATAATAGGTTGTATATCTGCTAGAACAACGCTATTATAGATATATATTTATGATATTAGCCTGGAGGGCTTTGATATGATTATTACTGTGTTGAATTGTTTAGTTAGCACGAGTATTCGTAGGAACGATGGACTATTCGAGGTCCAGTCGTTTCTTAATAATGATTAATGGTGCAAAGGGTGATAAACCCAAAAACCATTTGGTGGGTCATGACCGATCTCTATACTCGGGTATAGAGATGGTGGCACAAAGCTGGTGCTATAAATCTTGGGATTCGTCCCATTCAGGAGTATGTCCCTCATGGCGAAACATATGTCCTATATGTCCCTCATAGCGATACATATATTTAAAAGCCTATAACGTGATGCGCGTTTTGGAATTAAATAAGATAAGTGCCGTCGTAGCACATGATTAATATACCCTTGGCGAGTAGTGCAACTAAGTAAATAGTGCAGCTAGGAAAGCTCGTATTGACTTTTGATCAGAGTACGTTCTCTTTCCAATATGGATTCGCTGTAAGCGATGAGGTTGGTCGTGAACCGAAACATCTTAGTCAGTTCTTAAATCATCGTTATGTGGTTCTGTAAGATTCAGACCTTGATGTGATTTGTTGATGTGTTTAACTGTTTAGTTAACACTTGAGGCTTTGATTTGATTTGTTGATGTGTTTAACTGTTTAGTTAACACTTGAGGATTTGATGTGATCTGTTGATGAGTTTAACTGTTTAGTTAACACTCGAGGGCTTGATGTGATTTATTGATGTGTTTAACTGTTTAGTTAACACTCGAGGGCTTGATGTGATCTGTTGATGTGTGTAACTGTTTAGTTAACACTCGAGGGCTTGATGGGATTTGTTGATGTGTTTAACTGTTTAGTTAACACTTGAGGCTTTGATGCGATTTGTTGATGTGTTTAACTGTTTAGTTAATACTTGAGGCTTTGATTTGATTTGTTGATGTGTTTAACTGTTTAGTTAACACTTGAGGATTTGATGTGATCTGTTGATGAGTTTAACTGTTTAGTTAACACTCGAGGGCTTGATGTGATTTGTTAATGTGTTTAAACTGTTTAGTTAACACTTGAGGGCTTTGATGTGATTTGTTGATATGTGGAGCTGCTTGTGTCAGCATTTGTGTGAATTAATTGTTAATGTTTTCCGCCCTTGCTTAGTCTATTCATTAGACTAACCCCTTGTATTTTATTTATCTGCAACGTCATGGTGGTGTCGTCCGTCCGTTTCGGCACATACAGGTCCAAAAAGGCTAGATCGACTATGAACATGAACGGTGTTTGAAAATGTTTTAATTAGGCTACGATCTTTGGGCATTGACTACTGAGGTCAATACTCTTGTAAATTATTTTAAGTCTTCCGCTGTATTGTAATGACTCTGTATTTTGTCGTCTTTGGAATTATGTTTAAATTCCGCGACTATGTTTTAAATGAAAGTTATGGTAATTTTGTATCATAATTGTTCTTTATGATTTGTGTTTAAACCGGTAAAGTCTGGGGTGGCTTCGGTGTGGAAACCGAGGTCACTGGCGATAATACCTTTCCAAATGGGTTATAAATTTGGGGGTGTTACATAATGCAGGGAGAAAGAGAATTGAGATACCAACAGATGCAATCACAAATCTGCATATGGGGGAGAGATCTTGCATCAGGGATTTAGCAAGCAATCTAAACATATCAAAGAGCACATCACATAGATTGATCAAGAGGGGAGTCATGAAGCCACACACAAACCCACTACATCCTGGGTTAACGGATCCCAACAAAATAAGAAGAATGGACTGGATATTGAGATTATTACAAGGTGATACAGCAGAAACAAAGAGACAATATTATCCAATGTATGACTTTGTTCATCTGGATGAGAAATGGTTCTATTTGAGTAAAAAATCACACAAGGTGTATCTAGCACAAAATGAGAAGGGCAAGTATAGATCTGCAAGCTCAAGCAAGTGGATACCAAAAGTTATGTTCACAGCTGCAGTAGCTAGACCAAGGTTCAATTCAGATGGGGAGTGCATCTTTGATGGGAAAATTGGTATATTCTCTTTCACATACAAGGAGCCAGCAAAAAGAACATCCAAAAACAGAGAAAATGGGACATTGGTGACCAAGCTAATAGAGTCAGTAAATCAAAAGGTTACAAGACATATGCTAATCAACCAGATAGTTCCAGCAATCAAAGAAAAATGGCCACAAGATGGACAACACAAGGTCATTTTTATACAACAGGATAATACAAAGCCTCATATAGGTCAAGATGATGTAGAATGGCAGCAGGTATATCAACAAGAGGGATTTACTTTTATTTTAACACAACAATCACCTAATAGCCCTGACCTTAACATACTAGATCTAGGTTTTTTTAGGAGCATTCAATCACTCATGTATAAAAAAATGCCTAAGGATATTGATCACATGCTAGATGCAGTTCATGAAACTTTTTATGAGCTACACCCTAAAACCCTAAGTAGTGTTTGGATGACATTACAATATGTTATGAATGAGATACTAAAAAGCAAAGGAGGAAATGATTATGATGTTCCACATGTCAACAAAAAGAAATTAGAAGCTCAGGGCAATCTACCAAGAGAAATTCAAGCACTAATATGGGCAGTCACAGAAGCATGGGACAATGTTCATGGTGGGGGACAAGGAACACAAGCAGAAGCAGGGCCATCAAATGCACAACAATACAGTGAAGAAGAAACAGAAGCATACACACAACAACAAACTCAAGAAGAAGAGCAAGACACCCAGGATCTATTTGTCTAGCCTAAATCATTTTTTTAACTCACGAATATAATTTTTTGTGACCAAGCATAGCATATCATAGCATGTTTTGTATAGCCTAGGTGCACTTTTTGTCTAGCCTAATTCCTATGTTTAAACATGCAAGTTGTTTTCATTTTTTGTGTACAAGCATATCATGTTTTGAATAGATGCAGAAGTATGTGTTTTCCTTAACTGAACATGAGAAGCAAGGGACCAAAACAACACTTAAACATGCATTTAAACATGATAAGCAAGACACTTAAACAACACTGAAACATGAGAAGTAAGGGATCAAAACAACACTTAAACATGACAAGGGACCAAAACAACAATTAAACATGCATTTACATAAGCAAGACATTAACAACTTAGAAACATAATCAAAGAAAAAAATGATAGAACAGTTTGATCTCAGATGTCCCCTACCATCACTGACACATTTCCATTGACAAAACACTAAGAATACCCTAAGCCTCATTCAGTCAACATCAATCGATTGCTCATAGCACCCTAATGTAGACAAATTTCATGAAATTGTATCTCAGTTTTTTAAGGATTCATCATTGATTAAAAATATATAATCTCAGGTCTCCCCTACCATCAATGACACAACTTCATGAAAGCTACACTAGGATACCCATAAGCCCCATACAGTTAATGTAAACTGGTTTCCTAGGGCATTTTAATGCAGTCAAATGAAAGGAATTAACATGCATCTCAGTTCAACAAGACTTCATCATTGATCAGTTTTAAACTCAAATGTCCCCTACTATCACTGACACATGCCTATTGACAAAACACTAAGAGCACCATAAGCCTCATTCAGTCAACATTAACTGGTTTCCTATGGCATTTTAATGCAGTCAAATGGAAGGAACATGCATCTCAGTTCAACAAGACTTCATCATTGTTTGATTACTACTCCCACTGTCCTAGTTTATAAGCAACATTTGCAAAATAGCACAAGAATAAAGGCAGAAACTGAAGTACAACTGGAGAAGTGAACAATCATGAATGATCACAACATACCAAGACAACCATCAATAATCATGCTTTCTAAACATCACAGGAGAAGGGGCCTTGACAAACACCAAGCCAATTATCAAGAATCATGCTTCTAATAGAGATCAAGAGCAACAACAAATCATGCATCTAATCATGAGCAACAACAACAGGGGGCCTCAGACGCATCTAAGGTTCAACAGAAGCATCTAATAACATGCAAATCCAACATAACAGATCAACAACTTTTTCATCCAACATCAACATGCAAATCCAAGGTTCAACAGACCACACCTCATAATCCATCATACACATAATCTATAAAGGGACAATCCATCTCAAATACGCATGCAACAACAGAAAACAAAATCAAAGGGGACAAAGGAACTTCCCTAATCATCCGGCGAATCAGGGATGACAATAATCTCAGGCGAAGCCACCTCATCAGAGACATCGGGGACATCGGCGACAGAGAGGACATCAGGGATGACAACAATCTCAGGCGAAGCCACCTCCTCCGAGTCAGGTATCACAATCACCTCAGGCAAGCCACCACCTCTGATTGTCCTGTCCACCGTCTCCTCGGATCTTTCAGGGGTGTACATGTGATACCCCAAAAAGTGACAACCTCCATCGCACCTAGGATGCTCAGAGCATAGTCCGCTGGGAGAACTAGAACAAGAGGACCAGGGGAGGGAGGATGACCTACTCATGATGAATCGCCGGAACAATTTTTAGGGTTCTACAAAGAGATAATCAACCCAAGTCTCAGGAATAATCAAAGGGGACAAATTTTAGGGTTCAAGAGAGAGAGAATCAACCCAAATCGGGACAGAGAGGGGGCGAGAGGGGATCTGGATCAAGCAACAGAGGGGAGAGATATCTAGGGTTTTGGAGAGAGATCTGAGAGCGGAGAACTGAGATCTGAGAGATCTGAGAGCGGGGAGCTGAGAGCTGAAAGCGAGAGATCTGAGAGCTGAGAGCGAGAGATCTGAGAGTTGAGATGAAGGCTTCTGGAGAGATATCTAGGGTTGTTAGATGGAGAGGGAGATATATCTAGGGTTTTGGAGAGATATCAGAGGGAGAGTCGAGAGAGATTTTAAGGGTGGGGTAGGTGAGTATTTTAATGGATATCATATGGTATTTTAATAGTGGAGAGAGATATCAGATGAGTATTTTAATGATGGGGTAGGTGAAATTAATTATGGGAAGAAGATGAAGAGAGTAGTTGAGGGGAGAAAAAAACAAAATTAAAGGGGGATAATTTAGGAATTGTAATGATTTTATAAGGGTAGATCAGGAAAAAAAAAGTAGACAAAAATGAAAAGAAATTAAAATAAGGCTTATATTTTGGGACACCTAAAATGAAAAATAAAGCTTATAATATGGGACGGAGAGAGTAATATAAAATAGTATATTTAAAATAGTTAAAAATAAAAACGTACTGAGGACCCATATGTCAGAGTTGTATAGGTATTAACGGGGGAAGAATTTGTGCATGCCACTTTGCCTTGCTTGGAATCAAGTCAAGTCATAAATGTGTTGGAAGTCGAATTTCCTGACAAAGTACACAAACCGTTTTTAATAAAAATAAAAAATAAAAAATATAAACAACGGAACAAAACAAAACAAAAAAAAAGAATTAGCGAAACCGAAAAAGAAAAGAAAGCGAGAAAGATAAAGAACGAAGGAAATGACCTGTGACCTCCATTGTTGCGATTTCTACTGGTTTTCCTTCTCCAGTTCATACTATCCTCATCTCGATCTAGATCATGTGAATTCCAATTCATCCTCGCCATAGCTCGGAATTTCAAAAGCAGCCAATCGACGAACCCTAGGGGCGTTGACTCTCATATCTTCTAGACAATTCGCGGTTTGGTAATTGAATTGCTAATTTGAATCGAACGCCCGATTCCGAGATCCGGTGCGGTGGATGAATCGGAACAATCAGTATCAGTCCTGTTCCTGATCTCGATTGCATGTTTGTACATCGTCCTTCTTAAAGGTTCTTCTCTATCTCTCAATTCCATGGAAATTGTAGCAATTTGTTAGGTATATGTGTTCTTCGAATTGTGTATCCGGAATGAGTAAATTGAATTTCGATCTTAGAAGCTTCGTGAGTTATAGTATGAATTCTGTTGCCTGCAAATGTTTTGCTCTGCTTGTTACAGCTCTGCTAGTTAGAGCTGTATTCTTTACCAATCTCTCTGGATATGATTGGATTGGTATCAAAGGTAATTTGGAATCAGTGGAAAGCTATTCACTTAGGTCGAATTCGGATTCTGGAATTCGGAGCCATAAGTTTTTGGAGGTTCCTCAGATAGTCTGGGGTTTGAACAATCAGAAGATTGCCTTTGCTAGGGCTTGCCTTACAGCTAGAATGCTGAATCGGACTCTTTTGATGCCGAGTTTAAGTGCTTCTCTGTTTTACAAGGAAGTTGATCAGTTGAAACCTATTTGGTTTGACAAGGTCTTCAATTTCCAGAGGTTTAATTCACTCTGTGGAGGATTTGTCCAGCTCGGTCGTTACTCGGATGTCATGAACCAAACAGATGTTGTTGAGCTGCAGAAGGGAAGTGGAAGAAAGTGGACCCTTGAGAGAGATCTTGATCAGTTGAGGCAATTCCGTGAAGATCCGTATGATCGGTACAAGGTTATAAAGATAACAGGCAAGAATCCTTTCTTGTGGCATGATCATTGGCCTCTTAAGGACTATGCTGAGGTCTTTGGGTGTTTGGTTCTTGTTGATGAATTTGCAAAAGAAGCAGAAAAAGTTATTTCCAGGATTAGGCTTGCAGGAGAAGAAGCAAGAAAGAAGATGCAGCCTCCAATGGATGGTAAGATTCGTTACATAGCCGTGCATATGAGGATAGAGAGAGACTGGATGATACATTGTAAGAAGATGGAGCATAAATCCAACATTTACCAAATATGTAGTAGCAAGGAAGAAATCATTGAAAGAGTGGGGAGGATTGTGAATTCGAGCACGCCTACAGTGGTTTACCTCGCTGTGGCAGATAGTCTTCTTGAAGACAAGACGATATTTGAAGGTTGGAAAGCCGGATTGATCCCTGTTGACAAGAACAAATTGGGTGCTCATATGATCTATGAGAGGCACCCTTATCTTATCAAATCTGCAATTGACTATGAAGTTTGCTCCAGAGCAGACATTTTCTTCGGGAATAGCTTCTCGACGTTTTCAAGTCTTGTGGCACTTGTAAGGACGCAGCGGTTGCTCCAGAAGGGTATTACAAGTTCATGTGCTGAAGATGCAATGTGGCCTTCCTATGCATACAACATCTTGGGGGACAACGGTGGTCCTCAAAGATGGGCGACAAACATGTCGGATACAAGCCTTCAGGCAATTAGTTACGGTACCATCAATGTTACTTGCAATTTGTCCTAAACTGCAGCTTTTACCGGATTTCTTGAACTTCGAATGGCTTGGTGGATCTCCCAGATAAGATAGATTGGCTGGTATACTCTACGAGGGTCCTTGGTTGAAGAATTGTTTCATAAGATTTGGATTCAATACTTCCCTATACGGTTAGTGATTCGTTGATTCTTTCTCAGAACTTTTAACTATTGTTTGTCACACCTTTGATAAATATACCATACTGTTGCTTGTATGATCTTTCATTTGGTACAAATAGAGGATTTGCACATTCTTTTCTGATTCCTTTCAGCAGATATTGATATCTTCTCCTGCATTAAGTCTCTGTTTGTACTTGTGCATTCTGTAGATTGTATAAGATGTTAACGATAATGTACAATAAATCGTAATTATTGTTTATCTCTTAATTGTCCATTATCTTAGTGCTTATCTTAATATTGTTATTGATGCGTGATAGTGGAGAGATCTTAGGCTGCTGTTAGCGTATCTCTCCTTAGGCAGTTATTATCTTTCTCTGTATAAATTCAGAAGGTTCAGTGAATAACAAATAATCACAATTAACATCTACTTACATGGTATCAGAGCTCGTCGCCTAACGGCTTCGATCCTCTTCAATTTCCGCCTCTGGGCAACCCAAAGATGGCTTAGGCCAACAAAAAATCCGCCTTCGGACTATCCAATTTTGGCTTCGGCCATACAAAATTGCCACCGGGCGAACCAAATTTTCGGCTTTTGCCAACCCAATTTTGGCCAAAACCATGTCGGCCTCTTGCTCTTATTTTATCTTGGCCAAAACCATTACCGGCCAACACAAAAGTGTACTTCGGTGATCCGAATCCGACTTCAATTCGGACAAAACAACCCAAACCTCGTCTTCCGCCACCACCACGTCTTCCGCCAAACCAGCTTCGGCCTCATCCGGAACCAACTAACCCAACATCCGTCTTGGCCGAAATCAAACATCGGCATAGCCGAACCATCGCCATAGGCCAACCAAACCTTAGCCTCCGTGCCGACAGAAGTACGGTTTCCGTGACGGTACAACCACGACCTCACACCACCTTGTCATATCTGGTTCGAACCACATCCTCTTTCGGCATCGTCCTGGTGCACCTCCGCTCGCTCTACATCGCCTTCAAGTGTTGCTCACCAACACTGCCCAACCGCTGACGTCTCCACACTCCACCAGCAGTGACTGCTCATCCCACCATTGCATACCACTTTGTTCGCCAACATGTTCAGCAGGGAAGCTTTTGGGTCTCTCATGTGTCCACCGGCGATCAATTAGCGGATGTCCTCACCAAACCCCTTCATCAAACTCAGTTCAACAGCAACATTTCCAAGCTTGGTCTTTCCCTCCGGCCGTCCAGCTTGCGGGAGCATGTTAACGATAATGTACAATAAATCTTAATTATTGTTTATCTCTTAATTGTCCATTATCTTAGTGCTTATCTTAATATTGTTACTGATGCGTGATAGTGGAGAGATCTTAGGCTGTTGTTAGCGTATCTCTCCTTAGGCAGTTATTATCTTTCTCTGTATAAATTCAGAAGGTTAAGTGAATAACAAATAATCACAATTAACATCTACTTACATAAGATATCCTTTACATTGTATGATAATATAGAGCCTTAGAGGTGCTTATCAGCAAAAAATCAACAAGAGTAGCTTGGAGGTGCTTATCAGCAAATAGCAGATGAGTCCATTTGTACCTAAAACCTGAATTCATCAAGCTTCATTTGGTACAAATCCTAATTGTATTAGCGACCCATTTGTGTATACCCTTTCTTTGATCAAACCGGATCCACACTTTTTTTTTTTGATAAGGTAAAAATTAGACTGAAAAATCACACAAAGTTGGTTTACAATATTTTGATTGGCTCTAAGGTCTTTCAGGGGATGTCGTTAGCTCATCTTTGCAATAAAATCAGCAACAGCGTTAGACTCCCGGAAGACATAACAGATTTACACTATGAAAAAAAGTTGTAGATAACAAAGGATAACAAAAATTAAGATTTCAATATCCAAAGTACAGTGTCGGATCTTATTCAGGACGTTCACAATAATTAAGTTACATTCGCTTAAATGTGAATAGACCTGTACAAAATCGGGTTCGGGCAAAACAGCCTCGGGTTCGGGTAAATGCAATCTCAGGTACCTTCTATTTCTGCAGGCGAAGGAGCCCACATATTGTTACTGAAACTCACTTCATAATATAAAGGACCCAGCCACAGTGCCACTGAACTGAAGTACAAAACACCATGAAGCTTGACTTGCAGTTCATTAACTGTTTATCATCAGATTCAACAACCACTTTCAAGTGTCTAATTATTTAAGTTGAGATAGACACAAAGAAATAAGGAGCATTTATAATGTTTAGACGGTAAAAAATATGAAAATATACAAGTTGCCTGAGTGAATACACTTTTGAGTGCACTTAAGACATTTTTGGGTACGCGGAATAATGGTCACATTTATTCGATAGCTTGAATATGTTTACTGTTACGGAACAACACCCCAAATTTATGGTAAAACAATACAAAGCAAAAAGAAGACTATGGTAAAGTGATTTATTAGTGATTTAGGACTAGGAGTGCGATTTTAAGTTGAATTGAGATAAATTTATGATTTTAAGTGGAGTATAAAACATAATTCGGTTTTTCTAGTGTGTGTCCATGGGCACATGCTAATAAGTTAAAATAGGAAATTATATTCAAAATATTCTCTAAAAGAGAATGGATAAACCCTTAGTAAAAAAAAGTTAAACTAATGGCTACAAAAATTACTGCTAAAAATAAAGTTTTATTGGTAAAAAGGATGTTATTATAGTGTACCCATGGGCACACACTAGAAAAAGCCAACATAATTTACCCGTTTAGGATTTGATATATATATATTCGAATATTAGAACTATATAGTATAACTAGTGTAATTCTCGTGCCAAGCACGGATTTTTACTTCATATATATTGAATCAAAAATATTAATAATTATTAAAATCAATTTATATATTAAAAAATAGATTTAGACAATATTGATATTAAAATCAATTTTGAATCAATAATTTTGTATCTCAATCATCCACATAATTAGAAAATTTTGGATTGTATATAAATTGGAAATTTTAGATTTGTATAAAATTATGAAATTTTGGATTTCTAATCTTTGTGATTAACTTGTAATCTTTGTGCTTGATTTGTATTTAAATTAGGAAAAAATGAGTGATAAGTTTAGGATAATAATATTTGATTTACAATTAAATTTTTTAAAAAAATTGAAAAAAACAGAAAATAACATGTGATGATTTTAATGACGATGTGTCATATGGCGTAATTAGGTTCTAGTTTAGTAAATATATAGTAGATTACACTAAAAATTGTTGATGTTTTAACTACTTATGTATATCTTGGAAAAAAATGTATTTATAACACAATTACATCTTTGGGTCAATTACCGGAAATCACCCGTCCAATAGGGCACATTGCCTGAAACCACCAGGATAACGACTATTTACCGTAAACCATCCGTATATCCATCTCCGTTACACTGTTACCGCCCAACTCGTCATTCCGTTTAAAATTCCGTTAAGTAATTACATATTTAAGCCGAACTTTTTATTTTCATTCAATTTCTCCACAACTTCAAAACTTGGGTAAAAAATGCAATTAAGCTAAAATCGGGGGACCCCGATTGGGTACTGTTCATCACCCCCAAGCTTCAGCCCAGCCGAGCTTGGAAAGCTCTCCAATGACGGTTTTTCGCCGAGTCGAACCTCCATATGGGCTCGTTTGGTTTAATTATCCCATGGGCTTTTTAGTAGGGGATTAAACTCGTCCAACCCAAGTGATTTCGGATGGAAATAATCAAAGACGAGATCGAATTTGAGTATTTATGGAAAGAGAATTTCAGTTTTTAGCTTTATGGAAATTGGGCGATATCAGGGCCAATTCGATATCGTTTTAGGTCAAACTTTATACGATTTCGAAGCTGATGTGATCCGAGCCCACCTGGGTTCGCCTTCACTTGGTCTGCCTCAAGTCGGCGATCTGACCCAGCGGCCCAGCCCACGGTCTACCTCGATCGGCGATCTGACCGTTGGCGCCCTAATCACAGAGCAGGGCTGCAGCCCCTACACCCCAACCTGGAAGGAGGCTTGCGCCTGTTAATCCCCCAGGATGTTGGAGGGGGGAATCGAACCCCCGACCCTTTGATATGAGGGCAGTGGAATACCCATCATATCACCAATTGGGCTGCAGCTCAATTGGTGATATGATGGGTATTCCACTGCCCTCATATCAAAGGGTCGGGGGTTCGATTCCCCCCTCCAACATCCTGGGGGATTAACAAGCGCAAGCCTCCTTCCAGGTTGGGGTGTAGGGGCTGCAGCCCTGCTCTGTGATTAGGGCGCCAACGGTCAGATCGCCGATCGAGGTAGACCGTGGGCTGGGCCGCTGGGTCAGATCGCCGACTTGAGGCAGACCAAGTGAAGGCGAACCCAGGTGGGCTCGGATCACATCAGAAGCTCTCCCCGAGACTTTTCCAATCCCTATAAATAGGGCACCTTTCAATGAGTTTTCGGTATTCAATTTAATCCCAAAAGCTCAAGAATCCTAAATGACGTTCGGATGATTACGGATCAAATTGAAGAATATTTCGGTCTTTTAATTCAATCAAATTTCACCATTAGATGCGTAATCTTCTATTCTTAAATGGACATGGGTTAAATAATTTTTTCGGGCTCGAATCCATGCCCAGATCCGCCATTAAAGCTAAAAAACGGAGCTTTCTGCTTGTCCGCGCGGAGGAAGAAGAAAGACTTCTTCGGAAATTACGAGTGTGGCCCTCTAGTTTCTAATTTGTGGCAAATCTGCCCTCCCCAAAATTAATAAATTACAATTTTAGCTCATATAATTTATAAGAATTATAATATTTAAGCTAAAATAATATTACAAAATGGCCCAACGTTATGGGCTTGTGGCAGAAATGCCCTTTTTTACTTTGCAAAAATTACAAAAGTTGCCCAAATTAATATTAATTTTGTAATATTATTTTAGCTTAATTACAATTTTTACCCAAGTTTTGAAATTGTGGAGAAATTGAATGAAAATAAAAAGTTCGGCTTAAATCTATAATTACTTAACGGAATTTTAAACGGAATGACGAGTTGGGTGGTAATAGTATAACGAAGATGGATATACGGATGATTTACGATAAATAGTCGTTATCCGGGTGATTTCAGACAATGTGTCCTATTGAACGGGTGATTTCCGGTAATTGACCCTACATCTTTTTGTCTATGGAATTATGTTATTTAAGAGATTTATGAAACTGTGTTAAAGATGAAACGGCCCTTTAAGAAAATAGTACCTTGTTACTATAGTAACATAAAATTAAGCAAAAAAACACAATAATTGTGAATTGACAGTTTGACACCTCAACGTATAATTGGGCGTCCCAATTTTTTTTTTCTAATTTATAACTTCAAATTCACAAGTAATTCCAATTCTTAAATCCGGTCCATTTTTTTTACATAGGGGCATATTAGGTTTTTCTAAAGACAATAATAACCTAAATTATTTTGGCGGATGGTCTTTGAAAATTCCCCAATACTCCAATTGGGTGTGTGCCGGTTGCCCATCATGGTGTTCGAGTTAGGTAATTTGTAAGAATTCCGATCCAATTGTTATTAGGGAGGAGAACTGGTTAAATAACCATAAAAACTTTGTTTTTTTTGAGGAAAAGACTAAACATGTATTACATATTGTCCAAAGACATATTGCTTGTCACAGAGATGAACAATTGAGTTACATAAGGGAAGTAAAACATCGCCCCATAAAACAAGGATAAACCATGCTGAACTAAAGAATGAGAAAACCAGAAACATAACCTTGAATCTAATAAATCTATGATTGTGCTAGATTTTAATGATTTACTCCCTATCACATCCAAAGATCCATTAGACAAAACAAGAGAAGTAAAATCCAGCCTTATAATCTGAGAATCAGCTAGTAACGAAAGGCAAAGCAAACAACTATACAGACTCGAAATCAACCTCAAGAAAAACAACAACTCCTTGAAATCAATATGAGAAGGAAGGACAGAGCTCCAAATCAAATCGAAAAACGAAGAGGAACAACCAAAGCTTGAAGAAGAACCATGGAAAATCGAGAGCGAGGAGGCCACGAAGATGACTCCCAAATCCGGCAGGGGAAGAAGAGGATAGCGGTGGCCAGAATTGGTGGACCCCTGGCATCGGCGAGCGGAGAGGGGCGAAACGGAGAGGGATAGCGATGGCCGGAATTGGCGGTGAGGAAGACAACGATGGCCAAAACTGTTGCATCGGCGAGCGGAGAGGGACAGACGGCGGAAGCAGGCAGACATCGGTGGAGAAGCTGACAAGCAGCTAGAGAACCCCATGAAGAGGGAAGGGGAGTTTCCCCCATGAAGAGGATAACCCATAAAAACTTTGTTAATTAGCCATATTACCAACAAAACTTGAAGTGTGGTCATATATCCATCGATTTATAAGAAAAGGTTAGATTATTATCCAAACTATCTTTTCTCTTAAAATAATAAGCAATATAGTTTAAAAATATGTTAAATTAAACAAAATTACCCATAAAATAATAGTTTTCACGTAAATATTTAAAAAATTAAATGAAACCACGCACGAAACAGAAGACTTTGTATAAAATCACTCATTTATAAAAATGAATGTTACATAAAAATCATCATTGTCACGGGTGTTATTCATTAAACATCACCCAAATTAAAAGGGTTTTGAAAAAACACAATACTAACATTATAATATATAGAGGAATGAGAGGGTAAAAAAGGAAAATGATAAAATGTAATTGAAAATGTATTTAGAATTAAGGTTATGATAGTCTTTATAGGATTTGTTTTAACTTTATTTTATATAAAATTCCAAAATGAGTAATTTTGTGGATTTTTTTATTTGTTTTATGGATGATTTTATAAAATCTTTTTTTGAGTGATTTGTATAATTTATCATTAATTTGAATGATTACATTCTATATTTCTAGCTGTAAATGATTAGTGATAAGAAACCAATTTTGTTATAATTTAATGATTATATATCTAATTTGTAAGTTATGAAGGATATCTATCGGATTAAATATATTTTGATGGATATATAACTCGCCCTTATTATTAACACTTATCGTGTGTAATTGGACAATTGCAAATTAAAAGCCCTATTTTATTTATGTCAACATGAATTAGGAGCTACTTTGGGGGTCATAAGTGCAAATATGCAACTATTTAGGTGTTGGAATTCAATTTTAAAAGACGGTAACAAAAGGTCGCGTCTCATGCCTTGCCTTGGTCGCTGCTCGATCCGAAGCCCCACCCACACCATCGAACCCTGCCATGCCGAGTTCTCTTGGTGCCCGGTGAGCCGCACCTTCCAACCCTTCTCCTCCGATTCCCGGTTCCACGCCACCGCATCTGACTTCAGTCCGGGTATGGTATGCTTCCGAGGGGAAGCTGTTCAAAACCCTCCGGCTCCGATGGCTTCGTAACCCACCGGCCGGGACTCCTTTCCAAGGTTTCGATGCCTTCCGAACCAGATCCAGGCCTCACGATCTACTGGAGGAGTTTCAAGGTTTATTGCCTTCAGCCTCCTCTCCAAGACCGGCGACAGAGGACCCCGAACCTCCGCCGAATCGACAATCCTTTAGACCAGAAAATTAGGTCACAAATTCCCCCCCTTGAACTCGATCTGTTTCTACCAGGACAGCTGAATGTTTGTTCTTCTGACCCCAAATTAATTGACTGGTGTGTTGATTTGATCTGAAATCCTACTCCCTTGCCCATCTCTTTACTTGTGATTTTTTTTTTCGATGTCTATTATCTCTTTGCTGGATGTTTTAAAATGACCCTTGACTTTAGTCACTCGACCAATCATAGTTTAAACATCTTCATCTGTGAGACTCCGAGACTTGAATCTTTTGAACTCCCTTGTTGTTTGACAGCAACAAATGCGACCTCTGCTGCTTGAAATTCCTGTCACGACCTATAAACTTAACATTATGATTGTTTTACCTATCTATGGTTTTGGAACCATTGTGGATGTTGACTAATATGCATTGTCCTACTGGTTGTCATTTTTGAAATACGACCTCTGATGCTTGAATGCTTTTTAAGGAATACTTTTATATCCGGTACACTGATATGAGAAACCTTAACATCTTGAGAAACATTCATTTACTGATTTGTAGTTGACTGTAAGTTTGGTTTGAAATTGTTGTTTCGGACAAGAGATTGAGGACGTGGTCATGTGATTCATGTTGGCTTCTAGAGACGAAGCGTGATACAGGTGTTAAAGTCACACCTCCAGAGTGTGTCTTCTAATCTGCTTTCCGGCTGTTACATCGCTGCGTTGGCTTCTTCCAACCCCTGTTTGCACCCTTCTCTTTCGTTTAACCTATTTGTCTAGCTCTTTTCGATTTGTTTGTTTTTTTTTGAGTGATTGTTGTTACTTTATTGTCCCTAACCGATTTATTCCGGATGCCTTTTTTTACGGACTCTCGAGGATCTTTGTGATATATGATTTAGATCTTCAAATTCTTACTTTATCAAAAAAAAAAAAAAAAAAAAAAAAAAGACGGTAACAAAAGATTGACTGATTAAGAAAATGGTTTCTCTCTCTTGACAATTCTGAAGAAGAAGACGAAGACAATGAAACGAAAACCAGCATTTAGCAGACAAGGGGCTGGCCTTTAGCTTAGTCAAATTCAAGATATACTACGAATTTCATCTTCCCTTTTTATTCTCTCTCTCTCTGTATAACTTGAAGATAAGACAAACCCAAGAACTGAAACCCGTAAAATAAGCAGAAGACCAATTATTCCTGAATTTCCGAACCCAAATTCTCAAGGATCGCAAAACCCTCTTCCTCCTTCTCAAGCTACAATCTGAACTGGTCAGCTTCCTTTATTTCGATTTCTAACTCTATTGGGCTTGTTTGATCATGCTTGTTCGGTTCTTGATTGTGTTTAGAGCTTTTAGGGAATTCAATTCTTTTGAAGGGTTTCTTATTTTGACCTATTTTCTTCCCCTTTTTCGTGGGTATCATGTAATAATGCAGTCAACGGTCTGAATTTTATGGTGTTTGGGCTACTGAACAGATTGAAATGTGTTTTTCCTTGCTCTTCTTTGGTGGGTATATACTGGTTATTTGGATTGGATGTTACTTCATTGTCTAATTTGTATCCCTGATTGTTGCATTTTTGTCAATTTACGTCAAAAGATGATTGTTTGGTTTGTGTCAACCCTCCGACCAAGAAAAAAGGCAAGCTTTTGAGTTTGTTGTATGTGCTTTCAGATAGGATTTTCAAATCTTACCTTTATATGATAGTATTGTGTTTGTTTAAAGTTTTAAGATGATTCTCTTTGAGGCAAAAAAGATTTATGAGCCCCTTTCTTGGTAGTGAAGGAGTGATACCGGATACATGATCAATCAAGTATTCGCCGCTCTGTGGTGGATTATGTTGCTGCCTGAAGGAAACTGAGAGCAATATCTATCCTGGGGGTTTTAAGTTATTCTTGAAGTTCTAGATGCACCCATTTTCTGCTTGTTGTCAATCATATTGCTTGGATTATCATTTGATTGGTGAAACTGAGTAACAACAACAACACAAAATTGATCAACATCCACTGTTGATGGATCAACCAGCTAGACAAACTGATCAGGAGCTTGTTATTGACATACCGAGCAACGAGGACGCCTCCTCTTCTAGATCCAGCCATGTCAGAACTTCGAATGAGACCGACATTGGGAGGCGTGATGATCAGCCTTCCAATGTTACAAACTCCAGAGCCTCTTCTTTTGGTAGGTCAGCCAATGATCATGGCCGGCGTCGCAGAAGTCCTTTCAACTCGGTGTCATGGATAACGTTCGAGTTGTTTCTTATACTTAGCCAGATTGTTGCTGCAGTAGTTGTTTTGTGTGTGTCAAGGGATGAACACCCGCATGCTCCGTTGTTTGCATGGATTGTTGGATATGCAGCTGGATGTGTTGCAACTCTTCCTCTCATATACCGACGTTATGTACTTTGCAGTCAAAGCTCTGAACAAGATTCAGCTCAGTCCCGTCAGAACTCGGGTAGTGGCATCAATGGACTTTCCTTTTCCCTTTCTGTTTCCCAGAGTCCAGAAAGTGATCATAATCGTCCATCTGTTTCCTCAAGTCGGAGAAGATTAAGCCAAAACAATGGAATGCGTAATAGTGCAAGGTATAGCTAATTTTTTTCCAGTAAATTATGTTTTGTGGGTAGGTATTATTTTGCATGACTGTGCTATTAAGCTTGTTGTATACTAGCAAAATGGTCTTCATATGTCATTTTTCTGGTCTGAAAACTGAACCGCCTCTGCTTCCACTAGCAACAAGCTTCGAGTATACGAACAACATTCAGTTTGTACAAATTTGTCATCTCTTGATGAGGATTGTTAGTATGTTGGTGCAGTAGTTGTGCTATTATTAGGTTATGATTAAGCTTGTCAGAGTGAAATAAACAGAACTCCACACTTTTCCTCTCTCATGTTTGATTTGGTGCTCCAGCTTATTTTAAAACGAAGTTCTTTTTCTTCACCTTCTTGAAATGGTTCTTTATGATTTTCTATCTATGAAACCCGTACCTTCGTGCATTATTGTTTGTTTTTCCTTTCAAGATTTGAATGAGGATAAATCCCCACAAGAAAATATTTGTAGCAAATCTATAACTGATCATGCGGAATCTCTTCTATTTTCTTTTGATATGTCCCTTCAATGTCATAGCTCCTTGTGAATCATGTAGGAGAGGTCACCTTGTTCTCGTCTTGATGCTGTTGAACCTAGTTAACCCAGTCCAGGGATTTCTCTCTACTTGCTATATGCTTACACTATTCAACCAAACACAAGTTTCCTGAAATGATATAGACTCTTATTGTAATTATCGGTCTTAGGCACAACCTTGCAATGCATATTTGCTGGTTCACATTAGTACATTACTTGTCTTTTTCCAATTGATCATCGTTGAGACAAAGATCCGTTATAGCAAGCTAGTAAATCATGCTGTTTCAGCACATTTAGTAATTTGGAATTATTTATGTTTGCTTGTCATTTTTCTTGGTGATAATCTATTTTCCTTTTTATATACAACAGAATTAAGGCCTTGTTTGAGTATCTCAAGATGGCAATAGACTGCTTCTTTGCTATCTGGTTTGTGGTTGGCAACGTGTGGGTCTTTGGTGGTCATACTTCTTCCTCGGACGCTCCTAACTTGTACAGGTATTACAGATATGAAAAGAAACTGAAACAAAGTTGTTTGTTAAAGATCCCACAAACTACTAATATGAAAAGATCTATAACAATATCTGAGAAGGTTATATTTTTCTTGTAACCTAACCACGATACGATGGATTTGCCCTCATAACTAAATATATTTTTTCTCTTTTCAGGTTATGTATAGCGTTCCTTGCCATCAGTTGCATCGGATATGCTATGCCGTTTCTACTATGTGCCACCATTTGTTGTTGCCTGCCATGTATAATTTCTGTTATGGGCTTCAGAGAAGATCTAACTCAAATGAGAGGGGCCACAACAGAATCTATTGATGCCCTTCCGACGTACAATTTTAAGCTAAAGAAGAATAGGAACGGTGACAGCACCGACGGCTCTGAATCTGGAGTTGTGGCTGCTGGTACTGAGAAGGAGAGGGTAATATCAGGCGAAGACGCTGTAAGTAACCAAATTTTTCTTATCTGGTACTGAGAAGAAGAGGGTTAAAAAAAAAGTTGTTTCCCATAATTTTGCCATTATCACTTTCACTTGTCATCTTGACCCCCCTAGACCCTGCATTTTTTACCCCCCAAAACCTGCTTGTGCGGGATATACTGTGTTGATGTTGTTGTTGTTTTTCGACAGGTTTGCTGCATTGTTGTTTTTCATAATTTTGCCATTATCACTTTCACTTGTCATCTTGACCCCCAGACCCTGCATTGTTGACCCCCCCTATACCCTGCATTGTTGACCCCCCCCAGACCCTGCATTGTTTTCTTTCATGATATAGTGTTTTTGTGTCTTGTCTATGACAGGTTTGCTGCATATGCTTAGCAAAGTACACAGACAACGAGGAGCTAAGGGAGCTGCCGTGCGTTCATTTGTTTCACAAGGAATGTGTTGACAAGTGGCTGAAGATCAACGCGCTCTGTCCCCTCTGCAAGAGCGAGGTGGGAGAGAGCGTTTTGAGTTCCCTGGCTGAAGCAACTTCAAGCCTTAGACACTCAGAGAGCAGGCTGAGTAGTAGCCTGGGAAGAGGCAACGGCTAGCTTTTGTAGATAACAGCTGCAGATGTTGATACATAGCGAAGGGTATAAATATTTGTGATTTTACACACAATGGCACTCCATTTGGCTGGAGCAATACCATAAAAAAAGGTGGGTTTATACACACGTTTTGGCTGTGGCGCACTGTTGTAGTGACTGGTGTAGATCTAAGAGTATATTATGAATCTCCTTTTGTGGCTTATATGATGTCTTTTCAGAGTGTTCTGTTGTGGTATGTGTGATATTGTGGCTTTTCTTATCTGGGTTTTGCTAATTATTAGATTAGTTAATCGGAGATTAATTAGGGAGCCACAAACATAAACCTCAATCATCAAGCACAAAGTAGCGAATCTGAAACAAATCCAGAAAAATTAGGGAGAACATTAAATATAAGGCTAAAGAATCTCTTATCCATAAACAAAAGTAAGACCTGTTTCCTTGTAACAGAATATTCCCTTCTTCAGAGGGGGCTTATCAAGGCAACAGGTTCAACCACATTTGAGTTCATGCCTCAAACACAAAAACGCCTGAATAGAGGTGTCATTTCAGTACAAGGAACAGCAACATGGCCATGAAAGAACAACTGGAAAACATCCCTTGCTACATAAGACAACTCTGGAAGAAGGCCAACCTTTTCGTAAAGCACGCTTATTGCATTCGATGTGTCCAACAAAGGGTGAAACGCGTTGATCCCTTATCTAACAGGCTGCTGGTTATAGTGGTTCTTCTCTTTCTTCTTTGCAGAAGCCAATCTTGCAGTCCTTGCAGCAGCCTCTTGGGCAGCTGCTTTGGCACCCCCATCCAACTCCTTTCCTGATTTCTTCTTCTTCATTGATGCTACCTTCTTTAGCCGCTCCTTGACATCAACTGCTGATGCATCCTCATCAGCCTGTTCTGTTCTGGCTGGTTCATTGGGCTCGCCATTGACATCTGAGCTGTTTGGCTGGTCCTGAGTTTCCTCGGCCTCCTTTGAAGACTTGCTCTTCTTCTTCTTCTTCTTTGCACTCTTGGACTCTGAAGGGACAGCATCCTTCCTATCTTCATTATCAGCACTCTCTCCTTTCTTCAGCTCAGCCTCTTTCCTCTCTTGTCCACTACCTGCTAACATGGTATTCCGTAAATTCTAAGTTACTTGCCAACAGGAAGCATTTATTGCAAATTTCTACTTACTTTGGCCATTTTCATCCTTTTGGGAAACTCCAAAATCAGCCAGGAGAGCCTCCAGTTCTTCAAGCTCCTTCTTCTTGCGTTCCTTCTTTGACATTTGTCTCTCAGTTTCTTTCACTGGTAAAGGAGTTTCAGGTGCCTTTTCCACAATTGACTCGGGATGCACAACCTCCTCTTCAGGTTCATGCTCATCTTCTATATCCTCATCACCTATATCGAGCATGTCATCTTCACTTTCAGAATCCTGTAATTTAAGGCATTTAATTATTATATCACAGACTGACACGATAATATTTTATTACGAGACTGCACTTAGTTGACCAGAATAGCACAAAGCAAAAATAAGAGACTTAAATCAGCGTTTTGCAATGTAATATCGAGCATGCCACCTTTTCTATACATAGTGAATGATGCATTACCATTCTATTTTTCTGCATCCATACAGATAACAAGGCTGCCTCAAATGGTCAGAACTGCTCATAAAGAACACAACTTGATCTTTATTTATATAACCAACTTTGGAAGCTAATAATACCGTACTCATTTGAGTAACACAAAAAGAAACCACCCATACTTACTTAAGGCAAACTTCAATTTCCAACCAAATGCCCATAAAATCCTTCCATAATCCATAACATCAGAAAAGGATATGCACATATATTTTAATTGTTGTGTGCTTATTGTTCTTATGCAGTTACATACTATCTACAAGATGGAAACCACTACACCAGAATAATGAATTCTACAATTTTCCCACAAATGAGTAACTAATTCCATTCTAAAAAATTATTCTTTTTTTCTCTATCAAAGAAATGCATCCTTTTGTTTGCAGTAAGCGAAAAATTAACCACAAAACACTTGCAACAAGGTCTGACCACAATAATATATCATGAATTTAAAAAATAAGATAAATAATAACCTACTTGTACTACCAAAACCAATCAAGTACCACCAACAGCGAGTAAGCAACTGCGTCACTAACCTCAGCTGCAGCCGAGGCTTCTATACTCTTGTGAGACTCCTCCTGACTACCCCATACAGCCTGAGGAGGAGCTGTTGTAGCATAGTAGTCGTCATCATCCTCATCGTCCACGTCAGCCCAAGATTTCGCAGTCAATGGAGTGGGAGCCCAGAATACCTTGGGCTCTGGCTCCTTAACAGGGGTTTTCAAAGAGCCCTGGCTTTTCCTTTCCTTGTCTGACTTCTTCTTCTTCCGGAGAGATTCGAGGGCCGAGAAAACATTAGTGTTGTTAATGGTAAAAGAACCTTCATCTCTTCTCATACTACCACCAGCCATCTCTACAACAACGAAACCGAAAGAGAACAGCCACGAAAAAAGGAAGGCAAAATTACAGGTGGGGAGCTGATTTTCCTTGTAATTATTCAGACGCAGCAAAATCACAAGCGCTCAGAAGTCAGAACTGTCGAAATCACAACACAAACAGAAGGATTCCTGACGAATTTATTGAGGGGAAAGCGAAGACAAAGAATCGGAAAACCAGTTTTATTCCAACAAGCCTAAGAATTAGAGAAACTGAAAAAACGCAGAATCAAAATCGTATAATGCACAGGGGCAAAAATCAGGAGCTTTAAACTAGAAATCTAACAAAAACTATCAGTCAGATACGAATTCCAGAAACATAAGACCGCAAACCGATTAGGACAACGCGAGGAGATAAACACGCAAGTTCGATTAGGGCTTCGCAGAAGAATCTGATTGGTTCGACAACAACCAAAAGAATCCGACGACGGATTAATCAGATCTAGAGCTTTCAGTACAGCGATCGATTAGCAAGGGAAGGAAGAGAGAAATGGATAGAAAGGGGAATCGGCGGTGTGGATGCGAGAGAAAGACACGACAGTGTGCTTAGGGTTTCTGGTGATTAATGGAGGAGAGAATGAGACAGACACGGCTCAGGGTCAGCCGTGAGTCACGTACCGCCACCGACCATATATTTGCATTTTTTTATTGGAATTTTATGGATTTTTTAAGTGAATTTACGATAACTTTTAAAACTATATTTTGTACCACGGAAGTTTTTTTGCATTTTAGATACTATCTGAGAAATGTTCTACTAAAAAGTTCGTAATTCTTATAGTAGAATATATACACATAATTTTTTTATTAAAGCTCGTGGTAATAGAAGATTATATGATGATTTTTAGTTCATGGACATTTACATCAGATGTGTATGTCGATGGATAAATTCTGTAATAGAAATTCTAGTGTTAATCTCAATTATAAATGTTTTATAGAATTTATTAATTATGATGATTTATATTGGACATTTACCTAAAAGGATAATTTAGCGGTAAGGCTACTTGCGCCACCGTGTCAGTGGCGCGCGGCAGTGAGTGCTGGCCGGCGGTGGCCCGGTGGGTGCCGGCGACGATCTCGCGGTGATGGGTTTAGGGTTGCGTCTGTGATAGATTTATGATAGAATATTTGGTGGATTTTAATCAGAATTATTGTTGCGTCCGTGAATGAATTACTTTCGGTTGATTTCAATCATAATTTTTCGGTGAATTTTAAGAATCCGACTCGACCCGAACCTGACTCGATATTTTTTAAGACTCGATATAATTTTAAAATTCAATATTTTTTAAATATCGAAGAAGAACCCGACTCGACCTAAACCCGACCCGAACTCAACCCAAAAATTTATACGACTCGATCGATCCACCGCCGCACGACAGCCACTGCCGCACGGACTACCGGTGCAATTTGGCACTCTGTCAGCCGGTGCAAATAGGATCCACCGTAATTTAGTACTTGCTTATATATAAAAAAGAACTCTTAAGATTAGCTTTACATAGAAAGAAAAAAAATGAAGTGAAGTGTTATGTGGTGATCCAATTCGTGGAAACATGCATGTAAGCCTAGTATTTATATTTATTTAATTGGGAGATGTAAAGACTTGTACCATATTTGTGTATAATATGATAGGTCTACTTTAATTTGTAACGATTTTTATAATATTAAGGGAGTGTATTATTACTATACTTCATCTGTTATGAAATAAGTATATTTTTATTTTTATTTTTTATTAAAAAGTATTTATCATTTTAAAATTTTAAATAATAATTTATTTAATTTTTTTTATTCATTGGTAAAAAATAAAATATATAATTATTAAATTATAAATTTTATATAATGATTGATATGATCTATGTAAATTCTTTAATCATTGTCTCAATGATTAAACTTATTTTTTAAATACATGGAGTATTTGTGATGATGCAAGTTCGGTTGAATAAAACTTTTATTGGTAATCATTAATTATAAATTCATAAAGAGTATAGTTTTTTCTATGCACTTATAAATTATTATTATTTTTTATTATAGAATTTTTGTTTCAAAACAATTGAAACATTTACCAATAATTTTTAAGAGAACTTTACCGGAATATGCATGGTTGAAAATTTGAACCAAACATGATTTCGCAATTTTCTGCAATTTATAATTTTCAAGAAGGGTCTGTTTGGATTTTTGGATTTCATACTATAATGCATTAAAATATATGATCTTGTATTAAATTATTAATTTAATGCAAAATAATATATTTTAATACATTCTATTTGAAATCCAAATAGACTCGAAGTAGTTAAATTCTCAAGAATTTAATTTTTCACGTTCAACCAAAGAATGGGTAAGGCGTAAGAGCATGGTTGTAAGCATCAATTCTCCAATAATGAAAATTATACTCTTTTTTTTTATTAGGTAAGAATTAGACTGGAAACCACAGAAGAGTCGGTTTCTCAGTCTATAGCATCCTTTCGGATGAGAATTACAAATTCTAGATTAGCTCGAATATCTTCCAAGGAACTCACCTGAACCTTCTTAGCGATGAAGTCGGCCACCACGTTTGTTTCTCGGAAGACATGGAAAATTTGCACTGAAGAGAAAAGTTGTAAAACACACAGGATATCAGAAATTATCATTTCAATATCCCATGGACAATTCTAGATTTGATTCAGAACATTCACAATGGTAAATTTATCGCATTCAAGTTGAATGTCGGTAATGCTTAATTCATGGGCTTTTACCAGGACATTTCTTACTGCAAGTGTTTCCATTTTTAAAGGGGTTGAGATACCACATTTATCCTCAAAGAGGAAGATTGGTTCACCCGTGTTGTTCCTGAAAATATAGCCAACGCTAGATTCACCATTAGTTTTTGTGGATCCATATGTATTGATTTTAATAATTTTGTCTGGTGGTTTCTTCCATTTCTTTATTGGTCGTCTGGCATTATTCATTTTATGTGTTTTTGGTCTGTCCTCTACTAAGCAGTCAAGGTTCCAACTTTTTGTCTTATTCCAGTTCTCAATTTATTTTTTAATATAAATTGGTACATCCTTTATGGAGTCGGCATCGTCGTTTATTCTTCCAAAACTTTGTTGGTTTCTATAAAACCAAATTCCCCACCAAAAGACCATTAATTCTATAAATTGTGATCTATCCGTTTTTTGTCGAATTTCATCAATGATTTCTTTGATTTTTTTGTTTCCTATGTTTAGGGAAGTAATAATACCATACGTCTGATAGTTCATTTTTTCTATTGTTTTTACGGTGTGGTTGCATTGGAAAATGAGATGATTCAAATTCTCTAATTGAGCATTGCAGCGGATACAACCCTGTGGGATTGCTACACCTTTTTCTGTTAATCTAGCTTTTGTTGGTAGTGTGTTTTTCATTATTTTCCAGATAAAGCTTTTATCTTTGGGATATGTATCCATCTTCCAGATCCATGAAGAATCATAGGCAGAATATCTCTTGTTTCTGTTAATTAATTTCATAGCAGAGTTCGTAGAAAACCAACCATTTTTGCTAGTTTCCCAGTACATTCTATCGTGAATATCATTTAGGGGTATTGGGATAGAGGTTATTTTTTTGGCTAAATCAAGTGGTAAACATTGTTCTATTAGGTCCTTATTCCAGGTTTTATTTGGCAACATAAAGTCAGCTACTAGGGCATCCTTATTCAGAATTGACTGTGTGTTCATGATATCACATAAAGGGGTATTCAAGACCCAATTATCTGACCAGAATTTGATTGTTCTGCCATTGCCAACTTGCCAAATTAGTCCAGACTTGAATTCATCAATGAGTTCAATCATTTTGGACCATTGCCAAGAGCAATTTCTTTTTTTTTTCTCATAATGAAATATATGGATTGTTTTCAAATATTTTTCAGTGACAACTCTAACCCAGTAGTTATTCGGTTCTGCTAAGATTTTCCAAAGTAATTTGAATTGTAGGGCTTTATTCATGTCCTTTGATTTTCTCAATCCAAGACCTCCTTGTTGTGTTGGTTTACATATTTTTTTCTCAGCCTATCAGAGGTTTATAAGAGCTGTCTTTGTTCCAAAAGAAGGATCTGTTTAACTTGTCAAGTTCATTGTGTGTTTGTGTAGGTAGCATAAAGCTTTGCATAAGATAGTTTGGTCTTGCTGCCAGATTGGTTTTTATTAGTGTTGTTCTTCCTGCTTGGGAAATAGAATTTGCTTTCCATTTAGATAGTTGTTGTTGGGTGCTAATTAAAAGATCAATAAAGGTATTCGATTTGACTCTACCATTAATGATAGGGCAACCAAGGTATTTTTCGAGAGATATCATGTTTGTGATTGTGAGAATACCTTGTATTGCTAATTTCTTTTGATTGGTAACCTTTTTTGTGACTTGAAAAGCCGATTTATGAAAATTTACTTTTTGTCATGAGATTTTACAATAGTCATCAATAATGTCCTTGATTTCCTTACAGTGTTCCTGTTTAGCTTTTGAGAAAATCACAATGTCATCCGCAAATGCCAGAAACGGAATTCTTGATCCTTGTTGAGTGATTTGAAATCCTAGAGGATTACGAGGTCTTTCTGAGACTTTTTGGAGTTTTCTAGCAAGGATTTCAGATCCTAAAATAAATAAGAAGGGGGACATGGGTCACCCTGTCGAAGTCCTCTTATTGGTTTAAATATTTTTGTGGGTCCGTTGTTTACAAGCACCGAGAAAGATACCGTTGTAATGCATTCTTTTATCAAATTGATAAATTTTTCATGGAATCCAAACTTTTCCATAGTTTTAATGATGAAATTCCATTCAATTCTATCATAGGCTTTTTCCATATCTAATTTTAGCGCAATGAAACCTTCAGTTCCTTTTTTCGATTTGAAAGAGTGAAAGATTTCATGGGCAATCAAGATATTATCTTGAATTGCTCTGTTAGCAACAAAGGCACCCTGTAGGGTGTGAATTAATTTCTCCATGGTTCCTTTAAGTCTTGTTGTTATGATCTCCGAGATTATTTTATAAATTGTGGAGCATAGACTTATAGGTCTATAGTGATTAGTAGAGTTCGGATTGTCACATTTTGGGATCAAGGAGATGAATGTATGATTTATTTGTTTGAGCAATTTCCCGAAAAGGAAAAAGCTTTTAACTGCTTGGATAACAGAGGGACCTACAATGTCCCAATATTTTTGGTAGAATTCTGTTGTCATACCATCAGGCCCAGGTGATTTGTCTGAGCCAATGTTAAAGACAGCCTTCTTAATTTCTTCATTGGATACGTTTCTTATTAATTCTAAGTTATCCTCTGTAGAGATTTCAGACCGAATTAATTCAAGGTTTTCCTGAAATAGTCTCTAGTTCATATTTTCACTTCTGAATCTTGTAATGAAATCATTTCTAATTTCATTTCTGATGTTTTCTTCTCCAGTGATACTTGTTCCTTCTTGTGTTTTAATTTCCTTGATGATTTTTCTATTTCTTCTTCCACTTGCTATTTTATGAAAACAGATAGTGTTCGTATCATTTAATTTAATGTGTTTAACTTTAGCTCTTTGGTTCCAGTAGATTTTTTGGAAACATAGAAGTTTTTTTTTCTTCTATGATTCTAATTTGTTTTTTAATGAGATCATTTGTAGGATAAGTACATATCTCAGTTTGGATTTCAGAGAGCTGTTTTTCTATGGTTTGTAATTGAGTAAATACGTTGCCAAAAGTGCTTTTGTTCCAGATCTTGGCATGTTTCTTTAGTAATTTTGTTTTGGATACAAGATTATTGATAACAACAATTTGTCGCCTAATTACTGCTATGCAAGTTATCCAAACAAACCTAATACGTAGTCCTAGGCAAGTAAGGGTCGAGTCCTCAGGGAGACAGATTCTATCTTTATATGCAATTTCTATGTCAATCTTAAGTAACCAGAGGGGGGTTTGTGTGTTTAAGAAGATCTAAGCATGCAAAGGCAAACAAACTAAAGTTTATGAATTCAGTAATTGGGGAAATAGCTCAGCCAAACAAAATATCCACTATTCGTATGACAAGTTGATCATAGATAATCATTCAATATCTCATGCAATGGAAATTCCTATTCCTTTTCTAAAGTAACTACAAGCACAACCAGATACTTATAGCACTAACTAGTTAAACAACCATGAAACCATCAAGATTCAATTTAACAGCAGCATTAAGGATAAGAATTTAGATAGGATGCAATCTAGCATAAAACAACCAGCTTTTATCCTAGAATGTAAATCAATTCTCTTCTACATAAGACTAGCACAACCAGATACTAGTACGATGCAGTTTCTACTACGAAATAGATATGCTCAACCAGTAATAATCTAATTCTAGCAATCAATCAATAAAGACAATACCTAGTTGCGCATGCTAGAAACTGTCAATATTAATCATAAGCAATTCAAACAAGAGAATAGATAAATTCCATGCGATAGATAAGGAACGAAAATCTCACAACTAAATCAAGACGAAAGCTTCAATTGTCTGACTAAGCAAAAGTGGCTTAGTTCTTCATAACAAAGTATGCAGAATAGATGAAAAGATGAAAGTAGGGTTCGAGAGGAAAACAAGCCTTCCCTCTAACCTTAAATACTAAAGATAATAAGTCTTTAAAAATAATCCAAAACAAAATTACAAAAAAATACTTAATAATAAGAAAATAACGAAATAAGGAAATAAAAGCTCGGATTCACTTCCGACGGCGGCGGCGGTCGCTGTAAGCCTGGCGGCAGTCGCCGCCAGAACACTTGATGAGACCTTCTTTGGTTCAGCTCTAGAAAAGTCCTAAAATGCCTCCAAGTGACGTCTTCAGTGTCTCCACTCCAAAGCTCCAGAAAGACTCCAATGCTCCCCTAAACACCACTAAACATATGCTAAAACTCCGTATATACACACAACATAATCGTGTGTATCAAACTCCCCCACACTTGAATCTCTACTCGTCTCGAGTGGATAGAAAACTACCACCCATCATCACTAAAATCCTAGATCATCAAAATGCACAAGAGCTTACAACTAAGAGAAATAGTACCTAACATGAAAGCTCAACATCCAAACTAATCATCAACATAAAGCTCTATACCAATCAACATCAAACCAACCAAAACACAACACAAAAACAACACAGCAACACACAATCTCACAATCAATACCACACACAAACAAGCAAAAAGGAAAGCAGAGTACTTCCCCCAAGCTTATCCCAAACACCATAGAGTGAATCAAATCTAATCATATCTCCCATCTAACTTCTTATCGCTCTAGAGTGACCTACCCGAATCCTCCTTATATCTCCTCTTCTTATGTCGCCACGCCAGGTAAAATGAGGAATCCTAAAAATTGTTCTTCTTCTTTTCACTCATTTTGCCAAGGCGCCTTTTCGGGTTTTCACCAAGCCACTCATTTCATTTTTCAATAGATGGGCTCACAATATGCTCACATCACTCTTGACCAATTATTACCCCAGCCTAATGCTGGTCCAAGCCACCTGCTTATTACCTATGCCGCCTTTTTCAGGTTTTCGACCTATCCCAAGATTTCAATTTTAGCCTTTTTTTCAAAAAAAATGGCTCTTTTTCATTTTTTTCTTTTCCTCAACGACGCAACAAGTATAGAATCCTCCTCCATGCTTAAACATTGCATTGTCCTCAATATAATGAAAGACAAAAAGAATAAAGCACAGGAAAGACAAAGAATGGACTCACAAACGTCGCCAAGCTGCTTGAACACTGAAGGTGTCGCTGGCGGTCTTCACAATAAATGCCCAGGTCTCTAGTGTTGGGCGTGTGTCTTCATCTCAATTCTACCGAGCAACCATAGGGAACCACTGTAAGGTGTGGTGGTCATTAAGGAAATCAGGGTTGCACGGCCTTCAACTCCTACCATGCAACCAAAAGGAACCACTCTGGTGAATAGTGGTATAACAAGTATGGCGGGGTTGCATGGCCTTCAACGAACACAAAAATGGGGCCCAGATGTAATCGTGGTGTGGGCCCTAGTGTTCCTACTCCTCAACTGCCAATTGTAGGGTCATCATCGTTTTCAATTAAAAGTGTAGGTCTAATGTCTCCTCCATGACAACATGATGCACACCATCTCCGTGGGGAACTCTGGACAGCTGGCCTTGGTCTTTTTTTTTCTCTTTTTTTTTAGGGAAGTCGATTTATACCTGAGAAATGGCGGCGATCGCTGCCATTTGTGCAAACTTTATGAAGCTGATGTTTTTCGAAAATTCTTCTGAAAAAGGCAGCGATCGCCATATTTAAACGGCGGTCACCACCATTTACTTTGGGCTCTTCGAAGCCAGCTTGCTAAAACGGCGGTCGCCGTAAGAACAGCGGTGGGCGCCGCCCCTGTGTTCTTCCTTTTCACACTTCATGCAGGTTAGTTCGACACAGAACTGCAAAAACTAAAATAAAATCAATCGAGATTAACTAAGGGAATAGAATTAAACTACCATACTGTTGTTTGCGGATAAAATGTTTATGTAGCAGATTCAGAGCATCAAAAATAGAATTCAGATAAAAAGGAATGCAATTCAGGAAAGACAAAGGTTCAAGAATACAAGCAATAGTACCAGGAGATGCAATTTCAGAATGCAGGTTCATTTGATAATTCTTGTCTTTATGGGAACAAGGGTTCAGATCGCAAGGGGTCGCAATTGAAATCAAAACAGACGTATGACTCCAATTACCCAATTCAAAGGCCGCATCATTCAAATAAAGAGATTGTTCGATGTTTCTCAATTGTTCATAGGTGGTCATAGACCGATGTTTCGGTGCTAGTGAAAGCATCTGGTGTGTCTCACTAGCGATTCTCTCAATAATGGTTGGTGTCATCATGGGTTCAGAGTAATTTTCATCCTTATTTTTTAAGACTCCTATGAGAAAAGTTCCCATTAAATTTACCCCAAAAGTAGAAGTTACTATTCTGTTCGCAAGCATGAAACTGAGGACTGCTAATCCGAGCGAAAGATAAAGAAGCAAGGGTCAACAACAGAAGTTCGGGGATGAAATATCAATAACCGAATCACAGTACAAGAAAGTAATATCAGCTAGAGAATACATCAGGTCAGGTTCGAGGGTGCAACACAGAGAAAAACAAATCCAAAGCAAAGAGAAAATGAGTCTAGAAATATTCGACCGACCAAACTCAAAAATGAAGAGCAAGAGATCAAAGAGATAAAACCTGGGGACTAGAAGGATGAAACAAAACAAGGAGAGGGCTCGCCAAGAACCCACCTCGCTCCACCAAATCCAGCCAGCGCCAACATCGACACCAATTTCAGCCAAGATCCCACCTCGCTCCCACCCTTGAATCACGGCAAGGAGAACGCAAGGCAGAACTTCTGGAACAGGGCCGCGCAGGTCGACGCGATTTCTCGCCAGATCGGGTCTGAAGTTCTTCTTCGGCGACATCTTCATGGATCTGGCCCGGATCCCACATCTTCATCAAGGGATGGCCTCTGTTGGAGATCCCCAAGATTCGCCTCAGTCGTCCTCTACTTCTCGGAGCCGGGGCGAGAAGCACGGATCTGATGAACCGGCTCCAGGAAATTCCGAGCACAGAAGTAGCGAGTTGATGGAGAATAATCGATTGTCTCTTATCAATAAAAGGGTAAGAAAGCCCTTCACCCACCTCAGCCAAGGAGTCCCGTTTTCCCCTTAAAACCGGAATCTTCACCGAGATCTGAAGGTAGCCCCGCAAAATGGCCAAGCCAGAGGAGCATCGCTTATCGAAGCACAAGAACACAGACATGGGTAGGAGACCCACTGCATCAGTGCTTGAGAGATACCAAGGGAAGATAGCCCCGATTTTCTCCTTAACCACACTAGAGGTGAAGAAGAAAAGGTTGCTCGAAAATGGCTTGGATCTAGCATTATGGGTTGAGGATTCGTTGTGACAAAGGATCCAGATGAAAGAGATCAAGGTGGTGATGAGCGACGACTGTTCAAGATTAAGGGTTTGGGGAGGCAGAGGGGTATTCGAGAAAGGGAGCGTTTTCATTTTAGGGTTCTCGGGGAGTTCGAAGATTATACTATTTGATAGTGAAGGGGAGCGTATGTAAAATTCCATTTTAAAAACCTTTATATACTATATAGCTACAATTTATGATATGGAATTTATTGAATATATATATGTAGAAAATACTGAAATTCTTCGTCCTTTTGTTTATACAAGTTTCCTCTTACCCATTGAAAATCAAATTTCATCAATTTTTCTTCTTTGATTTGAGTCGAGTAAATGTCATGTATGAGGTTTAGGTGTGTTTAAGAGATTGGTATAAATACCCATCAATAATGTAATGAGGGCTCGTTTGGTATCGATATCAATGATATGAGATATCGGATATGTGTATCGGTATGGATATCAATATATGGGTATGAGTGATATCAAGGTATCGGATATGGATATGGGTATGAGTAATATGTTTGATATACCGATTTTCTGGAAGATATCAAAATAACACTCCAATACCACTCTAATATCACTTTGATATCACTGATATCGATATCTGCATATACCAAACAACAGATATCAGTTTGATATCGATATCAGGATATACCAAACACATATATGGGTATGACTGATATCTCATACCCATACCTGATATCCTGATATCAATATCAAACGGGCCCTAAGAGCTTATCTGAAAAATAATAATCAAATGTCTTTTTCTCTTAATCTCTCTCTCCTCCTCCTTCTCTATGTAATTCTTCTCCTTCTTCCCTCAAATCTCTTTCCTAGAACCCTTTCCCTCTAATTCTTTCCCTAATTCCTTCTACCAATGTCTGATTGATCTCCGAACATGACAAATGGTATCAGAGCGGTTGATTCTTGCATGAATTTTTGATTCGTTTTCCCCAATTTTGACCTAAATCATTCGATGCTGTGAGAGCTCGAAATCCATGGCGGATCGAACTTGGGACGAATTGTTTGAAATGGTGCAAGAACTGGTTACGATGACACAGAAGGAAGTGCAACGTAGCGGAATTCGTGAGTTCGCAGCCTCTTCCCCATCGCGAGCCGGAGTTGACGCCAACCAAGTTTGAGGTAGCACTTTGCTTGTCAAGATTCATGTTGAGAAATACTCAATTTCTTGTGGGGGTATTGACTGAAGTATTTTCAAGAATCGGGAATTTAGAAAGCATAGAAAAGTTCGATTGTGGTGCTCAGTTTCATTCAAGAATCCGCTTTCGAGAGCCAGATTCTGCTGTCAAAGCAATAGAGTGTTACGATAGACGGTACATCTACGATGGGTGTTGTCAAATGGAGTTGTCTCTTGGAGACCGAGCAGGAAATAGATTGATCAATATTGAAGCTCCAATGGTTGATGCGTGTCAAGTTGAGGGACTCCAGGAACTCAAACCGACTCCATCCGAACCAAGAATTTCAACTTTTCAAATGATGCAAGATAGGTTGAAGAAACAACTTCAACATTTTGAGCAACTTGCGTTTGTCGATAAGCGTCCACCTCATAAACAACGAGAAGACTGTCCAACACACATGGAAGGACTACAAAGGAGCAGTCATAACAAATCAAAGAAGTCGGAAGTCGACGACCATCCACAAATTGAATTTATACAGAAGGAACTATTTTTAACACCGGTGTCCTTGACGGTAATTCTCTACTTCTCTCCAGAGATTTTGGCTTTCGAGTTTGATTCTGAGGGGACGAGTCAATTGGTTGTTGATTTGGCTGAATCAATTAGAGTTACTTTGGGTGATTGATGTGTTCTTGCCTCCGATGACGAGCACACTTGTCAAAGGTGACACCTTGGATCTAGTCTTGGGCGAGAAGTCACTCTTGTCCTTGTCAAACCTGTCGTGGAATCCTTGGGTGCAAACCCTTGTTGTCTTGCACGAAAGGTTGACAAGATTGGTGACAAAGTGAACAGTGCTTTTAGAGGTTATCGAACACGGTGGTGGTCGATGGCTAACCCGGTGGAGGATGTCTGGGTGGTATCGGCGGCGGCGACGGTGAGTGTCACGTTGAGTGTCACGACAGCGAAGACGACGACGATGGTGAAGGCGGTGACGACTGCGATAGCGAGCGATTGACTGGGTTAGTGTATGGGCTCGATGACGACGACAATAGCGATGGTGAAGGTGGATGTCACAAGCGGGGCTAGCGACGATGACAGCGTAGGATCTGGGTTCGATTATGGGTACGATGGAAGCGATTGGTGAGGCGATTGTGTTGCGATGGCGGAAATGATTTAATGGATGGTTTTGGGAAGTGATGGTGTGATGATTTGGGGATAGGTGACTTGAAAGGACAAGTCTTTGTCGTAGCGTCGGCACAGAGTGAAGGGAGATGTGAAGGAAGACTTTGCTTGAGGGTTCAAGCGGTTGCCGTAGCGTCGGCGCGGGTGAAGGGGATGCGAAGATAAAGGGTGATCAGCGCTACTTTGTAGGGTTTAACTAGGAGTTGTTACCGGTGTTTTGAGTACCATTTGGAGATGTTTATAGTACAATTGTAGAGATTGGAGTTGAGGAGTAGAAGTGTAGATATGGTGGTTTGGAGAAGCTTAAATGAAGATTTAGAAGATGAATAGAAGAGAACCACTTGAGAAGACCGAAGAGAGGACGGAGTTAAGAAGCCAAGTGGAGCAACAACAACAAAACCGCGGTCGCGGAGGCCATGGCCGCGGTCGCGGCAAATAGATGGAGGCGAAGTGAAGAAATCTGAAGTTCCACGATCGCGGAAGTCCAGAAGCCTTGATTGCGGAAAAGGCAAGAGCAAAATTGTATTTTCCGCGATCGCATAAGCTTTTGCCGTGATCGCGGAAATCTGTGTCAGCGCGTTCGAGAGTTTCCGAAGTTACTTTAGTTTATTTATTTCTTTTTCTTTTATTTATTTATTCCGATAGGATTATCTTATTTCCTTTTTAGACTATGTTTGTTATCCTTTTTAGCATTAGGTTTTGGGTTAGGTTATTTAACCTAGTTTCTCTAGCAGCCACTTTCATTATCTAGTTTATCTCAGTTTTTACATTCAACATTCTTTTCCCTTTGAGTTTTATTGTTTCAAGACCATGAAGAACTAAGCACCCTTTGCTTAGTCCGACAATTGAAGCCTTAATTTGATTCATGATTGTGAGGTTATAACTCTATTTCCTATTCCTTTGGATTATATCTTTTCTCTTGAGCTTATTCCTATTGATTCTTATTGATTTGACTAGATTGATCACCTAGTTGATTTTAGTAATTGTCTATTGCTAAGGTTTGGAAATTTCGGGTTGAGATTCCTTATCTTTTGTAGCATCCATGATATTCTAGGACTGGTAGGACTAGTTTATTATGAAAGAGAATTGATTATGTGTTAAATGCTGTGAAAAATCGGTGTTGCATGTATCCTGGTTAATTCCTATGCGTCTTGCTGCTATTGTTCTAAATCTTGATGGTTTCTTGTGCGTTCGATAGTTAGGGTTATCTGGACTGGTAGGACTGCTAACTATTTCATAATAGGGACATGAATAATCAAAGGAAGGAATAGAGATAACCTAGGACCAATCAATCGAATGAATGGTGGATATTTGTTTGGCTAAGTGTTTTTCCCAATTTGATTACAAACCTTTCCTTTGTTTACTTACTTACAAACAACCAACCAAAACCCCCCTTTGTTACTATTGCATGCAAACTTACATTAAGAAAGACAACTCATCCTTGTGGGATTCGACTCTTGCTTGCCTATTCTACTAGTTTAGGTTTTTAAGGATTACTTTGATAAGGCGATACGACTTTAGCCTCCGTCATTTTTCCGTGATTGCGGAAATCCCACTGTAAGCCTTCTGTATCCTGTTGGAAAAAAAAAAGAAAAAAAATCGAAAAAAAAAGTTCTACCGTAGGCCAGCTGTCCGATTTTACATTGAGAGATGGTGCGCATCATGTTGCCAAGGAGGAGACATTCGCCCCACAATTTTAATTTGGCATCGATGATGGCCCTACATTTGACAGCTGTGGAGGAGGAGGAACACTAGAGCCCACAACACGATTACATCTGGGCTCCACCATGTGTTCGTTGAAGGTCGTGCAACCCCGATTCTTTGATGTACCACTATACCTTACAGTGGATCTATTTGGTTGCACGGTGGATTTGTTTTGAATACCGGCGCGACACCAGAGACATGTGCTTTTATTGATATACCGCCAGCAACATCTTCCAGGTCCAGGCCAACTCGGCGACGTTTGTGAGTTATTTTTGCCTTTCCTTGTGCTTCATTCTTTTTTGTCTTTCATTACATTGAGGACAATGCAATGTTTAAGCATGAGGGGAGTGTTCTATACTTGCTAGTCGCTGAGGAGAAAGAAAAAAAATGAAGAAAATGAAAAAGCCAAAAAATTGAAAAAAGGCAAAAATAGAAATCCTGGAATAAGTCAAAAACCCGAAAGGGCGGCTTAGGTAATAAGCAGGTGGCTTGGACCAGCATTAGGCTGGGGTAATAATTGGTCAAGAGTGATGTGAGTTTATGTGAGCCCATCTATTGAAAAATGAAATGAGTGGCTTGGTAAAAACCCGAAGGGGCGCTTTGGCAAAATGAGTGAAAAGAAGAAGAGTGATTATTAGGATTCCTCATTTTTTCTGGCGTGGTGACATAAGAAGAGGTGATATAAGGATGATTCGGGTAGGTCACTCTGGGAGGCATAAGAAGATAGATGGAGGCTAGGATTATATATTTATTCACTCTATGGTGTTCGGGATAAGCTTGGGGGAAGTACTCTGCTTTCCTTTAAGCTTGGTTGTGTGTTGTGTTTATTGTGTTGGTGCCTTGGAGATTCATGTTTAGGTGCAATTCTTAGTGGAGATGGTTTTTTTGTGCTTCCTGAGACCTTGGGGATTTGATTGGAGGAGTAGGTTTATATTAGCTTACTCGAGGACGAGCAAGGTTTAAGCATGGGGGAATTTGATCAGCGCTACTTTGTAGGGTTTAACTAGGAGTTGTTACCGGTGTTTTGGGTACCATTTGGAGATGTTTAGAGCACAATTGTAGAGATTGGAGTTGAGAAGTAGAAGTGTAGATATGGTGGTTTGGAGAAGCTTAAATGAAGATTTAGAAGATGAAGAGAAGAAACCACATAGAAGACGAAGGAAGGCTGAAGAAAGAAGCTAAGTGGAGCTACAGGAGCAAAACCGCGGTCGTGGAGGTCATGGCCGCAGTCGCGGCAAATAGACGGAGGCGAAGTGAAGAAATCCGAAGTTCCGCGATCGCGGAAGTCCAGAAGCCTTGATCGCGGAAAAGCCGAGAGCAAAATTGTATTTTCCGCGATCGCGGAAGCTTTTGCCGCGATCGCGGAAATCTGTGTCATTGCGTTCGAGAGTTTCCGAAGATTTCGTCCGAAGTTACTTTAGTTTATTTATTTATTTATTCCGATAGGATTATCTTATTTCCTTTTTAGACTATGTTTGTTATCCTTTTTAGCATTAGGTTTTGGGTAAGGTTAGTTAACCTAGTTTCCCTAGCAGCCACTTTCATTATCTAGTTTATCTCAGTTTTTACATTCAACATTCTTTTCCCTTTGAGTTTTTATTGTTTCAAGACCATGAAGAACTAAGCACCATTTGCTTAGTCCGATAATTGAAGCCTTCATTTGATTCATGATTGTGAGGTTATAACTCTATTTCCTATTCCTTTGGATTATATCTTTTCTCTTGAGCTTATTCCTATTGATTCTTATTGATTTGACTAGATTGATCACCTAGTTGATATTAGTAATTGTCTATTGTTAGGGTTTGGAAATTTCGGGTTGAGATTCCTTATCTTTTGTAGCATCCATGATATTCTAGGACTGGTAGGACTTGTTTATTGTGAAAGAGAATTGATTATGTGTTAAATGCTGCGAAAAATCGGTGTTGTATGTATCCTGGTTAATTCCTATGCATCTTGCTGCTATTGTTCTAAATCTTGATGGTTTCTTATGCGTTCGATAGTTAGGGTTACCTGGACTGGTATGACTGGTAACTATTTCAGAATAGGGACATGAATAATCAAATGAAGGAATAGAGATAACCTAGGACCAAGCAATCGAATGAATGGTGGATATTTTTTTGGCTAAGTGTTTTTCCCAATTTGATTACAAACCTTTGCTTTTGTTTCCTTTGTTTACTTACTTACAAACAACCAACCAAAACCCCCCTTTGTTACTATTGCATGCAAACTTACATTAAGAAAGACAACTCATCCTTGTGGGATTCGATCCTTGCTTGCCTATTCTACTAGTTTAGGTTGTTAAGGATTACTTTGATAAGGCGATACGACTTTAGCCTCCATCAGAGGGTGACGTCCGATCAAGGGTAGGAGGATAAACACTCTACTAAAGCCTTGATTAAAATTGAACGTAAGTAAAACAAATAACAAAGTTGAACTTAAATACTAAAGGCGAGAACTCAGATGGGCCGAGTCGAGCCTAGTGGGCTAGCCCATGCAACATGCAATAGGCACACACCCTAAAATAGAAACTTGCTATAAAAGGAAACTATCTAAAACAATCAATAATACTAAAGATAGAAGTGTCTCAAAAACAATGTCAAAACATAGGTAAATAAACCTCTAAGTGTCAAAACCCGGTGGCGGCGAGAGCATGGACGCAGACACTGCGAGCGGCAGCGACGATGGGTCGATTGGCTCGGCAGTGGGTGCACCCGGTTTCGGCTGTGATGGGCTTGAATCTCCGATGCCGATGGTGGCGAGGACGACGAGTCTGGGTTCGGTGTCTGGGCTTCCTTGGCTAGCGATGACACGAGTGACTAGCGAGTGACTAGCGAGTGCACGGCGTCGGCGATGGCCTTGGACCTAGACCTTGTCACTGGGCCCTCTAAGCGAAGGCTCATGGCTTGCTCCTCATCTGTGGCCGTCATGGGAGGTGGGATCACATCACCCTCCCCCACTTGGCTGTGAAGCGTCCCCGCTTCACCATCATCGAACTCAGGCTCAACATATGGGGTCAAGTCCGCTATGTTGAAGGACGCATGGACTCCAAAATCTGATGGGAGCTCGAGTTGATAGGCATTGTCCCTTATGGCCTTGATCACGCGGAAGGGACCATCTCCATATGGTGACAGTTTGCGCTTGTGCCGCTAGGGGAATCTCTCTTTTCGCATATGCACCCAGACAAGGTCTCCAGGTGCGAAAATGACGCGGCGGCGGCCAGATTTCTTTTGCGAGGCATATTGCGAGGCCTGTTGGGCCTGGCATCCCAGGAGAAAGACGGATCAAGTGGATCGAACTCAAGCCCACTGTAGATCGGAAGAACAGAGGAAAAGCCCAGAGGAGCCGACGAGACTTCTCTGGTCGAGTATCATCCGACAGGATCGCAAGGATCTCGCCACACATTTAATGCCCAGATCACGCAACGGCCATAACATTAAAACCAACGTAATCACAAAGATTCAATGGCGCAATCTTCGCAATTACTCTCAACATTGAAGATGAAATGTTCGGCAAGAAATGCAAAATGGTAACAAGGGTGAAAGACTTACCATATCGGGACGACAAAGAGGATAAGAAACAACACGCACAATTACGCAAGGGACACGAGCATTCTTACTCAGAAAACACACCAGAATAGCACTCTCGCTCTCAATCTAGCTCTCTAACGGCTTCCTACGCCTGACCCCCGCCGGTCGCCACTCACAAGTCACTGGTCGAGTCCCACTCGATCTCTGGTTTTATCACGATAAGTTGTATCACGATTCAGTCTGATTAAACACGACATCTAATAAAACCATCACGCACGCTATTACATATTTATTCTTTGTTTATCTATTGCTTGTTTGGTTTGGATTGTTTTTTATCATTCGATCGACTAGTTATCCCGTCTAAGGCGATTTAGGTCGTCCGATCTTTTCGCCCCAAAACAAGGCATTTCTCTCCAATTGCTCGTGTGTTTTGCGATAGAGCTCTTGCACTTGCGCGGCGCGATGGGCGGCGGAGATGTGCACTGGGTCTCGGAGTGGGCGCGACGACAAATCCAGTGGCGTCAAGGGGTTCCTTCCATAGACCACTTCGAACGGTGTCAACTTGGTCGCCGTGTGCCTGCATCTATTGTAACAAAACTCAACAAGAGAAAGTAAGTCCTCCCAACGCCTAGGGTTGGCTTTAAGCATCGTGCGAAGGAGAGATCCTAGGGTTCTATTCGTGACCTCAGTTTGGCCATCGGTCTGGGGGTGATAGCTAGTGGAAAATAGAAGCTTAGTGCCTAGCTTACCCCAAAGTGTTCTCCAAAAATGACCAACAAACTTAGAATTCCTATCACTAACAATGGTACGAGGGACTCCATGAAGACGCACCACATGCTCAAAGAATAAATTGGCTATCTCACTAGCACTATGGGTGGTCTTACAAGCTATAAAATGTGTCATCTTAGAAAACCTATCTACAACCACAAAAATAGAGTCTTTACCTCGTCTAGAGAGGGGCAAACCCGTGATGAAATCCATAGAAAGGTCTTCCCAGGGGGCACTAGGAATGGGCAAAGGCATGTAGAGGCCGTGTGGGCTAGACTTGGCTTTGGCCCTTCGGCACGTCACACAACTCCTACAAAAGCGGGTCACCCGGTGGGTCATACGAGGCCAGAAAAAATGTTCTCTAAGCGCGACTGATAAGCACTACTTTGTAGGGCTTAACTAAGAGTTATTAGAGGGTTTTAGTGGTGCCATTCAGGTAGATTTAGACACATTCATGTGTATGGCGTTTGGGGGCGAAGTTTGGTGTTTTTGGAAGTGTTTGAGCCATCTTGGATATCATAGGAGACACTGAGGAAGGAAGCCACCAAGAGAAGACGCCAAGGAAGTGAAGAGGAGAGGTTAGGAGGAGAAGCCAAGGAGTAAAGGCCGAGCATTAACCGCGACCGCGGACAAGGGTGTCGCGATCGCGATTCCTCGGGGCAAGTCGAGAATTATCTGCATGCGCGGAGAAGTGTGAAGAGCGCGGAGCCACAAGGGGCCGCGATCGCGGTCCATGGGCCGCGATCGCGGGTCATCAACGCAGGAAGTTCGGACTTTTCCCGAATCTATCTTTTCTGTTTTCTTTTCTTATTTTCTCATTTTATTCCGTTTCTTTTCTTATTGGGCTAGGTCATTTGTTAGAAGCCCTATATATACTCTCTTTAGCATTAGGTTTGAGAGTTGGCCATTCTATTTTTTCATTTCATCGTTGCCACTTTTCATACTTTTGAAGTTCATCATGTTTATGAGGAGCTAAGCCTCTTTTGCTTAGTCCGGTAATGGAAGCATAAGTTTATTCATCTGGTTGTGAGGTTTTGTTCCTATCTATCTTATCCTATTGAGTTATATCTTTTCTCTTGCACAAATTCTTATTTGGATGTTTGTTGGTCTATCTAGATTGATCACCTAGGTTTATTGCTTTCATTCATATTTCTAATACTAGGGAACTGTTGGGCTAACGCTCTAGTTCGAGTAGCGAGCATAGATTATATCTGCCACTATGGAATTTATCTATGTAGAGAATTGATTACATGTTGAATGCTTCTGGTTGAGGTGTTATGTGTATCCTGGTTAATTCTTATATGCATTGCTGCCTTTGGATTGAATCACTAGTGGTGCTAGGGTTATTCATTGGTAAGAGTTCTTAGGTTTGGTTGATCTTTGAATCTACCCAAGATCAGGACAAGAATAACCGAATAGGAAGATAGGACATAATCAAGGAACAACCGTTGGATGACTTATGTGGACATTACTTGGCTAAGTGTTTTCTCTCTTTGATATTTCATTCATCTACTTTGCTGTGTTTGATTTGATTGTGACCAACCAACTTACAAACCCCCCCTTTTAGTGACTTGCATGCAACCACCATTAGTTTCGCTCCTTCCCTGTGGGATCGACCCTTACTTATTGACTATACTAGTTTATTTGTGAGGTTTTATATTTGACAGCTACGAACGACAGCACGTCAGCGGCCAAGGTCTTGCTAATCCCAAAATGTCCACGAGTGTCGTGTGCTTCCTGGATCAAAAGGAGCCTAATGGAGGACCTATGGATGCATAGGCGGCCAACCTTGTACAAATAACCCTCAGAAATAAAATAAGACTCAAACTCACGTAGTCTAAGGCAATGCTCGAATAAAGGTGCAAAGAAAGGATCAAGAGCATATAATTCCTTAATCAAAGCAAAGCCTATAATCTTAGTTTGCAGATGAGTCAAGAGAACATACCTGCGAGAGAGAGTGTCGGCCATAACGTTCTCCTTTCCCTTCTTGTGGACCACGACATAGGGAAATGTCTCAAGGAACTCCACCCAACGAGCATGGCGTCGGTTGAGGTGGGCTTGGCTCTTCAAATAGCTCAAGGCTACGTGGTCGCTGTGGATGACAAATTCATGTGGCCAAAGATAATGTTGCCAAGTCTTTAGCACATGCACTAGGGCATACAACTCCTTGTCATAGGTGGGATAGTTGAGTGTGGCCCCGATGAGCTTCTCACTGAAAAACGCAATGGGCCTCTTCTCTTGGTGTAGCACATCACCAATGCCTATGTCTGAGGCATCATACTCCACCTCAAAGTGCTTGGCGAAGTCGGGGAGCTGGAGCAAAGACGCGTGGCACAAGGCATGCTTCAAAGCCGAGAAAGCTCTGTCGTGGGCCTCAAGCCAAAGGATGGTGCTTCCCTTCTTCGTAAGCTCGTGCAAAGGCGCGATAATGGAGGAGAAATCTCGCACAAAGCGCCTATATAATCCAGCGAGGCCGAGAAAGCTTCGCACTTGGGTAGGCATCGTCGGCGTTGGCCAATCTTTGATGGCCTTGACCTTGTCTTCATCGACGCGCAAGCCATCTTTACTCACAACATAGCCAAGGAAGTTTGTGGTGTCGCTGTAGAAATAACACTTGCCAAGATTGGCAAATAAGCTCTCACGTCGAAGGCGTAGGTGATCGACGTGCTCCTCAAGGCTGCGTGGGTACACAAGAATGTCATCAAAATAAACGACAACAAACTTGCCCAAAAATGCGCTCAAGACGTGGTTCATCAAGCGCATGAAGGTGCTGGGCGCGTTGGTGAGCCCAAATGGCATGACAAGCCACTCTTAGAGCCCATACTTGGTCTTGAAGGCGGTCTTCCACTCATCACCTTCTTTCATCCGGATTTGGTGATAACCACTCTTCAAATCAATCTTGGAGAAAAGTGTGGCGCCATGGAGCTCATCAAGCATGTCGTCCAGGCATGGGATTGGATGCCTATACTTCACTGTAATCTGGTTTATGGCACGGAAATCAACACATATTCTCCATGTGCCATATTTCTTGTGCACAAGGATCACAGGCACAGCGCAAGGGGAAAGTGATTCCCTCACGTAGCCTCGATCCAACAACTCTTGCACCTGGCGTTGCAGCTCTTGGGTCTCTTCTGGGCCAGCGCGGTAAGCAACACGATTGGGCAAGGAGGCACCAGGTCAATTTGGTGCTCAATGCCCCTCAGTGGAGGTAAGCCTTGTGGCAACTCATCGGAGAAGACGTCGTCGAAGGCGGCGAGCAACGCGGCGACGGTAGGTGGCACAGACGCGGCGCTCGACGACTCTGGGATGCACGGAGTTGGCACAAGAAGAAAACATGGAACTTTTCCAGCCAAAGCAGCAGTGAGCTCACTGGGCCTGGCCAAAAGCAAACGGTGCTCACAACGGCCTTGCAAAGGTGGCGTTTGTGGCGATCGAACGGCCAACTATGTCGATGGCGAGGCACTGGTCGATTTGTGTGGGGCACTGGGAGTTCGGACACCTGTGCTCGAGCCAAAATGGGGAGAACCCGGCCAAGCCTCTGGTGTGCCTCTCTTGGCCTTGCTAGCAACAGCGGCAGCGGCGCCATGACTATCCAGATGGGCACTGGGTGGCCCACCTATGGCGTTCATCTTCTTCTGGGCAGTTCCTGGTGGAGACGAAATTTTGCCAAAATTGGATGAATTTGGCCTCTGGAGTGCTTCTGGGGACTCGTTTGGCCTTGTAGAGGCGGCGTCAATAGCCTTTTGGCGATCTCGCTCAACCTGGTCCTGCAAGATCTCATGGGGAGACATTGGATGCAAAGTGACGCACTTCCCATAGTAATTGAACACATAAGTTTTCAAATAGCCATCACGGAGCACGCGCATGTCGAATTGCCATGATCGCCCAAGCAAAATATGGGTGGTGTCCATTGCAATGACAATAACAACAACCCAGTGGATTGACCCGTCTGCGACGGATGTCTGGGGGAGTCAAGATGGTTCCATCCGAACCCCGAGACTAGTCGGGTGGATGTATCCTCAAACGACCCACTAAAAAGAGCGAGAGTGGAAAAATGAGTATAAAGGGAACCGAAATAGAGAAATAGAGAAAAAGAGAAAAATATGTAGAAGAGATTCAGAGCACCACATGGATCCCCTGTCCGACTAACCCTCTGTAATGCGAATCATATTCCTCCCAAAAGACTTGTCATGAGCCATAGACGATGTGAGAGACAAAAAGGCGAGGTCTTTTCTAATGACCTTCATCCAATTCTTCTTAGGTCTCCCTCTGCCCCAATGAAACTGTACTACCGCTAACTCCTCACATTTGCGCACAGGCGCATTAGTAGGCCTCCTTTGTACGTGCCCAAACCAACGTAGTCTAGATTCTCGCAATTTATCCTGAATAGTAGTGATAAGCACTACTTTGTAGGGCTTAAGTAAGAGTCATTAGAGGTTTTATTAGTGCCATTCGGGTAGATTTAGACACATTCATGTGTATGACGTGTGGGGGCGAAGTTTGGTAATTAATTAAAAGCCACGTGATTGATGGGCCGAATTGGAGGGAGAAGCCCACGTGAAGGAGGAAAAGGGCCCAAAAAGGCGGCTGGAGCCCACGCGAGAAGCCGCGTCAAATTGGAAGCAGCAAAATGAATTGGAGGATGATGACAGAGCGTGACATCAGCCGAGCATTTGGAGAATTGAAGCGGAAGATTTGAATGGGCCGCGAGTTGCTGCTGGTTGGAGTTGGGCCGTGTTGTGCTGCTGCAATTGGAGTGGGCTGGTGATGCTTTGCTGGAACGAGATGTCTGCCGAGAGGAGAAGCCGAGCGAGAGAATTACAGGATTAATTCCCAATCTCGTTTGTTATTATTATTATTATTATTTTATTATGATTTATTATTTCGTTTTAGGTTAATTTAGTTTTATTTCCTTTAGTATATTAGGGTAGAGAAAAGGTTTGTTTTACTATCTTGGATAATCTTCGTTTCTCTCTTGAACCCTAATTTCCTTTTCTACGTTATGAAGAACTAAGCCTCCCTGGCTTAGTCAGACGCTGAAGCTTTCGTTTTGATTCAGTTGTGAGATTCTTGTTCCTAATCTATTGCATGGTTTTTATCTTTCTCTTGCTTAAGTTGCTTATGATTGATATTGATAATCTCTATTTGGACGCAACTAGGGTTTATTGTTATTGATCTATTGCTAGATTTAGATTGTTACTGGTTGAGCATATCTATTTCAGAGTAGCAACTGCATCGTATTAGTAACTGGTTGTGCTAGTCTTATGCAGAAGAGAATTGATTTACATTCTAGGATAAAAGCTGATTGTTTTATGCTAGAATTGTATCCAACTATATTCCTATCCGTAAGGCTGCTGTTAAACTGAATCTTGATAGTTTCAGGGTTGTTTAATTAGTTAGTGCTAATAGTATCTGGTTGTGCTATTAGTTATATCTGAAAAGGAATTGGAATCACCATTGCATGAGATTTTGAATGAGTATCTATGATCAACTTGTCATACGAATAGTGGATGTTGTTTGACTAAGTGCTTTTTCCTATTACTGAATTAATCAATCTTTAGTTTGTCTTACCTTTGCATGCTTAGTTACTTAAAACAAACAAAACCCCCCTTTGGTTACTTTGGATTGACATACGAAGTGCATATTTAGATAGAATTTGCCTCCCTGTGGATTCGACATTTACTTACCTAGGATTACGGTTTAAGGTTTGTTTGGATATTTTGCATAGCAGTTTTTACACGACAAAAACCTGTTATCAAGTAGCTACTCCAACTTTTCCCCGGATAACTTCGTTTCAGATTCTATCTAGCCTCGTGTAGCCACACATCCAGCATAACATCCTCATCTCTTCTACCATCAACCTCTACTCCTGTGCCTTAGTTATCGGCCAACATTTTGCACCATACAAAAGGGTTGGTCGGATCACTGTCGAAAAGAATTTTCCTTTTAGCTTGAGAGGGACCTTCTTGTCACACAGCACTCCAGATGCCCTTCTCCATCTAAGCCAACCCGATTGAATTCTATGTTGTAAATCCGCGTCAATACCTCCGTTACTCTGCATGACCGAGCCGAGGTACCTGAAACTCTCTCTCTTCTGTACAATATGCTCCCCCAACATCACGTCAGACTCCTCCTCTGCCACTGGACCAAAATTGAACTCTACATACTCTATCTTCGCTCGACTAAGCTTGAATCCCTTTGTCTCCAAAGCATTCTTCCACTCCTCCAATCTTGTGTTAACCCTTGCTCTGGATTCATCAACCAAAACAATATCATCAGCGAAAAGCATACACCAAGGGACCTCCCTCTGCAAGTCGCTCGTCAAAACATCCATCATAATCATGAATAGAAAAGGGCTTAACGCCGACCCTTGGTGCAACCCCACTTTCACCTGGAAGTAAGCAGAATCACCCCCTGGTGTACAGACACTAGTCTCTGTGTCCTCGTACATATCCTTCAAAATCCTAATAAACGTTCCTGAAATCCCTTTAGCCTCCAAACAATCCCATAGAAGGTCTCTAGGCACTCTAGCATAGGCCTTTTCCAAATCAATAAAAATCATGTGCAGATTCTTTATCCTCTCTCTGTAAAGCTCTATAAGGCGTCTCATCAGATGGATAGCTTCCGTCGTCGACCTGCCGGGCATAAAGCCAAATTGGTTCTCCGAGATGCTGACTAACTTTCTCAACCTCTTGTCGATAACCTTTTCCCAAATCTTCATAGTGTGGCTAAGGAGTTTGATCCCCCTGTAGTTGCCACAAAGTTGCACATCTCCCTTGTTCTTGTAGACTGGCACCAATCTACTACGCCGTCACTCAGCCGACATCTTTGAAGTCTTAAGTATCACATTGAATAATGCGGAGAGCCATTCCAAGCCCTTAGTCCCCAAACACTTCCAGATCTCCACCGGAATCTCATCTGGACCTACAGACCGTTTGTTCTGCATCCTCTGCAAAGCAACCTTAACTTCTCCTTGGGAAATACGGCGACATAGGGTACTATCGGTTGGAATCCTGAAGTTAAGAGTACTTGCAGGATATGAGAAACCCTCGTTCAGTAATCCGGCAAAATACCTCTGCCACCTATCCTTGATCTTCACAACCTCTACCAAAACTTGTCCATCCTCAGCCTTAATGCAACGCACTCTATCCAAGTTATTACGCTCTCCCGCTCTAACCTTAGCCAGACGATACAAAACTTTCTCACCACCCTTCTCATCCAAGGCATTATAAACGTGCTCAAAAGCCTTATCTTTGGCCTTTGCCACGGCTCTTTTGGCTTCTCTGTTTGCCACCCTGTAAACTGCTAGACGCTGGGCTCTCTCCTCCACAGTGAAACTGGATCTCCACTCCTTGTAGGCTTTATGTTTGACACTTACCTTACTTTGGACTTCCTCATTCCACCACTCTGCTCCCTTTCTGTAACCTCCCCTTCCTCTAGATTTTCCGAACACCCTGCCTGCCGATTCCCTAATACAGTCTGACATCCTACTCCACATCTCATCTGCACTAGCCCTGACTTGCCACGCCTCTCTTAGCTCTGCTTCCTCACAAACCCTTTCCCTAAGGAGGGTCCCGTAGTATCTGACAAACGCCACCACCTGATTCGAGGATAGAGCAAAGGTTTTATCAGTTTCTTGCAACCAGGAACCTCAAAATCCAATAGCAATAAATTATGTTGTGTCGTCAAACCCTCAAAAGGAATAACCTTGCAATCCCGACATCTACTCTTGTCCACCGCCCGAACAAGAAAGTAATCAATCTGAGTCTTGTTGGTAGCACTACGGAAAGTGACTAGATGATCCTCCTGTTTCCTGAACCAAGAGTTTGAGATTACACAACCGAAAGCCGCAGAAAACTCTAACAAGTCCACATCATTAGCGTTCCTGACCTAAACCAAAACCTCCATGAGCCCTCTCATACCCGTCGTTGTCCCGACCAATATGCCCGTTGAAATCACCCCAACCACAAAATGCTCAGACTGGGGGATGCTTCTAATCAACCCATCTAGCTCTTCCCAGAAAACTCTCCTCTCCTCCTCGTTGAGCCCTGCATGAGGGGCATAAGCGCTGATGACAAATAAGACGGTACCTCCAACAACCACTTTGAATGCCATCACACGATCACTAGAGCGAATAACTCCGACCACAAGGTCTCTCAACTTGCCCCCGATAAGAATGCCCACCCCATTCTTCCTACCGCAAGAACCCAAAAACCACAACTTCCAACCGTCAATAACTCGAGACGCCCTATCTTCACTCCCAATCCACTTGGTCTCTTGAACACATGCTATATCCACTCGACGCTTTTGAAGAATTTTCACGAGTTCCATGGACTTACCAGTCAAAGTCCCAACATTCCAAGAACCCAATCTCAGCTTGGAGGCCTCGGAGGCCGACAACCCCCTACCCCTACATGATGGCGCCACAAACGTACCTGACATTGCCAAACACGCAAGCAACAAAAGGATATAACAGGAAAAGGACTAAAAAGGAAAATAAACCCACGAATAGAAGAAAACAGGATTAGGACCTAACAGGTTCAGATACTAGACAACCACGCCTCCTATAAAAGCTAAAAAAACAAGTCCAAACTAACACCACCACCACCAAGTAGCAATAAAGAAACAAGGTCAATTTAAAAATCCAAACTAAACTCAGTCACAACACGAGGCAAAACACTCACACACCAGCAAGGAGCCACTAAATAAAAATTAAATAAGGCAAGAATCAGTTAATGCACAAAGATACCGATGCAAGAATCAAGAGAACAAATAGAATGGATTAACAAAACAAAGCTAAACCCACACACCGGCAAGAAGCCAATAAATAAAATAAAATAAGGCAAGAATCAGTTAATGCACAAAGATACTGAATCAAGAGATCAGATAGAATGGATTAACAAAAACGAAGCCAATCCCAATACACAAAAGCAGGTACCCAAGAACATTCCACAATGATGACAAGCAAATCACTTCCACTACAAAGAAACCCCCGAATCGAGAACATTATCCAGGCTACACCCCAAAAACCAACCAAGTGACACCCAGAAGTAAACCAAAATAGAGCGAACCACGAAGAAAATACACACCCAACGAAATCAAAATTAATTAACTAATAAGAAAACACAGGGACCGGTAACCACGCCTCCGCCGGAGCAAAGGGGGAACCGCCAGAGGGTGAGAGACAGGCTAGGATTAGGGCATGCGCAAGGTGAAGGGGATGGAGGTCCAGTCAGGCGCCGATGGAAAGGCCCTAGGCGGAGGAAAGACGGGCCCGGAAGTGGGGTTGCAGGGATGGACGACTCTGACAAGAAGGAGGGGGAGAGGCTAGCGGTTGTAGGGAAGAACGGGCAGGCAGACGGGTTCTAGGTAAGACGCTAAAAGGGAAGAAACAAGGCTGGATCTACGAGGGTGGGATCCAGGGACGGGGTGAGGGTCGCCGGCGACGAGGGGGTCACCGGCGACGAGGGGGTCACCGGCGACCGGCATCCATTGCAATGATATCACATAAAATAGAATCACAGTATTGACCTGTTGAAAAAGAAGTCAAGCATTGTCGAGATACTGTGTTACCTGGACTAGAAGAGATCCACTAGAGTGCATACGGTTGTGGGTGAGGCGTCGTGGGCAATTTGAAGTGCTTAACGACCTTCTCATTTACAATGTTTGCACATGAACCTCCATCAATAATAACACTCAAGGAAGCCGTCCGGATGAGAGCCCTTGTGTGGAACAAGTTCTCTCATTGGTCGATGAGGCTTGCTTCCTTGACAGTGAGGATACGTCGTGTCACAAAGCTCAGTGGCGTGCCCACATGCAGAGAAGCGGGTTCACAATCGTAGGCGTCTTCATCGTCTTTGTGGCCTTCATCGATAGGCTCGAGAGTGGGCTCCTCCTCTTCGAAAGACTCGTAGCCGACGGCGGCCGTGGAGAAGAGCACTTTGCGAGCATTGGGGCAATCCTTCTTATAGTGTCCCCGTCCACCACACTTGTAGCATTCTAGGTCGCACGCGCGGTCTATGCCCACAGGGGGTTGTCTGGGCGCGTTCGCGCACGGCGCTGCACTTGGCGTCGATGGCTTCGACCTGACGGCTTGGCTTGACGCGGTTGTGGAACTAGCATGGGGACGCACATTAGTAGAAGGCAAACTACTAGGGTTAGAAGAATACCTTGTTTGGCCACTCTGCCAAGTGTATGACTTACGGCGATTGAGTTGGGCATGTATTTGCATCGCCGTATGCGTCAATGTGTTCAAGTCTTTGATTGGCAAGATCTCTAGTTGATCACGGATCGACGTGTTCAAGCCACTCAAGAACTCGGTCCTCAAAGTCGATGGTGCAACGCTTATGTTGGCCTTCTAGTACATGTCCTCTAACGCGGAGAAGAACTCTAGTGGAGTCTTGGAGCCTTGGCGAGCCATGGCTATCTCCATACGCATTTGGTTTCGATAATCTGGAGGCACATACTTCTTGGTCATCACGTACACCAATTGGTGCCATTCGGTGACGAGTGAGAGGCGGCGTCGGACGCTATCATCAACAAACCTATGCTACCACACACGGGCGACGCCTCGGAAGTGAAGTGTCGCGGCGTCGACATGGTCCTTAGGTGGCACTCGACAATAGCGAAGGGTGTACTCCGTATCCTACACCCATTCAATAAAAACAGAGGGATTGTATTCACCAAAGAAGTGCTCGATTTTTACCTTGACTTCGTGTCGTTGGTATCGAGGATGGGCGGGCACTTGCATGGGCGTGTTGTGTGGCGCGGCGGCGTAGAGAGGATTATCGTAGGCACGGACGCTAGGGTGAGCAACGCGTCCAAGTTGGCGTCTTTCGCGGACTGGGTGATCATCGCCACGAGCAAACCCGTCCCTGGGCGCATAGGCGTCATCGCATCGACGCTGTCGCGACTGGGCGTCGTAGTCCGCTCGGCGAATGTATCTGGGCATGGCATTGCGGCGCTCGCCGCCAATGTCACGATCACGATCTCCTCGGGGCTGGAGACGCGGTGGGGGAATACAATCCGATGGGTGATCCTGCAATTCAATAGGATCTTCGAGAGATGGATGGAAAAAGTTGGGATTGACCATACCTGAGTCCTCAATTTCTTCGTCGTCGAACTCGTCGAAGTCGTCTTGGACTGTGGGTGTCATGGACGCATAGCCATCGGACCTATAGTGTGGCATCCGAGCACTTTGATGTCGTAGATGGTCACGCACATCGTATGTTCTGGGTAGTAGGCGTCCTCAAGGAGGCTTCATCGCATCGTGTGTGCCCACTGGGACGGCGACTGGGTCTTCGCGGCGTCGCAGCGGCTAACCCGGCTTCACGGACTCGGCCTTCGCGTGGCATTGAGCCTGGTACGCGTCATTGGGTGCGTCTGGATGCATACCTATCATTAAAATCATAAGGTTCAGAAGACTCACCTTGAGAGTCGACGTCGTGGTCGGAGCCGGTGTCGTAGCCAGTGGGTGTGGCTCTGGGCACGTATCGATCTTAGTGAGAAACGTAGCCTTGTCGACTCTCGATCACACTTTGGATTCTGTTTAGGCGTGGTTGAAGTTGGGAAGTCGAAGGCATGATTCTCTTGCCTTTGTCCACGCGAGCTTTGGATGGACCTGGGTCGGTGGCTCTGGGTTGAGTCGGCGCGTTCATGGGGATCAATGGTGTTGGAGTGGGCACGATCGGTGCCGTTCTTTGTTGCGCTTGCAAGGTGGCAACTTGTTGTCGTAGGGCTTGTATTAATTGTTGCTCCTCGGACAATTCTATGAGGGGATCTTGTTGGGGAAGATCTTGTGGTGGTGGTTCTTGTTGTGGACCCAATGGTTGGGGCGGTGGGTTGGTGTTGTCGACGCTTGTGTTGTCGTCACTAGATCCGATCGTCATGCTACCTATAACAATAGGGCCAGACATGGGTGTAAAAAATGAACCAAAAGACACGAGAACAACAACAACCAAAAAATCACTAATCAAGTCACAAAGTTCACGTAGGGTAGGGCTTGTATGGGCTTACCGTGAGGGCGGTTAGGCTAGTCATAAGAGATGGTGTGATAAGCAAGTCGTCAATCAAACACACAAGAACAAATTGAAACCCTAGACCAAACATAAACAAAGCAACCAAATTAGCAAGACAATACCTTCTAGGAAGTGTGACCTAGACGGCATAGGGGTTGAGGAATGAGCCTAGACTGGAGCGATGGGTTAGGGTTGCCTTATTTTGGCTTTCCCTAACTTGGAAACTTTTTTTTTTAATAATATCCGAGATCTTATCTTTTTTATTTTCGGATTATAAAGAAAAATAAAATCGGTCTAAGTAACTAGAATGACCACGCGTGTGATCTTATAGATTGGAGAGAGAAATAAGATAAGATTGATGATATCTTATAGAAGGAAATTCGGCTAACAAACCCAAAAAGTAAAGTAAGCAAATAAGGAAACTCTATCAACGCAAGAAATAAGGAAACAACCTATTCTATCATGCAAGATATCAAAGTTACCAAACACACCAAAACTTAGGGAGCAAGGAAATATTTTCGGCCAAGGAATCACCTTGTAAAAACCGATTGGACTTAGCAAATATGGAAACTTTTGATTTTTCTCTTGAACGATGATTATGCGAAAGCAAAGATGGTGGTCAAGAAAAAAAAATTGTGAATAAGATGCAAACTTGAGTTCGTGACTTACAAGACTGTTGGGCTCTGATGCCAGTTGATGTGTTCTTGCCTCCGATGACGAGCACACTTGTCAAAGGTGACACCTTGGATCTAGTCTTGGGCGAGAAGTCACTCTTGTCCTTGTCAAACCTGTCGTGGAATCCTTGGGTGCAAACCCTTGTTGTCTTGCACGAAAGGTTGACAAGATTGGTGGCGAAGTGAACAGTGCTTTTAGAGGTTATCGGACACGGTGGTGGTCGATGGCGAACCTGGTGGAGGATGTATGGGTGGTATCGGCGGCGGCGACGATGAGTGTCACGACAGCGAAGACGACGACGATGGTGAAGGTGGTGACGACTGCGATAGCGAGCGGTCGACTAGGTTAGTGTCTGGGCTCGATTACGACGGCGATAGCGATGGTGAAGGTGGATGTCACAAGCGAGGCTAGCGATGACGGCAACAAAGGATATGGGTTCGATTATGGGTGCGATGGAAGCGATTGGTGAGGCGATTGTGTTGCGATGGCGGAAACGATTTAATGGATGGTTTTGGGAAGTGATGGTGTGATGATTTGGGGATAGGTGACTTGAAAGGACAAGTCTTTGTCGTAGCGTCGGCACGGAGTGAAGGGAGATGCAAAGGGAGACTTTGCTTGAGGGTTCAAGTGGTTGCCGTAGCGTCGGCGCGGGTGAAGGGGATGCAAAGATAAAGGGTGACATCCGATCAAGGGTAGGAGGATAAACACTCTACTAAAGCCTTGATTAAAATTGAACGTAAGTAAAACAAATAACAAAGTTGAACTTAAATACTAAAGGCGAGAACTCAGATGGGCCGAGTCGAGCCTAGTGGGCTAGCCCATGCAACATGCAATAGGCACACACCCTAAAATAGAAACTTGCTATAAAAGGAAACTATCTAAAACAAGCAATAATACTAAAGATAGAAGTGTCTCAAAAACAATGTCAAAACAGAGGTAAATAAACCTCTAAGTGTCAAAACCCGGTGGCGGTGAGAGCATGGACGCAGACACTGTGAGCGGCGGCGACGATGGGTCGATTGGCTCGACAGTGGGTGCACCCGGTTCCGGCTGCGATGGGCTTGAATCTCCGATGCCGATGGTCGCGAGGACAATGAGTCTGGGTTCGGTGTCTGGGCTTCCTTGGCTAGCGATGACGCGAGTGACTAGCGAGTGCACGACGTCGGCGATGGCCTTGGACCTAGACCTTGTCATTGGGCCCTCTGAGCGAAGGCTCATGGCTTGCTTCTCGTCTGTGGCCGTTATGGGAGGTGGGATCACATCAGTGATGTTAAGATGAGTTCAACAGAAATCTTGGGAGATTTTAGTGTACACAAGGTATTTGAGAAAATGCCTAAGAGGAAAATGGTTGAGGTTGAATTACCGAGTACTTTTAGAGTTGCTTTTGAGTCGATCGAATCTATTGGCCCGTTTGTTTTTGATCCGGGTATACCTCGGTGGATGAATCGTGGTTCATTATGTGCTCCACATTTACTTTTGGACTGTGGCTGTTCATTATCAATTATGGGATGTTACAACATGTTGCTGGAGTTGAGTTGCAAGACTGCTTGGGGATGATCATGGTTGGCACATCATTGTTGAGTTGCCTACTGTTGCTTCATTTTTTGTGCATATTTTTTTTACTTAACTATTAATGAAGTTGTACTTAACTATTAATGAAGTTGTGATAGTTGAGAAGATGTCATGGGTGAGAAGGTACTATTGGATGTCGTGGCAATTTGAAGCTGAATTTGCTCTACTTTCATGCTGCAAATTGGGCTAAATTACCAAGATACTGTGTCATGTTGATCTAGTTCTACCGGCCAGTAGAACAGGACATCAATGTATTGTGTGCTGCATTTTGTAATGGTAATTGGTGTCAATAGTGTTCCAATATTGCATTTGTAAATTGGGTATTTTTTCTCCTCTTCTTCTCCTTCTCTTTGTAATTCTTCTCCATCTTCCCTCAAATCTCTTTCCCAGAACCCTTTCCCTCTAATTATTTCCTTAATTCCTTCTACCAATGTCCAATTGATCTCCGGACATGACAATAAACCGATTTACCTAAGTGGATAATTCTTTACGGACTCAAAACTTACCACAGCGAGGTAAATTTGCCGTCATAAAAACTATCCTATATTTGGCGAAGGCAAAATCTAGGATTCCTACGCCCTCTCCATATTTGGCAGCAAATCCCTAATTTTGTGATCAATATTCATTCATCTTGAGAATAAACCATATATTTTTTTCCTGAGAAGAAAAACTCTTCTCCCTAGCTCCCATCACCCCATTTTTTTTAATTTCGAAATTGGTTCCAAGCTTGTTGGGATTTCTTTTGCAGATTTCAAATAAATAAAATGGGGGGAAAGTCGAAGGGAGACGATCGAAACGAAAAGATGATTCGATACTTGTTGAAGCTACCGGAGAATCGGAGGTGCATCAATTGCAACAGTTTGGTATGGGTTCGAGCTTTCTCTTTTGCATCTCTTTTCTTGAGTTTGCATGCATGATTAGTTTATGTAATTTGTTATATTTTCACCACAATTATACGTTATTACTTAGTTACATAGGATGCATCGTAATTGCAATGCTTATTAATGTGACGTCCTATTCTTGGTTGGAATATAAATGTCTCACATTTAAAATTAGGACATAACGTGTCTAGTATATAAGCTTAATGACCTACTCTTCTTATTGCTAATTGATTTTATGATGGAATATCACTGAGCTTATGTATTGGGCTTATTTGCGCATATGCGTGTCCGCACGACCTCAAGACTATGGATCCACGGACTTTTATATGGTATTAGAACGGGTTCGGTCATGGGTCTCTTTCTTGGGTTTGTTGGGTCTTACACTTGTGGGGACATGTTGGAATATAAACGCTCCACATTTAAAGTTGGGACATAACTTTCCATATCTAAAAACTCGTATCCGCACCCTCCAAATCTACTGGACTTACGTATTGTACTTTCACAATCTTTGATCAGTGATCAGAGTTTTCACTCTTAGAAATTCTAAGGGTCTATTTAAAAAATAAAAATAAAATTTAGTAATTATGAAATAGTCATTCGAGAGTCAGCCGTATGATTCAACATTAAATATTGTTCAGGGACCACAATATGTTTGCACGACGTTTTGGACATTCATTTGCACAAATTGCAGCGGAGTACAGTAAGTATTATTTCGCCGCAAATTAACTTTGTAACGGTTTATTCGACACAAAACGAGTAACGTCGAAACGAACTTTGAAACGTTGCAGCCGGGAGTTCACACACCGAGTGAAATCGGTGTCAATGGCGAAATTCAGTGACGAGGAAGTCAATGCTCTGCAAGCCGGAGGAAATGAGGTCTGGTGCTTAATTTCGTGGAAATTACAAAATTATATTTACGGTTTATAAATGAATATAAACTCCAAATTGCAATAAATTAACTTTATAGTATTTATATGCATAAGATTTTCTTGACCATTATACTTCTCTGTAGCGTACAAGGCAAGCTTATCTCAAGACATGGGATACTGGATGTAATACTCTTCCACGTAATAGGTGAAACACCGAAAGAATAATATTATATGACTTTTTAGAATTAATACTAATATGATAGGTTTATTGATATTAATTTGAATATTTGTAACAGTAACATTAATAAACTCCGTGAGTTTATTAAACATGTGTATGAAGAAAGAAGATACACCGGTGACATCAACCGGTTCTCCAGGTTGGCATTGGTAAATTTCCATTTTCCTTTCGAACTAGCTATATGTATAGTTACGTTACAATAATTAATTATTGGACATTGATTAGATGAAAATGATTATTAATGTGTGAATAGAAAATGATGCACATGCAAGTAAAAATTTATACACATATAGGTAAAAAATTATTCACTTTGGAAACACGTGCATATACAGACAAAAAATTATGCATTTTAGAATGTGTATAAGTTTTTGCTTACATGTTTACAAGTTTTTGACTGTGTAAGCGTGAATTTGTACAATTCAAAAAATGCATAATTTTTTGTTTATATGTACATGAGTTTTAAATATGCATAAGTTTTTGCATATATGTACTTCATTTTCTTTTTACATGGTAATAATCATTCTCATCTGATCAAACCTCATAATTCTTAGACCTGTTAAAAAATAACTCGAATGAAAATTATATTTTTTGTATATGTGACACAGAGCGAGAAGGATGATCCTTATACACACAAATATAGTGAGAGATACAGTATCTCCAAGCGACATGACGACAAGAACGATCGTTTGTTTAGGGAAGGAAGAAATGCACGTTCGTTGAGAGAAAACCCTAGACATGGACACAACCCAAGCGTAGAGGTTATCGATGAGAGGTACCGAGAGAGAAACGACCAAGTACTTAGACGATCTGCTACCGAGATGTTTACAACTACTGATCTTGCTCAAGACAAATGTTCATCGGTTCATCATGATAGTAGAGTATTGTCGAGTATTCCTGTGTCGCGATCCATCCAAGATATGCTCGGAGGAAATGCTCCTACAATACGAGTTGAGAAGCAACCTCAAGCCAAACGAGGGATATCTCCTAACACTAGTAGTACTATTGTTGAGGTATAAATTGTGCTTTACACATACTTCAGATGTCTATTTGGTACACTTCAAATTTTCCGCTTCCTAATTGTGCTCCCTTCTATGTTTCCTTTAGGTTTTACTTGCTTATTTTATATATTAAATCCTAAATTAGGGTTAATAATTAAGATTTAGGTACATGTTAGAATTTAGGATTTTAGGACTTTAGGGTATAGGAATTAGGGTGTAGGGTTTATATTTTAAGATTTAGGGTTTATGTTTTAGGACTTAGAGTTTAGAATTTAGGATTTAAGGTATAAAATAAACATTTTAAATCCTAAATTAGGGTTAATAATTAAGATTTATGGTTTAGAAAAAAAAATTAAGTGTTAGAATTAGGATTTAGGGTTTAGGATTTAGGGTGTAGGGTTTATATTTTGGGATTTAAGGTTTATGATATATGATTTAGAGTTTAGGGTTTATATTTTAGGATTTATGGTATAAAATAAAAAAATTAAACCTAAAAAAAGCATAGAAAGGAGCATAAAAGAGAGTCTATTTGGTATAGCTAATAGCTATACACGTCACCATTCTATTGATCCACAAACTTTAACAACTTTATATGAGTAATAATTTGAACAACGTCATGAAAATGTTGTCATGATAGCAGAAGGTTGTATCTCCCAAGAAAGAAGCATCTAGAAGTGAAACTAGCACAAACTCGGAAGCTTTGATTAATTTGACAACACAATCCAACCCACCATTAGAATCAAGTGGAGATCATGGAGATGAAAAGGATGTTGCTCTTGAAGTTCCTCATAAGAACACATTAGAATACTTGCTATTCGAATTGGCATATCCGGCATCTATTGATAACATGCCATCTACTAGCAATGAATTGGCATTGTGTGATCATGATATCGGTTCTAATACACCACCAAAGAGTGCGCCAATACACCTTCTTGAGAACAACTTTTCTACTATGAATAATGTTGCCTTAGTGCCTATAGAGAGTGCGCATGTAGTCTCAAATTCTCCCTTTTTGCCCACTTGGATGACACAAAACACTATCCAAGAAAGTGCTCATCCAATGTCAACACTATCTTCTAGCAATGGAGTTGGAGAATCAGAGCAATGTGGAAATCTTGCATTAGTTCCTACTACAAGTACAAGGTCACTAGCTCAACCAATTGATCCATCTGAAGTAGCTAAGAATCAGGTTGGACTTGCTACTAGATTTGCACTATACAAGTCACACAAAAACACAAATTTAGCCTCTTTAAATCACACATTAGTTGCTATCATATATGATTTTGATCAAATTAAAGTGAATTTTTCTCATCACAATTGTTTGCAGCCGAAAACTCTCAACCATAACGGCCAAGAGTCCCAAAGCAACTCGGTTAGGCAATTAATGGACTTTGCTCATGAGGATATTCAGGGAGTTGCAAACTCTACACAAAGAAAGGAGATCCCTTCTGTAAGTGAATTAGGGTCTGTTTGGATTTCTGAGATGATACAAAATAATATAATTTAATGCATTACAAGCTCGTTTTGATCTTGGACGCAATACATTGAAATCCTGAAGCACCACCACGTTTCAGAAATTCAAACAGACCCTTAATATACTCTTGTTGATCTTGATTTTGTTCTTCATCTTTCTTTCAATATACTAACTTACCTTAAGACTTCTCGTAGGATCTTTTCAACTCATTTCATTCAACAGGGCTAAGTGCACCATTTCCCATGTGGGCAAATGATTCATATAACAACATGGGCTATAGCATGCATATGCAACATCAGTATCAATACCCTTCTTCTTCTTCTTCTTCTGTGGTATACGTTTGTTCCGTTCAATTCTAATAGCACAAATTTTGTTCTTCAATTTGTCAAGAAAACAACTTGATTGTTACTAATTGACATTGCTCGAGTGACTAAACACTAACACATGGTTTTAGTTTAGCTCATTGTTATACGTTTAATTTGTGTTTCAGCAAGGACCGACTTTTGCGAATCCACCTAGGTCAACCAACCCTTTTGATATGAACAACCACTCGATCCAAGGGCAACCAAATACGGTATGAACACATCATCATCATCATCCATCAATTCGAGTTATCTAGAGAACCATATAAAATATTAAGATCATGAATTGAGATATGAAAATGATTCACTAGCTGCTTATAGTAATTTGTTTTTGGCTTTTGTGAAGTTTCCTTCAATGGCATCCGTACAAGGGTCACTAAGCAATAACATGACATATCCTCAAGGCATATCTTCTGCAAACTTTGCTCATCAAATGCCAGGTCTTATGTCTCAATATTAATGAATAGACAAAATATACTTTTTGTAGTTTTTGACGGCGGTTGAGTTCTATGTTGTAGCGCATAAGTACTTTATGAAGGTCCATGTTAAAAAGTCAAAAATAAATCGACCATTTAACCCGGAGTATTAAAAGCCCGTATTAAAAAGTCTATTTTTATGCGCCAATACGCAGCGCATAACTCTAGGTTATCAAACAATGCGGGGGTATAAAAATTCCGGTGTAAAAATTTTCCCGATTAAGTTGACACTACAAAAATATTGCAGGTGCATATATGGGGCAAAACTTCTACAATAACACGCCTACTTCTAGGTAATTCTTCTTAATACTATCTATGTATGTAACTATATATACATCTAGATACTTTTGAACAAATCAAATAACTCTAGGTTCAATAGTCACATTGAGTTGTATACTCACACAAGTACAATAAAGCAAAACTCCATGATCTCTTATGTACAAACTTGTTATTTTTTAAATAGGCTACAATTTGGCGACAATAGAGCAATAGAGTCGTTGGGATCAATCGGATTAAATCAACATCCTACGAATCCAAGCCCTCCCCAATCAAGAGCGGGTAATCCGTTCGCATAGCCAACGTGTCGATTGAAGTTGGAAAAAAAAACGAAGGAAGAATCTTATGTGTGTGTAAATATGTATAAGTGTAGTACTTAATCATATTCACCATATATGACAAAAGCAATCCATTGGAATACAAGTACACTAGTATATGACCCCATGTCAATCGTTTATTGTCATACATCTCAAAGATGTTCCATTTTATTTGAAACGATACGTTTCATAATTTTTAAAGAGCTTGAATAATTACACCACGTATAACAAGCCCTTTCTTCCAATATGCACCGTGTTCATACATCTTAAACACCACAAACTTTTCACTTGCGCTAGGAATCGCCGGAGTTTGAAATTTTCCTACCGTTACTTTCGTTTGTCCCCTCCCGATCAACTCATCCAACTTCTTTTCACTCTCGATTTTGTTCCCGCTTGGCGTTATCAAGAAAAATTTCACCGGAAAATCCCATCTACAAGAAGCTAAGCCGGTATGTTTTATTTGAATGTCGAACAAAATTTCGTACTCCGCCCCCGGCGACAAATCTCCAACATCGAAACGACCTTCAATGTCTAAATAAAACACAAATGGCTCAGCCAGTTCTACCCATGGATCGCCATCCCTGTGTACGTAAATGAAAATTAAGAATTAGTTAAGACGTGAGCACCCGTTGTTTGGTAATCATGTAAGTGTTTCAGTTTTGTATCTTTTATAAAATTAGAATTAGATTTTTGAAAAGTGAAAACTCATTTTCCATGTTTTCAAATTTTAGTTGACAATTAAATAAAAATAAAAACTCACCGGTTATCTAACTAGCCCCTGATATTCAATCAAAATTGGATTGGAGTTAATCGGCCAAATAGAACTGGGCCGAAAACCGGTTCATTTGTTTTCGGGATAAATAATTAAAAATATTAAAATAAACCGTCAAATTATTTTTCAAGAACAATAAACTTTCTTTCACCAGATGAACCGAAGGGGTGATCTGGTTCCGGTTTAGCCGATTTTAATATTTAAAACCCGGTTAATTTGTTATGTAAATATGCAGATTTACCTCAAACTTTCCTTGATGTACGTACAGTGCCCATTAGCCCAAGCAATTGCAAGAGCTCTTGCAAACAACTCGATGCAAACACGACCCTCTTCATCAAGCCAAAATAACTAAAATTTGAATTATGTTAATAAAAATACGTAATTAATTAGTATATAAGAATTAAATCGAAATTACAAACGTAACCTTGTTATTATTGAGGACGACTCCTTTGTGTAGGATGCTCCAAATCTCCTCCTCTCGTAGATGAAACGTTGGACGGTTGTAGTGTTTGAGGATTTCTTTGTATTTTTCACGTACACTTTCTTCTTTCGCAACAACACTACACTGCGCATCCATGCCCGTACAACACAAATAACTCTATAATATAGGATCTTTGCATATGGCTGAAATATTTCCTTGTATAAATAGAAAATATAGGACATTAATAAAAAAAAAGGTGGTAAATTTTTTGTGGGTAGCAAAAGAAGGTGGTGAATTTGATTCCATATACCATTGCAAATTAACTTTATGCTATTAGATATTATGTTATTGGAAAATCAATAATATATGTTTCTTGGATCTACTTTAAATAGTTCGTATGTTAGTTTGCTCATTTTCTTTTTGATTCGGACAAAAACAATGAGTGGAATCGAAGAAAAAAATGATTAAATTAAGAACTAATTCGAGTTAAATTAATTTTTTTTAATTTTTTTTTGAATTGATATGGGTTTAGATCGTTGTTTTTTTCCAAATAAGCACTTGTTCTTCGCGTTCTTCGTAAACTCATTCGAAGAAACAATGTTATATTTCCTTTTCTTGAGTTTGGCGGATCAAAATAACGTTATGTTTTCTTCTCTCTTGAGTATTATGATGGCTCCTTAGACATCTTCGATTTGGGAGAAGCCAAGGCATAAACTAGAAGTGACTCTCTACTATGTTTATCAAAACTTAACTAGGGTTTTACAAGGATATTCTAATGGACTTGGGCCTAAGACATCAAGGTCTAATCCATTACATCATTCTAAAATAGAAAAGCAAAACAAGTCTAACAAAGCTATAAATAGTAAGCGGACCGGAGGCGAAATCGTCAAATAACCCCCGAATGATCAAGGGTCGAGAGTGTGACCCATGAATGGCCTGGCTCGGACCCGAAACTTGCGAACATGCAGGTGACTAGAGATTGAGTAGCTCTGGTGATTCTTCTAGCACAAGCCCTAGTCATCGACCCATCGGGGAGCACCCTAAAGAAGTCCTCTCCGTCTCTCGCCGTAAGGGGGCATGCATGGAGTCATAACTGAGGTTTTACCTTGGGAAACTAGATATTATAGAACGAGGAAATGATACTAACCGTATGTGCATACACGTAAAAACGCATGCACTATATAACTCATGCACATACATGCAAAAGTTTATGCACTTCACAAAGACACACATATATGCTCAAAATTTATGCACATATAAGCAAAAGTTTATGCATACACTTTATAATATACACAAAATTTTGCCTATATGTGTATGAGTTTCGGAAAATGCAAAAGCTTTTACATGTTATTGCATACGTTTTTGTCCATATGAATGAAAAATAATAAAGTTAACCAAAATTCAAAAGTGCATAAATCTATCTATCTATATATATATATATATATATATTAAAGCTCTCCCCTTTTGAGCTCTTAGAACATTTCTGGACCCACCATTCCTATTTGTTATTTTCTCATTCATTTTCTTTTTTTATTTATTTTTATTTCACTTTAAATATAAAACTCTTATCAAATCATTTTTTTATATATGAATTTTGAATTTTTTTTGTTAAAAGGATTACGATTCTTTCCAAACTAACTAAACTTATATATATATATATATAAAATTAATAATTGACCCATTTAACCATCTTATTCTAATTTATAGCATCAGTTTATATACAATATCTATACATATAATATAACCCATGAAAATCTAGAATATATAAATCTATCTATATATATATATATATACTAAAGCAGAGGCCTAAATCTTACGTGTCGGTCTCACGTTCAATATGCCTACGTGTCATTACTCATCTAACCATAATCGATCATATCATCCATCTTTTTTTAAAAAAAATAATTATTTTAATTGCATTATTCGTTAAATTTTGAGATCATGAAATTAATTACGGTAGGATGCGTTTGCATAAAGATTTTCAACAAATAAATAATAAGATAGTATACTTAAATAACTAACTATATAATAAATAGATAGATTTATCAAGAAAATTTGATAAGATTTTGGTGCATCCGATCTGTAGAATTTAGATCAAGTTTTCAATTTTCACGAAGAACATACGGTAGGGTACGCAAGTAAGTTTGTATAGATATTTTCAATAAATCAATGATTATATAATGTACTTAAATAACTAACTATATAACTGATAGATCTATCAATAGTGAAAAACTCTATTATATATCTACTAATTTAGAACTTAATTACGCCATATGACACTCCCTCATTAAAATCGTCACATGTCATTTTCTGCTTTTTTAATTATTTAAAATAAATCTAATTATAAATCAAAGATTATTAAACCTATCACTCATTTTTTCCTAATTTAAATACAAATCAAATACAAAGATTACAAGTTAATCACAAAGATTAAAAATCCAAAATTTTCTAATTATATACAAATAAAAAATTCTCTAATTATATACAAATCCAAAATTTCCTAATCTATTATATATCTACTAAACTAGAACCTAATTACGCCACATTACACTCCATCATTAAAACCGTCACATGGCACTCCCTCATTAAAACCGCCACGTGTTATTTTTTGCTTTTTTCAATTTTTAAAAAATAAATCTATTTATAAATCAAATATTATTACCTTAAACTTATCACTCATTTTTTTCTTCTAATTTAATACAAATCAAGCACAAAGATTACAAGTCAATAATAAATATTACAACGGTTTTTCTAACCTATGCCCTAAGGGCATAAGTTAGAAAAATCGATATTATAAATCCAAAATTTCCTAATTATATACAAATCCAAAATTTCCTACTTATATACAAATCAAAAAATTTAATGATTTATAATATAATAATAGATATATAGATATATAAATAAATCTTAACAAAATATGAATCAACAAATCTTCAAAATTTTAATGATTTATAATAAATAATTGTTAACACTAATAGATTAAATCGCACATAAATCATTAAATTTTAAAGATTTGTTGATTTATATTTTGTTAAGATTTATTTACATATCTATATATCTATATTAAAACTGACTTTTTTTATGTCACCGGAGTGTTTTTAGGCTCAAGTTGTTAAGGTTTATTTTTCCCCTTTTTTTTCTATTTATTATTATTATTATATTAAATAATCAGCAAAATATAAATTAACAAAAACACCTTAACAAGATTTTCAAATTAATTAGCTCTAAATTTTAAAATCTTATCAAATCTTGACCAAAATCTCATCAAACTAACTTATTTTTGCAATAAATATTAACGTAATTTTCTATTTGATGGAAATGTAAATGTGATACATATATTTTTGTTAATGCAACAATAATATTAATTGGCATTTAACATCATCAAAAAAATATGTAATTTATTAATTTAAATATTAAATATTGTATAAGGTTAGGTTATATACTTAACTTTAGATACCATATATTTTAATGATTTTTTTTGGTAAATATCACGAATTAGTGAAAAACTATTAGCAAATTAAATGAACCCATGTAAGTTAATTAGTATATTGACATAGCAACAAGATTAGTGAACCCACTTAAGTTAATTAGTAACAGCCTTTAGATAGCATATATTTTTAATAATTTTTTATTTACTTATTACAATGCATTCACATTTTGAATTTTAAATAAACCCACGTAAATTTAATAGAAATAAAATCCACTTGATAGATTTCACATTTTCAATATTTAATTATTATTTATGAACTTGAAATAATTGATGATGAATAAAAAATATGTATGAAAATGTAATACCCCTCATTTTTATGAGACCATTCGGAGGAAATTCCCGAACAAGTGAAAGGACGTCGAATTTAATTCGGAAGAGTTAAGACATTCAAGGAAATGTATCTCCTCCGTAATAAATTCCTGAGTAGAATAAAATACATTCGACGTATTTTCGGGATTTATAAATGGTCATTCGAGTACAAAAATGTTAACAAGTACGAATATATTTAACCCAAAATTTTAACGGAACAACCATCCGAAAAGGGATAAGTGTCCCGTAACAATTGGACCAAGAAATTCTCAATTGGACGGATGGCATGAGCAAACTTGCATGCTAAGGCATACATAATTACTCACCTAATTAGGCTTGATACGTGGTAGACATATACAAGATGAAATCTAGCCTTGCTACGTGGAACTCATACATGAGATGAAATTGGCCACTTAGCAAATTTCGAGTGACAAGCCAAATCAACTTGCAAGAGATTACGTGAGAATTCAACAATTGTAGGCCAAATTTGCAAGGCATCATCACGGCTATATATATATAAGAGGAAGAGAACCGAGAGTAAGGGAGGGGAATGGAAGCTAAGAAACTTTCCTATGCTCTCAAGAAATTTAGCTCCCGTTAAATACTCTTCCACCTCTAGAATTCTAAGTATCTTTTAGACTAAGATCCGAGCTCCTTTTTTTTCAAGCTATAATAAGAAGAAGAAGGTGCTCCATAGTGGTGATTAAGGGTGCCAAGGATTAAGGATCAAAAGCTCTCAAAACCAAGGCAAAACGAGGTTCTGTCGTTGCTTTGGACTCAGAGTCCAAACAAGGTTAAGCTTGTGCTGCTTTCTGCGGATCTAAGGCAAGTGGCGGTTCGCTCTTGCTCATCATTCCATAATTCATTGGTTATCAATAGTTTGATTGTTAATCAAGTTGGAATGATTCCTGTTTTCATCTGGAACTATTTTGATATCGAAGCATGATTTTGAGATTTGTACGATATTAGGCTACTATATGGTTATAGTAATGCTATTACCTAGATATATATATATATATATATATATATATACAGGTGTAAATATATATATATGTTGTTATGATTATGCTTGAAGGCATAAAAGTGATGATTGTATGCTGAACTGTTTAGTTAGCACGAGTATTCGTAGGAATGGTAGTCCTAGAGGGGACTATGCGTTTCTTGATAACCGGTGAAAAGGTTGGAAGGATCCAACCCCGTTTGCAGGTCCTGCGACCAGTCACTCTACCTCGGTGGTAGGGGGTGAGGGCATAACAACTGGTGCCCATATCGGGATTCCGATCCCCTGTAGCATGTGTCGCTCGGTGCGACATATGTATGCGTGCCTTGTCAGGCATGTGTGTAAAGGTCCCTTGTAGCATGTGTTGCTTGGAGCAACATATGTATGCATGCCCTGCTAGGCATGTGTGTAAAAGCTTATAACGTGGTTGAGAATTTTATGACTAGAGAGGATAAGTGTCTTGTGTGTACGTGATTAATATGCTCTTTGGTGATCTTTAAACTTATGTGTAGAAAAAGGGTTACAGATATTTGTCATGCTTGGTGGTAAAGACTCGATCTTTTGGAGTCTTTCTTGTTGGATATTCCCATAAGATTCATTTTGTTGAAGTCTTCTCGTGAGATTAATTTCTGTAGATTCAGTCTTCTGCCTTGTGCCATTGCTAGTCTATTCATTAGACTAACCCCTTGTGTTTTTATTTATCTGCAACGTCATGGTGGTGTCGTCCGTCCGTTTCGGCACATACAGGTCCAAAAAGGCTATAACGACTATGAGGATGAACGGTATTTGAAAATGTTTTAATCAGGCTACGATCTTTGGGCGTTGACTATTGAGGTCAATACTCTTGTAAATTATTTCAAGTCTTCCGCTATATTGTAATGACTCTGTATTTTGCCGCATTTGGAATCGTGTTGTAATTCCGCGACTATGGTTTAAATGAAGTTACGATGATTTTATATCGTAATTGTTCTTTATGAATTGTGTTTCAAACGGTGAAGTATGGGGTGGCTTCGGTGTGGAAACCGAGGTCACTGGCGGAAATACCTTTTCAAATGGGTTATAAATTTGGGGGTGTTACAGAAAATATCAATATACTATTTGAAATATAATTCAATTGAGTTTTATTTGATTCTCCAATTGAGTTAATTTAGTTTATTAATAATTACGATAATATAAATGCCCAACATATATATATAATAAAACAATGAGTAAATTAATATAATTTTATTTTCAATAATTTCATCTCAATGTCTAAAACATGAATTGAATATTACAAAAGGTAAAAAAAAAAGCTAACAAAAGTAATATTCTATCAACAAACTTAAGAAGTTTTAAAAATAATATAGATCTAAACATATCATCAGTAACATATTGTTGAAAGATTGACAAATAACATCGTACTAATCTATTGAATTGAAGAAAAAAATAGTATATTTCGATTCATAAATTCAATTTCGGATACTATTTCACTTTAAATATACAAAAAAATATATTCTTGAGAATTGGTTAAGTAACATGTACTACAATCATAATTTTTACATAAATTTCGAGTGAATTTTTTCCTATAATATTATATATATATATCCAATCACTTTCTTTTTATTAGTATGTAAATGTTTGGAAAAAAATCTAATATAACTACATGTCAGTATATTCTCATTTCATGTATATCTTATTTTTTATAATCACGTAGTCATTAATTTATATTCATGTGACGTTTATTCATATACTAAAATTTTCTTTCATAAATATGGATGAATGAGATACGAAATTATTGATCCAAAATTGATTTAAATATCAATATTATCTAGATCTATTATTTAATATATTGATTGATGTTAATAATTATGAATATTTTTTATTCAATATATATGATGTAAAAACCCGTGCTTGGCACGTGAATTACACTAATTTTATTTAAATGTGTAGCATTCTCACGTTCTTACGAGAGAAATTATTGTCACGTAAACCTTTCTCTTATATAATTCGTAATTTGATATCACATCGATCCATTATATATATGTATGAGTTAACGAGCTAGATTATTTTTTACAATCAAGATCTTGTTTGTTAGATGTGGTTATAAATATACTCTAATTAATAAATACATTTTTTTAGAAAAAATATTTATGGTACATTGCAACTCGTGTAAAAAAAAATCTCAAAACCCCTCTTATCATTGTCTTTTTCAACACAATATGCCATTCTTACAAAAAATAATTGTGGTACCAAACCTATTTATCACACACTATTTACTTTTTAGAATGTACTGTATTAAAAAATGTATTGTATTCAACCATGTTAAAACCCTTAATATTTAAAAATTATAAATTGAGGGTGACAATCTTAGCCTTATTAACTCTATTAAAGGTATATATGATTGTCCTTGTGAAATTGAAATGGTTGTTGCCGACATTAAAGTTGACCTCCATCGTTTCCAAGATGTTCAGATTAGGCACATCTTTTGTGAGGTGAACCGCGTTGCTGATAGAATTGTTAAACTCGACTTTTCACCAAATGTGTACCGTGATAATGATTTAGAATTTCATGTTCTCATCCGTAATGATGTTCTAGGTTGGTCTTCACATAGAAACTAAGACCAGTCTAATTCTTTCATAATAAAAAAAATGTACTATATTCTTCTAAAAAAAGAAAAGAATGTACTGTATTTAAAAATACACGAACCAAACAAACTCCTAAGTTTTTTTTTATATTTTCAACTAAAAGTATTCAAGCCGGACTAATATTCAAGCCGGGGTGATCCAAAGGGTGGAGATTAGGGGTGGGCAAAATATCCGTAACCGATTAACCGCAATATCACTCGGATTTTCGTTTAACCGAACCGAAAAATCAAAGTTTTCGGTTACGGTTAATTGACCGAAAATATTCCGGTTATCGGTTACGGTTAACCGAATTATTTTAACGCAAACACGAACTTACCTTTGAAATTAAACGGTGAATGTGAATGATCTCTTTTCTTTTCTTTTTTTAAAAAGTGAATGTGAATGATCTTGATGCTGTTGAATTCCTACGCTTCCTATACTTGCAGATTGTATGCACAAGTTGGTATAGACTTTTGCAATGGGAACAGATTCAATTCGATCCATTCAACACTGGCGCCCCAACTTACAGAAGATCTCAATTGGAAACTAATTAAGAATTATATATATGCTCCCAGGAGAAGAAGAAGAAGAATAGGCTTCTCTTAACTCATGTTATAAATTATACTGTAATAGAATTATACTGTATTTATGTACACATAATATTTAAAATTGACGACAATATAATTTTGGAGCATACATGAGATATTGAAAAGATATATACGTGCAATTAATTTATTATATTATCCAGGATAAATGCCTTAAATGAGATAATTCTCCTACAGTGCTTACCAATTTATCATAGAGATACGTATTTGAACCAATTTATCATAGAGATACGTACTTGAAGAAAAACAAGTGAGAACAAAAATACTAACATGTATTTTATTGAGAATTTAAAAAAAAATCTTCCGATTAATCGAAATATTTTGGTTAACCAAACAGTTAACCAAATATTTCGATACGATTAGTAAAAAATATAAACCGAAATTTCGGTTAACCGCCCGTGCCCACCCCTAATGGAGATAGTAAGGCGACGTTGGATCCAAAGCCGATCGCTTGGAAGCTACATCATCAGAAGGCATTGTTCAAAGTACTGAAAACCAGCGACTATGAACAAGAAAAAAAAAAATGTGGGTCGATAGTGTTTTTAGGTTCGTGGCTCCGATACCATGAGAACAGGATGAAAAAGCCAAATTGGATAATGATTTCCTCTGCTTATTCCCTTCAACGAGTACTGTCTTTATACAAGAGTTAACCTTGGCAGTAAAGTAAATTATCTTAACTACTTCTATCTTTACAAGATATCAGAAGATACTAAAAATATTATATACATATATTGTAGGATAGAATCCTCCAAAATATATCCAATAGAGTATATTCTAGAGAGAAATTACACGTGGGCTCGAATAAGTTTTATATGTCATTTTTTATTCTATTTATATTGTTCTATGTCTTCATCTTATCTGAATCTTATTCTCTGATGGAGACCATACAATCATATATGACAAATTCATGTTTGTACATATTTATTTATATTTTTGAATCAATAATGAGTAAAAATAATTCTCACTTTATTAGAGTAATCTAACTTCGTTTTTAGACACATGTATGAAATCCAACATATAAATTTATAATGTTTTAATTTAAAATTGAAAAATAACTCTAAATAATACCAACTATCGTCTTTGAACAAAAAATTATACGAACTTTAAAAATTGTAAAAACGTACCTGAACTATGTCAATATCAACTCAAAATGGTATGATTCATTTTTCCGGTGAAATCTCCAGCGGAAATGCTGATGTGGCACTAGAAATGAAAAGTCAGCATTTCCCCCCACATATCAGCCCATTTATATAATAAAAGAAAAAAAATTGAACTTCTTCAGCAACTTGCATCTACTGAAGCACAAACGTAAAATTTCAGCAATCAATTTTACAACGATGAAGGAGAATGGCTTTCAGACCTTTTCTTCGAGTGCCCACTTCGAGCCTTCTTCGAGGGACTGTTTTTTTTGGTTTGTGCTTCAGTGCAACTTGTTGAAGAAGTTCATTTTTTTTTTAATTATATAAATGAGATGATGTGTGATATTTTTTTTTGCCAGCTCATGTTTTTTGGTGGCACATCATCATTTTTATCGGAGATTTACCGAAAAAATGGACATATCATTTTCGGTTAATATTAACAAAGTTCGGGTACGTTTACAATTTTTAGAGTTGATTATTTTTGGTTCATAGGCGATAGTTGTATTATTTAAAGTTATTTTTTTATAAAATTAATTGACAATAAATAAAATGTCTTAAATTCAGCCACGTTGTGGAATTAGAGTTTGTTTGAATTCCCTCATAAAATACATTAAATTGTATTATCTTACGTTAAATTGCATGCAAGATAATGCAATTTATTTTCTTTCTTTTTACCGCGGTGTATAATCTAGCATCTTTTAAAAATTGCAAGTTTGGACCGGAACAGATTAGACTTAGTTCAGTCCAGTCCAGTTTCCGGTCCAGGGCGTCCGAACATTTCAGTCCTATTTCGCTCGGGTTTAGTCTGGACCGGATGTGGACCCTATTTGATAGATTAATGACGAGTGTAAGTAAAACCCTCGACGACGGCGAAGGCGGTGGTGGAACTGAGTTGCCAGGTTTCCGGTTTCCACATTAAATTTTGCGAGGAGGAGAAGAATCATCGAAGGATGAGAAGCCTAATCGGGAAACGGTGGATATTGAAAGCTGTCACTCAGAATTTCAACAACGCCATATCCAATGGAAGAAGCTTCACAACTGTTACCAGTATCAGAGGATTGAATTCGCATTCTTCAAACAATCTGCTCTCGAGGTCTCCATGGTCCGTTTCACAGCAGCGCGGTGCCAAAGTTCTCGGATCCGAGGTTTCTTCCGATCTCGCACTCTCTGAGTTTCTGCTCTTAGTCATTTGTAAGTTGATTTGCTTGCATTTTTTTGGTGGTTAAATTGATTTGTGTATGTAATGTACAGCTTAGAGTGGGAAATATTGTCCAAAGAAAAGGTTTGTCTCCTTCTCGATCTGATTGCTTCATTTGAGTTTGATTCTGATCATATGGTGACTCAATTCGATAACTATGTCTGATTATCGATGGGATTCGGAAACTGCTTTAGGCCGCGTCTACCAGGTACTTTTTTGCTCTCTCATCTTATTCCGATTAGTTCTCAAGGATGACGATTTTGTTTCTTATGAAAATCTATGATGATTAGGTTCTAAAAGCACAGCATACACAGCATGGAAGAGGAGGAGCATCGATCCAGGTTTGTTTTATTTGCTCTCTCATTTATCTGTGACTGTAAGAGTTGCTTCGTGATGTCGAAGTGAGAGTTTTGACTCGAGCAAACTCCAGAACAAGTGATTTGAATGAGCAAATTTCCTTCTTGTCATACTGAAGGAGGTCACATTTTACTCAAACCCCATCATATGATGAGATTTTGCAAACTTTGTTGGTTTTGATAGAGCATTGCGTTTTTGTGCCGATAGGAAAGTCAGCATATGCATATCTGTATGGCATCTTTCTTACCAAAGCTTAATCATGCAGTACCTTCTTGTTTCAGGTGGAGCTTCGTGAAGTTGACAGTGGGAATAAAGTGATTGAAAGATTTCGTACAGATGAAGCTGTAGAGAGTATGGCTTTTAGTCTACTTTTCCATAGTTGTCATACAATACAAGTCTTCATCTTGTATATGTCAAAGAAATAAGTTGCTTCATTCTTGTTTGGATTTTAGTTTTTTCTTTTGAAAGGTTGTTTGGATTTTAGTTCTGCAACTTACGTTAAACGTATAGTTGATACACACTGCTACACAGAGTATACTGGTTTTCCTCCACTTCACAATTAGAATTCTTTTGTGTAACTATCTACCGTATCATGCTTCCACTTCTTCAGTATCCAAGGGGCACTTAGTTGGCTCTTTCTGCCGGTTTAATTGATATCTGCTGTATAGCTAATGGATTTGTTGGTCTTTTGTTAGGTTTCCAAATAATTTCGTGTGAATTGCTATGTCTCTAGTTTATATTTCCTGCAGACCTAACTATTTGCATGGATTTTTTTAACTCCAATAGTCTTTTTTCCCAATAATATTGTTTTGCATGCTAACTATTCCCAGTTACCCTTCTTCATCCTCCTTCTACATCTAAATTCATTCAGGATTTTTTTTTTGTTTGGAAGTGTTTTTTCTAAAATTTGATATGTTCCAGAGGTCTTTGTTGAGGAGAAGTCTTTCACATATTTGTATACAGAGGGAGATACTTTAGTATTAATGGAGTAAGTTTTTGCTGTTACTTACGAATTACAATGGTATGCTAAAAAACCTGTGATGAACACATCAACTGACTGTAGTAATTTCTTTTGTATTTTACAGCCCCAAATCATTTGAGCAAGTTGAAGTTTCAAAGGATTTGATTGGAAAGGCTGCAGTGTACCTCAAAGGTGAGCAAAATTCAGGGCTACGGTGTTGGATGCTTTCCATTTGGACACTATTGCTATGTTTATATTCGAACATTAACCTTTTATATTATGTATAAATATAAAGTGCATGCATACTTAGAGGTTGGAGAGCAATACTATTTGTACGAAGTTATATCTTTGAAATTTCGTATGGCATATTCATGATCATTTCTGATTCCACTTGTGCTTAGAAACTGTTTAGATATTTTGGCATGTTTAGTAATACCCCTGTCTAGACGTGAACAAGTATGTAGTGTCACACCCTTTTTCCTCCATGCTTTTGAGTCTATATAGCACCACATGACATTTTCTTATATGCATGAGTGCTTTCTATTATTCGGCTAGTCACCATGCCTATAGCTCTTTGATTGGTGATTGTCTAAATGGATCATAACAAGAAATACTATCAGGTCTTTCTTCTAATTTTGGTACAAAGATTTTATAATTGAGTTGTGGGCTAGATTGGGGTTTTCTTCCACTGTATCGTACATTTATGTTATGCTTTGCTCAATTTTGGCAAGAATGTCACTCTGTTTTGGATTCTGTTGTGTGATTAATTAAGATTTAGGAATCTTTGTTTCTGCAAGGGCATCCATTTGTTTTACCTGGTTTAGTGTCCCATTTTTTGGACCATGCAGATGATATGAAGGTGACAGTGCAATATTTTGATGATAGACCCATGTCTGCATCAGTTCCACAGCGTGTGACATGCAAGGTTGTGGAGGCTCAAACTCCTATGAAAGGGATTTCAGTCAATCCTCAGTATGTCATATAACTCTTGAAACTGGCATGCCCTTGTTTACTCTGGACACCTCCCTTTCTTCGATCTGATGATTCTGCCATTGTCTTCCATAACTAGATGTTGTATGCCATTAAGTAGTTCCTTTAAATAATTTATTGGAAGCTGAGAAGATGTTGCTAAACTAAATTACAAAGTATACTTAGGCTGTCTAGTTGATGTTGCAAACTTACAGAAACCACATAAAAACAGACTTGTTTGAACTATATAATGTGCTATTAGTTGCTTCTGCACCACCTTGTTAAATCCTTGGTATGCCCTTTTCATATACTTCAAACTTATCTTCACCTTTCTTGCATCCTTTGATATAGGTATAAGAGAGTTTTGCTTGATAACGGCCTGACTGTACTCGTAAGTAAAGTTCATTGGTTAATTTGCTCTTGTATATTGGGTTCTTGGAAAGCTTTCTAGAGTGTAGGTTTTGCTTATGATTAATGCAAATGTGCATTGCCTGACTTAACTCACATTTCCATGAAACCAGGCGCCACCCTTCATTGTAACTGGTGATGCAATAGTTATCAGTACAGAGGATGACTTGTATATGACCAGGTACTTCTTTGTTGATATCTGTGATTTTATTGTTCTTTCTTTTGAAAATCAATTTCTCTGCTGTCCTCATTTTTCTTCAGCGAAACAGTAATACATATAGTTGGTCTAGAGACGCTCAATCTTTCACTCATGATGAACAAACACAACTAGAATTCTTGAATATGCTTCATGCAACTTCATGTTATATATGGCACTTTTAACCCCCATTCATGTTGTGTATTGCTCACAATATGTCCCCCTTTTTTATTGTCACAGAACAAAGGAGTGATCAAAACTCCGCCACAGTTCATCTAGACAAAGGAGCAAAGGTGTAATATTATATCCTTATAGTAACCTCTTCTAAATGAATCCAGCTGATCATGATGCATCTGAAAACCAACATGAATCTGTGTTTTCTTTCTTTTGGCTATTCTTTCGTGTTCAGGGGCTCAGCATGGAAAAGAGCTCTTCATTTAGTGTTTAAGTTTTATGAGAAGATATGAACATCTGATTTCACCCTATCACAAGGGGCTGGAGAGCCTGAAGACCAACTTCGATCTTACATGTCAAGTCTCCTGGTATTGGCGTTTTCCCACAAGCACAAAATAAGTCATATATTTCATTTGCAATTTTGTACTATTGCCCGAAGAGCTCGTAGCTTAGTTGTGGAATAAAATAACATGATTTTTGGCTCCAACACTATATCATTTGGCAATTTATTGTAGCGCATAAGTGATGCAAAAAATATAATGAACTAGTCACAAAAATTCGCAAGTTTATAAAATGTAGGGCTCGTTTGGTACCAGTTTTAAAATTTTGAAGCATTCTTATTTTCATATAGATATTGATGTAATTGCTTTAAAATATGTTATATGTTAATCGTTGTTTTAATTTTCAAAACTGACAATTAAAATTAAAAAAGGTAAACAAAGAATTTTTAGACATCTGATTTTAGTTTTTTTTTTTAATTATCATCGCCAAAAAAGTGTAGCATGACCATAATTTTCATCTCACTCTATTCCGATTTAAACAAGAAGAAACAAAATTACCCACGTACGGACCATAAGCCTGATTAATACATTTTTTTTGATATTATTAAAGTATTCGTTGAATGAATCAAACAATCAAATAAAATCTCATATGATTATATTTTTTTTTATATATTGAAAAAAAATTAAAGATTTTCTTTTAGTTAAACAGTATAAAAAGGCAAATGAAAAGATCAAAAAGTACGGAAGAGGGAGTACATACTAATCGTCATTCGGTGCAAATAAAGAGATCAAAATTCAGCAATTTGGCAACAGCGAATGTGGCGGGAAACATGAAGAAGGCATTCTCTCTCCCTTCTCTGCAACTGTAAAATCTCCCAATCCTTTCCCCCTTTCGATCCACTTCTCTTTTTTCCATCTATTCCGTCTCTGACAAAAGAAGAATGCTCAATCATGTGAAATTTCGTGTTTATTCGCTAATTATAGGAACGATCGGCATGGAAATGGCTTCAGAGAATCGGACGATGAGGGAGAAGATGTAGGTTTCTTGACGCCGAACGACGGCGAGATTGATGATGATGATTTCACTGATCGAGTATCTTGCATGACGCTCCATTCTCAAAAGCGGCAAAATCTCAAACTAGGTTTCTTTCTCTCTCTCTCGCCCCTTCTCTTTCAAAGAAAATCGCTGCTAATTCAGAATTTCTTGGATGGAAGTGAATCGATTGATTCATTTGTAGATAGTGATGATATGCGTGCGAATTAGTCTCAAATCAAGTGCTAAGCAGCTTTCAATCCGTTTCGATTTCTGTGATTTCTGTCTGTGAGAATAATCTGGCCTGGTATTTTCATGTTTTTCTTTCTGTCTTTCTGCTCTCATTATCCTTCATAGATCAAGATGATCCTTATAGAAGATGAAATTTACATCTTGCTAACATGGACTGGATCCTTCACTATGCTCTACATCTGCAAGATAGAAAGTTACTGAAATTTGCAACTCGTACTGATCTGGATTTTGTGGCTATACTTTCGTAAATGCTTTGCTTGATCATAACTTGGAATTTCTCGTGAGAGATTCTTTCTGTCAGACGTCACATGTCGAAAAGAAGCAAAAATTATGCCTAATCATATGACATTCATTTATCATAATACAGACAATTCGAAATGATATCGTAGGCATCTTGAATTTGGCAAGGTGGATACATTAATTTATCATGCAAAAACAATACTGCTGATCAGTGTGCTAAAGTACGTAGTGAGGTGTAGGATACACATATCTGAAGAATCAGTATTTGGTTGGTTGGTAATCAATACTGCTGCTACATTGTAGGGATTGAGGCCAGTCCCAACAAGCTTTGTAAATGATTAATGGTTCATTTTTGTTCTCTGCACTTGGTTTGTATTCTTGCACACTAAATTAAAATTACTTATAATAATAATTGTTGGGCGAACCAGGTGAAGTTGTGTCAACAGGAAGGCAAAGTTTATGGAGGAAACAGCAGAAAACAAGAGCTGCAAGGCTAGAGAAGCAGCTAAGAGCAAAGTGGGCCTTGGAAGAACTTATAGAGGAGCAACTGGCTCGTTTCAATGCCCAGTACAACCAGGCCAACGGTGTAATCCTACTCAAAGACGTGCCCCAGATGCTCATGCCGGAGTGGGCTTCTCCTCTTGAGATGACATCATTGGGCTGGATGGGTGATTGGCGCCCGAGCTCCATTCTGGAGCTTCTTCGTTCACTGGCTCGGTTGACTACTTTCTCATTCTCGGCTTCCTCACTGGAAGAGGTCAATATGGACCGAACGGTCTCCCAGCTGATTAGGGAGATCAGGATTGAGGAGACCATCCTGGATGAGGAGATGGGGGAGATCCAATCCACTTGTATCCTTCACTTGCCTTTTGGCCAAGCAAATCGAAGTGGTGGATTGGCCCTTGAGAAGGTCATGTCTGAGTTCAAAAAGATTGAACGCGTGGTTTCCAAGGCTCAACAACTGAGGTAAATCCCTATTTCTTCTTGATACTAGCATCTACACTTTGCACTTGGAAAGCTTTCAGTGCACAAGTAATCAAATTAATTGGGTCCACTGATGCAGCTTCTGAGATTAAGTTGCAATAGTTCAGCTAGAACTAATAGGTTGACATCTAACCAAGTCCCTTGCCTTTTGGATGAAGTTTTCATGGAATCACTGTCAAGAAATGCTACAAAAGTGGGGTTACTTACAAATGAGCAAAAATAATGGGAACTATTTAGTAGAATAAAAATAGGTTAGCTACTAATTAGTCTACACCAACTCCTTTCCTCTCTATTCCTATAAGGGTGTTTGGATTGTTCTGAATTATGAAATTGAGTTTAGCTGAAGTCATCTGTAGCTTTACTTAACCTGCTCAACTCTTATTTACAGGTCAGAGATAATAACAGTTCATAAGAAAGTATTCTTGTTTTTTTTTCCTGTGTATGATAATTTGATTAATTCCCAGGTACAAAGTCCTGGAGTTGATTGTGAAGAAAGTGCTGAACCAGACTGATGCAGCTGAGTTCCTGGTTATGTTTGCTGCAATTCAGGATACAATCCACCAGTTTTGCGCACACCATAAATCACAAAAGGTTCCAGTTAGCCTGCCCAACAAGTACCTGGAGGGAGACGCCATTTGGGAGCCATCTATTCTCAGATTCTCCAACCTTGCTGGGAAACGAAACATCCACGTCACCAACAGGATGATCCTCACTGACTTCTGTAGCTTTGACTGATCTTTTAAACGTATGTTGATATAGAAGTTGCATAGCTTGACTTACCCTTCAAAGTGAGCCTCTGGATTATGGGCCTCTTTTTCATTTCCTCTATGGGCTGGCCCAGCCTATATTGTTTTCCCATAATAGCCCATCCCATATTTTCCTTGTGTCCAACTGAATTCCCTTTTCATTTGATGCTTTTCATACCACCAAATCTAATCATAAAAGAACTCCATCTATTTTTACAAGTTTAAGGATGTTTTGGTATATATTCTTTCCGTTCATCGTTTTAGCAAATTGTTTTTATTTTCTTATGCAAATTGTTTTTATTGCAAAACATATATCATTATTTTCTTATGCAAATTGTTTTTATTCATCAATTAAAAATGAGTTGAATAGTAATTAGATTGTAATTTTTAAAATATTTCATAAAATATTAGCTTATACTCCCTCCGATAAAAAATAAGTGTCATTTTAGCCTCGAATACTATATTTAAGAAAATTATTAAGTATAACATTTTTCCTCAATTTTTTTCTCCTAATAAATAATCACTATACTCTTGAGTCAATAAATTAAGAGTTCATAAAAAGAAAAGTCAACAAAAACAAATTTCAAAAACAATTCTTATAACTCACTCTTAATTAATTGCATAGAAATCCTAAAACGACATGTAAAATAGATCAAAATTCAAGTGCTAAAACGACAGTTACTATAGGGTCTGTTTGGTATTGATATCCGGATATCAGGTATGGGTATGAGATATCAGTCATACCTATATCTGTGTTTGATATATCCTGATATTGATATCAAACTGATATCTGTTGTTTGGTATAGGTAGATATCGATATCAGAGTGGTATTGGAGTGTTATTTTGATATCTTTCAGAAATTTGGTATATCAAACATATCACTCATACTCATACCCATATCTGATACCTTGATATCACTCATACTCATATTTTGATATCGATACTCATACTCGATATCTCATATCTTTGATATCGATACCAAACGAGCCCTTAAATCGGAGGGATTAATATTTCTTAATGGTTCTCAAAGTCTAAAATGACAAGTTTTATTAACTTTATAATACAAACCAAAAGCGACTACACAAAGAAATGAAAAAGAGGCCCATAATACAAACCAAAGGTGTATGAACTTTATAATACAAACCACAGTTGTATGAACTTTATAGTACAAAACTAAAGTCGATTTCTTAATGGCCGTGTCTAAGTCTAAATGACAAGTCTTGTCTAACTTTAAAGTACAAAAATAAAGGTCTTATGAACTTCATAGTATGAACTTCATTCATAGTCAAGAATAAAGGTAACTAGCATCATCAACGACATATCTTCTTTTCTCTCGTCCTTCCTTCTTTCTCTCGTCCTTCCTTCTTTTCAAATGTATCACTCTTTCATGAGGCGAATAAAGTTGCGGACTTTCTTGCTACTCATCCTCTTCCTCCCTCGGCTCTCCAAGCTTTTCAGCGGCTGATCTCCTCTCCTCAGCTCATTCCTTCTGTAAACTCTATACTTCACTGTAGATATAAGTTCATCAGCCTGAACTCTAACTTTGATAATTTTGATTTTCAATTTGTAAAGATATCCATTTGAATGATTTAGGACAATCTTTCTGACGCAGTAGGAAACGCGAAGGATTAGCAAGCGTTAAACCTGAATCGAATTTAAGTTCGTAAGCGACGAACTCAAAGGATAAACTCTGGAATCCATCAGAAAATAAGAGAAACTCTTAGGGTTTTGATTGAATAAAAGATATCTGCCTCCAACAATGAAACAATGTTTAAATACGAAAAACGAAATCCTAAAACGAAATTAAAGCTAAACGGAATTAAAATATAAATTACTGAAAATATTAAAATGTTGGTTTGAGGCCCGAAACAATCTCGTATGACCTAAAAAGCCCATAAGTCACAACATAGCAGTGAGTATGACTCGTTAGACCGGTCCGCTTTCCGAAAACATATTATAATAGTCAATCGGACACCGAACGTCAAATCTGTGCAAGACCGGATGAAAACTTACGACGATCAACCTCCTCTTCAATGCGCTAATTCAGCCTTCTTACGTCACTTTTTGTGTGGAAGTCTCCTTCCTTTATAAAGAAAATAAAGGTAACTAGAAATTATTCGGATGCCGATAAAGCAACGGGCATATAATTGAGACTTTGCTGTTACACTTACACACCACTCCCGTCACTTCCGAGTTCAGAGAATAATGGCAATGCAGTGCTCTTCTTCTTCTTCATCTTCTTCTTCCTAGTAGAGCTGCTCCGTTGCTGTGCGATCTCTTTCATCCCACGCACTCTTACGGTAATATCACATTCCAGTTTTTGCTTTACTGTTCAGTCGTTTATAATCAGACTTCTTTTTGTTGTTCAGGTATCCCATTGATTTCATGGAGCCGCTGTGGAAACTCTCCTGTTTGCTGGAGCCTTGTACATTTTCTGTTTTGGTCACCTTCGGATCCGCTTTTCGAGCTCTCAACTACACCAAGGAGGCAGAAAAGAATCGCCTCATGTCCAAAGTAATCTTCAGCGTCAAGAGTTCCCATGCCTTGATTTTCCCAGTGGCGAGTTCTTTCTGCTTAATCGCCTTGTTTCACTTCTTTTCTACCTTGTCACAGCTTCTGGCTGTTTTGACCTCCATATCATGTGCCCTCGCACTCCATCTCTGCTTATTCTTCTACTTTTATGAGCTTAAAACAGAGCTTGTATTCAGGCATCCATATCCTTTTAGCTTCCTCGCAAAGTGGCCGATCCTGCTTCGTTGCCTCCTCAATGGGCTCTCCTTCGGTACAACCTCATAGGAATCGCGTATTGTTTCGTGGTTGTGACTCACTTCAGGCTCCCAAACATTAAAATCTGCGCCATGCTTATGGCGATTTTGTTCATATATGACGTATTCTGGGTGTTCTATTCCGAGAGATTCTTTGGTGCAAATGTGATGGAATCTGTAGCAACTCAACGGGCATCTAATCCTCTTTACACAGTTGCTAACCGTTCCTGGACTGCAACTGATTAAGAAAAAGGTGGATTTGCCTGGAAAGCTTATTTTTCCTCATAATTTGTTCGGTGGGGCGGCCGATGATAAGGACTCGAGTTTCATTATGATTGGGCTAGGAGACTTGGTACTTGATTCTTTCAACTCAACTTTTTAAGCATGTACTCTACTCAGTAAACTAGTTTAGTGATATGGTTATTTCTTGATATAAGAATGCTTGGTAAAATGATTAGCATGTCTTTAATTGTCAACATTGCGGCATGCTCAAGAGTCACCTAGGAGGCAGTCAAACTAAGATGTCCATGTTACTGCCTTAAGTCATTTGTGTTGGGCTCTCTCCAAATTTGGAAGTGGGCTAATGTTGGGTACAAATTGAAAAGGCCCAAATAAGAGTCTAATCTAGAAATTAGAGGAAGATAAAGTCAAAAAAAAAATTCTAGTATATGGATAAGGATTAGCATGTAACTAGTGTATGTTTATCCATTTGAATCAATCCACCACTCCTATAAAAAAGGGAACGTGTGTGAGTTCGAGTCCTCAGGTGAGTGAAGCGTATAAGTTAGAGTTCGAGTGAGTGTCCCACAAATAAATTACTTAGTTTTGAATTTATCTCTTTAATTAGTTTGCATTTGTAGTTGTCCTATTTTACCATCCTAATCAAACGAAGGAGGGAAAATGTTGCATGACTTTTGGAGTTTAGTAAGTGTCAATTGACTAATATTCCCCATCATTATATTCTTAGAGGCTTGCATTGATCATAATTTTACACATGGAAACAGTGTGGAAATTGGATATTTGAAATGAAGACATGTCTTAGTGTTGCATTCTGATCCATTGATTCTACTGAAGCTGAAAAGAGATGCTACACTGAATTTATTTGCTTAAATAACGTATAGTTGATTAGGTCTTAGAAGCAATAAATGACCAACTTAAAGGCATCAATGTATGACAATTAGCCGTAAGCAATTGGTTTTGCTGCTTTTGCTCATTTCTGATTGTAATTAGTAGTGCCCCAGACCCCAAACGTAGTCATATTCTGTGACGAAATGGGTAATCGTGTTCTTTGCTTCGTTTTTCTCTCGTTATTGCGTTCGAATCCTAACAAGTATATATATATTTTTCGTTTGTAGTCCTGCTTTTGCTGCTTCCATGCATTTGTAATTTCTGTGGATGTTGATCTTCAATCTTCATCCATTATTTTTGTAATTTGTGAAACTATTGTGTTTGCAGATGTTACCTGGTATGCTGTTGGCATTGGTCCTCTGCTTTGATTATAGAAAGAGCCCGGATAGAGTCAGTCTCTTAGACCTTGCATCCTCCAAAGGCCACAAGTATATATGGTATGCAGTTTCTGGGTATGCCATTGGACTAGTTGCTACTGTGGCAGCTGTCATTTTAACACACTCATCTCAGCCTGCTCTTTTTTACCTGGTATTGCTCTTTATTTATACTTATACTATCTTCTTTCACCATATTCAAGATCGAGAATATATGTTCTTTTTCCAGATAATGTATAAGTAGAACCTGTCAAAATTTGATCCGACCCGATCTGTGTTTTTTAGGTTTGAGACCCGACTCGAAAAACATTGGGTCAAAAGTGACCTGACCCCTTCGACCCGGAAATTTCTGGGTTGTGTCATTATAAATGTTTTATATTTTATATATATATATATATTAATTAAAATATTATTTTACAAATTATTTGATAGAATTTTGACATGAAGCTCTCGACCCGCCGGACCAACCCAAACCCGTAACCCGCAATTTTTTACCCGACTCGACCCGTTTGACAGATCTTTAGTGAAACAACAAACTAAATTGAATGGGCCCAAAATTGAATGACATGAACAAAAAATAGTTAGGAAAAGGCCTCCTTATCTACTTTCCAATCCCATAATCACCTTATTTGAACCATGATCTCTCTATTTGGCTACATGAGCATTTATAATTTGTTTCCTATATCACATATACATTTCCTCGTACTAAGATTGGGTTGATGAAGGTGCCGTCGACATTGGGGCCCGTGCTTGTAGTGTCTTGGATGAGAGGAGAGTTGAAAGAGCTGTGGGACTGGAAAGCTTCTTTCCCAAACCCTAATGGTAAGACTCATGCTTCTAAAGATTAATGACGTACTACTCTATCATCATCACTTCAGACTTGAGAATGTATGTTTTAATTCTTATAATTAAGCTACTACCATTTGTAAATAAATGGAGGCAGCATGCTAAGCATATATATATATATAGCTAAGATGGTAGTGTGATGAACGTTTGAATTTCGCCCTGTTGTGTTGTACTCTAGGATCTCTCATGGATCCTGTAAGAAATATGCCACAGCTATATCTTAAGAGTTGTGGGAATGTAATAATTCAGTAGTGTTTGAAAGATCCTCTGAAGTGAAAAATCTTGCATAGCATTAAATGCACGGACGTAGGATTTTACTCTAGTGGGGTTAAAATAATTTATTATTATAATAATAAATATAAATATAAGGAATCGCATATGATTATAATTAGATAAAGTCTTTTGACGTATTATATTATTAAATCTTATAAAAAAATCTTCAATATAAATAGATTTTATTAAGTCTTTCCGAATATATGCAGTCAAACAATTATTGTGTATTCAACTTTTGAGACCTTTCATAATTAAAAATACTTTAAACCGTAATTGTTCCAACTTGCAACATGTAAAAAATACTAACTTCACAAAAAAATCAAAAATAGACGTAATACTTCCTCAACTAAAACTACTTTCTTCAGAAACTAACTAATAATTTTTAAACTAACTAATAATTTTGAAAAATTACTAGTAAGCTCTACAAAAATAATTGAAAAAAGCTTCTAGAAAAAATAATATTAAAAATACAGATTTAAAATAAAAATACATAAAAGAAATACACAAAAATATAATAAAAATACAAAAAAAATTATTTAAAAAAAAAACGGTAGCCTCCACTGGGTCCCATGTAACTCCGCCACTAATTAAATGAGAATTTATTTGAGTGATCCCTAGGGTCACTCATCCTTTCTTAAAACATGTAAATATTTTAATAATAATTACAATTTAGGATATAAGATTCAAGGTTTAGGGTTAAAATCTACGTTTTAGTTTACGGAGTATAAAATAAGAAATGTGGAAATAGAGAGTTAGGGCCCTAAGGCCACCCAATCATCCTCCCATTAGATGCAACTAATGCAAGAAATACAAGAATGTATGCTAAGTAAGAGCATCACATATATATCTCAAGTGGAAATCCTAACATTTAATGTATCTGAAGACCTAAAAATACTCATAATAAAGATGGTTTATCACATTTCGTTACAATTTTCAAAACTTCAAAACCACGTTGGATTTATTATATGCATATATACAATGTAAAATCCTTCCTAATTCGCTAGTACATTTATTTTATCATTTTTTCTAACCTATGTCGGATTTATTATATAAAAAATTTTGATTATGTGTTAATTTTTTAAAGTTTTTTTTTTTAAATGGGCTCACATTTTTTCTATTTTAGATTTATATTTCTTAATATATAGGAATTCTTAATCTATGTCCCGACAAACCTTATTTTATTTGTTCATAGGAAATATTTAAGCCGTTATAATAGGAAGGATGCCTACTAGTTAAGCTAAATGACTTTACTTACATTATATGATTCTAACCAAATTAACATTAGTACTATATTTTATTATTATTTACAATTAGTGCTCATAAGTATTAAACTTGATTTGTTAATGTGTGTCCTAGAAAGATCCTATTAAGATACGAAAAAGAATTAGTAAGAACATAGGGTATTTGGTAGAAATAGGAATTCGAGAGAGATTGGTTTGAAAAATTGTGGATTTCAAAACCCATATTTGTGGTTGTGTGTTTGGTAGTAATTTTGGATTCAAATTAGTGTTCGTTTGGTTGAATACATGAAGTGTAATTTCAAAAAAAATATTTTATGTGAAATTATATTATAAGAATTTGAATTTATGAGAATTGATAAATCATGTTTTGTTAAAATTTAAAATAGGAGAAATATGAAGAAAAAAAATATTGACTATGATGGTGCTGTTTGGTGGCTGTTTCACGGTTCAATTGACAAATTTAGAAATTCTGTCCTCTAGATTAATTAGGCTATGTTTGGTTGAGTGTCTTTATTGTTATAAAAATTTATTTCAAATAAGTAATTTTACAAGTTTTGGTACATGTTCAATAAAATTATTTTAATATTTTTACTACATAATTTTTAAGAAAATACACATATTTATAAAAATAATTTTATTATCAAACATACTTGTTAATAAAAAAAACTTATAAATAAAAAAAACTTTATAAATACTATTCTCAAACAAATCTTACATTTTAGATAGACCTGAGCAAACGCGGGTTAGCCCACCCGGTCCGGCCCGCCCGGCAAATAATACGGGCTTGGACAATGATTCTAGCCCGAATGGGCCGTTTGGCTCGGCCCGAACGGGTTAGCGGGCCGGGCCCGATTACAGATTCAGATCCATACGGGCCGCTCGGGCCGGCCCGCATATTATTTTTAATTAATATAAATATATATAACAAATATATATATAATAAAAAAACCATAACCTAAAATTACTTACCCTTTTCTTATTAATGGTATTAAATAATTAATTTAGAGAATAAAAAATATAAAAAAATACTTGGGAATGATCAACCGGATCGCCCACGGGCCGGCCCTGCCCGAAATTACGAACGGGTCTGGTTAAGGATTTTGGCCCGAATAACAGGTCAGGCCTAGACCCGGCCTGTTTAAATGGGTCGAGAAAATGGATCCGGCCCGGTCCGGACCCGTGTTTGAGTATACGCCGCGGCATGTAATTGGTTGCATTGAGAGACTCAATGGATATATCGTTACCACAATCCAGCCTTCCGCCATTTTCATGCAAATGCATGATTAAAGCTGATACTGGCCACCTGGTCGTATATATGAATCCTGCGTATACTCTGATATTGATATTTTTCCAAAGATAAGAGAAACAATAATTTTGGCGATTCCTTAGTTAGAAAGATATGATTATTAATTTCCCACCTTTTCTGATATTTTTTTTTTGTCTTTTATTTGCCCTCTTTTTCTCCTTTAAGAATCTTTTATCTGTCAGCCTCTTCTTCTTTTTTTTCCCTTAGAAACCACAAAAACACAAGCAAAGCCTTAGTCTTATCTTCTCTATTAATTCATTCCCACCACGGCAAGTTCAAGTCACTGAATTTTCATTTTTTCTACCTAAAAAAAAATACCTTATGGAGTATTTTGTATAGCTACAAAGAAGTTCTAGAAGTTTTTAATTATATAGGTAGGGTACATCTGGCCCATCTGGATTTATGTAGATATATTTCGGGTAATTACTAAGTCATTATTTTACATGGAGTATATAAGATGAATACTTTCAAGTTTCATTTGAGCATTAAACATAGACACATTATTACAACTTTATAGCACGATCAAGAATGCGTTATGGGTCAAATAAGTACAATAAATTGGCTCCATTCAATATATCCAGTTGAAATAGGATTGAGAGTTAGAGCTGAATAATAAACTGGAGTTGAATTTAATAACTTAATTATGTAAAAAAATATTATTAAGTTGTATTCGGTATTACAAGTTGAAATGAGTGACATTAAAATTCAGCATATTTCTATTCAACAATTTTGCAAGGTCACATTAAAAAAAATTGACAAAATTAAGCTAAATTAATCTGTTACAAGCTTTTTAAACTACATTGACATTTTTTTACTGAACATTTATCAATAGATTAAAAAAAAAAAGTTGAGCTACGTTAATCTCAAAAAAACTTTGTCAAATGGAGAGTAAATCAAATTACTTTATAAGAATGGAATTTTTCAATACGGTTTTTTTGTCAAAATTTTTAATGGGGTTATTTCATATTTGTGCTTAATCGATTTACACTCGAATTATAATTTTCAGTTTAGAGTTTAAAAAATATTGTAAGAAACACATTGTTGTATGGGTCTTGAGTTTTTCCACCAAATGATGCAAAAGTGAACTCATATATTATATACCTTCTTTCTTATTCATTCAAATTGCTTCTCAACAAGTACATAAACATAGAAATCCAAATCATTTGATCAATTCATTACCAATTAATATTGTACACAATCTCAAGCAATGATCAATTCACACTAGGATATCAAAGCTTGTTCCTTAATTAGGCATCCATATCATTAAAAAACTACCATCGCCCTAATTCAAATCTAAGATGATCAAATTAAATTCACACACTCGTATCACAATGAGCTCCCAACTGCCCTGAAGAACTAACCGTGCTAGCCGTTACACCGCCGCTTGCCCCCAACGGCAAAACCGCCACGCAATCGACGTCGATCTGATACCCGCCGGAAACCCAACTCCCTATCTTCCACCGCAGCCTGCCGTCCACCTTGAACACCACCACCATCTTCCCAGACACCTGTGAATTCAAATTCTATATATTAGAATGTTATCATGAAAACTAACTTCCCATACATGCACATATATAAGTATATATATATGGTTGTGCACATTAATATGAAATTAGTACTATGTGAGTGGCATGTGATTTAAGTGCTTGTTTGGCTGATAATTAAATTTCTATAAATTGGAATATCATATAAGAAGTAGAACAAAAATTATGTGTTTGGTTGGAAAAAATCTGGCAAAAAACGTAAGAAGTAGACTTACATATTGTTCCTAAGTAAGTTCTACTTCCACCATTTTACGTATAAAATTTCGACTTTCCCTAATTTAATTTACGTATTAAAATTCACTGGAATTCAATTCTCGAAAAGTAACTTCCTAACAATTACAATTCCTACATTAAACCAAACGAACACGAAGATTTATTTTCCGTCATACACGATATACTACATGCTTAGAATAATACCAATTTATACACAAACCCAATAATTTTTTATGACTTTCTAACCTATATCCTCATGACATAGATTAAAATTTTATTTAAAAAAAACTTTTATCCTAAATGGAAATGTTTAAATCGATAAAAAATAAAAAAATTCTAGACATTCAACACAATCTACTTAACCCGAAACAGCATGACATAGATTAGAGATCGAAAATGTAAATTATTATACACATGAGCCATTGTAATATACTAATATTAAGTAAATTGATCATCACGTTTTAAAGCTTAAAAATGATGTTGCGTTGATCAAACATTACCTGGTCCTTTCCTACGTCGAACCCAAAAGAAGGAGCAACCGGCAACCCAGTTGCACCAAGAGACGCCGAGAACACATTGCTCTCTTGTTGTCCTTGGAAGAATGGTGGAATGGCGGCACGAGCCGTGATTGGCTGGCCTTTGTAGGACACGTAGGCGTGGAGCTCGTCGTAGTAGGCACCGACTTTCGTGTTAGGGTTCTTCGACTCGAGGGTGAGTTGGATGGAGGAGGAGAGAAGATGATTAGGGTTTGAGAGGTTGAGTTGGTAGATTTGGGCTTGCAAGAGGGTGAAGTGGGGCTTTGTGGGGTGGAGGATGAGCCAAAGGAGGAGAATGAAGGAGATAATGGAGAGGAGAATAGTAAAGCAAGTGTAAAGGAGTTTTTTGTTGAGATTGGGGAAGTGGAATCCTCTTTGAGCGCAGTGTTTAGGAGATCTTGTGAATATTTGAGACATTTGATTGGGGAATTATATGTTTGTTTTTTTGGGGAGATTGGGTTTTTAAGAAGAGGATTGTTGCATGTTGGAAAATGATGATGAATGAGGAGGATTAATATATAGGACACGAGGGTGCATGCATTTAAAGGTGGTTTAGATATTATATGTGTTAGGGTTAGTTTAGTTTTTGGCTAACTCCAAATTGGAGTTTTATAAAAAATGAAAATGCTTTGATTGACTCAAGTTAAAAGCTCATTTGGGTTTGGTAGGATTTTTGTACAAGTTATTTTGAATGGTGGAGTTTAATTTGCCCAAACAAATTGTTTTTTACATATGTATATTGCATGGACACTTACAATTATACAAGCAAATTAATTTGGATATTGTATGTATCCAAAACCTAGATTTTAAAGAAAATTTATATAAAACGTTAAATGGTTGTAAAAGTTTGTGGGCCTATAGGTAGACTCGTGGTTATGTATGTAGGAGCGTATATGTGTATATAAGTCCAATACATAATTTGTCCCAACTTCCAATACTTTCGATGTGGGATAGTTAATTAGTTATCACACGTCCTCTTAAGTGCAACTGATCTGACACAATTAGTTAGATAGATAATGTGCGCGCAAGTAGCTTTCGTCTAGCCTAAATAAACTAGGAAATGAGTCTAGGAACAGACCAACTGTGATACCATATGAAAATCTATGAACCTATGATTAGAATGAGAGTTGTGTACATACAATTAAGTTCAATATATAAGTCTAATGTGATTTCATCGTAAAATCAATTAAAAATAAGATAAATAATTGATCAATTTCATATACTAGATTTAGTTATATTCCAACTTTTAATATGAGATAGTTATTTATTTCTTACAATTGCTTACTCTTTGCTTTGAGTTAGAATTGAGCGGTTCAATTTTGCGAGGCGTAGAATTGTTGGCGCAATTATTAGGTTTGTGCTTTTGAGAGGCAGGGTGGGCGATCTTGAGTTTCTCTAGTGGAAAGGTGCTTAATTTTGTTGTTTTTTGCTTTTGGGAAAAAAATTGGTGTTATCTTTGAAATTGGAAAAAAGGGGTTGTAATCAAAACTTCAACTCTTCAATAATACAAGCTCCTAGCATACTAAGTTTCAACCTTGCAAGGCTTGCTTGCATACACTTCGGAGTGGTTGGCAAAACATAAAAGCTTTAAAAAGAAATTACTAAATCTCATATATTCATATCTTATTCATGTTAAATATATAGGGTGGAAATTTTCAAAAAGCCATTTGTATTTTTTTCCTTCTATTCACACAAACAACTTTTTCTAGAAATATCTTTTTTCTTATAAAAATTACACCTTTCAATTATTTCGATGAAGTATTAAAATATCTCAAGGCTCGTTTAATATTGATATCAGAATATTAGGTATGGGTATGTATCTCACTCATATCCATATCTGTATTTTGTATAATCTTGGAATCAATATCAAACAGATATTACTGTTTGATATATATCGGATATGGATATCAGGATATGGATATGAGTGATATCAGAGTTTATTTTAATATCTCTCATGGTATGACTGATCACTCACATTTATACACATACCTGATACATTGATAACACTCAAACTCATATCTTAATACTCATATCCGATATTTAATATATTTGATATCAATACCAAATGAGCCCTCTATAATATCGATCTTATTTCGATGAAGTATTTAAGGTTATATTAATGACGTTTTCTCATATGGAGTTGGTATCATACTATTGGGGAAAAGAAACTAAACTCAAAACTTTATGATTGTAAATACATGTTTAATGATTGATGTTAAGCTCAAAAGAGTGGGTCTCTTCGAAGACACGCATATATAAAGAGAGTAATAGTGGGCCCAATTTCCCAATTTGTGCGAGATTGATTTGGTGAAATCAAGTGGACTTCTAATAAAGCTAGTGTGTTGTTGCATTGTTGAAATTGCAAAATCATTGGCGAAAAAGGGGATTAAAAGATGAATCCAGCTTTGCTATTTTGTTCAGGTAAACGTGTACACGCAATAGGTAACCAACTAATCATTCTACTAATTTCTCTCATTTAATCTATAAGATGTATTAAGCAATTAAGGTCATTAAAATTTGGTTTTGATTTAGCACAGCTTAAATTTAACACGTATGTTAATCTCGTTGTGTATATTCATCCATAATTTTAGACGGGTCAAGTTCCAATTGGCGTACTTGATAATTGAGTTATTTTGAAATATTTAAAAGTCATTTTAACCCTTAGAGTTAAGTTGTCTGAGTTGATTTTAGTGAAAAACTTTATGCACTTATTTTGTTAATCTCGAATTAGAGGCTTCTCAGAGTTGAGTTGCTGTTTTGTGCTAAATTGAATTTCTTGGTTTTTATTAATGATGAGCATGATGTTCATGTTTTTGTCCTTCGTGTCATTTTTGGTCCCCTTTTGTTTCAATTTTTCCATTTTTACAGGACCATTTGATGGAAATTGCGAAAGATGAAGCAAGATTTGACATAATCTATCAATGTTTAATTGTTCTATTTATTCAGAATGAATTTAATTGGGATAGTTTTCTTACAATGAAATTTGAAAGTTATGTTACATGACTTTACATCCTATCAAAAGTGCTAATAAGAGTAGAAGATTGTGGAATCAATCACAGTTTAGCACTTGTAAGACTATTTTCCAAGCTCTATCCGAAGGGTTCTTGATTATGTTAATTTTATGTTATGTGATAATCAAGTTTATAATTTAAAACTAGAAAATTCGTACATATAGTAAATTCCCATGATAATTGTGTTGTGATGATAATTCAAACGAATGTTTTTTTGATGGAATTCAAACGAATGTTAATTGAATGTGATTTAGAATTATAAATATATATAGTGCATGCACTACTCGTACATATATTTGTCTTCAAACGTAGCCTGTTAAGCGTAACAAATATGTAATAATTTCACCTAACTTTGCTGCTAAAAAATCACCTAATCTCGGTTCATAAACAGTGGACTGAGCTCGTGTGAAGCAATGCACACGTCACTGCTTTACTTCATCTATCAATGGCAATTGGTTTGCCAATTAATGAAGAAATTAGTCGCCTAATGTGCCTACTAATGAGGCAATTGGCATCATGGTCTACCAGTTATACCACCATTTAATCTAAGTAGAGACTGCTTCAGAAATCTAGTCAAACGCTTCATCCGTTCACTTATATGTCTTTTACAGTTATATATACATATTAAGAATTTCCTTAAAATGTGTTTTTGAAAATCTATAAATTTTCTAAATTTAATCACTCATATCCTTTGAAACCAATGGATTGAGAGAGAAAGTTGAAGATAATCAAATTTCAATATAAATTACATAATTTACATATGCTAAATTGCCTTGAAATCCTATTAGAACAAGTACAAATGAATAAAATTTGAACTACTGACCGGAGAGAGTAATTACTAATTAACAATTCAATTTTTACATGAATAAAAACAAGATGTAAAACTTGAAAGGGTTGGAGAAATGTGAAATTACTGAGATGGACGTCCAATTATAATCCTCACTTATTTCCCACCAGTTATGTTCTTTGCAGTTTCCTACTCACATTCTCCATAAAATTTCCTATTTCAGACTATATCAATCAAGTCTAATTGTATAAGCTACCAAAATGGAGCAAAAGTCCTGGGTAAGGGTGACATTCAATCAGGACAACAACTCCAAGTAGAACTAACAAAATCATCTTACACCATCACAATGCAATACCGTTTACTAGCAGTCCCCCAAAAAAATTATGGCAACCATTTCTATATCCTTATAATTAGGCTATGGTCTCTGAGAAACAAGATATAAAACAGCAAATATATTTTCTAGATTCAAGGAAATACAACAGGAAAGGTACAGAAAATGAAGCAGAAGAAAGCACTTTACTTTGAATAACTTGTTTTCAGCAGGCACATCCGCCTGACGAAGCCTGTGACTGTGGTGCGTTAGATGACGACTTCAGGCTTACATCAACCATGTCCTCTTGCTTCGTTGATGAAAGTGTTTCCATTCCGGGTAAAGCAGCAGCGATCTTTCTGAAGAGCGGCTGTGTGCAAAAAGGGTGGAGAGGAATCATAGATTATGAGTGCAGATTTAGATAAGAGTTATAATAATATGTTCAAACTCCACATTTCAGAGTGCAGATTTGGCTGATAAGCATATTCATCTGTTGCAGGAAGATATGCAACTAAAACAACTTCAGAAAAGCATCTAAAAGAGTTAGGAAACTGATGTTTCATGGATTTGAGAAGGGAGGATGATACGACCCCAACAAGTTCAGATGCAGCTTAGATGTTAGTTTATCCTAGTTTACTGCTTTATTTAATTAATTACTTGTTGTCAGTCGGTTAGAGTCAGTAATTAGATTCCTGAATTTTAGCTAGGTGAGTTAGTTAAGTTAGTCAAGTCAGTTTCCTCTATTTTAGAGCATTATTAGCATTATCTAAGTAATGGGTAAGTGGTAACTAGGCCACTACTCTTGTTAGTTCATCAGTATATAAGTCCTACCAGAGTCAGTTCTGTAAGCATCCTTTTTCAGAATTCAGTCAATATAGAAAACGTAGGAGATTCTCCTGCACAATCCTGATTGTTAGATACTGACTTTCAGTGGGCTCTTGGGTGAGATCCTTGCCTAAGAGAGGGTTCTATCAGAGGAAGTGAGAAGCATGACATGTCTGCTATATATTTTCTCTTCTCTTAGCAGAATCTATTATTAGACTAAAACTAAATGTCCAGATAATGATTTACCTTGATGTTGAATCCAGCCTTTGCACTGGTTTCGATGAACATGACATTGAGATCACGAGCTTTGGCTTCTCCTTCTTCAATGGATACTTGCCTTCAAATCAAATGCCCAACATTTAGTATATTAAAGTAAGAAACAAAGTTGAGATGCCCATGTGGCACAGTATTACCTTTTATCAACAAGGTCAGTTTTATTTCCAACAAGGACAATGATAACATCACTCCCTCTCTCAGTGCGAACCTCCTCGATCCATTTTGATGTATTCAGGAAGGATTGCCGACCTGAGAAAATATTGCAGCATCAGTGCTAGCAGTTACCACGCTTGTCAATAAACTAGTCCAAATACCAGGGGAGCTGGAAACAGAAGAGGATGCAAAGATGAATCTTATAATGCTGGCAGAAACCGGGGGAGGGAGGATGCACTAAAATACTCAATTATGAAAAATTTCCTCACTTGCAACATCAAATACAATGACTGCAACAGATGAATCCCTGATATAACTGGGTATTAGACTCCTAAATCTTTCTTGTCCAGCTGTATCCCTGAAATGAAGTAAATTATTCAAAACTGTCACATAAAAATGTAATAATAATATCAAGTAATAGTTATCTTTCTGAGGTGAAGAAATCACAGTCAGCAGTTTTCAGGGCCAAACGAATAATGTCTACGAGTATACTCAGGAGTCAGGAGTCTTATTTTTCATCAAGTTTATACATCAGGCTTATACATATGTCCAATTTAGAAAATGCTGCATCAAAGTTTTCTCAGAACCCTTGCTTATATTCTCACACATCACAACCATCGCTTCTCCCTTATGAAACACAGATTTCTCACCTCCCCCTCTTCTCCACCCATGTGTCTGTCACATTGCCCCCTCCCCACACACACAAAAAATTATGCCTAGGACAAGAATATGTTTGCTTACAAGTTATCATAATTACAAGCCTAACATAAAAGGCGCAAGAAAATTGGAGCTGAATCTTACCACAACTGCAAACGTACAGTTCGATCTTCAAGATACATTGTCTTGGATAAAAAATCAATTCCAATTGTAGCCTGACAATTGCAAAATACGATTATATGCTTAGTCTAAGCACTGAAAATACTGAACTTCAAGCTACATAAAATAAATAGAAAAAATGTAGGCATCTACAAATTATGTACTGATAGAAAACTCCAGAAGGATAGCATGAAAATCATATATGAGAATTTCAAAAGTGAGGTGGTGTAAGCAAGCATAGAGGGAGCATGAGAGAAGTTCAGTGGCTGCTACAAATCAATCACTAATCATCAGGCTGATCCAAAATTTCATTTATTTCTTTACGAAATTATGCAAGCAATTTGTTAAAACTTAAAACAAAGCTGGAATTTTATGCATCTCAGTCTGAAATTGTGAATGCAATTTGGACTTGTTATATTATATCAATTACCCATGTCAACAATTTCTCTAATGAGTTAGATATCTTCAAAACACATCACGTCAGTTGCTAATAAAAAGTAGCATAAAAAGTCGATTTAAAGCATTCCGCCATGATGAAACTCCACAAATTATAGCAAAGAAGAAAAACTATAATCAAGTAACCTATCTATTTTTTTAGGGGACAAGTATCCTACCTATTTAATAAACCATGATCCTACAAAATCACATAATCCACATTACACCTCTATGGATGTGTAACATGGTCCAACTCCGGTTTTAATGTCAACTCACTTTTATGGATGTAATTTAAAAATAAATATAACCTCACAAAAGATAAGAATTTTCTTCATTCATCTAACAACTAACATGTAAGTGAGATGTGTACTAACTTTTTAGTAAAGTTATATCTGCAGTGTTCACATCCAGATGGCGTGGTCAGGTCCAATAAAGAAATTTATAACCATATCGAATTGTAGGAAAGTAGTCGAACAGCATATTTAATGTCAAAATATTTTTGGCACATACAGATCTCAAGTGACAATTGTGATTATTAACATAATTCATCTCATATGGAAAAAAAATAGCTTCTATTGTGATCCCATTATGAACTCAGATACCAGCAGAATTTTCTACTAGTTTAATAAAGCTCCTCAATAACAGCTAGTTTAAGAAAACTTAACCATAGTCCAAACTCCAAATCAGTAAACCAAACAAGTAACTCTTGTGGAATCCTCAATGACATAAAATGACAGTAGACAAAATAAGCATATTTTCTACACTTCTATCAAACCAAAATTGAGATCTGAATGACACTAGGTTTGAATTAGTAAAGTGCACATCCATTCACAGCCAATGTGCAACGGGGGAATCACTCATAGATCAAAAGGGAGACACATAATACAGGCCAACTTCAACAATTTGGAAAAGCGCTTTCAAGCCTAATCAAACACAAAGATACAGCGACAGCACCAACGCCTACACATGAAGATCAGCATCAAATCAAACAAATAACACACCTTTTTCCACCGAAACAGATGATAAAACCCTAGAAACAAACACAAAAAACCTAGGCCAACTAGATCCGGCAATTGAGAATAAAATCGAATACTCGCAAGGTCGATTCTCTTTAACAACAGTTACAGCAATCAATTAAATCAGACAATTTAGTCCATGATCTCATAATCTGCCACACTCGAATATTACCTGGTATGTGTTATCGAACTTATCGTACATAAATCGAGTAATGATGCTTGTTTTGCCGACGGATTGATCCCCCAAAAAGACGAGCTTATACTTGGCGAGAGCTGATACTGGCGCCATTGATGCGGACCAAACTCGAGATCACAAGAAACGATCTTGATGTTCTTTCACGAGTAATGATGAAATATACTTCCTCCAGAAATTGAATCGTAGAGTAATTTCGGTTATCTCTCTTCGTTCCCTTCGAGAGAGATGAGACGGAGAAGAAGGTAAAACGCTCTGCGATCGCTGAGTTGTCACTCGGCTCGATTCAGAGATATTTAGATCCGGGTAGGAGAAAGGGGTCGGTCGGTTTTTTTTTTTAATTGTTTTTTTATGGGGTTCGATCTTGGCTCCGATTATTTTTATTCATTTTTTTTTGGCGGCTCAATTCGATCTTGGTTCCGATTATTAGTTAACCATAGAGTGTATTAAGTAATTTTGTTAAGTATACACGTTTAATAATTGAGCCGCCAATATTATTAGCCGAACCGCGTTTCTTTTAATTTGGTTATGCCTGATTATGCAGCGTGTAAAAATATTTGAGATATTAAAGTTTATAATCTAATCTTATTCGCTATCAGTTAGCACCTAAAATCAGATATTTGGATAAATTTGTTTGAACAATCGCAACACATAAGACACTGACAGCTTGATTTACTCATTTTGACTTGCTTTCCAAAGATTTTAGTTTAAGCTTAAGTTGCAAATACATAGATATGAGGGGGTTCTGCTTCAGTTTTGTGCAAAATCATCGTTGGTAAAATTGCATTTCAATGCTCTTTATGTACAATTTATCGCATCAAATCCTGGCAATGGTCCACACATGTCATGCGTAGGACGTCCAAACTCAGTTAAACATGAATTTCAATACATTTTGAATCGGCTAAGAATAGAGAAAATATATAGTAGAGGTCGAAATTCACATTTAAAAAATAATTTAATTTTAACATACACCTCTCCTATGTCTTATCAAGCCCTCATTACGTGATGATGGTCGTCCACCACTCCTCGATGACTCTGTTATACACCATGACATGTTGATTTCATCTTATTTTTATTCTGTTTCATCGCTGTTTAATTACTGCAATTTGGTGAGTGTTTTTTCTTTTCAAGCAGAACCCAAATCCAAGGACAACGAACTTATGCAAGACCATCAAATGCAATGCTGTTTACTAGCACCCCAACAAAAATTACGGCAGCCATTTCTATATCCTTCAAATTAAGGCTATGAGAAGGGAACATATAAGACCAGATTGTCTTCTAGATTCAAGGAAACACAAAAAGAAGGGTACAGAAAATGAGGGCAGAAGAAAGCACTTTACTGTGAATAACGCTGTTTAGCAGGCACATCCGCCTGACTGAGGCTGTGACTGTGGTCCGCCAGATGACTTCAGGCTTACGTCAACCATGTCTTCTTGCTTCGTTGATGAAAGTGTTTCCATTCCGGGTAAAGCAGCAGCGATCTTTCTGAAGAGCGGCTGTGTGCAAAATGAATGGGTGATGAGGGCAAGGAAGAAAAGGGTGACCAAAAATCATAGATTATGAAGTCTGTTCAAACTCTACAGTTCAAAAGTCTTGTGTGTTTGATATAGCATATTCATCTATGCAGGATGATATACAACTAAACCACTTTGGACAAGCGTCTAACTTGAGTGTTAGGAGGCTGTCAAGCTGCTATAAACTCTGCTCCTAGCGAAATATATTATCTGACTGAAACTAAATGTCCAGATTATGATTTACCTTAATGTTGAATCCAGCCTTTGCACTGGTTTCAATGAACATGACATTGAGATCACGAGCTTTGGCTTCTCCTTCCTCAATGGATACTTGCCTTCAAATTCAATGCCCAACATTTAGTACATTAATAAGAAACAAGCTGAGACGAGCATAAAATCCAGAGAATAATATGAACGAGAAAAGACACTGATGAACAAAGGCAAAATACTACATGAGAATCAATTTCTGAAAATGGAAACCACGAATGTACAGCATTTACAGCACCAACACAACATTTTTTTACATGTCTGAACAGTTACAAGTACAACAGCATATTTCTATATGACAAATCGCTTGAATACTTGTATACAAGGGCAAAATAAGTGTAAGTGAGAGAAGGAAAAAACTACAGTTCATATCATGACGCTGACCATGTCATACTACAAAACAGTTATCATCAGAAGGAACTTCGTAGTTGGTGATGACTCAAAACTAGAAGATGCATTTTTTCAAGTAATACCTTTTGTCAACAAGATCAGTTTTATTCCCAACAAGGACAATGATTACATCACTCCCTCTCTCAGTGCGAACCTCCTCAATCCATTTTGACGTATTGAGGAAGGATTGCCGACCTGGGAAAAGAAAGTAAATTTCAAGGAAGCTGAAAACAGAAGATGAAAATAATCTGCTAGCTGAAACTGGGGCAGGGGGACACACTAATATACTCATATGAAGAATTTTCTCACTTGCAACATCAAATACAATGACTGCAACAGAAGAATCCCTAATATAACTGGGTATAAGACTCCTAAATCTTTCTTGTCCAGCTGTATCCCTGCACATAAACCATTCTAAATTGTCACATTGTAATGTAATATATAACTAATATCACCACAGATACAAGCCTAACATAAAAGGCCCAAGAAAATAGGTACTGAATCTTACCACAGCTGCAAACGTACAGTTCGATCTTCAAGATACATGGTCTTTGATAGAAAATCAATTCCAATTGTAGCCTGAAAATTAAAGCATAATAAATATATGCTTAGTCCAAGCACTAGAAAATGCAAAAGTTCAAACCATAGGAAATACAAAGACAAAATGTAGGTATCTACAAAATATGTAGTGAAAGAAAATTATGAAGGATAACATCACAACCATTAAAAAAATCTTCGATAGGAAGCTTGTGTAAGAATAGAGGGAGCATGTGAGAAGTTCAGTGGCTGTTACAAAGTCAAATCCAAATTTTTGACTAAAATATGCAAGCAACTTATGGAAACAAAGCAGAGTTTAAGCATTTCAGTCTGAAATTTTGGGTGGAATTTGGACTAATTATATTGTATCAATATAAATCAACTATGTACAATTTTTGTCTAATGAGTTAAGATAACTTCAAACCACATGTTAGTTGCCAAAATATACTAGCATAGAAAGATAATTTTATGCATTGCATCATGATGAAATTCAACAAATCATAGCAAAGAATCATTATGTAAGAGCTGGTATGAATACCATAACCATATTGACATTATACAAAAGATGTCCACCAACATATTTACAGTATATTCTGGTTAGCCACAGACCTTAATGAGCAAATGTGATTATTAAACTGATCCATTTCATATGTAAGAAAATTAGCTACAAGCAGAATTTCATATTAGAATAAAAAAACTCCCACAAAGCAGCTAATTTGAGAAATTTAGAGAATCCACCAGACAGCTAAACATCTTTTCAACACTTCTATCAAATCAAATTGGAGATCTGGATGACATTAGGTTGAATTGGAGAATTGCACAAAAATTAAAAATCAATGTGCAAAGGGAGATATTTCTGATAGATCAAAATGGAGATAGAAGATACAAACTAACTTCTAACTCGACGAAATCAATTCAACAATTTGGAAAAACGTTTAAGCCTAATCTAACACATAGCATTGACTAAGCATAAAAATCAGCATCAAATCATACAAATAACAGACCTTTCTCCACCTAAACAGACAAAAAACCCTAGAAACAATACTGGACAGTGATAATCCGCACGCCGGCTAGATCCGGCAACGGAGAAGAAATTTACTACATGATCTCATCATCTGCCACACTAGAACATTACCTGGTAAGTGTTATCGAACTTGTCGTACATGAATCGAGTAATAATGCTTGTTTTGCCGACGGATTGATCTCCCAAAAAGACGAGCTTATACTTGGCAAGAGCTGAAACCGGCGCCATTGATGCGGACGAAAATCGAGATCAGTAGTGGAAACGATCTTGCTCTTGCTTCGGGAGTGTGGAGATATACACTTTCCGGAGAAATTAAATCGGAGAGTGATTTCGGTTGTCTCACTTCGTTCCCTCTTTGAGGGAGTGAGATACTGAGATCAGACGGAGAGAGCAGAAACTCTGGAATAAGATCCGAGTAGGAAGAAAGGGGTTGATCAGTTTTATATTTTGGTTTTTTTTATGGGTCCTGTGAAGTCCCGAATTTGAACGAATCGGATTCAACCAGTGTCATCAAACCGGGTTCTGCCAGTCTAAAGTCTAAATCGACTGGACCGATTGTCATTTTTACCGATGCTCAACGAGTTGCATGCATATTTTTGAAGGGGATGTGGACTGCGAGTCCGTTTCTGGTGTAAATTGTGCTTACCGTAAAATATACGAAATAACCAGAATCGTTAGATTAAACAGATCAAGGATTCACGTTTAAAGATGACTATGCGGGTGTATAAATATTTGTGGTGGCATAATTGTAATATTAAGCTTTAGCAGAAGGATATTTCGTTTTAAAATTTTTAGGTCCTCCACATTCGCGTTCGACCGATGAAATTCTTCCTCACTTTGTTCGCGCTCCAATCTCTCTCAAATCTCGCTCCAATCTTGCACCAATCTTCCAATTTCGCTCCCAATCCGCCAATTTCGCTTCAAGCACGGTCACTGGCGCTATGTCAAACGTCGAAGAAAATCAGCTTGTCAACGGTTCAGAAGGAGGTATTCTCTATTTCGATCAAAATTACAGTTGCTATAAGTCCTAGGGTTCACAACTAAAGTATGCTTCGTTCGCTTGTTTTGAGAGATTTAATTGTTTCATTCAAAATTTTGGTACCTTAAAACACTAGGGTTTGCAAATTGCTCATTTTTCCCCCGTCATTTAGTTGCTTTATGTGAACATGCATATGTCGTGTATATTTCGTGTGTGTAGTTGCTTCATTGAGATCTTTTGTTGCTTCGAAACTAATGTTCATAACTAGGAGTAGGGCTAAACTGTGTGCTCATGTGAAAGCCCCGAGGTTCATGTTTATTACATTGTTCATTTTTAGAATCTGCATGTTCAATGTTTAGATGCAGAGTGAGAAGATGTTTGAAGAAGTGGGACAAATATTTTTGAGTTCATTAACTATAATCAAATGTTCATTTATGATAACATAATGTTCAAAACATTGGCAAGTACATCATGAATGTTTTTACAATACCTTATTGTTCATGTTATGAAACATATAGGGTTCACAAGTTATGTCGTACAATTCATATATAAGAGTTTACTGTTTTTTTGTTTTTTTATGTTATGTCACGTACATGGTTCATAATCTATGTTGTAAAGTTCATATATATGTTGATATTATTCATTTATTTGTGTTTAATGTCATGGTTATAAATGTCACATATATCTTTGATCATATGCAGAGGATACGGAAAAATCAGGAGAGGATGAGACAGATTCTGGTCAAGAAGGTAGTGCATATAGTGGACAGGAAGATAGTGGGGGTGAAAGTGGGGCTGGTAGCCTGGATGAATTTGTCACTCCACCACCAAAAAAAAAGGAAAAAACAAAAGAACCGACAAAAGCACAGAATGTTGCAAATAAGAAGTCTGTGATGCCTAACAATACACCATCGCTGAGAAAAAAGAGTTTAGCTAGGAAAGGCCAAACATGTGAAGTGGTAAAAACAAAGAAACAAAGGTGTACAATGAAAAAGAAGTACCTCGTACTGAACATTAGAAACTTACCAAGCATATTTATAGGAGCTGTGAGGGAATTTACTGATGTACAAAAAGAATGGGTGAGAAGCATATGGTTTGAGCATCTATTGAAGCTCCAAATAACTGAAATACCACGTTACCTAGCCTATTGGCTTGTGGATAATTTTGATGAGGTTAGCTGTGAACTTCTAATGGAAAGTGGAAAAACAATACACGTCACTAAAGATAATGTGCATAGGATTTTAGGTTTGCCAAGAGGGCAAAACACAGTTCCTAGGAGGAAGAGAAAGGATGACCCTACCATATTGAATCAAGGGAGGACAAAGTGTGGCGATGATGAGGTAAGGCCATTGGACATAGCCAAGAAGTTGAAGAAATGCGAAAATGAAATCTGGTTCAAAAGGCATTTTCTAGCCTTCTTCATTTCTTTGCTAGTACAAAGCAACCAAAAAGGAATTGTCATGCAAAAACTGTTCATTGAGGATGTTATTGATGTTGCAAACATGAATTGGTGTGAGTTCGTTATTAAGAGCCTCATTGACTCAAAGATTGAGTGGAAGAAGAAAAAGACTAGATTCTTTCAGGGGCCGATTTTATTTCTCACGGTGAGTAATTTTCAAAGAACATTGTTATCTGTTTTGAAACTTATTTCTAATTTGATTGACTAATTCTAACTATTGTACATATTGCAGCTCTTTTACGTTGATGGAGTGACAATATTAGGCAAAATGAATAGGTCAAGTTTCCCTTTGTTCTTAGCATGGAGTGACGAACTACTGAAGCAAAGACAGAAAGATGAGGACAAGCTTGGGGGATTTGGGCTTGGGCATATTGTTGAAAGAGCAAACCATAGTGCAATGGAGAGAGCTTCTGGAGAGGGTGATTCAACTCATCAAGCCCGACCAGAAAAATCAAAGAATATAGAGGTATGTGTTCAGGTTCACAGTTTTGCGCTGTAGGTTCGTATATTGATTGACCAAGTTCATTTATAGCTTGCTGAAATTTGCTTGTATTTCATTACATGGGTGCGTGCAACTTTTAGAAAGTAAAGCAAGGAAATGTGAAACTGCAATTATGGAGCTTATGGATATGATTGAGCAAATACCAAACGATATGAAGAATGATGAAAAACTGAGGAAGATGCTACATGTTGCAAAGGGATTGATTAGGAAAAGTCAAGATCAACTGGAAAAGGGAGATGATAGTGACAGAGATATATGGCAAAGGCTAGAAAAGGTTGAAGCATGTAGGGAAAGGTTGAAGATATTCCTTGAAAGCTCAGAAGAATGGACGATAGTGGATGACATTACAAGGCAATACAAGAAAGGGCCAGTGGATGAGCAACTTGGTACATATACTAATGTTGAGATGGAGTTTACAAGGGATGAAACAGAAAACATTGAGGAAGTGCACAGAACTGAGGAAGCACCGGTGTCGCCTACCACCGAGACACCCCAGGTCGAAGGAGAAGGCGCTACAACTGGAGTTGACCTAGATACAACTGAAGTGCCAACAGAAAAGTCAACTGAGGAGGATCCAAAACAGAAGAAAGAAAAGGCAAAGTTAAAGGTCAAGGTCATAGGCCCACCTTAACCTTCAATGCAACAAGATCAAGAGCAAAGGTAAATTATGACTGGCCTAGCATACAATGTTCTTGTGTCAACATCATGATTCAATAAACTTGGGTTATAAAAATGGATTGTGTTTGTACATGTTTAATAACTGATGTTCATTTATAGTACTTTAGTGTTCACATATTTGCCTTATATGTCCATACTTGTTTATAAATCTTCATTTGTATTAAACTAACCTTATATGTTCATATTTTTTATATATATATTTTTTTGTATTAACCTGAGGTTCAAAATAAATTATGTGAAATTGTGTCACACAGAAAAGAGGAAAAAGGAAGGTGGGAGTAGAAGAGCAAGATATAGATAACACCCATTCAAAAAGAGCAACAAGACGTGGTGAATCATTGAGGAGCCCATATTTGAAAAGAACGGTTACAATATTGCGTGTTGAAACCGAGGAAGAAAAACTTCTATGTGCATTTGTATTCACTGATTTTGGGGTTGGGGAGTAAGTTTCAGTTTCTTCCATTTTTAATTTTATTAAAATTTTCTGATAGGTCACATATATACGCAATCTTGATTCATCATTTGGTTTACAGTGGTATAGAGAACATGTTCAAACACGCGCAGTGGCAAGCAAGCAGAAGCAAGATTATGAGCATGTACACTGCGCTTGATCCATGTGTGATTGACATATGGAGTTTGCTTCTCAACAAGGGGGAGACAGAAAAAAGTGGCGACAAGCCAAGCAGGTTAATTGCAAAGGTGTTCAAACGAGTAAGTATTTTCCAATTTATTACATGTTTATCAATATATCATGCTTAATAGACTTAACTTGAGAAAACACATGTAAAACAGGCTGAGGACCATGACAATGACAAACTCGCGTTTACTGCGATGTTGAATGATGTCGTGAGCCTTGTTGATGAGAGAGAGAGCAAACACATTGAAATGGTAAGAAATTAAATGACTAATACAACCTTTGTTATTTGCACTATTAGAAGAAAAACTAACATAAGGTCATTGTTTTTTTCTAACAGATTTTGGTCCCGGTGCTCTTGGATGATGGTCACTACATCCTTATATCCTTCAATCTGAAATACCCTGCTATAGAGATTTTGGACAGTTTGGTTAGTGATTCAACAATGGAAGAGAGATATGGGGATACACCAGAGATCATAGTAAGTACTACAAATTGTAACACCCCCAATTCCACTTGAAAGTATTACCGCCGATGACCCCGGATTCCACATCACGAAGTCACCCCAGGCTTTTCCAATTGATATAAATCAAACACAGTTATAATACCAAATATTACAACTCTGCAAAAAGTCAATGTTTTGGAAAGACAACCAAACCCAAATACAACAAAATGTATGATCAAAATGATTACAGCGGAAGTCTTAAACATATTACAAAATAACACAACGGAAGTCTTAAAACAAAATAATTTATCAAAACGCCGTCCATCTTTGTAGTCGATCTAGCCTTCTCGAATCCTTAATTTATCTGATGTGCCGAATCGGACGGATGACACCAGCCAACCACGCAAGGGAAATATCGGTTGGTTAGTCTAATGAAAGACTACACGAGGGTACAAAGCAGAGTGGTTCAAAGCAGTCGTATTAGGTTAGACTCATCGCTTCTCGAATCAAAACCGATGACGATAGTCAACCACCATACTCCTACTGGAATAAACAAGAGGTATGTACAAGAGAAGATTCTGGAGATCGAGTCTCACAACAATCAATCCCAAAAGAAGACTCCAAATAAAATGAGCCTTATAGGAAACATGACAAATGTTGGGGAACATTAATTAATTACACACAATCACAGAATCACAGTATCGCATTCGAGCGACTAAAAGTTAAGACGAGCTTTCCTAGCTGCACTAGCGCCTAGCTGCACTACTCGCCCAAGGTATATTAATTATGTGCGACAACGGCACTTATCTTATTTAATTCCAAAACACACACATCACGTTATAAGCTTTTAGATATATGTTTCGTCATGAGGGACATATATCGAAGGAATGGACCTCGCAGAGTCCAAACCTCAATCCACATCACGGTTGGTCATGACCAGAAAGTTTGGCATAGGGTCTTGAATGCCCTGTTATTTGCCAGTTATAAAGAAACGAATGGACCTCGCAGAGTCCAAGCGTTCCTACGAATACTCGTGCTAACTAACAGTTCAGCACAATAATAATTCACATCAAAGCCAACATGGCCAACATCATAAACATATATTTATACTAGCGTCGTTCTAGCAGATATACAACCTAGTATAATATCATATACTAATCACATATATATAATAGCGTTGATTCTAGCAGAAATACAACCTATGAATATCATCTTTTAATCATTTTATCCTTTTAACAAAACTGTTCCGAACATAAACAAGAAATCATCCCAAATTAATTAACAACAGAACAATTGATAATTAATTGAAGTATGGAATGATGAGCAAGAGCGAACCGCCACTTGCCTTAGATTAGACGAGTACTACGACAAAGCCTAGTAACGGGTCCTGAATCTTGAAACTGGAACGAAACCTGGATAAAAATCCCGATGGAACGATCCAAAACGAGACCCTAAGTTAGATTCAATACCCTTATATATGAATCTAAAAGAATATGAAAAGAAAACAAAGGAATCGAGCCTCGCCCAAAGCCAAAATCCAAAAACACACACTCGGACAAGGCTCGCCGCGGGTGCGGTGGGAGCTTGCCGCGGGGTGCGGTGGACAGACAGTGGCGAGCATCTCGCGACATCATCCATGGCGAAAATCTTACCCAAATCGTTCGTATGCTTCGATTTGCTTATGGTTCGATCTCACAACGCCTTAAACCTTCAAAGAACACTTGAGGTACTCTCCACAACTCAAGAAACCTCACGAAAGGAGCTTGGAACAACTCGAAAATGGTGAATTTCAGAGAGAAAACAGAGGAAGCAGGGGAAGGAAGATGAAGAGCTGTTCAACATCTGATTTCGACCCCTTTTATAGCTTCAATCTGAGCCTCCTCAAAGGGAACAAGGTAGGGGACAGCCGGGAACAAGGGGACAAGGAAAAGAGTCCATTAGCCGTCCACTTGACTGCTCAAACGGCCGTGTCAGACCGGCCTTACCGCGAAGACGACGACCCCTGTTTTCTGGACCTTGCCGCGGGTGCGGTGGTGTCTGCCGCTGGGTGCGGTGAAGGCCAAAAATGCTTCGTCTTATCCGAATTCACTTTGGGTTAAATTTCATAACTCCGGGTTAAATATATTTGTACACTAACGACAATTTAACCCCGAATACACTTCAACTGTATTATATATTACTCAGAAAAATTTACAGAGTTCAAACCACTTACAGAATGTCTGAAACTTTTCTAAATTTATTCCGTCTAGTAATTCGGGAGTTGGAAAAATTCCAAAATATTCTTATAAAATGAGGGATATTACACAAATCTTGTTGTGTGAAGAAGTTCATATTTTAAGCATAGAAGTTCATATATAGTAAACTAATGTTCATATTTTAAACTATTTCAGAGGAAGCTTGTTATTCACTATCTGGTAGGGGTGTTCAAAAGAAGACCGGACCGGAAAACCGGACTGGACCGGAAATGACCGGACCGGTGAAAATACGGCCCGGTCTCCGGTCCGGGTAATTTCCTTAATCCGGTTTCGGTCCAAACCCGGAAAAATTTCGGTCCGGACCGGTAGACCGATTTTTTTTTTAATTTATATGTTTTTTGGGAGATTTATATGTATTTTTATATATATATTTTTTTAAATTTAATAAGTTAGGAGTATATATGTTTTTTAGGTATTTTTTTAGATTTTAAATAAGAATTTAATTATTTAAAAAATAAAAACCGGTCTAACCGGTCCTGGACCGGACCGGACCGGAATTGGACCGGACTGAATAGGTCCGGTCTCCGGTCCAGATTTTTGAAAAAATCTGGTCCATCGGATCGGACCGGATGAACACCCCTGCTATCTGGATATAAGGAGGCTGCACAAGAAGAAGAAGGCAATAGAAGCTGACAAAATCAAACCATATGTGGTCGATATACCATGGGGTGATGCAGAAAACAAGGTAGCTTCTGGCATATATACCATGAGGCATATGGAAACGTACATGGGTGCATCGATTCAAGGATGGGAAGATGAGATGAATGTTGAAAACTTCAAGAAGTCTATAATTTCTTTGAGGGTAAAGTATCTACACAAAATTGTCATGTCGGATATGAATGAAATGAAGCCCATGATGGTGGATAAGTTAATGACATACAAGAAGAAGGTTGGGAGGCCAATGAAGTTATTAGTGACTGGGATGTAATAGTTAGCTGCAAAGGATTATGTTAGTTTGTTGGATTATTGGACTACGGAATCAGATACTTTGTGAACTAGCATGTATTTTGTAGCTGAAAGTAGTATTATGCCTTTGGTAATTTCTGAACAATAGTGGTGTAATGTGGTATGCAAATACTATGACATATTGCATATTTGTTATGATAGTTTTCAGTTGTTATACAAGTGATGTTAGAGTTCATATATTATCTATTCAGGTTCATTTATTAATATATTTAGTTCACATATTGACCGTACATGTGATATGAAAAATAGCATAATGCGTATTAACACTTAGAATAACTTCATAATATCAGGTTCATATTTTTATGGCACAAGTTCATTTCAAAAACACTAATGTTCATATGTAATGACTAATGACACATTAAAAATTGCGAGAATCAAAGTTGATATCAGAAATATGTATGTTTCTGTAATAACAAATAACAAATCAAGTGTAAAAACAAACGGGTGAAATTCCGGTGAGGAAGCCCTCTTAGAGAAGGAATAAGGATGAACTCCATCCGTAGGATGGAGTTGATCCAAAGGCCACAAGCTATGTGTAGGAGGTGGGCCTGCGCGTGCAATATCCAGGTTTTGGGATTGACAAATAGAGGGCTTCCAAAAAAATCGTTCGCTTTCTTCTCTACTCTCTTCTCTCGTTCAATTGCTCTCTTCTCAACTCTCTTCTCTCTATTCTCTTCTCGATTCTCTCTTCTCTACTCTCTTCTCGATTCTCTCGAACTTCCGCTGCACCTATAAGAGATTTCGAAGGCGATTTCCAGCAATTCAAACTTCAAAACCCTAGAAAAGGTGATTTCCAGCGATTTCGAAGCATTAAAAGGCGAATCGTCGTGATTTTGGCAACTACCTAAAACACAGAAAGAAGAAGAAGAATCAACAACAAAGAAGAACAAAATGAGGTCGAAGATTGCGAGTGGAACACAAGGTATATTTTCAGTTGTTCAGTTGATGAATCATCGCGATTTCGATATGCATTTTATATAGTATGCAAAGGTAGATGTAGAGATTTCTCACTAAATACATAATCGCAAAGGTAGATGTAGAGATTTCTCACTAAATACATACTCTGATTTGAACTTGCTTCTATATATGTGACTGAATATAACTCTGTGCATAATAGATCATTAAAAAGTGCATGACTCACTGCTTTTGCTCTAACATGTGTGTGTAGATGCATGACTGAAAGTGTGTTGGTGCATGAGTAAGTGTTTCTAGGTGCATGACTTAGTGTGTGATGGTGTATGAGTAACTATGTGTGTAGATGCAATAGTTCATGAGCCTATTTATATAGGTGCATGACTGAAAATGAATTGGTGTATGAGTAAGTGTTTATAGGTGCATAAGCTAATGAGCCTATTTGTATAGGTGCATGACTGAAAATGGATTGGTGCATGAAACAATGTTTATAGGTGCATAAGCTAATGAACGTTGGTGTATAAGTAAATTTGTTTCTTGATGCATGAATGAATATATCTGTGTGCATGAGTCAAAGAATATGAGTGCATGAGTAAGTGTTTCTAGGTGCATGACTTAGTTTGTGATGGTGTATGAGTAACTATATGTGTATGTGTCTTGGTCCTTGTATGCAGGTGCTTGAGTTAAGAGTGTGTAGATGCATGAGCCTAACATGTGGTTATGTGAATAATACTGTCCATTATGAATGATATATGTGTATAATATGTAGGAAAAAGAATGGACTGTCAAGCTGGAATGGGCTACTAAGACACATGGAGACATATATGGGCAATGGACTGTCAAGCTGGAATTCTAAGCTGAATATGGGAGACAAATGCCAGTTGGCAAAGCTTAGGATCAAATATTATTATGCCCTCCTAACCAGCGAGTTTAAAGAAAGGAAGGCTAGAGTTGAACAAATTATTCAAGAGAAGAAAGCTGAAAATGTAGCAGCTGTGCGTGGTCGTGGGAAAAAGAATGTTTCAATTTAATTTGACTAATCTAGTGAACAGTTTAGGTAATGGTTGTAGGAATTTAGTTTGAATGTTTTCAGGAAACAGTAGGTATTTGTAAGTATATGAGTTTTTTGTGGAAAGAAACAGTAGGTATTTATTTGTTTGAATGTTTCTCATTGAAAGATCAATGCTCATTCAAGCGTTGAAACAAAGTGCATGAGTCATTGTTTGTTGGCGCATGAGTTAATATGCAAAAGTGCATGAATTATTATTTGTTGGAACATGAAACAGAATTAGTGATTTTGTGGAAAGTGCATGAGTTATTATCTGTTGGAACATGAAACATAATTAGTGATTTTGTATTGATGCATGGGTAGTATGTGAAAAGTGCATGAGTTATTATGTGTTGGTGCATGAGTTGATTTGTAAAAAGTACATGAGTTAATATGTGTTGGAACATGGAACATAATTAGTGATTTTGTATTGGTGCATGGATAGTATGTGGAAAGTGCATGAGTTATTATGTGTTGGTGCATGAGTTGATTTGTAAAAGTGCATGAGTTATTATTTGTTGGAACATGAAATAAAATAGTGATTTTGGTGCATGAGTAGTATGTGAAAAGTGCATGAGTCATTATTTGTTGGTGCATGAGTTAATATGTAAAAGTGCATGAGTTATTATGTGTTGGAACATGGAACAAAATTAGTGATTTTATATTGGTGCATGGATAGTATGTGGAAACTCAGAATATGGAGATACAACTTTGTATCCTTCTCTGTTACAACAAAGGTGCTTTTAAATAACAGTCGGTGGTACATCCTTGTTTTTCTTGGTAGAATAAACACGAACAGTAAAAAGTGCATGAGTTAATGTGTTGGAACTTGGAACAGAATAGTGATTTTGGTGCATGAGTAGTATGTGGAAAGTGCATGAGTCATTGTTTGTTGGTGCATGACTTAATATGTAAAAGTGTATAAATTAGTGATTTGTACATGTGCATGAGTAGTATGTGGAAAGTGCATGAGTCATTGATGTTGTACCAGAATTACAAAGTCAGGGCTATTACAAAAGCACCATAAACTACACAAAAACAAACCATTGATGTTGTACCAGAATTACAAAGTCAGGGCTATTACAAAAGCACCATAAACTACACCAAAAACTACACCAAAACAAACCAAAGTCGCCCCTCCTCTCGCACCAAAAGCAACAAGGAAACTAAAAGCCGTAACCGACGCCACGAACAGGGCGAGGGGGAAAGCCCGACGGAGGCGGCATCTCAACGTAAACTGACACAGAACCACCACCCCTTCCCAAGTGAGCAACACGAGCGACGTCAACAGTGGTCTTGATCTCGCAAAGGTGACGACCACGACCATCAGGGTAAGGGAAGTAGAACAACTGCCCCCCCTAGATATGCTCCATCTCGAAAAGTCGGAAAATCTGGGCACGAAAAGTGTAGAAATCGAGCCTCCTCGCCCCTTCTCCAACTTCACCCAGATACAAGTGTCGCAAAGAACCACCGTCGTAGCGATGGACGGAAACAAACCGCCGATCTCCCCGCTGGCATACTATTCTCCCCCCGTAATGGACCAAGAGAACGAACAAAAAGGGAAAAGAACGAACGAACGGCTGCGATTAGATGGAGAGGGAAAAGAACGAACGGCTGCGATTCATCCTCATTCCTATCCTAATAACCCATCCTCACGTGATCTTTTTCCAAAAACAAACTACATAATGACTAGTAAACACAAATGTAGCATATAAAATAGAATAACTCTCAACCCTCGTTACAGGTGCGATTGTTGTGTGTTATAAGTTTTTTGCATTTACCACATCGCCTTTTTGGTAGCAGTTTCACCGCAATTGAGATCTCCCTAGAAGACTTGATACGCTTGCCACTTCTTTTATTCTTAGCTTGCTCAGGGGGGAATACACTGACTTCAGTAGGTATACTTGTTCCAGCCAATGTCTCAACACTCTTCAAATTTGACATTTTGCTACCACTATGATTATCAACACTACAGTTTGATAGCATTTCCTTTTGCTCCTTCAAAAGGAGTGAAAATTGTTTCAAATTATCAGAATTGTCTTCTAAAAGACCCAGACAACAGTAGAAATTTGAAATCAACTCGCTCCTAATAACTTTCCTTTCTACCATTGAAGCACATTGATCAACCACAATGCCATCAACACTGAATATTGGGCTGATCGTAGCTGCCTTGGTCCAGCGTGCTAACACATACTTTCTTGAAATCTCATCCTTACCAAACACTACAAACATATGACGACGTGGCAAGCCAATTCATTGGAACATTCGACAACTACAAATAACTTCCTCTTCCAGGTATCGGTACATAACCTTGACTCCATTCAGGTCTTCCTCTTGTATACTGTAAATTGTAATCCCACTCTCTTGACTCATATGAACAATACAACAAGAGTAGCAAGCAACGCATATCTGTTTTTGAACCTCATGGAAAACAGACAGAGTATTTAATTCAGGTACCATAGTTTCACAGTCATGATTGAGTTTCGCTTGAGTGTGCCTTTGACTATCCAAAGCAGTTTCAAAATGCATTGTCAACTCCACAAGCCTATAATACCTATCTATGAAGTGCTCGAAGTAGCTGTTCACAACCTCTGAAATGGAAGTAGTCCTCAATAGCCCACCAAACATAATATCTCTAAAATATGCTGGGATCCAATAATGACGAATTGCAAATATATCATCAAACCACCGCTTATTATGGAAGGTGTATTCCTCGAACAACGCCAACCATTTATCGGATTATGACTTGCATTATGAGCAACTCCTCTTATGTTCTTGTCAATAACGAACCTAGATATGTTCTCCAACCATAGTGTGGTTTACGTCAAGGTGGCCCCATAACACCTTTTATCTTCATTCTCGCTATGGGATACTTGGCAAGGAAACTAACTTCTGAATCAACATCTTCTAACAGAAAAGTTGGAATTCAAATAACGAAGCATGGAACTTGCATCCCCTTCTTAAACTTTGCAGATGACACTTTAATCTTTGCAAATGCCAGTCATGAAAATATGATTTTCATTAAATCTATCCTTGACGACTTCTCTCTTAAGTCTGGGCTTTCAATTAATTACCATAAAAGTACATTCCAAACTTCTTGCAATATCTCTAGACAACAATCTCTCTCTCTTGCAAGTATTCTTAATTTACAGGTAACTCAATCAATGGAAAGATACCTAGGCATACCAATTATTCGAGGACGTGTTAAAAAAGAAATCTTTTCTGATGCTATTACGAAGTTGCAAAAGCAACTTGGAAAATGGAAGGGTAATTCGTTATCTCAAGCAAGTCGGTCAATTCTCATTCAATCTAATTTACAGTCTCAGGCTAATTACTTAATGCAGAGTTTTCTTCTTTCAAAGGGCATTTGTCAAGAAATTGATAAGATTCACAAAAAGTTTTTATGGAATCATGCTAGTCCTGCTCACCACCCACTCATTAGTTGGGATTCGATTTGCCAGCCAAAGTGTTATGGCGGCCTTGACCTTGAACTTTCTTACAATATCAACATAACAATGCAAATGAAGCTTCTCTGTAAAATTATTACGGACCCACAATCTGTATGGGTTCGCTTAATCTCAGAAAAATACTTATAAAACTCCAATATATTTGGCTATAGAAAGAAACCATCAGACTCTTGGTAATTTTCAAGACTTTTACAAATACGAGAACAATTTCGAAAAGGACTTTTCTGGCAACTTGGTAATGGTCTGCATATCAAGTTCTGGGAAGACCATTGGATTCCGAACCAAAACCTTTCAGAGTATGCTGGAAATCATGACCGTGGGACCACTGTCTTCGAATTTATAACTCCAGATAAGAAATGGAATCTAGGAGCTCTTCAACAAGTCCTCCCAAATCACTTGATCCCAAAAATCTTGGGTCTCTTTATACCGACTACTTTCACATAAGACAGACTTATTTGGTTCCCCTTGTCTGATGGCACATTTTCAGTAAAGAGTGCTCGTACATTACTTACTCATACACCCAACCCTCCTTGTTTTCCTACTTGGTTTTGGAAAACGGATATTCCACCAAAAATAAAAAAATTCTTATGGAAATGCTTTTCTGACTCTTTATCTACAACTGAGCGACTTAATAGGCACTACTCAAGAGTTCCATCTCCTTGTGTGCTATGCAATTTTCCTACTGAGGACTCTAACCATGTGTTTTTTGGATGTACTTTTACTTCTACGGCAATTCAGCTACTTCAAAGAATTATCGGTCGTACTTTCAATTTTCATATTACTGATGACTTCTACACAAATATGGAATCCTTTCACTCCACAAACAAAGATATTATACCTATTCTTTTCCTTTGGTGACATATCTGGATAGATAGGAATGCCATAATTTTCCGACATGTTCAAATTCAGCAAACGGTTAACCGTACATATGTCTCTTACACAGACTGGGTTTTAAGTTTATCAGAGGCTCGATGTTCTTCCTCCAAACGGAAACGGTGTAAGAGTTCTTCGCAATGGAGAAAACCACCTCCTAACTGTATAAAACTCAATTTTGATGCATCGGTTAAACAAAATATGTGTACAAGAATCGGTTATGTTTTTCGAAACCACTGCGGTGAGGTGATCTTCTTAGATCACAGGCAGATTCTCTGCTCCTCACCTATTAAAGCGGAAGCTGTTGTCGTTCTAGAATGCCTTCGTAGGGCTATTTCGCATGGCTATAAGCGAATAATTTTTGAAGGAGATAACTTTTCTGTTATTAATGCTATTCAGGATGTTTGGAAAATTCCATGGAAAATTTCAACAATAATCCAAGAAATTTGCACTTTGTTATCTGGGCTCGATTTTTTTCAGGTTCATCACTGCTTTCGTGAATTCAACAAAGCTGCTGACTTCCTGACAAGATCAGATATCTCACTTACTATCTTAAGGAGCTCTATTTTGGAGTGTCTGCGGCCTCATCAAGATTACACTCAATTACAAAGTTCTCGAGGTTTGAGTTCTAGTATTTCATCAAATTGTAAATCTTTTATAAAAATCATCCGTTATAATGATTTGATTATGTTTGTAAGAATACTCTCTGTTTGTCTGTTTTTGTTTTTTGTTTTTTAAAAAAGTTGGCCGTTGAAATGTTGTATGAGTAGATGAGCTTGGTCAATGATGGAAGAGATATGTTACGGTGCATTAAAGTGAAGCCGAGAGAGTTTTTCAACCACAGAAAGATTTTCCGAGAAGTAGCACTTGGGCGTTCATCTTCATCGGTGTCGATTACTGTAATTGGTGAGCGTTTTCTTTTCAAACCCTAGATTAAACATTGTTCCTCTACCGTGTAGTTCAGTCTGTGTCAAGTCCAATTCTTAGGTTTGATTTAATCAATTGAGGCACTTCGTTAATTTGTTCATACAATTAATTATACTTTTTTGCTGATTTGAAGTCAATTGACCTCCGCTGATCGGTTGATTTTCGATAACATGTTCATGTCAAGGATTTCTTAATTATAATTATTGCAGTGGTTGGTATTGGGGGACAAGGCAAAACTGCTATAGCTCGGCTGTTGTACAATGCAAAGGAAATTGAGGAGTTCTTTGAATTGCGACTATGGGCTTGCATAAACTATTTCTCGGACTTAAAGGCCCATAATTATGAATAAAAGGTGGCTGTAGCTCAGCTGTTTTTCTCTCTTTCCCTCCGCTCCCTTCAGCTGTTGTACAACACTCAGCGTAGGGAGAAAAATAGGCCCATAATTATCAAACAACAACACCAACCCATATTCAGCCCAAATTTCAAAACCCGACCCTCTTTTCTGCCCCGAATTGTTAATGCTACTTCTTCTCTAAACCCGAACGCGTTTTCAGCGAGTTGACCCAAACACCCAACATTTCATCGACCTATTTATGTTTACCATTTGGATTACAGAATATTATTTCTGGATCTCTCAGATCACCTACGATGACACTAGCTAGACCCTCTCACAGCCAAACTAACTGATTTCTATATCTCCCATGTCTAATAGCAGAAATGAGAAAACAGAGGAAAATGGGACACATTACTGTAGTTGGGTCATCAATGGCCAACGTGGAATCACGACTACAGTCGATGTTAAAGGAAGAAAAATTGGAAGGTTAGTTAATCCTTTATATTATCTTCATATGTTATTTCTACCTTAACTGTATAAAATTTCTGACCCGTGAATAATGAACTCGTTCCAGATTCAACGCCGCCCAGAGTCGGGATCATCATGGGCTCTGACTCTGATCTACCCGTTATGAAGGAGGCTGCTAGAATGTTGGACATGTTTGGAGTGCAACACGTACGAGGTATGTCCCGTGCAACAATACGTGACTTCAAATCCAGACAATCATTTCTCTAAATGTGCAGGTGAGGGTCGTTTCCGCGCACAGGACGCCAGAAATGATGTTCACGTACGCTGCATCTGCACGGGAGCGTGGTGTGCAGGTCATCATTGCTGGTGCTGGTGGTGCCGCCCATTTGCCAGGTTCGTTAACTTTTGTTTTTGATGCATAAGAAAGTTTGATAACCTTTTCAAGTCTTTCAGGTATGGTTGCTGCTTTGACGCCTCTGCCAGTTATCGGTGTTCACTGGATGGACTTGACTCCCTTCTATCAATTGTACAGGTGACTTCTCAACGAATATTAAAACACACTAGAATGATTATTAATTGATTAATCAACATCCACATGCCTAGAGGCGTTCCGGTTGCAATAAACAACGCAACAAATGCCGGTCTTTTGGCAGTCAGAATCCTGGGTGCTAGTGATCCTTCACTTCAAGCCAGGTAAATTTCATTCCCTCTCCTCTCATTAATAATTGCACTTCGTACTATCATAAAATCTTGCACATACAGGATGGCTCAGTACCTTGAAAACCAGACAAACGAAGTTTTGGACAAGGCGAAGAGGCTGGAGAAGTGTGAGAATACTCAAACCTATTCAATGAAAGAAGGAAGAACTGAATTCCATTAACAACGAACGAAGGAAGTACAAAATATCTCTCATCTCACTTTGTTTACTCTCATAATTCTGTTATAACAGAACTTACAAAACTAAACTCTCCTCTCAGATACAATCAGTATTACATGCCTATCATATACTCTCATATCCCCCCTCAAGCTGGACTTGGTGGAGCATCAACAAGACCAAGCTTGAAAGAGAGAAATTTATGTTGAACCTCACCAAGAGGTTTGGTGAAAAGATCAGCCAATTGTAGCTGAGAACAGATATGAGTAGTCTGAAGAAATCCCTCAGTAACACGTTCACGAACGTAGTGGCAGTCGATGTTTAAGTGTTTGGTATGTTCGTGGAAGACGGGATTTGCGGCAATGTGCTGAGCAACACGATTATCACAGTAAAGAGTAATAGGAAGCACAACTGGAACACCCAAATCTTTGAGCAAACCATGAATCCAGACTACTTCACTAGCTGTGTAAGACATACTACGATATTCTGACTCTGCCGAAGACTTGGATACGGTCTTTTGTTTCTTAGTCTTCCAAGAAACAAGAGCTTTGCCCAGAAAAACACAGTAGCCACTCAATGATCGCACAGAGAATTTACACGCACCCCAATCTGCGTCACTATAACTGGATACCACAAGGTCAGAATCAACTGAATAAAACAAGCCCCAATTCAATGTGTGCTTGAGATATCTAACAATATGCAAGGCAACTTGCATATGAGGCTCACGTGGACTGCTAAGAAATTGACTTAAGTGCTGAATCGAGTAGGAAAGGTCAGGTCTAGTAATGTTCAAATATAACAGTCTCCCAACAAGTCGTCGATAAGTCTCAGGTTCAGTGAGCAAAGCACCTTCATCAATGGACAAGTCAATGCCTCTGGGCAGAGGAAATGATGCTGGTTTACAATCCAACATATTCACATCACTTAAGATATCCAGAATATACTTTCGCTGATTAATGACTGTGCCTTTCAGAGATTTAGCAACCTCTAAACCAAGAAAAAATCTGACCATACCTAGATCTTTTATAGTGAAAGCCTCATGAAGACCTGCCTTGGTAAGAGAAATGGTGGAAATATCATCACCAGTGAGCAAGAGATCATCGACGTAGACGAGAGCAATGGCAATAAGGTCACCAGATTGTCTAACAAAGAGAGAATAATCCTGTTTGGATTGAACATATCCAAGCTTGAGAAGAAATCCAGTCAATTCAAGATTCCACTGTCTGCTAGCTTGCTTTAAGCCATAAAGAGAGCGTTGTAGCTTACATACCTAACCCTGTTGAGCCTTCAAATACCCTTCTGGAGGTGTCATATATACCTCTTCATCCAAATAGCCATGGAGAAAGGCATTATTGATGTCAAGTTGATGTACATCCCAGTGGTGAGTAGTAGATAATGCAAGCAACACTCGTACTGTGGCAAGCTTAGCTACAGGGGAGAAGGTGTATTTATAATCTTTGCCTTCTACCTGAGTGTAGCCTTTGGCTACTAATCTTGCTTTGTAACGTTCCACTGACCCATCTGGCTTAAATTTCACCTTGAACACCCATTTAGAGCCTACATCTTTCTTATCCTTAGGCAAAGAGGTGAGGGACCGGGTATTATTGGATTCAAGAGCAGCTAATTTCTTAGCCATGGCATCTTCCCAACAAGCTTGACCTCGAGCTTGTTTATAGGTTTTAGGCTCATTGATGGAACACATATTGCAAAAGGATGTAATAAAATCCTGAGAATAGTCATCTAAGTCAAAAATCTTAGTGACCTGGAAAGAACGTGATATAGAACCAGATGAAGACATTGTAGGACAAATATAGTCGTGTAGTTTCACAGGTTGAGTTTTGAGTCTAGTGGAACGTCTAGGTGGTGGTTGTGTAATAGGTGATGGAGTTGTAGTACTACCATCAGAGGAAGGCATGGGTAAAGGTTGTGTGTTGGTATGTATGACAGGAGGTGAAGTAGATAATAAAGGCTCATGGACCACAGGACAAAAAGGAGGGTCATTAGGTGAAGTAGATAAAGGTAATGATAAGTCAATGTCAACTGCAGGATTTACTAGGGGTAAAATAGTGTCAATGACACTAGTAGAAGAAGATAGAGGTGGAGAGGCAGACTTGAATGGAAAAATCTGCTCTTGAAATACCACATCACGACAGGTGAAAAAATATTTTTCTTCAAGGTCAAACAGTCTGTAGCCTTTCTGACCCATTGGATACCCCATAAAAGCACATCTCCGTGACTGAGATCCAAATTTATCCTTGACCATTGTACTAGGCCTGCCATAACATAAACAACCTAAAACACGCAACTCTGAATAGGAAGCTGACCTGTTGAACAAAATCTCAAAAGGAACTTGCCAGTGAAGCACGGAACTGGGAAGCAAATTGATGACATGTACGGCAGCTAAAACACAATCACCCAGAATTGTTTTGGAAGATTAGCATGAAGCCTCATAGCACGAGCTGTTTCAATGATGTGCTTGTGTTTTCGTTCGACACGGCCATTCTGTTGAGGGTTCCCTGGGACACTACGCTGATGAATGATACCCTTAGAGGCAAATAAAACCTGACAAGCTTGTTGCATAAATTTTGTCCCATTATCGCTCCTAATAACCTTGATCTTAGCCTGAAACTGTGTATCAACATAGGCTAAGAAAGAATGAATGAGATCCTTTACCTGATGCTTAAATTTGAACAAGTAAACCCAGGTGAACCTCGAACAATCATCCAAGACTGTTAAGAAATATGAGGCACCATAATGTGTGGGAATTTTATATGGTCCCCAAACATCAAAGTGAAGCAAATCAAAAGGCTTCAAAGCAATAGATTCATTCCTGGAAAAAGATTCTTTACATTGTTTGGCAAGAATACAACTTTCACAGGAAATTCGACCATCAGTAGCAGAGAATGGCAAGTGTAAATGCTGTAATTTGCTAACAGAACAATGACCTAAGCGTTCATGTAAGAGATTACACATCGACTGTGAAGTAAAACATGTGCTAGCCTTATTGGACAAAGTATGACTTTCAGTAGTTGGTGGTTGCCTGGATGCTTGCTGAAGAACAAATAGATCACCAACCCTATGGCCAAGAAGTATTGTAGCCTTAGTGATAGGGTCCTAAAAGGAGATACAATTAGAATCAATCTTGCCAATCAAACCATTGACATCAACCAAATTTGTCACAGACATCAGATTGTGCTTGAAACCAGGAATATAAAGCACATCAGAAAGCATCAAATTAGCACTGAGCAAAACTGACCCTATAGTCTCAACAACCATGACTGAACCATCAGGTAAGGCAACGCGCACATGCTTGTCTAACAATCTCTTACGACACAACAAAGCATAATCATATACCATATGGTCTGTGACCCCAGTATCAACTATCCAAGTATTAAGATCAAGAGTAGAACTAGCAGTTAGTGCAGTGGAATAAGGTAAAGTACCTGCAAAGTTGGAAGAACCACCGGAAGAAGATAGATTGTCATCACTGCGAAGCATCTTCACAACTTCCTTGCACATAGCAGAAATCAAGGTAGGATCCAAGGATGAGGCAGAAGAACCTCGAACATGAAAAGGAGTATCTGTCAATTCCACAACATTGGCTCGTTTTTCCTTGAACTTCCAATTGTCTGGATAACCATGAAGCTTATAGCATCTGTCTTTCGTGTGTCCTTTCTGATGACAATGATCACAAAAACGCTCAACACGAGGCTTTCTTGAATTGTCTCGTGGAAGAAAGTATTTCTGAAATTCTTGCTTATGTTTCAGAGACATGTTATTAACTGAGCAAGCAATACCGTCAGCATTTGAAGTCAAAGAGCTAGTAACAATCTTCTGGCGCTCGACTTGTTGGACCATATAATAGGCTTTGTTAACATTCGGCAATGGATCAGATGAAAGGATTGTACTACGAACAGTGTCAAAATCGTCCCTTAATCCCATCAAGAATTCAATCATCTTGTGACGAGCATCTTTCTCAACAACTTTCTGTAACAATTCACAAGAACATCTCATAAAAGCACCACATTCACACTTAGGAGGATCTTCCAAACTGGATATCTCATCCCAGATTTGCTTCAATCGAGAATAATATTCACCGACGGACTGAGAACCTTGTTCAATAGAACACAAAGATCGCTTGAATTGATATAATAGAGGACCATTAGCTTGACCATATCGCTCAACCAATTCATTCTAGAGTTGGAATGCATAATCAACACAAGTAAAAGTGTGTGAAATTTTAGAATCCATGGAGTTAAGGAGCCAGCATCGTACCATATAATCAGCGCGAATCCACTGCTGATAGTCATGAGCACCGAGAGTTGGACGACGGCAAGATCCATCAATAAATCCGATCTTGAACTTTGCTCCTAACGCCATCTTCACAGTACGACTCCAATTAAAGAAATTGAGGCCATCCAAACGCAAAGAAATCAATTGACTCCCAGGATGATCAGAATGCGAGAGCGCAAGGGGATCGGAAGCAACATTTACAGGAAAACCTTGATGATCACGACGATCATCCACAGAATTGTGATTACAACGACCACGGCGATCATCGCAATGATCTTCTCGATGATCATCTCGACGATCGTTCCACAAATCTGGATCGAGAGGATCAACACGAACTGAACGCGGAAGAAGTGGATCGGAATTGGGAACAACAGGTTCCATGGCAAAAGAAACGAAAGAAGAAATTAGTTTGGGTACACTCAAACCTCTGATACCATGTGAGAATACTCAAACCTATTCAATGAAAGAAGGAAGAACTGGATTCCATTAACAACGAACGAAGGAAGTACAAAATATCTCTCATCTCACTCTGTTTACTCTCATAATTCTGTTATAACAGAACTTACAAAACTAAACTCTCCTCTCAGATACAATCAGTATTTATACTCTGTATACATGCCTATCATATACTCTCATAAGGAGGTAGGATGGGAGGCCTATCTGAATCCATAACCGGATTCATCTGATTCGCGCCTTGTCCATTTTTGTAGAATCGGGTTTTTAAGACAGACCCGAATTAACGACGAGTCACACACACCAAACTGACCATAGACAACATTGTACTATTTCTAACCTGCGTTTGTGCCCTTTTCTGCTCGGGTTGAAAAGTGGCATTCTGTTATACCCAAATCAGCTTATTACATCACGAGTCTTAACCAAGTGATGGCTCTCACAATTGGAGATTTAATGTAACTTTTCAGCATTTCTGATGACTGTTTCCTTGCAAACTTTGGATTGCACGTCTAATTTCCTTTTCAGTCAGTTTCTGATACTTGTGGAAAAAGCCCAGCCGGCTTGAAAATTTTTACATTAAGAGTTGAACATTTACCGACTAATGATCATAATTTGCTTGCATGATTAATGGGTCTACTACTTCCATTTGAATTAAACCAACGTTGATTGCCGTTATAATGTAATGATTTGAGCATCAAATAATTTGGGATCTGCTTTTTTTTAGCTTCCACTAACCCTTTGTTTGGAAGTGAGTATTTGAAGGAAAAAGGAGAATGGGAAAGGAAGGGAAATTAATAGATGTTGTTTGGCTGGATTATTGAAAGAGATTTAAGAGTAAGTTGGGAGAAAGAAAGAGAAAATAAACTAGAGATTTGGGGGTAAATCAATCCCTTTTATTTGGGTGGAATTTGGAGGGATTTCTATTTATTAACAATATTAAAAAAGGAAAAATAAAAATTAAACTCATCCAATTCACATTTTCTTTTACTTTCCCCCACTTCTCCAAACAACATTTTTAAAATTCTATTATTTTCTTTCCACCTTAGCCAAGCAATATTTTTAAAATTCTTTTACTTTCCCCCACTTCTCCACACAATGTCAACCAATTGAGTTGCAGCCCAATTGGTTGACATTGTGTGGAGATCCCACACTTTGTCCAAAGGGTCGCGAGTTCGATTCTCGCGGCCAACCCCCAGCAAGAAAACCCCTTGTATATGGTGGGGAGAACGATGGGCCTGCAGGCCCTCCCACTGGTGAAGCCTGCATGGGCCCCAGTGGCTATTGAGTGGCAGAGAGAGCCATGATGAATCGGACAGGTGAAGCCCAAGTCACGCACCTGATCCGAGCCATGTTATATCCCTGTTACACCTGGGCAAAACCGATGAAATTGGAACCCTAATCGGTGACGAGCATTAAATCCTTGGGTGAAATTGGAGCCCTAATCACGTTCGACATTGGAGATTTGGGTAAAATCGGCGAAATTGGAGCTAAGCTTGGGCAAATTTGGTGAACTCGACCAACTTCATTGGAAGACTTTGAGCCTAGCTAGGGCAATCGGTGAAGTCGTGCAATTTCTTGGGAGAAATCGTCCTTGACTGGATAGAAGGTCAAAGGAAGTACACAATATTTTTATTGTTGTTAGCTGAGAAGCAAACAATTTATTGTTGTGCCAGTGGTAGATATGATAATTCATTTTAGACTTCTAAGCGCAAGCTCGGCTTCCTCAACGGTAGCATCACCAAACCGGCGGATGACTCCTCGACCATTGACGATTGGTGGAGTGTCAATTCCATGTTGATTGGCTGGATCACCCAGTCCGTTGACCCGTCTCTTCGGTCATCCCTCACATACCCGGAGACTGTCAAAGAACTCTGGGACGACATGCACCAACGCTTCTCGGTTGGTAATGGACCACGCATCCTACAGATTCGTTCGAATATTGCCCAGTGTCGACAAAGCGGTCAAACGGAAGCTGCCTATTACGGCACCTTGAAGAAGCTTTGGGACGAACTCACAACTTACGTTCCTCCCGAGTCTTGTTCATGCGGCAAGTGCTCCTGCGATATATCCTCCAAACTCAATCGTGCTCGCAACGCTGAACGCCTGCATCAATTCCTCATGGGTCTCGACGATGATGCCTTCGGCACACTTCGGTCAAATGTTATGGCTCAGGAACCACCATCCCTACTCAATCGCGTCTACTCCCTCGCAATTCAGGAGGAGCGTCACAAGACAGTGATCAAGGACCGAGAGGTGAAAAGCGATGCTATGGCTTTTTCCGCACAGTCCGGGACGACGCCATCACCTCGCCCACCGTCTTCAGATCAACGGTCCTCGAACCGCCCCCAATGTACTCATTGCGGTCGGTTCGGTCACGACATCATTAAATGTTACAAACTTCATGGCTTCCCCGACGGTTGGGTCCCTCGTGGTCGCGGCTCCTCTAGCACACAATCTGCACCTTCCCCGAATCAGGCAGGCAGAGGACACGGGCGTGGCTCTCCTGGCGCCGCCAATGCAGCACAACAGACCTCTTCTGGCACAAATCCGAGCACGATCACTGGACAAGACAAGTCTGCGTTCGGCTGGGCACTCTCATCCGATCAATGGAAATATGTCCTGAATATGCTGTCCACTATGGCAAACAAATCCGAGTCTGCTGACACTGAATCGGGTAAGCCAAATTCCTGGATTTTAGATACTGGTGCCTCCTTTCATATGACGGGAAATCGCGAACTTCTCCATGATATCGTCTCCATCTCTCCTGTCACGATCAAGCTTCCCGACAACCGGCACACCAACGCCCTTCATGAGGGCTCATTGATTCTCTCCCCTGATGCGCGCATTGATCACGTTTTATTGATTCCTTGTTTAGATTGCAATCTCATATCCTTTGCTTAACTCGCTATTGATACAAAATGTGTTGTCACTCTGACAGATAAATTGTGTGTCATTCAGGAACGCACTTCGAGGATGGTGATTGGTGTGGGTGAGCAACGGGGAGGGGTCTACTGGTTGCGCACAATGGGCTCTATGGCTCGAGCTTATCACACGTCAGCTTCGTCGGCCTCCACTTCTGTGTCACTCTGGCATCAACGCCTCGGGCATCCGTCTTCTACTGTTTTGTCGTCTCTTTCTTTATTTCGTAGGTCTAGTATTATCTCTACAGTTGCTCCTTGTGATGTTTGTTTTAAAGCCAAACAATCTCGCGCTGTATTTCCTGTAAGTTCCAATAAAGCAGAAAGTTTATTTCTGTTAATCCATTGTGATGTTTGGGGACCCTATAGTGTGCCATCGTCATCCGAGGCTTCCTATTTTCTGACAATTCTAGATGATTATTCCCGCGCTTGTTGGGTCTATCTCATGACCTCCAAGAAGGACGTTCCGGCTTTGGTCCGACAATTTTGTGCCATGGCTCGCACACAGTTCAACCGCAATGTCCAGCGGTTTCGTACTGACAATGGCACAGAGTTCCTCCCGCTGCAATCCTTCTTCGCGGATCAGGGCATCCTATCTGAAACCTCGTGTGTCTACACGCCACAACAGAATGGCCATGTCGAGCGCAAACATCGTCACCTCCTAAATGTGGCTCGCGCTTTGCAGTTCCAAGCGTCTCTCCCTATCTCTTACTGGGGAGAGTGCGTTCTCACCGCCTGCTACCTCATCAACCGGACTCCAACGCCCATTCTGCAACATCGCACTCCATATCAGATGCTTTTCGATCATGAACCCACATATACCCATATTCGGGTTTTTGGGTCTCTTTGCTTTGCGTCTCAACAACCTCGCCCCAATGACAAGTTCGCCTGCCATACTCACCGATGTGTCTTTTTGGGGTATTCGGTCGGCAAGAGAGGTTGGCGGGTTCTTGATCTTGACACCCAAACTACGTTCATCTCCCGTGACGTGGTCTTCTTAGAGCATGAGTTCCCGTTCGCATCACCGCACACAACGCCGACTCCATCTCCTCAACCTCCATCACCAGCGATCTACGACGATCTTACTAACCCAGCACCTGCAACAGAGAGTTCGGTCTCGCCGTCACCGGGGCTGCATACTGATGCGGTTCCACCCTCGTCGCCCCCTTCTTCCCCACCTTCTTCGTTGGTCGACAGGGGGAGCGTCGAGGCCGACGCCGCGGAGACCGACCAGGCATCTACCGACGTCAGACGCAGTACTCGACCGCGCCAGACCTCTGTGCTTCTTCGCGACTATGTTTGCAACACGATTCGCTCATGTGCACCCCTCTCCTCTGCTACGCCCGCATCCACACCTTCACCGTCCTCAGGTAAGCAATATCCCATCGATGCTCACGTCTCTTATACTCCATTTTCTGCAAACAATGTGTAGTTTCTTGCCGCTGTCACGGCCGGGACCGAACCGACCCAATTTCAAAGAGGCCTCTCGGTACACCGAATGGCGCACTGCGATGAACGATGAGCTTGCCGCATTGGAGCGCAATCACACTTGGGTCATCTCAGATCTTCCCCCCGGCAAGAAAGCAATTGGGTGCAAATGGGTGTATCGCATCAAGTATAAATCCACCGGCGCCATAGAGCGTTACAAAGCTAGGCTCGTAGTTGTGGGCAACCGACAAGTAGAAGGCATTGACTACCACGAAACATTCGCGCCAGTTGCAAAGATGGCGACGGTCTGAGTATTTCTTTTTGTTGCCGTCATCCGTGATTGGGAGTTGCACCAGATGGACGTGCACAATGCCTTTCTTCATGGCGACCTTGATGAGGTTGTTTACATGTCTCCACCGGCTGGCTACACCGCCGCTCCTCCAGGCAAAGTGTGTCGCCTTCAGAAGTCCCTGTACGGCCTGCGCCAAGGACCACGAAATTGGTTTGCCAAATTGGCTGCAACTCTTCGTGCCTTTGGCTTCTGTCAGAGCTATGTCGATTACTCCCTCTTCACTCTTCAACGTCACAACATAAGTCTTTACGTCCTCGTCTATGTAGATGATTTAATTATTACAGGGAGTAGTCCTTCAGCCATCTCGACCTTCAAGACGTAATTGAGTCGCTGCTTCCACATGAAGGACCTTGGAGCTCTCAAATATTTCCTTGGTCTTGAGGTCGCTCGCAACTCCACTGGCATCTATCTCTCGCAACGCAAGTATGCCTTGGAGATCATCGCTGAAGCCGGCTTGCTCGGGTCTAAACCGTGCGACTCTCTAATGGACCATAATCACAAACTGGCGACGGCAACTGGTGCTGCACTTGATCGCCCCGAGAGCTACCGTCGTCTTGTCGGCCGTCTCATCTACTTGACGATCACCCGTCCTGACCTTTGCTTTGCTGCCCACACCTTATCTCAGTTCATGCAGCACCCGCGTACGGACCACTGGCATGCTTCTCTCCGCGTTTTGCGGTTCTTGAAGAGCCATCCAGGTCAAGGATTATTCCTCTCTCGGGATAGCTCCCTGCAGCTCTCTGCCTATTGTGATTCCGATTGGGCGGCGTGCCCACTCACTCGACGATCTGTTTCTGGGTTCTTTATTCAGCTCGGTCGCTCCCCTATCTCGTGGAAATCCAAGAAGCAGCCGACGGTTTCCCGATCGTCAGCTGAGGCCGAATACAGGTCTATGGCCGTCACTTGTTGTGAGTTAATCTGGCTCAAGTCTCTCTTACGCTCGCTCGGTGTCCCTCACACCACTCCAGTTCGGTTATTCTGTGACAGCCAGGCAGCCCTCCATATTTCCGCAAATCCAGTTTTTCATGAGCGCACAAAACACATAGAGATAGATTGTCATTTCGTGCGTGATCTAGTCCTTGCTGGCAAAGTCGTCACCTCCCATGTGTCTACAAGCCAGCAACCAGCAGATATATTCACCAAGGCTCTCACAACGCCTCAGTTTACTCATCTGTCATCCAAGTTGGACATTCTGGACCTCCATGCTCCAACTTGATGGGGGTATTGGAAGTTACTAGCGTATCTTATCTTTAGGAAACAATATCTTGTTAGATATTCTCTTTATCTTTTCCTTGTAGATAGGATTATAATCATCTATATATTTAGCTCTTGAGAGGCTTAATAAACAAGAGAAATTATCCTATTCTATCTCGTTTCATGAGCCAAAGAAAAAGAAAAGGTATGCAAAATTTAAGATTATTCCAGAAAATTAGACTCACAAATCCAGAGTACTGGACCATTATTTACTCAATAATTTTCCCCACTTGAATAAGAACCAAATGAACACCCCTCATTGAGGTGTATGAATAAAAATTTGATGGCGAATTCATCAACAAATATGAGGGTTTTATGTGCGAAAAAACCAAGAACATTTTAGTTTTAATTTATATACATCACAAGCGATGTAAGGACAATTAATTGTATATAAAACTATGATTGCATTAAGGATATAAATTTGAAAATATTTTCAATAAAATGGATAAGTATGTTATTCGGGGGAGTCCAGCCAATGACTACCAAGCTTGATTTATATACATCACAAGTAGGGATGCACAAAAATGGACCGGACCGGAAACTCGGATCGGACCGGACCGGAATTTTTCGGGTCGGTCCAGGACCGGTTTATTATCGGTCCGGTCCACGGGTCATGATTTTTCATAAAACCGGGTTCCGGGTCGGGTCCGGGTCGGACCGGAAAATTCCGGTCCGGACCGGATTGGACCGGATCTTTAAAAAAATATATATATACCCAGTTTAACTGTTTAAGACTACTAAACACTTATTGTATTTTTGATTATCTTTGTGTTTTCGTTTAATACACTATTTTGTTGAAGGATTTTAAAAGTTTTTCCCACTAATACATTATCTATTTAGACTATTTATATTACTTTATTAATTGTAATGAGATTATGATGAACGTTTAGCTTAATATGCAATACAAATAATCAATTATTAAATTCAAAGTTTCAAACAAGTATATCATAGACTCGTTGTAATAGAACCGAACACGGTCGGACCGTCAACACGATGGACCATTATACCCTAAAAATGACAATCCGGGTTTCCGGTCCGGGCCATGGACCGGACCGGAAAAGGACCGGACCGGATAGATCGGGTCCGGTCCGGTCCACGGGTCACTTTTTTATAAAAAACCGGTCCACCGGTCCGACCCGGACCGAAGAACTCCGGTCTGGGTCGGTCCGGGTCGACCCGGTTGTGCATCCCTAATCACAAGTGATGTAAGGAATACTTATTTATGAACTTTGAATTCACCATTGCATCAAGATTTTGTTTGTTTGAAGTGGATTATTTTTATTTGTTTATAATTAAGAAAATGGATAAGTATGTTATTCAAGAGGAAGTCAATTTCATGTATCGAGTCTTAAAATGTTGATATAAATATGGATGGATCGACGAGCAAAATATTGAGTTTTCTTTAAGTGTTTTAGCCCTCTTGCGAGAATTTCTGTCTCCGCAACTGACGGGAAGACCCTCTTCCAGACTTGAATGAAGAGTAATGACTGCAAAGCTTGCTTGGTCACTGAACATGGTGAATTCAAAGCTGAGAAAGAGGTCACTAACGACAAGAAATCATGGAGTCTGATAACTACAAGGGTATGGTTCAAAGCTTCTATGGTTATCAACACTGCTCTTGACCATGAGGATGTCACTAAACTCATGTCATGCACAACTGTTAATGCTAAATGGGTTGCCTTGGAACATATGAAATGGGTAGTCTAGATCTTTGTGAGGGTCACCATATCCAAGCTATGAGGGACTTCTACAACTTTGCTATGGTTGAAAGAGAAATTGTTTTCTCCTACCAATCTCGCTTTGAGGCAATTACAATTCGCCTCACAACACATGAAATTATTGATGAAGAAGTCCTAAGGAAAAAGTCATTGTTATCGTTGAAGGCTTGTCTCCCAAGTACAAGCTTACTAAAGGCTTTCTGACTAAGAATCTTGGAACACTCTCATTGACTCTTCATAAGGTGTTTGGAAAGATCACTAATTATGAAGTACATGGTCAAGTTATGAAGGATAAGCCCAACAAGACCATCTCTCTCAAGGTTGGCGAAGTTGTGAGTCTCATTGAAAATGACAGAGATAAAGACTTGGAAGATGATATGGATGAACATAATGCTCTCCTCGCCAAAGGTACGAGCTTTGTATGAGTACTTTGTTAGAGTTTCTTATTTACTTGTATTGTTAGGGTTATTACACTTGTATAAAAGTCTAGATTGTTGAGAAACTGTGTGTAACTAGATCAAATTCTTGACTTGTTTGATTGTGTAACTTTAATTAATAGTACAAGTAAATCGTCTAAATTCTACTAGGCTAAAACCTAGAGTTAGAGTTTTTTTTTATTAACTAGTTTGTTAAATGAGTTTTCTTTCCAACGAAATGTGTGATTGTTACTTTATTGAATTATTACTTTCGGTTGCCCAAGATACAACTAATTGTTCTTTGTCTAACACACTTACAATTCAACAAAATTTGAACAAATCACTATTATTCTATAATTTTCATCTAATCACTCTAATTAATATCATATCAAAGATGCGGATCCGGTAAAAAAAGACGCTTAGATGAAAACGTGAGAATATGCATATATATATACAAAAAAATCATGCACATCACACGATGCATGTGTATACAATTTTATTTGTATGTGCATGATTTTTCACTTATACATAATCACATATAGTAAAAAAATATATGCATATACATGCAAGAATATATACACATCAAGATGTGTGTATAGATTTTTGTCAATATATGCATGAATTTCTACCTATTAAAGTCATACACATGAAATCATAAATCTATGCACATTCAACATTTTCACATTCTCACTTAAAGCGTTCATTCTCACATTAAGGGTATGTTTGACAACTAGGTTATAAACTAGTTTTTTGTTTATAAACTATTTTTTTACACGTCTTTTTAGTATGAGTGTAACGTTTTTCGAAAAATAAACAGGTTATAAACAATAAACAGTTTATAACCTATTTTGCAAACAAACCCTAAGCTTTTCCTGTAAATAACCATCCCATGATTAAATTAATCTTAACGACTTTAGTTTTTTCACACAAAGAAAAACATTCTCACAATTATTTTACGTGAGTGTAATTTTTTCACGTAATAAGACAAATTTTAACTTCCTTACAAAATAATTATACAAGCAATTAATCAACCAATCGTTATAGTACAAAAAAAGAAGATGAAGTGTGGCGGGGTAACCAAAATGATAAAAGGAAGGACCAGGTCCAGTTGTGTATAATTGACGTGAAATGTTGAGAGAATTGACGTGATTTGGTTGGGGCAGCATTCGGTAACATAACGATTTGTACTTATACACTATAGACTATAGACTATAGTATATGTGATATGCTACATGTATTGTAATTTAAGCTTGTCACTGTTTGATCATGTGTTGATTTGGCCTCTGTACTGGCGCCATTTATTGTCGACATTTACTTATGCAACAACTTTTTCCGATCCATCGCCTTTTGCTGCAACTTCACAAGCGTTGAAGATTTCAACTTCTCAACCAGAGAGGAATGTCAATTTGGGAAACGACAGAAAGTAATTAAACAAGTTAGTGGTGCAAATTAGGGTATCGTTTCGTCTAAATGTGGGACTCCGTGACTACTCTCTCTGGAGTACATTAAAGAAGAAATCAAAGTTTTTCTATAAACGTGAGCCAAATGACTTATATGTATAAGTTCAATTTCATAAATATTCTTCACAAAAAATTCAACTTTCAATTAAGAGCTCAGCACCCTCAACTTCCCTTTACAACCGATTTTCCATGAAATAAATTTTAATTAATTAATTTGATGTATAAACTTGAGGCACTGTAAGCAAGAAATTTACAATTTGGTATATCTTCAGCAGTAAATAACTCATCAATTTGAATTTTACCAAAAAAAACTCATCAGTTTGAATATAATGGTAAAAAAGAGTTTGTGAAACAAGTCATACATTTAAGCAAATCAAGTAATAGCCCCCTCATTCGACAGTATATATTGTTTTAGTCTTTTATTTTTGTAATAATTGTTGTTTTTAAGTTTTAGATAATAATTCATAGGTGAGTTATGAGTTATATTATTAAAATCATATATATTAATATTTAAAAAAATATCTTTACATATAGATTAGAAATGAGATAGTAATTAATACTTCTATTTTATAACTTTTTGAAGTTGTTTATACTGTTTTACTTAATAATTATATTTTTTAATAGTAGTGTAAAATACTACAATGACATTTTTTTATTAAATAAAGGGAGTATTTGAAAATAAACAATTCATGTATTTTAAATAAACAAACGTCACTTCTATTATTTAAGGATCTGGTATTCTGGTGGATTTTGCACCTATATATGTATTTTCATGTATATAATAATTAGAAGATTCAATGACATGTAAAACATGTTTCTTATATAAAATCTGAATTTTTTAAAAATATATTATAATTAAAATTGGAGTAATTTTACGCGACCGCTAAATACGCTCAAAGTTTCTTTTCTTTACGCTCAAAAGACTCACGCTTACGGAAAGCGGGTGCGAGACTGAATCCACGCATATGAAAAACGGGAGCGAACAAATGATTTAGGGAATCCGATTTTTTAATGTCACGCAGCCGCAAAGCGGGAGCGTGACATTTTGTGGGTTAAGTAAATAATGTCCCTCACCCGCAAAACATTCAAACATACATAGAACCTTTGGAATTGGAATAAAGGCCTTTCAACTTGGGGCTCAACTGGAATAACAGAAACCTTTGCACTGCTACCTGGATTATACTTGAGGATTGCAGCTGCATAATCCCAAATTCTGCCATACTGTTTTGGAGCATATCCTTGTGTCTGTAAAACAGCCCTAACTCTATCCCTCCATCCCTGGGAATAGGAAATAGTCACACCATGTTCTCTCTTGACTGTCTGAATGAATGTCTTCACCCTCCACTTAGAATCAGTCCTGTAGTGCTCAAGATACTGCTCTGCCAACCAAACTGAAGTAACCTTTGTGTTTGTATCTTGCCACCCACAATCATGTCATGGCACAAATGATTTTAACTGAAAGCTTCCATCTGGGCCCATCCTTCTTGCACAAGCTTTAAATGGACACAAGCTTTTCTTACAGACACACACTATCCTTCCATGGACATAGGGACAGTCACACTTGTTCTTACAGTATGCAAAGATTTTTTTTCTTATCATTATGCAAGTAATAATAGTCAAATCCATTTTCAAGAGCATACTGCCTAAGTGCTTTTCTAAATATTTCAAATTCTTGACTTATTTGATTGTATAACTTTAATTAATAGTACAAGTAAATCGTCTAAATTCTACTAGGCTAAAACCTAGAGTTAGAGTTTTTTTATTAACTAGTTTGTTAAATGAGTTTTCTTTCCAAGGAAATGTGTGATTGTTACTTTATTGAATTATTACTTTCCGTTGCCCAAGATACAACTAATCGTTCTTTGTCTAACACACTTACAATTCAACAAAATTTGAACAAATCACTATTATTCTATAATTTTCATCTAATCACTCTAATTAATATCATATCAAAGATGCGGATCCGGTAAAAAAAGACGCTTAGATGAAAACGTGAGAATATGCATATATATATATACAAAAAAAATCATGCACATCACACAATGCATGTGTATACAATTTTATTTGTATGTGTATGATTTTTCACTTATACATAATCACATATAGTAAAAAAATATATGCATATACATGCAAGATGATGCGGGGATTAGCCGCGAGTGGCCCGATCTAGACGTCAAGGACTCGATTGAAGGTGGAGATAGAAAAGAGACAACAAGAACACAAGAACAAGTTAGCAAAATGATAAATGAAACAAGAACAAAGAAAGGATATAGGAATAACCGAAAGATGCAATAGAGAAACCATTGGCATACAAGTGACACCAAGAACCAAACCAATGTGCACAAACGACCCTTCCTTCTACAATCCCACACAACGATGGACGTATCCAAAGAGCATGAGAAGGAGGCGAGTGAAGCCTACAAGCACCAAGATCATAGAAGAAATTAACACAACGCAAAGCAACCTAGCAAGATCGAATCAACACTTGAGCAAAACTCCATGGGAGCTCTCAATCTTCATTAAGCTTAAAGCAAATGTTCATGGCTGGAAAAACTGAGTAAAATGACATCAAAAGTGGCCTTAAATAACCCTAAGGGGTCGGCCCACATAAGCCCAACAAGGCTTCACTAAAGGTTCAAAAGTAAACAAGACAAAAAGGGCTAAAAACACACAACTCGGCCAAACACTCCCTGATCCGGCCGAGTTTGGTGGACCGAGTCAGGAGACCCGCCTTGACTGAGAACAACTCGGCCTGGACCCGGCCGAGTTTGGTGGGCTGGGCCGAGTCAGGGTCAAAGCCTTCATCTTTCGCGGAGACAGTTTTTGGCCTAACTTCAGAAGGTTCGTTCTCTCTCGTCCTTGGTCGGAATGGAGTGATTCCAACGCCCAGAGATAGATCTTGAAGTCTAGTTTCACGCCTAAAAATTTGAGAGTGATCGGAGTTGGGAATCAGAAGATATGGCACTTTTACTGAGGGGTCGCTGAAAGTTCCGGAAAGGAATTCAACGAAATGATTGTTGTGGGTGTTGGTGGTCTTCGTTCCCCCGCGCTTGGCTTGAAAGGTCACCAAGGTCCGTAGCATGGGCTCAGTGAAGTTCTCGACGAGGGTGGGCTCCCTTGAGACGTGAAGGCTAACCAAGTTCTCGAGTTCCTCGTGCATACGCTTGGCTCGAGCCCTTTGTGAGTAGACCATTTCCTTCCTCAATGGCTTGGCTCGAACCCTTGTGAGTGAACCATATTTCTTTGTGTGTAACTTGGGTGAAGCCTCGGATGCTCCAGCATCATTCTCCCTTTCTTGGAAAGGATTCGTCCTCGAATCAAGCATGTCCATGTCTTCGTCTTCCTTCCGCAAAGGGTGAACCAATTCAGCCACATGTGGGACGTCTTGATCGCCTGGTTCAAACGGCACTTCTCCGGACTCCAACTTTGAGTAGCTCACACACTTCACTTCTTGGCCTGAAATCAAAGCACTAGAGACTCCATACAACTCCACAACTTGGTCAATAAAAGGGTTAATCACATAAGATGCATTATGAAGTCTAGGGTATGCAATGAATTCATCTTTCTTAGAGGGATTAGTCATAACAACAATGGCAAAATAAGGTCCTCTATCATGTGCACACAATTGTAAGAATTTAAGCATAAATCTTCCAATGACTACATGATATCCAAACAAGCATGCACACACTATTCCACTCTTCTTCCTAGACCGATGTACATGCTTAGTGACGCAAGGATCAATATAACACACATGTATGGACATAAAGATCATATTATGAACAAGGTGTATTCCACAAAACAGGTATTGTGCCATAGAACTTTGGTGTATGCATGAGTACCTCGTTCTACAATCTAAAATAGACTTAAGCACATGAGATTCTCTTTCCCTAGGAAACAATTCATATTCAAGCAAAGGGGAAGGAATACGAAAAGTAGAGACAAGTGATACTTCCCTTAGATGTCACTAGTGGAAAAAACACTTTTTGAGGCTCCCTTTTAGAGGCGTACATAGTTCAAAATGCCTCAACAACGACTTAGGCAATCACTTTTTTTGGTTTTTGAGACGGATAATTAATTTATACGCCTCAAAAACATCTTTTGAGGCAGGCAAATTAATATACGCCTCAACAAGTATCCGAAAAAACATTTCCCGCTAAAGTATTAGAGGCGGGTCAGGGTAAGGCCCGCCTCTAATGCTAACTAATTGAGGCGGGTGAAGTAGCCCGCCTCAATTAAAGCTTGTTGAGGCGGGCCTCTTAAAGCCCGCCTCAACAAGTATGTCCAATAGAGGCGGGCATGTAAGGCCCGTCTCTATTAGACCATTACTCGGCTGAGTCGTAATACTTATAGAGGCGGGCGTGTTAGGCCCGCCTCTATAAGCTCAACCCTAATTAAAAAAAAACAGCTGCGAGCACCTTCATTTTCCTCTTTGTATCCTCCTCTCCGTCTTCAATTCGTTCGTCCCGAGCTCCGACTTCATCGATCTCCTCCGTCTTCCCTACTTCATCGATCTCCTCCGTCTTCCCGACTTCATCGATCTCCTTCGTCTTTGCCGAGCTCCGTCTTCCCGAGCTCCGACTTCATCTCCCTTCGCGAGCTCCCTCTAATACTCCCTTCAACAAGTATCAACAACGCACTCGAGGTTTCACCAAAACGAGCTCCCTTCAACGCACTCGAAGCCAAGTCAGGTATTATTTCAGATTTATACGTGTTAATTTGTAATGTTGACATTAGTGTGATTTTATTTTACATAGTGAAAAGTAGCTTTTGGATTTTGGACTTCACTTTGGAAGATACACCTTTGATCCTGAATAAAACTAGTATAAGAAATACTTCTTACTAGTCTTAGTAACATAATGTACTAATTGGAAGTCATTTGTGTACCATAATATGAGTTTCTTTATATGTAGGATGGTGTTGTACTAATTGAAATACTTCTTACTAGTCTTATGAGACTTTTTCATGGTAAATCACTTTACAGTAGAAGATGTGTATTCATTATCAAGCAAGAAAAAAACAAAGTCTCATAATCTATGTATTATAATGTATTGAGGATGTAATATACTAGAGGATCACATTTTTACGGTTTATTAATTTAATAAGTGAAAAGGAAAGCTATATAAATAAAGCAAAAGTGAAAAGAATCACATTCTTTATTTAATTGGTGAAATGACATTCTGCAGGCTGATAAGGGCATTGCCTTGAAGGATCGATATTGGGTCAAGGTAATACTTCTACCCTAATTCCTTAGGCCCTTGGCGGGATAGAATTCATAATTTAGGCCCTTGGCGGGATAGTTGAGTTTGTATTTTTTCTTGCTTGGTTGTGTATTATTATCTATTTAGGCCCTTGGCGGGGTAGTTACTAGAAATGAGTATTTAATCTTCCTTGCATGTTATTTTGCATTTATTACTAGAAATGAGTCATCCTTGGATGTACGTTGACCATACTACGACACAATACTTGAGTGGGGTTGAGGAGTTCATTAGATATGCTTTAGCACACCAACGGAGTACGAAAGCCGAAAAAATCTATTGTCCATGCCGTGATTGTAAGAATATAAGGCGGTTAGATGATATTGATGAGATTGATGATCATTTATTTCGTCGTGGTTTCAAACAAGATAGCACATGGCCGGTTCTTCTAGCGATTTATAATCTTCCTCCATTGATGATGTTGTGGATGAAGATGAGTATGACGAGTATGATGACACACCCTTGTTATCAACTGTTGTTCAACCATTACCGGAGGAGAAAGATACAAATAATACTAATCATATCCGTACAGATCATAGGGAAGGAATATGGGTTACAAATCATAAATGAATAAGATGAGGTAATTTATTGACAAGTAGATTTAATTGCATTATAAATTGTCTTCCTTGGATTTTTTTTGTGATATGTACTCATATGCTTTTTCGTTGATATGTACGCTGCGAAAAAAATTGAGATTGCTGCGGAAAAAAAAAATAACTTACTGAAAAAACAAAGGGAAAACAGAGGCTGACTCGGCCGAGTTCTGGGCCGAGTCAGCCTCTGTTTTCCCTTTGTTTTTTTCATAAAGTTAATTTTTTTTTTACAATAAGTTAATTTTTTTTTACAATAAGTTATTTTTTTTACATTTAGGTAGATTTTTGTGTGTGCTTGTTGCAGGAATTCTAGCCACTATGTCTAACGAAAGTGGAAATGCTATTCTCCCTACCCAAGGGGATCATGAATCACAAGGTGTTAGCGCGATTACACAGATCGCTAAAGGGCGTGGTCCGTCAAAAGGAGTTCAAGTAAAAAAGCCTATGCACCTTGAGTTTAATGTCCCTAATGGCGAGTGGTCGAAAGAATATGGAAAGCAAGTTGGGAGTTGTGCTCAAAGAATTAATATTAACGAGAAAGAATACCGAAAGATAGATGAGCAGACGAGGCAAGGGTTTTGGGAGGAGACCAATGTATAATGACATTTTAAATTGTTTTAAATATATACTATATTAACAATTAATCTAACTTATTGTAAAAATCCACAGCTTATGTTCCACATCATTGAGGATGTAGATAAATCAAGGGAAAAATACTTTCATTCTTGTGTGGCAAAACGATTTAGAGATTTCAAGAGCAAGTTGGTGCGTCGATGGATAACTAAGAAGCAAAAGCCGTCGAAATATCCTACAAACAAGATGCCTTGGGAAATCTACCACCACATTACAGAGGCTGATTGGTCAGTTTTTCTTAAAGAATATTACAAGCCGGAGTCATTGGTAATAATGTTATTTCTTTTTACTATTAAAGATTTCTAGTCAGCGGAAATCGTTGGTTATAAATCTATGTGCCTTTTGACAGGCTCGTAGTGAGAAAGCAAGGGCAAGTGCAGTATTAAACAAGAATCCTCATCTCACCGGCCAGGCGGGTTATATTAGAAAACGACCCGAGTGGATAAAAGAAGGACGACTCCCATCGAAAGCAGCTTTATCTCTGTCAAGTAGCTCCTCAGTGAACTCATCGGTTCCTAGAGCTAGAAAATATAGATCAAAGGAGTGGGTTTTGGCTCATCAAGTTCGAAGTAAGGATGGAAAGTGGGAAGTTAACCCGAACGATAAGGAAGCCGTAGAAATTGCAAGAAAAGTTGTAAGTACTGCTTTTTTAATGAATATTTACTTAAATTGACTTGGAAATATGAACTAATTTATACTTTCCTAATTGGCATTATAGGAGGAGTATATCGAAGAAGAAGAAAAAGAAAACCTTACTTTCGAGGATGATGAGGATGCCCTCACCAAAGCTATTGGGAAAAAAGATCATCGTGGCCGTGTCAAGGCAATAGGTGGAAATGTTGGTTATAGAGTTGCTTTCGGTCCAAGAGAACGACGGAGAAGATGTTCTAGTGAAGCTTCATCAGATCTGATCGAATCGATCAGAGCTGAAATTAGAAAGGAGTTTGAAGGTGAATTAGTTAAAAGGGTGGCTGAGGCCCTCCAAAAGCAACTACGCTCCATGTTACATATAAATCAACCAAACTCCACTTCTACTCCCGTTCTTGAACTTAATGTTAATGCTTCCTATACCACTCGTCCTGATTCCACACCGCAACCACGTGAGCTAAAAGTATGATTGAGTTTGAGTATTGTCATGAACTCTTCATGCTAAGACCTCTTATAACATGAATTAAAATTCCATGCCGCAACCTTAGTCTTGCATTTTTCATTTTACTTTATATGCAGGAAAGGACTCCATGCCATCTTGCCCTTGAGGATAAAGATTCTGGTAACAAAGTGCTCGTAGCGGATGGTATGGTACAACCCTCAAACGGTGCATCGTCCCAACACTTTACACCGATGAAGCCTGATCAGTACAAAGTCCAAGTTGATTTTGTTTATGATGGACATAATGATGATATTCTTCCGGTACCTACGGGTGATGGTTTCACTAACTTAGGCGGTGCTCAGGGTAGTTTCGTGCAATGGCCATCCGCTTAGTGATTTTCGAAGACGATGAGGTAAGACCTTTGTGCTCAATAATAATGTACACCACATTACTCACTCTTTCCCATCTATAATTCTATATATAGGACTATACTCCACGCCCAATAAAGAAGTCCAAGTCATTTCTCTCTAAAAAGGTGGATGACAGCGCCAAAAATACAAAGGTAAGACCTTTGTGCTCAATAATACAAATGTTACTTCATTATTATTTTTTGGAAATTTCATGTCCAAATAACTCTTAAGTCTCAGTCCAACAAAGAGGTGGTTGGTAGATGTGATCGTAAAACGGAAGAATCAACCGCCAAAAGGAAGAAAGCAGAAAACGAAGAAATTCAAGGTCATGGCCAGTCATGCAAATACTTGCATTTTATTATGTCTTCGGCGCCGGGTGGTATATATGATAGTACTCCCATCCCATTGGATGCCTCGGTTTGGAATTATGTGAGAGATCAAGAAACATACGTCACTGCATCCGATGTAGAAGAGTTCCTTAAGGGGGCGTGCTTAAACATTTATGTGATTCAAGTCTACATGATGTAAATGTTTTGATCAGTCTTTATCTTTTAATTGTCAACTATCATTCTTAATCATTTTTTCTTTAATCATTTTTACATTACCATTCATAATCGTTTAATCAAATACATTTAAATGTGCAGGTATTTATTGGACAATCGCACATATGCATTTGAAAATTCTCGAATTGGGTTCATTTGTCCTGAGATGGTGTCAAGCACTAGAATCAGGGCCGATCCAACTGTTCCAGCAGATTACTTGCAACGTGTGTTCAATGCTGAAACTGCTAAGAATACGATTAAAGATTCTAACAGTGCCAAATTGTTTTTGCTCCCATATAATCAAGAGTAAGTGTTTTCAATAAGTTTCATATATAATTAGTATTTTAAGCAATCATTAATATTTATCAATTTACTTTTAAATGATGCAGCAATCATTGGATTCTGTACGTGATAGACCTATTTAGAGCACATGTCTATCTTTTCGATTCTCTAAAAGGTCAAGGCAACAGAACGACTGATGCATCTGGAATCATGAATTTGTAAGTTATTTTGCTTACGAATTAGTTTTTTTTGGAATATTAACAATATCAGTTTCATGAGTGTATTATGTTGATTTTCTAGGGCATTTCAAGTGCATAAGTATCAAGGTGGGAAGTGCGAGAAATTAATAGGAAAACGTAAGACGTTGAGAGTCTGCAATATAGAGGTACATATAGCATTTTATACGCTTTAGGTTTGTTTATTTATAATCAAAGGCCTTGTATCTAAGACAGCCCCCCTTATGTTGTGTAATTAGTGCGCTCAACAAAGCGGCGGAACCGAGTGTGGCTATTATGTCATGAAGTTCATGTTAGATATAGTCACGGGACTCTATGACTCTAATGACCGACTAGATAAGGTATGTAACTTAACTAACTATATATTGATAGTATTTGTGTTTTTTGTCAATAATTTCTGTGTTTTTTATGAAGCTATATCCTAAGAGGAAGACATCGTATACTTATGAAGAAATGGATGTTGTTCGTGAGCAATGGGCACAGTATTTTACATCGAAGTATTTATTATCGGATTGAACTTGTTTTTACTTGTCATGTAAACTGTTGTTGAGAACCTGACTGTACTCTGATGAAATCTGTTGTTTGTTGTATATTATTCTGTGAATAAAATCAGAAACCTATTCTGCAATGTCTGTATGGTGCATCATAAATCCAAAAAACATCCAAGAGAAGCGCAAAAGAATGGACTTATAGAGGCGGACTTGTATGTCCGCCTCTATAAGTACATAGATGCTGACTCGGCCGAGAACTCGGCCGAGTTCTGGGCCGATTCAGCGTCTACTTGTTGAGGCGGGCTTGTATACGCCCGCCTCTATAAGTATATAGCGTTGACTCGGCCGAGTTATCGGCCGAGTCAGCGCGACTTGTTGAGGCAGGCCTATAGAGGCCCGCCTCAACAAGTGTTTACTTATTGAGGCGGGCCTCCGAAGCCCGCCTCAACAAGTCCCTCATTTTGGCGCCAAAGTGAGGGACTTGTTGAGGCGGGCTTCGGAGGCCCGCCTCAATAAGGTCCTTTTAGAGACGTAAAATACACGCCTCAAAAAGTGTCCCTACTTGTTGCAGCCCCCTTAGTTGAAGCGAACGGTGTTCGCCTCAATAAGTGTCTAAAGGCCCGTCTCTATAAGGATTTTTTCCACTAGTGTGTGTCTTCTCCTTTTCAAGGCAAGAATGCGTTTCCTCGACATGCTTAACATCCATGGCATGGACCTCTTCTTGGAGTGAGAATGGTAAGTACGAGGGAACCATAATTGTTGCATCCATCCAAGGAGTAGCCAAAGAGTTTGAAGAGTTACGCGCAATAGTGGGTCGATGCTTGATCCTTGTAGGTGAAGGAGACGTTTCTACAACATCCTTTTGTTTTTCCTTTGGCTCAATCTCCTCTCCTTTGGCCATTGGTTCAATAGCAATAACCTCCTCCTTTCTTCTTGGCTTGAATTCCTCAAGCATAGCTTGAATACATGTGGTATCTCTAGCTCCGGGAGAAGGGTTAGGAGTACTTCCTTTGGAGGCATTAGGAGCGTCGACTGGGGGATTTAGGCTCGGCGGGGAGAGGCTTGGCTTAGCACTCCTCCTTGGCTCCCCTTGCTCCATATGAGGATGATAGCCTCGGTTTTGGCTACCACTTGAACTTCTTCCTCCTTGGTTCCTATGCTTAGTTTGTCTCTCAACTTTGATGGTTAAGGGCAACAATTGGGTGTGGTGTTGAGGCACAAAGCGAGCTCTCATCAAGGCCTTCATTTGATTCCAAGTTGTCACGGGTGCATCTAAGGTTCTTTTCCTTTCTTTCACAAGATTATCCCACCATGTTAGTGCATAACCATTGAATTCAAGGGCGGCAAGTTGTACCTTTTTATGCCCGGGAAAGTGGTGACAACTCCATATTTGTTCAATCTTGGCCTCCCATTCCATGTAGACATATGAATCACCTTGGCCTTCAAAAGAGGGAATCTTCAACTTGACCTTGTCAACTCCATTTTGCTCTTGCTCTCGGCCTCTCCTTGCTTGGTAGCCTCGATGTGGCACTTGCTCACATTCTTCATCTTCATAGGCTCGCCTTGGCTCCTCATGATAGGCACGCCTTGGCATTTCCTGAAATTCATTATAATGGTTAGGAGCATTAGGCTTATCTCTACGCCGGGGGAAGTTGGTGGCTATGGGCACTCGGCGCATCTCTTGGGGCACGGCTGCGGGTTTGGGCACTCTTGTCTCCAATGCTACCATCCGATTAGACAAGATAGCAAGGCTGTTCGACATGGCCTTGAGCATGTTGAACAACTCGGGTGCCATTGGTTCGGACCCTCCATGTGGTGGACTTCCTATATAAGACATAATCAACAAACTCCAAGAAACATGTTAGGGTTAGTGAAATCAAAACAATCTCACAAGTGTTTGCACTCGTGTGTTTGATCACTCACTCTCTTGTTGATGTCGACGCAAGCTTTTGGAATGTAGAGTTGCCTTGAGAAGGACAAAAACTTTATATAAGCATTGATGAACTTAGACAACACAAAGCAAAGGGAGAATAGCTCTTGGACTTCGAATGATAGGCTCAAGAAGACACACACAATAAGACAACAAGAAGGACGACACAACAAAGACTCCACAAGGAATTGTATATAGGAAATTCAACAATGCAATGTCATACCTAGCTTGTTTTTTACCAATGCTCATGAACTCATAAACAAGTTGACAAAGGATTAAAATGAGTGGTAAGATGGTAGGCAAGCAAGCTTGAGGTTCAAGGGTTGAGGTTCAAGGCAAACCGAAAATCCAGACCACAACTCGGTATATGACTCGACCGAGTGATGGGCCGAGTTCTTGACTGTTTTTTTTTTTGTGATCAATTCACTTGCAATGGGGTTTAAATCACTTGGTGATAGCAACACAATATCGAGAACAACAATGTCTTCAAGCAATAACAAGAACAAACTTTTCTCTTCTCTTTTTTTTTTTTTGAATTCCGATATTCTTTTCAGATTTTTTTTTGATGTAAAACGTGCACAACAATACAAAAGGTTGATCTTCCTTCCTCTAACTTGACTTTTGAAGCAACAAAATGTGTCTTCACTTTAATAGAACCTAGGATAGGACTTTTGCATGCTTTTTGGGGCAGCTTTTTGCATGTCTTTTGGGCAGATTTGCAGCAGCTTTTGGGGGCTAAAGTAGCTGGGTTTTGAGGCTAAAAAGTAGGTGGGTTTGGGGGGCTAAAAGTAGGTGGGTTTTGGGGTTGTTTTGTGGGTTTTCGGATGGGGTTTGAAGGGTGTATTGCAGCTGGGTTTTGGGGCTGAATTTCGTGTAGAATGGTGGGGGTTTTGCAGCTGGTTTTGGTGGTGGAGAGGTGGTGTTTTTTGGAGGTAATGGTGGCTGGGTGGTGGGGCAACAAAGTTCACAAGACACAAGCATAAGCAATCACAAACTAAACACAACAAAGCATGAAGAACACAAGGAAGAACAAGATGAACACAAGGAAGAAAATGGAAAAGAAGACTCAAAGATCTATATACACATCAAGATGTGTCACGTGTGTATAGATTTTTGTCAATATATGCATGAATTTCTACCTATTAAAGTCATACACATGAAATCATAAATCTATGCACATTCAACATTTTCACATTCTCACTTAAAGCGTTCATTCTCACATTAAAGGTTTGTTTGACAACTAGGTTATAAACTAGTTTTTTGTTTATAAACTATTTTTTTACACGTCTTTTTAGTATGAGTGTAACGTTTTTCAAAAAATAAACAGGTTATAAACAATAAACAGTTTATAACCTATTTTGCAAACAAACCCTAAGCTTTTCCTGTAAATAACCATCCCATGATTAAATTAATCTTAACGAATTTAGTTTTTTCACACAAAGAAAAACATTCTCACAATTATTTTACGTGAGTGTAATTTTTTCACGTAATAAGACAAATTTTAACTTCCTTACAAAACAATTATACAAGCAATTAATCAACCAATCGTTATAGTACAAAAAAAGAAGATGAAGTGTGGCGGGGTAACCAAAATGATAAAAGGAAGGACCAGGTCCAGTTGTGTATAATTGACGTGAAATGTTGAGAGAATTGACGTGATTTGGTTGGGGCAGCATTCGGTAACATAACGATTTGTACTTATACACTATAGACTATAGACTATAGTATATGTGATATGCTACATGTATTGTAATTTAAGCTTGTCACTGTTTGATCATGTGTTGATTTGGCCTCTGTACTGGCGTCATTTATTGTCGACATTTACTTATGCAACAACTTTTTCCGATTCATCGCCTTTTGCTGCAATTTCACAAGCGTTGAAGATTTCAACTTCTCAACCAGAGAGGAATGTCAATTTGGGAAACGACAGAAAGTAATTAAACAAGTTAATGGTGCAAATTAGGGTATCGTTTCGTCTAAATGTGGGACTCCGTGACTACTCTCTCTGGAGTACATTAAAGAAGAAATCAAAGTTTTTCTATAAACGTGAGCCAAATGACTTATATGTATAAGTTCAATTTCATAAATATTCTTCACAAAAAAAATCAACTTTCAATTAAGAGCTCAGCACCCTCAACTTCCTTTTACAACCGATTTTCCATGAAATAAATTTTAATTAATTAATTTGATGTATAAACTTGAGGCACTGTAAGCAAGAAATTTACAATTTGGTATATCTTCAGCAGTAAATAACTCATCAATTTGAATTTTACCAAAAAAAAACTCATCAATTTGAATATAATGGTAAAAAAGAGTTTGTGAAACAAGTCATACATTTGAGCAAATCAAGTAATAGCCCCCTCATTCGACAGTATATATTGTTTTAGTCTTTTATTTTTGTAAATAATTGTTGTTTTTAAGTTTTAGATAATAATTCATGAGTTATATTATTAAAATCGTATATATTAATATTTTAAAAAAATTATCTTTACATATAGATTAGAAATGAGATAGTAATTAATACTTCTATTTTATAACTTTTTAAAGTTGTTTATACTGTTTTACTTAATAACTATATTTTTTAATAGTAGTGTAAAATACTACAATGACATTTTTTATTAAATAAAGGGAGTATCTGAAAATAAACAATTCATGTATTTTAAATAAACAAACGTCACTTCTATTATTTAAGGATCTGGTATTCTAGTGGATTTTGCACCTATATATGTATTTTCATGTATATAATAATTAGAAGATTCAATGACATGTAAAACATGTTTCTTATATAAAATCTGAATTTTTTAAAAATATATTATAATTAAAATTGGAGTAATTTTACGCGACCGCTAGATACGCTCAAATTTTCTTTTCTTTACGCTCAAAAGACTCACGCTTACGGAAAGCGGGTGCGAGACTGAATCCACGCATATGAAAAACGGGAGCGAACAAATGATTTAGGGTATCCGATTTTTTAATGTCACGCAACCGCAAAGCGGGAGCGTGACATTTTGTGGGTTAAGTAAATAATGTCCCGCATATTGTTTTTTTATTTATTTGAGCTCTTCTTATTTTTATTAATTGACTAATATGAGTGGCTCGTTGGCGGCTCGAAGAGCAACCACATAGAGCAAGGCTAGTGTCGTTGGGTTTGTGGAGCTGCAAAGTTTCTCCGAGGATAGGTCGCAGCGGCTGGTATGTTCCACGGAACTTAGAAAAGCGCTTCAAAGTGGTAAGGTTTACTGATTTTTGTGCATAACATGGACAAGTTCGGAGGTGATTCGATACCGTTCGGGTATGATTTTAGACGATTCTAGAATCAAGTTCAACTGACTTGAGCACGAGGAAGATGATGGTACGGTCGGAGTTTGGATTAGATGGCTCGAGAGGGGTCTTTCTTGGGGACGAATATGGCTAGACGATGCCATATATATGATATATATGAGGAGGAGAGTTGAACAAAGAGGCACGCTCCCGCAAAGCGTGACTCTTTGTGATTTTCGACCTCCATCGCATACTCGTTCAGTCTGTCTCGCTCCCACTTCGCGTATCTGTGCATCTGGTCTCGCTCTCGCTTTCTGTACGCGTGGACAATTGAGCTTATTTAGTGAAAAAATTTGAGCGTAGCTAGCACCTCTCTCTAATTTTAATATGAAAATTGTGAAAAACACTAAAAAAATACATAACAAATAATAAAACACGTATAAAAACAGAATTTGGCTGTAGAATAATATACTCAGAGAATAATATATAAGTAAAATAAATAATCTCAGATTTGCATAATATTATACTCCCTCTGTCCCGAAATGTTTGTCCTAAAGTACAAAAAGCTCTTGAATTAAGAAATTTTGAAAGAATACAAATTGTCATTATTGTGCTGTTACAGTACAATCTGTGGTTTGAAATTTCAGCCAATGAAAAGGGAGGTGAAGAGAGCTCAGACGAACAACTAAGAACACAAGAGGCTAGCACACAAAGCAGATCTACAAACCTAAAAGATAAACAACACACAAAGCAGATTTACAAACCCAAAAGAAAAACAACTAAAAAAAATACGAACAACTGTACATACTCAAAATCAACCAAAAGAGAAACAACTCCTCAACCTTGGATCTGAGAAGGAAGAACAGAAAAGCAGATCTACAAACCCAAAACCCTAACCTCCACACCGCAAGACAAATCAACACACCAGGGAAAATTGAGTGCGAAGAGGCCACAAGGTGGACTCCCAAATCCGGTAGAAACCGGCAGAGGGAGAAGAGGAAAGGGACGGCCGGAGAGAGACCGCCTGAGAGAGAGGCGAGCGGAGCAGGGACGGCCGGAGAGAGACCGCCTGAGAGAGAGGCGAGCGGAGCAGGGACGGCCATAGAGAGACCGCCTGAGAGAGAGGCGAGCGGAGCAGGGACGGCCGGAGAGAGACCGCCTGAGAGAGAGGCATGAGAGAGCAGACGGCTGGGAAGGTGGAACCCTGGCGTCAGCGAGCGGAGCAGAGAGGGATGGCGAGCGGAGAGGGACGGCCGAAGAGAGAGCAGACTGGCGGTGAGCAGACGGCGGTGAGCGGTGAGAGGCGCGAGAGAGCAGACGACGGTGAGAGGCGCGAGAGAGCAGACATCGCGAGAGAGGTTTAGGGTTAGGGTGGGTGAAGAGTGAGAGAATGAGAGAGGCAGATTAGAGTTTAGGTTTAGAGAGGTTCAGAGAGAATGAGAGAGGAGAAGAGAAGAAAAGTGAACGGTGAGTGAATTGAGAGGCAGATTAGGATATTTAGGGTTAGGGTGGCAATATGGGTTGGGCTGGGTAGATTAGGGTTTAGATTAATTGGGCTGGATAGATTAGGCAGGGTTAAATGGGTAGATTAGGGGTATGTTAATATGGGTTAAGGATATTGAGTTAGATTAAAATATGGGTTTGGATTAGTTTGGTTAAATATATGGATTTGGGTTAAGTTAATGAATTTAGGAGTAGTTTGGTTAATTTTGTTAGTTTAATTAATTAACTTTTTTAATTAATTAGGTTAATGAAATATGATTTATTAAGTTTTAGGTTATGGATAAAAATGGTGGATATTAATGGAGTTTGATATGGATGAAAATGGTAGATGAGAATGATTGGATGTGAATGATTGAATGTGTAAAATAGGGATAAAATGATGTAAAAGATTGAATGAATAAGGATAATGTTGGAAAGAAAAGATGGATAAAAAAAGAAATAAAGTGAAGTAGGACAAACAAAAAGAAACGCTCAAAATGGAAACAGGACGAACATTATGGGACTTAGAGAATAAGTTTTAATGAAAGTAAGAAACTGCTCTTCCGATCCACTTAAATGTAAAGTTTGTGTGTAAATATTACCACATAACCGTTGTTTTTGGTTAAGCAAGTATATATCATACATTGTATCCAAAATTCTTAAAAAGAAAAAATATAAATACGAATAAATAAAGTATAGTCAACTGCTGATTGTTAATTTGTTGGACGTACAACTTGCATGGCAATTAGAAATCCAAGTCAGTTAGTTAGGGTTAGGTTGTCCAAGTGCAAATCGAACGAATATATAAAACCAAAAGTCTTGAATCCATCAGCTAGGCACAATCCAAAACGTGAACACATAACTTAAAAAGCAGACAAAGTGCAAATTCAGAATAAAAACAAGCTTGTCTAATTAAATACCCTACTCAGCTTCAGGAATAGGAGTCTCCTTCTCAGGCTTCTCACTCTCCGCCTCCTGCACTTCCTTCTCAGTCTTCCTCCCCTTCTTGCACTTGTAGTACACGCCCATGAACGTCCCAATGGCTCCGTACTTCCTCCTGCACTTGCCGTACAGCTCCCCGTCGAACATCTTCCAGAAGTCCTTCTCGCTCATCTCCGAAACCGTGTACTGCGGCTGGAAGCAGTGGTTCTCGATCATCCACTTCTCCATCCTCCTCACCGCCTCCGCCCCGTCGAACACTTCTCCTCTCAGGACCGCTGCCGGCGCGTAGTACACCCCAAGGTCCGTGTACATCTGGGCGTATGACGTGTCCCCCTGTCTGTGCTCGAGTTCAAACCCTGCCTCCGGGTATATCATTGTCTTCACTGGCAGCTTGAATACCCTGTGTGGGCAGAGCCACAGCGGATATACCTGAAAACAAAACATACTAGAGCACCTTAATTTATCATAGACAATTAAAAATAAATAAAAATGCAGAAAGAAACGTACGTACGTTACCTCCATTTCCTTGTGAACCCACTCAATAGCATCAGGAACCTTGTACAAGGGCACAAGAATGTCCTGAATAACATGGTTATCATGGTAATAGTTTCTGATGGCTTCGCCCTGGGTAGCCTTGAGAAGCGACACCTTCGGAGGCATCAACCACCCGAGACACAACCTGAACCACCACTGATCAGCAAACGGAAGGATAAGCTTCCCTTCCCAGTACAAAGACCTCGTGTGCCTATGATGATACTGCCTCGTCGGAATGTACTCCACAAACTCCCCCCTCGTAAGCGCCGTCTGACAATGCTGGTAAAACCAAGTCTTGAACCACCAACCGATGTTGTTAATCACATTCCCCTTCTGCATCGCCTCCTCTCTCGAAGCGTATCTCCCCGTCATGCACACGCCTTCGTTCGGATTATAGATCATGCTCTCCACGAAATCCGGTACCTTACTCTGATCGCCGTAGCGCGGCGCAAACGAGTCTATATAAGCCTGCCCGAGTTCCCTCAGGGAGCCTCTAACGGGCTTGTAGCTTACTTTCATGTACTCTTTGACTGGTATAAGCTTGATCTCTGCAGCAACGAGGAATCCCAGAGTCCCCTGAGACCAAGGAATGGCGTAGAAGAGGTCGGAGTACTCGTTGTCTTTTGTAGCGCGAACGAGACGGCCGTCAGCCAGAACGATTTCGTACGCCACGACGGTGTCGGAGAACAGGCCGTAGAGGTGGGAGCTGCCTTCGATTCCGTACCCGTTGATGAGGCCGCCGACGGTGAGGTCGTCGAGCTCGGCGACGACGGCGAGAGCGAGGTTCATCGGGACTGTGACACGTGTGATTTGGCCCATGTTCACGAGGGGTTCGACTCTGGCGATCATTTTCTCCTTGTTGATTTCGAGGATGTTGCGGAAGGCGGAGAGGTCGACTTCGTAGTGGCGGGCGCGTTTGTAGTCGACGTTGCGCATTCCGACGGCGATCCATGGCTTTCTTGCGGTGCAGACGAGGCCGTCTTTGGACGGGTTCCTCTGTTTGAGGCGCTTGATGACTTTCAGCACGTTTTGATCGTGCTCTTTCTGGCGTTGCTTGTATGATTTGAGCTCGGATCTCAGATCGCCGAGGTAGATGAACAAGTAGAAGAGGAAGGATACTGGGAGGACGATGAATAAAACAGGGATCCATCTGAATTGGACGAGAAAGTCGGCCCAGGCCATCCTCTTCTTCGGACCAAGGGGAGTGTTCAAGTCTGACATCGCCACAAATTCTGTCGATCTGTTGCTGCAATATGCAAACAGTATAATTTGGATTATGGTAATGGAAAATTATGATATACTACGTACATCGGAATAATCAGATCAATGAATTTTTAAGTAGAATTTATGTAGTCATATAAATTAAAATCAAATTAGTCTATTAAATGCTCAAACGTTGAAACCATACACATTGAGTGACAGCTAATGCATCAGATCTTAACTGCATTATTTGAAAAACAGTATAATGAATAAATGAAGCAACAAGAGGAATTTGCAACGTTGTAGCTTCCAGATTTATGTTCATCAACTTAAAGCTTTGACCACAAGGGAAAACGATCGATGTCCGGACAAATCATTTGTAGAATGTTTTTCCACAAGAAAATGAATATTGAAGCCTCGATAAAATGAGATTTTGTATGCTCTATACAAGAGATTTGATTTTTTTTCAGTAAAAAAAGGGGACTATTACTGAATTAGTCATTTCAGCTCTACCGGAAAAATCAGAGGCTTGTAAGGAGTTGCATGAAAAAGTAGAGAGTGACATAATAACATTTGAGCGACAAAATCAGAATAACATCTTGTTTTTTTCCCTGTTTTAGTTCTATTATAAGATCCATTAAATTAAGCTGAAACATCTAGCATCAAGTTTTCCCAAACTGCCAAAATAATAAGCAAAGCGTTTTGAAACTTGCAGATGCACTGAAACAGAAATTGGAAAACCAGACTCGAATTTTCAAGTGCATGTATGAGTAAACAGACTAATCAATGTCAGATAAGATAAAACCACAATTCGCGAACTCTGGAAGATTTGAAATAAACATGCACATGGCGCAAACATCACATATTAAACAGAATCCGCCAGAAGTAGAAAGGGGGGAAAACACCAACAATCGACCAAAAAAAGAGCGACGGAGAAAGTTGAAATTTCGGAAATACGCAGAAATGAAAATCTTCCGAGAAGTAGCGCTAAAATCCATAGAATCTCCAAGAACACAAACAAGCAAACACAGAGTCAGATGAAGCGACGGAGAGAGAGAGAGAGTACCGGCGGAGAGAAGATCGAAGTGCAGAGATTCCAAGAGACGAGAGAGAGGAAGTGAAGAGGCTTCTCCGATTGATTGAAGAGGAAGAGGAAGAGGAAGAGGAAGAGGAAGAGGAGAGGGGGGCATGGAATGGAATGGAAGGAGCTGCGCTTTCATAGACCCCCTCCACCACTCAGAGTCTCACACTTTACCCTCCCTACTCTATTTTCAAAACAAAAAAATTGTCTTATTTTTTGTACTCCAGGCCTTCAGCCTATCCAAATTTCTCGTTAGAAGTGCACTTTTAAGCTTCACACAGTTTTTTAAGTGCGATTTATTGCAAGTCAACAATCAGCTTTACATGGTTTTGAAATTAGAAAATTGTGTTGGGTTAAAGTTTTGATCTGAATATTTTAAATTTTATATCTGAAAAAGACTAGTGTCATATACGTATACACGGTTTTTTCCTATTTATACCCAGTGGGGCGCGCTCAGGTAAAATGAGTATTGTGGTAAAACGAAAGTATAAATAAGGAGCGTTGAATTGAAGAGATTGGATGGCTGGATTTGATGGAGCAAAATAAGCCACATGGGGGTGTATTGTACCGAATTTGAATAACATGCCTTCTTTATTGAATTATCGAAATTAATATCCTACAAAATAGAAAGTTGTTCCTACAAAATATGGTAAATGTGCAAATTGGAGAGAGAATGAGATTATTCAAATATTTAAACTTTAAATGAGAAGATTATTTTAAATTCGTTTTGCTCGTTTAATGATTTTCCAGTGTTCGTGAATATCGTTAATGTGTTCACGAATATCGAACATATGTTAATGAATATCGTTCATGTTTGTTTGAATATCGATTTCTATTTAATAAGTGAATATAAAATATCTTTAAAATGTGAATTACATCACTTAAATCATGAATTTCACCACTTGATAATATGAATATCACACTAAGTTACATGAATATCTCAATTAATCACATTGAATATCAAATTCACTTACATGAATATCAAATTCACTTACATGAATATCACCACTCAATTTGTGAATATCACTATCCATTTTGTAAATATCACCCACCACCCAATTACATTAATATAGTCACCCAAGTACATGAATATCATCACCTAACTACACGAATATCATCACCCAATATCTTCGAAGCTTTGATTCATGACGGTAAGGTTTAACAATGACATTGTTGCGTCGATTTTGGGTCGCACAGTCGCACGATCAACCTGAATATCACATTATTATAATGAATATCAACAACATTATTATAATGAATATCAAGAACTATTGATTATCACATCATAAAATTTGAATATCGACTATTCAACGCATGAAACCTCATGAATATGAATAACATTATATTGAATATCACATCATAAAATTTAAATATCGACTATTCAACGCATGAAACCTCATGAATATGAACAACATTATAGTGAATATCACATCATAAAATTTGAATATCTACTACTCGGAGCAAACAGTACACACCAGTATCAATGACATCATAGTGAATATCACATCATAAAATTTGAATATCTACTACTCAGAGCATGAAACGTACATCCCACATGAATATCAAAGAAATTTATATGAATATCACATCAAACAATTTAAATATCAAGTGCAAACAGTACAAACAACACTAGTAATACACCAAAACGACCAACATGAATATCAATGCCATTACAGTGAATATCATACCATAAAATCCAAAAGCCCTAAAATCGATGCCAAATATGTCAAATTATCATCAAAACTCTAATTTTGTACGTTAAAAGGAAACGGCGATTTGTTGACTTAGAATGAAAAAGTTCTGAAGAGGTTCAAGTACCTGGCGTGGATGATCTTGACGCTGGTGCAAGGAATTGCTCTTCAACTTCTGTAAGAATTGACAGAAAATTTCCAGAAATCCAGCGTGACTTCAACTGGCTTGTTCTCTTTCGTATGGAATCGGAATTGGATGATTCCAACTCCCAGAGTTAGATCTGGAAGTCTAATTTCGACCCTCAAAATTTGAGAATTTTCTGAGTTGTGAATCAAAAGATATGGCGTTTTAACTGAGAGGTCGCTGAGATTTTCGGGAAGGAACCCACCGTGACTTCAACTGGCTCGTTCTCTTTCGTCTGGACTCGGAATTGGATGGTTCCAACTCCCAGAGTTAGATCTGGAAGTCTAATTTCGTCCCTCAAAATTTGAGAATTTTCTGAGTTGTGAATCAAAAGATATGGCGTTTTAACTGAGAGGTTGCTGGGATTTTCGGGAAGGAATTCACCGCTGCGAGAGGCAGTTCGAGAGGATCAGGAGAGAGATCTGAGAGGGAGAGAGAATATGGAGAGAGATCTGAAAGGGAGAGAGAAGAATAAACCATATTGATAGGAGAGAGAAGAATCAATTTCAATTTCAATCCCCTAAAATCCGGGATTGATATTGATTGTGTAGAGCACCATCTATTTTCCTAATATGCACCTTAAATTGGTATAATCTAGCCCATCCATTAAATCTCATCTAACGGATGTGATTAGTACTTCCGTTTTACCCTAAGAATCTGTTTCACCAGATCCTAAATCTATACCCACTAAAGTCACACTTAGTATATATGCGTAATCATTTACAAAAGAGGTTTTATAACATGAGTTAGTTTTGGTGTGAAATATACTTATCGTGTGAAATGTGAAATGATCATGTTTATCGCGTTCATAAATAGATACCACATATTCATTATTTGGGTGATAATGTTCATTATTTGAGGATAATATTCAAGGGGATATACTGTTTAAAAAAAAGGGGAGATAGTGAATAGTGATGCGGTGGCATAACCGTAAATATGGTAAACTTTTTTTTTCGGTCAACAATTTTTATTTATTTATTTATTGTCTCTGATCGTTCTAAAATAGACAATTATTGACGTTCACATATAAGTACTACATGTTCATTTTATGTGTCGTAAAAGTTCACATATAACATGATCATGTTCCAACACATGTCTTTAAACATTCAGTGCTTATTTGTGAACGTTAATGTACAAATAAATGAACATTTTGTACTTATCCGTGAACCTTCTATATAGGCTAATCCAGAATGATCACGGGACAAAAACGGAAAAAAACAATTGTTGACCAAAAAAAACGTATGACCGAGATCGCTTCGCATTTCGCACGGAAAGGGTATTTCGCATGGGAACCCAAATCTTTATAACATGGGTTATATGTTTTTTTTTTCATTCATTTTACTTTTTCTCTACGTTCATAGTTTCATAACTCGATTTCTTATCTTGATATTAGCTTATCAATTAAAGGGCATCATGCGTACTAAAAGTGATTACATTGGGTTAAATAACTTTGCATGACATCAATTAAAGGGTATCGAGCATTAGGTAGAGCAACTTTGCATAACAATATTTAAAAGAGCATCGGGTAATGGAAAATTGAGTGCATTGAGTTGAAGAACTTTGCAAATCAATTAAAGGGCATCGGGCATAGAAAAAGTGAGTGCATTGGGTTAAATAACTTTACAGGGCATCACTTATAAAGGGTATCAAACATTGGGTAGAGCAACTTTGCAAAACATTAATTAAAAGAGCATCAGCGTTGGGTACAACAATTTTACAAAGCATTAATTAAAGGACACAGAGCAATGAGTAGAGGTGAGGACAATAGGTAGAAGTGAGATATCTTCTTATATATATGTTGATTTAGAAGAAGATCTTTGCACTTACACATGTCCTCTCTCGTCTACCAAAAATATGTATCCAAATCAACCCTAGAACAATCAAAATGCCTTGAATTATCCTCAAACTTTTTAGAATTTAATGAAGAAGAAAATGTTGAAGGCTATCGTTATCCATATACTTCACCTCCAATGAATTATCATCGTTATACATCACATTCTCCTAATACCCCATGTTCATATGGAACCGCTTTAACATTTCATCAATGGAGCCAACAACAACGTACATGTGTCAAGTCTGGATGATATACAAGCCACACCACAACCGAACCCCACTCATGTAAGAGGTCCTCATCAAAAAACCACACGTCGAATATCAAGAAGTCAAAAAGCTCCTCGTCAAGGTGGCGATCAACAAAAAGTGAAGTAGAGGATTTGTACTTGTCATTGCATGATTAACACTATCACATATATAATTACAGACGATGATAAGAAGAATGATGCATTTTGGCTCCGTGTGGAAAACTTTTGACTCTATAGGGAAAACTACTACAACACAAGAAGAGTAGAAGAGGATGACACTTGTGTTTTTCGGGTTGGAACATCGTTGAAAACAGAATGGCATAGAATTACCCATGAAACACAAAAATTTGGTGGGTGTTATATAAAAGCATCATAAAGAAGAGCTAGTGGGAGAGTGAGGATGATGTGTTAAGGAATACACGTAATCTTTTCCGTTCCATACCTCCAAATCATGGTGATTTTCAGTTTGACCATGCATGGCGTGTGCTCCAGAATAAACCTAAGTGGTGTACTTGGTTGGCTAAACAAGATGGAGGGATTCCAAGAGGTGAAAGTTGAATGCAACTAGAATATACTCTTCAAGCTCCAATCCAGAAACCCCTACCAATCTATCTGAATTTGAGAGTGTCGCGTTTTCTCCTCGTGAAAGTGCTTCAGCTCGCCCCCTGGTAGAAATACTACAAAGATGAAGGGAAATAAAGTTGTTGAAAGTTCAAATGATGATTTGAAGGAATATAGGTTGGTCAAAAGATAGAGCCCAATAAAAGCGAGAGGAGATAAAGGAAAGGAAAAAAGATTATTAATTACTACATTCATACTACTAATGACTACATTCACACAAAGAAGCTTGAGATGCTAGCTCAACTTCTAGCATCGGGAGTGTTGACCCCAGAACAAGAGATGATAAAGACAATGTTGATGAACGAGTTATTTCCTAAGTGAAGAATATCTTCACATTTATGTTTGCTTAAGTAACAATTATGTTTCTAGTTAACCTAAGTGAATAATAGCTTCACATTTATGTTTTTAGTTAACATAAGTGAAGAATAGCTTCACATTTGTGCTTCTAGTTTATCTAAGTCAAGAATAGCTTCACATTTATGTTTATAGTTTATCTAAGTGAAGAATATCTTCACATTTTTGTTTCTTGTTTATCTAAGTGAAGAATAGCTTCACATGTATGTTAGCTCCTTTAATTCAAACTTCGATTGTGTTTAACATTATGTGTAATGTTTTATAATATGTTATTTTCTTGTGTGAAGTTGTCGGGTAATATTTTTTATGTGTAATGTAATTTAATATATTACGTGTTATAATGATGTAATATTTGTCAAATTTTGAGCTTTTTCAATTAAAAAAGCTAATTATTATTCTACAACACAAACAACCCTCCAAAGTTCATTTAAACTTCATTTCAATCAAAGAAGCTGAATATTAATGTATTTTATACCTTTTATATATCTTATAATATGTATAATATTTTTTAAGATATTACTTTCATGTGTAATATTGTTGTAATATGTTAAATATCACGTCTATTGTCTTTCAATATATTCATTTTCATATCTTTACAATATATCATTTTAAGAAAAATAAAATTTCAGATAAACATATGTAATATTTCATGTATTATGTTATAACACAAATAATTCAATCATAATAAAGATTAAAATCATGCTTATATAACTACATGGATTATCTTAATTAATTTTAATTAAAAAAATTTTAAGATAAATATATGCAATATGGGTATCTAGTGCTAAATAAAAAAGAATTATGAATATTAAAATTATTTGTATCATTTTAATAACTTATATAATTTTAAATTTTGGCATGTAGGCCAAATAATCCAACCTAAACAATGATTTATAAGAGTCGTCCGATCTTCATTCATCAATGACTGAAAATAATTATTCTCTCCTTGCACCAGAATGCGCCAACATGTCCCTAAAGGGTTGTTTGGATGAGTTCGTTTTTTCACACAAAAGAACAACATTGTTTGAACAAATTCACCCAAACCAAACATGACCTTGGTTTCTTTGATTTTTTATGGGTTACATACAATGAAACCAATTCCTTGTCTCATAGGAAAAATTATGTTGTAGCTATGAAATCTATTATTTTTAAATGCTATGAAACCCCCACTATGTATACCTGTGATAATTATTATTGTATATAGATATATTTTGTTTAAAAAGAAACTGAAAAAGAAAGATAATCTGAGCATGTATATGATTCGAGTTTAATATTGTATATACATATATTATGTTATCTGCATAAACCCCCAGTATGAGGTTGTTGAGGCGCCATAAGTTCGCCGAACAACCCAAGTGAGAAGGGCGGTGGTGCCATGTCCCACGCATCATTCAGGGACAGATTGTTAATACCGTTATTCACGATATTGTTCTCCTATTGAAGTAAAAAAAACAAGTTAGCATAGAAACATGTTAGAATCTAGTTTCTGTCAAACAAATCCATACGGGACGAATAGACACATTCCATCCGTGACGAATAGACATATTCCATCTGTCACGTATGAACCCTTTCCATACGTGACGGATGAATGACATTCATTCGTGACGGATGGAACAAGTCCATTTGTCACGGACAATTTTCTTTCAAAAAACAGTCGCCGAACACAGTTCTTGCACTTGCAATGATCTAGTCAAAAGTCAATATAACAAGGCCAAACAATCAAACATGCAGTTTTGCATACAAAATCTCCAACTTTTTAGTACAGCTTAATCAAAGATGAAGTTTTTATGAACATATATAGTAACAACTATTGAAATTACCTTAAGAAAGTGTTTGTTTTCCCAAAGAACAACTCAAACATATACATTCACAAGAAAGAACCATAAAATTCTTAACTTCTACTAGCATGTAAATTGCAAGCTTAAAAAACATATAATGATAACCCCTTGAAACATATTTTCCACCATTGAAGTTGGAAAAATCATCTTCATTTGTCATGGAAAAGAACAAAGTAATGGAAGAGAATGGAAGAAGTGTTGTGGGAGGGAAAGGGAAGAGTGATTGATAGGTTTATGGTTTAATTTTGGCCTTAATATTGATGAGATATGACGAGGTAGTTAATGTTATCGGACAAGCTAAATACACGCGAAAATAGGTCTAAATGAACGCGAAACTACACGCTTAAGTTAAGCGTCCGGTTTTAGCGTGTAGGGGTATTGTTGGTATTTAAAAAAAATAGCTCACGGTTCTTACACGCTTAAGCTAAGTGTATGCCTACACGCTTAGCTTAAGCGTGTAGTTTTTTTTTTTTTTGCAAATTTAAAAGCACACGCTTACCTTAGGCGTACAGTACAATTTTTTTTTTTCCTAGAATTGCATTTTTTTTTTCCAGAATCATGTAGATAATTTCAATACGAGTCCGTACATATAAAATTCGTCCAAAACGGACATCGTTTGCCCCTCAAAAAGCCCAAAAAACGAAGTCTTCAACCCGTGCGCATAACTTCTTCGAGCAGCCCATCCGTAAGCTTTTATAAGCTTCAATGGAGGATTTGGCAAATTTCTTGGATCCGATTGAAGTCATTAACTATTGGGCATTTAAGAGGATCTTATCATATACGTAATTCCACATTTAATCGGATTGAATGTCGATTAAAATCGTATAATTTTATCCCCAAAGCCACCGTGTCGTCCAAGGGGCCGATTTGAACAAATCCAAAATTGGATCAAATCCTCTTCAATTGGAGGGCATGAACCATAGGGCCTTGTTGAGGGTGTCCTAAGATTCAAAATGCCTATAAAATCCCCTTCAATCGTTGCCCCAATGCATCCAATTTTGAAGTCAAAACTCATGAACCCTAAATCCCGTTATCGGTTGTTCTTGACCGAAATTCGAGCACATGGAAGCTTTATTCTTGCAATTGTTGGTACTACTAGCCTTGAAAATTAGTCATCTTTCAAAGCCCTCTCTTTACATCGCCGGAAAAATACCACTTCCATTCAATTTGGAGTTATTCCGACGAGGTGTCAATAAGGTATTCCGACGGGATTGAATTTGTGCCCATTTTGCGATTTTTGGGGTATTTTTCATTTGTTTTGTCTTAATCTTGGTTAAATTAATTAATCTAGATTAGTGAAATATATTTTAAGATCAATTTGGTGCCCGACATATAATATGTAAGTAATAAGTTTATAATATTTAACCATAATGTGTAACTATAGTATGTAATGTAATGAAATAAGGGTGTGATTCATGTGAGAAAGGGTCTTAAAATACAAAATAAGAAAGAATCTCAGCTGTTAGATCTAAAAAAAGTGCAACACGGAGACCCTTTTGTACATGCCTTTGTTTTTTGAACATTACTGACAAAGTGCAAGCTGGAGGCCTAAAAGTGCAAGTCGATGACTTGAAAAGTGCAAGCGAATTCAACACTTCTGTGCATGCAAATTCGACATTTTGTACATGCAAAATCAACATTTTGTGCATGTATTTTTTTTATTAGAGTGCAAGTTGTTGACTTAAATGTGCATGCGAATTATTATGCATGTAAATTTAATATTTGTGTGCATATATAACTCGCATGCACTCTTAGTTGAATTCACATGCATTTTCAGTTGAACTCGCATGCACTCACATGTTTTTGGATTGGAGTGAAATTGTGCAAGTTGTTGGCTTAAATGTGCATGCGAATTATTGTGCATGTATAACTCGTATGCACTTTCAGTTGAATTCACATGCACTCTCAGTTAAACTCGCATGCACTCACAACATATAAAACATGCACTTGATTTCACATGCACTCAAAAGTCAAAAGACATATAATTACACTCAAAGGCATGCACTTCAGTAGAATTCACATGCACTTCCGGTTGAATTCACATGCATACTCCTAGTATAATTTACATGCACCAATTTTCTAATTCGTATGCACTTTTCAGTTGAATTTTCATGCACTCCTAATAAAACTTGCATGCACTAATAACACATAAAGCATGCACTAGATTTCACATGCACTTGAAAGTCAAAAAGCATGCACACTCAAAGGCTTACACTTCTAATAGAGTTCACATGCACCCAAGGGTGGTCTAGTGGCCGGTGGTGGTCCGGCGACCGGCGGTGGCGGTCCGGTGGTGGTCCGGCGACCGGCGGCGGCGGTCCGGCGGCGGTTCGGCGATCGGCGGCGGTGGTCCGGCGGTGGTTCGACGATCGGCGACCGGCGGTCCGACGACCGGCGGCGGCGGTCCGACGGTGGTCCGGTGACCGACGGCGCTGGTACGGTGGTCGGTGGTGATGCTCCGATGGTCAACCCTTTGAATTAAAGACATGTACTATGCATATGATTTTTAATGAAAGTTCAATCATGACCTTTGATTTATTTCTAATCCAATGGTCTATATTCATTCTCATTTTGTATTTTAATAATCTTTCTCACATGATACTTATCCAATAAAATAATTTTTAAATTAATTCCTATATGACTAATATTTAACCAGATCGATCTCTTTTTGTATGCTTATAAAAGAAGATTTTAATAACTAATTTATTTAACCTCCCAATAATATTTTAGTCATAGGCGATATATGATAAGTATTGATCCAAAACACAAAAAAATATACTTTGAAACATCAACAAAAGCTAATATACTCCATAGGTCTTATTACTATATATTACAAGAAGGGACACCGTACATTACATACATGCATGAAATTAATTAACCATTAAACCACATATCTTAAAACAACATGCATGCACCAATATATATCTCACTCCAAGAAGCAAGATAGGCCAAATTATTTAGGGTTTTAATTAATGGGTGTGATTCAGGTGAGAAAGGGTCTTATAATACAAAATACGAAAGAATCTCAGTTGTTAGATCTAAAACAAAAGTGCAACACGGAGGCCCTTTTGTGCATGCCTTTGTTTTTTGAACATTACTGACAAAGTGCAAGCCGAAGGCCTAAAAGTGCAAGCCGATGACTTGAAAAGTGCAAGCGAATTCAACACTTCTGTGCATGTAAAGAGTACAAATCTTAAATTTCCTAATTATATATAAATCCAATTTTTGTAATCTACTATATATCTACTAAACTAGAACCTAATTACGCCACACGACAATCCCTCATTAGAACCTCCACATGACACTCCATCATTAAAACCGTTACATGTCATTTTCTGCTTTTTTTATTTTTTTTTAAATAAATATAATTATAAATCAAAGATTATTATCCTAAACCTATTACTCACTTTTTCTTAATTTAAATACAAATAAAGAAAAAAGATTACAAGTTAATCACAAAAATTAAAAAAGCCGAATTAGGAAAAAAGATTACAAGGCGGTGGTGGTATGCCACACCGACACGTCGCAGTGGAACCCTAAGCACTTGGCTTTCATGGTGTTGAAGGTGAAGCCCGGGAGAGTTCCGGTTTGCCATTTTCTGTCGGAGGATCATGTGGTTTGGGTGAACAAGTTATCAAGATTACTATATATATATAGTGGGTGTGATTCAGGTGAGAAAGGGTCTTATAATACAAAATACGAAAGAATCTCAGCTGTTAGATCTAAAACAAAAGTGCAACACGTAGGCCCTTTTGTGCATGCCTTTGTTTTTTGAACATTACTGACAAAGTGCAAGCCGAAGGCCTAAAAGTGCAAGCCGATGACTTGAAAAGTGCAAGCGAATTCAACACTTCTGTGCATGTAAAGAGTACAAATCTTAAATTTCCTAATTATATATAAATCCAATTTTTGTAATCTACTATACATCTACTAAACTAGAACCTAATTACGTCACACGACAATCCCTCATTAGAACCTCCACATGACACTCCATCATTAAAACCGTTACATGTCATTTTCTGCTTTTTTCAATTTATTTAAATAAATCTAATTATAAATCAAAGATTATTATCCTAAACCTATTACTCACTTTTTCTTAATTTAAATACAAATAAAGAAAAAAGATTACAAGTTAATCACAAAGATTAAAAAAGCCGAATTAGGAAAAAAGATTACAAGGCGGTGGCGGTATGCCACACCGACACGTCGCAGTGGAACCCTAAGCACTTGGCTTTCATGGTGTTGAAGGTGAAGCCCGAGAGAGTTCCGGTTTGCCATTTTCTGTCGGAGGATCATGTGGTTTGGGTGAACAAGTTATCAAGATTACTATATATATATAGTGGGTGTGATTCAGGTGAGAAAGGGTCTTATAATACAAAATACGAAAGAATCTCAACTGTTAGATCTAAAACAAAAGTGCAACACGGAGGCCATTTTGTGCATGCCTTTATTTTTTGAACATTACTGACAAAGTGCAAGCCGAAGGCCTAAAAGTGCAAGCCGATGACTTGAAAAGTGCAAGCGAATTCAACACTTCTGTGCATGTAAATTCAACATTTTGTACATGTAAATTCAACATTTTGTACATGTATTTTTTTTATTAGAGTGCAAGTTGTTGACTTAAATATGCATGCGAATTATTGTGCATGTGAATTTAATATTTTTGTGCATATATAACTCGCATGCACTCTTAGTTGAATTCACATGCATTTTCAGTTGAACTCGCATGCACTCACATGTTTTTGGATTGGAGTGAAACTGTGCAAGTTGTTGGCTTAAATGTGCACAAAAATATTAAATTCACATGCACAATAATTCTCATGCACTCTCAGTTGAACTCACATGCATTTTCAGTTGAACATGCATTTTCAGTTGAACTCGCATGCACTCACATGTTTTTTGGATTGGAGTGAAACTGTGCATGTGAGTTCAACTGAGAGTGCATGTGAATTCAACTGAGAGTGCATACGAGTTATTGTGCATGTATAACTCGTATGCACTCTCAGTTGAATTCACATGCACTCTCAGTTGAACTCACATGCACTCACAACACATAAAACATGCACTTGATTTCATATGCACTCAAAAGTCAAAAGACATATAAGTACACTCAATGGCATGCACTTCAGTAGAATTCACATGCACTTCCGGTTGAATTCACATGCACACTCCTAGTAGAATTTACATGCACCAATTTTCTAATTCGTATGCACTTTTCAGTTTAATTTCCATGCACTCCCAATAAAATTTACATGCACTAATAACACATAAAACATACACTAGATTTCACATGTACTTGAAAGTCAAAAAGCATGCACACTCAAAGGCTTGCACTTCTAATAGAGTTCACATGCACCAAAGGGTGGTCTAGTGGCCGGTGGTGGTCCGACGACCCCGACGGTGGTCCGGCGGTGGTCCAGGTGAGAAAGGGTCTTAAAATACAAAATAAGAAAGAATTTCAGCCGTTAGATCTAAAAAAAGTGCAACACGGAGGCCCTTTTGTGCATGCCTTTGTTTTTTGAACATTACTGACGAAGTGCAAGCCGGAGGCCTAAAAGTGCAAGCGAATTCAACACTTCTGTGCATGCAAATTCAACATTTTGTACATGCAAAATCAACATTTTGTGCATTTTTTTTATTAGAGTGCAAGTTGTTGACTTAAATGTGCATGCGAATTATTGTGCATGTGAATTTAATATTTGTGTGCATATATAACTCGCATGCGCTCTTAGTTGAATTCACATGCATTTTCAGTTGAACTCGCATGCACTCACATGTTTTTGGATTGGAGTGAAATTGTGCAAGTTGTTGACTTAAATGTGCATGCGGATTATTGTGCATGTATAACTCGTATGCACTTTCAGTTGAATTCACATGCACTCTCAGTTGAACTCGCATGCACTCACAACACATAAAAATGCACTTGATTTCACATGCACTCAAAAGTCAAAAGACATATAATTACACTCAAAGGCATGCACTTCAGTAGAATTTACTTCAGTAGAATTCACATGCACTTCCGGTTGAATTCACATGCATACTCCTAGTATAATTTACATGCACCAATTTTCTAATTCGTATGCACTTTTCAGTTGAATTTCCATGCACTCCCAATAAAACTTGCATGCACTAATAACACATAAAGCATGCACTAGATTTCACATGTACTTGAAAGTCAAAAAGCATGCACACTCAAAGGCTTGCACTTCTAATAGAGCTCACATGCACCCAAGGGTGGTCTAGTGGCCGGTGGTGGTCCAGCGACCGGCGGCGGCGGTCCGACGATCGGCGGTGGCGGTCCGGTGGTGGTCCGGCGACCGGCGACGGTGGTTCGACGACCGGCAGCAATGGTCCGGTGGTGGTCCGACGACCGATGGCTCGATGGTGGTCCGACGACCGACGGTGGTCCGGTGACCGACGGCGGTGGTCCGATGGTCGGTGGTGATGCTCCGATGGTCAACCCTTTGAATTAAAGACATGTACTATGCATATTATTTTTAATGAAAGTTCAATCATGACCTTTGATTTATTTCTAATCCAATGATCTATATTCATTCTCATTTTGCATTTTAATAATCTTTCTCACATGATACTTATCCTTTTATTTAAATAGTAATAGCATTAAGGGTGCATATTTGATGTGAAAAATTGCATTGTTAATTTGTTATCATGAAGGTAATTAGGCCTCGTTTGGTACGATTCCAGTAGAATGAGGAATCAAAATGAGGAATGAATGATTCCGAAATCATGTTTGGTTAGGTGAAAAATTAAAATTCTTTCATTACAAGGAATAACACATTCCAAGCTCAAGGAACAATTTCATTCCATTGCAAAATCCAAGGTATCATCCATTCCAACAATATTAGAGATTTTTTTTTTCATAATCGCTCTTTTTAATCGAACATTGTTTTCATTGAATAATATTAATTATTTTTAATTGTTTTTATTAAACAATATTAATTATTTTTATTAAATAATTAAATAATATTAATTATTTTTATTAAACAATTAAATAATATTAATTATTTTTATTAAGCAATTAAATAATATTCATGATTTGAATAAATAATTAAATAACATTAATTATTTTATTAAACAATTAAATAATATTAATTATTTTATTAAACAATATTATTTTTTTATTAAATAATATTAATTGATTTATTAAATAATTGAATAGTATTAATTATTTATATTGAATAATATTAATTATTTTCATTGAATAATATTAATTATTTTTATAAAATAATTAAATAATATTAATTATTTTATTAAACAAAGAGTATGTCCAAGAATGACTTATTCCGACAACATACCAAACGACAAACTATAAGAATGAGTCATTTCTGATTTCGATTTCAACCCAATTCGTGAATCATACCAAACGAGTCTTTAGTGATTCAATTTGTCCCCGGAGATAATAGCATAGTAGTAAAGAAGTTAGACTTTAAATAATAAATTATGACATTATAAGTAATTATAACAAACAAATCTTTATTTGTTATTGAATTTACGGTAGGATAATTGAAACAATCTTGTTCGACCGTCATCCGAACTAGCTAGTGTCGACTCGTTTTATTATTGGATAGATTTTGTACATAGTATTTAGCATTTATAAGATTACGTATCCGGATGTACTATCGATTTTCCTTGACTATCAAAGTAATAGTCGAGTAAACTGCAAATTGTCATGTAAAATTGCCTAAAAGCAATCAACATATATGCAACTCACTATTTTCTTCTTTTTCTGTCCAAATGTAAGGGATTTCATATAAAAAATCTTATAATGAAGAAATACAGTGTGTTCATGTACATATTCTAAATTATTAAATTAAAAAATAATTTTAAATTATAAGGGATAATTTTTTATGAAAAACATCAAACTACAAGAACAACTAATGTGATGTAATTTCACATGAATAGGGTTTGGGAAGTAAAGATGTAGACACCCTAATCCTGAATAAAGATGTAGACACTCTAATCCTGAATAAAGATGTAGACACCCTAATCCCGAACAAGTTGAATGAGTATTTTTGAAAGACCTAGACTACAATAATAAAATAAAAATAAAAATAAAAATGCAACGATGTGCAAGCCATGCGTACAAAACTCGAAAACTAGGTGCAGGTAAAAACCGATACTCAGAAGACTGAACAAGAATACACTATCCTAGTTTTTTCCTTCCATTAAGTCTTATTTTGAACCATGTCTTGTGTGAGTGTCAAATACTTAAGATTCTTTGTAGTTACTTCATTTCAATTCTTCGCCACAGCGAAGCTCACCGAAATACAGGCCTTCACATCACTGCACTGGGGCATCGGGTGTGCGCCTCCTCTGCACATGCTCAAACCAACGAGTCTCGATTTTATTTTATTTATTTATTTATTTAAAAAGTCTTAAATTTCAATTTTCTTATCATATCCTAAATTTTTTATTGCGTATCCATAAACACACTAACACAGAGATGACCCAAAATATAACTTAAATGGTTTTAATGCCTAAAACCATGAAGGGATAATGTGATATAAGTTCTTTATTACCTTAAGTGTGCTATTAACTTTCTATTCCATTATTAGATCATGATACTTTAGAAATAATAAAATAATATTGATATTGTAAACAATAAATCTTGTCCTAAGCTTATACTGTATATGTGATTTTCTGACTATATATTTTTATTCTACAAAACATTTATTTGTCATTTCTTATTATTAATTTAATAATCTAAATAATTATGTGAGGAAAAGAATTTGTAATTGTATATTTTGCCCCAGAAAAGTCCAAAAACGCTTTTTAGAGAAAAGAAAAGTGATTAGCAGTTCGCTTCAACGCCCCCCGCCCTAATCGTCGGATTTCTCCCAATTCCCACCGCCGACGCCATCGCCGCCGGCATCCGCCATGGCTCCTCCTCCAGCTTTCCAGCAGCGCAATCCTTCTCCTTCTCAGCCCTCAGGGTAAACCTCTTTCTCAATTCCGCTCCGTCTATGTAAATTCACCTAAAATCTGATCCAACTTCGCCGATCTCAGAATACGCTAATCCTCCAATTCAATGCAGGAAAGGCGAGGTCTCCGATTTGAAGATCCAGCTCCGGCAGCTTGCCGGCAGCCGAGCCCCCGGCGTAGACGACACAAAGCGGGATCTCTACAAGAAGGTGATCTCCTACATGACCGTCGGCATCGACGTCTCCGCGCTCTTTAGTGAGATGGTGATGTGCTCCGCAACTTCGGACATCGTCCTCAAGAAGATGTGCTACCTCTACGTTAGCAATTACGCCAAATCCAACCCCGATCTCGCGCTACTTACCATCAATTTCCTCCAAAGGGATTGCAAGGATCAGGACCCCATGATTCGCGGGCTGGCGTTGAGGAGTTTGTGCTCCCTGCGGGTCACGAATCTGGTTGAGTATCTGGTTGGCCCGTTGAATTTGGGATTGAAAGATGGTAGCGGGTATGTTAGGACGGTGGCTGCTATTGGGGTCTTGAAGTTGTATCATATTTCCGCGTCGACTTGTCTGGATGCGGATTTCCTTGCGATGCTCAAGCATTTGATGCTGAATGATCCTGATACTCAGGTAGGCCGGATCTTGATTGATTAGAGTTCTGGAGAATTGTGCAGTTTACTGTTCGGATGAAACATGCTTTGCCTAGAGGTTGAAACTCAGTTATTTTTTGACATTAATTTTCAGGATTTTTGTCTGCTAAGTGTAGCCAGCACTCAATGCATTACTCGTGTACTTCGTGGAATATAGGTTTTCTGAAAATTTTACTTGAGAATGAGATTTACGTGATGTTCAGCATGCAAAGCTCAAATGGTTGTTGCATCTTTCCTGTTCATGTTTAGCTGTTAAGAATTTAAGATTTATTCTCTGTTTTCGGTTTTCTAATTTTGTGTTATATGCTTGCTGTAATTTGCTTTTTTACTTGGTGGTAATGTTTGTTGTTCAGTCTTGCAATGATTATGATGCAACTAAACTACTAATTGGGCATTTGAGAAACTTGTCCCAGTCTTTAGATTTCAATTTCAGTATCCTACTATAAACTTGTCATGAGCCTTGGATGTTATGTTGCAATGGCAGAACAAGAAAGAGTTTAGTGTACTGTTTACACTGAAGTCTTGGAATGATGTTTGGGCAAACAGGCATCAATAGGGCTGCTGACACAGTTTTATGTTCTTTAGTTCATTTAATTAGTTACAACTCGTGGATGGAGAGGCCTTGAAGTTCGATGATGTGTTTGCAAGTACATATCAAGTTCACTTTGAGCTGGTGTCATTGGTGGTAGTGGATATTGGTAATTATCGTGGTGGGACTGCCATGATTGAGTATGGATTTGTCAGCATAGGATGTGTTTGCATAGTGTCTTACAGAATCTCGTGGCTTGAACTTCATGCATAGTTGTTTTATGATTCAGAATTTCAGATAGAGAAAATAATTGATTTGTAATTTATCAAATCAATTTATAGCTAGTCCAGTGACTGTTAGTCACAAGTCTATATTTTTCTTGGACGTGCCGAAAGAGATGGATATGACTTAGAGCTTTTTGAATGCCAGCTCCGGTTTGTTTTGAACGCTAATTGTCACGTCTGTACTTCTCTTAATTGTTTTGTTGGCTTCTCTCTCTTTGGTTTGCTCATATGTTTGCTGCTCTATATCATATCCAGGTTGTTGCCAATTGCTTATCAGCCCTTCAGGAGATATGGAGTTCAGAAGCGAGCCATTCTGAAGAAGCAGCCCATGAGAGAGATGGTTTGCTTAGCAAGCTTTTTGTTTATTACCTTCTAAATAGGTACGCCTTTAATCTACAAGCTCTGAATGACGTTCCTTGCTTCTACTAGCCTTTCGCATAGCTCTGGAATTGACTAAAACCCTAAAATATTTTAGGAGCACATTTTAAGTTGCTAGCTAGGACAAATTATGCAATCATGTCTACTTACTTTCAAGGGTGGATTTATATGTCACTATTTACTCCCTTTTCAATATTTTACAAGACCATGATCTTATGTTCTCTAAGCTCTTGAATGTGCAGGATCAAGGAATTCACTGAATGGGCTTAGTGTCTTGTGCTTGAACTGGTGTCTAAATATGTCCCATCTGAAAGTGAAGAAATATTTAACATGATGAACCTCCTTGAGGATAGGCTTCAGCATGCTAACAGTGCAGTTGTTTTAGCAACCACAAAGGTTTTCCTGCATATGACTCTGTCTATGACTGATGTTCATCAGCAGGTACTATTCTTCAATACATGGCTGTATTATGATGCTCAAATATTTTGGAACCATTCTTGATTTGGTTAACTTGAACCTAATATCTATTTTTATATAAGGAAAATTTATCATATAACCTAGGGTCCTAGACTCTATTATAGTATGGTGAACTAAGTGTGAAGGGATAATAACCAACATTTTGTATACACATTGTGACACATTCCAAGCCTTGCTGTCGCTCCACATTCTCTCTGAAGTATGACTCTCTGGAATGAGGTTTTGTTAATTTATTATTTAACATAGCAATAATTTCAATTTATGCTTTATATCCATGTGATTCCCTTTCCCTCTTTATATGCAGGTATTAATTCGTAACAGTAATAGTGAACTGTTCAGATTTTGTAATTTATTTCCATGGATTCAGAAATGCTATTAAGACATATGTTTCTTGCTCTGTTAACCTGTTAAACTGAAAAACATTTGAATATTTGTGCCTTACATGGTCATTTTCCCAATTGATGGGGTCTTGCTTGTTCCACGCTGGCTGTTCATGATGAACATGTGGTCGTGGCATGTGCCAAATTCGCTGTTATTTCAGCAGTATTCATGAAATTGGCAGTTTCATTTTAGGTATATGAACGGATTAAAACACCTTTGATCACATTAGTCAGCACAGGAAGTCCAGAACAGTCTTATGCAGTGTTAAGCCATCTTCATCTGCTAGTGATGCGTGCACCAATGCTCTTCTCTTCCGATTACAAACATTTCTATTGTCAATACAATGAGCCATCTTATGTGAAGAAGTTGAAGCTAGAAATGTTGACTGCAGTAGTGATTAGCGAATGAGAATAATACATATGAATTTGGTATGGAAAATCTCTTTTTCTTCTACTTGTGATTCTGAAAGTGAATAACTTTTAGGTTTTAACTGCAATACCTTTCACGAAGGAAGATTCTATTGTTTTGTACTCTATTGATGTCGATTGACACCATTTTCTTGCTACATTTCAGTTACCGAATTATGTGAATATGTGGGAAATGTTGATGTTCCTATTGCAAGAGAATCAATTTGGGCTGTTGGAAAGATAGCATTGCAGCAGTATGATGTAAACGCAATTGTTGACAGGCTGCTTCAATTTCTGGAGATGGAAAAAGATCATGTTACTGCTGAAACTCTTGTAAGTCTGTTATTGTAAAGCACACATGTGTATATCGCTACTTTGTGCTCAATTTCAATGTTGAGAGTTGTTGCAACAGGTCCTTATAAAAGATTTGCTGCGTAAATATCCGCAATGGAGTCATGACTGCATTGCTGTTGTTGGCAATATTAGCAGTAAAAATGTTCAGGAACCAAAGGCAAAGGCAGCTCTTATCTGGATGCTTGGGGAATATGCCCAGGACATGACTGATGCTCCCTATATCCTGGAAAGCTTGACCGAGAATTGGGAGGAAGAGGATTCGGCTGAGGGAATGATCCTGCCTGTCGGGACATATGGGGCTGTAGCCTATATCATGGCTGATCCAAGAACATAAAAACTCAAACCTGTGATATGATGGATGGATAGGACCTTCACTAAATATTGCATTTTCTATTGGGTAGCTAAAGATACTTGGCATAAGGTTAGGAAAATTGGTATGTGCCCAGTGCCCTTTGATACGTAACATGTGCATTATGGTCCAGTTATATTGGTATATTTATAGGTTGTATATTTCCTGAAGCCTTATTTTTCACTTTGGTAACTATATGCATAATTACTTTCTTGCACTTGTTCAGAAAAAAACCCACTTTCCCTCTTCTTCCCCCGATCACCACTTCCCCTCAAGCTCTTATGTGGGTTTTTTAGAGAGAGAGCTAAATAGATATGGATTTGAGCTCCTTGCCAACGTATGATTAATTGGGTCAAAGGTATTGCGTATTTTTCTATTTGTTATGCAAATTGAAATGTCCAAGTTTTAAATAACTAAAGAGAATACTAGAATAGGGCCTGTAGGTGGAAGATGATCAAAATTAGGATAATATTAAACCACAAATGAATCTTACCTTGGTGCAACTCCACTTGCAAAGAATTGACCTTCAGTTGCAGCATCATTCACCAGTCTATTTTTTTTGCCTGACTTTTTACCAGTTTGTTCCCTTGTTGAATTCATGTTGGTGCCTCCTCAAGTATCATTTTTTATGACTTGTGTAATGGATATCCAATAAAAGCATGAACTTAGCTTGACAAAACTAGGGGTTTAAAGGGCTATAAAATAATCTTACCTTGGTGCGTAATAATTGTATTTATATTGACATTATTCTACTTTCTTTTGCTATATGGACAGGTTCGCTTGCATCTTCTAACAGCTGTAATGAAGTGTTTCTTTAAAAGGCCACCAGAAACTCAGAGGGCGCTGGGAGCAGCATTGGCTGCGGGAATTTCTGATTTTCACCAAGTATGAAACATATTGTTAAAAAAGAATCTGAAATCATGACAGTATCTTACTGATACTTTAATACAACTGTCAATTAATTGCAGGATGTTCATGATAGGGCCTTATTCTATTATAGGCTTTTGCAATACGATGCTACTGTGGCTGAGAAAGTTGTGAACCCTACTAAGCAAGCAGTCTCAGTTTTTGCCGAGACGCAAAGTAGTGAGATCAAAGATAGGATATTTGATGAGTTCAACAGTCTATCTGTTGTTTATCAGAAGGTATCTCAAAAGTTCTCCACTCAAACTAGTTTGTTTCTGCAAAGAGTGTACTTTGTCTTGCTTGTGGTTTTTTATAACTTTGAAGCCTGAAGAAGAGTTATCTGGTAAATATGAATGAATAGGGGTTTCTGGATGATTTGGTAGCAATGCAATGTTAGCATTATCGTTTTTGGAGTGTCATAATATTGTCCCTTTAGAATGAGTTCTGATGAAGTTATCTACCTCACAAGATAAGCTGAGGATCTACTTCCTGTCATCAGCTCTTGTTGATGTAGATTATTAGTTTATGGCTGAGGGAGTAGGCTGCCTATTTTGGCCAATCGATGAATTTTGAAACTTAAAACAAAAACATGTGTATGGTTAGGTTTGCTTGATAAGAATCAATATTTATTAATTGGAAAGCTCTTTGATATATGATCCTCTTTCCCACGTTTTGCTGTCACTTGTCTGTCCGTTTCTTCTCTCCAGCTTCCATGCACTCAATAGCTCAGCATCTTTGTTGCCTCTTATCTTCACAATTACCTCCTCCTGCTTCTTTTTTTTTTTCACTTGATGGAATTATATTTTATTCATTGGATGCATAATGTTTTCTGGTACTTGAACTGATAACTATTTGATATTGATATTCCAGTCTGGGGTGTGGATTGGAGTAAATATAAATGAAACTTCTTGTTTACTTTCTGTGTTGATGGTTAAAAAGAATTTTCAATCTCTTGTGCCTTCAATTTATCAAGTGTTCAAGAGGATTTTCAATGGCAATTTGTATGTGGCGTGATCTTCTGTAAATTGTAGTCTACACTGGATACAATTTAATCTAATTAATGGCTCTTGCAGCCTTCTTTTATGTTCACTGAGAAGGAACATCGAGGACCATTTGAGTTTTCAGATGAGATTGGACACCTAGCTATTGGGGCAGAGTCTGCTGATAATGTTGTCCTTGCTCAAATAGTTGAAGAAAATGATAAGGATCTTCTTCTTAGCACCTCAGAGAAAGAACAGAATGGAGCTCCCACTCATAATGGTTCTGCATATGACACTCCTCTATATAGTTCTTCAGCTCTTGTGCCAATATCAGATGTGCAATCCCCAACTCAAACTCAGCAGTCAAGCCTAGCCATAGATGATTTACTGGGTCTGAGTTTGCAGCCTGAACCTGCTCCTCCGTCTCTGAAACTTAAAGAAAAGGCTGTCCTTGATCCTGCCACTTTCCAGCAGAAGTGGCGTCAGCTACCCATATCTGTGTCACAGGTCTGCTTCGAGTATTTCAAACTTTTGATTTTTCCTTTTTATTTTCTGTGATATCTGTTTGAGTTGAGAATATTCTCGAAAAGAAACTTGGGGGATGCATCCCTGTGACTTGCTTCAGGTGACAGATGGTATGTTATTATGTTAGTGTTCGCTTTTGTCCTATTATCTTCTATCCTTTTCAGGTAGTTTGAATTTTATCATAATAAGAATTCAATTCTCAATGTGTCACTCTTTTTTCTTCTAGTACATAAGTTGGTTATTTTTGTTTTTTACACTTGATTTAGGAGTTATATTCTATTTGATGTTCATATTCCAATCTGGGGTTGGGATCAAGTAACATGACTAAAATTACTTTGGGATACCATAATTCATGCCAAGAGTTGACAACGCGCATCAGCCTGAGAAAAGAATTTTACACTGCTCAGCTGAAGTGTTGTCTCTTGCTGCTATTCCAACTAAGCTCTTCAATAAATTTTCAATTAACTATACCATTCATTTCAACTTGTGTCCTACTTTGTTCTCTTATAAATCCTCAATTTTTGGGTGTTCATTGTGATTGACAAGATTCCAAACTTGTTGCAGGAACTCCATATAAGCCCTCAAGGAGTAGCGGCCTTGACAAAGCCCCAGACACTCCTCCAGCATATGGTGGCGCACTCCATCCATTGCATTGCATCCGGTGGTCAATCCCCAAATTTCAAGTACTTCTTCTATGCTCAAAAAGCAGAGGACACAACAACATTCCTGGTTGAGTGCGTAATCAACACTTCGTCCTGTAAAGCGCAAATCAAGATCAAAGCTGACGATCAAACCACATCTCAAGCCTTCTCCGAGCTGTTCCAAACAGCTTTGTCCGCGTTCGGCTCATTGTAAGTTACTCAATTTTCGTGTTTTTCCCCCCTTCAATGCCTTGGTGAGGAAACAGCAAAACCTTTCCCATGCATCAAAGTTAGACTTGAGGTTGAAACCGTAGAAATCCTTGGCTTTGAAATGGTGTACAAGTTTCTTCATTTTCTCAGTTTATGAACCTCTTCTCTACTTGTACAAACGGCTTATTAAACCAGTACATTTTGCAATGTTATAGCATATGTTTATTCATCAGACAAATATGCAAATATAAACGTTTTTTTTTATAATACACCTCGTTTATATATCATAGAGAATATAGATATATAAACGAGGCGAGCCTTGATATTTGGGCTGTTTGGCACACCCAATGGACACTAAAGGATGTGATACCGAAATTGATAATGACATATATATTTATAGGTTTTTTCTAGTGTGTCATGGGTATACTCTAAAAATTCAATTTTTAGCAATAATTTTTTTAGTTATTAGTTTATTTTTTTACTGAGGGTTTATTCATTTTCTTTTAGGAATATTTGGACATAATTTTTTATTTTAACTTGTTAGCATGTGTCCATGGATACACACTAGAAAAACCGATATTTATATACAACAACATTGGCCATTTCTTTTCACCCAAATTTCAGAGAGCTAAAGCTATATGAGTAGCTGAAGTTGGAGTTGAAGTTGAATGACTAGCTGGTACTAGAGCTAAGTTTATATATATTTAGTGTTTGGTATTACAAATTAAAATGAGATAAATGTAAAATTCAGCTGGTTAATTTTCAATAATTTAGAGGGGATTACATTAAAAAATAAAAAAATTAAGTTATATTAATCTACTATTTACTTCTTAAGCTAGATTAACATTTTTTACTGAGCACTCATTAACTAGATTAAAAAAAAATCAAACTCCGTTAATTTCAAAAAAGTTTTGCTAAACGGAGCCTAATTCTATAATTCATTTAGGTTCTTCTTTTGTTTTTGTTGTAGTTTCTTTTAAATAGTCATCTCGATTTACCCAGAGGATCAAAGAATTTAACTTGAATTGTAATATTAAAGAGGGCTAGCTAATTTTCCATGTTATAATAAATGCAAATTTCTATTACAGTTGTTTTGGCTGGCATTTTTGTCCTTTCATGTAACAATATAATGGAAAGTGGATTAGGTTAACCTCGGTATTCCAAGTTTCCAACCCTCCAAAAAAAGAGAGAGATGTAGGAAAGGAAGAAGATAAAAAAACAGATGCTTTCAAGAGTAAAAGACAAGCAGAAGACAACTATATGCTAATTTGACAGCTAGAACAAAGGTAAAAATGTGCACTTTAGTGGTTAAACCCCGGCGAAGCTTATTGCTTCATTTACACACAAAAGTTAATATCAAAACTATAAGAAACAATTTTTAAAGATGAACAAGAGTGATGTTGTACAATCGCATTACAGCTAGCTTACAAATGTAGATGATTAGCATATAATATCATAGAGCTAACAACAAAAAGTGCTCAACTTAACCTAATGCTTTTCCCCCTACTTCATTTTATTTTCTATTTTACCCCCTGCATATATATAGTATAATATATAATTATTTAATATATCATGCTTGCATGTGAATGGTCACAGTCACACCCAAAAATGTAGTTGGACAATACTAATCAGATTCAACACATATGGCTAGACTGCCATATTTGGTGTTTGGGGATTCCAACTTCTAAACTTAATTACATTAAAAATATATATTGACGAAAATTTCTTACCAATCTTCAAGTTTAATCTATGAACTGCTGCTAGAAGTGAAGTTTTTTTGGATGAAGAGTACTATATATATGAGGCGTGCTGTTGTAATATAATCATTGTACAGAATGGCAAGGTGAGTGATGGAGCACTAAAGAGTGTTTGCAAGTGGAATGTTGAACCTGCAATTCTTCATATATGCATATGCATCCCACTTTGAGATGTCGATCGATCATCAAAATTAACCTCTAATGCCTTATTTTTGTTGTGTGTATGGACCACGGGTGGGTCCCACATTTGAAATTGCTGTGGAATATTAATCCAACAACTCCTAGATTTACATCACACGTTAGTCTAATGGTTGTTATTATAACGGATATAAGAAAAACAATAGAAAATCTGAACAAAAAGAAAGAGCAAAGATGTAGGATATGAACAAAAAAATGAATTGTTTTTATTGAGAAGATTAGAATTCATATTACAAGTAGGATATGAATAAAATAGAGTATATATAACACTATTATAAACCTTAACGGAATAAGTCTATAAGAAAGGCCCAAATAGAAATTTGGAGTCCAAATAGTGAAAACCCTATAGCATCGGGGTAGTAAAACCTCGTCTAAGTAATAAAGTGTGAGATTCAAGGCATCCCAACAATTACTATGTTAAGAAGATTCAAGTTTGTATATTTTTGGCAACGTAGAGTCACTTGTGACTTGTGAGTAAAAACAGGTTAATTACATAGTTACCTTGTCCGAACATAGAATGACTAGAGTGGTCATTGTAAACTTTTTTCACTCTCAATTCTCATGATTATTCTTTTTTTCTAATAGCAAATGCTTCAACGTCATTGACACATTTCCCCTTCTTTTTGTCTACGATTAAGCTCAATCATCTATTTGTATAGCAAGTATCAAGTATGGTATTTTCGTCACTTGAGGTTATCATCTGTCTCTTTAATTCTCTTAATTTTGAGGTTTAATATAACGATTTTTCTAACCTATATCCTTAGAACATTGATTAACATCTCTTATATAGAAAATTCTGATTACGTGTTAATTTTGTAAACTTTTTTTATTTTATTTTAAATGGGTTCACCCTTTCCTATGTAGGTTTACCCTTAATAGAAATTCTTAATCTATGTCTAGCTTAGGACATAGATTAGAAAAATCGCTAATATAAATACGATTTTTCTAACCTTAGGTTAAGATCCCAATGTAGAAATTTTTGATTAAGTGTTAACTTTTAGGATATTTTATTTTTTTTTAAATGAGTTTACCTTTCCTTCTTTAGGGTTTATATTCCTTAATATAACTTATTAACCTATACCCTAAAGGCATAAGTTAGAAAAATCGATATAAATATCATGCTACCAAAGAACCTCATATTTACATGTTAATAATTTGTATTCAATTTTTGTAACCAGTATCATACAATCATTCAAGATTCAATCATCATATAAAAATTGTTTTAATATATTCCATATATGCGGGATTATATTGAGATATTTGTTATTGCTGATAGAATAACAGTTTATCATATATAAATTGACGTTCTAGCAAATTTCAGACTAAATAAGAAATCAATTATTTTCCCAGATTATCCTTATGATTAGTGACTATTTTTTTTATTATTGCTCATGAAATCTCACAAAAAATAAAAGAAAATCAAAAAATCAAAAGGAAATCTCTTCTCGTTACTTTTCTCCTAGAAAATGGGAAAACAATGAATAAAAATTTGAGAACCCAAAAAAAAAAAAAAAAAAATTAAAGCTAATATAAATAATATACATTGAAATAAATTGATGATTTTGATAATTTTTAAAATTATTTACATTTATTATAAGTTTAATTATTAATTGTTATATAAAATTTTATATTTGTTTATATTGAATTGATAAAACACAATTTTTAATCAAAAAGAACCCAAAAAAGCTTACCCATATTTTTCACTAAATATTTTACTTTTTTATATGTTTAATTATATATCTTCTAATATTATATACTGATGTGCTTCAGTATATCATTTTTATTTTAGTTTCTACAAATTTGATATGATACATATGAACAATATTATTCAAATTTTCTTCATTAATTTTTACTAATATGATGATTAATATTTTTTAAATAAAATATATATACTTTTTTTATGGTTTATATTAATATAATATAATTTTATTAGATATATACGTAAAAATGATATTAAAGCTATACTAAAATAACAATTTAATAAAAATATCCCGTGCATGACACGGGTTATGGACTAGTTTTGTGTAATTTTACACTTCATTAAATTAGTACTTTATAAGGGAACTTCTATTAGTATTTAATACTGTAGTTTTGAAAGAAGATAAATTGTATCAGATTATACCACTTTTACTTATGAATTATGATGGAGATAAAAAGTTATCACATTTTTGTTTTACAAAACCTCGAGTAACACAGCACTAGAATTTCAAAACCTTATGTTCTCCACGCAAGAAAATCACACAAGATTTTGTATGTTTTCTTCTTTATTTTTTTTCAGTCAAAATAAAACAACTAAGGCATTTTCTCTATTATTTTTATTAAAATAATGTTTTGTATATCTATCTTAAATTAAAAATAATATTGTTTATTAATAAATATCTAAATTCAATAGAAAACTTATCGATTTTGTATAATTAAAAAATGGTTATATGTTATTATATTTTTTTATTAAAACTTTTGTCATAAAATAAACTATTGCCAAATATATAAATTTTAGTTTTGTAATTTGATACTATAAAAAGTTCAACTCTTTATGTATTCTATTATACAACAAAATAAAATTATAAGGAAATAAATACATAATTATTTTAACAAAAGTATTAGAAAATTATCGATATAAAAATATATCATTTTTTTACATTCAAAATAAAATATCCTATTTAAGATGTAGGATCAGGTACAAACTCCTCTTTCGGTACGAAGTACGGTCGGATCCACGCCGTCCGTTTTTTTTGCCAACAACTTTTAATTTTTTTGTTATCTGATAATTCTGGATTAACCTATATAGAAGGTTCACAAATAAGTTTTTAATGTTCATTTATTTATAAACTCAAGTTCACAAATAAGCATTAAATGTGCAAATACATGTGTTTGAACATTAACATGTTATATGTGAACCTTACGGTACAGAAACATGAACATGTAGTGCTTAGATGTGAACGTCAATAATTGTCTATTCCAGAACGATCAGAGACGGGGAAAAAATTCTGTTGACCGAAAAAAAAAGTTTACCGTATCTACGGTTATATCACTGCGTCACTATTCACTATATTTTCACCCCTTTTGATCTCAATTATATATCCCCTTAATCCAAAGGCCCATAAATATACAATGTTTCTTAATTATTTCTTACTTTAAGAGACAAATGTATGAGAACGCACCTCCTCTATTTAGTATTATGGTTTGTCTAACCCTATGCCCTAATTAGAAAAGAGTGAATACATAAAAATAATATAAAAAACTCTAAAAAATTAACACATAATCAAAATTTTCTATATAAGAGATGTTAACATATGTTATAAAAATCATTTATACTAATCACAATTACAAAGTAAATTGCCCAACATGGATAGAATGAACCCTAAATTTTATGAGAGGAAAGCAAATGATCTCTTATGAAACAAAATATATATATATATATATAGATTAAGATTTCCATGAGAACTAATCTTAGGATGAAAAGTGAGAAATAACATGGGTTATTGGATGAGGGAATGAAGAGCTGAGATTAGAAAATAAAAATTTTAAGTGAAAAAACGCGATGGCAAAATATGTAATTGGTGAACTTTTTTTATATTTTAAACATGACCGTCCAGATTATGAACATGACTTTTCGTTGACATGAACATGTTATCTGTGAACATAACTTTTCGTTGACATGAACATGACTTTTCGTTGACATGAACATGTTATCGAAAATCAACCGATCAGCGGAGGTCAATTGACTTCAAATCAGCAAAAAGTATAATTTATTGTATGAACAAATTAACGAAGTGCCTCAATTGATTAAATCAAACCTAAGAATTGGACTTGACACAAACTGAACTACACGGTAGAGGAACAATGTTTAATCTAGGGTTTGAAAAGAAAACGCTCACCAATTACAGTAATCGACACCGATGAAGATGAACGCCCAACTGCTACTTCTCGGAAAATCTTTCTGAGGCTGAAAATCACTCGGCTTCACTTTCATGCACCGTAACATCTCTCTTCCATCATTGACCAAGCGCTTATATTTTAAATATGACCGTTCAGATTATGAATATGACTTTTCGTTGATATGAATATGTTATTTAATGAACATCTGGTATCAATACATGAATGCGAAATTTTGCACTTCGCATGTTAAGGATATATCGCACCGGAATCTCCCTCTATATATATATACTAATACAAACTTATTATTTTTATATTATAAAATTAAATAACAATTATAATTTTATTTTTTCCTGTGCGAAACAGGACGTTCTATTTAGTAGTAATTATGAAGTGCACTGCTGATGGTGACAAATTAAAGTTAAACTACCAACCACACGATTTTTTATCCTTGCAAAATTAATTAGGATCCTTGATCAGTACATATCATGCTGTTCTCCACCTATTCTTACCAAAGAATTCATAGTGACCCCTTAGTCACCCTCCATGGGATCTCAAAAGGGGCGAATTTAATTTTCTTTTACACTTCAAAAATCACTATTAAGAAATATGCTATCCAAATTAGTGCAACGAACTTATATCACTATAGAAAATGGTGGTATAGTTCTGATGTCGATCACTTGATAACCAACTAGGACACGATACCAAGCTTTTTAACTAATTATAGCCATTAATTCGAAATTTCATCACAACTCAAATTGAAATGACCAAAATTAAATGTGAAAACATAAAACCTATATATACATTATTATCAGTATGAGAACATGCCATGATCCTTTTTTGTTGTTAGTATAACTTTTTTGGGGGTCAAGAGTATAACTTATATATGAAAACATGTTCAGTACTGAACAACAAAATATATATAAATGCATCTTAAGTCTTAACTAACGAATTACTTACATTTTACCGAATTAGTTAGCAAGAACGGACATAAGATTTTAGTCTAACGGGACTAAAATCCTAAGAGCAAAGTTTATCGTCTATCTTACACAAAATTCTAATTTTAAAGTCTACCGTCTTTTTTTTATAACAAACCGCAATTTCAAACAAAAAAATCTATATGCAAACCACAAATAAATTTTGCTCAAAATTGATAAAAAAAAATTATATAATTTAAATAAATTTCATCATTACATACTACTTTTACTGCTTAGTTTCAACTTTCAACAAATATATATAAAAAATTAATTTTACTTTTTACACATTCATAAACCCTAAATTCTAAAATATGTAACTCAAATAAAAATAGATGTAAAGAATAGTATTTTTGTTGTTGAAAGATTTATATATAAATTTAGATAAACTTGTATTTTTTAATATTTTGAGAATTATACCTAACAAATTCTATATTAAAAAATTAAAAATACATAATTCATTTTGAAAATTTTCAAAGAAGAATTATGAAAAAAAAATTGTAAAAAAAAGGTTAAATATGTACAGATTGTAGATCTGATTTGGCTGGGAAAGATTCTCTTTTACACCTTTGTCAGGTGGTAATTTAGTTTGCAGTGCTGAGAACTGTGGCTGGGCGGGAACGAGCGGGAAGAAGCGAAGACGAGCTCTCGGTATGGCGTGCTGGGCCACCGCTTTCCTCTTCTCCCTCTGCCGGTTTCTACCGGATTTGGGAGTCCACCTTGTGGCCTCTTCGCACTCGATTTTCCCTGGTGTGTTGATTTATCTTGCGGTGTGGAGGTTAGGGTTTTGGGTTTGTAGATCTGCTTTTCTGTCCTTCCTTCTCAGATCCAAGGTTGAGGAGTTGTTTCTCTTTTGGTTGATTTTGAGTATGTACAGATTGTAGATCTGATTTTGTAGATCGCTATCCATTTTGTAGATCTGATTTTGTGTTCTTAGTTGTTCGTATTTTTTAGTTGTTTCTCTTTTGAGTTTGTAGATCTGATTTGTGTGCTAGCCTCTTGTGTTCTTAGTTGTTCGTCTTAGCTCTTTTCACCTCTCCTTTCATTGGCTGAAATTTCAAATCACAGATGCTACTGTAGTAGTAATAATGACAATTTGTATTGTTTTAAAATTTCTTAATCCAAATTTTTTTTATACTTTAGGACAAACATTTCGGAACAGAGGGAGTATAATATATATATATACACGTACTATATATATCTGTAATCAAGCTTCAAGCTTCCTCGGTTGGAAGGGTGCTTGTAGGCCTAATCTAGGGCTAGCTAGCTACACCTCATTTATTGGTGAAATGTCACTTCGATTGCCTTTCATTTCCTTCTCATTATTCATGTTGAGCTTTTGTGCCGTGTGATTGGAGGACAAAATTGAATGGTTTTTCATAAGATGTTCATAAATGAAGTTGATAAGTGGGTAGTAATCCGTATTATTCATCAGTAATCGTATGGTCATCACCACACTTTGATGGTTTACAAATAGGATTCTGAATTGCCAATTCTCACTGCTTTATGATATTTTGAGTCATTTTAGGTCAGTACTAATCAACAGAGTCGGAGGGAAATGGGGTCCAGTAGGACTATAGCCCCCACTAATAATTTATTTATTTTATTTTTATTTTTTAAAAATATTTAACCTTTTTTTTACAATTTTTTTCATAATTCTTCTTTGAAAATTTTCAAAATGAATTATGTATTTTTATTTTTTTAATATAGAATTTGTTAGGTATAATTCCCAAAATATTAAAAAATACAACTTTATCTAAGTTTATATATAAATCTTTCAACAACAAAAAATACTATTTTTTTATATCTATTTTTATTTGTGTTACACATTTTAGAATTTAGGGTTTATGAATGTGTAAAATTTTAAATTATTTTTTTATACATATTTGTTGAAACTATGCAGTAAAAATAGTATGTAATGATAAAATTTGTTTAAATTATGTAATTTTTGTTTATCAATTTTGAGCAAAATTTATTTGCGATTTGCATATAGATTTTATTTGTTTAAAATTAAGGTTTGTTATAAAAAAAGACGGTAGACTTTAAAATTAGAATTTTGTGTAAGATAGACTATAAACTTCGCTCTTAGGATTTTAGCCCTATTAGACTAAAATCCTACGTTCACTCCTGCTGACTAATTTGTTAAAATTTAAGTAATTTGTTAGTTAAGATGCATTTATATATATTTTGTTGTTCAGTACTGAACATGTTTTCATATATAAGGTATACTCTTGACCCCCAAAAAAGTTATACTAACAACAAAAAGGATCATGGCATGTTCTCATATTGATAATAATGTATAGGTTTTATGTTTTCACATTTAATTTTGGTCATTTCAATTTGAGTTGTGATGAAATTTCGAATGGCTATAATTAATTAAAAAGCTTGGTATCGTGTCCTAGTTGGTTATCAAGTGATCGACATCAGAACTATACCACCATTTTCTATAGTGATATAAGTTCGTTGCACTAATTTGGATAGCATATTTCTTAATAGTGATTTTTGAAGTGTAAAAGAAAATTAAATTCGCCCCTTTTGAGATCCCATGGAGGGTGACTAAGGGGTCACTATGAATTCTTTGGTAAGAGTAGGTGGAGAACAGCATGATATGTACTGATCAAGGATCCTAATTAATTTTGCAAGGATAAAAAATCGTGTGGTTGGTAGTTTAACTTTAATTTGTCACCATCAGCAGTGCACTTCATAATTACTACTAAATAGAACGTCCTGTTTCGCACAGGAAAAAATAAAATTATAATTGTTATTTAATTTTATAATATAAAAATAATAAGTTTGTATTAGTATATATATATAGAGGGAGATTCCGGTGCGATATATCCTTAACATGCGAAGTGCAAAATTTCGCATTCATGTATTGATACCAGATATTCATTAAATAACATATTCATATCAACGAAAAGTCATATTCATAATCTGAACGGTCATATTTAAAATATAAGCGCTTGGTCAATGATGGAAGAGAGATGTTACGGTGCATGAAAGTGAAGCCGAGTGATTTTCAGCCTCAGAAAGATTTTCCGAGAAGTAGCAGTTGGGCGTTCATCTTCATCGGTGTCGATTACTGTAATTGGTGAGCGTTTTCTTTTCAAACCCTAGATTAAACATTGTTCCTCTACCGTGTAGTTCAGTTTGTGTCAAGTCCAATTCTTAGGTTTGATTTAATCAATTGAGGCACTTCGTTAATTTGTTCATACAATAAATTATACTTTTTGCTGATTTGAAGTCAATTGACCTCCGCTGATCGGTTGATTTTCGATCTGTGCAACTCGGTCAACTTTCGTGGTGTTTGATTAGTGCAACTGGTGATTGTTGTGATAGCTTCTTCATGGTTTCATTTTCATGGATTGACTTTTATATGGAATTATATAATTGATCGGCATCTGTTCTAGGGTAACTAACTCCATTTTGTGTGGATGGCAAAATAATAGGAACTTCCATCTTCCTTTCCATGGCTGAACTAGCAGTGTTAAACATCGCCAAGTCACTCCTTCAGCAACTTAGCTCCCCAGCTAAAGACGAGTTCCTACTCTTGTTCAACTCAGACAGCGAGCTCAAGAAGCTGGAGAACACCATCAGAACTATCAAAGATGTGTTGCATGATGCTGAGCAAAGGAAAGCAACCAATACTGATATTGGAGGATGGCTTTCCAGGCTTAAAGATGAGATGTACAAGGCAGATGACTTGTTCGACACATTGTCCACTAGAGCCTTGAGAAAAAAGGTCATTCTCGGAAACAAATTCAGGAAAGAGATGAAGATTTTCTTCTCCAAGTCAAACCAGTTTGCCTTCATTTTCAAAACTGCTTATGAGGTCAAGGAGCTCAGGGAGCGGTTAGATAACATTGCTAAAGACATCAGCCAGTTTGGCTTGCTAAGGGACACAAAGGTATATGATCAGGGGCCTGTTATAAGACGAAGTGCAGAACACTCTTACATCGCAGAAGATGAAGTGATCGGGAGAGAGAAGGAAAAGGAGGAGCTACTAAGGTTGTTGTTGGCAGATGCTGGTGCTGAAGAGCGTGTTTCTGTTATTGCAGTGGTTGGTATTGGGGGACAAGGCAAAACTGCTATAGCTCAGCTGTTGTACAATGCAAAGGAAACTGAGGAGTTCTTTGAATTGCGACTATGGGCTTGCATAAACTATTTCTCCGGCTTAAAGGCTGCCTTGGAGGAAATTACAGGCACAAGGGCAGATAGTGTAGATGAGTTGCAAAATAGGTTGAGGGCGAAGATTAATGGGAAAAAGTTTCTCCTTGTTATAGATGATGTTTGGGATGATATTCGTGAGAAGTGGCTTCATCTGAAACGTTTGTTGGATGCTGGTGAGAGAGGAAGTAAGATCTTAATGACCACGCGCTCAGAGACGGTGGCACGAAATCTTGCTACTGGGAGGCCTCACTATGCTTTAGGAGAGTTGTCAGATAAGTATGCCTGGAAATTGTTTAAGAAGATGGCTTTTGATAGCAACAATAAAGAGGAAAACAAAACCAAGAAAGAACTGGGGAGACAGATTATGAAGAAGTGTCCGAAAGTCCCTCTTGCTATTAGGACAGTCGGTAGCTTCTTGTACGGTAAAGACAGGAAGCAATGGTCAGAATTTGTAGATAATGAGTTGATGGAAGCATTGCCCGACCGTGAGAATATTGTTATGCAAGTGTTGAAGATCAGCTATGACGACCTTCTCTTTCCAGTAAAGCAGTGTTTTGCCTATTGTTCGCTCTTTCCCAAGGATTATCTATTTGATAAAACTACTTTGATCCATCTCTGGATGGCTCAGGGTTTCCTTGATGAAAATCCATGCTTAGAGGATGTTGGTGAGAGTTACTTCTTGTACTTGGTGCAGAGATGCTTCTTCCAAAATGTTTGGGTAGAGTATGGTGATATAATCAGCTGCAAAATGCATGACCTGTTCCACGATTTGGCTGTTCAAATCAATGATGATTCAGGGAGAAAGTTTCCTCGACATTTGCTAGTTAAGGAATCCATAGGCTCACTACTTGAATGTAAAGGAATACGAAGTCTGGTGTCCCCTAATACAGGGTTTGTTGAAAGAGCGTTGCTAGATGGTGTATTGTTGAACTTGACAAGCTTGCGAACATTGAGTTTGAGGCAATTGGACGTGGAGGAGATACCGAGCTCCATAGGCAAGTTGGATCATCTAAGGTATCTTGACCTCACGAATAGTGATAAGTTGACCAGGCTTCCAAATGCTGTTTGCAAGCTGCAAAACCTGCTTATATTGAGACTTGAAGGTTGCGAGAAACTCGTGAAGCTGCCAGATGATCTGCAAAAACTAATAAGCCTAAGATATCTTCAAATTAAGAGATGTGAAAAATTGAATTATATGCCTTCAGGATTGGAAAAGATGACCTCTCTTGTCAGGCTTGATCGGCTTATTGTGCACAAAGACCATGGTGGACTAAGGTGTTTGAAGCATCTTAACAAGTTGACAGGTCGAATTTGTATCGAACTTCCAGGAGGTGGGTGGAAAAATTGTGTTGCTGATGCCGAAGAGTCTATGCTAAGCTGCAAAACAAAATTAAGTAGGTTATCTATACGGTGGCCTGACACACCAGAAGTAGAGGAGTTACCTGAAGCTGATGAACTGTTTTATATGCTTCAACCGTCGAACAGCATAAGTCACCTTGATGTTCGAGGGTACATTGGAGTGAAGTTTCCAGATTGGCTTTCTTCTTTGCATAACCTAGTTAAGCTGGGTTTATTTCACTGCAATAGATGTCATGAACTTCCACAACTAAGGCACCTCTTTCAGCTTAAAGAACTGATCCTTTGGTCGATGCCTCTTTTGGAGTACGTGGAGAATGATACATGTGATGATAGCGGACCATTCTTCCCATCACTTGAATACTTGCATATTATTTCAATGCCAAGATTAAAAGGATGGAGGAGGCCAGAAGTTTGCGGCGCTCACGACTCTGGTTTTCCACGGATTTCTCGTTTATGGGTACATCGTTGTCCACAACTAACATCCATGCCTTTGTGTTCGTTTGTGGAAGATATGAGCCTTTCAGATGTCAGTGTGATTCTAGTGAAACAACTAGTGAGCTCATCCTTGGTTGCTCGCAGCCTTTCTGTTCGTGATTGTCCCAACTTCAAGCGCTCTTCTCTCTTCTACTTGGTACAAAAACTGCCTTCCCTGGAATCACTCACGTTCCAAGGCTGCAAAGCTACGGAATCATTGATCGAGGTTGAAAATATGGCGAAAGATGGCATGCCATGGAGATGGCTGAAAAGGCTCGAGGAGTTGGTATTTGAGTTCGGGAGTGATCCAGTTGGGACACATCTTCTCAACGGACTTCACCACCTCACCAGATTAGAGCGATTGGTTATCTCCCGCAGTGTGCCAAAGGACGAGGACATGCAATGGACAGCTCCTCCCAACCTTAAACACTTGTCGATTAAGGATATGGAGGAGGTAGCCGGTCTTACTAGGGTAATCCGTCAGTCGAAGAATCTCCAGTCTTTAGAAGTTGATTACTGCGAGAAGATTGATGAGCATGAATTGAATAAGTTACCATGGGAGGACCTTAGTGGCTTGAGAAAACTCGGCTTCGAATGTGTCAGTTCAATGAGGTCATTACCAGACAAGTGTCGACATCTCCTGGCCCTTGAAGATCTAACAATCGTAGTCTGTGCTGAGATAACATCTTTGCCTGATTGGGTTAGCCGCCTTACATCACTTGAAATTGAAGATTGCAGGAAATTGAAAGAGAATTGCAGAAAACCAGCGGGTTCATGTTGGCCCTTAATTCGGGACATTCCTTATTTATCCATAAGACCATAAGCTAGTACGTGAGGTGGAGGCTTTTTACAGTTCGACTGCTTTGTTCCTACTTTAATCACTATAAGTTTCACTTACTTGCCCTTTTGAAGAGAAACTTTACATATATATTAATTAATTCTACTTTGTAGGGATTCTTAGTTTCAAGTAGCTAGTAAAAGCTCAACGAAGCCTTCTTCAATCTTGCAACTGTTTCTTTCATCAGCCCGTGCTAAGCTCTAAGCCATGTTCAATTAGTTGCTAATTAACGCCAGAGAGATGTCATCGCCGGCGAACGATCCTAGGATGCCATCAGCGGCCAGGCCGTACAGATTTCTCACATCTTCCTGTGTGTTTTACAACTATTTTCCTCAGTGCAGATTTCTCACATCTTTCGATAAATAAATGTCGTGGCCGATTTCATCGCGAAAAAGGTCCAACAGAGTTCATTGGAAGACTTTAGAGATAGTCTAGAATTTGTAACTCTCATCCGTAAGGATGCTATAGATTGAGAAACCGACTCTTCTATGGTTTCCAGTTTAATCTACTATATAATAACTAAAGCAGAATACATGCTAAGCCACATGGCACTCTTATAATAATCCAAAAAAAATTTCACCATGTGGCATCACGATATTAATTTTGACATGTGACAGCCTATGATTTTATAGATTTAAATAAAAAATCACAAATTTGGAGTATCATACAGTTACCTTAAATTAAAGATCAGTCGGAATAAATTTATATTACTTTACTTCCTTAATTAATATATTCTCACTTTATTCTCGATAAGCTAATATATACAGATTTGATCAGTCGGAATAAATTTATATTACTTTACTTCCTTAATTAATATATTCTCGGTATTGTCCGGAGATATGATTGTTTTTTTCTATCTAGCTCATTAACATTTTTTTCCTTATGTAAGAGAACGACATTATAACGTTTAGATGATGTATTTGATGGCATAATTTTCAATATTATGTAAGTAATCATGTGATCCGTAATATATCAATTTACATATCATGTCACATATTTGTTGAGTAGGATATTTGGTCGATTATATAGTTTGAAAATGGCAGTGGGAACATACTATATGATATTTAAAAAAACTTTCAGAAGTGTCTAATCTACTATATAATAACTAAAGCAGAATATCTGTTAAGTCATATGGCACTCCTACAATAATCCAAAAAAACATTCGCCATGTGGCATCACGATATTAATTTTGACATGTGGCAGCCTATGATTTTTTAGATTTAAATAAAAAATCACAAATTTGGAGTATCATACAGTTACCTTAAATTAAAGATCAGTCGGAATAAATTTATAATACTTTACTTCCATAATTAATATATTCCCACTTTATTCTCGGTAAGCTAATATATGCAGATTTGATATGAAATAAAAATAACGACCAACTGTATGATTTTGTGCAAAAATATTAAACATACATATCTCATACAAAACCAACACAAATGTGCAATGTACCTAATATATGGAGATTTGCATATGCACGGCTGGTTACAAAACCGTGCAACAGATGCAATGTACCTAATATATGCAGATTTAGCATAAAAAGTCAACCTGTTGTGCTATGACAAATAACACACAAACTAAACCTGGTGACAAATACACTTTTGTAACCAAAACAAATGCTGCAAAATTTAACCTACTCGAATGAACAAAAAATGAACCTGCATCAAAAACTTAGCCTGATACACATTTCTAAACCAAGAAAATTTCGGCAAATTTGAACCTACTGGATTGAACAAAAAAAAACCTGCTGATTGAACCCAAATGAACTTGCCCCAAAAAATGAACCTGCTACACTTTCCTAACCAAATAAACTGGATTGCCCCAAAAATTAACAATATACTTTATTAAATGCCTCAAAAGTATAACAAATCTGCAATTTCCAAAAAACAACCGTGCAGATTTGATTATAAAAAATCCAAGTGCAATATCTGCACAATAAAATCAAAACCCTAAAGTCAACATTAATAAATGATATTTCAAATATACTGCAGATTTCAAACATGTAATAAAGGATACCCAAAAGTCGGTAATATACTGCATATCCATGTTTTCCATAAGTGTAGAACCAAATATTTTGATCCTTTTAGCACGATCTTGGAGCATAAATTCAATGTTTTTAAGGGTTATAAAACTACAACTCCTCCCACAATATCAGTATAAAACAGTTGAACCATATCAAAACTACGATTACACAATCGGTTGTTCATCATTTAGCAGGTATGTGAAAAGAACTAAACTTATTTGTTTGCAAAGATATTAATACTGATTATTATGCACTGATTGATGGCCAAACTGAATACTGATTATAATATTATGTATACACTCTATACGATTTAGGTGTTTGTTAATATTAAGTAGTTATTAGAAAACTGATTACAAACTAATTTTATTTCCTAAGTCTAAAATGCACAAAGATGAGTTTATGAACACATATTTTTAAATGACCGAGGATCTGTCAAATGATGTCCCCATTTCTAGCATAATCTCATTACTTATTGATTTAGTTTGATAATTGCTAGATAGTTAAGTGTTGTGCCTTTCAGAGTAACTGACGTCTTTTGGTCACTTTAGCTACTCTCTAGTTACTCTTTAGCATGTAATAATAAGTTTATATAATTATTCTTCTGGTCACTTTAGCTATTCTTTAGCATATAATAACAATTTATTAAAGCTACTAAACTGAATTTATTTACTACACTAGATAAGGCACAAATATTAGAATAAACTGAAAGATTTTAATGTTTGACAAAACTACGGTTACAAAAGATTCTTTAGCATGAAATAATGTTTGACATTCTAATACTTACTACACTAGATAAGGCACATATATTGTAATAATATTTTATCTCTTTGATTGTACTTTCTGATTTTTTGATTAAGTTGATGGTTATGATAGCAGAGAAAAAACTAAGAAGTTGTTCAATCCTAGGAGCTAGGCATCGAAACTAAAAGGTATTGTTTATGTTTATCAGGTTTGATTTATAATGTTTGATTGTATTTATTTACAACTAAATCATTAGTCTTCAGTTGTATGATTTAGGTTAACTCTCTAACTGATTTAATAAAATCCTATTATTTATACTTAACTTCTACGGATTTAGTTCCAGGTTACTGAAACTATGTAATAAAGCTAATCTACTGACTACTCTATGCAAAAACTAATCAGAGTCTAAACTACTAACTTCTATACATACCTTTATGTCTTTCAAACAACTTAAGCAATACCAATCCAATTTTTGTAATTTATGAGTCCAATCCTGTGATACCCCGTATTTCTGTAAGGATATTTTGGAGCTTTGGGATTATTCCCGAAAGCCTGTTTTGTACGTCGGATTTATTTCGAAGAGTTTAAGACATTCTGTAATGTTCTCAATCTCTGTAATATTTTTCTCAGTGAAATAATATACAGTCGACGTATTTTGGGATTTAATACTCGTTCGTGTACGAGTATTTTTATCCCGGGTTAAGCCAAGATTATCCATAAGCCAACGGATAAGGAGTGACCTGGCGGCGCCCGCCGTGGGTATGGCGGCGCCCGCCGCAAGTCAGCTCCCGGCTCCTTCGTCAAAGCTTCCTCCTCGCCAAGTGGCCTAGAAAAACGGCGACCGCCGCTTCGGAAGGTCAAGGGCGGCGACCAGGGGCTGCCGGCGGCGACCGCCGCATTCGTGCAGAAGCTAGCCTCGCCAGCTGCCGGCGATCGGCGATGCTTCGATCGTGGCCCTCCACGTCGCATTTGGCCATCATTGCCTTCCATGGATGTTGGGCTATAAATAGAGATGAATTGGAGCTGGATTGGAGCACAGAAACAAGCTCAAAATCCCTCAAATTGTCTCGCCGGAGTTCGAGTTCTTGCCGGAGTTTTGGAGCGATCGTCGGAGCTCTTTTTGGTGTCGTTTCCAGTGGCCAAGAGAAGCTTTGGAGGCCCTTAGAAGCTTAGAATCCAAATCAAGGCAAAGGCGAACCAAATCGATCGACGTTGGTAAGATTCTGTTCTCGGAAAATTTCCCGATGTTCGTAGCGGCGCCCGCCGTAAGGCCGACAGCGACCGCCGCCACGAACACCGGCGACCACCGTAGTGCTGGCGTGGCGCCCGCCGCCCTTAAGCTCTTGTATTGTTGTGGCTTTGGCTTCTGTAGCCTTCAATCGGACGTCGTTCCTTTCGATTTCTTTCGTTCGTGCTCGTTTATGTCGAATCTAACTTAGGGTTTCTTTATGGGTCGATTCGAAGGAATCTGTGTGCCAGATCTGTTCATGTGTCGAGCCTGGAATCCCATCGTTAGGCTTCGTTCAAACTCTGCGGATTAAGGCAAGTGGCGGTTCGCTCTTGCTTAATCATTCCATGTTTCATTAATTATCAATTGTTTAATTGTTAATTAAATTGGAGTGAACTATTGTTTTGTTTAGGAACTAATTTCATAAATAAACGTGATTAAAGTAATGTTATGATAGGTTGTATATCTGTTAGAATAACGCTATTATATGTGATAATTACCGTGATGGTATTGTTGTGAATTTAATGTTAATCTTAATGCTAGAATAGCATGTGGGTTAATAGGAAAGCTAATCCAAGTAAGGATTAGCCGTTTCTATTATCTCTATGTTAAATTGATTGCCAAGATGGCTTTGATGTGAATAATTGCTGTGTTAGTCTGTTTAGTTAGCACGAGTGTTCATAGGAACGCTAATCCAAGTAAGGATTTGTCGTTTCTTCATAACGTAATATTCCTTGGGATAATTTCCGAATAATAATTTAAGGGTCATGACCTATGCTTCCTATCCACCTTTAAGGATCTGAAGTGTTTAAGCGCCTTGCTAGCGCAATTGGGTGAACATAATTGTCACCCTGTGTATTAAGCACCTAGCTAGTGCAATTGGGATGGACGTAACTGTCACCCTGTAAATTAAAGTGTAAGCACTGTGGCAGTGTAATCTGGGTGAACGTAAGATCGCCCTGTGTAATAATAACTTCTGTGTTACTCGGAATAATTTTAAGTCTCGTGTGTGTGTGTGTGTGTGTGTGTGTGTGTGTGTTTGTGTTGTGTTACTTTGGGTCGACATAATTGTCACCCTGAGATTTAAGCTTTGTTACCGCGCTTAATAATATTAATATATTTCAGTGATGTGTGTTTTATAATTAAATAAGATATGTGCCCGAGTGCACATGATTAATAAACTTTTGGCGAGTAGTGTAGCTAGGAAAGCTCGTCTCGACTTTGATCATAGTACGTTCTCTTTCTAATCCGGACTCACTGTATGCGGTGAGGTTGGTCGTGAACCGAAGCATCTTAGTCAGTTTTTAACTCGTTGGTGTGTGATTCTGTGAACGTTCCCAAACAGTTGTCATAATTTCCTATAAGACTCAATTCCTTTGGAGTCTTCTCTTCAGTGCATATCTAATTGTTATTTTATTCCGTGAAAGTGCCGGGTTATATATCGTTCCTTCGGTTATTATTCGAGGGACAATGATAGTAAACGGTTACGATCACTCGGACCACTCTGCTTTGTACCCTTGCATAGTCTTTCATTAGACTAATCCACGAACATTGTTCTCTGCATGTGGGCTGGTGTCATCCGTTCGATTCGGCACATCAGAAAGAGCGAAGATATGAGGAGACTAGATTGACTATGAAGACGACGGTTGTTTTTGAATGTTTTAATAATTATCTTTTAATCAGGTTGATATCCTTGGACATGTGATCATTACGATCACAACCATTTTTGTAATATTTTAAGAAAGACTTTTGTTGTACTTTGTTTAAACTCTGTGTTTGTCCTATTCAGGATTGGGATGTAATCCCGTGACTCATGTTTTATATGAATAAAGTTATCATTTTGTACTTCATGATTTGTATTCAAACGGTAAAGCCTTGGGTGATCTCGGTAAGGAACACTGAGGTCACTGGCGGTAATATCTTTCCAAATGGGTTAAGATTTGGGGGTGTTACAGTTGTGGTAACAGAGCCAAAGTTTTTTTTAAAACAGGTTGGGTATTTGAAAACCATTTACTCGTTTTAATTGAAAAGTGTTTTCAAAGGACTCTGAATTTTCAAAGTGAAAAGAATTTGAAAACACCGTTCATAGTCATGTCTTCTATACAGTCTGATATAGTAAGCTTGCTTCTATATCTAGAAAGACTAATTCCTTCCCTGTTTCCCCATAAGATATGGGTGCATTCTGTTCTCTTCAGAGGAACCCGGGAGAAGCCAAGGTGGTTTCGCCATACCCAATAAGGCTTGAATTCTCAGTTCCCTCGCTTTGAGTTAAGGTTGTAGAACCTAGTAACTCGGTTTGAGTTCATCAATAGAAATTACCAAGTTGATCTATTCTAAGTTGATTTTATTACAATAAGTATATCAGAATGATATTAATGTGATAAAATCCTTGGAATTTGATCGGTAAACAGATGGTGAACACAAGGAACGTTATCCGTGCTGGTGCTGGGCCGAGTAATAACCCCAGACCAAATGCGAGGAATGCTGTAGACCCAAAAGGAGAGCGTGAGTCTGTCTTCAACAATAATCCAGGAGGCAATGACCAAGATCAGCCCAACGCACCGATGACTTTTGATGCTGCATCAGTTGAGGCAATTCGAGGAATTGTCATGCAAGCAATCGCAGATGTTATGCGACCAGTCGTACCACAAGCACAAGGTGGTCCAGTTCCTCGGGCTATTCCTGAAGTTGAGGAGTCAGTGGAGCAAGTACCTTAGATCAATGTTGTCAGGAACATAGGAACTTACGGTCAAGCGTTAAAAGCCGTGAGTTCAATGAGGCCCGACAGCTACGACGGTACTGGAGAACCAGTCAGGGTGACATATTGGTTCTCGCATATGGAACGGTTGCTCCGAAACATTACTTGCACTGAGGCTGAGAAAGTGCACATCGCCTCCCTTCAACTCAAGGATGTGGCTAGCGAATGGTGGGAGAGCACCGGTCTGGCAGATCATCCCGAGCTGAATTGGAGCATGTTTAAAGCAAAGATGACTGATCGTTTCTTTTCCCGTGCTATGAGGGATGAGAAGCATAAGGAATTCCTATATCCAAAGACTGATGGGTTAAAGGTGACTGAGCTCGCAGCTAAGTTCAATCACTTATTACAATACGTTGGGCCTGAGGTGTCAAGCGAAGAACAAAATATCTGGTACTTCCATGGATGGATGAATCCAGAAATCAAGCCTCTAATGTTGCGTCACGGCTGTTCTACGTTAGAACGATATGTGGATGCAGCCTACAAGACAGAAGTCACACTGGAAGAATCCGCCCATAAACGGGAGAAGCAAGTTAAGGGAAAGGGTGGGCAACAGGATCGCCAGGTTGGTTCAATCAAACGACCGACATCGCCTACCAAGTTTGAGAAGTCTGGTCTTGCTAAGACCGAGACAACTTAGTCTGACTCTGCTAGAGGCTCAGGTTGGAGCAGCAGAGTAATTCAGTGCCACAACTGTGGTGAAGTTGGGCATAAAAATTTTAATTGCCAAAAGGACAAGAGATTATGTCATAATTGTGGGAGAGAAGGCCACATAAAAGCATATTGCAGACTGAAGGGTCATGGACCAATGCAGTCTTATCAGGCGTCAAGTGTTGGCGGTGGACAGAACCCAAGGCCAGCGGTATCTGATCCTGAGCAGTCTATGTCTCGTAATAAAGGCAAAGCGCCTATGGGGTCTTCAGGCCAAGGGAAAAGACTCTTTGTAATGAGCCAAGCCAACGAGAAGAACCCTGATCCATTAAGTTGTATTTATGTTAAGTCTTTCTTTAAGATTAAGGAGTAGCGACGTGTGTCGATAATCTCCGTGGTATCGTGATCTGGTTGTTCAACTTTTGTCAGTTAATGTAATGTTTGAATGATAAAGGAGTGTTTCCTTGTTTTGGAAATTTCAGAATGCGTTATCGTTATGAATTAGTTGTTCATACGAAACCTCGTAAGTGTCGAGAACAGCTTATGCCAGGTAAGGATAAAGACTGTCGGACTTATGGTGGTGGAGTATTGTGGGCAACTTTGATATTCATCCCCTATATGGTTAATCACATGGTCGACTCTACTGTTTAAATCTAAATTCATTCCTAAGATTCTTCTTCATACTTAGATTATGTCATCTATAAGGCTGGGTGCAACTCTTTGAGGAAGATTAAGTTGTAGGAGTTATGGTGTAAGAGGAAAGGTTGCAGTTTAAGAGGGGATATGCCAATGATCCCGATGTATTAAAGATTCAGTAAAGAGAATTGTCTATATACATCTAAGGAATAAAGTGGTAAGCGGTATCCCATACGCTGAGTTCTTCCGAGATTTCTTAAGATATAAATGATGAACTTGTGGAGTTATGTTCGGGGAGATTAAGAGCTATCTCTCATAAGTGAGTTTGTGTTATAAACATCGAGACGAGCGAATCATTTTCAGAATGATATCCTAAGGAATTAAGAGTAATATCTCTTGTGATCCATTTCAAGGATGAAGTGGTTAAGGATATTGGATCCAGATTAATATTGAGGCAGGATCCTCATTGGCTTAATGCAAGTTTCGGGGTCGAAACTTCTTTTAAGGGGAGGTGATGTGATACCCCGTATTTCTGTAAGGATATTTTGGAGCTTTGGGATTATTCCCGAAAGCCTGTTTTGTACGTCAAATTTATTTCGAAGAGTTTAAGACATTCTGTAATGTTCTCAATCTCTGTAATATTTTTCTCAGTGAAATAATATACAGTCGACGTATTTTGGGATTTAATACTCGTTCGTGTATGAGTATTTTTATCCCGGGTTAAGCCAAGATTATCCATAAGCCAACGGATAAGGAGTGACCTGGCGGTGCCCGTCGTGGGTATGGTGGCGCCCGCCGCAAGTCAGCTCCCGACTCCTTCGTCGAAGCTTCCTCCTCACCAAGTGGCCTAGCAAAACGGCGACCGCCGCCCAAAAATGGCGACCGCCGATTCGGAAGGTCAAGGGCGGCGACCAGGGGCTGCCGGCGGCGACCGCCGCATTCGTGCAGAAGCTAGCCTCGCCAGCTGTCGGCGATCGGCGATGCTTCGATCGTGGCCCTCCACGTCGCATTTGGCCATCATTGCCTTCCATGGATGTTGGGCTATAAATAGAGATGAATTGGAGCTGGATTGGAGCACAGAAACAAGCTCAAAATCCCTCAAATTGTCTCGTCGGAGTTCGAGTTCTTGCCGGAGTTTTGGAGCGATCGTCGGAGCTCTTTTTGGTGTCGTTTCTAGTGGCCAAGAGAAGCTTTGGAGGCCCTTAGAAGCTTAGAATCCAAAGCAAGGCAAAGGCGAACCAAATCGATCGACGTTGGTAAGATTCTGTTCTCGGAAAATTTCCTGATGTTCGTAGCGGCGCCCGCCGTAAGGCCGGCGGCGACCGCCGCCACGAACACCGGCGACCACCGTAGTGCTGGTGCGGCGCCCGCCGTAAGGCAGGCGGCGACCGTCGCCCTTCAGCTCTTGTATTGTTGTGGATTTGGCTTCTGTAGCCTTCAATCGGACGTCGTTTCTTTCGATTTCTTTCGTTCGTGCTCGTTTATGTCGAATCTAACTTAGGGTTTCTTTATGGGTCAATTCGAAGGAATCTGTGTGCCAGATTTGTTCATGTGTCGAGCCCGGAATCCCGTCGTTAGGCTTCGTTCAAACTCTGTGGATTAAGGCAACTGGCGGTTCGCTCTTGCTTAATCATTCCATGTTTCATTAATTATCAATTGTTTAATTATTAATTAAATTGGAGTGAACTGTTGTTTTGTTTGGGAACTAATTTCATAAATAAACGTGATTAAAGTAATATTATGATAGGTTGTATATCTGTTAGAACAACGCTATTATATGTGATAATTACCGTGATGGTATTGTTGTGAATTTAATGTTAATCTTAATGCTAGAATAGCATGTGGGTTAATAGGAAAGCTAATCCAAGTAAGGATTAGCCGTTTCTATTATCTCTATGTTAAATTGATTGCCAAGATGGCTTTGATGTGAATAATTGTTGTGTTAGACTGTTTAGTTAGCACGAGTGTTCGTAGGAACGCTAATCCAAGTAAGGATTTGTCGTTTCTTTATAACGTAATATTCCTCGGGATAATTTCCGAATAATAATTTAAGGGTCATGACCTATGCTTCCTATCCACCTTTAAGGATCTGAAGTGTTTAAGCGCCTTGCTAGCGCAATTGGGTGAACATAATTGTCACCCTGTGTATTAAGCACCTAGCTAGTACAATTGGGGTGGACGTAACTGTCACCCTGTAAATTAAAGTGTAAGCACTATGGCAGTGTAATCTGGGTGAACGTAAGATAGCCTTGTGTAATAATAACTTCTGTGTTACTCAGAATAATTTTAAGTCTCGTGTGTGTGTGTGTTTGTGTTGTGTTACTTTGGGTCGACATAATTGTCACCCTGAGATTTAAGCTTTGTTACCGCGCTTAATAATATTAATATATTTCAGTGACGTGTGTTTTATAATTAAATAAGATATGTGCCCGAGTGCACATGATTAATAAACTTTTGGCGAGTAGTGCATCTAAGTAATAGTTCAGTTAGGAAAGCTCGTCTCGACTTTGATCATAGTACGTTCTCTTTCCAATCTGGACTCGCTGTATGCGGTGAGGTTGGTCGTGAACCGAAGCATCTTAGTCAGTTTTTAACTCGTTGGTGTGTGATTCTGTGAACGTTCCCAAACAGTTGTCATAATTTCCTATAAGACTCAATTCCTTTGGAGTCTTCTCTTCAGTGCATATCTAATTGTTATTTTATTCCGTGAAAGTGCTGGGTTATATATCGTTCCTTCGATTATTATTCGAGGGACAATGATAGTAAACGGTTACGATCACTCGGACCACTCTGCTTTGTACCCTTGCATAGTCTTTCATTAGACTAACCCACGAACATTGTTCTCTGCATGTGGGCTGGTGTCATCCGTTCGATTCGGCACATCAGAAAGAGCGAATATATGAGGAGACTAGATTGACTATGAAGACGACGGTTGTTTTTGAATGTTTTAATAATTATCTTTTAATCAGGTTGAGATCCTTGGGCAGGTGATCATTACGATCACAACCATTTTTGTAATATTTTAAGAAAGACTTCCGCTGTACTTTGTTTAAACTCTGTGTTTGTCCTATTCGGGATTGGGATGTAATCCCGGGACTCATGTTTTATATGATCAAAGTTATCATTTTGTACTTCATGATTTGTATTCAAACGGTAAAGCCTTGGGTGATCTCGATAAGGAACACTGAGGTCACTGGCGGTAATACCTTTCCAAATGGGTTAAGATTTGGGGGTGTTACAAATCCGAGCTCCCACGTGACATTCCTATACCATGAATGAATCATTTTAATTAGTGAATAGAGTTAAAAAAAATAATTTTAAATAGTCATGTTAAGTGTAAGTAGATAGAACCACGACCTTATTGTATATCTTCAATCAGAGTAAGAGGTGTATCTTGGAGGACAAATGCTCAAACCTGTAATTGCAAATTTTTATAATTCAGTAATTAGAATACAGGTTAATGAGTAATAAAAGATAGTCTTAATTTTAGTATAGGAGGCTTACCTTTAGATCTTTCAATTTAGGTTAGGGTTTAGCTCTTGGCTTATGTGTCGAGTACAATCCCACATGGATTTCCTATAACAAAATAAATAAGTTAAGTACATAATAGATTTAAAAATTAAATTAACATAGTATGATGTTAATTTTAAAGATAAATAACCATGACTTGGAAGTATATCTTGAATCAGAATAAGATATGTATCTTGGATTTCATATGTTTAAACTTGTAATTGAAAATTATTTAAAATCAATAATCACACTACCAGTTAATTATGATAAAGATAGGCAAAATTTATATGGTACAAGTACTACCTTGCAGATTATGATTCAAAGTGAACTTCATATTCTGACAATCTGATTTTCAGTTCATAACCATTTAAAAGTGTAGGGTATATTTTCAGATCTATAAGGAACAGTTTAAAAGTCAGTAATTATATTATAAGTTAAGAAGCAAAAAGAAATAATCTAAATTGAAATGACAGAAGGACTACATTGCATACTATGATCATATTGAACATGACATTTCCAATGTAATATTTTTTTGTTATCAGTGACAGCTCGTGTGCTCACATGCAATCAGAGAGAGTAAACAATTGCAAAGAATATGGGATATATAGTAAGTTTATCTAGAAAAGCACGTTACAATTAATATTTATTTTTTGAATCTATATTTTTAAATATGTCGATTTGGTTTTATGAAATTTTAAATATACCTATTGGGCCAATTAGCCCATTAAATGTTAGCATCATAAATATATATACTTATTTTATGGCCTAAATAGCCCATTAATTTTTTCGTAATCTGAAATGTTAATTTTTTTACTATGCAATTTTGTAATTTGTCTTCTTTCAATCATTTTTTTTACGAATCAATTTTTCATTATAGCCAAACAATCAAATTATACTTCTCAAATTTATGTAGCTAAATGTGTAATATTTTTGAATAATTAAATCACAGAATATAAGCGATTCATATCAAAAACCGAAATATCAATGTTTACTTAAGAATTAGCACCCAGTTATATCCAAACTCCCCCTGATTTTTGTGTGTTCACGTTTTATTGAATAAATTCATTCGATAATTTCAAACAGAAGGGATGGCCAGATTTATAGATAAATATATAAACAGAAGGGATGGAGAGAGAGAGAGAGAGAGAGAGAGAGAGAGAGAGAGAGAGAGAGAGAGAGAGAGAGAGAGAGAGAGAGAGAGAGAGAGAGAGAGAGAGAGAGAGAGAGAGAGAGAGAGACTCACGAAAATGAACCATGCTTGGTTCAAACAACTTTAGACTTTGAGTTCAGAGGAAAACTCCAGATGGGCTCCAGAACTAACGATCCATATCTTTTTTCTCCGAGAAAATTAGGGTTTTGGGAACCTTCCAGTAGCAACTCCAGATCTACTCATCAAGCCTTTTTTTCCTTTGCATGTTATAGAAAAAAAGTAGAAGAGATGTTTTCTTTGGATCTGACGTAGATAGTCGGTGGATCTGAACATGCAAAGGATATTAAGCTTTTTTTCCGGATCTGTGAGCTCTAGATCTCCTTCTGGAGTTTGTTTAGGGTAGATATCCATCATTGGGTCACAAAAAACTCAAATCTGTAATCTTTAGATCAGAGTGTTTTTGGAGAAAAAAAACTTGGATCTGGAAGATTTACAAAAAGAAAGAGAAGCAGATTGTGGACGAAATTTACAGAAAAGGAAATATGAAGAAAATCCCAAAAGCTTTAATCTGTAATGAGAAATGGAGATGGAATTTGAAAGAAGCAAAAAGGAAAGAATGTTCTTCACTGTTGAACATAAAAGAGAGAGAGAGGGACACCGAAACGGAAAGAAGGCGAAAGAGAAATGGTTAGGGTTTGTCTGATCGGTGGCTTTTGTATTTTTATTTTTTTAAATACAAAATAAATGGAAAATGGGCTAAAGAACTAGGCTTGATCTGTAATGATCGGCTGAAACTAATTGGGCTTTAAGTCCATTTGTTATATAAAGGGCCTAATTGAAGTCGGACATGTAACTGGGCCTGATTTAAAAATATGAAGCCTATTATTAACCCAATTTGATGTATGTGTTATTATTTTCAGCCTATTCCAATATTATTTTGGCCCATATGTTCATTTATTATTTATATTTTTTGTTAATATTAAAATAAATATTTAGTATGTACAAAGTTGTATTATTTAAAAGTGTTTATATATTATTATAAACTTAAAATAAATGATTAGTTTGTATAATTATTTATTTTGTCTATCCCCATATGAAAAACTACCTATCCAAATTTTACTATTAATAAAGTTATGGAGAGTTCCATCTCTTTTTATATAATATAATTTTTTAATATCTTTAATAATTGTATTCAGTTAGTCATTTTTTATATAAGAATTTATCTACTTCTATAACAGTCATTAACTAAATATTTCTATATGAATGAAATATATAATTTTAAGAGTGTGGTTCATGTACGAACATCTTCTACTGTGTAAAGTGAGAAATTTTCGTGGCCGTTGGATGCGGAGCATGGAAGGCTTGGATGAAGCCACATCAGCCAGCTGAAACAAGAGGCGAATAAAGCAAGCACTTCATTTAGAGTGGAAGTAACATAAATATATCAAAAATCATACCCTTTCACAAATTACCCTTACCAAAATTCTGTACAGGAACCACACTCCTCCTAAACGAGTCTTCTCTTGCACTCCTTCTGAAACACTTCCAAAAAACTTCGACAACACAATCCCTCCAAATCTTCGACAACGATTATACTCAAATCTTCGACAACGCAGATCCTTCCAAATCTTCGACAACGAGTATACCAAAAATCTTCGACAAAGACCTTCGAAGAACATGGCCAAAGGAAAAGGAAAATCATCCAAAGGTTAGCGTCTTGGGCTCGATCATCCTAATTTTCAGGTTTAGGGTATTTTTCGCTCGGATTTGTCATTAGGTTGGGGTTTTGTGCATTTGTTTAGCGTTTTTTGCTCGGATTTGTCATTTAGGTTATGGTTTTGTGCATCTGTGTAGCCTTTTGTGCATCATGTCTAGAGTTTTGTGCTCGAATTTGTCCTTTAGGTTAAGGTTTTGTGCTCGATTGTAGCCTTTTGTGCATCTGTATAGCGTTTTGCCTTTCTTATATAGCGTTTTGCACTCCTTTTGTATAGCGTTTTTCACATTCCACACGTTTGGCAAATTCAGTTCCACTTCTGTTTTGATCTGAATAAGCAGTCCTTGATTTGTTTTGTTGATCATGTCTGATTTGATCATTCATCTGTGATTCATTGGAGAAGTCCTCATCTCTTATGCCACAACCTCCTTGTATGATGTTGAATATTGTGTTTAATTTCCTTGATTTTGTTGTCAATTTGTTGTTTTCTGTGTGGTCATTTTCGCGTTGTCGGTATTATCTCTGCTGAGGTTTATTTTGGGGGGAAGGGACACAAAACTGCAGTTTTTTTGTGTTCTTTTATTTGTGTTGAATTGGAACATTTTATTAATGCAAAATTTAACAAATTTAGTTTTGTTCAGCGAGTGAACATAGAAGTAAACATATGATTCAACGACAAAGAATTGAAAATTATTCTATCGGGGAAGCATGGGAAATAAAGTTTTAATCCGGTTATGTGATTGTTGAACGAGACAGTATTTCAAAGCAGATACATTAAAGATTGTAGCAGTAGTAGTTGCATAACGAAGCTAATTGCTTACTGATTAGTTAGATATTATGAGATAAATCATTACTATTGGTAGCATTGAAAATATAGCTTTATGTGCATGAATAAGAGCTTTTTGTGCATGAATAAGAGCATTATGTGCTTGAATAATAGCATGTTTGAAGGTACAAGCTATGACATTGATTGGTAAGTTTTTTTTGCATGATTGGTAAGTTTTTTTTTGCCTTTCTTATATCAGTCATCATCCATGCCATTGAACCCTGGTATTGAAATCTGTAAATTAGAGATTTACATGCATGAATAAGAGCTTTGTGTGCATGAATTATGTAAATTAGTACATGAACAAAAGATTATGTGCATGAATTATTCTACTGCCATTTTGATGATTGGTAAACAAATTAGAAAATATAGCTTTATGTGCATGAATAAGAGCTTTTTGTGCATGAATAAGAGCATTTTGTACTTGAATAATAGCATGTTTGAATAACAAATGTACCAATCAAGTACATTATAACACATGATTTTTTGAACAACTGATCTATTAACCAAGACTATACTCTGTAAATTGAATTATACCCAACTTTTTTATACCAGAAAATTAACTAAGGGATTTTCAGTTATATATGATCTTGACTATGATTTGATTTTCATGATTGTTCTTAGCTCTATCATACACAAAATGCATGTATTAATTTCAGTTCCCTATTAGTAGCTTCCACTGTATCAATAGTGGGACATTGATTGATGATATTACATTTCATAGTAGCTAAGTTGTAAATAGCGGTATGCTGGTGTTTTCTTGTTGCTAGTACTTCTGTTAGATTCATTACATGCCTTATTGTCTTGCTTATAGTTTTATTCTTTCCAGCTATATCATTTGGACTAAGTATTTAAGTTTTTATGTTCATAGAGTGAGAATGGCTTCATGCCAATTCTCTAGTACCACCAATTTATTTTCTGCTTTGCAAAACATATTACATGTATAGAATTCTTGTTTAAATGATTTTGCATGCTGAAAGAAACTCGTGAGTTGTAGCTTCATACTTGTATACTTATTTTGATTCATCATTAAAGCATTATGCAAGTATAAGGTACTTGTACATGATTCAACTTGTGTAGCTCCATGTTGTATACTTATTTTGGGTATAGTTTTTCTTTTGATGTTCAAATTATAGCTTTCTATGCATGAATAAGAGCTTTGTGTGTATGAATTATGTAAATTAGTGCATGAACAAGAGATTATGTGCATGAATTATTATGCTGCCATTTTGATGATTGGTAAACAAATTAGAAAATATAGCTTTTTGTGCATGAATAAGAGCTTTATGTGCATGAATAAGAATATTTTGTGCTTGAATAATAGCATGTTTGAATAACAAATGTACCAACCAAGTACATTATAACACATGATTTTTTGAATAACTAATCTATTAACCAAGACTATAGTTTGTAAATTGAATTATACCCAACTTTTTTATACTAGAAAATTAACTAAGGGATTTTCAGTTATGATCTTGACTATGATTTGATTTTCATAATTGTTCTTAGCTCTATCTTATCTGCCTTATTGTCTTGCTTATAGTTTTATTCTTAATTTAACACTAAACACTTGATTACATATTACCACTAATCCCATTTCGTTAAGAATGTATATTGAGACTTCAAGTCATAAATTGGTCATGATTTGTGCACTCATTTTTTCGTGTGATTGTTTTTTATGCCACAGTTGCCCCTGCTACCGATTTGGAAAGAACATGAAATGGGCTAGCCTTGGCTCTTCCTTGCTTCAGGTATCTATTTCCTATGTTTTTCATTACATTTTTTGTGTTAGATAATTAGCTTACTATTCTTCTAAGAACATTGCTCCCTTAAACTGCCACAGGAAATTAAATTTGATATTGATTAGTCTGCTCCTTTATTCATGTGTCGCGTTTTCTTCGAATTATCCTTCTCTAGTTCATTGAAATGTGAATAACTCTTCCAATACTGCAGGGAGCTGCGTATCTGATATTCATTTTGTTGGCGGCTTTCAACTATGTCACTTTTGTAGTCACTAGAAGAAACTGTTATCTATACCTTGTGCTCGCTTTGACTATTTGTATTGGAGCATATTCAGGATTTCTCCGCACACAAATGAGAAAGAAGTTAACTATTAGGGTAAGTTATGACATGTTTGGTTAGTGGCACACAATCAATGGAAAACATGCTAAAAAAACTTATACCTTTATGTATTCTCTGACAAATGCATGTGTTTGGTTGTAGGGTAACGATAGCTACTTGGACGATTGTGCTAGCTTGCCCCTGTTGCTCCATCTCCCAGGTCAGTTCCTCTTTACCATGATCAATGGCTACCTCGTTTCTTGAGACAACGGTCTGATTTCGGTTTCATTTGATCTTAATTTGTTAGGAGGCAAGAACTCTGGAGATGAACAATGTTCAAGATGGAACTTGGCGTGGCAAAGGTGACACAATATGCGTAGGAAATTTCAGCCCTCGTAGCAAAGCCTTGTTTGAATTGCACCCTCCACTTCCTATGTCTGTAAAGTCTGATCCTTCGTGAGTCAACAAAGGTTGTAGCTTGATTTGAGCCTTTAGAATCTTTGTTGGAAATGTATAGAATAAAAAAATTATACTCTTCTCTTGGAATGATGTCAATTTTTAGTGTCCTATTGCTCTTCTGATCAAGTTTCAACAGCACCAATCTTTAAGTTACAAGAGTCTGTTGATTCAATTACAAAATACAAGCTTGATTATTCATCTTTCACCTCCTTTTAGAGAAGACAACATCATATTACAAAATACGGCCAAATCACAATCTGTGGGAGCCACCAACACTAGGTTTCATTTTCCAGATGAGAAAGAGGCCTACCCCCAATTGCATTTTGGATAAGCTTCGATATGATTCTGTCAATGGGTTTCAGCTACATTACATAAATGCTAATCAAACATTTTGAAAGCTTGTCAATTTGAGTTCTCAACTATTTAGTGCTTTTAAATGTTACAAGTAACATTGTGAAAGAGAATATATAACGTATTGTGCAATAGCTCTGTTGTTAAACCATGTTTTAATTTGATGCCAACGAAGGGAGAATAAAAAGTACCATAAATAAGATGAATTGGTGCATAAATAACAAATGTTCAAGGAATGCATAGATATAACAGAGGAAAATATATAGAATGTATGAAAGTGCATGAATAAGATGAATTCGTGCAAGAATTAGAAGTGTTCAAGGAATATACATATATAACAGAGGAAAATATATAGAATGTATGAAAGTGCATGAATAAGATGAATTGGTGCAAGAATTACAAGTGTTCAAGGAATGCACATATATAACAGAGGAAAATGAAGTTCCAACAAAAAATACGTACACAAAGTGAAAGTGCACAGATAAGGACTAATTGTTTAAAGAAGACCAAAATGAGTGCAAAACAGCAAAATCTCATACGAGACAACAAAACAGACGAAGGTCGACAATGGTGAATTCACAAATTTCACTAAAATTCAGGAAATAGGGAGAGGAAGAGGTCGGTCGACAAGTGTTCAACAAAACAAAAGTAAGTACAAGAATTGCAGTGGAAGAAAGAGGCAATCTCAAATCCAATTATTCACGAATTTCACAAATAAAAAATTATGACCTAATTTCGCCGAATCACAAAGAAGAGGTAACAAATTACAAATCAAAACAGACGAATTAAACAGAAGAACTACCGTCATCCATCACGCCAAGAGCACATTCTCGAAGTAAGCAAGCGAAACACAGTCGACAATGGCAGACGAGGCTATGCGTAGATTACCGGTTGGAGAAGAAAGGGTAGAGTTGGAACGTAAAATAAAAAGTGGCATATATTACAAGTATGTCACCGCCTCTTGTAATTACAAGAAAGATTTTCAGCCCTTGGATGAAGTAGATCAAAGGGTTATAAATGCTCCCTATTTTATACCATAAATCAACTCCCTATATGATCCAAACTCATAATTTTAATATACTATTTTTACAAATATAAGAAAAAATAAACAAATCTTGTACAAGACACGGATAGTACATTAGTTGTTACCTAATCAAAAAAAAAAAGTAGATGAGCTTGGTCAATGATGGAAGAGATATGTGAGTTAACAACAAAACGCTCCCAATGGGGAGCGCCGACCCTAGCTGGCTGACGAGAAACCCTTGGCCACCGCCCCCGACGAACTCCGCCACCACCATGGCCCCTGCCTTACTGGCACCGCCTCACCGGCACCAGCAGCACAGTCGAGCCGCCGAGCCTTCCCCAGATCCGGCTAGCCCAGATCCGGTCCCGGTCCGTGCATCGTCGTCGGATTGCTGCTCCCGACCCGTCTCGCCTCCTCGCCGCCGCCTCCCCTCCTCCGTTGCTCCGACCATGGCCCGCCCCTCCTCGCCGCTCTGACCGAGCCTACCCCGGCTGCACCCTTTCTTTCCCCCCTCCAGATCCGGTTTCTCCCCCGCTCCCCCCCCCCCGGCTCATCCCCGCCTCCTTCGCCGCCGTCCTCCCTTCCCTGCCCCCCGCCACCGCCTTCCTCCTCTTCGCCCCCTGTTTCCCTCGCCTCCCTCCTTGTCTTCCCCTTTCCCCTCCTCCGTTGTCCTTCGCCTCCTCTGCCCCCTGCCTTTTGTTTCTTTCTTTTGTGTTTTGTTGGTTGTTGTTGTGGTTTTCTCTCGGCTGTGCAGGTTACCTTGGTTGATGGGAGACTGTTGTTTCGGTTCGAGATTTGACAGTGGTCGTGTGACCCCTGGTGGTTTCTACTAACGAATGCCATCAGATTGTGTCTTATCTCTTCTTTCTGGCTGCTTCAAACGACCTTGTTGGAGTTTTTTCAACCCCTGTTTGAAGACTTTCTCTTTGTTTTGCCTTTGGTTTGCTTGTTCGGTTGTTTTCTGTTTTTTGGTTGTGTCTGTTGTTCTTTTCTGTGTTTTCATTTCTGTTTGTTGAGTGTCGTTGTTGTTGGTTCGCCGTTTGATCGGCCTCTCGAGTTTTCAGGGGTTTGTCCTGAAATCTTGAATTCTTACTTTATCAAAAAAAAATGATGGAAGAGATATGTTACGGTACATTAAAGTGAAGCCGAGAGTGTTTTTCAGCCACAGAAAGATTTTCCGAGAAGTAGCAGTTGGGCGTTCATCTTCATCGGTGTCGATTACTGTAATTGGTGAGCGTTTTCTTTTCAAACCCTAGATTAAACATTGTTCCTCTACCATGTAGTTCAGTTTGTGTCAAGTCCAATTCTTAGGTTTGATTTAATCAATTGAGGCACTTCGTTAATTTGTTCATACAATTAATTATACTTTTTTGCTGATTTGAAGCCAATTGTACATCTCATCTTTAAGCCTGGAAAGCCATCCTCCAATACGGATTGGATATCCGGGATTGGAGCCGAAGTTTTCGAATGGGATATTCGGGATTTCCGGATACGGATGGTATTTTGCGGTATCAAACTCTCGGTATATTTACGTGTGGCCGTTGTCTTTTTTTGCATTTTTTAAATATAGTTTTGGGAGCGTTCGGTGACAGAGGAAGAGTCGGGGCATTGATTCCTTCATTACCTGAGGGGAATGGACTCTTTCGTGTATGTGTTTAATGCCAGAATTGTCATCATTGAATTGCTGAGTTTAGAGGGGTCTTTTCAAATGCTATGGCCTCCTTCTTTATAACGGGGTATCGAATACGCTTCCGAAAGTCTCTCGAACCCTAAGCTCTAAGACGTTCCCCTTCCATCATGTGGCGCCTATCGTCTCCTCTGTAGCAGTTGTTCTCTGTATCGGCGATATGGGTAAGGATATTCTCCTTTTTCGTTTGTCATTGATCTTACTCGTGCGTCTTCTGGTTGTTTTGGTGGCGTTCTTGTTTGGGGTCTGTTGGCATCGCCCGTGTTTGCTTGGTTAAATGTCTTTGACCCCACCGTGTTCTCTGCGACGTCGTTTGAATTTCTTATTTGCGTAGTTATAATTTTTAATCGTTTTTGGTTTATAGTCCCCTGTTTGTATTGATTCCTTTGTTTTCAGTTGTTTAGGTGTGTGCTTTCGGAATTTCGGCTATTGGGTGAATGGTATTTATGAACTGTCTTGCCGTATATGTCGAGTTCTGCAAAGGTGTGAATTTTGTGAAACTTTTCGTTATTCGAAAGTGATATGTCCCTTTATTCCCCAACTTGTTTTTGTACCAACGTTTTCCTGGATGATGTCTTTGTTATTCTTTCGTTATTGGTTTGATTTGATATTGTTTGCGGAAACTGGTTTTAGCTCTGTAGTTTATGGTTTGCTATTGTTGTCCCTTTCCCCCGCCTTATGTAATGTTCCCTATGTTTTGCTTTGTGCTTTTTATGTTTTTTGGGCTTTAATGCCCTTTGCGGAAGTGGTGGCCATTGTTTCCTGCCGCATTTCATTTCATCAATCTTGTTCCTGTGTTTAATTGTTTTTCGAATCCTATTGTTGGACGTATTTCCACGTTTTCTGGGTTATGTTGGTGTTAATAAACATGTCGTAGCCGTTGTAGTGCTTTGACTGCTTCTTTTCACTTGCTCAAGTTGAGTAGGCGTTGCAGTACTTTAGACAGTGGTAGTTTTTAGTCTGCTTTCATGATGATGCTATGTTTCGTTGTGAAGCCTATATACGCTTGAGAGATTTGCCATGTTCAGTGGGTTGACACTTGAATTGTGCATTGTGTTGGCTTGTATAGAATATGGCCCCGAAGCACCGGTTTGTGACTGAAGTATATAGAGAATTGTTCGACCTCCTGAAAGTTGCATGCGAAGCGGTCGATCCATGGGGAGGTTGTGCACCAATCTGTGTTTGTTGTGTAGCCCGACATTGTCCTTTGGTAATCTGGGTGTGATTGCTTTTTTTGCCATTACAGGCAATAAGATGGATCATGTAATGTGGATGCATTACATGAAGGAGATTGTTGACGAGGACATGAAGCTGGATGAGCTTAAGCGCGAGACTGTGAGGCTGCGGCGAGAGGTTGGGAGGTTGAATGCTTCTGCCGCTGAGAATCATGAACAGCTGAGGCAGCTTAAAGTGAGGCTGCTGGAGGTGAGGCTTCTTGGGCTGGCGTTTTTTTTGTTTTTTCAGTAGCTAACGTTACGTTTATTGCGCAACTTGAATGGAGTGCTCTTTTTAATGGCATCAAGATTCGGAAGGCAATTGAGCATGCTGGTTGTTTGGAGGGCACGCTGATCGCTCGCTACCTTGCGTGATGTATTGTTTAGGTCTTGGTATCTAGCCGGTGTATATATATAGTGGGTGTTGTGTAGCCCCGGTTTTGTAAATCCGTGTTGGAATGTGAAAGGATAGTTCTCGTTTTTTTGTTGTGGTGTTGCCGAACTATGAAATGATGTGTTTTGTATTTGACATTTTATGGCCAACTCTCAGGTTAATGGACGGTGTTCCATTGGATGTGTTTGAACTTTGTTATCCAACTTTATGTCGTGCTCGCAAATCTGTTTTGCTGTTGTTATATGGTTGTGTCTTATTAGTAGGAATATTTCATATTGCCCATGTGTAGCGGAATTGTAATCTCTCATTTTGTTAGGTGGAGCAACCTTGTTAGTTTTTTTGGAGTGGACTGTAATTACGTGTAAGGGAGTAGCATAGTAGTGGACAATTATATCTCCTTTGCCATGCGTCATTTTTTTCCCCATAAAACGAAGGAAGTTGTTTAGGTTAGTTGATTGGTAGCCCTAGTTCTGCCAATTGCACATCGTTGTTGGGTCACCGCTGGTGCAATTAGTTTAGTTGGTCGCATGTAGTGCATGTATTGGGTTGGGTTTTCTGTTATTGCCGTCCTCTTGAATAGCCTTCGGATTGTGCCGATGGGCCTTCAGACAATCAGACCCTAGCCCTGCGGTTGCAAAACAATACGATTTAGATTGGGCTTGTTAGTGCTTGTATTTTTTATATTTGGTGCTTGACTTCTATTCATTGCATGCTATGCGTGGTTGTCGTGTATGCCGAATTGGTCTTAGAATGGTGGCCGTTGCAGAAGTAGCGTTACGTTGTCTTGCTAATGTTACGTTTTTTTTTTGTATTCCACTCACTACTTTTGTTGCTTTTGTTTATGTTATTGCCATTTTGCGCTCGGTAGTTTATTGGAGTTGTGATTGACATTTGTTTTTGTTTTGTGCTTGCATGGCTTGACGATAACGATCCTTGGTGGTTGATTATTTTGTATTGATGTAGTAGTACGGTTTGCACTGTGCAATGACTGTAGCGCTACAGGTACGTTATCCTAGTGCTTTCCATTTCGTGGACTTCAGTGCAAATGTCATTTAAGATTGCCTTCCGATGATTGTATGTTTGCACGTGATAGGCGAGTTTTGTGTAATAATTTCGGCTCGAAGCGTTTTGATTGATAATCTTGTAATTGTTGCTAATGAATTGCTATGATGGTAAGTTAGGCCTTCAACTATTGTGTTAATTTGGTCATGATTTTGTAATAGTGGTGGGTTTTTTTTAATGTTGGCCGTTGTCTTATATAATAAGATGGGTGTAGGATGAACTGTGACATTGTGTGACACTGTTACAGTAATGGTTGTAGTGCTCGTTGCATTCGATGATCTGTAAAGCCTTGCTTTTTTTTGGTTCTCGTACGTGTATAGAGCACGGCATAAAAAAGTACCATACATTATTTGCGTATTGGTTGTTAAAGCTTATAGAAGCGTATTTAGGAAAATATAATGTAACATTTTATTGTACAACAATTGCATAAAGTTTTGACTTTTGTTATGTTAATTAACTTCTTAATTTTATATTAGGCCATTTTCTTAATTTATTATTTGCGTGCGACGTATATGTATATGTTTGTATAGGTGATATGTTATTGTGTAGGTGCAACGTCTGGTTTAGTCTCTATTTTGTAGGAGCATATTTTCGGTAATTCAAGAAATCATGTATGATATTCAAATCAGATGAGAATCGTTCCCATGTGGCTTCTTTGTACCCTCAAATCCAGCCATTCAAAATCTTCAATCCAACGCTCCTTAATTGTACTTCCGTTTTACCATAATTATCGTTTTACCAGAGCGCGCCCCTACATATATATAGCTATATATATATGATATCTGACCACCCCACTACTCTTTGCTTCGTTGCTCCATCCTTCACACACACATAACAATCATGAAAGAAACTATATACCACTAAACCAATTAACCGAAGGGTTTAACTCTGACATGTTTGTCGCAAGTGGGATGCCTTCGACAGGATCAATTACATACATCATCACATGCTTCATTCTATCCGATACCATGGTACGTAAACAAAGCAAGGATATATTTGGTTTAATTTTCTCTCTAATTCAATAAATAACTAAAAGTTACAGACAACTTTATGTTGCCATCTCTTGAGTGACAGATCCACAAGGTTTCAAAATATTTTGGCTGAAGGAGATCAAAATTACTTTAAACACACAAGAAAAATTGTGTTTAAGAAAGCTTTCAACAAGCTCACCACGCAAAATAAGGTAACAAATTTCCATGTATTTAGATCAACTCATTATTTGTATTTAGATCAACTCATTATAATTGTTAATATATATGTTTTTGTTTGAAGGGGATCAAAAATTGCTTTAAACACATAAGAAATATTATGTTTAAGGAAGCTTTCAGCAAGCTCACCACGCAAAATAAGGTAACAAAATTATCTGTATTTAGATCAACACATTATAATTGTTAATATAAATTGATGAAACATATGTCCTCTACTTATAAAGCAAGTTGACGCAATGCATAAATCATTAAATCATGTACAATAACGTAATTTTTTTTATGTAATTCAGTTATATTGTGTTTATTTTTATATTTTGCTTTCAACATGGAGTAGTGTTTAATAATCTCATACTCACTACCTTGCTGACATTATGAGGACATGCAAATGTGTTATACTCAACATATAGAATCATTTGGACAAGTATATTACTGACTGAAAGGGAAGCAATTTAAACTCACCTTTTTAGATACACTTTCTTCTTCCAAAATAATAAGGCAGCCTCTACACATATAATTGAGAGATAGTGGGCAACACCTTAAAAAGACACGGTTGCTGAAGTAAGCATAATTATTAAGTTAAAGATGAGAATGAGGATTCCCGATTGTCGAGGATGCAAGTATATATCCACCTCATGGTAAACTATTCTTGATTATATGTATTTGGATCTCTTTACTAGTCTACACGACTACACATGCATGCACTAAATACTTACATCTATCAGTTTCAATTTATTAATATAATTGTCTTTTGATTGAGATAGATTAATTTTATGTGAAGATGTCAGAGAATTAGATAATCTAATAACACTATTGATGCATCGATTGTTTATATCATGCACGGGTAGCTTTCACTAGAAGGATGACAAATACAATTGATTGTTAGTAATGAATAAAGCAAACTATTTTATGGACGATGTAAACCCTTCAACTTTTGGTAGCATAAATTCAACTAGGTTCGTATTTTTAGTTCCTTTTTTGTAGTAATCGATTTAGGTAGGTGTGTTGTTATTTTGGTTAAGGATGATTTTTGTTGTTCTATTTTATACATATTCATTTTACACTCATCATGTATATATACTAAATTTGGCCTCATTTTTCTTGGTCTAGAGGAATTAATCAAGGATGGAAGTCGAAATAATTGACATATACTCACTCTCACATATGAAATATACAATGAATAAATTATGAATTATAATTTCGCTAAGAAGAGTAAGCATGTACCAATAAAATAACTAATGTACTTTTATATAAAATATAACAAGGTTTAAGAATATGTAGAGTCACCAATTATTTCTATTACTTATAAGAATAGGAAGTAATGACTAATATATTTTAATTAAAATGATATTTGTCTAGGAATATGTAAAGTCAATGTGACCAATAAAATGATATATATTCCAGACCAAAAAAATAAAATAATATATTAATGAATATTAATAACTAAAGCCTAACAAAAAACATTATTAAAAGGTAACATATATGTAAGATAAAGGCAAAAGTTAGAAATGTGGAGGGTAGTAGAGTATGAAATGAGAGTTGTTGTATAAAGTTTCTTACAAATACTCCAGTTCAAGCACAACATAAAATTAGATAGGAATTTCTAAAATATTCCCTAAATATTTTTAAAGGAAAAAAAATGCATCCCTACAAAAAACAACTACCGCCTTAATTCAAAATTTAAATTGAACTTCTGACCAAAAAATTAAATAAATTGTACTTCGTACAATCATAGCATTTTATACCTAAAATACTTAGATATTACATTAAATACAAATCAGACAATATATAAAACATACAACAACAATTCATATATTACAAATTCACATTTAAACTGCGATAACATATACACAAAAATTCTGTGCGAATTCGATTTCTATTTTCTAGTTGAGATGAAAACTTGTATCATAAAAAATGTACTTTGTATTATTTAAAAGATTTAGTAAACAAGTTGGCCGTTGAAATGTTGTATCAGTAGATGAGCTTGGTCAATGATGGAAGAGATATGTTACGGTGCATAAGTGCATTAAAGTGAAGCCGAGAGAGTTTTTCAGCCATAGAAAGATAAGTGCCGTTGTTGCACATGATTAATATATCCTTTTGGATGAGTAGTACAACTAGGCTATAGTGCAGCTAGAAAATCTCGTCTTAACTTTGATCAGTTTAAAGTTCTCTTTCCAATTTGGATTCGCCTTGGGCGGTGAGGTTGGTCGTGAATCGAGTTGTTTTGAACGCTTGTGTGTAATTATTAATGTTCCCCAGCATTTGTCATGCTTCCGATAAGACTCAATTCGTTGGAGTCTTCTTTTGGGATTGATTGTTGTGAGACTCGGTCTCCAGAATCTTCTTTTGATCATGTATTTTCATGTATTCCAGTAGAAGTATAGTGGTTGACTATCGTCATCGGTTTTAATCCGAGAAGCGATGAGTCTAACCTAATACGGCTACTTCGGACCACTCTGCTTTGTACCCTTGTATAGTCTTTCATTAGACTAACCAACCGCAATTGTTCTCTGCATGGTTGGCTGGTGTCATCCGTTCGATTCGACACATCAGATAAGTTGCCATCCTGTGAAGGCTAGAGCGACTATGGACGCAAACGATGTTTTTGATAAGTTTATTCAGGTTGAGATTCTTGGCGGGTGATCATTGCGATCAAGACCCTGTTGTTATTTCAAAGACTTCCACTGTGTTAAATATATATTGTATTAAGTCTTCTTCTGTATTTTGGTTTTCTTTCGGATTATGGATGTAATGCCGAGACAATGATTTTTAAATGAAAGTTATGATATTTTGTATCATAATTGTTGTTTGATGATTTATATCAACTGGTAAAGCCTTGGGTGACATCGGACAGAACGTCTGAGGTCACTGGCGGTAATGCCTTCAAGGTTATATATTTGGGGGTGTTACATTTGGGTCCACGACCAACCTCACCGCTTAGTGCGAATTCATATTAGGAAGGTGGACTTACTCTAATCGAAGCCCAGACGAGTTTCCACGTTGTACTTCTCGCCCAAGGTTTATTAATTATGTGCTTAACCGCACTTATCTTATTTAATTCCAAAACGATTATTACTGTTAAGGCTTTTAATATTATTTCGAGTAACTACGAACCTTTATGATTTCGAGTAACTACGAACTTTTATGATTTCGAGTAACTATGAACTTTTATGATTTCGAGTAACTACGAGCTTTTAATACACAGGGTGACATTACGTCCACCCAAATTGCACTAGCAAGGTGCTTAACACTTCAAATCCTTACAGATGGATAAGAAGCAATGGGTCACGATCTTAAGAGAATTATAAAGAACGACTATCCTTACAAGGAATATCGTTCCTACGAATACTCGTGCTATTCTAGCATTAAAGTTCACATTTAAATCCACAACAAAACCATTACGGTCATTAACAAGTATAAAATCGTTGTTTCTAGCAATATATACAACCTATTATAACATCACATTTTAATCACATTATTTATAAAATCTGTTCCCAAACTAAAACAACAGTTTACTCCAATTTAATTAATAATTAAAAGCAATTGATAAGTAATAGAACATGGAATGATTAAGCAAGAGTGAACCGCCACTTGCCTTAAGTAGATTCGGCGATGAATCTATACGAGACGACTATTGATGATATCATTTTCGGGGATATGGCCTATGCTTCGGATAGCCCTAGTAAGATTACGGGTCCACACGCGATCCATCAAATAACGTTATAACTGACAAATTAATTAATATCAATTAATTTGTCTGACGAACTCAAGGAATTAAATTCAATAATTTTTTATGATTTTAAATCATAAAAATATTGATTGAATTTTCCTAAAGAAAAATATGGATAAAAGTGGGTCAAAATTATACCGCTCGATTGATTTCGGATTAAATTTGGACCGAATGGGATTTGGGCTTTACGACCCATCTAAGAAGCTGAATAAAGGAGGGGGGGAGAGACCGGGTGCCCATCGACCCCTCCAGATTGGGCTCCTTATATAGCCCAAGGAAGAGCCGACCATCCCCTCCAGCGGTGCCCGGCAGCAGCGGTGCCTGACAGCACGCACGCTGGCGTGAAGAACGAGGGTGGCATGCAATACTTTTGGGGAAAGGTTTTGGTATGGGTTTTTTAACCCCGGAAATTATATGTTTGTATCCAAACAAATATTATAAGTCCCGAAAATACATCGAATGTATTTTATACCACTCAAGGAATTATTACGGAGATCAAGGATGTTACGGAAAATCTGAACTCCACTGAAAACAAAATAATTATTGCACGAAGGTTGGGAAAATTACTCAAATATCCTTACTAAAAATGAGGGATATTACATCAACTATCCCGTAGCTCGTCGCTTCGAGCAATCAAACAACGTCTCTTCGGTGTCTCACGATCATCACTTTGACCTCTTCGTTCATCTCTTTGAACGCGTTCGGAGGCTATCTCTTTAGCCCAAGGAAAGCCATCACTTTGGCTACGGAAGAGAAGGATTCGACTACAAGCTTGAGGAATCAAAGATCATGCGTTGCTAACGACACTTCAGGGGTTGTTCGCATCAGCTTTCACTAGAAGGGGGACAAATACAATTGATTTAGGACAATTGATTGGTAATAATGAATAAAGCAAACTATTTTATGGACAATATAAACCCTTCAACTTTTGGTAGCATAAATTCAACTAGGTTCGTAATTTTAGTTCCTTTTTTGTACTAATCGATTTAGGTAGGTGTGTTGTTATTTTGGTTAAGAATGATTTTTGTTGTTCTATTTTATACATATTCATTTTACACTCATCATGTATATATACTAAATTTGGCCTCATTTTTCTTGGTCTAGAGGAATTAATCAAGGATGGAAGTCGAAATAATTGACATATACTCACTCTCACATATGAAATGTATAATGAATAAGTTATGAATTATAATTTCGCTAAGAAGAGTAAGCATGTACCAATAAAATAACTAATGTACTTTTATATAAAATGTAACAAGGTTTAAGAATATGCAGAGTCGCCAATTATTTCTATTACTTATAAGAATAGGAAGTAATGACTAATATATTTTAATTAAAATGATATTTGTCTAGAAACATGTAAAGTCAATGTGACCAATAAAACGATATATATTCCAGACCAAAAAAACAAAACAATATATTAATGAATATTAATAACTAAAGCCTAACAAAAAACATTATTAAAAGGTAATATATATGTAAGATAAAGGCAAAAGTTAGAAATGTGGAGGGTAGTAGAGCATGAAATGAGAGTTATTGTATGAAGTTTCTTACAAATACTCTAGTTCAAGCACAACATATACAACATATAATTAGATAGGAATTTCTAAAATATTCCCCAAATATTTTCAAAGGATAAAAAAATGCATCCCTATAAAAAACAACTACCGCCTTAATTCAAAATTTAAATTGAACTTCTGGCCAAAAAATAAATAAAATTGTAATTCGTACAATTATAACATTTTATACCTAAAATTCTTAGATATTACATTAAATACATATCAAACAATATATCATTTAAGATAAAACATACAACAACAATCCATATATTATAAATTCACATTTAAACCGCTACAACATCCTTACAATGAAAAAAGTGGGAGAGAAAAGTCTGATAGATATGCATGTTGGCACAGTAATCTTGATGTGGTGTATTTCTGTAACAAGGCGACTATATGCGCCTCTTTTTTTTTCTATACGCACGACATTTTGTATGCTAGAAAATGGCGTACGCCATTATATTGCATACAGATTAAAATATGTATAAATTATAAGATTATACGTATTTTGATTTTTTTTTTAAATAAGTATAAATCTATACGCCAGAATATGGCGTACGCCATATTCTGGCGTATAGATTGGGCCAGCCCATATTAGGGTCGGCCCAACTTATACGTATTTTTGAAATTTGGCTCCTATGCCAGAATCTGGCGTATTATTAAAAAAAAAGTTTATTTTAAAGTTTTTAAACATTTTTTTAATAAAAAAAAGTTTTTAAACATTTTTTTAATAAAAAAAAGTTTTAAAACATTTTTAAAAAAAAAATTAAAACATTTTTGTTTAAAAAAAGTTTTAAAACATTTTTTTTAAAAAAAAAATTGAATTTTTTTCCTTCTTTCTGGTCGCAACCAAGTGAAAAATATGCACGCGATTTCGTGTCTAAACGGACGCGAATTTGTGCGCGTAGCTTAGCAGTATGATTTCGTGCGCATAAGCTACGTACACAAGGGTAAAATAGGCATTTTTGAAAAGTTTGGACAAAACCTGTCCGCGTACATTACGCGCACAAAGTGATGTGTGATATTTAAAAAAAAATACAAGGTTACCTGGTGCGCGTAGCTTACGCCAACCAAAAAAATCACTTTTTTCCATAATCATGTAGAGAATTTCAATACGAGTCCGTACATATAAAATTCGCCCAAAACGGACATTGTTTGCCCCTCCAAAAGCCCAAAACACGAAGCCTTCCTACCCATTTTTTTATTTGGTGCCCGACATATAGCGCATTGTAGTGAAATTTTTTGGTATTTTTTGAATTTTTCTACTATAATTTTGTATAAAATTTTAATACGAGTCCGTACATATAAAATTCATCCAAAACGGATATCGTTTTCCCCTCCAAAAATCGAGAATAAAAACTTTATATACTATAGTTTATACTATAGTATTTTATTATATTTCATATATTTATACTTATATATTAGAGCACCCCTTAAAGAGGGGCTTAAATGGGGGCTTTTTGAGTTTAAGCCTTCATTTAAGCCCCAACTCAAAAGAGAGGTTTAATGGATGGGCTTTTGGTCCCAAATTATATTTATATTAAATTACAATTATGTCATTATATTAAGTTATCAAAATATCATTTATATTAAATTACTAAATATACCCTTTATATTAAATTATAAAAAAAACTGATTTTATATTAAATTTCAATTACATGTTGCATTTTAGGTGAATTGAAAGAAAGAAAAAACGCGGGCGCGGCCTTGAAAGAACTCAGCTAAGATGCCAATAAGCAAAGTCGTGATCGTATATAAGTGTAACTATATGAAATATAATGAAATACTATAGTATATAAGTGTAACTATATGAAATATAATGAAATGATATAGTATATATAAGTTTAAGTATACTAGATTTAATGAAATACTATAGTATATAAGTGTAACTATATGAAATATAATAAAATACTATAGTATATAAGTCTAAGTATACTAGATCTAATGAAATACTATAATACATAAGTGTAACTATATGAAATATAGTGAAATACTATGATACATAAGTGTAACTATATGAAATATAATAAAATACTATAGTATATAAATGTAACTATATGAAATACTATAGTATATAAGTGTAACTATATGAAATTTAATGAAATACTATAGTATATAAGTCTAAGTATACTAGATCTAATGAAATACTATAGTACATAAGTGTACTATAGTATATGAAATATAATGAAATACTATAATATATAAGTGTAACTATATGAAATACTATAGTATATTAGTGTAACTATATGAAATATAATGAAATACCATAGTATATAAGTATAAGGACATCTTTAATGGGGTCTTATAGGATGGGTCTTATAGAGGGTTTTTGAGAGAATTATTTGCTATGGGACCTATGGTGTATTGAGGGCTTTTATTGGGGTCTTTTAGATGAGTCTTTTAGATTTAGTTTAAATTACAATTATATCCTTAGGTTAATATTAAATTACTAATATACCATTTATTATATTATTACCCCTTATTATATATTAATATAATAAAAAAATCATACATTAAATTTATTAATGCTATTTTATTTTAATTATTTAATTATATTATTTATTTAAAATTAAGACAGACAAACATACATTGATAGGCAAATCAACAAAAGTGATACATAAATTTATGAAAATAAAACAACATGTGAAAACAACATGAACTAAACCAAATGACGAAATTTAACGACAAACATCACACGATACACGACTTAATGATTAAAAACAACACATAAACAGCGAAACAATCTAATTGTTGCCATAAAGGTCCCAAATGTGTTTCTTCAAATCTTCCTTCAGCCCGTGATGTATTGTTCTATCCCGCATTTGAGCCCTTCTTGTAATAATTGGATTGTTCATAATCTCCGGTCTATCATTGCTCCAATCCTGGTTATCCACCGATGTATTCTCTCCACTTACTCCCTCACCGAATTGTGGGATTTCGTATCCATGATGGGTGTAAGAATCTCGTTCATCTTCTACGATCATATTATGTAGAATGATGCAAGCCCTCATTATTCTTCCAAGCTTTACAAAATCCCAAGAGAGTGCTGGTTGACGAACTATTGCAAAACGAGATTGCAACACTCCAAACGCCCTCTCCACATCTTTACGAACAGACTCTTGGTGTTGGGCAAACAACTTGGCTTCATCGCCTTGGGGGAGGCGAATTGATTGAACAAATGTCGCCCAAGGCGGGTAGATGCCATCAGCAAGATAATATCCCATCTTATATTGAGTCCCATTAACCATGAAATTCACATTTGGAGCTCTACCATTCAAAACTTCATCAAAAACAGGAGATCGCTCAAGAACATTAATATCATTAGCCGTACCTGGTACACCGAAAAATGCATGCCAAAACCACAGGTCGTATGATGCAACAGCCTCCAAAATGATTGTTAGATGACCATGATCTCCACGGGCATATTGTCCTTTCCATGCAGTTGGACAATTTTTCCACCCTCAATGCATACAATCGATGCTACCTAGCATCCCAGGAAATCCACGAGACTCACCCACACTTAGTAGGCGTTGTATGTCTGCTGCGGTTGGCCGCCTGAGATACTCATCACCAAAAAAGGTAATTATTCCATCAACAAAATGCTCTAAGCAATGCCTTGCGGTTCCTTCAGAAATACGAATATACTCATCACAAGCATCACCAGCAGTTCCATATGCCAACATACGTATGGCACTAGTACATTTTTGTAATGCAGATATACTAGGCCTACCTCTTGCATCTGGCCTTTGTTGAAAGTACTCCATTCCATTCCCTAGTGTTTCCACAAAGCGCTTGAAAACTTTCGTGCTCATTCTGAACCTACGACGGAAGAAATCATCTGGATAAGTTGGTTGATCAGAGAAATAATCTCTGTAAAGCCGCTCATAGCCTTCTTCCCTATTTCTCTCAATATACTTTTGACGACGTCGAGCACGTCCTGGTTCTGCATTGTTTGTACGGTGTCGAGCACGCTCTTGAAGTGCATCACACGCATCAAGCGCTTCTTGTATAATTCTTTCGTATTCACCATCTTCAGAGCTATCGCTAGAAAGTAAAGGGTTTGAGTTTGATGAGTTTGATGATGAACTAGACATTTTCAGAGATTTGAAGAAATGAGGAGTGACTAAACCATTGTAAATTCTCACTTATATAGATCTCTGCAATTCTAGGAAATGCCAACCAAAAGCATAGAGATGATTAGTCAAATAAAACACAGAAGCATTGCTATCAATGTATCACTTTGCAGAAGCAATAAAATGCTTTCTCTGCATCATTCTACACCACGTAAAATCATAGAAAATGCCAATCAAAAGCAACAAAATGCTTTCTCTGCATCATTCTGCACCACATAAAATCATAGAAAATGTCAACCAAAAGCATAGAGATGCTTAGTCAAATAAAACAAAGAAGCATTGATATCAATAATAATAAAATGATTTATTTTTACTTAATGATACCTATAATACAAAAAAATAATTAAAATCTACCAAATATATCCAAAATGGATGTCTATGGATAGAGAAAAATGTAATTAGAATCATAGTTTTTTTTTTAATTTTTAGATCATCCAATTTTTAAATAAAACAATTTTTAAAAAAATAACGGACGGCCAAGAATAAATTCTGGCCGTCTGTGCTTGTGCCACGCGGCGTCCATCGGCCGCACTAGCGCGAGCCAATGAAACAGCGTCGCGTGGCACTGCCATTTCATAAGCAAATAAGGCCGCGTTTGTGGGGGCGTGCGAAACGACGTCGTTTTTGCCTCAGCGAAGGCAAACAAAATTTTGCCAACCAAACGCGCCTTTATGATGGCTTGTATAGGACGGTCCTGTGCAAAGCCCAAATCTGGGGACCGAAGTTGGGTCTTTTAGCCCAAATTGATTACTTTATTATATATATTCTATCAGACCCACTATCGGACCCCCGTTAACAATGCTCTAACTATATGAAATATAATGAAATACTATAGTATATAAGTCTAAGTATACTATATTTAATGAAATACTATAGTATATGTCTAAGTATACTAGATCTAATGAAATACTATAGTACATAAGTGTACTATATAGTTATACTTATATACTATAGTTTTTCTTTATATTTAATGTGAATATACTAATATACTATAGTATTTCATATAGTTATACTTATATACTGTAGTATTTCCTTATATACTATAGTATTTTCATTATATACTATAGTATTTCATTATATTTCATATAGTTATACTTATATACTATAATATTTCATATAGTTACACTTATATACTATAGTATTTCATTATATACTATAATATTTTCATTATATACTATAGTATTTCATTATATTTCATATAGTTACACTTATGTATCATAGTATTTCATTAAATTTCATATAATTACACTTATATACTATAGTATTTTATTAAATTTCATATAGTTACACTTATATACCATAGTATTTCATTATATTTCATATAGTTACACTTATGTATCATAGTATTTCATTATATTTCATATAGTTACACTTATGTATCATAGTATTTCATTATATTTCATATAGTTACACTTATATACTATAGTATTTCATTATATTTCATGTAGTTACACATACCATAGTATTTCATTATATTTCATATAGTTACACTTATGTATTATAGTATTTCATTAAATCTAGTATACTTAGACTTATATACTATAGTATTTCATTAGATCTAGTATACTTGGACTTATATATACTATATCATTTCATTATATTTCATATAGTTACACTTATATACTATAGTATTTCATTATATTTCATATAGTTACACTTATATATTATAGTATTTCATTATATTTCATATAGTTACACTTATATACATAGTATTTCATTAAATTTCATATAGTTACACTTATATACTATAGTATTTCATTATATTTCATATAGTTACACTTATGTATTATAGTATTTCATTAAATTTCATATAGTTACACTTATATACCATAGTATTTCATTAAATTTCATATAGTTACACTTATATACTATAGTATTTCATTATATTTCATATAGTTACACTTATATACTATAGTATTTCATTAAATTTCATATAGTTACACTTATATACTATAGTATTTCATTAAATTCATATAGTTACACTTATATACTATAGTATTTCATTAAATTCATATAGTTACACTTATATACTATAGTATTTCATTAAATTTCATATAGTTATACTTATATACTATAGTATTTCATTATATTTCATATAGTTACACTTATATACCATAGTATTTCATTATATTTCATATAGTTACACTTATGTATTATAGTATTTCATTAGATCTAGTATACTTAGACTTATATACTATAGTATTTCATTATATTTCATATAGTAACACTTATATACTATAGTATTTCATTAAATCTAGTATACTTAGACTTATATACTATATCATTTCATTATATTTCACATAGTTACACTTATATACTATAGTATTTTATTATATTTCATATAGTTACACTTATATACCATCGCGACTTTGCTTCTTGGCATCTTAGCCGAGTTCTTCCAAGGCTGCGCCCGCGTTTTTTTTCCTTTCTTTCAATTCACCTAAAATGCAACATGTAATTGAAATTTAATATAAAATCAATTTTTTATAATTTAATCTAAAGGGTATATTTAGTAATTTAATATAAATGATATTTTGATAACTTAATATAATGACATAATTGTAATTTAATATAAATATAATTTGGGACCAAAAGCCCCTCCATTAAACCCCTCTTTTGAGTTGGAGCTTAAATGGAGGCTTAAACTCAAAAAACCCTCATTTAAGCCCCATCTTTAAGCCCCAACTCAAAAGAGGGGTTTAATGGATGGGCTTTTTGGAGGGGAAAATGATATCCGTCTAAGCCCCTACTCAAAAGAGGGCTTTTTGGAGGGGAAAATGATATCCGTTTTGCATATCGTTTTTGGAGGGGAAAACGATATCCATTTTGGATGAATTTTATATGTACGGACTCGTATTAAAATTTTATACAAAATTATAGTAGAAAATTTCAAAAAAAATCACTAAAACGCGCTATATGTCGGGCACCAAATAAAAAAATTGGATAGGAAGGCTTCGTGTTTTGGGCTTTTGGAGGGGCAAACGATGTCCATTTTGGGTGAATTTTATATATACGGACTCGTATTGAAATTCTCTACATGATTATGGAAAAAAGTGATTTTTTGGTTGGCGTAAGCTATGCGCACCAGGTAACCTTGTATTTTTTTTAAATATCACACATCACTTTGTGCGCGTAATGTACGCGGACAGGTTTTGTCCAAACTTTTCAAAAATGCCTATTTTACCCTTGTGCACGTAGCTTATGCGCACGAAACCATGCTGCTAAGCTATGCGCACAGATTCGTGTCCGTTTAGACACGAAATCGCGTGCATATTTTTTACTTGGTTGCGACTAGAAGGAAGGAAAAAATTCAATTTTTTTTTTAAAAATGTTTAAAAACTTTTTTTTTAAAAAAATGTTTTAAAACTTTTTTTTATTAAAAAAATGTTTAAAAACTTAAAAAAAAAAAAAAATTAACTTTTTTTTTTTTAATAATCCTGCGCGCGCCAAATTTCGAAAATACGTATAAGTTGGGTCGGCCCTAATATGGACTGGCCCAATCTCTACGCTAGAATCTGGCGTAGAGATTTTTACTTATTTTTTTTAAAAAAAAAATCAAAATACATATAATCTTATAATTTATACATATTTTAATTTGTACGCAATATGATAACATACGCTATTTTCTAGCGTAGAGAATGTCGTGCGAATAAAAAAAATTTGTCGGACATATAGCATCAGCCTTCTTTAAAGAGCAACACGTGCTACTCCTGCTAGACGTGGCCTTCTTTGGTTTGATGTTTGACTTTAGTTGCTGCATCTATTTTATTTTTTTGCTATGTATTTAGACGTGGCCTTCTGTGGCTCATTTTTACCCTTCCTTAGCCATATTTATTACGGCTAAAGGAACTCCATCCTTGTCATCTTTACAGGTGCTACTCCTGTCAAGGGCATGTTCGCCATTTGTTGATTCCTTCTGAACCGACTTACACCCCTTTGCTTATAAAAACTCCAATGCATGCTGCTTTCGACCTGGACTGCTCCTCCGCCACCGCCACCGCCATCCTCTGCTTCATTCATACTAAACTCCTCCTCTTTTTGCCTAGCCGCCGACGCTTGTCCAATTGCGATCTGGACGTGATTCATACTATTTTCTTCTATACGTGTAATCATCTTCTATTTGTATAATCTAATTACCTGTTGTAAGTAAGCTTACATTAATTATGATTGAAAATTTAGATTAGGCAATGCGTTGTTTGGGGACAGAGAATAGTTCTTCTTTGCTCCAAGGGGTTCCAGAAGTACCCAAATGGGTCGAGGACGAACAGAGCATGAGGATTGGCGTGAAGAGAAGGTCGGTGTTCTATCTTGGAAGCAGTCAAGATGGAACCAAGACAAATTGGGTAATGCAACAGTATTGTGGTCTTCAACCAAAGGTTAGATAAGCAGATTCAAATTCAAATTCAATTTTCTGGAAAGGAAATTCCAATCTTCAGAGACATTTTAGTAAAAGCTTCTTGTTTTCAGCCGGAGGATTGGGTGGTTATCAAGATTTTCCAGAGCAAGACCGACAACGGCGTGGCAATGCCGGTGGTAACGGGTGAAACGTGGTGGGGTCGAGCGTTGCGGAGATGGATAATGGCGATGCCCTAGCGTGGGTGCCGACTATGGAGGAGATGTGGGGTGGGTATTGGTAATTATTGCAAGTTTGTGATTATTGATTTTGAGAGCGTGGGAGGTTAATAAGAGGCATGATTATTATTAATTAGGGGAGTAATTGATCAATTGATTGTAGTTACATTCAATCGAGCTGATTTGTAGAAGATGAGTGCTGTGTTTGTGTTCTTCCCAGAGAATATCATTTGGATTCAGTGTATGGTTCTTCAAGCAGATTTGAGAAATTACATGTGCAGTTAGTTTGTGATTCATGAGAACAGATTCATTTTCAGTCCTTGACATTTTCAAATGCTCTTTGGCCTGTATCATGCACATTGTTGGTGTTTCTTTAAATGCTTGTAATAAACAATTGAAAGTAAAGGCCGTCATTGAGCATCCATAGCTGACTTGATACCCATACTATCATGAATTTAAATTGCCAATAATCTTATCTATAACCTATGAACCATAGCTTTGTTTGCTTTCTCGTGTATACAAATATTATGAATTGTATTGATCAGAGTCCCACTTCTCCCCCTCCACAAGGTAGTATGTAGTTCCTCCCTATGCTGTATTTAGTGTTGTATTGTTTAAGTGAACATTGCTTAGGGTTTTACATGAATGTTTGCAGGTTTCACTATGACCCAAACTCACGCTGAGCATATTTCTACCATTGAGCAAATAGTTCCAAGCCTTGCTGATCTCAAAATCACACTTAGCAGTGACATGAGTGAAAGGAAATTTTGGATGATATACTTCATCCTGTTGATTCCAAGATTAAATGAGAACAGCTTGAACCTGCTATCAACCCCTGAGGCAAGGATTGTTGCATGCCCTTCCAATGTATTTTATTAGATTGTAACTGAAATAACCTATAACTTAAAACTATCGTTTGCTGTGATGTTCTATGTCATATCTATTTGTCTGTGGTGTTGATTTAGATACTTGATGTTCTTCGTCTTTATCAAATATCAGCTGGTTGACTGGTTCTAAAACTTGTGGTTGCTAACATGTTGATTTTTGCCTTTATGCACAATCTACTCTTTTGCAGGTTGTTGAAGCAAGAAATATGTTGTTGACAATGCTGCGAAACAAGAACGATCAAAGAACCAAGTGAAAGAATCTTGAATCTCTTTTGGGCTTTCTTGCATCTCTTCGATCATTAGCATATTCTATCGGCTCGTCTTTGGATTATGTTTAGAGTTGATCTTTGAATCTTAAATCTCTTTGTTGACTCGTTGTTCAAGCTTGATTGCCAATACTTCTTTGCAAATTTAGAGTCTTTTTAGTGTGGAGATCGAGTTGTTCCGGACGTGGTTGGTCGTGTGCGAGGCTCTTGAAGATTCCCTTGATATGGGGCAACATCAAGGTGGTCGAGACCCCTGAAGATCCTCATCTCGGTGAGGGCAACGTCATGGTGGTCCATTCTGCATTGTTTTGTCTGACCCGTTTGTCCGATGGCGCCTCTTAGTACTTTATTCACTTCTCTCTCAAGATTGTATTAGGCTCTTTTTTTTGCTTTGTTGTATTTTTTTACTTGGCTTGTTGTTTGTTCTATTGCCGGTGTATTCGGATGCCGGTTTTTGACCTATTGATTTACCCTATATTGTTATATGGGATAAATCGAATTCTTATCTTATTAAAAAAAAAAAAAAAAGGCAAAAAAGAGAAGAAGCATAGGGTTGTTCCTTTGCTTGACATAACTCTGTCCCGTGGCTTGGCTCTGATTTTCTCAGGTGCACTACAAACATAAGCAATTTTGTTAGAGCATGAAGAAAAAGAGTAGATGATAGTAATACCCATGGGAGGAGGGAAATAAGAAAACAAGAAAAATTGGACAACCATCTTAACTACCAACCTTGGATGTAGATCAGCATCAATAGTTGTCTCTCCTAAAGTGTTTTAAGAAGATTTATAGCTAAAGGTTATAATATATACATATGTGATGTGTACTTTAATTTTGGCAGTGGTTACCTAATAAAGAAGTTATTTATACTTGCACACCAGTTAAGAAGATTTGATATGAATTATACCTACTTGTTCAAATTACAGTTACAATCTTCTTCCAACTACAGCTTGTTCTTAATATATCTGCATGCACGTAACATTTTTTATATAATTTGATTATTGTTATTAAATTTAAAAACACTACCATATGTTTACTTACAACTTGATCTGGCAATCGGGTCGGGTGGGTCGGGTTTGGATTTCGGTCGACCGGATTCCGGTTAAGGCGGTCAAGAAAAGGCCAATTAAGTTCACAAAATAGAGATTCGGAGGGTGAGGAGTCAAGTGACTGGCTTACTATTCAAAAACAAAGAGATTCAATGTCATAGGTGCGGAGATGATCAAATTGCATGTTAAGAGATTGGAAGAGGAATTGGAAGTCATGTTATCCTAGCACAAACAATGAAGTATGAAGCTCAGAGTAAATGGAAGATCTAGAGAAAGAGCAAGAAGTACAGTCTTCAATATCATATGTCAAGACGTTTTAGAAGCTTTATATACGAAGAGTTTCACATGTTGATTAAAAAGCAAAGAGATTCAATGTCATTTGTATATCAAAATATTGCAAGAGGGAAGGGAAGTCATTGTATCTAAGCACAAGGAGATTTTAGTCACAAAGGAATCCTTTAAGAATATCAATATTAAAGTAGAGACCACAAAAAAGATGAAAGAGCTAGATAGAGTAAGAAATACAATCTTCTGTATGCGATATCAAGAAGTTTAAGGAACTTCATATAGAAATGAATTCTTATGTAATATTAGAAACAAAAATATATGAAATTACAAGGTGTGCATAAGCTCAATTTGTATATCAAATATCTCAAGACAAATTAGAAGTCATAATACACAAGCACAAAAAGCTTAAATTAGACACAAATAAAAGCATTTAAGAATCTCAACATTGAGGTAATGAGAGTTCAAAGAATTTTTTAGATATCCGATGCCAAGAATTTTTTAGAGCTCCATATACAAAGTGTTTCACAAGCGAAGTAAAACAAAGAGCCGATGTCACAAGTTGAGGATATGCTGCATTTGCATATCAAAATATATCAAGAGGAATATGAAATCATAATATCGAAGTATAATAAACTTTAGTCATTAAAAAAGTATTTCAGACTCTCAATATTGAAGTAGAGAACTCACAGAAGATGAGAGAGATAGAGAGAGCAAGTAATACACTCTTTGGTATTTGATTCAAAGGAGTTTCATGTACAAAATGCTACACATGTTTAAGCTGATAACGAAGAGAGCCAATGTAGTATACATATTAAAATGTTACAAGATGAATTGAAATTCGTAATATCAAAGCACAAAAAACTTTTATGTACAAAGAAAACATTTAATAATTTCAAAATTGAAGTAGATAATTCAACGAATATTGAAGAGTTGGAGCCTTAACAAAAAGTGTTGTTATTTTTTATTTATACTTATGTTTGCAACTATATTATGAGCTTAAAATATTTTTTCAACAATAAAAAATACAGTAATTTGGAATTTCATTTTCCAAAAAGGCGAAACACTGGCTTCGATTTCTATTTTCTAGTTGACATGAAAACTTGTATCATAAAAAATGTAATTGGTCAATGATGGAAGAGATATGTTTTCTAGCTTCCGAGAAGTAGCAGTTGGGCGTTCATCTTCATCGGTGTCGATTACTGTAATTGGTGAGCGTTTTCTTTTCAAACCCTAGATTAAACATTGTTCCTCTACCGTGTAGTTCAGTTTGTGTCAAGTCCAATTCTTAGGTTTGATTTAATCAATTGAGGCACTTCGTTAATTTGTCCATACAATAAATTATACTTTTTTGCTGATTTGAAGTCAATTGACCTCCGCTGATCGGTTGATTTTCGATCTGTGCAACTCGGTCAACTTTCGTGGTGTTTGATTAGTGCAACTGGTGAGTGTTGTGATAGCTTCTTCATGGTTTCTTTTTCATGGATTGATTTTTTATATGGAATTATATAATCGATCGGCATCTGTTCTAGGGTAACTAACTCCATTTTGTGTGGATGGCAAAATAATAGGAACTTCCATCTTCCTTTCCATGGCTGAACTAGCAGTGTTAAACATCGCCAAGTCACTCCTTCAGCAACTTAGCTCCCCAGCTAAAGACGAGTTCCTACTCTTGTTCAACTCAGACAGCGAGCTCAAGAAGTTGGAGAACACCATCAGAACTATCAAAGATGTGTTGCATGATGCTGAGCAAAGGAAAGCAACCAATACTGATATTGGAGGATGGCTTTCCAGGCTTAAAGATGAGATGTACAAGGCAGATGACTTGTTCGACACATTGTCCACCAGAGCCTTGAGAAAAAAGGTCATTCTCGGAAACAAATTCAGGAAAGAGATGAAGATTTTCTTCTCCAAGTCAAACCAGTTTGCCTTCATTTTCAAAACTGCTCATGAGGTCAAGGAGCTCAGGGAGCGGTTAGATGACATCGCTAAAGACATCGGCCAGTTTGGCTTGCTAAGGGACACAAAGGTATATGATCAGAGGCCTGTTATAAGACGAAGTGCAGAACACTCTTACATCGCGGAAGATGAAGTGATCGGGAGAGAGAAAGAAAAGGAGGAGCTACTAAGGTTGTTGTTGGCAGATGCTGGTGCTGAAGAGCGCATTTCTGTTATTGCAGTGGTTGGTATTGGGGGACAAGGCAAAACTGCTATAGCTCAGCTGCTGTACAATGCAAAGGAAACTGAGGAGTTCTTTGAATTGCGACTATGGGCTTGCATAAACTATTTCTCGGGCTTAAAGGCTGCCTTAGAGGAAATTACAGGCACAAGGGCAGATAGTGTAGATGAGTTGCAAAATAGGTTGAGGGCGAAGATTAATGGGAAAAAGTTTGTTGGATGCTGGTGAGAGAGGAAGTAAGATCTTAATGACCACGCGCTCAGAGACGGTGGCACGAAATCTTGCTACTGGGAGGCCTCACTATGCTTTAGGAGAGTTGTCAGATAAGTATGCCTGGAAATTGTTTAAGAAGATGGCTTTTGATAGCAACAATAAAGAGGAAAACAAAACCAAGAAAGAACTGGGGAGACAGATTATAAAAAAGTGTCCGAAAGTCCCTCTTGCTATTAGGACAGTCGGTAGCTTCTTGTACAGTAAAGACAGGAAGCAATGGTCAGAATTTGTAGATAATGAGTTGATGAAAGCATTGCCCGACCGTGAGAATATTGTTATGCAAGTGTTGAAGATCAGCTATGACGACCTTCTCTTTCCAGTAAAGCAGTGTTTTGCCTATTGTTCGCTCTTTCCCAAGGATTATCGATTTGATAAAACTACTTTGATCCATCTCTGGATGGCTCAGGGTTTCCTTGAGACATCCGATGAAAATCCATGCTTAGAGGATGTTGGTGAGAGTTACTTCTTGTACTTGGTGCAGAGATGCTTCTTCCAAAATGTTAAGGTAGGCAAGTATGGTGATATAATCAGCTGCAAAATGCATGACCTGTTCCACGATTTGGCTGTTCAAATCAATGATGATTTAGGGAGAAAGTTTCCTCGACATTTGCTAGTTAAGGAAATCATAGGCTCACTACTTGAATGTAAAGGAATACGAAGTCTGGTGTCCCCTAATACAGGATTTGTTGAAAGAGCGTTGCTAGATGGTGTATTGTTGAACTTGACAAGCTTGCGAACATTGAGTTTGAGGCAATTGGACGTGGAGGAGATACCAAGTTCCATAGGCAAGTTGGTTCATCTAAGGTATCTTGACCTCATGAATAGTGATAAGTTGATCAGGCTTCCAAATGCTATTTGCAAGCTGCAAAACCTGCTTATATTGAGACTTGAAGGTTGCGAGAATCTCGTGAAGCTGCCAGATGATCTGCAAAAACTAATAAGCCTAAGATATCTTCAAATTGAGAGATGTAAAAAATTGAATTATATGCCTTCGGGATTGGAAGAGATGACCTCTCTTGTCAGGCTTGATCGGCTTATTGTGCACAAAGACCATGGTGGACTAAGGTGTTTGAAGCATCTTAACAACTTGACAGGTGGAATTTGTATCGAACTTCCAGGAGGTGGGTGGAAAAACTGTGTTGCTGATGCCCAAGAGTCTATGCTAAGCTACAAAACAAAATTAAGTAGGTTATTTATAATCACACTAGGAGTAGAGGAGTTGCCTGAAGCTGATGAACTGTTTTATAGGCTTCAACCGTCGAATAGCATAAGCCGCTTTGATGTTGAAGGGTACATTGGAGTGAAGTTTCCAGATTGGCTTTCTTCTCTTCATAACCTAGTTGAGCTGACTTTAGTTGACTGCAATAGATGTCATGAACTTCCACAACTAAGGCACCTCTTTCAGCTTAAAGAATTGTTCCTTTTGTCGATACCTCTTTTGGAGTACGTGGAGAATGACACGTGTTATGATAGCGGACCATTCTTCCCATCACTTGAATACTTGAGTATTTATTCAATGCCAAGATTAAAGGGATGGAGGAGGCCAGAAGTTTGCGGTGCTCACGACTCTGGTTTTCCACGGATTTCTCGTTTACGGGTATATGATTGTCCACAACTAACATCCATGCCTTTGTGTTCGTTTGTGGAAGATATGAGCCTTACACATGTCAGTGTGATTCTAGTGAAACAACTAGTGAGATTACCCAATGCAGTAGAAATGGTTCCAACTTGCTCCCGACTGAATGCTTTGTCTTTAGAGGGAATAACAGACCTTGAGTTTATGCCAGAAGAATTGGAGAACTCGTCCTTAGTTGCTCGCAGCCTTTCGGTTCGTGATTGTCCCAACTTGAATCGCTCTTCTCTCTTCTACTTGGTACAAAAACTGCCTTCCCTGGAATCCCTCACGTTCCATGGCTTCGAAGATACGGAATCATTGATCGAGGTTGAAAATATGGCGAAAGATGGCATGCCATGGAGATGGCTGAAAAGGCTCAAGAAGTTGAAATTTGAGCTCGGGAGTGATCCAGTAGGGACACATCTTCTCAACGGACTTCACCACCTCACCAGATTAGAGCTATTGGTTATCTCCGGCAGTGTGCCAAAGGACGAGGACATGCAATGGACAGCTCCTCCCAACCTTAAACACTTGTGGATTAGGAATATGGAGGAGGTAGCCGGTGTTAATAGGGTAATCCATCAGTTGAAGAATCTCCAGTCTTTAACAGTTTATTTCTGCAAGAAGATTGATGGGCATGAATTGAATAAGTTATCATGGGAGGACCTTAGTGGCTTGAGAAAACTCCGCTTCAGTGTTGTCAGTTCAATGAGGTCATTACCAGACAAGTGTCGACATCTCCTGGCCCTTGAAGATCTAACAATAGAATTCTGTGATGAGATAACATCTTTGCCTGATTGGGTTAGCCGCCTTACATCACTTGAAATTGGACATTGCACAAAATTGAAAGAGAATTGCAGAAAACCAGCTGGTTCATGTTGGCCCTTAATTCGGGACATTTTTTATTTATCCATACGAGACTGATCAGCTAGCTGATCCAAATTTGTTCCTCCTTTTGTCCCTCAACGAAGCCTTCTTCAATCTTGCAACTGTTTCCTTCAACAGCCCGTGCTAAGCTCTAAGCCATGTTCAATTAGTTGCTAATTAACGCCAGAGATATGTCGTCGCTGGCGAAGGATCCTAGGATGCCATCAGCGGCCAGGCCGTACTGGGCACCGCCAGAAAGATGTCGTCGTTGCCGTCATGTTCAGAGTACGTGTCTCGCTTCTCTCTTCATCTATCTATCCATCTAACTACTCAAATCTCCATCATCTCTTTCAGCCTGCTAGTTTCTAGATTTTGAAATTTGCTTGCGATTTGGCTGGATCGTAATGGGAAAGTTCCCCGATTGAAATCCAGGTCTAATCTGATTGAGTGTAAGACATCCTAATAATCTGTGTTTTTACAAGTTGCACAATTGCGCCCTTATTTCATATTAAAAATCTCCTTATCTTCCTGATCGGGTTTTTTATTTATTGGTGTACTGGATTTGTCAATTCTGTTAAATCAGCTATATTTTCTGTATATTTGCAATAATACACGAACTAGGACTTGATTTTCATTATACTGTATGAGGAATATGGAGATCCGGGGATGTGTTTTATTCTTGTCGGAGTTATAAGGGTTTTTGATATAATTTGGATATTATTGCAGTACAAACTGGGTTCATGGCTGGCGTTGATTTTCTGTGCTCAATCACTCTCTGAAGCAGATTTCCATGGCAATGATGTGAGCTTACTTTTCTGTTGAAATATGCAGTAATTTCTTTTAGCTCTATCTGTGAATGCTTTCTGTTTAATTGTATCAAGTCTGACATTTGTTCTTTTTTGCATTTTAAGTCTGTGATTGTTCTTAGGCACTAGTTGAACGATTCAAGCCTTCATTTCAACAAAACATCAGTGCACATTGACAGAGTACCATTCAGATCAATCTGAGCATCTTGTTTTGCAAGAGTTGTTTCAGGTGTACCATTGATAGGGAATCGGTGATTAGTCAAACTAATGCAGTCTAGTTTTCTCGTTATGGTTTAGGTCTGATGGGTGTTGCAGGTTTAAAATACTTTCTTCTAAAGATGAACTTCCATCTTTTTAAAAGGCTATGGATACTGCCATTCTCTATGTGCATCTCAGTCTGATTCATGAATAGTCTGATAAGTTGCTGCTTCTTCACACCTCATTGGTATCTTTGTGCATCTCAAACTCCTAAAGCTCTCATGGTTTTTCCACCTTGGATTAGTGGCCCCTTCTTTCTACACAATGCCTGACATATTTTTTTACAGTTTCCCTGCAATCTTTTTTTTCTGGCTTAAATTGCTAAATTCAACTTCTCTCCCGGCTAATTTTGTTATCTGGATGCAGGTTTTCAATAATGGGATTGGTCACCAACTACTTCAAGCAAAGCTGATCTTGGTGCCTGAAGCTGTGGTTTTCAAATAATTTTGCTCAACGCTGGGTTGTGTGGTTGCTCACTTGCTCTTTGCAGTTCTAGTTTTTGCTCAACGCTGGGTTGTGTGGTTGCTCACTTGCTCATGTCTATTCTAAAGTGTAGCTGCTGGATGGCATGTATTTGAACTACAAGTGTAAGACTAATATGGCAAGTTTCCTCTGAAATATTTAACCTAAGTATGCAAGGTTCCCCCTATGAAAAGAAAACAACTGTTAAAGAGTTTCCTTGTTGAATTTCTTTCATGACAAAAATAAATTAATATGATGATACCTGAACTTTGGGAATTCATCACTTTTATGCAGTCATGTGTATATCACATATCAAATTTTTTACCCCTTATAATATACCATTTTTGGTAATTTTACCATTTAATTTCATTAAATAAGCTTTTAATTACCGAACACCTAACAAGCTTATTTACATATATCAGTTACTAAATCAACTTCAGTTTAACATTTCAGCTTCAGTTTTCAAAACAGCTTCAACTTTAGTTTCAGCTGGAATAAGCTCCTAGTTGCCGAACAAAGCCTTAGTCACGTGTCTTGTAAATGGCCATAATATTGATTATAGTATTATATAGTTTTATTTTTATTATATATTAAGATATTCAGCCATTTCTTGTTAACAATTTTAATGTTGTGACAAAATTGAAAATGAGAAGAAAAAAATAGAGCGTGAAAAGGACAAACTCATCATTGCAAGATATTGATCTCGACCTTAGCTAGTCATTTTGAAACGCACTAAAGATAAATTATTTTCATTAAGACTCTAGTGAATATAAAGTGTCCAATGAGCTTGTCGAAAATCATAAATATATAATCAATTTTGTTCATTGAGATTTGCAGTAAAAGAAATTATTCAAAAAAGTTGCATTATTTTATTGACATATTTTCTCATCAATTAATACTTTTTTTCTCTTAATAGTGTATTCACCGCCCTCCATTCAGTAGCATTTGACTCCTATAATACCAAAATCCATACTCGAACCATCTCGATTTGAATTCTTAAGATCGAAAAATGGTGGTTGTTTTAGAATTCGAATCGAAATGGTTAGGAAATGAATTTGTGTGTTTTATGAGTCATATCCTATTAATTTGAGGGTGAAGAACACAATAATAAGCTTAAATTTAATCAATTCGATCAAACCAAAATCATACAAATATACAAAAACTTTATTACGAATTAAACAAACACAAAATCTTAGTCTACCAACTAAAAAAACAATCTTGTAACACTAACAAAAATAACCATAAACCCATAAAACCAATACGAATTTTCTTATATTTAATTAGTCAGTCGAAATCACAAATTTTAACAATACGGTTTGAATCAATATACAAGTACCGACCTTTTTTTTGGAAAAGGGCAATCACCGAACTTACAATTAACTCAAAGTCTCGAACCAGACAATTAATGCCATCTCACCTCTCACCTCTCTCTAAAAACCAAAACCTAAAACTACAACCACTAACAAGCAACTAGTAACTTTTCTAAAGAAAAATCTCACCTTTGTAACTCTTCTTCGTCACTCCAAGCACCTTTCTAAAGCTTGATATTCCTTTGATGAAGTTGTAGGGATTTTAGATGCGTAAAGCGAAATTTTAGGAAACGTTTTCCTAATATCTAATCAAGGATGCATAAACCAAATAGATTATAGATAGGAAGAATCAAATACCTTTTGATGTGTGTTTTAACCTGCTGGAATGAAGAGAATAGAGCCTCACGTGTGACTCCTCTATTTGGACTCGGTTGCTAGAGCGAGGATCGAAGGCGAACGAGGGAGAGAGAGCAAGAGATGTGTACGTCAGCCTTGGGTTGTTCTTAAGTTAGGGTTTCTCTTAGAAAGCCCTCCTTTTATAATATCAGGTGTAGATATCTTATTTTCTAAATAAGTATATCTTTTATTATTAATAATAACACTTTATTATTAACAAGCCTTATCTCCCAAATTATATCTTATATAACTTTATATCATATACTTTATATAATATGTCTCACAATAAACTGATCCAGTCCAAACTCTAAGGGTGTGACCTCGTAGGACCCGGTAATAATAGTAATAGACTTTATGACATACTTTATAACATATAGTCTATAAATCATAGTTGGTTTCTAGCAAAGCACTATGACTACCTAAAATCACCGGATTAAATATCTCCATAAACGGTATCACTTCATAATCAGTAATTGCACCTTGGATTAAAGGACACAATTCCTTCAGAAGTTGTTTTTTAAGGCTTCACAAGCGTAATTTAGTGTTGTTACAACACTAACTCAAACAAGGCTTCACAAGCCACTATAGACTCAAACAAGGCTTCACAAGCCAATATCAACTCAAACAAGTAGGGGTGTTAAAAAATGGACCGGAAAACCGGATCGGAACGGAAATGACCGGACCGGTAAAAATACGGTCCGGTCTCCGGTCCAAATAATTTCCTTAATCCGGTCTGGTCCGGTCCAAACCCGGAAAAAAATCGGTCTGGACCGGTGGATCGGATTTTTTTTTTTTTTTTAATTTATATGTTTTTTGGGAGATTTATATGTAATTTTTTATAGATATTTTTTTTAATTTAATAAGTTAGGAGTATATATGTTTTTTAGATATTTTTTATAGATTTTAAATAAGAATTTAATTTTTTAATTTTTTTAAAACTAAAATCCGGTCCGGTCTCCGGTCCAAATTTCTGAAAAAATCCGGTCCATCAGACCGGATGAACACCCCTACAAACAAGCCTTCATGAGCCATATCGAGTCCTAACGACACCAACTCAAACTAGGTTTCTATACAACTATGGGTTCCTTTTGTTAAACCACTAATTACATGACAAAAATTACATATAAGAAACGGTTTTTTTAGTGTGTGCTCATGGACACATACTAACAAGTTAAAATAGAAAATTATTTTTAAAATATTTCCTAAAAGATAATGAATAAATTCTTAGTAAAAAAATTAAACTAATGACTAAAAATATTATTCCTAAAAATGGAATTTAATTGCTAAAAAATAAGTTATTATAGTGTGCCTATAGGCACACACTAGAAAAAACCTATAAGAAAAAGAAATCAACCAAAACTAGTGTATTACCCGTGCCATGCACAGGTATGGTGAGAAATATAAATTTTAAAATATCTCACAAGATGTATAGTTTATGTTTAATTATTTAAATTTTACATTGTTAGAACATTACATTTATTCCGTCAAAAAAGTTATTGTATATTTGTATGAAAAAGAAAAACACACTTATCATGAATAATATCGTAACCTAATAAGTTTGAAAGTTTATACAATGGTGGAGATGTGTGTACCATAAAAGGAGAGTCATGTGCTTGATGCAGATATATTAAACTTGAAAATGTATCTAATAATTATTTATAAAATTGACAACACTATTATATGTGATAACTGATAAGCATAACAAATATATGATATAGATTAGTCAAATAAAATAAATTAATAATTAGAAGTATAGATAAAATAACACATATGAAAACAACTTTTTAGTGTTTTTTATAAAAATATTTGCACAACATTTTTTCACATTTTTTTGAAAAAATAACACTAATTTATATTAAAGTATCATTACATATAAAATTAGGTTAAATAGTTGTAAGTGTCTGATTATACATATTATGCACCTTTTCATCTATATATTAAAATTCTTGAACTTATAAATGCCCAAATTTAAATTTAAATGGGAATGATCATGATGATGCATGTATGACATTTTCTAATGCTTCGTGATTGTAGGATCATAGATTCAACAATATTTGCAAATATTTGATGTTTTTCATAATGTTCCATGATTACCAAGCGAGATTTAAAAATATTCATGATTATCACGCGAAATTGCCGAAGATGTAGTGTATCACACAAAATTCATAAAACCTTGTGGCTATTATGCAGAATTTTCAAAAAACAAATTTATAGGTTTTTCGTTTTAAGAGACTTTTAGATACGTAGTTGTAGGATTGTAAGTTCAACAATACTATGTGTATTAAAAGAAAATACGTTTGAAAACAGATTATATTAAAATTAATTAATTAAATATGTAAGTATCTAAATTGGTCACAAAATATCTAATTTGAGTTTTCGTACTATGCACCAGTTTGAATAAGGTGAAGAATTGAAAGATTGATAATATTAATTTTTAAAATATGCAAAATATTATTTTTGGTTAGTTCATAGAATTTTATGTAAATTTATCATGTGATTATTATTGAATAAAGTCAATTTATTCAATATTTATTTCATTTAGAATGGTTTTCATACGTATATATATTCATATTACGTACTTTGGTATATCTAGTTTGTTAACTAAATGTAAAAAAAAATATAGTTTAGTAAATTTAAAATATGGTTGAAGTAATTGTAAGTACCAAAACGAATAATATAAACCGTTTTAAAAATATATTTGCACATGATCGAAGAATCAAATATTGTTAAGATTTATGCTCAAAAAAAATATTGTTTAGATTTATTAATTTAATTATTGATATAATAATAGACTAAGAAAAATAAAAAATTGGGCTTAGAATTATTCTTGTGGCTCAAAAGGGAAAACTTTAATATATATATATATATATATTCTTAAATAGGTTTATTTCAATATATCTAATTTAATGGCATGATAAGAATTTGAAAACCAATGAGAATTTAATAGTGTCATGATTTACTAAGTTAATAGCTTAATTTTCATAAGTTATCTACATATAGTATGTTAACAATCTTGACTCAAGATTGCTTTGAAACTATATTAAAATTTCATTATAAAACAATGACAAATGCAAATCAAATATGAGATTTTAAAGACCATCTTATAAATGAAAATCTTATATTTAGAACTCTTTTCTCCTAATACTCAAGAAAAGATAGTATTTATCAACATAATATATTAAAATATATATTGTAAATGAAGGGGAAATATTAAAGAATGTAGTTGATGGTAGAATAGATCGATTGAAGAAGAAACAATATAACACCTAAGACGTTCTAACTTATAACTTATTTCACTTTATCTATAAATGAATCACCTATTTAATATCAAAAAAATCTCAAAAATTAATGACATGTATATTAATTTTTATAGATGAACTTTTCTACTAAAATAATTGGTGGATTAGATGTTAACATATATGTAAATTTTAGTGAAAATTCATAGTTGACAATCTAAAAAAATGTTATTATGATTTGTTGGTTAGAACTTGACAGTGTTAATAGGTGGAAAAAAGTTAATTAAAATTATGAAAGTCAATTATCATAAGATCAATCGTAAAATATCTATATATAATCTCAACCTTGAATGTCAAGTTTAATTTTTAAATTAGATATGTTAAAATTACGTAAGTTTGATTGCGTTAGCAAAATGAATTTAAATAAGTTTGAATTTCGAATTAGAAATAATAATTCAAATCCTCGGTATCTATATGTTGAGACTTGGTTAAGAATTATGATGTATATTTTGTTAAATTATTAATATAATAATAAATTAAAAAAATACCTTAACAACTTGGACCTAAAAACACTCTCATGGCTCAAAAACAACTTTTTATGATAAAACGATAGTACTAATTAAAGTCATTGGATTACAAATAAATCAATGGATGTGATTGAAAGTAAATGGGTACATGATAATATTATGGGAGTGAGCACATATGATTTGAGTTAATTTAGGAATTTTTTTACCCACAAGGCCACAATCAATCAGTTAATTCTACTTCCTATTATACTTCACATTCTCTCTCCTGATTACTATTCCTCTCCCGTTACTCTCTCTCGTCTCTTCACCAAATCTCATTGATTTCATCGATTTCGCCGCCGTCGTCGATACCTTCACCACCTCCTCGCTCCGACATCCGATGACCTTCTTGTGCGATCCGAGCGGTGCGGATCCGGCGGTGGAATTTCCATGGAGGGACGAGATCGAGGCGGAGCGGAGGCGGAAGGGGCCGAAATTAGGGTTTCAGATTGAGATGCGGCGAAGAACGCGGCGGAGAAGGCGGGGGTTTGGTCGTAGGAGAGGGATCGGAGGGAGGGAGAGGATAGGCGGAGAGGGGGCTTGGGGTGGAGGGATCGAAGGAATCGCCGACCGGTATTCATCACTTCGATCTCACCGGACTAGATCCGTCTGTTTCTCTCCTTCAAATACCAAACACCACCACACCCAGAATAGCCCTGCTCGGACCTCCACGCCGGTCCTACGTCTGCTGCACGAGCCCACGCCCAAATCCACCGAGCCGCGCGACCCACGGATTCGACCTCGCCTGGGCCGAATCGGTGGGCAGGAGAAGTTCTTCTCCAACGGATTCGTGATTTCAATTTGACATTGCTCGTATCGCCCCCTTTTTCGCTTCCGATTTCAATTTGACATTTCTCGTATCTCCAACGGATTCGTGATTTCAATTTGAGATTCGCTTGAGCCGAATCTCGTATCGCCCCTTTTTTGCTTTCGATTTCATCAGCTAGGGTTTAGGACTTATGTTCGTGATTTTAATTTGACATTGCTCTGTGTATTTACAGGAATTGCATTTGAGCAAGGGGGTGTTCAGTACAGCAGAGGAGGAATTCTTGCACTTAGTAAACGAAACGATGTCGTTTCAGCCCTGTCGGTTCGTGTTGCCTTGTTGGTGCAATCCGTTTACCATACGTCTACGCATGTTTCCGCTCATACCTGCATTGTTATTCAATAATATTGTTATTCATAGTGTTACAATTTATTTGTTTTGATATTGTATATATGATATTCAGTTTTCGTGTGGTGTTAACATTGTTATTCATGAGTTATATGTAATTGATATTCATGTTAACAATGTTGTTATTCACAGTGTTATAATTTATGTATTTTGATATTTATGATTTAGATATTGTATATATGATATTCAGTTTCCGCTCATACCTGCATTGTATGTATGATATTCATTATAGTAAAATTGATATTCACGTGGATTCAGATTCTGCTTGTTGGTGGTTGTATATGAGTTATTTATAGTTGATATCCACATTTTTATATGTGATATTCAAATTATGTATTGTGATATTCATACACATTCTTTTGAAAGTGTTATGCATTGAGTAGTTGATATTCAAATTATATGATGTGATATTCACTATAATGTTGTTCATATTCATGTTGGATAGTCGATATTCAAAATTGGATTTGCGATATTCACCAGATACAAACAAAAAGTTTCGAAGATCATGAATCGTTTCCAAAAGCTTGAAATTAACACACAAATATCAATACACTTTGTATGAATATCGTATATAACCGATAATCATCATACGCGGATTAAAATCTGAATATCGACACTATTTTCATGAATATCGAATATTGCTTATATGAATATCGATTTCAAAATTACGTGAATATCAAAATATTTTGAATGAATATCGATTACTGACTGTATGAATATCTATAAAATTGCGAAATCAGAATTTAAACCCTATGATTAAGGAAAGAGAATAATCTTCTCTTTCTCTCTCCTGTAACAACCCATTTAATATTTTTTTTAATTAAAATTTGATTAATTGCCATATTAGGTTAGATTTGGTAGTTACACCCCTATCATATCTATTATATAACTTATTCATCCAACCATCCATCACCATCAATCCAACGCTCCAGATTAGTACTTCCGTTTTACCATAACTCTCGTTTTACCGGAGCGCACCCCTATAAATATTAATGATATATAGGTAGATATTATAATGCATTTGGGTAAATGATTTAAGATTTAATAGAAAAAAAGAAAGAAAGGTAATATTGATGATGAATGATGAGATTTGATCAATGAAGATAATATAATATTTAGAAAATTAAAAACATAAATATGTCAATGTAAATAGTTGGTGTCACAATCTCAACAACAATTGTATATTTTTTCGGAAGATATTGTGATGAAGATTACAATTATGTACCGAACACTTATTATTATAAATTTTTTAAGCTAAAAATATAAAATATAATTTTAAATTTTGATGCACAAAAATAACAGGTGGGAACTTTTTAAAAATTTAAAAATAAATTGTCAAGTCAATCAACATTCGAGTGATGATTTAATGAGTATAAGATGTATTTTATATATAAGTTTAGTAGGAAATCTATCATATATTATTTTGACATATATTATAAGCTTATTGTATGTGTAATTTGTAGAAATCAAATTTTATTAAAAAGTTGTATGTAGTTTTTAAATATTTGAAGTTAGTTATAATTAGATTTTGTGATTTAAAATTTTAAATATTTGAAGTTAGTTGTGATTAGATATTGTGATTTAAATTGAATAGATTGTTAATAAAAAAGTGAATTAATCACAAATTGACATATAGGATTTGTGGGGCCAGAATCAATATGGTGGCTATAAATTCTTTTGCTTTAATATATATATATATATATAGATGCATCTCTTAATTCTGCTCCCTCTCTCCCTCATGAGAATGATTTTTTTTTTGCAAAGCATTCAACAGTTCATCTCTTTGTTTAGGGATGAACAAAAATATCCTAAAGTAACTTTATCCCTGAAATTGAACCCCACAAAATTCGACTTGGTCGACCATGGAATCCAAAATTCTCGAATTGGGAACCATGCACAAGTATTCTATAGCCACTCGACCTCTCACCAAGACCAAGACCACCAATCGACTCTCCCTTGGCTACCGTTCGGAGTCTTCGCCAAATTGAAGCGAAGAGGCTCTCGTCCACCTCCATGGCTTTGGCTGTGGTCACCAACTCCAACATGACTGCCTTCATCTAATCCTTCAGACAAACCACCCTTGCACCCAGGGACAAACGTAAGATTTTAGTCCAGTGAGAGCTAAAATCTCCAAGAGTAAAATATTACTGTATTCCTTACACAAAATCTTAAACCGTAATTTTTAAGTCTACCATCTATTTTACACAAACAACCTTAATTTCAAACAACAAACTCTATATCCGAACTTCAAATGAAATTTTACTCAAAATTGACAAAAATTACACAAATTAAACAAATTTTATCATTACATACAGACTACTTTCATGTGTAATCTCAACAAATTTTATTAAAATTTTTGCAAAATTTGCAAATTCATAAACCCTAAATTTTAAAAGTTTTAACAGAAATAAGGATAAATATAGAGAAAATATTATATTTTTTATTGAAAAATTGTGTGCAAATTTGGATAAATTTTAATATTTTTGAGAATTATGCATATTAAATCCTAGTTAAAATTTATTTTTAAAATTGAAAAGCTACAAAAATTAGTTTGAAAATTTTTGAACAAATTTTTTGGAAAAAAAAATCATTTTTTTTAAAATATTTAATATTTTTGCAAAATCCCAATGAGGGCTTATAGGTCTGCCGTTGTAGAAAAAAGCTCCCTCACACTACCAATTCCAGGTCTAAAAACCTCTTATTTTTTTGACTTGTTGAACAAGTTGAAAGCCCTTATTTTTTCACTTGTTGAACAAGATAGAAAAACAAACAATATAATAATATCACAAAAAATTACAATATTTATTATACTCATGTTATAATATTATGTATTTGGATGTACATAAGATAAAGCCCATGTAAACCCTAGAGTTGGTTTATGGGCCAAGCATTATAAACCCTATATATATCCTCATTGGAGATCTAATAATACACAAGTTTACTCTCTCTTTACTCTCTTCTCTTCTCTCAACTTTATTTGCTTTCTCTTAGTTTATAACACGTTATCAGCACGAATAGCTCGATCGTCGTCTCAGCCTCCACTTAATTTTCTCTGTAGCAAGAGGATTTACCCATTCGTAATTGTTCCAAGTTTGAAAGTGCCCTTGCTCCTCGTTTCTTCCTTCTCGATTTCTTGTTTTCGGGTTCTAGTATGACGCATATTTTCTTATCCGTTTTATAGCATGACCTTTCTCTTTTATTGCTCCTCTATATTCTTCTTTTTTCGGTCAATTTAATCTATAAGGGTTTACTGCTTGTTTGCTGAGATTACTTAACCATTAATCTCTCTTTCATTTTGTTGAGACCTCTTGACCTACTGCTTGTGTTAAATTATGGTTGTTTGGGTTATTGGGTTATTGTTCTCTGCTTATGTTGACTTAATTATATACTTGATTCCATTGTTTGTTTAGACACTGGAATTTATCAATGTGTACTTGCGTATTGCCGTTAATTCATATTCCTGTATATTTCTTTGTTTGATTTAGGTTCATATAATTATCTTAGTTACGGTTTTGATTTGTTTACTTTTATAAGTAATATTTATATATATATATGGTACATTTTTAAAGGATATGGTTTTCCTAAAGATGATATATGTACGATAATATCATCAATGAGATCGATACATAGTAATATTGTATCCCCCGAAGAGATGTTATTAAACTTGTAGTTGAAAGGCAATATTATATTGCATATTGGGTATGCTTAGGCTTACGGGTGAATGTGCTTTGTATAAATGGTGATGTACGCACATATGTAAATTGATCCTGCAAATATATATATCATCCCAGAAGAAGATTGATTTTATAAATATGTATGGATCGGCATACAACGATAATTTTCAATCCCTGAAGTGATAAATTTCAAATCCCTGAAGTGATATTTTATTATTTTATTCCAAATTTCTCTACTTTTAGTTATTATGTATTACTTTACTAATAAATCCCCGAAGTGATAAATTTCAATCCCCTAAGTGATAAATTTCAATCCCTGAAGTGATAAATTTCAATCCCTGAAGTGATAAATTTCAATCCCTGAAGCGATAGTTTTCAATCCCTAAAGTGATAGTTTCAAGTTATAGTTTTAATCCCTGAAGTGATAGTTTTCAATCCCTGAAGTGATAGTTTAGTTTACAATCCCTGAAGTATGTCTCAATTAATCCCTGAAGCGATATGTCTCAATCCCTGAAGCGATAGTTTTCAATCCCTGAAGCGACAGTTTTCAATCCCTGAAGCGATAATTTTGAAACGATAGTTTTCAATCCCTGAAGCGAGAATTTTCAATCCTGAAGTAATATTTTCAAATCCCTGAAGTGATAGTTTTCAATCCCTGAAGTGACAATTTCAACCCCTGAAGTAACAGTTTAGTTTTTAATCCCTGAAGCGATAATTTTTGAAACGATAGTTTTTAATCCCTGAAGCGATAGTTTCGAAACGATAGTTTTCAATCCATGAAGCGATAATTTTCAATCCATCTCCTTTTAATCCCTGAAGCAATAATTTTTGAAACGATGGTTTTCAATCCCTGAAGTGATAGTTTTCGAAACGATAGTTTCAATCCCTGAAGCGATAACTTTCAAACCATGTCCCTGAAGCAATAATTTTATTTCTCGAAAAGGATATGTTTATTCTAAATAGGATGTATTTACAAAGTAAATGATAAATGGATTCATCCCTGAAGATGATGTGTTTATAAGGATTATATCACCCAGTAGTGTGATGGATTTCACTCCCCGAAACGGATGACATATTAAAAATCTAATTGCTTATTCATTTTATTTGTTAACTTGTTTACTTTCAGTTGCATATTTATTTTTACGTTCTTTTATTTTGTTCTTATACTATTGAAATTTGACATCCCTTGAAGTGGATGCACACATAATATTTGTCTAGGTATAGACAAATCCAAAATCTCCCGAAGTAGACGATACAATAAACCATATTACTCCTTGTAGCGAGTAAATAAAGAAAATATCATCTCCTGAAGTAGATAATACAAGGATATATTAGAAATAACCTCTTGTGGTAGGTTATAAAAAGGGTCAATTATTCTGGTGTTTGATTTCTTGTCACCCGAAGTTGACAATGATCCTCTATATTTAAGTAATGGTGTTTGTGTTATTTTTTATTGTTGTTTCATTAATTATATTTACTTTTGCATGTGTTATGTATTTACGGTAAAATAATAATTTCATCCTTGAGAGTGGATGCACACATAAAATCAAATTGTCCCTGAAGTGACATGATTCCTCGAAATGAAAGAATGATGAATTTATCTTCTTTTAATAGTATTTTACTTCTCTAGCTAATTTATTTTGGAATAGTTGCTATTATTGCAATGCCAAATTTTTAAAAGGTTTCCAGAAGAAACAATTTGACACGTGGTTTAAGTGTTAAAATTCATTTAGCTAAACGAATTTGGGATAAGAATTAGCACTTGGAATTTCTGTGAAATTGTGCTAAACTAATGGTTATACCATACCATCAACAACTCTATGAGAGTATTAAGACTCAATATTTTGACAATGTAGAGATCACTATATACTCCCGAAGAGTTTTCATGATCATCTGTCAATTTTGTACTATGGTAGTAGTACATATTTTAAGGCATCTATTTTTATTCGAAAGTTATAAATCATGGTAATGATTTATCTAATTTTGAGTTGATGATATCCCAAATATTAAAGGATCACCCATATGGAAATTTCAATGGTGGAAACTATTGTCGATAATGTCATTATTACTTATACCATTTTGGTAAACCAGAAGTTTCTTTATCATGCAAAATGGCAAAAACCAAGTGTGAAATATAAGGTTTAGAAATAGCGTCTCATTTTATGACTCTAGAAGAGGTCTATCTTGTTATTGGAAAGAACAATATATTAAATGAGTAACACTCTATGTTTACAAGTTCAGGACAAACTTGTTGATCGTGTGAAAAGGTATTCGACAAATTGGTTATCATGCAGAATTCATGAATGAGGAAAATATCGAATATCTATCTAAAAGTCCATAGGAAACTTCGCACACTAGGTATATATGACAACCCATTGAATCATATAATATTTCTAACCAGAAGTTAGTTGATGGCAAAAATATTTCTTTGTGGCAAAAAAGAAAAAAAGAAAAAAAAATGAATTCGATCACCTAAGTGAAGTAATGATGTGCATGATCATTATAAATTCACTCAAACACCTACTAAAGGACCGGAGGATCCTAGGACATGGAGTCCTCCTTGTCTTAGAGTGATCGTAAATACACGACTTGTTTTCTTGATAACAATGTCGATTATGTAAAGAGTAAATGCATAGTCTCCATGTTTCTTGACATATTCAAGAATACATATGATGACTAATAACACCGTCATATGGACCAATGTTAATTGTTCATATATTTTATGATGTTGATAGATGCATCAATACATTGGTCACACAAAACATAAAGTGGGAGAAATAAATCAATCATGTAGTGTAACGGTCGAGCATTGGGTAGCTCACACTATTTAATAGGACGACATGGTACAGTCGTTATTTATATGGTCATCAATCATAGCTGAGTTAAAGCTAAAACATGAAACAATCTAGAAGAATCGTTGACCATAAGGGATCATATAAAATTTGAATGTTGAGAATTAAGTTTGACTTTGACTGACCATGATATATTCCCCTAATTGAAACTTATCTCCAGAAGAGAACTGAAAGTATATAGATATGCGGTGTACGTCCAATTCTCACCCTAAATGAACTAAATTAATGCCACAAGGAAAGTTGGGATTCTACGAGGGCAGGAGTCCCTATAGATTATTGAATACCTAGAGCTTATATTGGGTGATCGCTCGGTATCAAGATTATCATTTTGAAGAGATAAAATCCCAACTTTAGGGGGAGCGGAAAATGAGACTAATATGTATAAGAAATTGCAAGGAATGCAAATTCTCGATAATTTTATATCGTTGGTTAAACGAACATGAACCAGAAGTTCAGCGGATCGTATACATGATGATATAGCTAGGATGCTATAAATTGTATTTACTAAAAGCCAAGAAAGTGACGGAGTCACATATACCAACTGAAATGCCTAGCTCATTTGGAGGTTCTTATAGTAACTCCAGACCAATTCACTACAAGGGAGTCTTAATTACGCTAGAAGCGTGGGAGACTATTAGACTATATCTAAAGCTCATTTTTTCTGAAGAGGAATGATATATTGCAGCTTAACAAGCTGTTAATTGTTGACACGTGACGTTTCTTGAGATAAGTTCTTCAAGAAAATCGTATATCAGATTACACATCATAAACAAGGACTTTAAAGGACAAGTACGAAATTTTTGTTAAATCCATTTCGGAAGGACTCGAAATGCGCTTATCCTGAATGATGTTGTTTGAATAAGTATTTGCACCAGAAGTGACATACGAGAAGGTTAATGATTCTTGATCAATAGAAATACGTCGACAATGATGATTGGTAGAGCTTAGAAAGGCGATTCAAGCAAAGTTAAATTTTTTATATTAAAAGTGATATATTTTGGACCAGTTACATATGTAAATCATTAATTTGGAAATGGTTATCTGTATTGGTTTGTATTTATATTTTTGATACAGGTATGTACATGCAAGTTCTTGAAGAATCGAGATTTATGTGCAAATGGAGATATATGAAGGTCATGCATCACTCCACACTCAATCACTTACATATTGACGATATCTATCTACACTTATGAGCTTTGAGTCGAAAGGAGGACTAGTTCAGCCGATTCAGTCAAGCAATGTTAAATTGAGGGGGAGAATTACAACTGTACTTTTTTTTCCTTAGTCTTGATTTTTATCCCATTGGGTTTTTTCAGACAATGTTTTTAACGAGACAGTTAGTGATGTACATCCAAGGGGGAGTGTTATAATATTATGTATTTGGATGTATATAAGATAAAACCCATGTAAACCCTAGAGTTGACTTATGGGCCAAGCATTGTAAACCCTATATATATCCTCATTGGAGATCTAATAATACACAAGTATACTCTCTCTTTACTCTCTTCTCTTCTCTCAACTTTATTTATTTTCTCTTAGTTTATAACAATTCATGTTTTTTTCCTTACTTTATTTTCAAATTGGTACAAAAAAACACCGAATCCTTTGCTTTCCAAAAAGAAATAAATATTCTGCCAAAATTAGCTGCTAAGCCTTTTTTTTTTTTTTTTTGTGTGAAAGCTGCTAAGCCTTTTTGTACAAGGTCATTCTAATAATAGAGAATCAGCCTTATTAACTAAAAACCCATCACTCGTCCAACCAAAACATGCAAATTAAATCATCCCATTAACTTTTATTTTTCAAAATTATTCCATTTTAAACAACTTTTCAACTCACAATTGACCATAAAATTACTCCAATTCATAAATCAATATTTTTCAACCAACAATTATCGTTATGTTCGTCATGTCACGAGGAACATTCTCTTTGTGTGGAGCTAATCTTGGGCGTTTGGATCGAATTTGTATTCCGAATGAGATTGTAGTTGTGTGACTTCTATTGGTCCTTCGAGACAAGACTTTTTCCAAGAGCTGCGTCGCACTTTCCCAAGAGTGATTTCTCTTGCTAACCTGCTCTCCAGCTACACGACGTTATATTAGTTTCTACTCACTCGTGTTTGTGTCTTTATCACTCCATTCTTGGTTCTTCTACGCTTTCCATTTCAATTTGTTTTTTTTTATTATACGTTGAATTTCACGATCTCTCAGTCTATCAGATTTAAAAAAAAAAAAAGTCTCGAACCAGGCAACCAGCTAAACTAAAAAACCGGTTAACCGAGTTCGACACCCTTAGTCCCTTACGGACTTGCCTCATTTGCCTGTTGATTAGAGTGACCAGAAATCTTTCACTAGCCGTAACCTTTTAGAACCCTAACCTCACAAATTCCCCCTTCCTCCGCAGTAGAACCCTCCAAAAACCAAACCCTAAACCTTCAAATACAAAATAATTCCATTTCCCATGGCAGATTCCGATACCCAGACGCCAGCGGAAGCGCCTCCGCAGCCGCCGATGGAGCCACCGCCGTCAGTACCTGCGCCGCCGCAGGACTCACCACTCGGAAAACGAAAGCAAGGCGACGAATCTCCAACCCCCAACATCACCGACGAGCAACAGGCCCAGCCGCCGAAGAAACGCCCCACCCCTTCCTCCTTGTCGAGAACCTGCGTACACGAAGTCGCCATTCCCACCGGCTACGTCTCCGGCAAGGACGAATCCGTCCACGGTACGCTCTCCACACCTCTTTTCAATGGCGACCCCGCCAAGTCCTATCCCTTCACTCTCGATCCGTTCCAGCAAGTCTCCGTTGCCTGCCTGGAGCGTAAGGAATCTGTATTAGTCTCTGCTCATACCTCCGCCGGAAAAACCGCTGTAGCTGAGTACGCAATCGCCATGGCTTTCCGAGATAAGCAGAGGGTGATTTACACCTCGCCGTTGAAGGCCCTCAGCAACCAGAAGTACAGGGAGCTCAGCCAGGAGTTTTCCGATGTCGGATTGATGACAGGGGACGTCACAATCGCACCAAATGCTAGTTGTCTCGTGATGACCACGGAGATTCTGCGTGGGATGCTTTACAGGGGATCCGAGGTTCTAAAGGAGGTTGCTTGGGTGATTTTTGATGAGATACATTATATGAAGGATAGGGAGAGAGGAGTTGTTTGGGAGGAGAGTATAATCTTTTTGCCTCCAGAGATTAAGATGGTGTTTTTGTCAGCAACAATGTCGAATGCGACGGAGTTTGCTGAGTGGATTTGTAATATTCATAAGCAGCCTTGTCATGTTGTGTATACGGATTTCAGGCCTACCCCTCTTCAGCACTATGTTTTTCCGGTTGGTGGGGCTGGACTTTTCTTGGTGGTGGATGAGAATGAGCAATTCAGAGAGGATAATTACAATAAGCTTCAAGATACTTTTGCTAAGCCAAAGCTCGATAGCGGTGTTAAAAAGAGAGGAAGTGGAAGGATTGCAAAGAATGGTTCTGCTTCGAGTGGCGGTTCTGATATTTACAAAATTGTGAAGGTTTATTTCAAACTGATATGCTTTTCGTAGGAGTTAAAGTTGTGTATTTTGAATGGTATTGTGAATATGGATTGTAGGCTAACACAATTCTGTCCCCATGCTGTAGTCTGACGTGGAGGATTGTGATTTGTGTGACATTATATTTGTAATTTTCGCTGTCATTCGTACTTGTTGTGTAGATTGGATGAGATTATGCTTGTAAAGAGAATGTGGTTGAACTTGTTTGAATTGCATTTTTCTACAGATGATTATGGAACGGAAGTTTCAACCCGTAATTATCTTTAGCTTCAGCCGAAGAGAGTGTGAACAGCATGCTATGTCTATGTCTAAGCTCGACTTTAATACGGATCAGGAGAAGGAGGATGTGGAAGAAGTTTTCAAAAATGCAATCCTATGTTTGAATGAGGAGGATAGGAGCTTGCCTGCTATAGAATTAATGCTTCCTCTACTTAAACGAGGAATTGCAGTTCATCATTCCGGACTACTTCCAATCATCAAAGAGTTAGTGGAACTTCTCTTCCAAGAAGGCCTTGTGAAAGCCCTATTTGCTACAGAAACGGTAAATGATTTCTGTGCTCATTATTTTAACTTTTTTAGCGAGTTAAGCACATAATATCCTTTGCTACTTATGTTAAATTTTACCATCATATAAATCATCTCAAATAATGTTCGAATTGGCATGCCTTGTGTAATTTTTCCGCATTCCCTTTGTCTATTATACTTACACAATGCTTCTTTTTTTATGTCTCTAGTTTGCCATGGGCCTAAACATGCCTGCTAAAACTGTTGTATTCACATCTGTCAAAAAATGGGATGGTGATAGTCATAGGTATATTGGGTCTGGCGAGTATATTCAGGTGAGTGAGGATACCTACAGTTTCGCAAGAAATTTGCAAACTTGTTGCTTCATGTTTGATGATTAGTGTGTGTTGGCTTTATCTGAAGATGAGTGGAAGAGCCGGACGTAGAGGCAAAGATGAAAGAGGCATTTGCATCATTATGATTGATGAACAGGTAAAAGATGCCTTCATGATTTTTTTCATCATGTAGTATATTTTGATATCTTGTCACTGCATCTGTCTTGTCATTTTATGCGGTCTATTATGATGAGTGGATGTAGATTTAATTTTTAGCTAGAAGAATGTGGTTACTTGTTTAGCATGATGTTATCATATCAAATGAGTTAAGTTAAGGACTGGTTCCTGGTCTCATTTGATTTGGCCATCTGGTTCCAGTTCCAGATCTGCCGTCCAGTTCCGGTTCTTAAAATAAATAAATTTGTATTATTTAATTTCTAATTTATAGTTGCACAATTGTTGGCACATCTTAGTAGGCAAATGTAGGTTTGGACCCGGTTTCGTTTCCATCCTGGGTTTAAAAACAAATTGTTGTTTTGTTTATGTTGTATTTCTGATTTCTCATTGCGTATTTTCTAGATTTAAGTTACACCTCAATGGATATATTAAGGGAGTTAAAGTGAACATACAATTCTATTAAGAATCTTCATAAAAAGCACCTGCCTTACTGAGCTGTTTTTCATAGGTTTCCTGAAAGAAAACTGAACCTGCGTCCATACTCTTCCCCCTTTCTTCTTTCACTTGTTATATGAAGATGTTGAGAAGATGTGTGAGTAACTTACTTATTTAAACCTTCCAGATGGAGATGAACACACTGAGAAATATGATGTTGGGTAGACCAGCTCCTTTGATCAGTACTTTCAGATTAAGCTACTACTCAATTTTGAATTTAATGTGCCGAGCTGAAGGACAGTTTACAGCCGAACATGTTATCAGGAACTCTTTTCACCAGTTTCAATATGAAAAGGTTTTTTTTTCTTGCCTTTCTTTCTCCTGTTAAACTTATTTATTTTGGAATCTATATGAGAAGTTCTTTTGGAGAACGGTATGATCCTTATTATTTGTTTATTGGCATTGACATAGTAATTTATTCCTTTCAGGCTTTACCTGATATTGGGAGAAAAATCGAGAAGCTGGAAGAGGAAGCCACTATGCTTGATGCCTCAGGGGAGGTAAGCTTTGACTCTATTTGGAAAGCTACTCATTTATGTTTCAAGCAACTTACACTGTCTGCTGTGCATAGGTTGAAGTTGCAGATTATCATAAACTAAGACTTGATTTGGCCTTGCTTGAGAAGAAAATGATGTCAGAGATAACAAGGCCAGAAAGAGCTCTTTATTATCTTCTTCCTGGAAGGCTGGTATTAATTCAACATTCTAATGTAGCTGTAGCTTTTTCTAGTAATGTTGCTGAATTTAGATTGTTGTACTGCATTTCCTTCTTGCAATGTTAGGGTTTCCATTTCTAATTGAAACATCTCATCCTTCTTTTCTACTTTTAGGTTTTGTTAGTTTTTGCATATTTATCAACTGATATAAATCCAGGTTAAGGTACGTGAAGGAAGCACAGACTGGGGTTGGGGAGTGGTTGTTAATGTGGTGAAAAAGCCCCCTACTTCATCCCTTCCTGCAGCAGTAGCTGCTCGTGGTGGGGGTTATATAGTGGATACTTTGTTACATTGCAGCACTGGTTCCAGTGATAATGGCTCCAAGCCAAGACCAAGCCCACCTCGTCCTGGGGAGAAGGGTGAGATGCATGTGGTGAGTCAAAATACAATTTATAGCGTTTTTTGTTACTAACCTCTTTGATTGATAATGCACTTGTTAACTAAACAAAGAACCTGCATGCTGAGCTACATGATGACATCAATATTTGATACTAGGTTCCAGTTCACTTGACTCTCATATCTGCTCTAAGCAAACTGAGGATTTCAATTCCTTCTGACCTGCGACCAGTTGAGGCAAGGCAAAGTATACTTCTAGCTTTACAGGAGCTAGAGAAACGTTTTTCCCAAGGTCTCCCAAAGCTTAATCCTGTAAAGGTATGTATGATGTATCTCGTCAACATATATATTGATTAATACAGTGGCATAATCATGTCTCCTGTTGAATTTGACAATTAGTGTTTCAAAATAAAATGGCTATGGAGGAAAAACAAACTGTTTGGCTTATGGTAGCATTCCATTTCCTTCTCTACTTTTGGATTTGATCTTCTCATTCAATTATTATTTTTATTGAGGATGCTTTATATATTTTAAGATGTATGATGAGTAAGGTTTGGATTAGGTCTTGTTAATTCAGCCTACTTGATAGACTTTCTTACCTTTAAGTTATATTTCAGGATATGGGCATTGAAGATACAGAAATTGTTGAATTGGTCAATCAGATTGAACAGCTTGAGCAGAAACTATTTGCTCATCCCTTACACAAGGTTTCTTTAGTACTCTCTGTTAGGTGGTTTTGTAAACTGTTAGTGCTATCCTGTTAACTGACTGGAAAACGTATTTTTCTTTGTCACCATTTGAGCAGTCACAAGATGTGCATCACATGAAATGTTTTCAGAGGAAAGCTGAGGTGAATCATGAGATTCAACAGCTCAAATCTAAGATGAGGGAGTCTCAGGTATATGTTGTCATTTCGTATTGGCTTCTAAAGTTTGACTAGATTTGCAGATTATTCATTTTAGGATTATTGCTTCTATATTTTGAATGCATAAATATTTTTCTTTCTTCCATTGTAGCTAACAAAATAGTGGATATGTATGGTCAACAACTAGAACCTTCTCTTTTTGTTTCTGAGGAGGAAATTTGTGGAATTACTGTTTTAATTATTTGCAGGCTGGACCTTTTCCTTTACAATTTGAAAAACTTTATACCCTCTATGGATCAGAATCCATATCTTGTTGAGTTATTGCCTTTGAATTTTAATTCTTGTTTGTATAGTCACTTGAATGTATAGTGCGGGATAACATTGTTACGACACCAATGTGAATTACTAAAATTTTGTCTTTTATCTATACCCTAAGTGTGTAAAGTGTAATCAGTTGTGCTTTGTTTGAGTGTATAGTATATATTTGTTTATTGCTGAATAGTTTCTTTGTTTCTTGACCTTCTGCAGCTTCAAAAATTTCGCGATGAACTCACAAACAGGTCAAGAGTTCTTAAGAAGCTTGGTCATATTGATTCAGAAGGTGTTCTCCAGTTGAAGGGGCGAGCTGCAGCCCAAATAGACACTGGAGATGAACTACTCGTCACTGAGCTCATGTTCAATGGTAAATATTCTTTTGTTTATAATACTTTTACAACCTGTCAAAGTCAAACATGGCATATCATAGAACATAGAAGTTGTCCAATCGTGCCTTATGGATGTCTTTTCACATGTTTGTACTGTATCATATCCTGGAATTGGCATGTTATATAAAGCAGCAATTCTTGTATTTTTCTGGTTTGCACATAATTTACACTGTTGGCACTACATTAGATTCCAAATGTGCTTTTTTGAAATTGCCTTGAATATCCATTATACTCTATTGTCTTTTTCTTCCTTGCTTGATTCTGTATGTCACATTTTTATGCTGACTTGTGCATTTCTAATAGGTACATTCAATGATCTTGATCATCACCAAGTTGCAGCTCTCGCAAGTTGCTTTATTCCCGGAGACAAGTCAAATGAGCAGATAAATTTAAGAACTGAGCTGGGCAAACCACTACAACAACTCCAAGATAGTGCAAGGAAAATAGCAGAGGTACAACATCTTTTTTTCTCTCAATTCCTATGCTCATTTCTTGCACCCTTGTTCAAAGTGATGGATGATTTATTCTGGTTGCAGATACAACACGAGTGCAAGCTTGAGGTCAATGTGGAAGAATACGTCGAATCCACAGTTAGACCATATTTGATGGATGTGATTTATTGTTGGTCAAAGGTTAGAATCTTGCACTTCAAATTTCAACTCCTATGTGGTAAATTTGTACTACTCTTGTTGCCCTTTTAACTCTTGTATATTCATTAATTTTTGCAGGGGGCAAACTTTTCAGATGTTATTCAAATGACTGATATATTCGAAGGAAGTGTTATTAGACTCGCGAGGAGGTTAGATGAGTTTCTTAATCAGGTAATTATACTAGGTTAAGTACCTCTCAAAACTCTACTTAAGACTTGAATGATCATCATCAAACTGAGTCTAAATTTTTGTTCTCTTTTTGCAGTTGAAAGGTGCGGCGAGTGCTGTAGGAGAGACTGATCTGGAGAACAAGTTCTGTGCTGCAAGTGCAAGCCTTCGCCGTGGCATTATGTTCGCCAACTCTCTATACTTGTAGACTGTATTATTGTGTATGCAGTACTACTTTGCATTTGTGGCCAATTGCATGAAATTTGCCTGGTCTTCAATTTTCTGTAGTTGCTAGTTTTGATCTCGTCACGTTTAAGTAAGATATTAATTTGAAGAAACATAGGAGAGGGACGCTGTAAAAAAATAGTAATCTTTTATTTTAATTTAGAATCTAGAAGCATGTCGAAGTTATAGAATCTAAATAAAAAAGTGTAATACAAAAGGACTCGAATTTCGGACTTTGAAAATTGAATTTTGCTTGATTGCAAAGCTTAATCATTTACTAAAGAAAAAATTACTGAGATAATCTATTTTAAGTAGTAAACCAAAGTAATTTTAGCTTTTAAATTGATAGTAAAAACAATTCCAGCTATATATTCTAGATGGATGTGGTAAGTGTAAGGACTCGTTTGGGATCGATATCGGATATGAGTATTGGTATGGATATCAATATATAAGTATGATTGATATCAATGTGTCATATATAAGTATGAGTATGAGTGATATGTTCAATATATAGGTATGATTGATATCAATATATCATATATGGGTATGGGTATGAGTGATATGTTTGATACATCAATTTTCTGAAAAATATCAAAATAACACTCCAATATCATTTTGATATTATTGATATCAATATCTATCTATACTAAATAGCAGATATTAGTTTGATATCGATATCAGAATATATTAAACACAAATATGGGTATGAGTCGTATGACTGATATCTCATATCCATACCTGATATCATGATATCAATATCAAACGGATCCTAAAAATCTCTTATTAAATGTAGTATTATGGTGTTCATGTTATCAAATTTGACGGAATTTCATTTGAGAAATTTATCTGTGTTATTTTTGGTTTATTGGTATATAGTTGAGATTATATTTTATCGATTTGAAAGTTAAATTAACAAAAAATGAGATTAGTATTTTCTCATTTTGCTTAATTGTATTTTTATCAGGTTGACTTTGCTTCAAGATCATACTCCCTCCGTCCCTTTTTTCTTCTTCCTGTTTCGTTTTTATACACTATTTATAGTTGAAGATAATCTTTGAAATTTCTTTCAATATATAAGCAAAAACATAGTCATGTGAGGTCTTGTTTGATTTGTCTTAACGAGTACTTTAATAATATCAAAAAATTATAATTTTTATTAATATGTAATTCGAAATATTAACGATCACTACAAAATATTTGACCTGTTGTAACATTAAAATTGTAATGGTTTATCCAATGTGTTATCATAGATAATCTAAGGTAATGGTATAACTATTGTGTTACAAAAGCTAAGTAAAGATAATAGATCATATTTCTATGGTAATAGCAATGTCTAATGTAATGGTTGTTGTAATGGCAATAATTTAGGTAACACATTATATTATTATTGTAACGGTTGTAATATTAAAAAAAATAAAAAATAAAAGACAAGTTCAGATACAAAATCTAATTATTTACACTCAAAAAGGGTTTTCTTCTATAGTTCTATCCCTCTCCAGTCTCCACCTTCACCTTCCTCCTCACCCACCCCCGCCCTCTCTCCGCCCCTCCGCCCTCCACAACCGCCGCCGTCTCCCGCTTGCCCTCCGACGTCGCCGACACTCAAATTTGCTCCACAGCCGTCTCCCGCCGCCTCCGTCTTCTGATATATTTCTCCTGTGGTCGGTTGTATTCCTACTGTGATATTCACTTAGGTTTAAATTTCTCCTACGGCCTGCTATCTCCTTCACAAATTTGCTCCACCGCCGAAATCCCTCTCCAATCGATCCGCCGAAACCCCTCGCCACTCCGCCCTCCTTCTTCGTCGCCACTCCCCCTCCTTCGTACGACGACACTCCCACTCAATTTCGTTGGTGGCATTTTTTCGCTGGTGGTCGGTCGTTCTCCGCTGGCACTGCTAGGTCGCCGGTGCTTCTCCCCAGCCGGTGCTATGACAATCATGTAATTGCTTGTTTTATTCCGCTTCTAATTGGTGTGAATTTGTGTAAGAATCGAATTTTGATTTTGAAACTAGGTTTTGTTTGTGCGTTTAGTTTCTTAATTTTTCGTTTGTGCGTTTAGGGCATGTGAATAAAGAATCAGATTGTTTCATAATTTTAACGAATTGATTTCAGGGGAAACGAGTAAGGCGTCTGATGGGTGCAAAATGACTTCTTCTCAAGTGAAGAGGCGCTGAATGCTGCAGTTTAATAATGTAGACCTAGATCTCACTCTTCAAAGTGATAGTTCTGCTTTCCTGAAGTCTAAGGCTGGTTGATTTACACAAGTATAATATTAATTTATTAACAAGCATATTGTTGATTATTACAAAAGTTACTTTGCAATATGGAATTGATTTGGGGTAGTTTCCCCATTGATTTACATTTGTTTCAGTTGAGATTATGGTTGAGATTTACCTTTCTCAATTATGATATAACCTGTGTGATTGGTTTGAAATGCTTGATAAGTATTCTTCATCCTTCAAGCTTGAATACAAAACTTGTTTTTGGCATCAAGTAATATTTAATTGTAATTCTTGGTCCGTTCATAGGAAAAGATTGACTCCGTGTTGAAGCTTTGTCAGAAGCATCACATTGGGAAGCAAACTCTCAAGGTTTGAATTGTTACTCAAGCTTAGTATATAACTGCAATGTAGTATGCTATTGATCACAAGGATTTCATATACAATGTTTGTGACATATATCAGAAGAATCGTATTCCTCTGGTCTCGAGTGCCTTGATCAATGTGAAGACTGGCTTGTTGATTGCCTTAATGACTCTGATATGCATGACAGCCCCACTGATATGTATGGTTTCTCTTCCTGTTTTCTCCATGAAAACGTTGTGAAAAAATAAAAGTTAAAGCTCAGCAGCTCAAGCTATTCACAAGTTTTGAATGCTTACTTGGATAGCTTGAAATGTGCAGTTCATTACATACAAAGAAATAAGAGAGAGGTTCAGCGATCATCTTTGGCTTGATGTAGTTTCCAAGTGTGACCTCTTGGAAGAGTCTTCAACTGTCTCCGTCCCTGAAGGATCTGTTGTTAGTCATTCTGATCTAAGGAGATATTTAAAGTTGGGTCCCGAAGGAGCCATATATGTATCAAGTCTTATGAGGCATGGGATTACTATGAGTGAAATGAGTTGGCTTTGCTCATAGTTGATGCATTAGACGAGTTCTGTGACGCGGAAGAGGCTTGCAGATTCCTGAAAATAGCTCTTCTTTGCACCCAAGACAATCCAAAGCTCCGGCCGTCAATGTCCACCGTTGTAAAGATGCTGACCGGTAAAGTCGATGTCAGCAACAAGGAGATACAAAGGCCAGGTCTAATCTCATATCTCACAGAACTCAAAGTTGGAAATGACCCCCAAGAAGACAAGCTTGGTGAAGGAGCTTCTCTTGGTTCCAACTGTTCCTCAGGATTCTCTTGTGCGACACAAGTTTGTGAACGAGCCCGAGGCCGTCATCAACGAGCAAATCAAGTAGGCTTTCTTGATTTTTTTCCTGCACTATAGATGCTTCCGCTTGTTTATAATTTGGCTCTATACTTCATCTCAGTTTCGCTGTCTTGTAATTTCTATCATTGTAATTATGTGCTATGGAGTAAAAATTTTGCCCGTCGCTTTTAGGTTTTGGATCTTTTGATGTAATTTCCATGTTTTCTTGCACATTTCCTTTCGTAATTGGCTTCTTATCTATTGTAATCTTGCTGTCCTTTGCTCTTTATTTTTATGACTTGATCTGTCTTATTCTGTTCTTGGGGATTTATCGGTGGCTTCTTGAGTTTGAGAATATCTAACTGTTTGGTGCCACTATTATTTCTTCTACTCATGTATATCGAATTGTGGTGTTGGTTGCACCGAGGATGGAATGCATTATATACACTAGCTCAATTTGATTGATACCAAATTACACAGTAGCTATGATTGAGAATTATTGATACGGGGTTAGCCGTGTAGAAGATGGATCTAGGCAACGGATCTCAAAACAAAAAGAAAACACAAGATTAGAACAATGGCGGAAGTGAAACTAATGGAAGGATAATAGATAGAACCAATAGAAACGACGAGAAAACCCGCTTGCTTGATAGCAAGGAACCTTGTCGAACGATCTACCAACCCGATCTCTACAACGCCATACAATCAAGAATCGCTGACGAACTTGGAGCACGGAGAGGATTGCTTATGATGTACGAAATCACCAACTCCAGAGGGACTTGACAAAGACGAAAACAACTAAGCAGGAAAGAACAATCGATTGAGACTCTCACGGGGAGCCGAGTTTTCAAAGCAAAAACCAAGCTCTGTTTTTGTGTTTTAACAATGTGAGAAATCTACTAATGAAGAAGACAAGGGAGGCCTTAAATACCCTAGGAGGTGGCCGGCCCTAGCTTCCTAAAACAGGCTACAATTGTTTCAAAAATACCCGAAAATAGAAAGCTGAAAATAAATAAATAATAATCCTAAAAATATCCAATGCAGAAATTAATAAGATTAAACATATGTAACGTTGACCAATAAAGTCAACGCCTTGACTTTGGACTTGTCCTCTTCGTCATGTGATACATCATGTGCCATAAACGTCTCTAGCTCTTGACGTAGTTCCTTCAATCTTGACCTAGTAATCGGTCCATCAAAGGTTGGCACTAATGACGGGGATGATTCCTCATCATTCTCCCCTTCTTGAAAAGGACTCGTCCTTGAGTCATCAACATCAGCGGCTGCATAAGGGGTAAGATCACCGACATTGAATATCGGGCTCACGCCATAGTCATCGGGCAGCTCCAACACATAGGCATTGTCGCCTACTCTCTTCAGCACCTTGAACGGTCCATCACCTCTGGGAGACAGCTTCGACTTCCTCTGCTCCGGGAACCGCTCCTTGCGCAGGTGTAGCCACACCAAGTCGCCGGGCTCGAACAACACTTGACGCCGGCCGTGATTAGCTCGGGCTGCGTTCTTCGCTGCAGTAGCTTCCAAACGAGCCTTAGTCCGCTCGTGCAGCTCCTTCATGAACTCAACCTGTCTATCAGCATCAAAGTCTGCTCGTTCCGGTAAAGGCAACAACTTAAGATCCAAAGGGGTTAGGGGATTCAAACCATACACACATTCAAAAGGGGACATATTAGTAGAAGAATGAATAGTCCTATTATAAGCAAACTCAACATGTGGTAAGGCTTCTTCCCAACTTTTCAGATTAGATTTAATAACAGCCCTAAGGATAGTACCCAATGTACGGTTAGTGACCTCAGTTTGTCCATCTGTCTAGGGGTGACTAGCAGTAGAGAACAACAACTTAGTACCAAGTTTACCCCACAAAGTCTTCCAAAAGTAACTCAGAAATTTGACATCCCTATCACTCACAATAGTACGAGGTACACCATGCAACCGAACAATCTCTCTAAAGAACAAATCAACAACATTCCTAGCATCATCAGTTTTATGGCATGCAATAAAGTGAGTCATCTTAGAGAACCTATCAACAACCACAAATATAGAATCTCTCCCCTTCTTAGTCCTAGGCAATCCAACAATAAAATCCATACTAATATCAACCCAAGGAAAGCAAGGAATAGGCAAGGGAGTATAAAGACCATGCGGTTTTGCCTTAGATTTAGCCTGTAAGCACTCAACACAGCGTTTGATAAAATTCTCTACATCCCTAAGCATGTGTGGCCAATAGAAATGAGTATGCAACATGTTATAAGTCTTATCTCTACCAAAATGACCCATCAATCCACCTCTATGGGACTCATCAATAAGTAACAACCGTAGAGAACAAACAGGAATGCACACCTTATCAACTCGAAACAAGAATCCATCAAACAAGAAAAACTTATCAAATGAACCCTTTTCCACACAATGCTTATAAATCACTCCAAAATCAGCATCCATATCATACAACTCCTTAATATAAACGAATCCAAGGACCCGAGCATCCAAAGTAGTCAAGAGTGTATGTCTCCTAGAAAGGGCATCAGCTACAATATTATCTTTTCCTTTCTTATACTTAATCACATAGGGAAATGTTTCTATGAATTCCATCCACCTACCATGCCTCCTATCCAACTTATCTTGACTCCTAAAATGCTTTAAGGACTCATGATCAGTTTTAAGCACAAATTCTCTAGGCCAAAGGTAGTGTTGCCAAGTTTTCAGCACTCTAAACAAGGCATATAATTCTCTATCATAAGTAGAATAATTCAAGCATGCACCTTTCAACTTCTCAGAAAAGAAGGCAATGGGCTTACCTTCCTGCATGAGGACTCCTCCAATACCAAGGCCAGAGGCGTCACACTCTACTTCAAAGGGGCGAGTGAAGTCAGGCAGAACCAGCAATGGCGCGTGTGTCAAACGATCCTTGAGAGTCTGGAACGCCTTTTCTTGAGCTTCACCCCAACGGAATAGAGTATTCTTCTTTGTGATCTCTGTCAGCGGGGCTGCAATGGTGCTAAAATCTCGAACGAACCTCCTGTAGAAGCCAGCCAGGCCGTGGAAACTGCGCACGTCACCTAGGTTCTTCGGGGTCGGCCAGTCACGGATGGCTTGCACCTTCTCTTGATCCACTTGCAGTCCATGAGCACTCACTACAAAACCAAGAAACACAACTCTGTCAGTGCAAAAATCACACTTCTTCAGATTTCCATACAACTGTACAGCTCCGAGAGTGGATAAAACTTCCCTGAGGTGCTCTGCATGTGCTTCCAAAGATTTACTGTAGATGAGAATATCATCAAAGTAAACTACAATAAATCTACCAATAAAAGATCTCAAGACATGATTCATAAGACGCATAAAAGTAGAGGGGGCATTAGTCAAACCGAAAGGCATAACAAGCCACTCATACAAACCAAACTTCGTCTTGAATGTTGTCTTCCATTCGTCTCCTTCCTTCATCCGGATTTGATGGTATCCACTGCGAAGATCGATCTTGGAGAAGGTGGAGGCGCCATGGAGCTCATCCAACATGTCATCGAGCCGGGGGATCGGGTGCCTGTACTTGATCGTGATGTTATTAATAGCCCTGCAATCAACACACATACGCCAAGTATTGTCCTTTTTGGGGACGAGTAAGACAGGCACAGCACACTGGGATCGGCTCTCTCTAACATACCCTTTATCTAGAAGGTCCTGGACTTGGTTCTGGATTTCCTGGGTCTCAGTAGGGTTCATCCTATAGGCAGGCCGGTTGGGTAGGGTAGCACCGGGAATCAGGTCTATCTGGTGCTCAATGCCTCTAATAGGGGGTAGGCCAGGGGGTATCTCATCCGGGAAAACATCAAGGAACTCAGCTAAAAGGGTCTGGACAACAGCTGAGAGTGTAGCTCGGTCGTCGTCACCTAACAGGGTATAGGCCTGACAAATGGACATGAGGGCGACGTCCGGGGAAAGGTAATCTACCAGGTGGTCTCTGCTGGATGCTAAGAACACTCGGCTAGGGGTAGAGGCGAGGGTGAGGTCGGTCCGTGTGGAGGCAGTGGGTGGTTCGGCTGGGGACTTACCCTTACGCTCGGCCTCTCTTTTCTTATCATAAGCCTCAGCCACTTGAAGCGGCGTCATCGGTTTCAACACCACTTTCCGACACGAAACTCAAAGGCATGCTGGTTAGTACGTCCATCATGAATAACATGTCTATCAAATTGCCAAGGACGACCTAACAAAATATGACAAGCTTGCATAGGAACAATATCACATAAAATTTCATCCTCATAAGTTCCTAGCTTAAGTGTAACCTTAGCTTGCTTATTCACCTTGAGTTCACCACAATCATTCATCCAATGAAGTCTATAAGGTCTAGGATGCAAAAAAGTAGGGAGTTGCAGTTTATTAACTAATTCAACACTAGCAATATTACAACAACTACCACCATCAATAATCATGTTGCAAACTTTCCCTTTAACAAGACATCTTGTATGAAACAAATTCTCACGCTGATTATCATCACAAGGAGCCTGATTAACATGCAAAGTCCTCCTAACAATCAATGAATCACCATGCTCATATTCAATAAAATCCAAATCATCATCATTGGCATGCTCATTCATATAATGGCTAGCAACTAAATTTTCATGCTCAGTGTCAGACTCAGACTCTAACTCACCCAAATGATTAATCATCAAAACACGAGTATTAGGACAATCCTTCATGTAATGACCCTTTTCTTGACATTTAAAGCAAGTGATATCTCTAGCTCTAGGAGGAGGGTCAGCAGGGTTACCTCGTGTAACTGCAGGGGCGGGCCGTGCGGGCTGCTGTGGTGCGGTGGAGGTAGAGGGGTGCGCACCACGGGAATTCTGCTCATTGCCGCGAGACGGACCGGTTGCTGGGCGGGATCTCTGGTGTCCGGTGCGGCCCTGCTGCTGGTCGGGACGCCAGCTTTGGCGCTGTGGCACCGTGCGGTGTTGTTGGGTATAGCTGGACTTAAATTGTCTCTCCACTTTAATTGCTTGGTGTAGCAAATCTGTCATGGTAGAATAGGGATACAATTCTATAGTGTCAGCTAAATGAGGATGCAAGATACGTAGATACCTGGACATAGTGGCCTCTTCATCTTCGACGACGTTGCCGCGTGCCATGGCTATCTGCATATTGTTGTAGACCTCTTCAACACCTAAAGAGCCTTGCCTCATAGTCTCCAAACGGTTGCGGAGAACTCTATTGTGGTGGTGGGGAACGAAGCGGGCTCTCATCATAGCTCTCATCTGGTTCCATGTGTTGACCGGAGGGTCCATGGCTTGTCTTCGAGCCTTCACAACAGAATCCCACCAAACCAAAGCATAACCAGTAAATTCAAGAGCAGCGAGTTATACCTTTTTATGTTCAGGGAAATTGTGGCAACCCCAAATCTGCTCAATCTTCGTCTCCCATTCAAGGTAGACGTCTGGATCACACTTTCCATCAAAAGCCGGGATCTTCACTTTGATCCGTCCAATGCCGTCTTGTTCGGCTTCACGGCGGCGGGGCTGTCCGCGGTCATTCCGGGGGCGGTAAGGACGCCACTCATTACGCTCCTCGCGCTCATAGTCCTGCATATCATCATCACCCCATAAACTAGAACGTATCGACATAGGAGGGGACTCAGACCTATCACGAGGTGCGGGATGCCGAATCGGGCGGATGCGGTCGGTGCCAGTGGCTCGCGGTTGGCCACGCTCGTCCATCGCCGCTTGGTAGGCCGTGGCTTGGTCGACCAAGGGCTCTGTGGCGGGAAGCGGTGTGCTATGCGATGGGCCAATGTGTTCCTGCGCAGCCGGGAGTGGGTTGGAGCGGGTCTCCAATGAGTCAAACTTCGCAGACAACCGCGCGACTGTAGAAGCCAAATGTTGTAGCATCGCCTACATATCGACATGGGAACCATTTGCAGTAACCTGTTCATCACCGGAACCTGTCATGATCACCACTTAGACGAACACAGAAAGACGTTAAGGTTAGGAAAACCAAAAAAACTCTCAAGTGTCTGCACTCGGTGATTGTACAACCTGCGAAGTTAGGCTCGTAAATGACAAGTTCTCTATGTGCTCAAGATACGCAGCAAATCAAGGGTAAGCAGAGATGTAGTAGACAAGACAAGTAGATGTACGACGAAAAATGACTCAAACAAAAGCGAGACTAGAGAACGACTCAACAAGGAAAACGACACAACTATAGTCACAAGAATGAAATGCAACTAAAGATGGGGCTATATATGTGTTTCGAACTCAAGAAATGCGAATTGCAAGTCAGAAAGACGTACCTTTGTCGACTCGGAACGAAGCCAATTGGAGCCGAGAGTGACCCGAGGGAACGGAAGGGAGAAGGGGTTCGGGCAAGAGGGGGGTAGTGCTCGACTGAGGGCAACCCGGGGTGGGACCCGGTCGGGTTGGGGTCGGGTGGGGCGGACTGAGAACAACCCGGGGTGGGACCCGGTCGGGTTGGGGTCGGGTGGGGCTGATTGAGCGTAACCTGGGGTGGGACCCGGTCGGGTTGGGGTCAGGTGGGGCGGACTGAGAACAACCTGGGGTGGGACCCGGTCGGGTTGGGGTCGGGTGGGGCTGACTGAGCGCAACCCGGGGTGGGACCCGATCGGGTTGGGGTCGAGTGAGGCTGACTGAGCGCAACCCGGTGTGGGACCCGATCGGGTTTGGGCCGGGTTGGTGGCAGGTACGTGAGGGCTGGGTTAACTAAGGCTCACCCGGTCTGGACCCGGTCGGGTTGTGGCCGGGTACTGTTGCGGCGGCAAAGAGGTCCGAAAAAAAATCTGAAACGGAACCCTAATTTTTTTTTTTTTTTTTTTTTGTATTTCGAAAAAAAAATTCTGAAAAATCCCAGATGCCTTTTCCTCTTCTTTTTTTTTTTGAATTTCGATAATGTTTTTTTTTTTTTTGATATAATTTTCTTTTAGGCAACTTGTTTTTCCTGGGATATTACACCATAAAGATAAAATAAAATCTCTAGAAAATCAAGCAAGTATCTTGAAGATTACCAAAATTGAACAACCGGATCTCTGGCGCGCACGAACCTGGACGCCGTCGTGTCTTGCTCGCCAAGCTAGGGTTCGAACAACAATGGTGGAAGGGGGGGCCGAAATTTTTTGCTGATTTTTGGACGGTTTTGGTATGTTTTTGTGGATCCTCGTAGTCACAATCAACCGCAACGAACTCCTTTCCAAGACAAACAAGAGCAAACAGTCAGTCAGACTAACAATTCACTAATGTGACTCAAACAAAGAAATTCAATTGACGATTGAAACAGGAAGATCCAATTTTTGATGATGAATCTGGAACCGTCAAAGGCGATCCGAAGCCGCAAAGCTCTTGATACCAATTGATACGGGGTTAGCCGTGTAGAAGATGGATCTAGGCAACGGATCTCAAAACAAAAAGAAAACACAAGATTAGAACAATGGCGGAAGTGAAACTAATGGAAGGATAATAGATAGAACCAATAGAAACGACGAGAAAACCCGCTTGCTTGATAGCAAGGAACCTTGTCGAACGATCTACCAACCCGATCTCTACAACGCCACACAACCAAGAATCGCTGACGAACTTGGAGCACGGAGAGGATTGCTTATGATGTACGAAATCACCAACTCCAGAGGGACTTGACAAAGACGAAAACAACTAAGCAGGAAAGAACAATCGATTGAGACTCTCACGGGGAGCCGAGTTTTCAAAGCAAAAACCAAGCTCTGTTTTTGTGTTTTAACAATGTGAGAAATCTACTAATGAAGAAGACAAGGGAGGCCTTAAATACCCTAGGAGGTGGCCGACCCTAGCTTCCTAAAACGGGCTACAATTGTTCCAAAAATACCCGAAAATAGAAAGGTGAAAATAAATAAATAATAATCCTAAAAATATCCAATGCAGAAATTAATAAGATTAAACATATGTAACGTTGACCAATAAAGTCAACGCCTTGACTTTGGACTTGTCCTCTTCGTCATGTGATACATCATGTGTCATAAACGTCTCCAGCTCTTGACGTAGTTCCTTCAATCTTGACCTAGTAATCGGTCCATCAAAGGTTGGCACTAATGACGGGGATGATTCCTCATCAGTTATCTGACTTGTCTTTTCTTCTTTTTAGGGGGTAATTTCAATTTTACATGGAGAATACAACCACAGTCATGTGTTGTCTAGGCTTTGCAGAAGAGTATTGCCTCTTTGGCATTTCTCGCGCCACATTTCACCTCAGCATAAGTGTTAACACGATGTACCTTCTTCTAATGAGTATTGCGTTCAGCTAGTTGGTGTTTTTAAATTGGCTTCATTCTTCTTCTTTTTCACAGAGTGAAGTGCTTGAGACTATTAAATTGGAAAAGCAGAAATTTGAAAACTTTCCTAGATAAATGCATCTCACTAATTTGAAAACTTTTCTAAATGTATATTTTGCACTAGCATATTTAAGAACTTACCTTAATTAAGAATTACGAATTGGTTACCCTAGCGTAAGCCTTTGCTAAATTTATATATTGTTATGTAGCTTCAGATGTTGGACCAGTTCTTAATAAATGATTCATCATTTGATGATGTAATTTGTTAGCATTTTTTGGTAGTGTGTTGATGATCTTGCTCAAGAAATGAGATGAATTATAATAAACAAATTAGTGAGATGGAATGAGCAGTACACTATATAGTTGTGCTTGATCTGTCCGGCAATGTATATGTCCTTGTTAATTTGCAGATTTAGTGGTGGTATATGCTCGATCATATAGATGTATAAATATATAATTAAACTGAAATAGAGAGCACCACTTAAATAATAATAAAAGCCTTGGATATCACACGAGAAACGTAAATGCGGAATCTTTCTGTATTTTTATAGGAGTATTATATATTCCAATCCGATTATTCGCATATTGTTCATTTTGTACAAGAATTGAATGAGACGTTTTTTTCATATATAATATATATATAGAGAGAGATGCATGTGTATTTCATATTTTTTTTTTAAAAATCGTACACCATATGCACGAGTGACCAAATTAAATCCAAAAGCTTTCATATCCTTCCACACAGTGTTTATGGTTTGTCTACGTGTGTAAATGTCATCATCAACCTCATTTATATCTTTTCAATTTGTTTTTCTAAATTAAGACCCACAAACATATACTAAGTATTTGTTTAGTTTGGAAGCAAATTCTCTCCGAAAGTGTGAAATTAAGTACATGTATTTGGTTATCATTTTTTTGTCTATAAAATTTATGTATTTGAATTTATGGAAATTCTAACTCATCTATTATACAAAAAGTATACTTACCTATAAGGGGTAGGTAAGATTTTTTTTCTCATTATTTTAATCTTCAAATCACTTAATTACTCTCTCTCAAAATATTATCTTCTGTCGAGATTTTCTTCCCATATTATATTTATAGGGTTATAGTAGTAATTTTATATAAATTCCTATAAATTTCTCACATCCAACCAAACAAAATATAGCTTTTAATATCACATGATTTAAAATATTAACCAAACATAATTTCTTAATTTATAGGAATTATAAATCTCAAAAACTTACTTCATGGGAAGTAAATTCCAGGAAATTACACTTCCTCTCTTTAACCAAACGAGCACGGAGTATATATACTCTACCTCCGATCGGATAAGTTGTTTTAAGTTTTTATAGTAATTAATTAATTTTAAATTACGATAATTTTTATTAAAATTAAAATTTGATAACTATCTTTTCATTACATTGTCCACTCATTAATTTCAAAGAATGGGTGTAATATATACGAGAGATGACGTACTTTTTATATTTTTCTTACAACTTGTATTAAAATGTAAACAGACTTATACGGAGTATCTTATTGAGTAGATCGGAGGGAGTAATATATACGAGAGATGACGTACTATTTAATCAGATCATTAAATATAACTGAACCGAAAGATTAAAAAACCTTTCGAAAAAACACTAAAGTACATATATGCATGTGCGAAAATATTATATTAATTGTCTAACCCAATCTCAAATTGTCCACCATGTTACACAGATTTAAGACCACAGGCATAGAATTAAGTTGATCATACATTTTTTCGGTGAGATTTAACATAGAAGCTGTCATATATACATGAGTAAACGTTTTTAATATATATAGTAAACGAATCCGGTAAGAACTGTTCTTAAAATTTATCTAAGTTGTATGAGTTTGTGTACCAAAGTCTGTTAAAAAGTACAATAAAATATGAGACGTTGTGCACCAAATTTTTATTTAGTGCATTTTTTTTCTAAGTATAATAGCAGTGCACGAGTCTTGTGCACTAAGTTGTATGAATTTGTGCACCAAAGTCTGTTGAAAAGTGCACTAAAATATGTGAAATTGTGTGCCAAAATTTTATTGAGCAGTGCACTTGTTTTTTTTTCTAAGTACAATAGCAATTGACAATGTTTGTGCACCAAGTTGTACGAATTTGTGCACCAAAGTCTATTGAAATGTGCATCATAATATGTTGAATTGTACACTCGATTTTTATTGAGTAATGCACTTGTATTTTTTTAAATACAATGGAGTGCACAAATGCATGATCAACAGTGGTCAATACCAGAACTCTTGTGGGTCAATGTGGGAGATCACTTGTGCACTAACGTAGTGCACAATTATGCACCAAAATATATGTGCATCAAATTATAAGTGTATTGTGCATTTTTTTCTCATTGTACACCTTGTTATACAGACGTATGCATAAGTTTGCATTTTAAGAAAAGTTCACATTCTAAAAACAATTCTCTCAAGAAGAGCATCTTATATATACAGTAGAATAAGCTCGTATTAAAGTAGTTAGCTCAACGTACCCTTCAAATTTCAAATTATTGTGTGAAAAGAAAAACATTTTACGTGCTTCACAATGACAGAGATCGAATTAGTTCTTAATTTACCTAACTAGGAGGATTTTTTAGAAGATTGTATCTGGGAGCAGGGACGGACGCAGAATTTTGGTTTAATAAGGGCTAAAATCCAAAGAGTAAAATATGAATATTTACTAAATATTTTTAAGTGGGATTATTTTGTTCACTTGATACTATTGGGCTAAATGCAAAAATCATATAGCGATAATGGGAAAACTCTATTACTCCTCCCAACTCGAACAGGAAAAAATGTACCACGCTTAGTTTAGATATCATGCAAATAAAAAGTTTCATCGATTCTTTATTTTTCTTATAATTAAGATAGTTTAGGAGATGGATAAAAAAATATTGTTTATACTAAGTCTACCGTTTACCTTACACAACCACCCTCAATTTCAAACAATTAATAAAGCCTAACCTCAAATGAAATTTTGCTCAAAATTGATCCAAAAGTTACACAATTTTAAACAAATTTCATCATTCTTGACTTTTTTTTTGCGTAATTTTAACAAATTTGTATAAATTTTTAAATCCATAAACCCTGAATTTAGATTTTAACACAAATAAAAATAGATATAAAAGACGTAGTGTATATTTTATTGAAGGACTTGTAAGTAAATTTTGTGTAAACTTTTTTTTTTTAGTATCTTTTAAAGGTATATATAACAAATCCCTAATTAAAAAATTATTATTTTTTTAAAAAAATATAAGCAATTTTTTATAATTAAAAAAAATAATTAATGATTGATTTTTTTTCTAAATTACAGTGGGGGCCTCCTTAGCTAGGTCCGTCCATGCCAGGGAGAATAATTGATGTTATTGGAGCTAGTCTTGTGAATCAATTATCGAAATTGTGAAAAAAATAAATCTAGTATATAAATAGATTGGTTATTTTTGTTATTGTTAATATGTTTTAGGATAGGATATGTTAGACTTATGTGTTGATCAACTTGGTGGTTGGACTTGGACACATATAACCAGTGACGGAACTAGAGAATTCTGAAAGAGGGACACCATTTTTTATATATATTATATTAATATTAAATAAAATAGTTATAAATAATATTAATATCAATCTCACATGCATTCTTCTTTCATATTTTTCTTTCTTGAAAATCAACATTAATCTTCATTAACGTTTTTAGGTTTATTAGGAATAGTCAGAGACTCAAACACTTGAAATTGATAATCTTTTACTCGCACAATAAATTTGTCTATATTCCTTTTTAGAATAATTCAATTTAATAAAAGCTTGTTAACACGATCAAATTAAATTAAGCTTGAATTATAAATAAATTAATTCAAGCAAATTTATACCTAAATCGAAATACCATAACCATCACGATTCAAATTTATAAGATCGAAAATGAGTTGTTGTTTCAGAATTCAAATTGAGATGGTCCGGGTATGAATTTAGATATTTTATTAGCAAATCCTCCTAATTTGAGTGCAAGAAATACGTAAAGTTGGACCGGAATACCCTTAAACTCAAGGATACCCACCGAAATTCCTAAAAATAAATTAATATAAAGAATGAGCGAAAAAATAAATAAAAAATCTCGAGACGAAAGGGAGGGGGGTACCCCCCCCCCGTTCCGCCCCTGCATACAACATCTCCCATCAACACATTGTTGATAAAGTCTGTGGATTGATAGATATGTAGGTAAGACTGAGGGTGTACACGTACAAGTGCACATATGTAATAAACTATGAGAATCCGACGGGTCGTATGAAATGGGATGCGATGTCGAGATACATAATTACTAGATATAAGGTCGTGGTCCATTTTTTAACGCAAAAAGCTTAAGCTACTGTGTAAGGGCTTTACCTCCCCTTATATACTAGTAATTTAAATCGAAACCTACAAATTTGTGACGTCCAACACTCATCCTCAAGTGACAACTAACCTGACCTAATGGATACTTGAACCATTTTTTTCTTTTTTATTAGTCTAACATTTCATTCTCTTTATAGTTAGCCCACATTTTTTTACTATTCTTAGCGTCTCAATATCTTTTAACTATATCCCTGGTCATTTTTTTCAAATCGGTTATTATCATTTCAATCACTTTTTGCTATATACCCAAACTCATGAAGAAACAGACCCATAACGGACTTGCTTTAATACCATGTGAGAATCCGACAAATCGTATGAAATGGGATGCGATTTCGGGGTAAATTATTACTAGATATAAGGTCGGAAATCACCTTCTAACATAAAAACTTAAATTAATGTGTAGGAACATCCCCTCCTCTTATATACTAGCAATTTCAATCCAAATCCACCGGTGTGAAATTTCCAATTAATATATACAAACCTAATACATATGTTTGATGAATTTCATTTGAAAATAACTAACTTTTAAAATAAAATCTCATTAAACTTATATATTCCCTCCGTATCAAAATACTTGTCTTTCTAGCCTTAATTTTTGTCTCAACATACTTGTCATTTTAGTATATTTTATATCTACTTTACATATATATGTCATTATAATTTTTAACACTTCTTAATAAATGAGAAAAAATTTATTAGTAATCGTATTAAAAAATAACAAAATAAAATAATAAATATTGACATATTTGTACATTTCATACTCTTCTTAATATATATATATATATATAATTGTCCAAAAAAACAAGTATTTTAATATGAATGGAATAATAAAATTTATTTATTCTATCCATGTATGTACTTGTACGCGCACGATCCAAAATTTACCTACCTATCATCCCACGCATGGACTTTATCAATTGTATAGGTAATTTTTTATTCTCAATTTAAATGATCAATAGAGTACTACTTAATAAATTTAAGAATTCAAACTATTGAACCGATCGAGTAAAATTAGATAAAAGATGGATGCATATTCTGTAAATGCATGTAACGTTACAAATACACGGGTTGGATGCATGTTATATATCAGACTATTGATATAACGTTATAAATTCATTTTTAGTAATAATATTTTTAATCATTAGTTTAATTTTTTTAAGAGTTTATTTATTTTTTATTATAAAATATTTTATAGATAATTTCTTACTTTAACTTGTTAGAGTGTGTGAAAAATTGATATATATATGTTGTTTTTAAGTGTGAGTATAAGCTGCAGATAACTTAGTTAATTGAGATATGCACGTTAATTGGATTAATAGATCATCGACCACATATATAATTAAATTGATATAAATTGGCAAATGATATACTGTTTTGAATGTTCTCACTTTTGTTATTAAATGACGGAGTTAGGTCTAGTGCGTAGGGATGTGATTTGCACTAGATATTGATCAAACTAACCAGGTGACCTAACTCCTAAAGTGACGTAGAGGTACAAACGAATTTATTTTGTATGGGAATATGGGGGGCATGTATATATAAGCAATAAAGCCAACAAGTCTTTTACCAAAATAAATAAAGCCAACAAGTCAGGAGGCTAGCTATAGCTAGTGCACATATAAATGGAGTATAAATGAAAGTGGACATTGGACACTGAGTTGGAATCACTAAAGATAACAACACTACATGATCGGTTGGTTTTTTTTATAAGTAAAAAATTCAATACCAGATATATCCTAATAGATCGAGAGACTGAACTAGGCTCGGTAGTCGGACAAACCGACATGAAGTAACCAAGCATGAAAAAGAATCAACGGAGAAATAAACAATCATAAGTGAAGGGCTATGGGTTGAGAATGACACAAACGCGGGTTAAAACAAACCTAACACGGCGTATGATGTATCGTCGGAGAGCAATTTAATTTCAAGACACTCAATTAAAAATGCGATAAAACTCCTGGGAATAACTCTGTAACAAGAAGACTACATGAATCATACAACCGCACCCTCGACCTCAACCGAAACAACATCTCGATCCAACAATAAAAAAAATAGCACCTCACTAATCAAACGCTTCTCAATCAAAATCTAAACAAACATCAAGCTTGCATAACAAACTTTAAAGTTTTTTTTTTTTTTGCGATCATATATATTTCTCCAACAAGTACCTAATTATTCGATCAATTCCAGGAGAGGGATGATTTTGGTTGAATTTATTTCTCCTGCCTAATTAAAAGTCAGCTGTCAAACGCGGAAAAACAAGAAAATCGTACTTCTTGTTGGTTTTACACGACGTGGAGTATTATTTTGTCTAATAATTTCAAATCTCTTTCGCTTCCATCTCCTCTTAGGGTTTGTTTTAGTCACATTTTTATAAATAAAATTTATTTTTTTCCACATACATAACTGTTTTGGGCAAAAAGATATCAAACCTAAATTACCTCCGATGTGATGCTATTAGTCGAACGAATCAAATTATAACTTCAAAATAAATCAAAGAATCAAAATGATGAGACGAAATAGTAATAATAAAGCTTAGCTATAAAGGATTGCAGTGTGTCGAATGAGAATGAGTCGAATGACTAATGTCGAATGGATGCTCAGAACGATCGAACGCAACTCTGCTTAGAAAGAACGTGTTTCGGATTACAATGAGAGCTCCAAATGCTTAGTCAAATGCAGTAGTTAGTGGTCCTCGTTACAAATAGAAGGCAAGACTTATATATAGTTAAAAAATATCCTAGGAATATTCTCTTTCTTGATGTCCAAATTGTTAAAGACAAATCCCTTGATCTCCTCTAGGTAGTTAATGCTCCCTTGATTTCCTCCATTGGTTTAATGCTCCATCATTCATTTCGTTTAATGCTCTATGATTCTCTTTATGGTTGAGATCCTGGTGAGAGATGACCGTTAGAAGATCCGATCTTTTTCTTGATTTTCAAAAGACGTTACAACAAGTCTGTTGGACGTTGGACGGAGTCTTCGAGCAAATTAGATCAGATCTTTATTCCTTCATGGGCCTCCTTTCTTGACCGTTCATGGGCCGACCCAATTCGAATAATTCACGGCCCAACAGTAACATTAGTTAATCATGCAATATAATTGTACCATTTACTATGACTTAAGTAAGTACGTCTTACTTACTTTCATAGCACCGTACCCAACTTATCGACCAAAAAAAATTTAAGTACATTTACTATGACTTCTGTAAGTACGTGTTACTTTCCGACCAAAAAAAAAGTAAGTACGTGTTACTCCGTATGAGATGGGCATAATTTTACTCGTAACACCGTACCCAACTTATTAAATATGTTTAGGGACTTGTTTGATATTCATATCAAGTATATTAGATATTAGGTGTGGGTATCGGTATGTGATCGATATTTGATATTCTTATTCAGACTTAATATCTAATATACTTGATATGGATACTAGGGGTGTTCATCCGGTCCAGATTGGATCGGATTTTTAAAAAATGGTGGACTAGAGACCGGACCGAATAGGTCCGGTCCGGTCCAGTTTCGGTCTAAAATCGGATTGGATCGGACTTTATTTTTTTAAAAAAAATCTTATGTAAAATCTTAAAAAAATATCTATAAAACATATATACTCCTAACTTATTAAATTAAAAAAAAATATCTATAAAAAAATACATATAAATCTCCAAAAAACACATATAAAACATATAAATTAAAAAAAAAATATTAAAATCCGGTCCACCGGTCCGGACCGGAACCGGATTAAGGAAAAACCTTGGACCGAAGACCGGACCAGAATTTCACCGGTCCGGTCCGGGCCGATTTTGAACACCCCTAATGGATACCAAATGAGCCTTTAAATATATTTAAGTTGGGTACGGTGTTATGAGTGAAATTATCAAGTATGGGTATGAGATTGACATCTGATATCTTTGTTTGGTATTGTTTGGTATGTTGTAGATATTAGATGGGAAAGGAAGATATGAGTTATACTCCAACAAAGGTATATGGAGATATTGAAGATTAGAATATTAGAATATAGGTTGATTAGAGGTGGCAAACGAGTCGGGTTCGGGTTTAAGCGTATCGGGTCGGGTCATTTACAGGTCGGGTCGATTACGGTTCAAAATTTGCGGGTCGATTGTGATTGAATATCAATTACAAATAATACAAACAACATTAATCATAAAGGACACATCCACCATAAGAAAGACTTCCTCATACAACACAAGGCTACACAAATTCCTACTAGGTCATACATGGAGAGAAATAGCAACAAAGGTAGGAATCATGTATCGATAGACCATATGAAAAGAATAATAATTTAAGAAAAGTATTACATTTTGTGATAATGCCCTCAATGCAGACCATAGAACCAATGAACTTTGAAAGAAGCTCTCTAGGAGTAACCCTCCGTGAAACGAAGGGCCCGTCAAATCCAACAAGAACCTGCTCTCCTTCTTTCAAATACTTGGGATCGATGCTCCTAGTGACTTCGATCACCGCATCTGTAAATGGCTGCAAGAACTCGCCAGGACTCCGCAACAACCTAGCAATTATCGCCAGAATTTTCCATAAACAAAACCAAAAAAACCCTAATACTACCAGTATAGTAAGCATCGCCAAAATTGAAATCCAGATATATAAAAAGAGACAACTCGAAGAGGAGGCGAGAACCTGCGAGCCAAATCGGTGTTGAAGTCGTGGAGGGACGAGGATAATCGAATTCAAAGACGCCATCGACGATGATAAAGCGAGGAGGCGACGATGAGAAGCGAGCAGCGAGGAGAATCAAAGCTCCGACGAATTCATCAATGACGGTTTCCTACGACAGAGAGGAATAGAAGAGAGAAAGGGGACGTCGATAACATGACGACGAGGTGATGACGCGGCGACGAGAAGCTCCGTGAGGACGACAATGACAGTTGAAGAAAGACCAATCTGAATTCTAGATAGAGTAACGTACAGAGAGAATAGAAATTTGAAAAGTAAATAATATGGGTAAAAGAAATCCCTAATATCATGGAATTTGGAAGAATTGTGTGTGGGTGAATCCACCAGCCTATTTTATAATCATCTAGATTAAATCATAATTATCAATTCTATTCTCATCCAACGCTCTAGATTAGTACTATTATTTTACTCTAAAAGACTGTTTCACAGAGTCAAATTATGTATTTTATTTTTTCATTTATTCCCATCTACTAGCAAATAAGACCGCATCAAGTGCAAGATTAAACCAAGAAGAAAGAACGTTCGTGGAAGAAGAGCTTCGATCGTGTCTCTTTCTTCCCACCAAATTAAAATAAGGGAAATTCCTGTTGGTACCCCTGAGTTTAGGGTTATTCCTGTTGGTGTCCCACGATTAAGTTTTTTCCGGTTGGTGCCCCTAAGGTTTGGGTTTGTTCGCTTCGTAACCAAAATTTTCCATATCCATATCATTTCGATTCGAATTGATCAAATCGAAGCTCATCATTATGTTTATTGACCTCAACTTAGTAGGATTTGACTCCTAAAACAATCAAATCCATACTCGAACCATTCCGATTTGAATTCTTAAGGTCGGAAACGGGTTGTTGCTTCGGAATTCAAATCGACATGGTTCGGATATGAATTTGGATATTTTAGGAGTCAAATCTTATTAATTTGAGGGCGAGAAACACAATGGTGGAGTTGGATTTAATAAATTTGAACCGGAATGGTAAAAACATGAAAAAGTTTGGTTACGAAGCAAACTAACCCAAACCTTAGGGACACCAACCGAAAAAAACTTAATCGTGGGACACCAACAGGAATAACCTTAAACTCAGGGGTACCAACAGGAATTTCCCTTAAAATAAACGTGTCCAGTCAAATATATACACCGCCACTACCTGGTCAACGGTCCCGAATTTTCCGGCCCAGACGTCTTATCTTTTTCTTAATGAAAAAATTACTAAAAATAATCACAAAAATATTTTATATTTATATTAAATAAAAATAATTTTAATTATATGTCATTGAATTAGATATTATTTGAATGAAATTTCGGTTAAAATGATTCGATGACTCTATTTAAACGCGAATTTAGCAAGAAACCGAAAAAAAGTACTTCGGTTTTTTTTTATTAATCATCATTCGTAAATGGGATCTCAAATCGGACAAGTTTGCATCCCCCCACTGATCGAAGTACGCCGATTACCCCTGAACCGTACGTCCATACAAGATAGTTACTGCCTATCATACGACTTTCTACCCTTCCACATGGGACTCCCAGATCACTATGGTCGAATTTCATCTATGCTCGACCAGTTGGTCTCACATACGCTCATGAGCATAATAAATGCTTGAGCCTACCTTCGCACACCTCCATTACTCTTTAGGTTTAGGAGGCATCTACGTACCCACCTCACAACGAATGATCGATGCAGAGGTTAGGCATCCGTAGATGAAAGAATGGTCTTTTAGGATTGGTCGTTGTGTGTCACCACCTTCCACCTATCCTACATATTCGATCAATAGCTAGTTGCACGGCCTTAGTCTTTGGCTGATCTCACACTTCAATCAACCTCTTCTTTGAGGACACGATAAGTGATTTTTTTTTGTAATATTACAGAGTTCAACTAATCAAATCAATCGAGATTTCAATATATTATTTTTGGTCATGATTATATAGTGAAAATTATTTCTAGTTAGTTTAAAAATTAAATTGTTTTTATCGAAATTATTTTTAATAATTACTTATTGATAAAATAAGATATCAATAAAATCGAGCGATTGTCGGTCAAAATCGCATGACAATAAAAAAAACAAAGGAAGAAATAACAAAACTGTCGAATAAATCATTTTCCTTTTCTTTTTGAATATTGTGTTTTTATAGCTTATACGTAAATGAGATGTATTTAAAAGATTATGAAAATTTTCTTGATATAGCGAAGATAAATTGAGATTGGAAAAATATTGTTATATATTTTACGGTGTGTAAAAAAAATGATATATTTTTATCAATTAGCTGCGTAATTGTGGACCAAAATGTACAACAATCGGTCATACAATTTCAACGACGACACAATATTGTTTTGTTTCATTCACGTACATAACCGGGCACCCAATTTTTTTTTTTTTTTTTTTAATAAGGTAAAAATTAGACTGAAAATCACAGAAGAATCAGTTTTTTAGTCTATAGTATTCTTACGGATGAGAATTACAAATTCTAGATTATTTCTAATATCTTCCAAGAAACTCCGCCGGCCCAGCTTTTCAATGAAATCAGCCAGTGCGTTTGTTTTTCAGAAGACGTGATAAATCTGCACTGAATAAACAGTTGTAAAACATAAAAGATATCAGAAATCAAAATTTTAATATCACAAGGACAATGTCAGATTTTATTAAAAACGTTCACAATAATAAGGTTGTAATTCATAAGCCTGAACCAGTGCATTTCTTACAACTAAATTTTTTGTTTTTAAGGGAATTGAGAGTCCACGTTTATCGCCAAACAGAAAAATTGGTAGTCAGTTTGACTTTTATATTTTCGTGAATTTGACGGCGCCCTGCCTTTATTTTCCAATTGTTATATTTTGATTGTAGTCAAATAATTAGCTGTTGAAAACTGTGATTTTGCATGCTTATCTACTTACCTTTCAGTATATAAAGGTTTCTTCTATTTTGTTGTTACTTCGTTTTAAATTCATTTAAATAAAATTAGAATCTCTAAAATAATACTCATTTCGTTCAACTTTAATTGTCCTTTTAGACTCAGAAATTTGTTCAAATTTATTTGTCTTTTTACATAATTTGTACAAAATTTATCATATTTACCCCTTATATTTATTGATTCACTTTTACTTTTTTTTTTTTAAATACATACTACCCAGTATTTGATGCTTACTCCCATTTTCAATGCAATTAAATAAGGATATTTTTGTAAAAAGTAGAGTTTTTTTAATATGTATGTAAATTGCTAAAAGGATAATCAAAGTTTAACGAATGGAGTAACATTCAACCAATTTCCTTAAAATAAGGTATTTAACATATTTCACAAAAATCGATATTAAAAAGGACATACTAATTACCAGATTATCATGTCTTAATTCACTAAATTTAGAGTGAAATATTTTGGCCAAATGTACAAGACTACAAAAGTAATACTAGTAACTAATCCACTTTACACCATATATAAGGGGCCTTACTATTCGGCGCATAGGCAAAATTGTCTTTCAGCGCATAGGATCGCCACGTTACGTGTGGAGTGGCTCCACACGTAACGTGGGGTACATTTTTTTTTTTTTTTAATCCACACGTTACGTGTGGAGTGGCTCCACACGTAACGTGTGGTATTTTTTTTTTAACATCACGTAAAAAAATGTCTAAAACTTATATTTTTTTATCAATGTTAAAATGTTAGGAAATTAGTCCTAACTGGATGGAGGATGCTGGTTTGAGAACGTGAGCTGATTTTTTTTGTCTTCATGAAGGTTCAAGCTAGCGTACTTTTTTATCTGACATTTGATCATTTCAAGGCTTAATACATCATTGCTTATACGCCCTGCTTATTGCTGTGCACATCTTAAGCATTCATTTTGTGTTCATGTATGTAGTATTGGGTAAGTCTGACACTGGTCAAGCTTGGAGTATTAAAAATTTGAGGTTATAGAAAGAAAACTTCTTAGTAAAATATATATATTTGTTTAGAATTGACTCTTAATTTTCCAGCTAAGATACTTCATATTACAATCATTGCTCATACCACTTTTTGTCTTTTTGGGGGTCCTGTGACACCCTAAATCCCATGCCCTAGAAAACCCTAGGGTAAGTAGGGTTTCAGATTTAGGGTTTTCAAAACCATATTATTTTCATACCCTATCATGCTTGTAGCACATAGGGAGTTCATACCACATTTTGTCTTTTTTGGGGTCCTGTGACACCCTAAATCCCATGCCCTAGAAAACCCTAGGGTAAGTAGGGTTTTGGATTTAGGGTTTTCAAAACCATATTATTTTCATACCCTATCATGCTTGTAGCACATAGGGAGTTCATACCACTTTTTGTCTTTTTTGGGGTCCTGTGACACCCTAAATCCCATGCCCTAGAAAATCCTAGGATAAGTAGGGTTTCAGATTTAGGGTTTTCAAAACCATATTATTTTCATACCCTATCATGCTTGTAGCACATAGGGAGTTCATATCACATTTTGTCTTTTTTTGGGTCCTGTGACACTCTAAATCCCATGCCCTAGAAAACCCTAGGGTAAGTAGGGTTTCGGATTTAGGGTTTTTAAAACCATATTATTTTCATACCCTATCATGCTTGTAGCACATAGGGAGTTCATACCACATTTTGTCTTTTTTGGGATCCTGTGACACCCTAAATCCCATGTCCTAGAAAACCCTAGGGTAAGTAGGGTTTTCTAGGGCATGGGATTTAGGGTGTCACAGGACCCCAAAAAAGACAAAAAGTGGTATGAGCATGATTGTAATATGAAGTATCTTAGCTGAAAAATTAAGAGTCAATTCTAAACAAAAATATATATATTTTACTAAGAAGTTTTCTTTCTATAACCTCAAATTTTTAATACTCCAAGCTTGACCAGTGTCAGACTTACCCAATACTACATACATGAACAAAAAATGAATGCTTAAGATGTGCACAACAATAAGCAGGGCGTATAAGCAATGATGTATTAAGCCTTGAAATGATCAAATGTCAGATAAAAAAGTACGTTAGCTTGAACCTTCATGGAGACAAAAAAAATCAGCTCACGTTCTCAAACCAGCATCCTCCATCCAGTTAGGACTAATTTCCTAACATTTTAACATTGATAAAAAAAATATAAGTTTTAGACATTTTTTTACGTGATGTTAAAAAAAAATACCACACGTAACGTGCGAGTCTATGCGCCAAACGGTAAAATGCCTATGCGCCGAAAAGTAATCGTGTATATAAGAGTAAAATATAACACTCTATTTTCATGACTTTGACCTCAAAATCAACAAAAAAAAAGTCTCTTGCAAAAACAAGACAACACAAGAAGGCGTAAAATTCAAAATATGTTCTCACTCAAATAACGCCAAATATAAAAATTGTAAGGATTTCCCTTTCGGAAAAACAAATTGTATGATTTTAGAAACTATAATTGTATGCTGTCCGTTGTGAACACGAGCTGTCACTGAGTTTTAATTATATATGTCGTAGGTGCATTGCATTTAATTTTAAAATCAATGGAGACACCAATCTGGTCCAGCTATATGGGTACACTTAATTAATTATCTGTTTTTTTGACTGGTATTCCTGAGATAAGGCGAAATTTATGAGGTATTCCAAAATTTTACCTATTTCGCGTGGTATCCTCGAGTTTTATTTTATTTTTCGCTAAATGTCTATCTATTAATTTTTAATTAAAAAATTATAAAAAAATGAGAAAAATTAAAAAAATCTCAAAATTTTCATCTTCTTCCGCATCAAATTCCATTTTTATTATTATTTTCCCTTTTTCTCTTTTTTAATTAAAATTGGAATTTGATCTCGAAATTCAATCTCCCCAACACACAATTACAATCTCACGTTTTACCAGTTTATGGCCATTTTTCATAGAAGTGACAACTATGTAATTCTACCATTTTATATACGGTTGAAAATGTAAAGATATTGTTGAAAAGTGATTATTTATTCCATTGATATTGTGCTGTATATATACAAGGCAGATAACTGACCAGGAGATATCTAGCTAACAAATCTTCTAGAGATACTCCACTAACTTACTGCTAAATAATAGTGGAAGACTGATTCAAAGATCAGTTTACAACAGAACCGGAATAACAAAGACTAATTAACTAATAGTCCTAATTATTCTCAACATTCCCCCGCAAGTTGGATGGTCGGATTGAGAGATTCAACTTGGACAAGAAGGAGTCGAAACGCGGCCTGTAGAGTGCTTTTGTAAGGATATCTGCTAATTGATCATCAGTAGAAACAAATGACACTCGAAATGTACCCCTTTGCACCTGTTCTCGAACGAAGTGATAAGCCAAGGCTATGTGCTTCATACGAGAGTGGAAAACAGGATTCGCGCTCAAACTCGTTGCACCAAGGTTGTCGCAGTATATAACCGGCTGTTCTTGGAGGTGGTGACCGAGCTCAGAGAAGAGGGAGAGTACCCAGAGAATTTCTGTAGCAGTATCCGCTAGGGCCTTGTACTCGGCCTCCGTCGTTGACCTGGCGATGGAGCGCTGTTTTCTGGAGCTTTAGGAGATCGGCGTGCTCCCAGATAGAGTAAATAGCCAGTCGTAGAGACGTAATCATCTTTATCTCCTGCCCAACCGGCGTCCGAAAACGCATGGAAAGTAAGAGGAGAGCTGGCTGAGATGTGTATTCCACGGTCACAACTTCCAGCAAGATACCGCAAGACTCTCTTAAGGGCAGCCCAATGATGAGCGGAAGGTTGTTGCATAAACTGCGATAATCGGTTGGTGGCGAAAGCAACATCGGGACGGGTGAGACTGAGATATTGCAAGCTGCCCACAAGAGTCCGATATTCAGTAGGAGTCGGTAAGGGCAGGCCACCGGAGCGGAGCAGCGGAGTTGTAGCAGACAGTGGTGTAGAGAGTGGCTTGGCATCAGCCATGCCTGCCTTCTGAAGGAGATCAGAGATATACTTCCGCTGAGAGAGGAAGATGCCATCGCTTGTTGGAATTACTTCAACACCGAGGAAGTAACTCAGCGACCCAAGGTCTTTGAGGGAGAAGCGAGCAGACAGAGTGGCAATGAGCTTGGACAGTGCAACCGGCGAGTTCCCCGTCACAATTATATCATCCACATAGACGAGCAAATAAAGTGTGGTCTGGCCATTCCTATAGATGAACAGGGAAGCATCCGCAGTTGAGTTGGTGAAGCCTATGGATTGCAAGAAAATCCGCAACTCGGTGTACCACGCCCTTGGAGCTTGCTTGAGGTCGTACAACGCCTTCCGAAGGCGACATACATGATCGGGTAGCGCCTTGTTGACGAAGCCGGGTGGTTGAACCATGTACACTTCGTCATCTAGAGTACCCTGCAGAAAAGCATTGTTGATGTCCAACTGCTGAAGAGCCCAGCCAGAGCGAACAACAAGAGACAACACAACGCGCACAGTGACCGGCTTAACCACTGGACTAAAAGTCTCCGCATAGTCCCATCCTGGGCGCTGGTGAAAACCCTTGGCCACCAGCCGAGCTTTATAACGATCAACCGAGCCATCAGGATTTCGTTTGATCCAGAAGACCCATTTACAGCCCACAAGATTCTGCGTAGAGGATGGTTGGACGAGATCCCAAGTTTGATTCGTACATAATGCATCAAATTCACGTTGCATCGCAAGGCGCCAGTCTGGGTCTTTGAGAGCTTGGGTGATTGTGGTGGGTTCTGTGGGGGGAGGCATCTGGAGATGGAGGTTGAGCTTGGAGATTGGCTTGACGATATTATTTTGGGATCGAGTGACAATACCGTCGGCGACCTTTTGCCTTTTGTGAGGGTGAGCAGGTTGGATGGGGATTTGGGTAGTGGAACGTAGGGTTGGTTGAGTTGGGCTAGCAGGGATTGGCCCAAGTGGAGTATCCAATGGGGTGTGTGGGGGGGCAGTAGGCGGAGTGGGCTGGAGTATGCTTGGGTTGTGGAGATGGGCCGTTTGAGTGGAGGACGTGGGAGAGGAGCTGGGAGGTGGGACGGAGGAATTAGTGGGCTGGTTGGTGGACTGGGCTAGAGTGGGCTCAGGGCTGTCTTGTAAGACAGGAATTGTCAACAGCGTGGAATCCGACTCCCCCAATTCCGGCCTGGCAGTTGGTTGAGGAGAACACCGGAATGGGTATTCCGTCTCGACAAAACGAACATGGCGAGAGCTATAAATTCTTCCGGATTGAGGATCCAGACACAAATAAGCATGCTGATCCGCGGAGTACCCTACAAAAACACACACGGAAGACTTTGGCGCAAGTTTATGGTTAGCATACGGTTTTAACCAGGGAAAACATAAACAACCAAAACACTTAAGCTTAAGATAATCCGGTCTAACATTCATCAATTTGGAAAATGGGGATTCATAACCAAGGATGGGTATGGGTAGGCGGTTTATTAGGTAAGTTGCGGTGGTCATGGCGTGAGGCCAATATTTGAGAGGCATGCCGGATTGGGTGAGAAGAGAGAGTCCCGTTTCAGCGACGTGGCAATTTCTTCTTTCGGAGATTCCATTGTGTTCAGGAGTGTGCGGTGGAGTGGTATGATGGCTGATGCCGTGGTCTCCCAAGAAGGACCGAAGGCCAATATATTCACCCCCATTATCAGTGTATAGTATTTTTATTTTGTGGGTAAAGAAGTTCTCAACAAGTGTTTTGAATTTTGGAAATATGTGGTGGAGATCGGATTTACGTTTCATAGGATACAGCCAAATGTATCGAGTATAGTGATCAACAAATAAACAATAATAGCGAAGACCATCACTTGATAAAATAGGAGAAGTCCATACATCGGAGAAAATTATTTCCAACGGACGAGTAGATTTGAGAGATGATTCACTAAAAGGTAATTTGTGACTTTTGTTTATTTGGAAAGAATGACAATCAATTTGAGGAAATTTGGAGGAGCCCAAAGAGAACTCTCGGTGAAGAAACTTGAAAACCGACGAGGATGGATGACCGAGCCTATGGTGCCACGCCGCCGAGTCGGACAAGTGAAGATGGTGGGCTGATGGAGTGCTAGACGGCCAGAGGTAGACACCATTACGACATGGGCCCTTAAGGGTTGTTTCCCCCGTTCGAAGATCCTTCACATCAAAATAGTCAGGGAAAAAGGTTATAGCAGAATGTGTTTGAGATGTAAACTTGGATACTGATATGATATTTTGTTTCATGGAGGGTACATGAAGAACATTAGACAAAGAATAATCATTAATCTTAAGAGTTCCAGAGTGTGAGATGCTTAAACCTGAACCGTTACCCATAAAGAGCGAATCCGGTCCCGTGTATGGATGGTAGAGTGCAAGGTTGTCCAGGTCCTTTGTAACATGGTGCGTAGCCCCGCTGTCGACCAAGTAGTGATTCCTGGAGTTTTCTGAGGTCAGAGAGTTCGCCTGAGGCGGAGGTGGCGGTGCAGGAGCACGAGAAAAAGACGGTAGCGAGATCGTCGGATGTTGCTGACGAAAGGCCATGCACTGTGACATAACATGGCTGTGGGTGTTGCACCACTGACATTTGCCTAGGAACGGTTTTGGTGACGGGTTGCGTGGGGCAAAACGAGGACCAGAAGGGGGCACCGGTGGAGCGGACCACTGCTGGGAGGCAGGGCGAGAACCAGGACGTGGGCAAAATGGGCGAGTCTGCGCGGTGAGGGCAGAGACTGGACCGGGATGATGCCGCTGAGCAGCGGCTATGGAGAGCTCCTGATGGATCAATTTTTCCAGGAGAGCGTCGTAGGAGATCGGAGCGTCCCGGGCGTTGACGCCTTCGACTACTGGTTTGTACGCATCATCTAGTCCCCGGAGGACATGGTGAGTCAGATCTTCATCTGAGATGGGGTGGCCAATGGAGGCGAGAAGATCGGCCGTCACCTTGAGCGAGTGCATATAGTCAGTGATTGTTTGAGAGCCTTTGGAAGCGGAACGGAGACGGTCTTTGAGCTGCTTCACATGACCACATGAAGCATTGGCATAAGTCCGTTGAAGGAGACTCCACAGATCATGGGAAGTTTTCGTTTGAGACACTAGGGAGGCCACCAGATTGGACAAGGTGGTGAGAAGAGCACCATAAATTAAACGATCCTCGCGGCGCCAGGACTGGTAGGCTGGATTAGGAGACGTCACGGGCGGCGACGCGGTCGAAGTGATGGTGGCCGGCGGCGCGGGAAATGAACCATCAGGATATTTGAGGAGGTCATAACCATCGAGGAGGGCTTCCACTTGGAGTTTCCAGTTCAAGTAATTGGATGGAAGAAGTTTTATGACAGTGGCGAGGGTAACACAGGCAAAGGGTTTGGAGGGTTCATATGGATTAGGGATGAAGGTGCTTCCATCAGCAGCCATTGGAGGAAATATTGGGTGGGAAAGGAGCGGCGTCCTTGGAGAAGATTTGGAGGATCGTTAGGCTAAACTGATACCATGTAAAGATATTGTTGAAAAGTGATTATTTATTCCATTGATATTGTGCTGTATATATACAAGGCAGATAACTGACTAGGAGATATCTAGCTAACAAATCTCCTAGAGATACTCCACTAACTTACTGCTAAATAATAGTGGAAGACTGATTCAAAGATCAGTTTACAACAGAACCGGAATAACAAAGACTAATTAACTAATAGTCCTAATTATTCTCAACAGAAAAATGGTGTGGATGATTTCTTCAAACAAAACCCCCAAACCCTGGGAAACTATTTTCAAATGGCGATTGAAAGAGAAAATGCAATCGTTCTTCACCATGATTAAAACAAAAACAAAAACTCTAAATTCGTTGATTTCTGCAACCTCTACGTTCGTCGAGGGCTGAATTTTTCAGCTTCTGCTTTGAAATTTCCATAGCCATGAAGGTCCCGTTGAGATCGATTGCCTTCAATTTCCAGGTACTGAAATTGACGAACTTTCCTGATTGCGAGGCTGGTTTATTGCTTGTAATTGCTCAATTATTTTGTGTTTCTTCAGAAATTGGGAGGTGTTTGAGATTTGGATTTTGAGTGGGAGCAAGGCGTTTCTCAGTAAGCGTTTCTCAGTTTTGAGTGGGAGCAAGGATATCATCGTTGTCGCCTCCGGCAAAGGCGGCGTCGGCAAGTCAACCACCGCTGGTATGCAAATTTTTTTGGGCTTTTTGCAGAAACCACCCGTTATATGTCACTATTTACACGAAACCATCCGTTATATCGATATTTATTTTAAACCACTCAATTATCTATCTCCGTTAACGCAAAATCACCCAGAGCCAGCTTCCGTCCAACTATCCGTTAAAATGTGTGAAATGACCATAATGCCCTCATTTAAAAAAAAAACTCAGGGGCAAAATTGTCTTTACACAAACCGCCGGTTTTCTCATTTTTCTGGACCGGTTTGACATTTAATTTATTACCAAACCGGTTCATCTAAAACCCAAAATCTTCTTCTTCAACCTCTCCCGCCTCTCCCTCCACCTTTGCTGCCATTAAAGCTCTCCCCGAGCTCCAAACCGATTCCGACACCATCCTTTCCTCCGACCCCAACCTCTCCCGCCCTTCCCTCCACCTCTACTCCCTCAAATCCCTCGCCGACAACCTCCGGAGCTAAGGCAATGATACTCCGAGACTTGGTGGGTTTGCATAAGCAGCGAGGGAACGTCTAAGGTTTGGATGCTTGTTCAAAGCACTCTCAAGCTGTGGAGGCGGCAACTGAAAGCAGCAAAACACAAGCAAAGAGGAATTATAAAACAGTCGGACTGCAAGAACATATTTCGATTTCATTTCGAATTTGTAAATTAGGGTTCTTGTTTTGGGGAAAAAAATTAGGGTTTTTGTTTGAATTCGATTTGGGGAACAATCTCTTGGCTATCCCCAAAATTGTACTTTTTTCGCGTGGTATCCCCGAGTTTTGTTTGTTTTCCGCCAAATGCCCATTTTTTAATTTTTTTAATTAAAAAAATGAGAAAATTTTAAAAAAATCCCAAAAATTTCATCTTCTTCATCATCAAATTCCAGATCTCAACGGGACCTTCATGGCCATTTGGCGAAAAACAAACAAAACTCAGCGGTACCAGGCGAAAAAACCGATTAATTATTATCATCTAAATTAAGTAATTTGATAACAACAAAATGTAAGTCATTTACGTAACTGAAGTATGATATATACTAATACATAGTATATAATACATCCATGTGTTTGGTTGGATGGCCATGTGAGAAATACTAATAGTTCATTGTCTTGTAGTAATAATCATAATATGTGCTAATATTAATTAATTAATCCATCTTGCTTCATCATTACTATATTCTTAATCTTCAATTAGTACTATATGATCTATATCCTTAGTGTCAATTCGTTTGATGATCACCTTAAATTGAAGTAATCTTTTGGTTCATAACTTTGGATGGAGTCTTTCGATTCCTAATACGTAATTTGTTTTCTTATATTATGTTATATAAGGGTTGCTTGTTGATCAATCTTCGGTTGTCTTGGATATCAATTGAATCGTGTTTTGAACACTTTTCAAAATCAATATTTCGATCCTATAGATGTTGTCTTAGGTTACACGAAATTCGATCCGGGATAAGACAATCTCACACCTCTAAAGATTCAGGCTTAATCAATAGAGAACACTTGAAGGTTCCGATTTTGTTCGATATAGAGAGATCGTATGTTCTCGCGTAGCCAAGACTTGCCCCAAACCCTCTCTTATATAGAGAATAGGAATTTAGGCAGTTATAAGTCGGTTTAGGAGGTTAAAAAATAGTTTTAGCGGTTAAGTTAGTTAAAAACGCGCCAAAAACCGCCAAAACTCCCTTCCCGGCAAGCTGCACGATTTGTCACAAACCGTGCAGCTTTACAGAAGCCAGATTCGGCGCTCCGGGGCATTGCACGGTTTGTAACAAACCGTGCCACAAACCGTGCGGCTTTACAGAAGCCAGATTTGGCTTCTGTTCTACCCTGGCACGGTCTGTGCCCATGTGCACGGTTTGTCACAAACCGTGCACACCCCTTAGCACCCCCGAAAACACCTTCTCGATGTCCGCCTCTTGAATCCCGACACGTTTCGTAACTCCGAGTCTGAAACCACGCACACGAGTGTGCACTCCGCACCCCCGAAACTCGTTATGCGCCGAACGAACTCCTTAAGTCTTGAGCGAATCCCGACTACACTAAATGGACGATGACACTAAAATCACCAACATTCCTCCTCCATTTTAGTGTAATCCTTGATTCACTATACATACATCAAACACAAACTCATGCATAAATGAAAATATCCTTAGGATTGAATTTTCACATTAGTGTAGTACACATTCCAAAATCGAGAATCAGGGTGTCCAAAGGATTGAACCCATCAACTCATTTGACTACCTGAAGATACAAACACACACAAGTTTCTACACTACTCCAAGTGCTAACTTGACACTATTCTAGCCATGTGTCCTTATCCATTCACGAACGCATACAAAGCCAAGCCTGGGCTAGTTGAAGCGGCACCACTTCACGCTCGTATAGGTGGATTCTTTTAATCATGCACTTGCAAATGCATTTTTTCAAAAGATCCATTAAGAAGAGAATCTTCAACCTTTTACTTGCAGGTCCGAGCACATACTTTGGGATGAAGTATGAACATGTGCTCCAAACTCTAAGTGTAGGCTTTCCACATTGAATTCAGCCTCCAACGTCATATTAGAGGGGAATTGGGTATCCTACCATTAGAGATTTTAAACGGGCTTTAAAACTATCCCGATAACCGACTTGATCACCAAGTCTCTAGCTAACCCCTTTGTCAAGTGGTCCGCCAAATTTTGTTGAGACCGAACAAACTCAATAGTAATCACCCCATGAGTGATCAACTCACGTACCGCGCTATGTCTAACGCCCAGGTGTCGCGACTTACCATTATACACTTGGCTATAGGCTTTAGCCAAAGTAGCTTGACTATCACAATGGATAGAAATGGGTGACACCGGTTTCAGCCACAAAGGAATCTCGTAGACTAAGTTCCATTCCGCCTCTCTACCGGCAGCGGCCAAAGCTACGAATTCCGCTTCCATAGTCGAACTTGTAATGCAAGTTTGCTTCTTAGAAGCCCATGAAATGGCACCTCCCCCAAGCAAGAATACACAACCACTAGTAGAAGAATGATCTTCTATGTTAGTGATCCAACTCGCATCCGAATACCCTTCTAAAATCGAAGGAAATCGGACATATGACAAACCATAATTCATGGTTCCCTTTAAGTACTTGAGTACCCGCCTTATTGCTTGCCAATGATGAGTACTAGGATTACTAGTATATCTACTCAACTTCCCTACAACATAAGTAATATCCGGCCTTGTGCTCGTCATGGCACACATTAAGCAACCAATCACTTGTGAATACTCGAGTTGTGATACAGCTTTACCCGAATTGGGCATAAGCTTCACACTCGGATCCATAGGAGTGCTAACCGGAGAACAAGTCTCACAATTGAACTTCTTAAGCACTTTCTCAATGTAATGAGAATGTGACAAAGATAGTCCCTTATTCTAACGTTTGATCCTAATACCAAGGATCACATCCGCCTCCCCCGTGTCTTTCATGGCAAAGCTTGATGACAAAAAGGCCTTTGTAAGGTCCACTTGTTTTTGATCTGTACCAAAGATCAACATGTCATCAACATACAAGCAAATGATCACTCCATTACCGGATTTATCAAACTTGCTGTATACATACTTGTCCGACTGATTTAACTCGAATCCGCTCGACAAGACAACCTCATCAAATTTTTGATGTCACTGCTTAGGTGCTTGCTTTAGCCCATACAATGACTTTACCAACTTACACACCTTATGCTCATTACCAGGCATAACAAACCCCTCAGGTTGCTTCATGTACACCTTCTCCTCCAAATCACCATTCAAGAATGCCGTTTTGACATCCATTTGGTGAATCACAAGATCGTTAATAGCCGCCAAGGCAATCAACAACCTAATGGTGGAGATCCGAGCAACCGGAGCATAGGTATCGAAATAATCAATACCTTCCTTTTGTCTAAAGCCTTGGATAACCAATCGAGCCTTAAACTTGTCAATAGTACCATCGACTTTCATCTTTTTTTTAAAGATCCCATTGCAGCCCAAAGGCTTGCAACCCGGTGGGAGATCCGATAAAACCCATGTGCTATTTCCCATGATGGAATCCATCTCATCATTTATTGATTCTTTCCAGAAAGCAACATCTTGAGACCTCATTGCCTCACTAAAAGTCCTAGGATCCTCATCAATATGATAGCAATATGAATATTAAAACCCAACTTTATCTCTAGATCCTTCAACCAAGTAAACTTGGAAATTTGGACCGAAAAACTTTTCAATCCTCCCTCGCTTGCTCCTACGGAGCATAGGTGACTCATTAGAAGGCACGACCGAACCGTCTTCTTCTTTAGTTCCACTTGTACTAGGAACCAAATCCTTTGGTCTAGGTATGGACGAGAATCGATTCTCATCAAATATTGCATCTCTCGACTCAATCACGATGTTAACCGAAATAGAATCATTAGGCTCTATCACATAGAACCTATAAGCCTTGGAATGCTCAGCATATCCAATAAAGATTCAATCAATACATCTTTCCCCAAGGTTTTAATCTTGGGCTGGGATAGTCTAACGACCGCCCTATATCCCCAAACTCGAAGATAATTCAAGCTTGGTTTCTTTTTGTACCAAAGTTCATAAGGGATAATCTTGTTCTTTTTGTTAGGAACCCTATTTAATAAATAGCAAGCCGTTAGCATGGCTTTATCCCAAAATCCGTCACTCAATCCCGAGTAGGATAACATGAAATTAACCATCTCTTTTAGGACTCTATTATTCCTCTCCGACACACCATTTTGTTGTGGCGTGTAGGGAGCCGTAGTCTCATGTATAATACCTACGGATTGGAAATACACAGGATCATAAAATTCTCCACCTCTATCGGTGCGTAGTTTCTTAATCAAGTCACTTTATGTTGTAAATCGACCTCAGTTTTACAAACCTTAAACTTATCATGGGCCTCGTCTTTACCATGTAGTAAATACACATAACAATAATGAGAATAATCCGGTTAGTAAAATGCACACCATAAATCGCATAACATATATACAAAATATAATACCCGACCAGTCTATACTGAGTATAGTAGGGTCTAATGACTAATCTGTTTGGAAACAGTAAAGTCAAATTTAGCCAATCAGTATAACTATATTGTAGGGCATAACATGACCAGTAGACTAAAAAGTAATCTGGTCAACCTAGTAGACTTATCATCAAGTAATCTGTATTAAATACAGTAGACTTGAATCAAGTAATCTAGAAACATGAGTAGTCTATACAAAGCATAGTAGACTTCATAAAACACACAAGACCTCATCTAACTCATGAGATACTTATCCTTAGTCTCTTGAGACTTAAGTTATGATAATTATATATTCTTATATACATACATATATATCCACATGAGGAAACAAAATTTTATACATTCCTCATTCACCCATTTAACTATTTAAGTTAAAATATCATGATCATTATTTTGATCATCTAGTCACATATAATGGAAATTTGAACTAATGTGACTTGTATTATGGTCATATCATGACCATACCATGACCAAAATTTTCTATGGTAATACACATGTGCTTCCACCAATTTAATGGTACTATACACATATTTCACTCATACGAGGTTTCATGTATATTGTAGATAAACATCCTCGTACGAGATTTCAACTGCCACTATATGCGGTTAGCATACAATACATGACACCAACAAGAATTTAATTCTTATCCATACATATAAATATATGTTATACGTATATATGTCCAGAGATTACACAATCTTTTGCATATATCTCAAAATCATCAATATGGCTTAAATCTCACGGCCTTCGCATAACCGCACATGAATGAAATATCAATCCACTTTACACATTTAATACCACATCCAAGACCATATAAAAACCAATCTTACATAAATATGTATATATCCAATACATAAATAACATAGAGGTATGGAACCTCCATTTCCACGGCCCCAAATCACCACCAATCATGCTTTATAAGCATTGGCCTTTATCGTGATTAGAATGTGTGGCTTGTCAAATAAATTTGATAGCCAACCACTACCGCACATGACCATCAATTAATTGATCTTGCCATTTTCCATTTGTTGCACTTCCTTGTCTCCTCCAAGGGCTCATTCTCCGGATTCTCCGGCACCGGTGGCATCGGCATACTCAGAACGTACACCACCTTGAGCGTCGTGAGGAGGAAGTGCATCTTCTTTTGCCATCTCCGGAAGTCCACGCCCTCGAACTTCTCCAATTTCCCGAACTTGGATGTCATCTCACGAACGGAAGCAGCCGCCATTGATCAACCACGAAAATATTGATTTTGAATGTTATATAAGGGTTGCTTGTTGATCAATCTTCGGTTGTCTTGGATATCAATTGAATCGTGTTTTGAACACTTTCCAAAATCAATATTTCGACCCTATAGATGTTGCCTTGGGTTACACGAAATTCGATCCGGGATAAGACAATCTCACACCTCTAAAGATTCAGGCTTAATCAATAGAGAACACTTGAAGGTTTCAGTTTTGTTCGATATAGAGAGATCGTATGTTCTCGTGTAGCCAAGACTTGCCCCAAACCCTCTCTTATATAGAGCATAGGAATTTAGGCAGTTATAAGTCGATTTAGGAGGTTAAAAAGTAATTTTAGCGGTTAAGTTAGTTAAAAACCCGCCAAAAACCGCCAAAACTCCCTTCCCGGTAGGGATGGCAACGGGGCGGGGATTCCCCGTTCCCCGCGGGGATTCCCCACCACGGGGACGGGGATTTTAAACGGGGATGGGGGGAAATTAAATCCCCGTGCGGGGACGGGGTTAGGGAGAGGGGTCTCCGCCCCGTCCCCCGCCCCGCCCCCGTCCCCGTCGGGGAACCACGTCCCCACTGGGTAACCACGTCCCCGTCGGGGAGCCCCGTCCCCGTCGGGGAGCCCCGTCCCCGTCGGGGAGCCCCGTCCCCGTCGGGGAGCCCCGTCCCTCATCGGGGAGCCCCGTCCCCGTCGGGGAGCCCCGTTGGAAAATTGCCCAAACCCTTTAAATTCCCAAATCCTTGTATCCTAACCATTGTAACCTCAACTCCAAGTCTCCAAATCCTCCAATACCCTAACCTACTAGCCCTTGTACCATCAACCCGGATACATAATAATGTATATAAATCAGTTATATTAAGCCTTTATCAAGTCCTAAATCCTTATAAAAATGTTGTTATGACTTTATCAGTTATATTAAGCCTTTATACATAATAATGTATATAAATCAGTATTGATCAAGTGATATAATAGTGTATATTTAATAATATATATGGTAAAAATCAAAATTTTCAAGTGATATAATAAGGTATATGGTAAAATAATTTTTACAATGAAAAAGTATACGTATAAGATCACCACAAATTTTGACAATAAAAAAGATCATCACAAGTTTCATTTGTACACAATAATGTATAAGTCTTACAATTTTTTTAAAAATAGATATTGCTCAAATGACATAATAATGTATATGTTAAAATCATTTGTACAAAGAAAAAGTATACATATAAGATCATCACAAGTTTTATTTTTTTTATATAAAAAAGGCTCATAATTTCCTAGCAAACTAGTAATTATTTATACTATACACAAAGAATTTATTTCCAATTAGATAATCATATATAGTATGTCGAAACTCCAAACCCTTATTCCTTTCCCTTTAGTTATTTTTATCATATATTCATATTATAAGATAAGATAATTCAATTTGTATCTCATGTATTGACTTTATCATATTACAACTTTTATTAATTAGGCGGTCTTATTCTTAACATTACCTAAAATTGTTTGACTGTCAATCTAGCTATGTAATTTTATTTATGATAGTCATAGATTTTATTTCCTTCCTTCCAAAACTTTCCTACAAACTATTTACTTACAAATTATAAATATTGACTTATTTGGTATAACCGAAAAGCATGTAATATTTAACTTTGTACACATAACACCAACTAACTTTTAAAGATGAAATTTATAAGATGGTATATTGAATCACATGACATGACATATATAAGTCATTATATATTTAACCTAGTGTAAAGTTTATTTTTAAGAACAAAAAAGAAAATAAAGAGTTGACATAATTAAAAAGACTATTTTACTTAAATAGTTTTTTTATGGGGAAAATTTACGGGGAAGGGGATTCCCCAACTCATTTTTGGGGCTGGAAATTCCCCGTCGTGGAATTTATATGGGGAAAATTTACGGGGACGGGGATTCCCCAACGGGGATGGGGACGGGGCGGGGACGGGGCCAAATTTTTAACTACAACGGGGACGGGGATGGGGAATATAACACTAAACGGGAATGGGGATGGGGACGGGGAGGGTACTCCCCGCCCCGAACCCGCCCCGTTGCCATCCCTACTTCCCGGCAAGTCGCACGGTTTGTGACAAACCGTGCCGCTTTACAGAAGCCAGATTCGGCGCTCCGGGGCACCGCACGGTTTGTGACAAACCGTGCCACAAACCGTGCGGCTTTACAAAAGCCAAATTTGGCTTATGTTCTGCCTTAGCACGGTCTGTGCCCATGTGCACGGTTTGTCACAAACCGTGCACACCCCTTAGCACCCCCGAAAACACCTTCTCGGTGTCCGCCTCTTGAACCCCGACACGTTTCGTAACTCCGAGTCCGAAACCACACACACGAGTGTGTACTCCGCACCCCCGAAACTCGTTATGCGCCGAACGAACTCCTTAAGTCTTGAGCGAATCCCGACTACACTAAATGACCGATGACACTAAAATCACCAACATATTATTAATTAATTAACGAATTGAGAAAACACTTTTTCCCCTTATATATATGCCTTTGTGGAAACAACTGTTTGCTTAAGAAAAAAGTGTTTCAAATTGAGCACAAGTTGAAAATCATTCCACGAATTTGGGCTGTATATTCTATATGTTAGATAAGACAAAAGGCCTTGTAACGTAACCACTTTCTTATAAACACTCAACTTTAAACTTTTTTTTTTTTTTTTTTAATAAAGTGAATTCAAGATTCAGGACAAACCCCTAAAAACTCGAGAGGCCGAATAAACGGCAGAACCAACAACAACGACACACAACAACAAAGAACGAAATAAAGAAAAAGAACAACAAACACAGCCAAAAGCAACAACAACTGAACAAGCAAACCAAAATGCTAAACAAAGAGAAAGTCTTCAAACAGGGGTTGAAAAACTCCAACAAGGTCGTTTGAAGCAGCCGGAAAGAAGAGATAAAACACAATCTGATGGCAAATCGTCAAAACAAACCACCAGGGATCACACGACCACTGTCAAATCTTGAACCGAAACAACAGTCTCCAGTCAAACCAAAGGGTCACCTGCACAGCCGAAGAAACCACAGCAACAAACAAACAAACCACAAAAGAAACAAAAGCGGGGACAGAGGAGGGAGAAAGAGGAAGGGAAAGGGGAGGAAGGCAGGGGAGGCTAGGCTGGCCGAGAAAGAAGGCGGAGGAGGAGGACGGCAGACGGGGGGAGATCTGGTGGAGGGAGGTCGGGGGTAGATCGGAGCGGGAGGGAGGTCAGGGGGGAGATCTGGAGGAGGAGGGAGGTCAGTGGCAGATCGGGGGGGGGGGGGGAGGTCGGAGCGGAGAGGAGAGGAGAGGGAGGCGGGGGGGGAGTTCTCGATGGAGGAGGGAGGACGGGGGCAAAACGGAGCGGGAGTGATGGCGGCGGGAGGCTGGAGGGGACAGTGGGAGCGGCTCGGTCGAAGCAGGGGGGAAAGTGCTCGGTCGGAACAGTGGTGCTCGGTCGGAGCAGGGGTGCCGGTGAGGCGGCGGCTAGTCTCCGGTGAACGAAATCCTCTGATAGCCATGGAAGGCTTCAAGGAAAACGCTCTCAAAAGGGAGCGTTTTAGGGCCGGCTGTATTTTGAACAAAATCCTCTGGTAGCCATGGAAGGCTTCAAGGAAAACACTCAACTTTAAACTGATTCACTGATCGATTAGTAAAAGTAAAACCAAAATTGTAAAGTACCATATTGATTAGTCATTAATTTATAATGAATATATTCCTTACATGCTTAGGTATAAGCGGCAGATCTAGGAATTGTTCGAAGATGTGTCATAAAACCGTTTATAAAAAATTATATAATATTATTTAGTATTAATTTAAAATAGGAGGGGGGGGGGGGGGGTTCAATTGACCAGTAAAGTACCATATTGATTAGTCATTAATTTATAATGAATATATTCCTTACATGTTTCTAGGTATAAGTGGCGGATCCAGGAATTGTTTGAAGATGTGTCATAAAACCGTTTATAAAAAATTATATAATATTATTTAGCATTAATCACGTTACTATTTGTATACTTTTTTTACAAATCTTATATACTAGGTGGATTATTATGTTTTGAAAAAATATTTTTAACTAATTTACAATTTTGAAAATATTTTTGGATAAATAGTAAGGAGAACTATCTAAAAAATGTTAGTATCAAATATATTGTGAGAATTTTAAATAAGATTAATTCAATTACCTTATAAAAATTTTAACTTATTTCATAATCATTGTGAACAAAAAATATAAAATACAAACAGTTGTATAAAAGAGAAAATAAAGGACACAAATTATTAATTATCTAAAAAGAAAAAATATAAAAGATGAGAGATAGGAGATAGGGGACTTGAACCCCAACCTTTGGGTTAAACTCTTGTTCTACAACCAATTAAGCTAATAGCTCTTTCTTTCTTTTTGATCAAGAAAACAATTCGATGTACCAGACACACCTGATAGATCGAGAGACCAATAAACACTTGACAGACATACAAACCGTCATGAAAAATAAACTAAAAACAACAAAATCAAGTCAAATGATAAACTAACAATCTAACCATGAAGCTTTGAACATCGGGAATAGAGAGAGAATGACACGAACACGGGTTGCACTAAGGCCAACGAAGGCGTTGTGTTGCCGGGGAGCAGAGAACAATCATTCGTCTGGGAGTGCGATGCAAGTATATAACTCCTGAAAGTGCTTCATCTCAAGCAGACAATCCAAACCACACAGCCATGATCGTAATCTCATCCGAAACAACATCTCAAACCAACTAATCCGAACTCAGCTTCATTCAAGAAATGAAAGTGTCTGAAATGACAAATTTTATTGATATGATGTTGGTTGGTTAGAATAGGAAACAATGGTTATTTGTTTGATTTTGATAGACAAGCTTACTTGTTTATTTGTGTTTTTCTATGTGATGATAAATTGGATTTAGATAAAAAGGTAGACTTGTATTTTCTTTTTTGTTTATAGTGTACTACAGTACTACTACCAAAGTTACTCCAAGGAGGGAAGAAATGAATTGACCCCTCATTAACAACTTGTTGCACATTTACTTTTTAGATATTTTCTTATTGTTTTTTATCAAATTATCCTTTATGTCAAACTTTCATAGCAAGCTTGAATAAAAAGAAGCAAATTTGAGATCTGAAACCATTGTCAATGGGGAGAGTTGTTATTTCGACTTTAATTGTTTGTAAAATAGGTGGTGTCAAGATAGAGGATTTATCCCTAAAGCTTAAAACTTAATTTGTTCGAAGTATAGTTTTGATGTTTGGTTATTCTTTATGGGATATAAGTTTGTAGTCAAGATTAGGGGGTTGCCTTTGATGAAAGTTGGGTTGTTGATGTAAATCAGTGTTCTTGGGGAGTTAATAATTTTTTTTATTTACATATACAAGATATTAATATTTATTTATTTAAAATATTATTTTTTTAATATATGATTTAATTCAGAAAAAGGAGGATCAGACCCTTTGGATCCGCCTCTGGGTATAATTTAGTCATATGATAACGTGTAACCTATATTTATTCTTTGCAGAAGTTCCTAGCTACTATAGAGGTGTCATATTTGTCAACTTAATTAACTAGTTTTGATCATTGAACTCACATAGAACATAATATATATTCAAATGATAACTATTCAATTCAACAAAAAGATAAGTGTAACATTTGCAGCGATTAAAATGTGCCATGAATTAATATAACATACGGAGTATATATATCGACCAAAAGAAGATATATAACATACGGATAAATTGATTTTATAATCACTAAATAAGTTAGTATTCCTATCTAAATTGCAAGTTGCTAATTAAAGTCATATCTTCAAACGCCGCCAGCTGTCTAATCCTTCATGTCTAATCTTTAGACTAAACATTAGGTGTAAATTAAGACTTTGTTTGACTAATTATATTTATTGTTTATTAACACTTTATTTTAAAATTTTATTTTTATATATTTTAATAAATATATAATAAAATTATTTAATTTATTATCACTCATATTTTTTTAAATAAACTATATATATTTATAAAAATCACATTTAATATTTTCATGAGGCATACTTTTTTATACAATTTTATTTATCAACTAATTTAAATAATTCTTTTTATAAACTCTTCCTTCTAACAAACCAGGAATATATCCACATTGATTAGTCATTAGTTTATCGTTCTACAAAATGCCCAGTTTTTTAAGCTTACGCTGTAATTAAATTAACTGAATTGGCAACAACAAAAATTAAATTAACCGAATAACCCAACTGAGAATTTCTGGTTCAGAAATTAATCTATCTTCTTTGAACAAGACTGGTGTCACTTTCATATCTCATCAATCATCAAACTGGCAAATCTGCTTGTCGCAAGTGTTTAAAAAGAAACACCCTTTCATAAAAAAAAAGAAACACCATTTTCCTTTTCTACCAAAAAAAAAGAAAGAAAAAGAACCACAATTCTCATTCTCTGCTGCATATAAAGTATAAACACACACAAATTCCGAGCCATTCACCACAGAAATCCTTTGTGTTGGTGAAACTGCATTTCTCTTCCTTTAATTATTCTCTCAGTACTCACCAATCAAACAACGGTAGAGAAGAAAAACCCAAGAATCTGAATTCATAGTTCTACAGGTGATTAATCTCTAACTAGCTGAAGCTAATTGTTGATTAATTATGAAGTTTTTTTTACATGTGTTTATGAGAATTTTAGTTCTGAAAACAGAGTTTTGTTGTAGATGATGGAGATTGCTGAAGATCCTTGTACTCTTAGGCATGTCTCCCCTGAAGAAGAAGAAGAAGAAGCAGTTCCATCATTAATAAAGTTTATTTCAGCAAATGAAATGGCTGATTTTGATAGCATCCAGGAATTTCAAAGCTTCTCCAACCAGAATCAGCCTTCCAAATTAGGGGTTTTATATGTATCATCCATGGTAAGTAAGCTATTCCGTTAGAGGTCGTTTGGTTTGCAATCAACTTGGTTATCAGGTACATTTCATCATGACATAACATCGATTATGTGTGTTTGGAATTAAAACTCAAGAAGGCATAATTATACACGTTTCCTTCATATATTGTCTTGATCAGATTGATCAATTACTTACTTAGTTTCATGGAATTGGGTTTTTAGATCTGTTGGTTTGAATGTCTAAGATCAACCCATTTCATATGAACCTTTTTTAATAGAATTTGATGCACTTGGAGATGTAGTTACTTTAGGCCTCGTTTGATATCGACACCGATACCAAAGATATTAGGTATCTGTATGGGTATCAAGATATGAGTCTGAGTGATATCAATGTATCATGTATCATGTGTAAGTATACATATGACTATATGAGTGATATTTTTGATATACTCATTTCATGAGAGATATCAAAATAAACACTGTGATATCACTTTTATATCACTTCGATCTACTCATATTCTGATAGTCATATCACATAAGATATCAATTTTATATCAATATCAGAATTATAACAAATGCAGATATAAACACCAAACGGGCCCTTAAATATATGGATATATGGGTGTGTACGTCTCGACCCCTAGACTCTGCTTGTGTGTGTGATTTTACTGCGTTAATTGTTGTTATAGAAAAAGAAAAATTAGTTTAAATTAGACTCCATTAGCAAAAACATCTTTTGGTGGTCTACTTTAAGTTCATTTTATTATATATTTTACAAAGCTAGTGTGACTTAAAAGTTGGTTTCTTACACTAGGAATCCAAAGCATCAGCAGCTCAGCCTCAATCAGTGTCAATCAGTATGCCTCCAACACCAACAGGATACCATTTTCATGGATCAAAAACAAGTCTCTTCACTGATCATAACTCAGCAGTTGAGCAACAACTCCCTGAATCCACTTGTGCACCAGATCAAGCTGCAGGATCTTGTGAGGCAAAGTTCTACTCACAACCCATGCCCAAAGGAGCCATGTACGCGCATTCGCCTCAACAACAACCGAATTCTGCAAGGGATACGAGGTTTGACTCTTTCAAGACTTGGTCTGGCAAGCTTGAGAGGCAGCTGATCATTTTACGAGGTAAGCCGGTTGAGCCTGAGCCCGAGACTCGAAAGAGCCATCACTTGGAGAGTGATGCTTTGCCTGTGGACCGTTACTTTGATGCCCTTGAGGGACCTGAGCTTGATACACTCAGAGTAAGTCCTCTTGTTCATGTCATTTGTTGAAGTGATGTTTCTTTTGTGTGTTGTCTAGATTGAAATTGAATGGTTGGTTATGAAGAATTGTTTCAATTGGTAACAAAATTATGTCCTTATTACAATAGAACTATGTTAGTTTGATATGGCTTATATGGTAACAAACGCGTCACTGAGGATGATAGGATGAACATAACATACACTACGGCCCGTTTGGTACCATATCTGGAATCGGGAGGGGCTAGGGAGTTGGGTTGGGGTATGAAATGGGTTTGAGTGACTTTAAGTTTGCCCGTACATAAGAACTAGTTAATTGAGGATGGTAGGACGAACATAACGTACACTACGTTTAGGGCTTGTTTGGTATCATAACTAGAATCGGGATGGGGTAGAGAATCGAGTTGGGATATGAAATGGGTTTGAGTGACTTTAAGTGTGGCTCATACCTTGGTGCAGAGGTGGGTATGAGAGTGTGTTTAAAATGTTGGAATGAGATTCCAAAAAAAAAATTGTCTAAAAATTGCAGATTTAGAGTTTGTTTGGATTCCCTAAGATAACTTTATTCTTGTTTGATCTTTACAGCCATTGGAGGAAGCAGTTCTCCCAGACGACGACAAATGGCCGTTTCTTCTGAGATTCACGGTATCTTCATTCGGTATCTGCCTCGGCCTAAGCAGCCAAGCCATCTTATGGAAAACCCTAGCAACATCAGTGTCAACAAACTTCCTACACATAAGCCTAAAAATAAACCTCATCCTCTGGATCATCTCCATTGCACTCACAACCGCTGTCTCCCTCATCTACCTCTCAAAACTCTTCTTCTACTTCGAAGCCGTTCGCCGCGAATACTACCACCCAATCCGAGTCAACTTCTTCTTCGCCCCGTGGATCACGCTCCTCTTCCTCTGCTTAGGGGTCCCACCATCACTCGCCACGTCACTCCCCCACGCGCTCTGGTACGTCCTCATGGCTCCCATCTTCTGCCTTGAGCTTAAGATCTACGGTCAATGGATGTCGGGCGGTCAACGGAGGCTTTCCAAGGTGGCGAACCCTTCGAACCATTTGTCGGTCGTTGGGAACTTCGTTGGAGCTTTGCTTGGCGCGAGTATGGGCCTCAAGGAGGGCCCACTTTTCTTCTTTGCTGTTGGGCTGGCCCACTACACTGTGCTGTTTGTGACGCTTTATCAACGGCTACCTACGAATGATACTCTTCCGAAGGAGCTTCATCCGGTGTTTTTCCTTTTTGTTGCTGCGCCTAGTGTGGCTTCCATGGCTTGGGCCAAGATTCAAGGCTCCTTTGACTATGGTTCAAGGATCGCTTACTTCATGGCTTTGTTCCTTTACTTCTCATTGGTTAGCCTCTTCTTTCTTAGAACACAATCTCTTCAATTATCAATCTAAAAATTGGTTCTTTATGATTCTACATGACACACTCAATTTATGTTTTTTTTTTTTTTTCAGGCTGTGCGCGTCAACTTCTTCAGAGGATTCAGGTACACTTGGCCAAATTCTGACCCCTACTAAGCCTCTATTGAGATACTATATAACATTACTTTCATTAATTAGTGTTAGAAGTGTATTATATATATATTTAGGACTCTTTTGATATCGATATCAAAGATATGAGATATCGGGTATGTGTATCGGTATTGGTATCAAGATATGGATATGAGTGATATCAATGTATCGGGTATGGATATAGATATGAGTGATATTTTTGATATATACTCATTATGTGAGAGAGATAAAAATAACACTCTGATATCACTCATACCCATATCATGATATCTATAACCCATAGCAAATAGCAGATATCAGTTTGATATCGATATCAGGATTATATCAAACACATGTATGAGTATGAGTGATATCAATTCTCATACCTGATATCAATATCAAACGGGCCCTTAGTTTTTGAAGGGTAAATTATGTCATTTGGTCCCTAAACTTTATAAAGTTTTTCGTATAGGTCTCCAAACTTAAGAGTATTATGTTTAGGTCCCTAAACTTTATAATGGTTTTCATATTGGTCCTTAAACTTTAACTTGTTCTAAACTTTTATAAGGTTTTCTTTATTGGTTCATAAACTTTAAAACGTTCTGTTTAGGTTGACCCTTAACTTTATAATATTTTTCTTATTGGTCCGTAAACTTTAATTTCAAGTCATTTTCATTTTTCCACTTGGTTCTCTATGCTCTCTAACTTATTCTCTTACTCCATTTTGTTTTTACGATTATTCAACATCATTGATCCAACTTCAAAGATTTATCCTTTTTTTAGTTTATGAAAGGACCATTGATGCAAATATTTCATTAGTTTAGGGACTTAAATAGAAGAATTTTTAGTTTAGAGATCATTAAGAAGAAGAAATTATAATGTTTAGGGACCTAAATAGATCGACTTAAAGTTTAGGGACCAATAAGAAAAACGTGACAAAGTTTAGGGACTAATGTCGTAATATGACGTCGAAAATAACATCTCATATTGAAAACTTGGGAATAAAAGGCTTAGTAAATAAGTTTAGTGATTACTCCTCCTATTGTCAATTGGTTTTAGGATGGAACCTGGGCTTATGTATTAGGTCCATACGCGCATTTGCGTACATACGTACCCGCACTCCCCCGCATAGGGCCACGACTAGACCTGATCAAATCCGGATCCGGGCGGGAATCGGGTTGGGCTTTGAACAAAAATCATGCCTGGATGGGCGGGCCGGATTCGGGCAAGCCAAATAAACGGGCTTGGGAGGCTTTCCGGATCCGCCCGGACATCCAGACCCGAGTAGCTCGCGGGTCCCATTTAGCCCGCAAGACAAGACAAATCTGTCATAAAACGAAACATAGCAAATATAATTTAACGCACAATACCCATAAAAAGCGTCTTTTTATTACAAACGGTAAACATAGTTATTGTTACAAACTTGTCATAACAAATTTCCCACAAAATAACACAACATTACACAATTAAGCAAAATTCAAAAGAAAATGGAGTTGATTGTCTCTTTTTGTTGCCTCCATAGTGCATACATCACACAATCATACCTTAGTTGAATCTTCTTTGTCCTCAAACTCGTCGTAACCAACATTGTCAATTTTAAGTGTCTTGTGGGTATAAATATTAGGTTGCTTAGGGTATAAATAAATATTTATTTTATATAATAATTTTATGAATTTTATTACATGTAAAAAATTATTTATTTTTAAAAATTAATTCGGGCTTTCAGACGAGCTATCCGGACTAAATGGGATATTATCAGTAACCGTATTCTGCCCATATAAACGGGCGGGCCGGGCTATCCGGACAAAATGTGCTAAATCAATTGACAGTAGGGACCTAAATAGATCGACTTAAACTTTAGGGACCAATAAGAAAGACGTGACAAAATTTAGGGACTAATGTCATAAAATGATGTCAGAAATAACATCTCAGATTGAAAACTTGGGAATAAAAGGCCTAGTAAATAAGTTTAGTGATTAATCCTCCTATTGTCAATTGGTTTTAGGATGGAACCTGAGCTTATGTACTAGGTCCATATGCGCATTTACGTACATACGTACCCGCACTCCCCTGACATATGATATAGATAGATAGGTGTTGCATTTCAGCTTATTTCAATCTCATGATCAAACTCTAAAATCTGGGTTGCTACATTGTGGTTGCAGATTCTCCTTGGCATGGTGGGCCTACACATTTCCGATGACAGGAGCCGCCATCGCGACAATCAGGTACTCGAACGAGGTGACGAACTGGGTGACGCTGTCACTGGCTGTCGTCCTATGCACCGCCTCAACAATGACTGTGACGGCTCTCTTGGTGACCACCATCATCCACGCCTTTGTGTTGCGCGGCCTCTTCCCTAACGACATAGCCATAGCCATAAGCGACAGGCCTCTTATGCAGCGCAGGAAGTGGTTCCACTTGGGTTCCACTAACAACAATGGGAGTTCTGATATGAGTGATGTGGAGAATTACTTGAAGTTTGTCACAAGCTCAGATGGCAAGAGTACTGGTGCAAATTAAAAGAAAGTTGTGACACCAAGAAAGTGGAGGACTGTGTCTAGTAATAGGGGCCTCAGGAGACCAATTATGGAGAGTTTTTAGTGTGTTGTTGTGAATCCATACGAGTCAATCCAATCTTGATTGTTGATTGATGTGTAATGAAGAATAAAGAGGGGAGTAGAGTTTGGATGCAATGAAGGGGGCACAAATGTGTACATTTTGGTTGTTCCCAGAGCTTCAAAGTATTTCCAAGCATTTTGTAAGGAGTGGTGAAAGTTGAATAGTTGGTTATTAATGGTACTAACTAGTAATAAATATTAAAATGTATTATCTTGTATTAAATTGACGATTTAATGTAATTTAGTATAAGATAATGTATTTTCTCAAAAAATCCAAACGGACTCTAAGGGCATTCACAAGAAAGAGATTATGAGTTTCTTAAATATTTTAAAATAAAAAAAATTAATAAAATGTCATAAAAATGGAAGAGAAACTCACATTGGATTGAGTGTAGTTTATTGAATAAAAAACTCATTTTTCTAATAAAGTGAGAGTGTCTATTAGTTTTTATATTTTATTTATTTCTTTCCTATTATATGTATCTTATTTTATTCATTTTTATTGATTTTTTCATTGTATGAAATATTAAAGTAGGGTTTTCTATACTTATGTGAAAGAGAAAAAAGTCTCAAAAATAACTAAAAAATTTTGAGAAAGTTTTTCTATTGTGAATGGCCTAAGAATTTATGTTATTGTTGATAATCCACTATTGTCTTAATTCTTAATGATTATTCTTTTTTTTGTTCTTTCTTTTATATAAGAAAAAACATTCGATTTATAGATAGGCCTAAAACACCAAGATACAGATTAAATTTGGTAATCAGATAAGTCAATATGAAAAAACATACAATGACATCGTTTCTAGACTAAAGAATATACGAACTAACATAAATGAAATACTAATTAAATCTTAAGACTGGAGTGAGTAAAACAACAACTAAGATAGCCACACTTTTTGTTTTAATTCTTCTTGAAAACACCTCCAATATTTTTGTTCTTCTTTCATACATTTTTGAAGTCACCTTAAGTGGACAAGTAAACACCTCCAAATTTTTCTTATTAAAAACTTTTTATTAGAACAATTTATATAAAAAAAACTACAGTTTTAACACACAAAATTTACTCTAACAAAAAGGTAGAAATTAGAAATAAAAAAGAAGAAGAAAATACTACTGAATACCTTACATTGTTTAATTTGTGATTTTGCTTAATTTTAAAGCTACTTAAAAAATAAAAGATATCAGTAGATATTCCTTTTCGATCCCATCTACAAATCTTAAACGGAGCTCAACTTTCGTCCTTAGCCACTTCGCGGAGCAACCGTAGCTCCGCCACCTTCGCCGCCGCATCCTCCTATCACTTCCACCGCCGGCGCCTCATCCCTTCAATCCTACAGTTCCAATCCTGGCTAAGCTGCTGTTTCATTAACTGTCATTGTCGTCTGGAGTTCGCAGTTTCCAATTGCGGTTTTCGCTTTCCTATTTGGCGATGACTTTCTTAGATTTCGCTTCTTCTATCGATTGGCAACAGGAGTCGTTTCCTGAGTATTGGGACTTCGTCGTTATTCCGCTTTTCGCTGCCTTTTTCCCTTCTGTCCGTTTCTTCTTGGATAGATTCGTTTTCGAGGTATTCTCTCTCTTCTTATGTTTACTGGTCGGCTTTGGAATTTCTTGAAAGTTCAGATTGCCTTAGGATTATCATGATTGATCGATTGCTTGGAATGACCTCGGGTGATCTTACCGATGTGTTAAGTACAATTTGACTTTGGAATCTGTTGCTTACGAGCACCAATCTTGAAACTATAAATCATGTATTTCAGACTAACTCAACGTCCTATTCTTCCCATTCTGTTGCAAAATGAAACGAATTTAATAACTTGAGTGGTCCATATTTATGCTGGCTCTCTGATGTTGTGTGGCAAATGATGTATTCAAGAGTTGTACAATGATTTCGTGGCCCTGGAATATTGAGTTAGTTGTGTTATTATTACATACTATTACTTCTGCTCTATTCTTGTTGATACTGTGACAACTGACAAGTTGTAGTTCCAGGATTATTTTAATTTTTTGGATGTTGAAAAAGGCCACCTATTGTTCATATCTGCAGTAGTTTTAATCTCCTATTGGCTAATACAGTTTTAGTGTTATGCAGCAAGATTTTCCTTTTAAATGTTCCTGTATCAGTTGTAGATGATGCAAACCTGCTACATTACTGTAGAGAACATTATCCAAGTGATATTATCCTCTTTGTGCATCCTTTTGCTTCTCTTGCTTGCTTGAATAATATATAACTTTCTATATTTGTGCCAGAAAATTGGAAGGAGGTTGATATTTGGCAAGAAGAAAGATGTTGATTCGGATGAGGATAGAAAGAAGCTAAGAAAGTTCAAGGAATCAGCTTGGAAGTGTGTTTATTTTCTGTCTGCAGAAATTCTGGCTCTTTCAGTGACTTATAACGAGCCATGGTTCACTAATACGAAAAACTTCTGGGTTGGGCCTGGGGATCAGGTCTGGCCTGACCAAAAAATGAAGTATGTCATAACTTTTCCTTAGGTAACTAGTAATGGCTTTACACTAAGAGTCATTTGCTTATACTCATGCAACTGTTGCCTTTGTGAAGTCAGGTTGAAGTTGAAAGGAATGTATATGTATGCTGCTGGATTCTATACGTACTCAATATTTGCTCTGGTTTTCTGGGAAACAAGGCGTTCTGACTTTGGCGTTTCAATGGGGCATCATGTTGCAACCTTCATTCTCATTCTGCTCTCCTATATCGCTAGGTATTTTCAGCCATCATTGTTTAGTATGAGATTTTGGATATACTACTGACCATATATTCCAATCAGTGTTACTGTAATTTATCCTTTGTTTCTATTTTTTCCATAAAGATTGTTATTTTTTTCTGTGACATGATTTGGAGCTTCATTTGCATATTACACACCTGCGGTTCATTAGAAAATTAAACGTTGAATGCTTAAACACTTCCAATGCCCACCAAAAACCATTCTATATCAGCTAAAATAGCAGCCTATTTTTCGAAAGATTTGACCCTTCTTATCTGCTTCCAGCAAGGTGATTCTTGAAGTAAAACACTAAAACTCGCAAGTTTTTCCTAACACTGATCTACTTTGAGTCTAACATGTGGTTCAGTTGCTTGTGGTGGTTCAGTCTAACAAGTTTTTCGTGTGCAGATTTTCTCGTGGTGGTTCAATTGTATTAGCCCTTCATGATGCCAGTGATGTGTTCCTTGAGATTGGGAAGATGTCCAAATATAGTGGTGCTGAAAAGCTCGCTAGCTTTGCTTTTATTCTCTTTGTTCTATCTTGGATCCTACTTCGTCTTACCTACTACCCATTTTGGATTCTTTGGAGTACTAGGTGAGCAAACTCTTGGAAATTTGACATTTTATGTTCGATTTTTTATGGCGCTGATCCTTCTCCTTTCTCAATTTAAAATCTTGCTTTATCTTTGTTTCTTTTGAATTTGAGAGCATAGGTTTATGTAAAATAATGAATATTAAAGATGATGAATTTTCTTTTGAAGCTTAAAGTTAGATAAAATACGCCATTTGTGCTGTTTTGTTGGGTTAGAAAGTCAGGTTTGTGCCCAAATATTACAGTATTTTTTTTTTTTTCCACAGATAAGAATTGGATAAACTACATGGATAATATAGATCTTAGCATGGTAAATCCTTTCATATTAGAAATCTTCTGTTTCTTAGTAGTATCTAGCTAATGATGAAAGTATTATTGCAATTGAGACTAACTTGAAGAAACTTCATCTGTTAGTTAGGTAGCTTCAGATATGGTCGGTAGGTCATTCATCTTAATCTGAATTTATTAATAATCTAAATCAATTAAAGCTTCTTGTTATAGGTTTCCATTGTATCTAAAATGGGCATCTAACTTAACGCTATGCATGTAAATTTACGCTTATAGCATTTGTAAGTTTATTGTTTATACATCTAATAAAGCTTCTCTGTTTTGTCCTCCCATGTCATTCCTGCAAGTGGGACATCTGAGTTTTGTGTGTGTTGATATGAGATTTCAGATCTTCGGTTCTAGGAACTCTCGCTATTTATGTAACAGACTTCAACTATGAACTGCGCCTTTTGTTATCTTCATGTAGACTAGTATAGTGTTTTGATATCAATACTTTGTTTTGCATGTTTGTATGAGAATTCAGTCTCGTTTTGGTTTGCCCTCTCAGTCTGTGTCCTCACATTGCAGCTATGAGGTTGTGTTGACATTGGACATGGAAAAGCACCCTGTGATTGGGCCTGTATACTACTATATTTTCAACACTCTCTTGTACTGCCTGCTTGTTCTGCACATATACTGGTGGATCCTGATGTACCGTATGCTTGTGAAGCAAGTCAAAGCCAGGGGCCAAGTCAGTGAAGATGTTCGATCCGGTTAGTAGCTATAATAAAATTTCTTGCACATTATACTGTGTCTCTGTTACATTTATCCCCTGGCATATCAGTGACTGTTCCACCATGATCGATCTCGTGAACCCTGTGAAATACTCTGTTCACGTTCTTGTTTCTGAGTGTCCTAATTCAGGATACAGTTTCCCTTATTAAAAGTTTTTCTCCAAGCCCGAAAATTGCTGTTTTGGGGAAATAGATTCTATTGTGCTGTAACTCTTAAGATCAAAATCCAAGGCCACTAGATAATAACTACTGAATGCAACAAGCTATAATACTACTGTGTATTTATATTATAATCTTTGAATAGGTGATGTTTTTTTAAAAAAAATTACCTCTACACCAGACGAAAGAAAAGAGAGGAAAATACTGTTAACGATGAACGTTTTATTGTTTTTTTCCTGTATGAACAATGGACAAGTTTTCATAGGAAATAAATTAAGAGAAAACCCACCTAAACGACATTGAAGGTCATAAACCTGATTGCTATATTTGAATTTTACAGATTCAGAAGATGAACATGAAGACTAATCTTGAAGGGACCAATAATGTCCATTCCTTGCACAGGTACTACCGAAATTGCAAATTTCTTGTCTATTGGTTGTATTCTTGTGCATTATTTGTGTTGTTTTGCTTATCAATCACCCTCTAGAAAGGCTCATTTAATATACATGATAATAGTATGCGCTTTGCATTATGAGAATCTAATGGGCATAGGAAAGTGAAATTTTGGATGTGAGTTTTTGCATTTACTTTTATTTCGCAGCTATATGCTATATACCCTGACCAAATTTAGGGCTGCTAGCAAAAATGTCAAAATTTGGTGTCAATGTTTGAGGCAATTTCCTGAAGAAATAATTATAAGTTATAACTGTTGACAGTTTGTGAATTTTACCTGTATGATGGAGATGAAAGTTGTTCCCCATGATTTGACAGGGTTGTTTTGGCTGCTGCTCATCAAATCCGTTAATCCATAGTGGATGTCATCATTCAAGTACTTCAAAATGTATGACTCAAGATCCTCGTTTCACTTAACAAGTCAGCTGTAACTACTTTTAGCCGATAATCCTTTCCTTAGCATTCACACACTTGTATTGTATTTGTATGGCGTTTTTCATTCACAAATCATTCGTAATATTTGTTGTTAGAGGACTTTGTGTAACATCTACATTATAATACTTTCCAACAATTTCATGACCCGCTGACAATTTTAGATGTATTATTAGAGATTTTATCATGTCACTGACAACCCTAATACTTTTTTTGTGTGTTGAACACATTAGGAAAAAGAAACCATATAACGGACTTGACTATAATCTTTACTGTTTTCATTGACCAAGTTTACGTGCAACCTCAATTAACTCAAGAGTCAAGAGGCTTTGAATCCTCTGTTTTCCTATAAACAGAAAATATCCATTAATGCTTGTTTTAAAAAGAATGGGATCTCTATCCTTTCTGGGTTTCAACATCAAACAACACTGCGCTTTCAATTGCTTTCCTCACAGCATGGGGTCCCAGATTCATAAGCACCTGCCCATTACACAGTAAAGTCAGTGGCAGCAGTAAATGTATGCCATGCTCCCAAAAAAATGAAATGATCTCTCTAACAAAAATCCTACAAAAGCTGTTCATAACCGGATTTGAAGAAATCCGGTTATCCGAATTGAATATCTAGCACATCATTCGATCCAAGTTTAGAGTTTACACCCCAAATATCCGAATCTCCTGGTTACATATATGCAAAAGTTTCCTCCCTGAATTGAATATCTCAAAGCATGTATTTATTGCTGTAATGAAACAATGTTACATTGCTCTTTTCCTACTCATACCCAAATGATGAAGTTAATCAATGTTTAGTGTCACGGGATGTAGAGCGAGTTAAATAATATGAAAGGTTGTCCATTAATCAAATAAACCTTTTTTTACATCTTAAACGTCAGATCCATCATATGCAAAAATAGTTCCTCATTCTGAAAATGTTTATTAAGCTATTACCATTGCAGAGAGAAAGATAACGGCCAAATGAGAAGATTATAGAAGGGTTCCAAATGGAGGAGATAGGAATAAAACCTCATTTGCATCTTTAAAACAATCAGACCCTTCTCTTTGAGGCCAAAACACATGCCAACATCTGTAGTATCCAAGCAAGGCAAGGTAAGAAGATTATGTAAAAAAGAGAACACATTCATATCAAACAGAAATTTGAATCTAACAGCATAACTAGTGTGAATCCTGACCTTTCTTTTCCAAGTCGGCGAGCAAGTTCTTCAGCCAAAGCTTGGCCTGGCGCGTCCCCATCTGTTGCCAATATAATGCGAGAAGCCTACTTACAGAGCACATATTAAATGTTTAATAGAGAGAATTCAAAAAACCTGCCATCCTAGAATTACGAAATAAAGAAAGCTAAGCCTACACCGACCTTGTCCATGTAGCCTTTGCAATTCCAGACATATTGATATGCAGCATCCTGACATAGTTTGTAGCCACTCTCCAAATTTAGTACTAACAGACACTAAGGAAATATACAGGCCTACTCTAAGCAGAAGTGCATATAGTCATTTGACAACCAACAATTCAATGGAAAAGACCAAAAAAACTGACATGATATTCCAATTTGCTAATAATAAATTTCAAATATGTTGACCTCACACCTTTTCTGCAGAAGGTAGTTCTTTATGAGAAACCTTCTGTGGAGCACCACCAGGAACACTCACACAATTCTGAAATCCAGCTTCTTCTATGGAGAGTTTATCCAATTCACCTTCAACCTGAAACAATTTTCCATGTATCGGAAAAGAATAAGAAGATAAAAGGGAAACTGCCAAATTGAACATGTTAAACAGCCGTCATGAAGTTATGGTAATTACAATTATGATTTCGGATGCTCCCTGTATATCATCCACCCCATAAAATATCCTTTGAGTGCCTTTCTCCTGGGAATAATACAATTAATATGAGTTTAAAGAGAACAGAAATTCAAAACACCCTGGAGAGACACAAGACTTTGCAGTTATAATATGATCCTGTTTATTGCTGTTGTATTAAAATTTCCATAAGAGCATCATACTTAATCAGTTGGCATACATGTGTAGGTAGACTGGAACAATAAGCAAGGCTGATGGTAGAAAATAAATTACAATGAGCATAGAGAGCTAATATCTACTATCTAGTACCTGCCAGAATTTCTTATCCATTCTTCGATATTTGCAACCAACAAGCACCCCATTTTGTCTGTAACAAAATGCCATGGCGTTCTGCAAACACAGTTCAGTAAGATACAACAAGCACGAATGAGATAGAGATCTATTATCATGTCATTTTCCATATGCACACCCATTACTTTTTGCAATGAGTAAAAGCAACATGCCAACATGTCTCTCTTTCCAATGTCGTTTTACAGAAGTTTTAAAGTAGAAAGAAATTACTGCGCCATACTATCAGTACTGTACAGACCTGATCACCACGTACTTGCATAACTCCATTTCTTTGCAGCGTTTCCTTTGATATCATTCGCTCAGCAAAGTATGCAATAAGCTGAGAGAAAACCAGAGAGTAATCAGCGATGATAGAGTATACGTTTATGATTTATCAGATCATATACAAGGAGAGGTGTCAGATAGATACATAAACTACTAGTCCATTACAAATTAAAAGTTATGAAAATGCGCAATGAAAGATCTCCCTACTTATGTTATGGCACTAAAAATAAATTTCTGCTGATGCTCGGATTCATCTTTATGTCTCACAGAAGTTATCAAAATGCTTATTGAAATATTTTCCCCATGTATTCACTTGGGTTCATTAATAGTATAAATGTACCATGTATGTTCTGATGTGTATAAAACATGCTAGATAAAGGCATGCCTTTGACTGCTAAGCTTCAAGCATCGCACAAGCTTGTCAAACAATGAAGCTAGCATCCAAAAGTCAGGAAAACAATCAATAAAAAATCATGATGGGAATACAATTGTGACAACTAAAATGCCATATATAAGACAAAAGAAAGTAGCACATATTTTACTTACAGAATGTCGAATTGACATACCTTTTCGCCCAAAGGTTCTAGGCCCGGTCCTCCTACTTCCGATGAACGGAAATTACTTGCCCAATTAAGTTGAGGATTTGGTTGGCTATCTATGAAGGCCTGCAATGAAAGTTACTACCTGACACAGCATTAGCGATATCTTTAATTCCTAATTCACTTTTGGTTAGTTTTGACTTTTTTCTTTATTCAAATGTGTAGAAACTTTAGACAAGTCTATCTATATCTTCATTCTGGCCTTTAGAGAATATACATTCCATTGGTACACGTAGACATTCTTTCCAAGTTTGCTTTTATTAGTGTACTACCAAGAGCACATTTCATGTAATTTTTCAACTTCAAAATGGGAGATAGATTTTCTACATCCATGAATACCCTAATTTTAGTTTCCCATTTTTTTATACCTTGATTTCTTATTTTACAGTACTCCCTCGGTTTTGGAAGATTTTTCCTAGATGATTGTTCTCAATCAAATTTCAAAACACTTGAAATAATTTTCTTGTAAGTATATTTGCAACAAATGGCATTAAGGAGTCTTGATATACATTCTGAAAAATGTAAAATTGGAATTATTTGAGAAAAATATTGAGCAAAGATAAATTTTTGAGATAATCAAAGGTCACATATGGCATCTTTGAGTTACAAAAAGAAACAAAGCTACCTGTCCTGTCCATCCACAGTCAGCATGGAAGCATCTCCACATGGAAAAATCCCTACATGCAGAATGGAAATTAGGGTATAAAAAAAATAGTGAAGCAACACAAAAATTAGACAATATCAATTGTTCATGCTCACCTCATTTTACTGATATGGAAAGAAAGAGTCCTTTCCATCAACTTGCCACCATTACACTGGATAAAGTATATACACACTTGTAAAATAAGAAAATTTAAGCAGAGAAACAAGAATAAATAACAGTGCTCGAATGGTTGCTATATCTGAAAATGAAGCGGATATGAATTCAATGTTTCCTACCTTGATTCTCATATTTATAGATCAATTACTGGATATATATGCCCCATGTTTCCGACCTTTCTATCAACTTCTTACCATTACAGTGGTTAAAATGCACGCCACAAAACCATTATGCACTTCCAAATGTTGGTCATTATCAAAACTTGCTTTTATCAACGAATTAATAGTCGACAACAGTGCAAATGAACAAATCATTTTATCCGAAGGTGAGAAACAATCTACTGTAAAGAAGTTGGTAATAAGTAATCACCTTAGGACACATTAAATGATCGTAAAAACCAGGTCTAACGACTTCACATTTGATCCCCAAAGCCTCAACCTCAGCTTGTAACACCTTCAAATTATCCACATTCTTATCACTATCATCAGCATTCGCTGAATATCCTACATAATTGAAAGCCAATTTTCCATCAGAGCGCAAGCAAACCAAACCAAAAGAGAAAACCACAAAAAAAACTCCAAAACAACAAGAAAAATCCGGAACATACCTAGGGATTTATGGTCGCTACTGCAACAAGCAGAGTTTGGGGGAAGAGCAGTTCGAAGGTGCGACGAATTAGCGAAGATTGAGCAGAAATAGGGTTTGAAGGAGTGAATTGAAGAGAAAGAAGCCTTGGAAAAGCGAGCGAGGGAAAGGTGAAGGGGCATTTTGCTAATGGAGGGAACTCTGCCAACTGAGAGAATTGCACCAATTTACAGACTTGCAGAATCCTATTTAATTTTAAGAATAATTACACAAACGCTCCCGTAATTTGCGAATGTTCACAAAATTACTCGCCTTAAAGAAAATTATACAAGATCACCCAAACTTAATTCTGATTTCGTTAACATCCACAATCCTTGTAACATTTGAATGCTAAATTGGTGCTAATTTGACGGTTTTTAACGGTTATTGAAATGCTGAGTAGAGGTTTTACTGAAAATTGAACCCACGTTGTTACATTTAATTTATTTCTTTTTGGTGCATATTATATATAGTTCAAAAGGATTTCTTCTTGTTTTTATGAATCAAAGGGAATGTGCACTTCATGATAAGGCAAAACTACTAAAGCGGTTTAGTTTTTTTTACGGGATTATTAGGCGAAATTTCCTTAATTACAAACAAGTCAATTGTCATTTGGTACATTAGAGCAGATTTAATTGGTCAGTTAAAACTACTTTTTACATGTCTTAAAGTTTTTAAGCTTTCCTTTCTAAAGCCTCTTGATTCGCATACAATGATATGGAAACAATTGCAACATGGGATCAATGCTAGTCAGGTCATGTGTCCATTAAAAATACCATTTTTTTATATATATTATTGATTTTTTTTGTTGGTCTTAATTGTCTGATTCGATTGGCCAGAGTCGCTCTACGTTCAAACCGAAATACTGTTGACACAAAAAGTAATAGACCCCTCCCAACAACAGTGTCTTCATACTCGTCTCTCAACTATTGATTTTTGGTGCATCTGGACGTTCGAATCAAGTGTTGATTGGTTATTTATGTTCGCTGACTTTGGGTGTAAGAGCAGGGGCAGATCTAGGGGGGCTTGAAGGAGCGACAGCCCCCGCTTCTCCCGACGAACCCCTTAAAATATATTAAATATTTGTTTTTAGCCCCCCTTTGAATTTTCAATTTACATTATATATACATAGAATGGTAAGTAAATCACAATAAAAATACATTGGCTTAGTGGTTTCTGTCTTGGTACTTGCGTAAGAAAAGTAATAGGTCATGGGTTCAAATCTTCAATCCCTCCTAACTCTTTTTTTTTCTTATTTTTGTTAAAAAATTGTGTCTTAATAGCCTTATTAAAATCTTTAAGCTTATTAAACATGTTTATTTCTCTTTTGTTTTTTCTTACATGTTTTTTTTATTAAAAAATAAAATAAAAAATCTTACATTAATAATAATAATAAAAAATACAAAAAGATAGAATATGTATTATATGAATTAGTCAAATTTTAAGAGGTGAATGTCGTACTTTTTGTAGTTTTAAGATATTAATATAAATGTCGATTCATTAAGCGCGAAAAAAAATCTCGAAGGAAAATCGCCCCTTTTGATAAATTTTTGAATCCGCCTCTATGTAAGAGGAATGTACTGTAACATATAAGCGGTTGTCGATCGATGCAATTTTCGCTTTTATTTGTTCTCTTTTAATTTATTCAAGAAAGGGGAATTAAATGATGAATGAGATGAATAAAGAAAAATTAAATTAAAGGCACAACAGGTTCTGATGTGAGATCATGAAAGAGATTTGACTTTTTTAGTATACAGCTTCGAGAGATCAGAAACTGACAAATGCCGAAAGGACAAATGTCGAAAGAGATTTGACTTTGATCATATGATATGGGAGCTAATGAGTAATGATGCATTTTACCTTGAACTTGGTTTTATATTTTTGACGCTATTTATATCTATATGTTAATTACTTCTATAAAAATAAAAATAAATATGATAAATCACTCTTAAAACTTGTGAGTACTTGTAATTATTTGTGATAAAGATTTTTAGTACGTAAAATTGCGGTACAAATTGTCTTCTCCCTTTATATTATCTATTTCATATTTCACTATTTTTTTATTGTTAAGTTTGATTATTTAATTTTTATATAATCCAATGCCGAAAGGCACTACTGACTTTTGTTTGGTAATAGAAGGCACTACTGACTATAATTAACAAAACCATTCAAAATTACACAAACCACTTGTTAGGACAAATCCCAACTCTAGCACTATTGCACTAACCTTCCAAGGATCAGATCTAGCAAGCTCATGAGCTAATCTTTTTAATTGGTTAGTTTTTTTTTTATTTCATTGATCATATAATTGTACGGTAAATCATATGCTTTCTTGAAGATTACTAGGGTTCTTATTGGGCCATTAGTTTGACTTGGCCCATCAATCACGGCCCGATTTTTAATTCTCAAGAAAGTCCATTTTCACTTGCAAAGTTAGAGTTGCATCGGCAAAGGCAGCAATCTGTATAATTACAATTTCAAGTACTTTCCAAATACCTTTGAAGATTCCGTTTCGCCTATGTAACGAGTCCTTTATGAAACATTCTAAAAAGTTCTTGGGCTAATAGGCTAGGATCCGTGTACACACAAGGTTTAGTATCTTAACTAGTATAATGCCCGTGCCATGCACGGGTTATGGTTATAAATTTTCTAAAATAATTTTTATTAGGTAAATTTAACTCTAATAATTTTTATTAGAGTTAAATATTATAAATTATCTTCTTTTTACCAAAAATTAGGAGATATACGAAATTAACAAAAGTATTATTATTATTAGTAGTAGTAGTAGATATTATCTTCTTAATTAATATATAATAATTATTATTATTAAAGATAGATATAGATTATCTTTTTTTACCAAAAAAGAAGATATACGATATTATCGAAATTATTATTATTAGATATTATCTTCTTAATTAATATATAGTAATTATTATTATTAGAGATAGATATAGATTATCTTCTTTTTACCAAAAAAGAAGATATACGATATTATCGAAATTATTATTATTAGATATTATCTTTTTATTTAATATATAATAATTAAGGATTTATTATTATAATAGGCTTTTGGTAGGCTTGATGAGGTGGCGGATGAGGTGACATAGTTCAAAGGCCGACACATAGGCGAATTGAACGTAGTGATGACATATATGCAAAAGCCTTAAGTACGTATGCGGATCAAACTTTCTGTAAAGTGTAAATCATTCAAGGTTAATATTTACCAATTATAAGTATAATTCTTACGTAGATATTGTACATTGGAAATATCTCAACCATAGAATTTGATACGTTAGTTACGGCTAAGATAATGAATATTAAGATAAAAGACATGTTTTGAAGTTGTAAAATTTGGATATTAACCTAGAAAATTATCTTAGGTACTATTTAAATTTGATATTATGGGGAATTAATATATCACAATCAATCTATTTAATTTAAAGCACATAAATTATGATTTGTTTTAAATTAATAACAAAATGAACAAATATATTAAGAGTTTAACTTTTTAAAAAGAGATAGATATATAATGAAATTAGATCATTATATTCTTACGTAGATATTGTACATAAGATATATCTCAACCATAGAATATGATAAGCTAGTTATGGCTAAAGTTTTTATATATTAAAAGTATGAGGAAAGTTATACAAAAATACCAATATATATGGAATTAGTTATTAAATCATAAATAATATTTATTTGGAAATTTCGGATTTATTATTTTTAATCTGAAATTATAAGATAAAGTTTTATATTGTCAAAACTAAATTAGTTTTAAATATTTATGGTAAAAATTCAAATAATAAGATAAAGTTTCTATAAAGAAATAGAAAGAAATAAACAATAAGATAAGAAATGATATAATTATTATTTATCTTTAAATAATTTTGGTAAATATAGATTATTCACAAATATATTGTGTTTATATCTTATACTTACAGATATATTAAAATTATGAGGAAACTTATACAAAAATACCAATTTTTTTTGGATTTATTAGTTTTTAATCACAAATTAGTTTTTATTTAAAAAAAATCGGATTTAGTATTTTTGATCCGAAATAATAAGATAAAGTTTTATTTTGTCAAAATTAAATTAGTTTCAAATAGTTATGGTAAAAATTCAAATAATAAGACAAAGTTTTTGTAAAGAAAAGGAAATAAACAATAAGATAAGAAATTATATAATTATTATTTAATTTTAAAAAGTTATGGTAAATATAGATTGTCCACAAATATATTCTATTCATATCTTATAATTAAAGATATATTAAAAGTATGAGGAAAGTTATACAAAACTACCAAAATATTGAATTTATTATTTTTTATAATACAAATAATTTTTATTAAAAAAATTCGAATTAATTTTTTTAAAACCAAAATAATAAGATAAGGTTTTATATTGTCAAAATTAAATTAGTTTTAAATGGTTGTGGTAAAATTTCAAATAAATAAGATAAAGTTTTTATAACGAAATAGGAACAAAGAAACAATAAGATAAGAAAGTATAATATGATAATTTAGTTTTAAATAGTTATGGTAAATATAGATTGTTCACAAAGATATTGTGTTTATATCTTATACTTAGAGAGTTAGAGATATATTAAAAGTATGAGGAAAGTTCTACAAAATACCAATTTTTTTGGATTTATTAGTTTTTAAATTACAAATAATTTATATTATAAAAAAATCGAATTTATATTTTTCAAACTAAAAAATAAGATAAAGTTTTTGTATTGTCGATTTTATTTAGTTTTAAATAGTTATGGTAAAAATTCAGAAATAAGATAAGAAATGATATAATTATTATTTAGTTTTAAATAGTTATGGAAATAAACAATAAGATAAGATAAATAGTTATGATAAAAATTCAAAAATTAGATAAGAAAGGATATTATTATCATTTAGTTTTAAATAGTTATGAAAATAAACAATAAGAAAAGATAGGTGATGACATGGCAAATGAGGTGACAGATGAGGTAGCATATCTAAAAGGCCGACACGTAGGCGAATTGAACGTGGTAATGACAAATAGGCGAATTAAACGTGAGACCGACACGTAGGATTTAAGCTTCTGTTTTAGTATATATATAGATATAGATATAGATGGGGTTTTATCTTAAAATTAATTTACAATAAGAGGAGTAAAATGAGATAATATTTATTACCGTGTAAAATGAGAATGATACACTTACATGTAAAAATTTACGTACATACAGACAAAAACTTTTGCAGTTTAAAAACACATACATATGTAGATAAAATTTTATCAAATTAGACTGTGCATAAGTTTTTGTTTGCATATGTATACGTTTTTATACATGTGAGCGTGGATTTGTACACATTAGAAAAATGTATAATTTTTTTGGTTATGCGAATGAGTTTTAAAAGTGCATAAGTTTTTGCATATACATACATCCTTCTCATTTTATACGATAATAATCATTCTCACCCGATTAATATCCTATACTGATTTTATTATTCTCAACTTTTCAATATGAGATGAGTTTTTATATCCCAACAAACTTACTTTTGTATATATCATGCATTGCATATATATAACAAAACATAAGGGAGCATACTTATACATGATTCAACTTAACTTAAAACCACCAAATTAATTAAGGGCGTACTCCAAATAGTGTACGTTGTCTAAGTAGCTAGCTAGTGTACAGATGGATCACCTTGTATACGCACATGTTTGTAGCTCGACGTCATCAATAGGGAGGGAGTCAGCGGGGAAATCACACTCCCTGAGGCCCTCCTCGATCCCTTGATCCGACAACTGATCGCACGGCTTAGGCGACACTCCGCTGGATATCCCTTGGATGTCGGTGCAGGTCCACTGGACCTTCTTGGCCTTTGCAGCCATGGTTATGGTGACGTTGGATATGCATATCTCCTTGAACGGATCCCCTGCTATTCCCTCTAGCCGAGCTGCCATCTTCACGTCATCCGCCACCATATCCCTAATCACAATCAAACCATTAATATATGAGCTGAGGCTCAATAACAACGAATTAGACCAACCAAATTAAGGGCGTGTTTGATATTAATGTGAATTTTCAAATAATAAATTGTGAAGAGCCTTTCTATATATTGGGTAAACTACAAAAAGAGAAAGAGAAAGAGAAAGGTTCACATGAAAATGAGAGTTTAGGTACAAATATACAAATGTTGGTTTGTATATGTATGACTTTGATATTTGGGAATTCATGCCCATACAAATATTTTAAAACTTTGTACAAGTTAATGCATGTATTTTTTACTATAAGTGTATGACTATGTGTGAGTGAAAATTATACTATAAAAGAGTGTATAAATTTTAACATGTATGTATACATTCACACGTTCATACCTAAGTGTTCATTCTCATTTAATTTGTCCTCACTCAACTATAAAACTACCTTACACGTTTTATTTCACCATCACAAAGTCCCTCATTATAAATATTGTTGAAACATAAAATACATCACACATTGAAATTGAGTGGATATTAATGTCTAATATAAGTTTAGTGATTAATCCTCCTATCACCGATTGATCCTAGCTACAGTAGAATCCACCCAGATATATGTACTCGCTTTATCTACTCATGTGCGCACTGTACCACGCTCTCATTGTATCAACCCACAAACTTTAACAAATATAACTGCATTTAATCATCCAATATCATTTTTTCGCTATAGTTCAACGTACACATCAAGAAAACAAATTTCTAAATACCCTCAATTGACACATAATTATATATTTTTGTTTGGTAAATCAGTGATTTTTTGAATAATGTCCTTATAAGAACTTTATAAAGCTTATTAGGGTCTTTTACCCAAACAAAACCTTATAAGAGAGTCTTGTAAGGACACTATTATTTAATAACGAACCAAATAACCTCAAAAAACAAACTTATAAGATGTAATTGAGTTAAGAATATATGAGAACAAATCCTCTATCCGTTTATGCTCCTTTTAGGTTAAATTTATTTATTTTATATTATAAATTCTAAACCATAAAATATAAACCCATATCCTAAACTATAAATCCTACCCTAATTTAAGATATGAAATATGGTGGAAAAATCATGTTGGGCCACAAGCCTACAACCACCGAGCCCAACAAATAAGCTTAAAGGGGTTCCATACTAAAATCAATTGGTAATTGGAGGAATAACCTATGTACTTATATGTTAGGCTTGGAATCTCCACATTTTTTTTTGAATCGTGGGAACCCACCGAGGTGGTAAACCCCCAGTCTCATGGCCCAACCGGCAAAGATCACGAACCAGGTAAACCGGTTTACGCTGACCGGCTCGACCCAGTGATAAGAGACATGGTAAGACTTGGAAAATTCACCCAAGTAAAGGGGGGAGAGGCATGAATCGAACCCGGGACCTTCCCACACCCCATGCCTCTTACCACTAGGCCACCCCCTGAGTTGCGGAATCTCCACATAGGATTCAAATGTGACTCCAAAAAAGTAAATAAGTAAAACATAGAAGGAAGGGTGCACAAAGAGGGATCATGAAATTTGAAGTGAGAATATATATAGTACCTGTAGTTGATGTTCTGAATTGTAGGAAGAGCGTTGGGATCGTACTTATCATCAGGATGAGAGCCATAATTGCCGGTCATCCAGAACGCCCACTTCATTGTGTGCATGGTGAAGCCTCTGACGTAGATATCCTTGACGTAGCCGCCCCTGCCGACGGCGGTCTTGATCCTGACCCCCGACTCGGAGTTGACCGCCAAGATGTCCTCTGCGCGCACGTCCTCGATCCCCCCCGACATCTCGCTGCCCAGGGCGATGACGGCGCTGGTGGGGGAGATGCACGTCAGCCGCCGCACCACCAGCTGCTTCGTCGGCATCCCGTACGAGATCCCGTACTCGTCCCACCCGCTCTTCACCGCCACGCAGTCGTCCCCTGACACTATGTAGCAGTCCTCTATCCTTGTGTTTGTGCATGAATCTGATATATCATATCCCAAAGTAAATATATATATGTAAATTAAGGTTCTCATAACAACTAATTTTAGGGTGAGAAGTGAGAAATAACATGGATCATTGGAGGAGGGGATGAATGACTGAGATTAAAAGATGTAAATTTTAAGTGAAAAACGTGGTGGCAAAATCTGTAATTTCGGCGATTTTTTTTTTTGAACATGACCGTCCAGATTATGAACATGACTTTTCGTTGACATGAACATGTTATCTGTGAACATGACCGCCAAGATAATGAACATTTGGTATCACTTTATGAACGCAAAGTTTCGCATTTCGCACGATAAGGACATTTCGCACCGGAACCTCCCTCTATGTATGTAATCTATATATTTCCTTAAGATCGACCCTTTGTGACATTTCAATGTAATAATTCGGTTTATTGTAGCATTTCAATGTGCTAAAGTACAACATCAAATTCTTTACTTCCTAATTTTGCATCATTCTATGATCCCTTTAGATTTAATTACTTGCTTATTTTATATTTTAAACTTTAAATTAGAAATCAAAGATTTAGAATTTATAGTTTAAGGCATATATAGGATTTAGGATTTCGAGTATAGGGTTTATATTTTAGGATTTATATTTTAGAATTTAGGGTATAAAATAAACAAATTTAACATAGAGGGAGCATAAAAGGGTGTAGAGGATTTGACCTCCTAAAGTACGTGGTTATGAGAACGGTGATCGGCGTGAAAACGACCTTTTTATATGCACACATAGATCAAAAGCGTGAACATACAGTGGTAGGAAGTGTAAACATACATTTTGATGTAATAAATCGGTTTATTGTAGCATTTCAATGTATAAAAGTACTTTGTTTATATATTGGGTGAGGATCAAGTGAGAACTGCCGCTCATGTGCGGACGTGAAAACGACCTTTTTATATGCACATAGAAGTAGAAAGTGTATGCATACATAGTGCATACAGTATACGCAGTTACTAAGAAAACATATGCACACAATCACATCACTTAGAAGCATATGAATATGTACTATAATAACGCATATGAACATCTACTACAAAAGCATATGCACACATATTACAAAGTATATGAACACACATTTTTAAGAAACATATGTGCAGAGTAGGGGCGGATGCAAGATTTTAGTCCAGTGGGGGCTAAAATCCTAAAGAGAAAAAATATATCGTTTATCTTAAATAAAGGCTTAATTTCAGAGTTTATCATCTATTTAAGTCTAATATCTACCTTACAAAGACAAATTTAATTTCAAACAACAAACACTATATTCGAATCTCAAATGAAATTTTATTTAAAATTGATAAAAAAAATTACACAAGTCTAAAACAAATTTCATCATTACTTACTACTTTTACTGTGTAATTTCAACAAATTTGTATAAAAATTGAATTTAAAATTACAAATCTATAAACCCTAAATTTAAAAAAAATTAACAAATAAGACTAGATATAAAGAAAGTATTACATTTTTATTGAATAATTTGTGTGCAAATTTGAATAAGTTGTGTTTCATTTATATTTTTTAGGATTATGCATAACAAATTCTATATAAAAATTATATTAAAAAATTAGAAAAATATATATTATTTTGAAAACTTTTAAAGAATTTTTTAAAAAAAAATTATAAAAATGTTTTAAAAAATCAATTTTTTTTTCTTCAAAATTCCAGTACAACCCCCACTAGACCCCACCTGTGTCCGCCGTTGGTACATAGAATAAGAAGCGTATAGATATGTTCATACACTTTTTACTAATATGTGCTCATATGAACACGACGTTCCGCATGGGATTTTTCCCTTGTATATTTTGCTATGAAAAGTGTAACATACTATAACCCGGCCAAATGGACGAATTGGCTAAAATCGGTACATTGATCTACTACAGTACTTTAAATACGTAATATATAAATTTCAGGAAATTTTGATATGTTTGCTATGTTATTTACAGGGTTTTCAATTATTTAAAGTTAGGATTTTCAATTTTGTGTCCGTTATCATGTAAGTTGCAGTGTTACACAAGAGATTAGGAAAATGTGGTTTACCAGGGTTGATGCCGTCTGTGTTTGGAGAGTTGACGGGCGCGATGATGGTAATGTGCTGAATAAGAATGTTGCTGCACACACACAAAGATCAATTTCAATTTCAATTTCAATAGGATTAGCTACCGTGCAATTTTTGTCATGTAAGATACTAAATTAATTACCTGCTGTAAACAGGGTGAACGTTCCAAGAAGGAGAGTTAACAAGAGTAAGATTGGAGATCTGAATTGTGTCTGAGTGCATGAGCTCAATCAAGTAAGGCCTAGTGTACTTGAGCTTCCCCTTGTGGAACTTCTGCCACCACATCTCGCCTTGCCCGTCTATGGTTCCGTTGTCCCCTGCTCAAAAATTGGTGTGTAAAAACCAGTTTTGTCCATTTAGGGTCCGTTTGGATTCTCAAAAAGATAATCCAAACAAACCCTTAGTTTTAAAGGATGTAGTTTGTGTGGTGTACCAGTGATGACGATGTCCGTGAGGTTGGTTCCGAAGATCAAGCTGATGAACCTTCCTCCCGGAGTATCCCTTCCCCTGCCGTAGGATGGTAAGGGGTCGATCACCGGATATTCGTCTATGTCCTGATCATATTCATGTACAAATAATATAAGATAATGCAATTTAATGTATTATTTTTGGATATCCAAACACACCCTTAATCTAGTCTCGCTTGTTAAGAAAATAGAATAGATGAAACTTGTTTTTGCTACTTTGGGTTTTGGGCCTAATCACTCTAATTAAGGGCCCAAGGCAGACAGGCCCATGATAAGAATAATGAAGAATCCATTTTGTAAGAGTTATACAAGCACATGCTTGATGCTTGTTTTTAAACTTTTTTCATGCGTGTGGGACAACAATATGATGTGATAAGTTATAAGTAGAGCCCAAGAAGTTAAAAAATTGGTTGAATGTTACCATCAACCACACATTTTCTGCACTCACATGACCTAGGAAGACTAGGGAGTCCCCACAAAACCGAATATTTTCCTTTTAAAAGAAAATATTTATATTGGTATAACTAAACTTGTATTGTAATATTTTTTTATAAAAAAAGTTATTACATATTTTATATCTCCATTTGGCAATTAGGATACCTTAAGTAACTAGGATATAAGCCAATTGAACAAGAAAAAAAACAATTAAATTAATAAATATAGAAAAATAAAATAAAAAACTCTTTTTTAACACACACATACCTTGAGTAATTAGTTTTGAGTTTTATATTTTTTTCTCAAAAATAAAAAATATTTTAAAACTAAAATTGATACCTGAGAAGCCAAGAGAACAGCATCCTGATGAAGGAAGAGAGTGAAGTGAGAGGTGACATTAAAACTCCCCGTCAGCCACTTCCCCGGCGGCACAAACAGCATCGACCCGCCGTCGTACTCATACTGGCTGAGGTGGTTCACCGCCGCCTGGAACGCCTTGGTGTTCGAGGTGGCGCCGTCCCCCACCCCTCCGAAATCCTCTATCGACGCGGTGTGGGCCCGGCAGTTGATCGCCGCGTACTCAAAGTAGTCCGCCGCCGTTCTCCCGCCTGGCCCCAGCTGCCGCCGTCCCTCGGCCCCGTCGATGCTCACCGTTATAGCCACCGCCGCTAGGAGCCATAACAATGTGCCCTTCATCTTGTAAACTAATTAACCTGCAATTAAGTTAGGTTAAATTGAGATATAGTAGAAGTTTAAGGTAATGCAATTAATTACCTTGGAATGTGTTAAGAGGAGTCCAAGGGTTGGTTTTGTATGTGTAGTGTGTTGAGATCGAGATGGGTATATATACAGGGAAAAAGGTGTGGCAGAAGAGGACAATTCTTACAAATTATATGAAGCTTGGTCACGGAGCTTTATACTGTTTTAAAAAATAAATAATACAATGTGGGTGTTTTGGATGTATTTGTTAATTTATGATCCATAATGATACATTTGTATTCGGTTTATCAATATACGGAGTATATAATTAGAGTTTAATACTATATAAAAACCTAATATATGTGGACAACAATACTTGCATTTGATTGGTAGTATATTCCAAGCCTCTCGTGGTTTTTCCGGTGGATATATTAATTGCATGTAGCAACTTCATTTCGTTTGAAAAATCAAAAAAAATAATCCTATCTTTCACTAAAATATTAAAATAATAATAAATTTTAAATTAATCAAAAATAATTCTAATTATATATCCATGAATCATAAATTAAATAGATAAATTTTAGATTAAAATTTCAGTTAATCCAATGACAATATGACACCTAATACGACATCTAATACAAAGGTGAATCATTAATTATCACGTCCAACTACGAATATACATAATTGAATCAATAGGGTTTTAACCGAAAAATTAATCTGATTATTTTTTATTTATGGGTATATAGTTGAGATTATTTTCGTCTGCTAGTACAAAATGAGGTTATTTTTTGTGATATTTTCGGGTTTGGTATAATTGATTTAAAACTCCTACGTTTTATAAAGAAAAATGCATGAACATATGGCGTGCATACTAGAGCTGTCAAAATTTGACCCGACTCGCAAACTCGACTCAACTCGACCCGCGTTTTCTGGGTTGAGACCCGACCCGAAAAGTATTGGGTTAAAAGTGATCCGACCCGTTCGATCCGAAAATTTATGAGTTGGATCATTGACCCGTTGAGTCAATACAAATGTGTTTATATTGTATATATTAAATATTATGATATCTTTTATTATTAAAATATTATATAATAATAATTTTTTGATTTATTATTTTTTGTTTTAAATAAAATATTATTTTAATATTCATTTTATAAAATTTTGACAAGGCGCTCTCGACCCGTTAGATCGACCCGAACCCGTACCTGACCCGTAACGACCTGACCCACAATCGACCCGCAAATTTTGACCCGCAATCGACCTGACCCGTAATTGATCTGACCCGATACGCTTAAACCCGAACCCGACCCGTTTGACGTACACCTCTGCGTGCAGTTGTGGTAGACCCTATCAAATGAGCTGACTGTGTAAGTTTTTGGTAGTACAAAAATTATTTTAAGAGATGGACATTAACCAATTAGTGGACAATTTTTGGTGCCCATAGTTGGTCGAAGTGGGAAGCTAGCTTGGAAGGATATGGTATGGAGATGGGAATGTGAAGACGTACAGAAATAACAATAATGAATTCCCCACTTATAGATAAAGAATCACAAATTAAGCCCACCCCCACTACCTCAAATTTCCAATCACCCAACTTAGAAATCGGCTTTGATTATATTCTCTTTTATGTGTGTGTTGTGTTTTTTGGTTTTCCAGTGGGCTATGTTTCTCAATTTCCTAAGTCTTATAGTTTTTTTTCTTGACCATTACAATTTTTGCATGCTTACCACTTACCAGTTGAGCTGAAAAAAATTGATTAACTTTTTTATTCAATTTTGTTGAAATTGTAATTTCAAGATCAGATCGTAAGCGGCTTTTTGAATCGAATCGTAAAATCATAAGATTTACATCATAATTAAATATAGTAGAAATCAATCTAAAAAACGATAAACGTCTTATATTTAAAGTGAAAACAATAAAATATAATATATTATTGATCTTATGATATAAAAATATTATGTTTTCTACAACATATGCTTTATATTTTAACTATACATTTTCATTTCATAATGAAATAGTGTCATATAATAAACATGTTGTAGGATTATGAGAATCGTTTATAGAATCATCAGAATCCTATGCAGAAACGAAATCGCACACAATATTCTATTGATTTTGTATTGAAATATTAAGACTCTACTTTCAGTAGGATTCTACCTAAAATCGGAATCGTTATATCACTTTTTGGACCCTAATATCCCTAGAATCTTATAATCGAATCAAGGTTTTAACGATAATGCCTAGATCTGTCAATTTTTTACCCGACTCACAAACCCGACCCGACCCGCGTTTTCTGGGTCGAGACCCGACCCAAAAAGTATTGGGTCAAAAGTGACCCGACCTGTTCGACTCGAAAATTTCTGGGTTGGATCATTGACCCGTTGGGTCATTATAAATGTGTTTTTATTTTATATATTAAACATTATAATATATTTTGTTATTAAAATATTATATAATTTTTTTTTGATTTATTATTGTTTGTTTTAATTAAAATATTATTTTAATAATCATTTTATAAAACTTTGATATGGCGCTCTCGACCCGCTGGGTCGACCCGAACCCGTACCTGACCCACAATCGACCCGCAAATTTTAACCCGTAATCGACCCGACCCGATATGCTTAAACCCGACCCGTTTAACAGGTATAATAATGCCTCTTACCCATAAAAATATATTCCAAAATTATTAATAATAATATTGTCTCATAATGTATGCCATTACAAAGAGCAAAAGTTACATTATGTTATTAATAGCATATTTCGTAAGAGAAAATTGGAGAGTGAAAATGTAGGAGAGGTAGGGAAGAAGAGGTGGGGTGACTCATGACTGGGGTCCAACCGTCCAAGGCAATCACGGTGAAATTTGTCAGAGAGCACACAAGAGGGCGACCCGTGAGCACTACCCTTTTTCTTTTCTTTTTTTATAAGGAAAGAGATTAGGGGACGCCTCTATCGAGACTCGAGAGGTAGGTCGTCTTAGAACATCTTTACGGATGAGATTCCAAAGATCTGGAATGACTGCACAGTTTGGTGAAATTGATCTGTAATAAAGTTTAGCGATAAAGTCGGCTATAAAGTTAATTTTCTGAAATATGTGGGAGATGCGACATGAAGAGAAGTGTCGCAAGTCGAGAAGGATGTCAGAGACAACGAGCTCGATTTCCCACGTGTAGTCTCATTTGCCGTTTAAGGCATGGATAAGGCAAATGTTGTGCCTTCAATCTCAATATCTGAGATACCTAACTAAATCGCGTTTCAGATGTCAATGCGCATCGACATCGCTTCAGCTAGGATTGGTGACACATTCCCCAACGATCCATTCGCGAATGGATGGCCATTGTGATCTCGAATGATGTATCCATAAGTGACGGATCCTTGTTGATTTTTGGAAGCATACGAGATTAATTTATGCATGTTAATGGGAGGTTTTATCTATTTGATATTTTTTCGCTTTCGTCTAGTTACTTGTCGTCATAGGCTATTTATATTAGCCTCGTGTTCGTTATCTAGTTTTGCGTTTTTCCAGTCTCGTTGTTGTGATAGTATGAATTCCTTAAGATTGGTAATTTTGGGCTTGTTTGGTTCGTCGAATAGTTATAGGTTTCTCTGGTATCGGATACTCTACCAGCTGATTGATATTGTTTCCAACATCTATCTGTCTGTCATATCTTTGATTTCGTTGAGTAGTTGGGAGTGGTTTTTGTTGGTGAGCACTAGCCTTTGACATATATAAATCATGCTGCCATATTTTGGAATAATCTTTTTCCCTTTCTAATTTAATTCCTCCTCCCACTTCGATCTTCACGGGCTGAAATTGAGAAAGCACATGTCACTCCACTCACGAACCCACCACCGGCTAACTCTTTGTAATTCTCCCCCTATTCCTTTCCATTTACTGGTCCCACATTAATCGCACGGCCAATATTGAGTTAGATTTAGGTCTAGTAATTTCACACTTGACTTTTTCTAAGGGATTATTTTTTATACCCGCAATTTCTTGCGGCGCACCCCATTTTGGGTGCAATAAGAATGCGCTCAAAATGGGGAAAAAAAATTAAAATTTTTTAATCTTGGGCGCATCCCGGTTTTGAGAAATTCGAAAAAATAATTAAAAATCGGTTTACGTTTAAGGGTTTGATTAAAAAAAATTTAATTTTAAAAAAAATGTTAAAAAAAATTATTAAAAAAAGGCTATAAAAAAGAAAAGAAATGTTAGACGCAATTTATTGGACGCATTGTGGTACGGTAACTTTTTGGACGCAACCACGATGAGTCCAAAAAGTTATCGTTGTAAAACGGTAATTTCTTGGGGTTTATTCATCTTGTTGCTATATATATGCAACTATTCCTTGACAAATACATTATCCATTGAAGATAATGTCTTTGTCGAGGATGGATGTTGCACTTAGTCCAGTTGAGCACTTGGATGACGCACCCGGTCTTGATAATTTACGGGTAAGCATATATTTACTACAAAGTTTATTTCAAATGTAGTAATTTACAGTAGTTTGTTGTAGTTTAGAACTTTGAATTAAATTGTTTACGATAATATAGTTGATTAAAATGTTTACGATAATATAGTTGATTAAAATGTTTACGATAATATAGTTGTATAAAATGTTTACGATAATATAGTTGTATTTTCAGTATTGTATTATATAGTTGTGAAATAATTTTCTGAAAGTTTATGTGCGAAGTAATTTGTTATTTAGGTGTTTTAATTGATCATGAAGTAAAGTATACATTCGTTGTAAGAAACGCCCTTAGAAAAACACATAATTTATAATTTATTTATTTATCATAAATAGGAGGACTGTAGTGATAACGAATATTCGCCAGTGGATTATTCTGCTCATTTTACTATGGATAAAGAATGGAGTGATAGAGATAGTATGATCAGCTGGGCTAAGAACGTAGGTTTGGAGTTGCATATGGTGATTGTAATAAGTAAGTCATGGCCTAACCGAAAGGTCATACTGTCGTGTGAGAAGTCTGGGCCATATAGAGCGGCGAAGAAGAAGGCGGGTGACGGTACCGAGACAACCCCTAAACGGAGATACAATGCGAGGACAAAGAAGAGTGAGTGTCCGTTTCAGTTGCATGGGGTGATTGTGTTAGGAGATTGGCTCAAATCTGACTGTTGGAGATTATTTGTCGCTTGTGGATCGCATGACCATGAGCTTTCTTGTAGTTTGATCGGTCATGCATTTGCTGGGAGGCTTTCGCAGGAACAACGAGAGCGTGTGAAAGTTTTGTCAGCCTCCGGAATAAAGCCGAAGGCTATTATGAGTCTATTTCTATACGAGGATCCCAAATGCTTGACATCAAGGAACCAACTCTACAATTACAAGCTGGTTCAAGAAGAAGAAAAGGAGGAGAGTATGGAGTTCAAATTTTCAAGTTGTAAAGTGAAATGAGCTCTATCCATCAATCCATCTGAAACCCTAAATCCTAAATCCTAAACCCTAAACCCTAACCCCTAAACCCTAAACCACCCTAAACCTATAAACCACCCTAAACCTATAACATGGGCTCATTTCACTTTACGCCGTTGTAAAAAATAATCAATCCATCTGAAACCCTAAACCCTAACCCCTAAACCCTAAACCACCCTAAACCTATAAATTACTCACAGCCAATTGGGCGCAACGGCGTTGCGCCCACCCATATGAACCCCCTCTAGTTTGGGCGCAACAGCGTTGCGCCCAACTAGCTGTGAGAGGGTTTAGGGTTTTTTTGGGGTTTAGGGTTAGGGGTTTAGGGTTTTATTGGTTAGGGTCTATTCATTAGGGTCGTGAAGTTTTTTTCGAATAAAATATCTTGAATAGGTATATATTGACTCGATATTTTGAAGTTTTTTTCGTGAAGGCGGTGGAGGTGGCAGAGGCAGTTGGGGCGGTACTTAGGATAAGGGTTACTGTTGCTGGTGGGAAAACTCTAGCTAATGTTGAAGGTTTAGTGTGAATATTAACCTTAAACCCTAAACCCCAAACCCTCATAAACCCTGAACACTAACCCCAGTCAGTTTGGGCACAACGGCGTTACGCCCACCCATATGAACCCCCTTTAGTTTGGGCACAACGGCGTTGCGCCCAACTAGCTGTGAGAGGGTTTAGGATAGGCTTTTTTGGGGTTTGGGGGTTAGGTTTTAGGGTCATTAAAGTGTACAGTTTAACCCTATATGATTTATTTTCACCGAAAAGATCCCAATATCAACATATGGACATAATATTTTTCTAAACCAATGAGTTGCATATTTCTCAATACAAGAGTCAAACCCTATGAGCTCAATCGCCTCTACACACCGCGCCCAATTAGAGTTTGAGATTTAGGGTCAATTAACCTATATCTATTCTAAACTTGTATTCTATGAAACCCTAACCACAACCCTAAACCTCCATTGAATATGTATATATTGCGAATTTAAAGAAGAATTAATGTGCTTCTGCAGCTCTTCTGCAGAAGGACGATCAGAGAAAACTTAAATATTCCCAAACAAATTTCTATATGTAGTTGAAGATTTAGTTTGAAAATTACCCCCTCTAAAACCCTAAAATGAACCCCCTCTAGTTTGGGCGCAACCAGGTTGCACCCACAAAGTTATCGTTTTTTTACGTTAACTTCTTGGTTGCGCCCACAAAGTTACCGTTTTTTTACGTTAACTTCTTGGGCGCAACCAGGTTGCGCCCACCAAGTTACCATTTTTTTACGTTAACTTCTTGGGCGCAACCTGGTTGCGCCCACCAAGTTACCGTTGTAACAAGGCTATATTAAGGGGTTTACGGTACCCTAAACCCAAACCCTACAACAAATTATGGCATCTTCATCAGAATCATCAACAAACCCAGATAGGCTATGCGAGTGTAATTTGAAAGCCGTTGTCCGTACTTGGGATTTGTAGTGGAACTACGGAAGGAGGTATTGGGGATGCCCAAAACTGGGGGTGTATTTTCAGAGAGTGGATTGATCCTATGTACGAGGACAGGGCACACGCGGTTATTCGACAACAATGGCAGGAAAAACAAGATCTTGTTAAGCAAAATCAAGAACTTGTTAAGAAAAATCAAGATCTTCTACAACGTGCATATGAAGCGAACGTTTACCAGAGACTACCCTAATTTCTTCGGACGCTAAAGCATTGTCATATATTTTCTCTATTTTTTTTTCTAAGTTTATGATCAATATGTTTTCTTTTCTGTATTGTGTGCTAAATGTGGTTGTACCTGAAATCCAATCCAAAATATCAATACATAAACAATAATGTCAACACCAACTCGACCCATATATACACAAAATGTCAGTACATAATCCATACTGTCAATACAAAATCAAAGCCAAAACATAAAACAATGTCATAATGTCAAAAGCTACATATTGTCATCGCTTGACGCAGTCGCGGCCCTGGAAGACTCTCCTCTCTCGTATATGGACGGGACACGCCCCGCTCGGGCTCGGTGCTCTGCGGCTGAGGACGACTCGGCACCACCACCCGACGAATGTGATAATAGTTGCGATGCGCAGATAAGCGGTGCAGCTGTAGGAAGCTCGTCGCCGCATAGAATGGCCAGCATATGGTCCCAATCCGGACCGCCTCCCCCACTCTGAGTGATCTCCCGAGCGAATGTTGTCGCCATGGCCAAACGCTGTAAAACAACAATATTAATGTCAAGAATAACCAAAGCAAACATTTACAACAAGGATTATGGAGAAACGTACTCTGTAAGCATCCACAGCGGGAGGAGAAGCTCGAATACGAGGCTGGACTCGTGACGAGGGGCTCACATATGGATGTGAAATCTGTAAATACCAGTACAAGTACTCCTCGTCCACGTCCCACGCTGGGACAGCCATCGGGCTCTCCAAAATGTATGGACACAGATGCTCGTCGAGGTGCTCCCAACCGTCGCATGCCCGAGCAAATGAAAGATTATATGTATCTTTCCCTACAAACCTGGCTGGCCGGGAAGCGGACGACGGCTCTATGACATCCAATGGCCTGCTCTGCCGACGTCCAAACTGTCACACCACCCGATCAGGCATGTACGGCTCCTCGACGTCCATGAACGCGATCGTGTAACACCCCCAAAACTTAACCCTTTTGGAAAAGTATTACCGTCAGTGACCCCAGTGTTCCTTACCGAGATCACCCAAGGCTTTACCATTTAAATACAATTTATGAAATACAAATGATACATAATGATCAAAGCATTCAATTCCAAAGCATAACATTGTCAAAGAAACATGAGTTACGTGATTACAACTCAATCCCGAATAGGCTAACACAGAGTTTAAACCAAATACAGCGGAAGTCTTATAAAGTAGGGTACAACGGAAGTCTTACAAAACACATTACAACCAAAGTCATTGCCCAAAAGATCTCAACCTGATTAACGAAATAACTTAAACATTCGAAAACCACCGTCGACTCCATAGTCCTTCTATTCTTCTGAGCTACTTTCTATCTGATGTGTCGAATCAAACGGATGACACCATCCCACATGCGGAGAACAAAGTTCGTGGGTTAGTCTACTTGAATAGACTAGCAAGGGTACAAAGCAGAAGGTTCGATGTAGTTGTATTAGGTTAGCCTTATCGTTTCTCGAATGATAACCGATAACGATAATCAACCTTCATACTTCTACGGAATAATAACAAGAGGTATGCACAAGAGAAGACTCTGGAAGACTGAATCATTACAGAAATCAACTCAAAAGAAGACTCCAACGGAAATGAGTCTTTAAGGAATTATAACAAATCTGGAAAGTTTAAAGAATCATACAACAATGATTTAAAAGCTGACTGAGATGTTTCGGTTCACGACCAACCTCACCGCATACAGCGGATCCAGATTGGAAAGAGAATGTACTATGATCAAAGTCGAGACGAGTTTTCCTAGCTGCACTATAACTTAGCTGCACTACTCGCCGAAGGTTTATTTATTATGTGCGTCGAGTAGCACTTATCTGATTTATATTTCAAACACACATCACATTATTAGACTTTTACATGTGTACCCCACCATTGGGACGACACATCTTAGTATACGTTTCGTCGAGAGTGACACACACTGGAAGGTTTGTGACACCAGCAAAGTGTCCTGCCTCTACACACTTGTGAAAGAGACCGATCATGATCTTAGAATAGTACCAGGTGGAGACGAGCCACCCCGATACCAGATTATAAAGAAACGACCGGACGAAGTCCGAGTACATTCCTAACTAACAGTGCTAATCACACAGATACAGTACAATCATAATTACAGAATAAATCCACATAAAGGCCCGAAAGGCAATCACAGATAATAGCGTTGTTCTAACAGATATACAACCTATTATATGATTTTCAAAACAGTTTATAAATCACTTCCAGAAGAATACAGTAATAATCGTTCCAAATTAATTAATCAATTGAAATAACTGATAATCAATGTAAATATGGAAACGATGAGCAAGAGCGAATCGCCACTTGCCTTAATCAGCAGAATAGAAACAAGCCTAACGACAATGACGGGATTCCGAGCTCGACACGGGTATAACTCCGACAGCACAACGACCTTCGAATCGACCCATAAAAGGAACCCTAAGTTAGATCCGACATAACCACAGTACAAATCTAAAAACGACGAAAGGAACGACGCCACAACGACGACCACCAAAGCCAAAAGCCCAAAAAGGCATTCTGGACACTGGCGGCGGTCGCCGTGAAGAACTCAGACGACAGAAGCGGCGAGAAAACTCACCCAAAACACGAGCGACTCGGCCTCCTTCGACTTGCTTTGGTTTCTAACCTCCAAGGCTACCAAAAGCTTCACAAAGGCACTCTGGAAACACCACCAAACGACTTCCGGTGAAAGCTTCAGAAATCCGGCGATGCACAACTCCGGTGAGGCAAGAATTTGGGAGAGCTTGGGCTGTGGATTGAGCTCAAAAACCCCTCCCAAACACCTCCTTTTATAGCCAAATGCCAGGAAACACAATCATGGCCCTACAAAGAGCTACTCCGGCGCTGCCAGAGCCACGCCGGCGACCTTCGGGCAAGGACCTCCGGACAACGACGGCGGGCGCCGCGGAGAGCAAGGGTCGCCGCCTCACAAATTGCCTACGTCGGGAGAATTACGGTGGGTGCCGTACTGCACGGCGGTCGCCGCCACTAGGTCTGGCGCCCAGCTAGGAAGACGACTACGCCAGTCCTCGAGCCTGGCGACGGCGGGCGCCGCCATAAATGCGGCGGTCACCGCCCCTGTGGCTTCGCGCCCATTCTGGTTTTGGGACGACAACAACTTTAACCCGGGATAAAATTATCGTACACGGACGAGTATTAAAATCCAAAGCACGTCGTCTGTATTTTATTTCACTGAGAAAAATATTACAGATACAGAGAGCATTACCGAACGTCTTAAACTCTCTGAATTAAATCCGACGTACATAACGGGTACTCGGGAAAAATCCCGAAACTCCAGAAATAGCTTACAAAAATACGGGGTATCACAGATCGTCCCTCGGTAAGTGGACGCCCTATAAGCACCAGCAAAATCTAGACTGCCATACGGCGTCCAACGTACCTTCAATCGAAAAAAAGTACAATAAAATAGCAATTTAATCATAGATGACCAATAAGTAATAAAAACATTAGGGTGCTTACATCCTCGGGCCGATACTCATCCAAAATATGCCGGTAATTCCGACCGGTGTCGATATCACGCAGCGCGGAGCGCTGGATATAATACCGAGCAGTGCGTCGCTCGTCGTCGCCCATTCCGGGGAGGTGGTTAGGGTTCCCCGGAAAATATACAAAGTACATCCATATCCACATCTACATGCAAAATAAATAATAGGTTTGGTTAATAATAATTTAAATAATGTAATAATTACTGCAACGAAATAGAAAATAAAGTTCATTTACCTGAAGCAGATAGGTGCACCCCGCTATGCCTGCTACCTCTCCCCGGGAAGCCTCGCCAAGGTTTCTATACAATAAAGCAAGCACCCCCGTCCCCCAAACTGTGCCAACCACTCGGTCCCAATCCACGAATAACGGCAGCATCTTCACCACCAGCTGGTTCGTGGACTTGTCCACGCAAATGCGACAGGAGAGAACGTGCCATAGGTATCCCGCCGCTATCGAGTGGGCCTCGTCCTCATCCCGTATCATGTGAAGCAGGTGCTCAACAAAATCAAAGGCCGAAACCCGACCTCTAAGGGCATCCCTCTGCATCTCACCCCCAACGCCGAACATGTAGCCGAAAATCTCCGCCCCCAGCGCCTTGTCAATCTCCTTGGGGTCGGCGTCCATAGAAACTGTAGGATCGCGGCATGAAAACCCATCTATCCTCAGTCCCAAAATCCTCTCTACGTCATGAAGTGTGATCGTAATCTCGCCCCACGGAAAATGAAAGCTGCTCGTCTCAGGGTGCCACCTCTCGACGAACGTTGATATCAGTACGTGGTCAACCCTAGCAAACTGAAAATCTCGGAGAGCGGCCAACCCGGACTGCTGCACCAGCCAATACCAACTACCCTCAACCACCTCGTCCGGAATGTATGGACTCCACTCACTGAACTCGACCGGACGAGTATAAGCCCTCAAACGTTGTACGAGGGACGGTACAGGCGGAGGAGGAGCGTGCCAAATCCGGTGCGCAACGTGAGTCGTGAAGCTCCGTAGCACATCAAGGAACTCAAGCCCGTACGGGGGGCCTCTATGGCAGGTGGAGCATCCTGGGGTGCGAGAGGGGGGATGGGCTCCTGGGGTACGGGAGGGGGGACGGCCTCCTGGGGTGCGGGAGGGGGGACGGGCTCCTCCATAACAATGTCGTCCAAGCTCTCTGTCTCGGCAAACGCCTCCTCCGGGACTCTGCGAAGCCGGAGGTGAACACACGTGAGGACGAGGATCCGCTAACGGATCGGATAACGTTACAATAACGGATTCTGCTATTGGAACGATATCCTTCCAGACTCTACTCTTGCGCTTGAGGGGGTTTTGGAGGTATCTGTTCTTGCGACCAGAAGCAGTCACGGGTCGAGATTCCACCATACGACCCCCCCCCCCCCCCCCCCCCCGCATCTGTTGTTTGATTCTCTCGACTATATCATATTTTTTCCAAATAATATCTAATTTAAACAAATTTCTAATTGCTATAAAACTATAATACATTTCTAATTTAATAATCTAATTACATACTAACTTATACATTACCTAATTTATGCAATTCTACTATATTATATGCAATTCACCTATATGCAATTGTAATATACTAATTTATTCTAATAATATAATTACACTAATTTTTACGTAATTCCAATATTTTCTAACAAATCTAAATATTTCTAGAAATTAATTATATATTATTAAATATAAAATTTAATAAGAAAAAATACGTACCTTGTGTCGTTCGCGACGAATATATTTTCGGGGCAATCTGGGTTGGCTCGCCTCTCCAACCTGGGCCACCGCCTCAACACCAATGGCCGCGGCAATCTCCAACGCATTTTACGACCCCACCGGAACCTCGCTCGCCGCCGCTGCCGTCATCGGAACATCGCCTGTCGTCGTCGCCGATGCCGGAATTTCGGCCGTGTAATCGGCCGTCGCCGCCGCCAGCCACGTCGCCCAATCGGCCGTGAATTCTGGATTTCTGTCCATATCTGCCGCAATCGCCGAGCACTCCTTTGCCTCAAGCCATCGCCGCTTAACCTCACCACTGCTCTCGCCGCCGCCGCTCTCGGCCGCTGTCCCCGGGATCTCGAAGGAAGACCCACCCTCCTCAAGCCGGATCTCACCGCCGCTCTCCCCTGGGAATCTTCGCTGACGCCGGAATCCGCCATTGATGAAGAAGATGAAGGTGATGAAGACGAAGAAGGAAGACAATGAAGACGAAGAAAACGAAGAAGGAAGACGATGAAGGAGGCGCTACGTCGTCGCGCCCAAGTAAATACAACATGTTGCGCCCAGATCCAGATTTAATATTTGATTTTTTTTTTAATTTCAAATTTTAATATTTGAATATATATTTTTTTTTTAATTTTAAAACTTTAAATTAATTGTAAACCGGGTTACTAAACCCGGTTCAGATTTTTTTTATTTTTTTTATTCATGAACCGGCTAAACCTAAACCGGGTTACTAAACCCGGTTCATATATTTATTAATCTTGGGCGCAACCTTGTTGCGCCCAAGATTAAAACTTTTTTTTAAAAAAAATTACCTCCATTTTGGGCGCATCCTTATTGCGCCCAAAATGGGGTGCGCCGCAAGAAATTGCGGGTGCGAAGATTCTACCCGTTTTCTAAGTGTTATTTTCAAATGTCTCGTGTTTGATTTATGACGGTATATATAGAACTATTTTGACCGATCAAATCAAATATTTAAAACCTAAAAAAAGGACCAAACTTATTATAAAATTACATCCACCTAAAGTGTTAGTATCAATATTGATATTAGCATGTTGTATACTTATGCTTGTATAGTCCTATACTAGCATTTGTTTTCGTGCCTTGCACATGTATGACCATATATTTTAAGAATGAATTTAAATTTATTTATAATATGTAAAATATATAAGATAATTATATATGAAAATTAACATGATGTATCAGAAAGATAATTTCTTGATTGAAATAATTTATAGGGTGTATTGTATGATGGATACTAAAGGTAGATGTGTGAATTTATATTTATAGAAGTAAATATAAATTAGGAATTTGATATAATTATTTAAAATAAAACTGCATATTATACTCTTTATAATGGGGTTTACGGACAATCTATTCACCCTTATTAAATCATGAACACTAATTAAGTATGATAATAATGTTTTTGGTAAGTGCATAATTATATGTATGTTGGTGGATGAACCGTATAACGTTAACTATTTACGGACCATCTATCTATATACATATCTTTATAATGGAGTTTACGAACCATTAACGTACATATTATATTATGGACACTAATTAAGTATGATAATAATGTTTTTGGTAAGTGCAGAATTATCATGTACAATGAGAAATATTTTGGGGTGGTAATTTAGAAAATTTGTATAAATAAAAGGTAAAATAAATTCTAAATAGAATAAGGATGAATATGTAAATGTACATAATTATTTAATGACGTGACATATTTAGATAAACGACACGTAAAAAAGACACTTGCCACTTTAGTAGATTGATATAGAATATAGATATGACCCAAGGAGTCAGCACTACTCAATATCATGCGCAGAGGTAAGAAAACCTACCTTATTGGGCTTGGATTAGGCCGGGCAAGTCATGCTCGTTACTAAATTCGACCTTTCTGGGCTTTTAGAAGCCCACAATTCGTCCTTTTCAGGCCCAAAATCTGTCTTGTTCCTCTGCAGTCTTGTCACTTAAATTTTTGGCGGAGAATAAATGAGTCACTTAAGATGCGTCTAAATCGTGATTTAATACAAAATAATAGCGATCCAAACTTACCTTTATAAAATTATCCGACCATCAATTATTAAACATGACATATGTCCTGCTCCATATATTATAAAATGAGACTGATTATATTCAAACTTAATCACCCATCCTGATATATTTCGGTTGTGTATAATGAGCAAAAGAAGTTGAAATCCTAAACTAAGTTTTTATAATGTCTCATGGTCACATTGGATTACTTAATATAATGGCCTTTTGTCAATTTACAAATATTTTATTCTTGAAACACCAAATTCAAATCGATGAATTTTGCACTACGATTGTGAACATAATTTTCTTTTTTGGTTGATTAGGAGGCATTAGGCCGATTAAGATTAATATGGATAATTGATTATTGTCTTCAAATGTATATAAAAAATCAATCGAGGTGCCATTATCGGGTAAAACCCTAGATCGACTCGATCATATATTCATATTTTAGAATATGGATCTTCTAAAGACACTTTCGAGGCTTTCATGGGAGCTCAAATCCCATTCATTAGATAGATCTACCTATTGATCCATCAGGAAACACTGATTTATCAATGCCAATTAAGCAATTAATTATTCAATTATGCGTATCCCTAGCTTAATTATAAAACCCTAAGCCTATCTGAGATATAAAAATAATTTATGGATCTTAGTAGATGCATAGAGATAATCCTTAATCGTCGATCCTTCTCTAGTTTTAGCCTATCGGCTAGTTCTAACTATTCTAGCTAATAATGAACCCTAACAAAATATATATGAATATATTTAGAAGAGGGAGAGATATATATAATTCAAACGCAAATAACAATCACGAATTAATCCACCCAATAGAAATTCAAATCTCACATCACCAACAATTTATTCCAAATAGTTACAGAAAGCACCAAGTAAAATCAACAAACACAGCACACACAAAGCAAACCAAACAAATTAAAATACCCAGCAGATTCAGAAAATTGGACAAAATATACTTCTATATATATTTATATATACAGAATCTCCTTTACTTGTCTCCGAATAAGTATCCAAGAGACGAACTCCCACCTGGGACAGATTTCACCTTAGTTGTCGGCCTATCCTGAAATCCATATATATATAATATACACATACAATTAGGTCAAAATTAGCCACCATGTGTAATATACATATACATATGTGTTGACTATATTATAATAATCGAACCAGAAGATCAAGACCTAAAAAAAATATACCATAATGAAGCTTCCCAAACTGTTGCCTCTTTGGGTCTTTGGATCTGGAGATGTATCAGAAAGAGGGTTTCTCGGGTTCTGGCTATAATCCGTTCCGTATGGAGGATCGAGTGTCGAGGGCGAAGGAGGAGGTTGATTATTAGGGTTAGGTTGATCATTAGGAGAGCCAAAGAGGTACCCTAATGAGCTCTCACCCCTTTTCATGGCTTTACAATTTACAAACTCTCTAAAGCTAATTAAGCTAGCTAGCCTGGAAAATGAAGGGCACAAATTACATAACTAGGGCTCGCTACTGGGATTATTTATATATACTTAAGTACAGTGTTCTGCACTGGTTTTATGCATCGATAAGTATATAAGTTTATTACTATAATATAGTTTATTTTTGGATTTATGTAAATATTATGAAACAAAGTGTTTAATGGCTTAATATCTCATATATTGTGATTTTATATATTATTTTAAAATCAAAGACCTTACATATATTAGATATCAAGTTCCGCCAAAGCAAGAGTACCTTGCGGAATATTATTATTAATATAGTTATGAGTTACATACGTTAATATTATTATTATTAATGATATCACTCTAATTTTGTGATAAGTTATTTTTAGAGTTTATACATCGATCTTTTTTAAGGATAATATATGTGTAAATATTATACGTTATATTATTAGAAGAATAAATATATAAAGTAAGAAAAATTCGTAGTGATATTTTTGTCCTTAGGATATATGTAAATTTTGTTATACAAATCAACAGGCTAATGCCTAATACGGTAACTAGGGTTTGGAACAGACATTTGGGCCAGAGAATTAAAGGTCCAAGAGAAAACAGTAAATTCCTTGATGGGACGACTTCACATAATTAACCAAAAAAAAGTAACTAAAAGCAGAACTTAAACAGTACGTAAAAGGAGATTAGAGTGCTTTTCAATTTCTTTGGGCCAAGATTAAAATAAGCTGGGGCCTAATAACATTTATGCAACTTTCTTTAGTAGGATGACTGTAGATAGAAAATCTGATTGAACTGGTTCAAATACCTGTAGATCGGCCATAGGAGAAGAGGTTAGAGTTTGTCCTCACACTTTGATAATGGGCCACTTTTTTTATATAATGTAAGAATTAGATTGATATTAAGATTTACTTAAAAATCAACATATAATATTTTCTAGGATGAGAATGGAAAGCTCTAAATTGGTTATGATTTTTCGGGTGAATGTCGATGGCAGAGATTTGCAATGAGATTATCCACCACATTTATTTCTCGAAAAATGTAAAAAATTCGCACTTTCACAAAAAGTTGTAACTTACATAAAATATTAGAGATGACAAATATTCAAAGGACAATGCCAAATTAGTTTCAAAACATGACAATTGTCAGATTGTCACTATCTATTTCTGTGTGAAGGAGCCCCATTTCGTTTGCCTTAATTAACGCATTTCGTAAAGTAAACACTTATGTTCAGGGCAGCTGATTTGTCACTTATATATTTCTTCGAAAATCAAAATAGGTTCACCTTAATTTGTCATCTCTATAAGAAAATTTGTAACTTGAGTCTCTGTTTGATCTTAATGATCCATCTAAGTTGATTTTTGTAAATTTATCTGATAATTTATTTTATTTTTGATTTTCCCGTTTTTTCACATTTGGTTTTTGCTTATGTATGTTGTCAGTATATGCTAAGCAATATGTGTTACAAAATTTTATTCCCAATTTGAAATGAAATTTTGAATAAAGCTTATCGGATTTTGTATGATTTCTATGACATCATTTTGGTGAAGATGGCCACTTAATTAGGTCATATATATATATATGAGTGTGATTCAGGTGTGAAATGACCTTATAATATAAAATAAGAAAGAATCTTAGCCGTTAGATCTAAAAAAAAAGTGCAACACGGAGGCCCTTTTGTGTATGCCTTTGTTTTTTGAACATTATTGACAAAGTGCAAGCCGGAGGCCTAAAAGTGCAAGCCGATGACTTGAAAAGTGCAAGCGAATGCAACACTTCTGTGCATGCAAATTCAACATTTTGTGCATGTATTTTTTGGGATTGGAGTGCAAGTTGTTGGCTTAAATGTGCATGCGAATTATTGTGCATGTGAATTTAACGTTTTTGTGCATATATAACTCGCATGCACTCTCAGTTGAATTCACATGCACTTTCAGTTGAACTCGCATGCACTCACGTGTATTTTTTTGGATTGGAGTGCAATTGTGCAAGTTGTTGGCTTAAATGTGCATGCGAATTATTATGCATGTATAACTCGTATGCACTATCGGTTGAATTCACATGCACTCTCAGTTGAACTCGCGTGTACTCACAACACATAAAGCATGCAATTGATTTCACATACACTCAAAAGTCAAAAGACATATAAGTACACTCAAAGGCATGCACTTAAGTTGAATTCACATACACTCTCAGTTGAACTCGCGTGCACTCACAACACATAAAACATGCACTTGATTTCACATGTACTCAAAAGTCAAAAGACATATAAGTACACTCAAAGGCATGCACTTCAGTAGAATTCACATGCACTCTCAGAGTCTCAGTTGAACTCGCATGCACTCAAAACACATAAAGCATGTACTTGATTTCACATGCATTCAAAAAGTCAAAAGACATATAATTACACTCAAAGGCATGCACTTCAGTAGAATTTACATGCACTCTCAGTTGAACTCGCATGCACACTCAAAGGCTTGCACTTCTAATAGAGTTCACATGCACCCAAGGGTGGTCTGGTGGCCGGTGGTGGTCCGGCGACCGGCGGCGGTGGTCCGACGATGGTCCGACGACCGGCGGTGGTGGTCCGGTGACCGGCGATGGTGGTCTGGTGGTCGATAGTGGTGCTCTGATGGTCAACCCTTTGAATTAAAGACATGTGCATGTCACATGACTTTTAATGAAAGTTCAATCATAACCTTGATTTATTTCTAATGCAATGGTCTATATTCATTCTTATTTTGTATTATAATAATTTTTTTCACATGACACTTATCTTATATATATATATTTAATTTGTCATCATGATAGCTCATAAATTTGGATGCTCACATCTTATTTTGTACTGTACTAGATTTTAGCTATTAACTTATAAAGATACAAATTAGTTGATTTTCTAGTAAATAATAATACTACTCCGTATAGTTTGTAGATCATATGTTACTTTTAGCGCCTTATAATAATAAGCTCGCTTATTCACTGCATTAATCATCGGTTCAAATGACTTACGACAATCGTGTATTTCAAACACACCAAGTTCCATAATATTTGGAGAGAAGGGAGAAAATTGTATACTATGCTTACATAAATAAGAAATTAGGTTGAAGTCAGAAACAATCTTACACATATACTCCCTTCGTCCCATAATATTCGTTATGTTTCCGTTTTGGGCGTCTCCTTTTGTTTGTCCTTTTTTTTTTTTTATCCATCTTTTCTTTTCAACATTATCCTTATTCATTCCATCTTTTACACTATTTTATCCTTACTTTACACATCCAATCATTCACATCCAATCATTCTCACCTACCATTTTCATCCATCTTCATCCTTATCAAACTCCATTAATATCCATAATTTTTATCCATAACCTAAAACTTAATAAATCATATTTCATTAATCTAATTAATTAAAAAATTAATTAATTAATTAAACTAATAAAATTAACCAAACTACTCCTAAATCCATCAACTTAACCCAAATCCATATATTTAACCAAACTAACTCAAACCCATATTTTAATCTAACTCAATATCCCTAACCCATATTAACCTACCCCTAATCTATCCATTTAATCCGGCTTAATCTATCCAGCCCAGCCCATATTCCCACCCTAACCCTAAATACCCTAATCTGCCTCTCAATCTTCACTCACCGTTCACTTTTCTTCTCCTCTCCTCTCTCATTCTCTCTGAACCTCTCTGAACCTAAACCCTAATCTGCCTCTCTCATTCTCTCTCGTCTCCTCTCTCTGAACCTCGATGGGCACCCAACCTCTCTCCCTCCCGTCCTTGCTTCGCCTCTCCCGACGGCGACCTCCCCAATCCGGCGAGCCTCCTCCTTCTTCCCCGGCGAACAAGACCGAGCCTTGTTGTGCGCTGCTGTGTGGAGCTGCTGCACCTCCGACGAACCGTTGCTGCTCACGCCGGCGACGAGGGGGGCAAAGTCGGAGCCGCTGTTGCTTCTCATGCGTGCTGCTGTTGTAGTTGGAGGAAGATGAAGAGGGTGGACCCCCTCCTTTGCTAATTAATTTCGTGGAGGATATGCGGTCCAGGTGAAGTCTTCCTCCTCTCTATCTTTCATCTCCATTTTTGATTCACCAGATCTGGATATTTCTGTCAAGATCTGAGCATGAATCGATGAAATTGTTCCAAATCAAACTGAAATGGAATCTGTACAAGATCAAATTTGATAATCGAATTCTTGTTTTGATTGTTGGCAGGGGATGATCCTCAGCAAGTGAAGACCAAACTGAGGCGACGCCAGGGTTCCACCTCTTCGGCCACCGCTTTCCTCTTCTCCCTCTGCCGGTTTCTACCGGATTTGGGAGTCCACCTTGTGGCCTCTTCGCACTCGATTTTCCCTGGTGTGTTGATTTATCTTGCGGTGTGGAGGTTAGGGTTTTGGGTTTGTAGATCTGCTTTTCTGTCCTTCCTTCTCAGATCCAAGGTTGAGGAGTTGTTTCTCTTTTGGTTGATTTTGAGTATGTACAGATTGTAGATCTGATTTTGTAGATCGCTATCCATTTTGTAGATCTGATTTTGTGTTCTTAGTTGTTCGTATTTTTTAGTTGTTTCTCTTTTGGGTTTGTAGATCTGATTTGTGTGCTAGCCTCTTGTGTTCTTAGTTGTTCGTCTGAGCTCTTTTCACCTCTCCTTTCATTGGCTGAAATTTCAAATCACAGATGCTACTATAGTAGTAATAATGACAATTTGTATTGTTTTAAAATTTCTTAATCCAAAAGCTTTTTGTACTTTAGGACAAACATTTCGGAACAGAGGGAGTATAATATATATATATACACGTACTATATATATCTGTAATCAAGCTTCAAGCTTCCTCGGTTGGAAGGGTGCTTGTAGGCCTAATCTAGGGCTAGCTAGCTACACCTCATTTATTGGTGAAATGTCACTTCGATTGCCTTTCATTTCCTTCTCATTATTCATGTTGAGCTTTTGTGCCGTGTGATTGGAGGACAAAATTGAATGGTTTTTCATAAGATGTTCATAAATGAAGTTGATAAGTGGGTAGTAATCCGTATTATTCATCAGTAATCGTATGGTCATCACCACACTTTGATGGTTTACAAATAGGATTCTGAATTGCCAATTCTCACTGCTTTATGATATTTTGAGTCATTTTAGGTCAGTACTAATCAACAGAGTCGGAGGGAAATGGGGTCCAGTAGGACTATAGCCCCCACTAATAATTTATTTATTTTATTTTTTAAAAATATTTAACCTTTTTTTTACAATTTTTTTCATAATTCTTCTTTGAAAATTTTCAAAATGAATTATGTATTTTTATTTTTTTAATATAGAATTTGTTAGGTATAATTCTTAAAATATTAAAAAATACAACTTTATCTAAGTTTATATATAAATCTTTCAACAACAAAAAATACTATTTTTTTATATCTATTTTTATTTGTGTTACACATTTTAGAATTTAGGGTTTATGAATGTGTAAAATTTTAAATTATTTTTTTATACATATTTGTTGAAACTATGCAGTAAAAATAGTATGTAATGATAAAATTTGTTTAAATTATGTAATTTTTGTTTATCAATTTTGAGCAAAATTTATTTGCGATTTGCATATAGATTTTATTTGTTTAAAATTAAGGTTTGTTATAAAAAAAGACGGTAGACTTTAAAATTAGAATTTTGTGTAAGATAGACTATAAACTTCGCTCTTAGGATTTTAGCCCTATTAGACTAAAATCCTACGTTCACTCCTGCTGACTAATTTGTTAAAATTTAAGTAATTTGTTAGTTAAGATGCATTTATATATATTTTGTTGTTCAGTACTGAACATGTTTTCATATATAAGGTATACTCTTGACCCCCAAAAAAGTTATACTAACAACAAAAAGGATCATGGCATGTTCTCATATTGATAATAATGTATAGGTTTTATGTTTTCACATTTAATTTTGGTCATTTCAATTTGAGTTGTGATGAAATTTCGAATGGCTATAATTAATTAAAAAGCTTGGTATCGTGTCCTAGTTGGTTATCAAGTGATCGACATCAGAACTATACCACCATTTTCTATAGTGATATAAGTTCGTTGCACTAATTTGGATAGCATATTTCTTAATAGTGATTTTTGAAGTGTAAAAGAAAATTAAATTCGCCCCTTTTGAGATCCCATGGAGGGTGACTAAGGGGTCACTATGAATTCTTTGGTAAGAGTAGGTGGAGAACATCATGATATGTACTGATCAAGGATCCTAATTAATTTTGCAAGGATAAAAAATCGTGTGGTTGGTAGTTTAACTTTAATTTGTCACCATCAGCAGTGCACTTCATAATTACTAAATAGAACGTCCTGTTTCGCACGGGATTTTTTTTTTTATTATTGTTATGTAATTTTATAATATAAAAAAGATAAGTGTCATGTAAAAAAGATTAATATGGTACAAAATAAGAATGAATATAGATCATTGGATTAGAAATAAATCAAATGTCATGATTGAATTTTCATTAAAAGTCATGTGCATGTCTTTAATTCAAAGAGTTGACTATTGGAGCACCACTACCGACCATCGGACCACTGTCACCGGTCATCGGGCCACCACCGCCGATCGCCGGACCACCGCCGCTGGTCGCCGGACCACCGTCAGACCATCGTCGGCCACCAGACCACCCTTGGGTGCATGTGAACTCTATTAGAAGTGCAAGCCTTTGAGTGTGCATGCCTTTTGACTTTCAAGTGCATGTGAAATCTAGTGCATGTTTTATGTGTTATTAGTGCATGCAAGTTTTATTGGGAGTACATGTAAATTCAACTGAAAAGTGCATACGAATTAGAAAATTGGTGCATGTAACTACTAGGAGTGTGCATATGAATTCAACCGGAAGTGCATGTAAATTCTATTGAAGTGCATGCCTTTGAGTGTACTTATATGTCATTTGACTTTTGAGTGCATGTGAAATCAAGTACATGCTTTATGTGTTGTGAGTGCATGCAAGTTTAACTGAGAGTGCATGTAAATTCAACTGAGAGTGTATGCGAGTTATACATGTACAAAAATGTTAAATTCACATGCACAATAATTCGCATGCACATTTAAGTCAACAACTTACACTCCAATCCAAAAAAATACATGCACAAAAAGTTGAATTTGCATGCACAGAAGTGTTGCATTCGCTTGCACTTTTCAAGTCATCGGCTTGCACTTTTAGGCCTCCGGCTTGCACTTTGTCAGTAATGTTCAAAAAACAAAGGCATGCACAAAAGGGCCTCCGTGTTGCACTTTTTTTTTGAGCTTTTAATCTGATCTAACGGCTATGAGCTACTATTATTTTGTATTATAAGGGCCTTTTTCACCAGAATCGCACCCATAGAGGAGGCGAGTTCTCATACATTTGTCTCTTAAAGTAAGAAGCATTGTGAATTTGTGGGCCTTTGGATTAAGGGGATAGAGGGTTGAGATTAAAAGGGATGAAAAAAGATTGAATAGTGACGCGGTGACATAACCGTAAATACGATAACTTTTTTTTTTCGGTCAACACAATTTTTTTTCGTCTCTGATCGTTCTGGAATAGACAATTATTGACGTTCACATCTAAGTACTACATGTTCATGTTTCTGTGCCGTAAGGTTCACATATAACATGTTCATGTTCAAACACATGTATTTGCACATTTAGTGCTTATTTGTGAACTTGAGTTTATAAATAAATGAATATTAAGAACTTATTTGTGAAGCTTCTATATAGGTTATTCCAGAATGATCAGGGAGCGGAAAAAAATAAAAATTGTTGACAAAAAAAACCGGATGATCGACGTGGATCCGACCGTACTTCGTATCGGAAGAGGAGTTTGTACCTGATCCTACATCTTAAATAGAGTATTTTATTTTGTTTGTAAAAAAATGATTTATTTCTATATTGATAGTTTTCTAATACTTTTGCTAAAATAATTATGTTATTTATTTCAAATAAGGAGTAATTTTATTTTGTTGTATAATAGAAGACATAAAGAGTTAAACTTTTTTATAATATCAAATTACAAAACTAAAATTTATATATTTGATAATAGTTTATTTTATGACAAAAGTTTTAATAAAAAAAGATAATAACATATAACCATTTTTTAATTATACGAAATCGATAAGTTTTCTATTGAATATAGATATTTATTAATAAACAATATTATTTTAAATTTAAGATAGATATACAAAATAATATTTTTATTAAAAATAATAGAGAAAATGCCTTAGTTGTGTTATTTTGACTGAAAAAAATAAAGAAGAAAACATACAAAATCTTGTGTGATTTTCTTGCGTGGAGAACAGAAGGTTTTGAAATTCTAGTGCTGTGTTACTCGAGGTTTTGTAAAACAAAAATGTGATAATTTTTTATCTCCATATAATTCATAAGTAAAAGGGATATAATCTGATACAATTTATCTTCTTTCAAAACTACAGTATTAAATACTAATAGAAGTTCCCTTATAAAGTACTAATTTAATGAACTGTAAAATTACACAAAATCACTCCTTATTTTAGGGTGTTTGTAGCAAACCATCCTTTATTTTGTTATTTTCAGAAAATCACTCCTTATTATAATTAATTTGTATCAAACCATCAATTATCTTGTTTTTTGCACTAAACCACCCCTAAAATAGTTAATGTTGCAATGAACCATCCATTTATTTTTCATTAGACATTCACTAAGCCTTAGTTATCTCACGCTCAATTAATAATGTTTCTATGTACTTGAATAATTTGTCCTTCCTCAATGGTGTCGTCCTCCTTAATATCCTTTAAGCGGACAAAGCTTCCTAGGTCTATGACAAACTCTGAGATCCTTGCATTTGTTGTCATCAAGGCGCAAACAAATCATTGTCACCACTTGTTTGATGTTGAAGAGGATGGCTCGGTTTAGACGCTCTGTTCGAGGCAAGATCTAAAAGTTTTAATTGAAGGTAAAAATTAAATTTGGATAATTGATTTTACATAACTCTATCTTCTTTAAATTGGTGAATCAATGCAAGCAAATATATGGTAGTTTTCATAGATTTTTTTCTCAATCTTAAATCTCACTACTTGTTATTTATGATGAAAGTAGGAGTAAAAAGATACAATCTTCAATTGTGTACCTTAGTAATGAGTGATAGATTATCCAAGGGACAAAATTGAATGAGTTAATAAAAGCCTAATGGAAAAGGTCTAGGGATTATTTGATACAAACTAATTGTTATAAGGAGTGATTTTCTATAAAAAATTGTTATAAGGGGTGATTTAATGCAAATTAATTGTTATAAAGGGTGTTTTTTATAAAATCAAAATATAAGGTTATTTGTTGTAAACACCTTAAAATAAGGATGATTTTGTGTAATTTACCCTTTCAACATAGTAGAAATATTAGAGGCCGACTTGCTTGCCGGTGGCCCGTAGGCCGTAGCAAGCTTGTTCTTGTTTTCTCTTTCTTTTGGATAAGCTTTGGGCCTATAATTTGGGCCAACAAAGCATTGATCTATGCATTTGTCACTGAGAAAGGCCCAATTCACAAATAATAAGGGGTTCATAATTGAGACATAATACAAATCCAGCCCACTTCCTAATATGTTAAAAAGTATTTGTACCCAAAATATTTTTGTCCTTTTTTTTGGTCGAAAATATTTTTGAAACTTTGTGCATGAGAATCAGATGTATTATTTTTTTATAGATGGATATATAAGTGGGATTATTTTTTTTATTTGAAAGCTTAGCTCAATTTTGGTCTAATAGGAAGAGTTGAGAATATTTTAGTTATTTTTTCAATTTTCTATACACAGCCGCTTTCTTGTTGCAATTTTCGTTAACTTGGGACTTATATGGACCCTTATTGTATATAGTTTACGTCTCTAATGCTTTTGTGTTTAACACGTACTCAAACATCTTTTATTTGGTCTTGAACCATCTAGTTTGATTGATTAAAACCGTTTTAAATTTAGACCGAGAAGCAGAAGAGATACAAGTTGGGTTAGTCTCTTTCAAATATTTTAAATCTTTATACATTTCATAAATATGATTCAAAACTGAGACCTCTGATTAAAACACCTATAAGAGAGACCGTCATGCGTACCATGTTTAAACATTAGCCAATATCTTTCTTATGGCACCCAAAAAAACTTAAACCACTTAAATCCCAGTTAACATATAAAACTTTGGCTGAACTTTCCCTCGCAAATCAAAATCTTATTTCCATTGCATCCGTGCTATTTCACAAAATGTTTAACATGTTGTCACATAATTAACTAGAGTAGTTCTTACAAATATCATGTTAAAATAATCAAAAGACAAAATGAGCCCATCCTTTCAATTAATCGACGAATAAGCGCATGCAAAAAAGCATCAATTTTAGCGCGTACTCGCCTGAAATAATTGCAAACTAGGGTCGGTGGTCATATGAGGTGTCAAACGGATCGGGTTCGGATTTAAGTGTATCGGATCAGATCGATTGTGGGTCGGGTCGTTGTGGGTCATGTACGGGTTCAGGTCAATCCAACGGGTTGAGAGCGCCTTGTCAATTTTTTTTTAAATGAATATTAAAATAATATTTTAATTAAAACAAAGAATAATAAATCAAAAAATTATTATTATATAATATTTTAACAATAAAATATTTAATATATAAAATATAAAAACATTTGTATTGACTCAACGGGTCGACCCAACAAGTCAATGATCTAACCCATAAATTTTTGGGTCGAACGAATCAGGTCACTTTTAAGCCAATACTTTTCGGGTCGGGTCTCAACCCAGAAAATACGGGTCGAGTCGGGTCATATTTTGACAGCTCTAGTGGTCACCGATCATTAGACCTGATCAAACACGGGCCCGGGCCGGGTCTGAGCCAAATTTTGAGCCCGTTTTTGCAGACCCGGGCTGGGCCCGTTTGTCGGGGGCCCAAGATGGTAACCGTGCCCGCCCGGAAGAGCGGGCCGGCCCGGCCCGCATGTCATACAACCTATTTTTAAATTATTTTTAATGTATTTTTTTTAAAAAAATTGGTATTTAACGGGCCGGGCCGTTAAATTATTTTTTTAATGTATTTTTTAGGTTATATTTATGTTTTTAATGTATTTTTATATAATTAAAATTTTATACGAGCCGGGCCGAGCAACCCATACGGACTTGACCATGTTACCGCGTCTGGCCCGCCAGCCCGTTTGGACTAAAATCCTTGTTCAGACTCGTATTGTTTGACGGACGGGTCAGACGGGCCGGTCTGCGTTTGCTCAGGTCTACCGATCATTGACCAAGCCCTTTCATCTTTGAATTTAATATTTCTTATACCACTCCATCAAAAATATCATACACCCCAATCAATAAATAACAAACCACGCCCACTAGCATATTCTATAATTATGTATCGAAATATGCACGTTCAAATCTCCATACTAAACAACAAATATAATTAATATCTAGCCCATTCTTATAGCTGCATCATTATTCAGCAAGAACTTCAACATCAATTGTTGCTCTTCTCTCTGCCTGATCACAAATCAAAATTAGATTTCCATTGCATCCGTGCTATTTCACAAAGGGTGATACTATATACACGACATTTTTCACTTATATACACGACAATCCGTATGCCAAGACATGACGTACAAGTGAAAATACGTATAATTGTAAGATTATACGTATTTTTTTATATAAAAAAAGTATAAATCTCTATGCCAAATTCTGGCGTACAGATTGGGCCAGCCCATATTAGGGCCGGCCCAACTTCTAAATTTGTTTTTTTTAAATCTGTTATACGCCAGATTCTGGCGCAAGATTTAAATTTTTTTTTTTTTGAATTTTTTTTTCCTGGGCTCACCCAAGGTAACAATTTTTTTTAAAAAAAATCTGTATTTGACTCTAGTAATAGACGTTTTCAAGTAATCAGGGTTACATGTCAATAAATTCGTTTGTATCATGAGGTTTCAATGTACTTTTATTCATGTATATTTCTCCACCAATTCATTTGATATTAACTGTTTGTTATTATTATTCTCAAAAATCACATATAACTATGGTTATATCTTATAGTTATATCCAATTTGGTTATATCTTATAGTTATATGCTACGGTTATATTCTTTAGTTATATACTATGGTTATATCCAATTTGGTTGTATCTTATAGTTATATACTATGGTTATATCTTATTGTTATATCTTATAGTTATATACTATGGTTATATCTTATAGTTATATCCAATTTGGTTATATCTTATCGTTATATCCTATAATTATGGTTATATCCAATTTGGTTATATCTTATGGTTATATCCATTTTGGTTATATCTTATAGTTATATACTATGGTTATATCCAATTTGATTATATCTTATGGTTATATCCTATAGTTATATACTATGGTTATATCTTATAGTTATATCCAATTTGGTTATATCTTATCGTTAAATCCTATAATTATATATTATGATTATATCTTATAGTTATACTCAATTTGGTTATATCTTATGGTTATATCCTATAGTTATATACTATGGTTATATCATTTAGTTATATCCAATTTGATTATATCTTATAGTTATATACTATGGTTATATCCTTTAGTTATATACTATGGTTATATCCTATAGTTATATACTCTTATTATATCCTATAGTTATATAGTATGGTTATATCCTATAGTTATATATACTATTGTCCTATAGTTATATACTATGGTTATATCTTATAGTTATATACTATAGTTATATCCTATAGTTATATACTATGGTTATATCCTATAGTTATATACTATTGTCCTATAGTTATATATTATGGTTATATCTTATGGTTATATCCTATAGTTATATACTATGGTTATATCCTATAGTTATATACTATTGTCCTATAATTATATATTATGTACTACTACAAAATGTGCTTTTTAGCCCGTGCATTTTCCTTTATATAGCCTGGATATATCTAAAAAGGGTCCGGGCTATTGGTTGGTGTGATAATAGACCAAATAGCCTGGACCCATTGTCACACGCCCGTGCTATATTCCTTCACATAATTTGGGCTGAACTTCACTTAATAGCCCGGGTGTGTACAATACATGTCCGGGCTAAAAAGTCTAAAATTTTCAAGTTGAACTTCACTTAATAGCCCGGGCGTGTACAATACATGTCCGGGCTAAAAAGTCCAAAATTTTCAAGCTATATAGTAGGCATATATTCGTGGTTGTATAGCTCGGACTTATAATGTCCGGGCTATATAGTATTAAATTTTTTCCCGCAAAAATTTATATTTATTGCCTATTTGAATACCCTGTTTATATACTTCGTTGTATTTTACTGCATTGTACCAATATTTAACTCACACTAGAGAATAGAAACATTTATAACTGATAATCAGATAGTATAGATCCAAAACACTGAGTTATAATATCATTCTTCATATAATTTAACAAAGGACTCCTAATAGAAGTTCACAACTTAACACATACTGAAAGAAAACAACTAATTCTACGCCTTCTAGCAATACCACTTGTGATTCTTCATCTATGTTGACAACTTTCCATTCGACAAACACGCCTGCATGACTGTTGGATCGTTAGAGTTACGTCTGAGGGAACAAAGGCTTTGTTCCCACAGAAGTTGCAGCGGAATAATATAGCAAGAAAGATAACGAACGAACTCACGATATATAGTGGAAACCCTAATTAGCAAAACTAGCTTCTCAAGGAAAAACCACTACCTTCAAGCTTCCACTTGAGAGGATTTTGAAGCGTGTACTTGTCTTATTAGTTTCTTGTTTGATTACACTTGTAGCATGGCCTCCAAAACACTAGACCTCTCTGCTAGATTCGAAGATCACTCCTACAACGATGAATCCAAACTCAACCCTCAAAGACTCACACACACTTCACTCTCTTTCTTTTCTCTTCTCCTTCTCTTTCGTCGTTCGAAGTCGTCGTGGTTGCATAGAAATGAATCCACACTTCTATTAAATACAACTCGACAAACCCTAAATGTATCAAGATAAGATTTGTTCAAATATGGTAACAAGAAGATATGTTTTTCTGGAGAAATAATATCCCTAGCCGTATATATTAATAAAGGAAATGATTCCCTTAAATTAATATAAACGGATGTGATAAGATTCTTCTCTCTCCAATCCGCTTATCTAAGGAAAGAATCCCTAAGATAAGGAATCGAGCTTCTCTCTCCATATCTCCTCCAACGGCTAGATCCTTCCAGCCGATTTCTTCAATCCTTGACCGCGTGTGCGCCTTGATTTGTTTCCATAAATAACACGCTGGATTTCTTCCTTCCATTCGCAGCTTCGATCTTGTTCGTCACTGTTGTTCCTTCAGAGGTAACAAAGCACAAGAACAGAGCTTTGTTCCCTCTTCAATCCTTTGCTGCGAAGGTTCTCTGAGACAACTGTCTTTGTTCCTGAAACACTTAGTACCCAGATTAGTTGAATGTTTGTCACTATCAAAACCTAAGGAATTCAACAAATTCCCCCTTTTTGATGGTGACAAACATCCTTGACAATAAAGCATATACATACGAGATAAAGACGGTTGTATGGGGAAGGGTCTCCACACAAGACCATAATAGTTCCCCCTCAATACAACAACATATGAAACCATGTGCTGTTCCCCCTCAACTAAGGCTACCTGTTATTTTTTCCCTTTTGGCATCATCAAAAACATAGCGAAGAGTTAGAGATGAAGGATCACAGCCAGATGAACATTATTCCCAATCGCATTAGATTGAAACGCACGAACACGGACAACAACAAGATATGCAAGGATACCATTTATGATCAACATGCCAGTAAATGTTCACACACGAATCAGAGACAAGAAAGTTCGAAAAGGAGAGGGATAGATGTGCTAGGGAGCAAAATAGGTATTGGTTAGCCAGAGAAATACGAATTAAGTACCACTGGGGCCAGCAGTAGATCTGAAGTATGACTAGCAATGGAGTTCATCTTTTGTTCCCACCCAAAGCTTGTGCTTCCTTATTGTCGTCAGCATCCATCATAGGCTCAGCTAATGGAGGAGAGAATCTTTGGTTCCTTCTTTTCCCTTCTTTGTGTATCTTGTGATGTTCCGTTTTTTTTTTTTTTTTTGAACATCACAACCTTCAGCTTGCCTTCTTTCACCAGGGATTCATTCGGAGCCCACTACTTCTCACGTGCAACATCGGCTTTTAAGCACGAACCCTCCTTAGGCAGTTGTAAGCCAACATCACATATCATACTTGTCGAATCCTAACCACAGACCACAGTGGCAACAATTCGTATTCTCGACTTTCCGAAAAAGTAGAAGAGTGTGATGCGGGGGTAATGTTACCAGAGGGGGTACAAAGAACATCACACAAAAGCATATATGAAAATTTTGCAATAATGTGTAATCATGAATGAGAGGCTCCCAGATGTGAATGATTAGAGGGGCTCATAGGGAGCATCAAACATGATGGCTAAGGTAAGCTGTAGAGTCAACAATCATTTGGGCTTATAATGAGGGATCAATGCATCAAGTTGACTCTTTTGGGCCGAAGGAAATCTGACTCGTGTATTAGCAAGATAGCATAGAGAATCATGCATGAAGTTTTGCATATAAGTGAGGTATTAGCATGAGTCTAAGCAAGTCGTTCAACTAATGATCAAGAGAAGAGATGCAGACCAAGACATGATGATTAACCCTTCATATTTTACCATGTAAATTAGCCAATCATCGAGGGAACACAACAAGTAGACAGTCATTTTAGAGAAATCATACCTAGTTCCATACGAAACTGTTCGAATGGTTCCCTGTTTAGTGCCTTGGTGAAGATATCGGCGATTTGATCCTTAGTTCCACAAAAGTCCATTGTCACCAATCCTTTCTCCATACAATCACGTAAGAAGTGATGTCTTATCTCGATGTGCTTGGCACGTGAGTGTTGTACCGGATTCTTGGAGATATTTATGGCGCTGGTATTGTCACAGAGGATGGGAATTGAGTTAAGAAGAATACCGTAGTCGCTGAGTTGTTGTTTGAGCCATAGGAGTTGAGTGCAACAAGCAGCAGCGGCTATGTATTCAGCTTCTGCAGTGGAGAGAGCTACGGAGTTCTGCTTCTTTGACCCCCAGGAGACCAAACACGGCCCAAGGAACTGAGCCATTCCTGAGGTAGATTTTCTGTCCACTTTGTTCCCTGCGAAGTCAGCATCTGTGTATCCGACAAGATCAAGACTTCCTCCTCTTGGGTACCACAGACAAAGATCATCTGTTCCCTTCAAGTATCTCATAATCCTTTTCACTGCTTTGAGATGTGTTTCTTTGGGATCAGCCTGAAAGCGAGCACAAAGACATACACTATACATAATATCAGGTCTACTAGTAGTGAGATAGAGAAGCGAACCTATGATTCCTCGATAGAGGGATGGATCAATTCCTTGTTCATGTTCGTCTTTTCCCATTGGATTGTTTGGAGATATGGGAGTGGTGAAGGGTTTTGCATCATTCATACCAAACTTTTTGACACACTCCCTGAGATACTTCTGTTGGTGTACTTTAGTTCCCTCATCCTCCTAAGAGACTTGCAGACCTAAGAAGAACTTGAGTTCTCCAACCATGCTCATCTCGAATTCACTGGCCATCAGCTTTGAGAATTTCTGAACCAGTTTGTCATTTGTGGATCCAAAGATGATATCATCCACATAAACCTGAACCACCAGAATATGCTTCCCTTCCTTCAGAAGGAACAAAGTCTTGTCGACCTTTCCACGAACGTATCCATGCGTCAGAAGGAACTGAGAGAGCCTTTCATACCAGGCCATCGGGGCTTACTTGAGACCATACAGAGCTTTGTCTAGAATGTAGACATGGTCAGGTTGAATGGTGTCTTCAAAACCAGGCGTTTGCTCCACATATACTTCCTCCTTGAGAACCCCATTCAAGAAGGCGGTCTTGACATCCATCTGTTGTAGCTTGAATCCATGGAAAGAAGAATAAGCAATTAGGAGTCTTATTGCTTCTAACCTGACAACTGGAGCAAAGGTCTCATCATAGTCGATGCCTTCCTGCTGGTTGTAACCTTTCACCACCAGCCTAGCTTTGTTCCTTGTGACCTGACCTTGATCATCCAACTTGTTTCTGAACACCCACTTGGTTCCAATCACTGTTCTGTTCCTTGGACGAGGAACTAAACGCCAAACCTTGTTTCTTTCGAACTGATGAAGTTTCTCTTGCATGGTGTTTATCCAGTCAGGATCCTTCAATGCTTCTCCTACAGTTTTGGGTTCTTACAAAGAGAGAAAAGCATTGAAAGCACATAAATTTTGTAGGGAGGAACGAGTGCTCTGAGGTGCTCCCTTTCTATAGTCAGTGACGATTAGCTTGACTGGATGAGCCCACTTTTGCTGGTAGTTGGGAACTTGGAGATTGTTGATGTCGAATTCCTCTGAATCAGCGTTCCCAGCACTTGAGCCTTCACCTCCTGTGCCATTAGCATTAGGATTGACATCCCTCATTCCTTCAGCAGAAAGGCAGTCCTCAGAGGGCTCCGTTGTGCCGTGACTTGGGCTTTGTTCCCCCTGAGGTGCCTGAGATACATCAGGGGGGTAAGCATTTTCTTCATTGCCCCCTGAGTTGGCGGAATTGGGAGTTCTTGGTGTAGAGGGATCATTTTGAGTTTCTTGATCTTCAGAGGTCCCACCGCTGACATTGCTATCTACAAGCTGAAAGAAATCATCTTCGGAAAGCTCGATGTTGCCTGATAGTTCCTGCACATTGTTACCAGCCATAACAGTTTCATCAAATACAACATGAACGCTTTTCTCTACCTTTCTGGTTCTCTTGTTGAAAACTTTGTAGGCCTTGCTTTGCTGTGAATATCCTACAAAAGTTCCTTCATCACTTCTGGGATCAAACTTTCCAAGAGAATCTTTCCTGTTGTTGTGAACGAAGCACTTGCAACTAAATGTGCGCAAATGAGACACATTAGGTTTCCTTCCCTTCAGAAGCTCATAGGCAGTTTTGTTCAGAAGAGGACGGATGGTTGCCCTGTTCAGAACGTAGCACGCGGCATTCAAGGCTTCGGCCCATAAAATCCTTGGAAGACCACTTGAGATGAGGAGAGTACGCGTCATGTCTTCCAGAGTTCTGTTCTTTCTTTCAACAACACCGTTTTGCTGTGGGGTCCTGGGAGCAGAGAAGTTGTGGTTGATACCTCTGTTCCTACAGAGGGATAGGAACTGAGAGTTTTCGAATTCAGTTCCATGATCAGTGCGAATAGACCCCAAGGAATGTCCAGTGCTCTTTTCGGCTGCCTTAAGCCAGGACTCAAACTCCGCGAACACTTCATCCTTTGTGAAGATAAATAAAGTCCATGTGTACCTGGAATAGTCATCAACAATAACAAAGACATATGCATTTCCCCCACGGCTCTTCATGCGCATAGGCCCACAAAGATCCATGTGGACTAATTCCAGAGGACGTGTTGTACTTACATCCCTTTTGGACTTGAAGGAAGACCTCACTTGTTTTCCTTTAATGCATGCGTCGCACACGTCGCTTCTCATTGCTTCAATCTTGGGAAGACCATTCACCAACTCTTGTCTATGAAGTTTGGAGAGGAGTTGAAGGCTAGCATGTCCAAAGCGTTTGTGCCACAAGTCTGTCATCTCAGCCATAGACGACAGACATAGGTCCTTGTCAGGGATGAAAGCAGGGTCGACCTTATAAACGTTGTTGTCGCAGATCCATTTGAGTAAGATTTTCCCTATACTTAGACACTCAATATGACAATCATCAGTGGTAAAGACTACCCTATTTTTTCTGTTTTGACATAGTTGAGCCATACTAAATAGATCAAACTTGAGATTATTCACTAGATTCACATTATTCACAGTGATGTGTTTAGAGAGTCTTATCATACCGATACCACAAACCTCACCCTTACTCTTGTTTCCAAAAGTTATCGATGCCCCTAAGGATGGCTGAAGAGAGGTGAACCATTCATTGTTCCCTGTCATGTGACTTGAGCATGCACTGTCAAGGTGCCAAGAGCCTTTCCTTGCTTCCTCCTCGGATTTATGAGAAACACCTTCTGATACGTTGTGACCTTTTGAGCTCATCAAACAGATATCCTTTGAGAGAGGAGAAGCTTCATCATCTGAGCTGCAGTCACCCCACTTCGCAATCCTCGTTTGTTCCTCGTTGAGGACCTGAGAAGAACCTGCCGCTTTGTTGAGGCAATTTTTTGCGAAGTGTCCGTTGTCATAACAGTGAGAGCAGACAACCTTCTTCATATCATTGTGAATCATGACCGAACCTTTAGTGCCTTTGCTTCGAGACCATCTTCTTCATGGCTTGAGTGATGAGAGCCACATCTACATCACCTTCTTGAGAGTCTCTATCCAAGGCATTTCCTGACGACATCTTTCCTGCATAATCTGTAACTAAAACAAACAATCTAGAGCACCTCGCTCTGATACCAATTGTTGGATCGTTAGAGTTACGTCTGAGGGAACAAAGACTTTGTTCTCACAGAAGTTGCAGCGGAATAATATAGCAAGAAAGATAACGAACGAACTCACGATATATAGTGGAAACCCTGATTAGCAAAACTAGCTTCTCAAGGAAAAACCACTACCTTCAAGCTTCCGCTTGAGAGGATTTTGAAGCGTGTACTTGTCTTATTAGTTTCTTGTTTGATTACACTTGTAGCATGGACTCCAAAACACTAGACCTCTCTGCTAGATTCGAAGATCACTCTTACAACGATGAATCCAAACTCAACCCTCAAAGACTCACACACACTTCACTCTCTTTCTTTTCTCTTCTCCTTCTCTTTCGTCGTTCAAAGTCGTCGTGGTTGCATAGAAATGAATCCACACTTCTATTAAATACAAATCGACAAACCCTAAATGTATCAAGATAAGATTTGTTCAAATATGGTAACAAGAAGATATGTTTTTCTGGAGAAATAATATCCCTAGCCGTATATATTAATAAAGGAAAGGATTCCCTTAAATTAATATAAACGGATGTGATAAGATTCTTCTCTCTCCAATCCGCTTATCTAAGGAAAGAATCCCTAAGATAAGGAATCGAGCTTCTCTCTCCATATATCCTCCAACGGCTAGATCCTTCCAGCCGATTTCTTCAATCCTTGACCGCGTGTGCGCCTTGATTTGTTTCCATAAATAACACGCTGGATTTCTTCCTTCCATTCGCAGCTTCGATCTTGTTCGTCACTGTTGTTCCTTCAGAGGTAACAAAGCACAAGAACAGAGCTTTGTTCCCTCTTCAATCCTTTGCTGCGAAGGTTCCCTGAGACAATTGTCTTTGTTCCTGAAACACTTAGTACCCAGATTAGTTGAATGTTTGTCACTATCAAAACCTAAGGAATTCAACAATGACAATCCTTTATACAATCAGCTAATATATATCAACTTCCTACAAAGCTTTGCAGAAATTAAAGAACAAAAATATATATCAAACAAAAAGTGGAATGACTTATTAGGTGTACACCTAAAAAAATTGTCTATATCATAAATATACAAAAAAAAATTGTCTTTTCATTGTTTTACACTAAAAAATGCTAAACATTAAAGAACAGAGAGGTCTAAATAGACGTTATAATGTGCACAGTAAGAAAAATTGAGAGAAGAAGTGTAGATTTTGCAAAAGATCCAACATTGAACTCAAGTAAGACGACGAAAAATCGCCCTGCTTTCCATCCTTGTCCAGTTGTTCTCCTCTACAATGGCAACCAATTGTTACATGCAAGCACTCAAGTATAGTAGAGGAAGCTGCACATTGTATAGGTAGAACTTTGTAATTCCGACTCATTACGAAAGGAAATATCTAATGCAAATACTACCATATATTTATACTATGTATCAAACTGAAAATAGAACAAGTATAAATTGTATAATATAGGTGATTCAATCTTCTCAAGTATATTATGATCTTACGAACTTACTTGAGCAGGGTATATTTTATAGTTTCATAACAAGCACATCAAGAAGTAACATAAATCTGGTAAGAAAATTTAGAAAAAGACTTGTCTTCAAATATAGCTTGCATTAAGTAGGAAAAGCTGAAAAATATGCACCTGCTCCTCCTCATCGATTATATTGCTACTGTATGCTGCTAGTTGAGAGCTTGCTGATTTCTGGCTCACAATCTATGACGACAATGCTTTCAGTTCCCTTCTGGTAATCATAATTTGGGACGTACAATTGCTCCAAGTTGCTCAATGAACATAACGTCAGAATGGCGCGTTCAATGAAATCTGTTGAAAACTTCATCATTTTCCCTAAGAAGGACTCGTGGTAGAGTAAAAGGCTTCTTAGTTGAGGAAGCTTCTCCAAATCAGGAAGTGGCTTTAGCAACTTATTGCAAGCAACTACTCAGTTCATGTGTTGGTGCAAGCACTTGAGTTGGATCCTGCAAATGCCATGGAAGAATTTGGGCTCAGCACACAAGCTAGTAATTGTTTAACATTTCAAATCAGAAAAATAATCTACCATAATTGTATCTATCTCAATACCTCAAGATAGTACTTCATAATAGGATAATTAAAACAAAACTACCAGTTCAAATTAGGATAATACAAGCTACTTCAATCACTAAATTTAACAATGTGTTCCTTTCCATGAGAACAAGATACCTAAACATGTCAAATATTCCACACTCATCATAAATAGGCCAACAAGAATTTTAAAACAGAAAGCAAAGCCATGCAAGCAAAGTCGAGCAATATGCACTTGCCGATGTATTACATATAAATGAGCTTAACCATGTACAAAGCTTAAGTGTAGTAAACCAAACTTGTAAAACGTTTTAGACACTATATGAGCTTCACAAAATAGAAGAGTATGTAACAAGGTGGCATCGAAACTATGGCAATTATAAGTATAATTATAATTTTCATGCTTCCAAGAACCCGATTGCATATGGAGATTTAAGTAATCTTAGTGGCTTCCAATGTATTGGGGTACTTGGATTGAAGAAGACTCAAATTCTCAGCTTCCAATTCTTGATCTGTTTCTACCAATTCGATCTCGCTATCTGGGGACCCAAACCCTACAATCTCATGGCTAACAGCAAGAAACACATAGACAATGGCACTCATCAGGATCACAAACAAGCCAGGCAAAACAAAGCACCAGCCCCAGCCAAATTGCAGCATCCATGAGGCCACAACTGATCCGAGAATGTTGCCAACGGAGGCATGAGAATTCCAGATCCCCATTATCAAACCTTTCTCACCTTCCCCAAACCAGTGACCCACCACGGCCACAACACAGGGCCACCCAGTAGACTGAAACAGGCCGCAAATAATCTGAACCGCCAAGAAATATGAAAACCTATGAACATCCCACCAGTATCCCAACCCAAAAGCTATTGTCAACACACCGCTGCCAAGCATTACAATTGATAGAATCCCTAATTCCTAAATTGATTTCATGATTTGAATCCCTAATTCCTAAATTGATTGAATTGCAAACACCCAAAAAAAATCGTGTACCTCGTCGTCCAACACCGTCGTCTCGCCTCGTCGCACCTTCGTCGGCTCAATCGAGGGGGTGTTCAGTCAATGCCACCTCGTAGTCTACATCTCCAGCCGCGTCCAACAACGGCGTCTCGCCTAGTAGCTCCGTAGTCGGGGAACGAGGAAGCGCCGGTGGAGCTGTGTAGTCGGGGAACGAGGAAGGAGACGGAAGGAGGCGCCGGTGGAGTTGTGTAGTCTGGGAAGGAGGCGCCGGTCGGGGAAGGAGACGGAAGGAGCTATGCTGAATTTTGAAGGAGTAAAAGCTTTTACTTAAGGTACGTGGTTAAGTACGATAAAATAGCCCAGACAAAATAGCCCGGATGTTTCGTAATCGGCTTATTTTAATGTGGGTTAATATAGAACGCGACAAAATAGCCCGGATATTCCCCAAAAAAACACGCCCGGGCTATTAAGTTTTGACTCTTTTAAAATAAATCTGTTTTTAGCCCGGGCTTCTCTATAACGGTCCGGGCTAATATGTTATCTTTCTTAAATAGCTCGACTTCTTCTGATGTATCAGGACTTTATATCACGGATAATTAGGATCTGGGCTAAATAATCACGGGCTAAAAAGCGTTTTTTGTACTAGTGATGGTTATATCTTATGGTTATATACTATGGTTATATCCTTTAGTTATATACTATAGGATATAACCATAAGATATAACCAAATTGGATATAACCATAGTATATAACTATAAGATATAACCAAACTGGATATAACCATAAGATATAACCAAATTGGATATAACCATAATATATAATTATAGGATATAACGATAAGATATAACCAAATTGGATATAACTATAAGATATAACCACAGGATATAACCATAAGATATAACCAAATTGGATATAACCATAGTATATAACTATAAGATATAACCAAATTGGATATAACCATAGTATATAACTAATGAATATAACCATAGCATATAACTATAAGATATAACCAAATTGGATATAACTATAAGATATAACCATAGTTATATGTGATTTTCGGGAATAATAATAACAAACAGTTAATATCAAATGAATTGGTGGAGAAACGTACATGAATAAAAGTATATTGAAACCTCATGATACAACCGAATTTATTGCCATGTAACCCTGATTACTTGAAAACGTCTATTACTAGAGTCAAATACAGATTTTAAAAAAAATTGTTCACTTGGGTGCGCCCAGGAAAAAAAAATGTTTTAAAATAAAATAAAAAATCATGCGCCAACATCTGGCGTACAACAGATTTTAAAAAATCAAATTTAGAAGTTGGGCCGACCCTAATATGGGCTGACCCAATCTGTACGCCAGAATTCCGGCGTATAGATTTATACTTTTTTTTTTAAAAAAATACGTATAATCTTACAATTATACATATTTTTACCAGTACGCCATATCTTGGCGTACAGATTATCGTGTATATAGGTGAAAAATGTCGTGTATATAACAGGCTCGTTTCACAAAATGTTTAACATGTTGTCACATAATTAACTACAGTAGTTCTTACAAATAGATACTGGATTTATAACATGTTAAAATAATCAAAAGACAATGTTTAACTTACCCTGTGGGTAGCTTACCCTGATGATGTGTCCTCTGATGTGGAAAAGAAATTAATTTTATATTTATTTATTCTTTCATCTTTTCCATGGATTTAATATCTAATATCCATATCAGAAGCCAAAACCCTTATTTTCCCCATCTCCTTCCATATCAGAATTCAGAATAAATAAATATCTAATATCCATATCAGAAGCCAAATCAAGCCTGCATATTGATATTGGTATTGCGTAGGATTGGCTCTGTTTAATTTAATTGGGTTTTTGATATTGGTATTGACAGTGAACTATATCTGTTTAATAAACAATGAGTTTTTGATCTTATGGATTTGAGATGTACACAATAATTCCCATCTATGAAAGAAATAATACAACGCGGTAAAAAACAGACAAAGAATCTAAGCCATAAGCTGGAGCTTCCTTATTTGTAGTTTGTAGAGGATCCATAATTTAAGCTTTTCCAATCAGGAGCACAAGAGGGGGTCTACCTCTACGCCAGTACTGGATATAATCCTGAAGTTTCAGATTTTTTTCAGATTTGTTTTGTGCTGGTGACTATGGGCCAGTTATTTCTTCTTAAGCAATGATTTGTAAGAATTTGATTTGAGAGTTTCTTGTGCTTGCTTTGTCTCTGTGATGTTTAATTTCTTCTTGATTGTCTATAGCAATGCTGAAAGTATGTTTTTCTCTCTATAGTTGACGAAAAAGACAGGGGATATAAATATCAAAGAAAAACTCTCAAAATGAGAAAAAATCTATATCGGATTATTTTAAAATGAAATTAAAAATAATAATATTATCTAAATTGTGTTCTAGTTTTTTGTTTTGAGAAAGTAAGGAATTCAAAATTTTGTTGTTTTTTATTTTGAAAAATTGAGGAGTTCACAAAGGTATTTATTAAGAAAAAATATTTTAAGCGTTTTAAAAGTTGTATAAAAGTAAAATTTTCTACACATTTCTCTTAATTGTACTACATATTTTTTTTCTATTGATAAATACATTTTATCCAAGCAACTTTTAATAAGAAAATACATATTTCTATAAAAGTCTTTATAAATAGTCACATCAAACAAATCCTTCTAATCTAACCTATTAGATTGTCATTATCACGATGTAGAGAACTTGATAATATTTGTTGATTTGTCGTTAAAGGGTTCAGTTTGAATAGAATTGAAAAAAATAAGAGAGGTAGAGTTGAATAAATCTTGAATTCTTGATTGTTAAATAAGAATTTTTTAATTATGATTATCTTTTTTATATATCTATTTATATTTTTTAATTTTAACTTTTATCGACATATAACTTTTTTGCTATATAGTTTTTGAATTCTATCAAAGAATTTCCTTAAAAAATACCATAATATGACCAATAATGTTTAAACTTCATAGTTGAATTTTTACATCAATATAACATTGAGGATTCAATCGATCATTTAAAATTTTATGGACATTTTTCGTATTTTTTTATAGGGTACTCATTGCTTAGTTTAAAACATTTTATAGAGTGAGGGCATGTTTTATGATAAAGAAATTTAAAATTTTGTTTTTAATTTAATAAGTATTTTGAAAATCCTTACAATTTTTTTTTTGCTAAACAAATGTGGCTTTTGTCATTGTTTTGTCCTACTTATCTACTTAAAAGCTAGTATTAAATGACAAGAAAGCCAACTTTTAAGTAGATATAGATTGAATAGCCGTAAATATTCAATTTTTGTTTGCCATGCTTATATTGGAATGATGGAAACTATCTTGATTAAGGTATCAATAAATTTTTGAATTAGTTTATTTTCCTTTATTTTAGGCTGATGATATATTTTAAGTAAAAATAACCGATTTTTTAGATTTGTTTTAGTTCTTAACGTACATAAATTCTTAAGTTCTTACGTTAGTATCATATTTGTTTTAGTTCTTAACGTACATAAATTCTTAACCAATTTTTGTTTGACATGCCTTATATTAGAATGATGGAAACTCATAGTTTTTACGTTAGTATAATTCATAATTCTTAATTTTAAAATAACAATACTAGTAATTTATCAATATAATATGATAGTATATAACTCATAGTTCTTACATTAACATAACTTATAATTCTTAAATTTGATGTTAAATAATAACATAAGTGATTTATCAATATAATATAATAGTACATAACTCATAGTTCTTACATTAACATAACTCATAATTCTTAAATTTGAAATAACAACATAAGTGATTTATCAATATAATATGATAGTACATAACTCATAGTCTTACATTAGTATAACTCATAATTCTTAAGTTTGAAATAACAATACTAGTGATTTATCAATATAATATGATAGTATATAACTCATAGTCTTACATTAGTATAACTCATAATTCTTAAATTTGAAATAACAACATAAGTGATTTATCAATATAATATGATAGTATATAACTCATAGTTCTTACGTTAGTATAATTCATAATTCTTAAGTTTGAAATAACAATACTAGTAATTAATCAATATAATATGATAGTATATAACTCATAGTTCTTACATTAGCATGACTTATAATTCTTAAGTTTGAAATAACAATACTAGTGATTTATCAATATAATATGATAGGACATAACTCATAGTCTTACATTAGAATAACTCATAATTCTTAAATTTGAAATAACAAAATAAGTGATTTATCAATATAATATGATAGTATATAACTCATAGTTCTTACGTTAGTATAACTCATAATTCTTAAATTTGAAATAACAATATAAGTGATTTATCAATATAATATGATAGTATATAACTCATAGTTCTTACGTTAGTATAACTCATAATTCTTAAGTTTGAAATAACAATATTAATGATTTATCAATATAATATGATAGTATATAACTCATAGTTCAGAGAAGAAGAAGACATATAAATTTATAAGTTCAGGTCCACAATTTCAAAAGGCAGCAAAGCAATAGTCAAATATGGGGGAAGTAGTGAACAAGGAAAAAAAAAGAACTGACCGGGAGTGATTTCCAGATCCACAATTTCAAAAGGTGCGATTTGAGTGACCGGTCATTCAAACTAGATTTGTCCTCTGATGGGGGATTTGTGGCAGAGAAGGTAAAAGAAGGAACCCCGTAAAAGAATGGAAGTAGGGAGGAAGAAGAAGATGAATAATCTTTGAAAAAGTTGCTTTGGAAAAGGAATTGAATTTATGAATAAAACATAAATAAATTAGTAATGTTAATTTACAGTCAACGTATTTTAGATGAGAGTGATTTTCGGTCAGCATAAATTAAACAGGTTGGCAATGATGTGGCAAGTGGGTAGGCTACTCTTAGGGTATCTCTATCACTCCCCAAAATGAACCCATCCTTTCAATTAATCGACGAATAAGCACGTGCAAAAAAAACATCAATTTTAGCGCGTACTCGCCTGAAATCATTGCAAACGAGGGCCGGTGGTCACCGATTATTGGACCAAGGCCTTTCCTCTTTGAATTTAATATTTCTTATACCACTCCATCAAAAATATCATACACCACAATCAATAAATAACAAACCATGCCACTTCGGTGGTGACTTGGTGGTAAGGGCACGGAGGGAGTAAGGGCACTAGGAAAGATTTCGGGTTTGATCCCTGCTTGTCAGAGACGGATTCAGGGGGGTTCTAGGGGGTTCGATGATCCCCTTTTCTTTGAATTAGGTCATATATTAAAAAAAATTAAAAATATATATATATATATTAATGTCTTATACATATAAAAAGAAAAAGTTATTAGCTCAATTGGTTGTGTAACATGAGTTTAATCCAAAGGTTTGGGGTTCAAGTCCCCATCTCCCATCTTTTGTATTGTTTTCTTTTTAGATAAATAACAATTTGTGTTCTTTATTTTCTCTTTTATACAAATATTTGTATTTCATATTTTTGTCCATCATGATTATGAAATAAGTTAAAAATTTTGTAAGGTAGTTGAATTAATCTTATTTAAAATTCTCACAATATATTTGATACTAATATTTTACAGGTAGTTCTCCACTTCTCCTTACTATTTGTCCAAAAATATTTTCAAAATTGTAAATTAGTTAAAAATGTTTGTTCAAAATATAATAATTTTACAAACAATTATACAAATAGTAATGTGATTAATGGTAAACAATATTATATAATTTTTCATAGACGATTTTGTGACCCCCTTCGAAGAATTTCTGGATCCGCCACTGCTGCCTGTCTCCCTTTCTCCTGGGTTCAACTCCAAGGGGTTTATCGTGTCCCTTGCCGTTGGGTCGAGCCGTTCGGCGCAAGCCGGTTTACCCGGTTCGGGGTCTTTGCCGGCTAGATCTCGGGCCCACGTGTCTACCACCCCGCAAGTGGTGGGTTCCTGCATCGTAAAAAAAATAAAATATAAAAATAAATAACAAACCATGCCCACTAGCATATTCTATAATTACTTATCGAATTCTGCAAGTTCATATCTCCATACTAAAAAACAAATATAATTAATATCTAACCCATTCTTAGTGCTCACAGCATTTACCTTATCCTAGTTTATTAGTACCACTACTTAATACTTAATTACTTATGCCCTCTATATAAACCAATCTCTTCACATCTCTTTTTCTCCCACCAACAAAACACACTTCCACCAATTCTATTCAAAATGGCTATCCTCAATCGCCTCCTCCTCAACCTAATAACCCTTTGCCTCCTCATCTCCGTCGTTGCTGCAGCCAAGCCGGCGACGACGCTCGTGGTCCCGATCCGGCGATCAGGGTCGCTCCTGCTGGCCGACTTCCGGGGGCGGACCCCACTAACCGCCATCACCGCGGTGGTCGACGTCACGGCTGAGTCACTCTGGCTCAACTGCGAAACGGGCTACTCCTCCAAGACCTTTGTGGAGCCAAAGTGTGGCTCGGTCCAGTGCCAAACCGCCAACACTCGCTACTGTCACACTTGTGGGCCCACCGCCAGGGCGTTTTGCCACGTCAACACCTGTGGGTTCTCCGTTACGAACCCCGTAACGTTCCAGTACACCGTCGGTGAGGTGGCCCAAGACGTCTTTGCGGCCCAGTCCACGTTAGGCCCAATGGTAAAGGTCCCTGAGTTTCTATTCGCCTGCTCGCCTTCCGCGCTGGTAGAGTCTGGGCTTGAGAAGGCCCAGGGTGTACTTGGGCTTGCGAAGGCCCCAATCGCGGTCCAAAACCAGCTCGCATCCAAGCTCGGAATCGAACCCGTTTTGTCCATGTGCATTCCTTCCGGGTCGGATATTGGGCCACTATTCTTCGGTGATGGGCCTTATAATTTCCTCCCGGGCATCGACGTGTCCAAGAACCTGCAGTTCACGCCGTTGAACGTGAGCGCGTTTAATGAGTACTACTTCCAAGTGAACTCCGTCAAAATCAACGGCAAACGCGTCCCCTTAAACGCGTCGTTGCTGGGTGTAGACGAGTTGGGAGTTGGCGGAACGACGATCAGCACCACCGAGCCGTACACCATTCTAAAAACATCGTTGTACAAGTCCATAACTTCATTCTACAGCAAACAGCTCTCCGGGCTCAAGCCCGTGAAGCCCGTGGGCAAGTTCGGGCTTTGCTACAACGCCAAGAGTTTCGGGTCGACGAGGCTGGGCCCAGGCTCGCCCAGCATTGATCTAGAGCTGGCGGGTGGGGTGACGTGGTCGATATTCGGGGCGAACGCGCTGGTGGAGGCCCAGCCCGGGGTGCTCTGCCTGGCGTTTATCGACGGCGGGAACAATTACCGGGCCGCCGTGGTGATTGGGACGTACCAAATGCAGGATACACTAGTGCAGGTTGATTTGGTCCGGGCTCGGGTCGGGTTCAGCGGGCTGCTTCTTGGCATCCAAACTAACTGTGGCAATTACAACTTCAGTGGCAGTGCTGCGGTTGCACCGTAAGCTATTGTGGGTAACGGTGGATCGATCAACTGCCAATGAATTAGAACTGTTTGTCCGTGTTTTTTGTAATTTCAAACTTTGTTTTTTAATTTTTATTTTCTTGAATCCGCTTTTTAATTTATGTTATTTATGGCTAGATCGAATCAGAACTATATACTGTCTTTTTCTTAGTAAACGTTTATCTAGTTCTATGCATTTCACTTTGTGGTTTTTCTTAATTACTAGTGTAATACCCGTGTCTTATACGAGATTTTTTTTTTATATTTGTAAAAATTGTATATTTTTTATTATCGAATAATCATTGTTTCAATATATATTTGATTAGTTATTTAAATTAAAAATGATAAATTAACTAAACAAATTAAAGATATAAATGACAAATTCAAATTAAATAGATAATCTACTAAAATAACGATTACTAACCATTTTAAATGTCGGACATTGGGATACGATCATTAACGAAAGAATTGGGAGTACCTCGAAGTCTAGATCCTGCATAATTAGTATAGTAGATTTCTGTTATAATTCTAAAAAAAATTACTTTATTTTAAACATTAATTGTTTTCCACACAATTCAATTAAACATATATTGTATTATTGAACATCAAACACATATTACAATAAAATAAAAAAATTGAAGTAAATAGATAATCTACTAAATAACCATTACTAATCATTTGAAATGTCGGACATTGGGATACGATCATTAACGAAAGAATTGGGAGTACCTCCAAGTCTAGATCGTGCATAATCAGTATAGTAGATTTCTATTATAATTGTAAACATATTTAACTTTATTTTCAACATTAATTGTTTTCGACAAAATTCAATTAAACATATATCGTATTATTGAACATTAAAAACTGATTACAATAAAATGAAAAAATCAAAAGTAAATAGATAATTTACTAAAATAACCATTACTAACCATTTGAAATGTCGGACATTGGGATTCGATCATTAGCGAAAGAATTGGGAGTACCTCCAAGTCTAGATCCTACATAATTAGTATAGTAGATTCACGTAAGTATTTATATTTATTAGAAAAAATGTCTTCAAAATAAATGCAAATATAGACCCGATCCATTTGAATTTGTCCGTTGTCGTTTCTCTCTAGTAACAGTCAATCTAAACTTTCTGTTATGTCGGGTTAATTCGTCCATAACAAAATCAACCTGAGAAACTAACATATAAACATTTAAATAAATCAATCTACATACCAAACATTTATTTTAATCTTATAAAAATTCATAAAATGGTTAACTACTTAATTTAAGTATTTAAATATAATTCAATTATAAATATTTATTTAAGTATTATAAATATATATATATATAAATACTAAAATGGACTTATTGGCCCAAAGGACATTTGTATAAATTATAAATTATTAATGCAAATTTGAATTGGTTTAATGTGCTTTAAGGACCAATTAGAATAAATGCATAACTGAAATAGACGCCAAACTATAAAATCCCAATTTATGTAAAAAGTAATTATTTATATTAAAAATAATTTATCCCTTATCATGTATATCTAATATCACCAAATCTCAAAATTATATTATTTTTGTTTTTATTCATACATACAATAGTCAATGGAACTTTTCAGATATATTTTACAAAGAAAATAAATAAAAATACAAACTTAACATTTAATATAATTATTTAATTATATGTGCACTATACCCTAAATACAAACTTAACAACAAATTTGTTAACATCGGCCAAGCCCATAACATTAACCTCGTTTGTTTGATAACCGAAGCCCATAATCTGATGCAAGTAATTAGGCCAAGCCCATAACATTAATCTCGGACATTTTACAGACGCTGAAACCCTACCTCACTCCCTCATTTCCATTTCACTTCGGCGTCGCGTTTCGATTTCACTCTCGCTTTCTTTCTCCTTTCAATCTTTCCAGTTCGATCCACATAGTTTCTTTCCTCTTTCAATCTTTCTAGATCTAGGATACTTTGAATTTCATCTTTCTGGAAATATCATCCAAGCCTTCGTTTTGTTTTTGTTCAAATCTTCCAGATCCAAATTGGTTTTTTCACTAAAAAAACTCTCTGATCTACATGTTTCAAATCCGATTTATTCTACCACCAAATTAGTTTATCAAAGATCCACAAAAATATTAGATTATTCTTCAATCTCGTTCAGATGCAGAGGACGACAAAGGATGACAACAAATCTGGATCTGGCTAAAGAAGGGTTAACTAAACCCTAATTATTTCACATATCTGGAGCTTCATAAAGGTATTTAACATTTCTCTATTTTATTTCCTTCTCCGGATAATTTTTCATTTTTAAATCATATTCTGCCTTGTTCTGTGTCCAAAATTTTTCAAACAAAAAAAATCGGCGATTTTGTATTTCATGTTGTGTTTATTTTTTGTTGCTTTATCAGTTTCGTATCTTTTGACTAATTTGTTTTTTTTCTTCATAATATGGTATGACGACTTCTGGACATTGTTGAGGATGTGTTCATCTCTAATCGTCTGGAGCTTGATAAAGATAACTTGAATAAGGAGGCTATGGGGCTCTCCCTAGAGGCAACGAAGGTAATATGTTAATGTTTTATCTTAATCTCTAATCGTCTGGCTTGTGAGATAATTTGATGTTTGAAAATTGAAATCATAAAGTTCCTTCTGTTAACAAATTGTACATATTTTGACAAATTTCAATGATTCGACTGGTTTTGTGATTTCATTGTTTTAAAATTTTCAAAATTTTGGATAGAAATATAGTATAATATCAGACTCGCATTTCATTCATTTAATTTTGGTTTTAAGTGCGAAATGTTATCTTAATCTAGATTGTTCTTCATCTTGTTTTTGTTTAAGTCTAATATTTGTTCTTTGCATAAAAAAAATGTTCTTTAAGTTTTCTGGGCTTAGTTAATTGATAGGAAGACGACGACTAAAATTATGTTAAAAGCATGTACCTTTGTCTACAACTGACTTTATATGGGCTTATTGGCCCTTTGACTATTTGTTTGTATAGATTGATTAGACTTATTTAATTGAATGTGCTAATAGGCCCAAATAAAATAGTATAACCAATCTGTATAGTTAATTTTAATATAACCAAATCTGCTTATGGGCTTTTTGGCCCATTTCATGTTTCGTAATTTAAATATGCCTAATAAAATTTATTGGCCTCATAACACTTTTTTATATGCGGCCCAACATGTGTATTATAATGCTATTAAACTCCATATTTTTTTTTGTTAATGGGCCGGATATTTCAATGTTTACCTAGTCAATAAATATTTGGCCCATTAAATTGTGTACTTCGGAGGATAAGCTCATTCTAATTTTAAACTGACATTAAATTGTTCACTTGGGACAAATAAGGCCATCTATTTATTTACCTGGTCCATTAACAAACTTGTAAAAAGAAGACATTTCCCGATTCATCTAGATCTGTAAAATCATTTCTCCCTCATTCAACTTTCTGATTCTACTCTGTGTTTCTGTCAAACTGCACACATTATAATGGGCATATAAGTCTGGAAATTTGTTCAGACTTAACAATTGGTTGGTAAAAATTTAAACAATTAGAAATGAGCATATTAGCCCATTATAACTTACGTATACGTATACTAAGTCCTCTCTCTCTCTCTCTCTCTCTCTCTCTCTCTCTCTCTCTCTCTCTCTCTCTCTCTCTCTCTCTCTCTCTCTCTCTCTCTCTCTCTCTCTCTCTCTCTCTCTCTCTCTCTCTCTCTCTCTCTCTCTCTCTCTCTCGCCATAGATGCTTTTACAGTTCTAATATTTTGCTTACACTTTGTCTTGAAGGGCTAAACCAAAAGACATTTCGACCACGTCTTCGTCTTCAACTAAAATGCAAAGTCATGGAGGATTTTCAGATCCAACAAACATGATATTATTAAGGAGGTTCGTCTCTCTCTCTCTCTCTCTCTCTCTCTCTCTCTCTCTCTCTCTCTCTCTCTGACCAGATGTATTTGTTACAAAGTTTGTCTTGCAGGGATAAATCAAAATCGATTTTCAGCAAATGTATGTGTCTCTCTGTATGTTTGGTGGAAGGATTAAAAATTTCTGTCAGTTTAAGAAGTAGGTTCGTTTCTACATCTCTCTCTTTTATTCCATGTATCAATGGTAATTTTATACATTTAAATAAATGTTGCAATGTATGATTTATACTATTATTCCATGTATAATCAATATCAGCATATAATTTATCTCCGTGTGTGTCTATTTCTCTTTGACATATATGTTGCAATGTATGTGTGAAAGACATTTTTTTAAAGTATATAGAAATCTGCAAGTATACTGTAGTATATAAGAAATTACATTACCTATTTATATAGCATGCATATGTCGTATAATAAGATATTAACTTTTGCAATTGTTCCTTCTCTCTGATTGTATGTCACCACGCTATGTGTACCTGATCATAACACTGAATATTACATACTGCTTGGTATGACTACTATACTATTATTTGGCCTATCTTGATATGATCAATACATTGTATAGTAGTTACTGATCATAAAACTTGTGCCATTACAGGTTGCAACATATAATCTCCAAGATGCATCTGCTAATGTGATTCAATCTATACAATCAGGTCATGGTTTCATCAATTGACTAATTTTGTAATTAGTTGATTTACTTGTTTAGTCTGTACTTAACAGATTTGTTATTGGTATAGGTATCATGTGGGAGCTCAGATTGGACTCAAAGGAAATTTGGATAATAAATACACACAAAAAAGACCTAAGGGTATGTCTACTATACTAACTTTTAGTGTAGTAAGTAGTTTAGTTGTGAATAGTGTAGTAAGTAGTTTAGTTGTAAACTAAATCATATAAGTTGTAAGTAAATGCTTCAGTTGTTAACTAAATCATATAGTTGTAAAATAAATATTGATAGTACACAACTGCATACAATTTATGTAGTTTAGTAAGTAGTCAATTTTTAATATTGATAGTAAGTAGTCAACTGCATAAAATAAATATTGATAGTAAACTAAATCATATAGTGTAGTAAGTAGTCAATTTTTAATTATATAACTGAATACAATTTATGTAGTTTTAAATAACAACATTAAGAATTTAGAAGTCAATTTAGATGTAACATCCAGGATAACTTGTTAGCAACTAATTGAATACAACTGTTGTAAAAATATCATAGAAGCTGTAAATAATTCGTTGAACATACAATACCTGTTAATAATCTATATATGAGAAAAAAATACAATTGTCGATAAAAAAATTAAAGATTCAGAAGTCCACATACCTATAATGTCTTTTATGGCTTGTAGTTCTTTTGACATAGCTACAAAACAATATTGAAAAAAAAAATCAGTACCTAAGCAGTATACAATAGACAAATTTCACACTGCAAATATCAAATAAAATTGCTCTATTTCAACTTTCCCGAGAAGCACAAATTCAGCCAAAAGACACATAAGTTGTTATACTAAAAATCAGTTGCTAATGTACGTACCGAAGCCATACCCTTATCATATCAATGAGAGGGCATTAGTAGGTGCAGAGTATGCTCGGATAGGTTGTTAGAATGACCGACCGACTCTTCTAATACCCTCTCCGAGCATATTCTGCACCGACTTGTTCAACCTACTCATTTTTATGGGAATACTTAGTTCTGGATGTACTGAACAAAACTGAAACAAAGATGATAAATCAATATCATTGTACATAAACTGAAACAAAAATTATTTATTGATGTTATTACCTCTTGAATGTCTTTACTCTGTTAAATTTTATCTACTGAAAATAACTGAGAAGCTCTAGATTTATAGACGAATATGTGAAAGAGATGTAGAGTCTTCTATTACAAGTTTCTGTGAGAGGAAGTTTTTCGGAAAAAACTTCCTCTCGCAGATCCATGGCGATTCCCTGTCATCCTTCTCATCTTTGTGTCTGCTTGTGTAGAAAGGACGGAAAAAAACGAATATCATTATATATCAGCATATAGGTTCTGAGTTATTACCTTGTAACTGATTTCTGGATGTACTAAAAAAAACTGAAACAAAGAAAATAACTCAATATCAGTATATATATCAGCATATATGTTCAAGATGACGGGCTCTAGCTTTATTAACTACTGAATTTGAAAGGTATATCATAGAGTGCAACTCCAAAATTTGAAATGACATATACACCTCATTCCTCTAATATTGCTAAATTCACCATAGAAGCTTCCTTAATGACCGCATGGATTTTCTCACCCTTAAAACAATTAGAAATAGATCTTAGTCGTATTAAAAAATTAGGAAAACAATTTTGTATATATGAAAACAAATTATTTAAAAACTGAAAATTAATACCTTTTCATCCATTAAAATTATTTCAGTTGTACTGTATTGCGTACGATCTTCTTTCTTCGGAACTTTAAACAATTGAATTACTCGAACCTTTAGCTCATAATTTCCTCGGGTACCCGTAATATCCTTTATTTCTTGTTGTTGTTTTGATATTCCTACAAAGTTCATACAAAAAACCATGACAATTCAGTACAAAATTATTATAAAAGGTAATATAAACATTTCATATGTACACTGTGAATTGTAAACTGAAATAGAAATGAAAATTAATTGCAGAAAAACTAATAGGAAATCAGTTCATTTTGAAAATGCATTGCAGACAAATATGTTAATGACATTTCGTATGTACAATTAGTTCGTTTTGAAAGGAGTTAGGCCCAATGGAATAAGATGCGAAATGAATTCTAAAGCAACAAAACAAAAAACAAAACAGAAACGAACTAAAAATTTAATAACAAACTCACTATTTATATGGCTTATGCAAGAGAAGAAGCGAAATCGATATTGTGAGAACAAAGCTTTAGATTGTACTTGTGGGAGAGTCTCTCTATTTATATGGCCTAAAGGTATGGATTATAATGATTTTATTTGATTGTGCACATATTGAAAATGCCTTAGTCGAACGGATTTTATTCTGTAAATTTATTATGTACATGTTGAAATTGGAAAAAAATCGTGCCTTGTAGATTTCATATATTGCAGAAAATCTGTTCAGTAATTGCAGCAAATCTTGACTTGCAGATTTCATATATTGCAGAAAAAGATCGTGCCTTGCAGATTTCCAACATTGGTCTACTTCATTTCTTACCATTTTATTTTATGTACGTATTATGTAATTTGTTTGAGTTTCCAGCCAAGCATTTATTTTGTATGTATGGCAATGCAGTTTTTTTAATTTTTTTTTAGGTCATTTCAAACATCAGCAGCATTTTTGTGTTCTTTGCATTGATGGTTTAATGCAAAGAACACAACTGTCTATTAGCACAAACATCTATTAGTTTATTTTTTTGTAGGCTTTTTCGAAATATCTATTAGAATAAAATATTTGCAGGGTTTAGTTTTAGGTATATATAATATTGGGTTAGATATTAGGTTTATTTTTAGCCATATATAGTGTGGCAGATCATATATTTACGATTTGAAAATAATTAGTTACTATTTGGAAAATATTTTCTATGATTACACGAAATATATGATGACAAAAATAGCGTGGCAGATCATAAATTTACAATTTGGACAATATAATATTATATACATATTCTGGCAGATCTTTATTGAAGGTAAAAAAGGCAAAATCCAAAAAAAACGGAATAGTTGCCACGTGTCCAAATTGATATAGTAGTGCCACGTGGCAAAAAAAAATTGGGTGCATTCTTGGAGTGCCACGTGGCGCAGTCGGGCTTTGCGTTTAGTAGATATATAGTAGATTAGGATCATATATGATATATTCCCACACATGAGCTTATCATATAATATGATCCTAATTGAATATTCAACATCCAAAAAGTATCCACAAAGAACTTGAAGATCAAAGGGTTTGATAGCGCCAATTCAATTCAATATATATAACACCATCAAATAAGTGAACAAAACTAATTTAAATATTTGGTATTAGCGTAGGAGCCAGCCAGCTAGTTGAACAATGCATAGCAAGTTACCATCTACAACAAAATTAAACTAACTTTTTTCATCTAAAAAACAAAAGATTAACCACAACTAATTTCAAAAGTGTACACCATCAAATTAAAATCAAAACGGTGATTAGGTGGTTGTTGTCGTTGTTGTGACTAGCTAGCCATTGATATATCGATCGATCGGAATTTGTGAAGGGAATATGAAGTTGATTAGAATGAGTTAAGAACACGTACTCTGTCTTAAAACAAGATCTGATCAAGCATAACAAAACCAAATTTGTCCATTCAAAAAACAAAACAACACATGACTATAGTTTTACATTCCATCAATTCAAAGCCATATCTTCTGACGATGTCTCGGAAGCTCAAACCGACACAAGGGACAAACAGACCGAATCTTGAGCCATCTAGCAAGACATTCTCCATGAAAAACGTGCGAGCAAGGCATCTTGATCGCCTGGGACCCACACGAAAACTCGTCCAAGCAAACCGCACAGCTCGTCTCCCTCGCGTCCGGGCCCACCGTCTCTACGAGCAGGCGTCGGCCTCAAATTCTCCTCCAACACCGCCCAATCGCCTAATCGATCATAAATCGTCGACTTTACCTCGATCGCCACGAGCGTCTCCATATTCCTGATTTGGTCGCCAGCAGTACGTTAACGGGTAAAGGTGTTCGAAGAGGAGGGCAACGACGTCGTTGCAGGCCGCCACAGGAACGCCCTCGAGCCCGAGTTCGCGGGCCAAGGGCTTGCGGTGGTTCCCCGAGATATGCATCCCGTAGAGGTACGACGTGTGCGTGTCTTCTTGCATATGTAGTTGATGTTGAAGTCGTGGTCGGTATGATGCAGTTCACCTCGTATGGCGGTATATGTTGGCTGATGCGCCGTCTTCACGTTGTCTCACGTAGTCGTAGACGGCTAGGTTGTTCAGATAAGACATTGTAGTATAAAAAATCCTCACTAAGGAGAAAGGTCAGTATGATGCAGTTCACCTCGTATGACAGAAACCTGCAAATCTAGCGACTTTTCTGGTGCCCTATAATTATAGAGAAAGGTCAAAGACATGCTTGTCTCCCGTTTCACTTCCGACATTCAAATCAATAAGGAGACAAAAGGAAAAAAATAGAACCATGAATTGAATGAGAAAGAATAGGGTTATAATTTATCCATTATCTTTTAATTAATTGTCTTTAATTATCTTATGAATCTCTAATAAAGTCTAAAAGCTTATTAAAAGTGATGGCTGCCCATTAAAGTAGGATAATAAAGAAAGTATCAATTAAAATATTAAAGCGATTTTTTTTTTTTATCTTCAGAGACATGCTTGTCAATCGATTCGATATGTCTTGTGTATCGGAAGAATGTCTAGTGTAACAAAGCTTATAGGGAAGGAATTATTTAGAGTGCGCTCATGTATTTATATAGAAAATACTATTAACTTGTTAAGAGTATAATCTGTCAATTAGATGTATACATGTGATGAAAGATCTCTTTCCTAAATATAATATGGTTATGGAAAGAGTGATGAAATTAGAGGAGCGTTTTTATAACAAAAAAATCGTAATATAATATTTCTTAGTTTTGATACTCAAACGAAAAATCATAATAAAAAACATTTCTTAGTTTTGATACTAGAACGAAAAATCGTAATAAAGGAAGGAGGGGAGATTAATTCAGTTAGGATATTATTAATCTTCAAGTAAAAGACTACAAGGAATATTTCTTTCCTTTCAAAAAAACTAGTTCATTGCCCATGCCAAGTACGGGATTAGATTATTATTTTTTATTAAATTTATAATAAGCATTAGACATGTCTTAAATTGATCGATTTGAAAATCCGACCAAATCAGAATATTTTGGATTGAGACCCGATCTTAAATTCACTGGATCAAGAAGGACCTGAATCAGAAAGGCCCGAACTCGACTCGAACCCGACCACAACGTGAATTCGAGCTCAACAGACCCCACTATTTCATTTATATTATATATTTTAATATACTTTATTAAATAGATATATAAAATAGAGTTTCGTTATCCACCTACAACAACACAAGGATAGATGTATACACATTCTATTTAAAAAGAGAGATGTATAATTATTTTTGTAGTTTAATGATTATGAACTCGTTATCAATTTAGATTCTCATAACTAATAAATCTGAGCTGGTTAAACAAATAATTCAACTATTTTGATATAAAGATACGGTTCTTTTGATAACAATCCAACTTGAGACAAATGCTATAGAATTTTTATTTGAAATTCTTTTACATATATATTTAACAGAATTTATAATTTTAATTTTTAAATATGAATCCTTATCATCTATCCTTACTCCCTTAGGCTATATAAAAAAACGTCACATATGCAAATCTTTTGGACAATAAATTACCGAAGTCATATATATTTAATAATCTTTTGAATGAATTCTCAATAAGTTGTTTTACGAAAAAAGTAACTTACGCAAATAGATTGTTAAAGGATATTGTTATAAAAATAAGTTAGTTTTTTATATGTTTACTCATGGAGATTGAGTGAGATTTTGGGTATAAAATTAGTTAATTCTAAAAACATAAAATTAAAAAAATAATTAACCACAAATAGCTAACTTAAAAACGAATTGAAGTTTATAAATAGTTCTTAAAATTGAAGCACATGCCGTAAGTAAATAAAATTGAAACACAAATATGATATCTTCGGTTTAAAAAAAAAATTGTATTATTATTACATTTAAGAAATATTTGAAATATTTCTTAATATTGAAGCACATGACTTTGAAATTTTGGAAATATATAGTTCTTCAATAAAACATAAAAAAAATTGGTTGACAACTTACAAAATGAGTTAAAAGCAATGTAATTCACATCAACTTGTTAAAAAATTAAATAATGGCTCGTCAATAAATATTTTATGAAAGTATAAGTATTTTTTGTTAACGTTTTACAAAATTGTATCAAAATATATACAATCAATTATGATAAGGATGCAATCAAAACAATCCAAATAAAAATAAAAATAATTTAACATTAATTTAAATAAACAAAATATAAAAAAATTAATACCTCTAGTATAAAAATTATTTCTAAATATAATTATAAATATCTTCCATTAAAAATGGCTTATTAAATATTTAAATACATATACCTAAATTGAATAATATAAAATTATATTATTATTTCAAAATAAAAAATGTAAAGAAAAATAAGATTTGTTATGATATGGTAATGGTAGCAATCAATTGTAAATATATATTTAATATTTTGTTTTAAGTTAGGTTTAAGGAAAACAAAATATAATTATGAAATCTAAAATTTGTTCTAAAAATTCAAATACGGCAAAATAAAATATCCAAATCTAAATAGTCTAGTCCTAACAACTTTATTTATTTAATCAAACATTTACTTCAATTATAACAACATTGATTTATCTAATTGAACCCACGAAGTCAATTTTTTAATATAAATATCACAAATGAAACTACCAAATCTAATAAAATATTTATATAAAATTGTGATAAAAAAATTAAGACAGTTTGTTAAGAGTTTTAAATTTATAAATTATTCAATAAATAGTAGCATTTACAAATTATTAATAAAAAGCACAAAAAATAAAAATAATTAAGATAGATTGTTAAGAGTTTAAAAAAAAAACCTTTAATCTAGTTTTGAGGAGAATCTGCTAATAAACCACATTATAAACTATAAATTAATTTCGGTAACAAATAGAAAAATTATAGTTGATAAGCATTTAAAGGCTTTAATATATATATAGATGGACCATGAAACATGTATGTTTAATAATATAATATAGTGGACTGAATTTTAAAAGAACATATACTATGAGTTGGAAATTGTATATATTGTATGATTTTAGCCCATAAATTTATATATGTCAAATTCTCATGAAAAAAATACTAATTACATAACGAATATAAGATGTATTTTATATATAAGTTTAATAAGAATTTTATTATATATTATTTTGACATATATTATAAGCTTATTGTATATGTAACTTGTAGAAATCAAATTTTATAAATTTTTTTATATAGTTTTTATATATTTGAAGTTAGTTGTGATTAGATATTGTGATTTAAAATTTTAAATATTTGAGGTTAGTTATGATTAGATATTGTGATTTAAATTGAATAGAAATGTTAATAAAAAATGTGAATTAATCACAAATTGACACATAAAATTTGTGTGGCTGGAATCAATATGGTGACTCTAAATTTCTTTGCTTTAATATATATATATATAGATACTATTTTTTTTTCTGTTTACGGTGCATTAAATAGATAGATTTAGAAAGATTTTCTGTTAATTTCTAATATAGATTTGAAAGTTTTTTATAACGAATTAGATGAAATTAAAATAATGAAGCTTTCTAAAATCTTCATTATATTTGACTAGTATTGAAAACATATATATCTTTTACATATATCTTTAACAAAGGAAAGGAATCTTCATTATATTGCTATGAGGATTAGGGCTAAAGGTTCCATTTGGATTTTCAAAGATAATGCATTGTATTAAATTATATTAAATTTTCAATTTAATGTAAGATAATGTATTTTAATGCATTATCTTGACTATCCAAACGAACCCCAAGTGTCTAATGGTCTTAGAGCATATTTATCAGGGGTCCCATAGGTGGGTCTTTTAGATTTTATGTATTAAAATATTCAAATTGGGCTAAGAGACCCATGAAGGGTCCCGAATTTGGGGGAAAAAACGAGACTGTCCCATGCTCAATTTTCTAGCATAAGAGTGCCACGTGGCGTGCGCTGATGCACGTCACGTGGCAATCAACGGACGACCAGGATTTATTCATGGTCGTCCGTTTTTTATTTATTTAAAATTCATATATTTAAAAATTGGCTGCTTAAAAAAAATTACCATAATTCTAATTATATTTTTATCTATTCATAGACATCCATTTTGTATATATTTGGTAGATTTTAATTATTTTTTGTATTATAGGTATCATTAAGTGAAAATAAATCATTTTATTTTAGTATTGATATTTTAAAATAAAATAAATACCAAGAGAAGGGGTCTCCAGCCACTCACAACCTCCTAAAATAAATCATTTTATTTTAGTATTGGTAGATTTTAGATTTTAATATTGGTAATTTAATATAAATAAAATGATATAATTATAATTTAAACTAAACATAAAAGCCCCTCCTAAAAGCCCCCAATACACCATGAGTCTTTTAGCAAATAATTCCCCCAAACCCCCCCTAAAAGACCCTCTCTAAAAGACTCCATTAAATATGCCCTTAGAGTGTAAAAGTGATGAGTAATTATGACCATAAGATCTAAGAGATGGAATGATAAAATTGGAGTGACAAAATTGTAAATATCATAATTTTTATAAATTTTTATAAAATTTTTTTTGAAATTAATATTTTTTCAAAATATATTTTAATAAGACACACATTTTCTTATTACCAACTTATTTCATTTGAATGAGAAAGATACGCACTAAAAGCACTTAGTTATTCATTTTTACTAACAACTCATGCACTTTAACACATTTAGTAATGTACTTTAAACACTTAGTGATGCACTTTTACTAACAAGATGTGCATTATTAGGTACTTAGCTATACACTTTAATTAACAAGACATGTACTTTTTTATTGAGTGACTTATGAACGTTGACTTATGAACGTTGAATGACTAAGATATGCACTAAAAGTACTTAGTTATATACTTTTACTAACAAAATATGCATTTAAGACACTTAGTTATGCACTTACTTTCTTTGGGGTTTGTTGAATGGGGTAAATATAATAAGAAGAGAAATGGATTTAAAAAAATAAGAATGAATTGATACAAAATACAAAAAAATTACAATAAAAAGCAAGGAGGCAACGATTGGATCAAGTTCACATTCCTTACAATTTTATTTGCAGATTGAAAGTTAGCTAAAGGGATGGATCATAAAAGTTCATCTAACAAGCAAAAAACAAAGAGATGAGCATGTCAAATAATTGGACACAATCATCATCATCTTCACAATCTCAAAATTTGTAGACAGACAATTCAAGATGACTTCAAGGCATGAAAACCATGATCAAACAATATTCCAGGGGCTTCTTAACAAACATCACCAAATCACTAAAACAGTAGACAACCACAATACAATTTATTCAGCACCAAAAGGAGGCCAGGGTCCTCATAAAAGTTCAAAAAAAGCTCAACATACTAGCATAAGTAAACCAAAACAACAATAACTAGAAGATAGCAACGATTTGAACCAAAATGACAATAGAAGGACAACAAGAAATTTACCAAAAGTTCAGCACACCAGCATCAGTAGACTAAGACAACAACAACAATCGAGCAAAACATCCAAGAAAATAACAAGGATCAATGCACATCAATCATAATCACCACCACCATCGCAAACAAAGTTGCAAGAGCATCATAGAATGATCACAACAACCCTCAAGGAGAGGGAACCAACTAGAGAATAAATCAATGGACATCAACATAAAGCCCCAAAGTTGTTACTTATTAAACTTACGTATGTACGTGTAAGAAATACTCATTTATAATTTAAGAGTATAGATGAGAATATGCACATATTATAGTTCGGTATGCACTTCAAAAATTAAACTATGCACCTCAAGTTTGCACTACTCAGTGTACATTATTTTCCAAGAGGCAAACACTGAGTTTAGTTTCTACTTGTTTACTTCTATGTGTTTTCAGCTATGAACCCTAAAAATCTACACTCACAGAAACTAAAGCATCACGATAGATAAACCCTAAATTTGAACACATTAACCCTAAATTTAAGCACATGAAACCTAAATCTGAACACATGAACCCTAATCGCATCATCGATCCACAATAATCTATAATGTAGGATTGGAGTAGAGATTTTTTTACCTTTTGAAGCTTTTGCTTTCCCTTTCGAAGCTTTTTCATCGTTCGCCATGTTCGTGTGGTCAAAGACTTTGCTTTTGAAGCTATTAGGAATGATGGAAGTAATGGAGATAGATGATGATTTTGAAGCAAATTTCAGTGATTTCAAATGAGATTTAAACGAAATAGATTTGGAGACGATTGGAGTTTTGAAAGGGGTGAAAAATAGAGTTGAAAACTAGAGCGTTGATTTTTCTTGTTTAGTTCGGGTTTGGGAGGGTAGCATCATGGCATAATTATATCTCCTAATAGAAATTTTATTAAAAAATAAAAAAATTCAATCATGTATGATCATATTTTTATAAATGAAATACCAAAAAGAATTGATTTACATGAATTGTGCTGCGTGCATAAACATAATAATATTATAAAAAAATATTAAATGAGTACGTGACAAATTATAGAGACGAAACTACATAAGTATTATAATATAAATTTGGAATATAATAATATGGACAACAAACCATATATTTTTAGTTTATTAAATAAAAAACAACTTATTAAAAGCATACTCACACTAAAAAACTGATATAAAATTGTTAAAAAAGTAAAATTATATATATACTAAAAACAATCATCAAAATCATAATATGATTTGGTTGTTGAAATTGGAAGATAGAGTTGTTGTTGAAATTGAAATAAAAAATGAATTTGATTTTAAAAAGGAATATACAACTATGTGGAAACTTAAGGTAATGAGACATGATAATATATGACATGGATTATTCTAAGAATGTGTGATCTTAGAAATGGTATGGTTTAGTATTATATAATTGATTATGTACGCAATGTGGAACATAATCCTGAAGGTTGTTGGAGAGTCTCGAACCTGAGACCTCTCCCTTTACCAAGGAAGGCTTACCTTCCTTGACACCACCTCCACTGCAGAGGAAATGGTGTTAAGGAAGGTAAGCCTTCCTTGGTAAAGGGAGATGTCTCAGGTTCGAGACTCTCCAACAACCTTCAGGATTAATTCCAAAGGTGGGCTTATGGGCAACCTGGGTGGGCTATCCTGAGATGGGTTGGGGGCTGCTGGGCTGCAGCCCATGTGAGGTGACAGGTTTATGTCCCCACACTTGCTATGGTGTTAAGGAAGGTAAGCCTTCCTTGGTAAAGGGAGAGGTCTCATGTTCGAGACTCTCCAACAACCTTCAGGATTAATTCCAAAAGTGGGCCTATGGGCAACCTGGATGGGCTATCCTGAGATGGGTTGGGGGCTGCTGGGCTGCAGCCCATGTGAGGTGACAGGTTTATGTCCCCACACTTGCTATGGAGTAATACATTTCGTCAGCTTGCATCAATAATCATTTTTTTTTGATGAAGTAACAATTCAAAGTTACAAACTTTGAGAGGTCGAAAACGATAAAACAACAAGAGAAACATCCTAGAAGAAGAAAGCTAAAGAACTCAGAGGAGAGGTGAGTAAAGCACAGACAAATCTGCGCCGCCGGAAGGATGAAAATCTTTGGTTAAGCCCGGAACTACAACTCGATTCACCGTCTAGGAAGCTCCCTCCACCATGGAATGTATCTCATGAAGTCAAGAACAACAGAAACCACACAGACAAAAAATCTGGTTGACACAAGCACAAAAACCAGATCCGAAAACAAAAAATAAAAAACAGAGAAACCAGAGAGAGCAACAAGCAGCGTCGGTGGCTCGGACGGAGCAGAGCGCGGTGGAGCAGTGGTGTGGGCGGAGCGCATAAACCCAATCACGCACATCAGTAAGAGAGAAAAAATAATCTCCAAATCGGGTCCTGCACAGCAGTCGCCAGATGTAGCTAGCATAGCCGAGCATGTGGAGAATGCCCTAGTAGGAGTATACTTCCAAAATAATCTGTCAACATCAAGATCATCTCCCCGATCCACCAGACGAATAGAACGCAAGCATTGCTTTATTGAATTAGGGAGAAGATCAGCTAAGGAATGCAAGCATTGCTTTATTGAAGGTCGCAAACCATGCATGTTGAAACATATCAACATCTAGACGGCCTCTGCAATATTTTCCACGCCCCCAAAGGGCCTCAGGCTCTTGAAACATCCTCCAACTTAATTTTGCTAGAATAGCAGTATTCGACTGCCGCATAGAGATCAAACCCAAACCACCAGCTTTTCGTGGGCAGGCAATCCGTTCCCATGAGAGAAGATGCACTTTGCGGATTTCAGGTGTAGAGCCCCAGACGAAGCTACGAACCCGTTGATCAAGAGAATCACCAATGGATCGAGGAACCAAGGTAGATTTGCAAGGGTAACCCTCCCTGCAATCGAAAGTGATGACTCCATGCCTACCCCTTATGGCGAGAGACGAAGATGACCTCCTTAGGGTGTTCCGATGGGCCAATGACTAGGGCTCGTGCTAGAAGCATCGCCAGGGCTACTCAATCTCTAGTCACCCGCATGTGTCCAAGCTGTTTGTGGGTCTCTCTTTCGACCCTTGATTATTAGGGGTTATCTGACGATTCCGCCCCGGACCCGCTTACTATTTATAGTTTTGGTAGTTTTGATTTGGTTTTCTATTTTAAGAAGATGTAATGGATTGAGCTTTGTTGTCTTAGGCCCAATCCCATTAGAATTCCTTTGTAAACCCTAGTTTTCCCTTGTTTTTTCTATAAATACCTTTGAACTCTCATTGTAATCTTTAAGTTGAGTTTTTTCTATAAATACCTTTGAACGTTCACTCCTAATTTATCTCTTGGTTTCACCTCTCTCTCTCTCTCTTGGAAGGCTTTCTAGCCTTTTCTCAAAGTTCTCTAAGGAGCCATCACGTTGGCCTCCTTCCATCACCTCGGGTGTTCATCACGTTGAACCCCTCCACCCATCCGCCATCAGGGTTTGATCAGCCAAACTCAAGAAAGGAGACATAACGTTGTTTCCTCGAAGGAGTTCACGAAGAACGCGAAAAACGAGTGCTTGTTTGAGAAGAATAACGATCCGAACCTAGATCGGTCTTGCTTCACGAGGATCGATTAAGGATGGGCAAAAATAGACCGGACCGTAAGACCAGACCGGAAATTTACGGTCCGGTCCACGGTCCGGGAATTTTACATTTCCGGTCTTACCGTAAAAACTTTTTAAAAAAAGTTTAAAATATTTGTTGGGGTAATTTTTACGGTCTGGTCCGGACCGTAATCAAACCCTTTAAATGCCGAAAAATGTAATACCCCTCATTTTTAGTAAGGATATTTGGGTAATTTTTCCAACCTTCGTTCGGTAATTATTTCGCTTTCAGAGGAGTTCGGATTTTCTGTAACATCCTTGATCTCCGTAATAATTCCTTAAGTGGTATAAAATACATTCAATATATTTTTGGGACTTAAAATATTTGTTTGGATATAAACATATAATTTCCGGGGTTAAAAACCCATGTCAAGCCTTTCCCCATAAATATTGCATGCCACCCTTGCCGCGTGTAATTCTGGTCGGGGCACCTGTCGATGCATTGGTCGGGGGAGCTGCTCTCCTCCTTGAGCTTTAAATGGAGCCCGATCTGAAGGAGTTGATGAGCACCCCTCTCCTTCCCCTGCGTCGCCATCTCAGTTCCCTTGCTCGGCCGCATCTTCCCGCCGGCGAGCCCCTGCGTGTGTCGCTGTCCGTTGTGGTTGCTGTCGTGCTCGGCTGCTACTGCCCAGAATCGCGCCGAGCTGCTGTTGCTCCGCCGCTGCTGCTGGTGTCGCCGCCGCGGGTCATTGCTGCTGTTACTCCGTCCCGGCAAAGGCAAGCCACCACTGTGAAGGGTTGATGTTGCTTCGCGTCGCTGTTGTCGCCACCAGCCGCTGCTGCTGCGTTGCTGCTGCTCTCCCCGGCGAAGGCGAGCCACCGGCAACGAGGCGGAGAAACCCTTCCCGGCGAGCTGCCCTCCGTCGTCGTTGTTGCCTCGTTCGTACGTGGGAGGTAGAAGAAGAAGAAGGGTGGGCCACCCCCCCTTTACCGGCTTGTGAGTACCTTTCTGTCCAGATTTAACCCCGAGTTCGATCGAGAGCCTGCTTAGAGCTATCTGAAGCATAGGTCATACTCCCGCAAAGGATAAACAGTAGTCATCTCGTCTAGATTCATCGTCGAATCTATCTAAGGCAAGTGACGGTTCGCTCTTGCTTAATCATTCCATGTTCTATTAATTATCAATTGCTTTTAATTGTTAATTAAATTGGAGTGAACTGTTGTTTTCGTTTGGGAACATATTTTATAAATAATGTGATTAAAATATGATATTATTGTAGGTTGTATATATTGCTAGAAACAACGCTATTATACTTGTTAATGACCGTAATGGTTTTGTTGTGGATTTAAATGTGAACTTTAATGCTAGAATAGCACGAGTATTCGTAGGAACGATATTCCTTATAAGGATAGTCATTTCTTTATAATTCTCTTAAGATCGTGACCCATTGCTTCTTATCCATCTATAAGGATCTGAAGTGTTAAGCACCTTGCTAGTGCAATTTGAGTGGACGTAATATCACCCTGTGTATTAAAGGTTCGTAGTTACTCGAAATCATAAAAGTTCGTAGTTACTCGAAATCATAAAGGTTCGTAGTTACTCGAAATAATATTAAAAGCCTTAACAGTAATAATCGTTTTGGAATTAAATAAGATAAGTGCGGTTATACACATAATTAATGAACCTTGGGCGAGAAGTACAACGTGGAAACTTGTCTGGGCTTCAATTAAAGTAAGTCCACCTTCCTAATCTGAATTCGCACTAAGCGATGAGGTTGGTCGTGGACCCAAATGATCAAGTCGTTTTAAACTCTTGTGGGAATAATAATGTTCCCAAACATTCGTCATACTTTCCCCTTAAGACTCAATTCCTTTGGAGTCCTCTTTTCAGTGCATATCTTAATAATAAATCATTTCGTGAAAGTACCGGGTTATATATCGTTCATTCGGTTATTATTCGAGGAACAATGATAGTAAACGGTTACAATCACTAGAACCATTCTGCTTTCACCCTTGCATAGTCTTTCATTAGACTAACCAATCGGGTTTTATTCCTTGCATGGTTTGTTGGTGTCATCCGTCCTATACGACACATCAGTGATTGGTTCCCGAAGTTAAAGTAACCAGTTGAAGAAGAAGAGGCTTGCAGACGAAGATTTAAGTGTTAGTGTTTTAAGTTGTTAAGTATTACTTTAATATATCTTTATAACATAGTCATGTTATAGGTTGATTCTTTAAAGTCTTCCGCTGAAATGTTTCCTCTGTTGTAAAAACGCTACTCTCGTTTGATGAGAGATCTTTTAATAAAAGGGTTCAGTTTCATATTAAAATGTCTTCTGCTGTTTAATCTTTTATCACTTAACTAAGTTTAATTGTTCCGATTAAAGCCTGGAGTGACTTTGGACGGTAATGTCTGAGGTCACTGGCGTGTGACACTACCGGTATAAATCGGGGGTGTTACAAAAAATATGAAATCCGGTCTTCCCGGTCCACGGTTCATACTTTAAAATATTTACGGTCCGCCGGTCTGGATCGGACCGTACGTATCCGGACCGGATGCCCATCCTTAGGATCGATCACATCATAAAGAGCCTTGGACTGCCACCCCTATCAAGCATGAATTTACATCTATCATTCGTCTTACGGCCGCACGCAGTAGGGACGCCCAAATAAGATCCAAAATTTGTGGCAATTGGGATAGAAAGTTGTGAGTTGATGGTTGACCGAGTAGCCAAACGCACCTTCTTGGAAAACATCATACTGCTTTTGGAATAGTTGACTTGTTTACTTGAATACATACAAAACAAATTCAAACAGTTCTGGATGACTTCAAACTCCGTAGATGTGGCCTCTGTAATAAAATTAAGCATCCGCGAAGAAAATATGAGAGAGCTGGATACCCCTGATGTCAATTGGCTTCCAACGACCTACAGACGCTGCATCTTGGATTATGTGGGAAAGGGATTCCATACATAATACAAACAGATAAGGAGATAGTGGGTCGCCCTGACGAACACCTCGTGAAGGCGTAAAGGACCCCGAACGAGATCCATTCCAAAGAAGATCCATCTTGCCCAAAGTTTGGCACTTCATAACAATGTCCACCAAATGAGACGGGAACTGAGCACGTATTAGCATCTTCTTCAAGAAATCCCAACGGACATGTATTAATAAGCCCTGAGGATGAGAGGCTGAAGCCATATGTGGCAATTATTAAGGTAAGCTCTATCTTAAGCGTTATAAGGTATAAAAAGTTTCTTCTTTTTCTAGTTGGAAGTCCCTCTAAGTTTTGTTTATTTTCATGTTACTAAGGATATTTTTTGGACTACTCCCGACTGATAAATTATAATATTGTGGTAGGATATTACTGACAATATTAGCAACGGGAAGGTGATGCTTACTGGTCAGTGTTTTTATCGTCCTAAGGACGCTAAGAAGAAGGGAGGTGGAAGATGGCAAGAATCTGATTCACGAGAACTATTTTACAGCTTTCGCCTAGAAGAATTCACTGCAGAATCTGTAATGCATACTTGTGTTGTGAACTATGTTCCTTTGCCCAAGCAGCTACCTAACCGTAGACAGTTTTCAGGATTTATTGTCCAGAAGATGTATGACACTGAACGGAAGGAACTGTTTAAGCTGACAAATAAGGAGTACGAGGATGCTAGACGGTCAGAGATTGGTCTCCTTCTTAATGAAACAATGGAACGTGTTGGAGATCTTCCTGACTTGGGGGATGAAGGGGCGTCCAAATATCACACCATCCTCACCAACTTTCGTGCTCTGACCAAGGGTTACATGACAATATTTTATAGTTATATCATATAGTTATATACTATGATTATATCTTATAGTTATATTTTATAGTTATTTTTCAGGATTTGTAGTTATATACTATGGTTATATCATATAGATACCTGCGTAGGGAAATTTCCTCCTCTACGCAGGAATCTTGCGTCCTGTGAGAGGTTTGTAGTGCGAATGGGCAAAAAACGTAGTGTATATAACGGCTTCGTTTTTTTAGTCGAATAACGTTGCAATTCGTTACAACAAGGAAAAAATCTTTCATATATACGGAAAATCCTTTCCCAACTCAGATCTAAAACATTTTAATTTTTATTTTAGTTTTTCTAAGGGTAAGGCTAAGTTAAGTAACTTATTTTCTAAAAATATTTATTAAATATTATTAATCTATAAATTTTAATTTTTTTGTAAATGGATTTAACAATTTTTTTAGGATAATAATTTTTAAAATTAAGTATTTTATCTATGTGACATGAGTTAAAAATATCATTCACACATACGGGAGTTTTAACATCTTCTTTAATATATCTTAAGGTCCATAAACATATAGAAACACAAAATACAACTTGCCATGGATACATCTAAATCACAGGACTTCAATGTCATCTTCATCCTAATTCCTAAATATTAAAAAGTTATAAAGTAATGACAGGACTTCAATGTCATATTCAGCTTCCCCTGTGTTTGCTTAAGCAGCTCAACGAACAGAAAAACTGCTTTGCATTAACTAGTAGTAGTACAGGATGATAAAATAGATCCAAGAACCAACTTTTATAGGGAAATTATGATAGGAAAAATGCAAAATTCAGACTTTGGATTACTAAATAGCAGGACACGCATATGATTTCCTGCAGCAAAAGCTTGGAAACTGTCTAATAAACTGAAGTGCAGAAAAGGAAGGAGATTTTATAGATGCATCATTATTCAGCAGGAACTTCAACATCAGTTGACTTGGAAGTTTCACCAAGCTTCGTTTCCTGCCCAGACAAATTCAATTGCTGCTCTTCTCTCTGCCTGATGGGCAGATCATCCACACGCCCATCAACGCCTCTTGCACTTCCGCCACGAGAATCAGTAGCGTCATCATCACAAGAACTCTGTGGAGCTGGAATACTATCATCAACATCACGGCTTAATCGCCTGCCTATTCCTTCCATGTCACCGCGTCTGGGAAGATAAACAGCGCTGTACTGTCTCCTCCTTTCATCATGGCTATCCATATACCTCTGTCCTCTACCAGCGGGACCGTCCATTGCATTAAATCTTCCTGGGTTCATGGACCTATATGAATCTCCTGACTTGAAGTTTCTTGAGGAATCCATCCCACCAAATGAAAACTGTTTGGAATTAGGACTAAACTTTTCGTCACGCTCATACATGAAAGCGGCATCCCTTCTGAACCTCCTGGGCATATCCTCGTCTCGGTTGTCAATATCCCTGTTCCCTCTACCATGGAATTCAGCAACATCCCTATTTGCAATGCCATCCTCATATCCACGCCTGACGGTGTTGGGACCAAACTGTCCCCTTCTGTTTTCAAAGTTTTCCTCCAATCTCTGTGGTCTACCAGTTGCATCCATTTCAGAGAATCTACCAGTATTCGGTCTATAATATGCATCTGGCTTCGGATTTGGTGCACAATCCGAGGGATCTGTTCTGTCACCCCTCATGCGAATTCTGTTTGGTGATTTGTCCAGCATAGGCCGCTGCTTATAAGTGAAATGACCCAGATCATTCTTCCTACTACTGACCCACCTTGAAGAAGGCGGTGACCCATGATCTCTCTGGAAGGGCCTAAACCCTGTCATACGATCAGACCCAAACCGTTGTTGATTTGGTGGTGACCTCATTCGCGGCATTCTGGCTACAGACCTGAAATTTGGAGATCTACTTTTGTTTCTAACATAAGGACCCCCACAATCACCAGCTGGAGATCTTCCTCTAGGAGAAACTCTAGAGTCAGGTGATCGAGTTCTTGATCTTGATGGAGATCTTGTATGGGATTGATGTGCAAAGGGATATCGTCTTCTTTCATTAGGAGAAAAACTTCTGTCCCTCTGGGACAGAGGACGCCTGTACTTAAAAGACGACTGGAAGGTATTATCAGGTGGCCCAGGATATCTCCCCCTGCCTGCACCATGGTCCATTTGACGACCGTATCTTATGAACCTCCCCCTGCTCATCAGCCTATTAGATCCTCGACCTCCATGTAATTTATGGTTCGGTTGGAAATTTCCAGTCATGTCCACATCAGCAATAGAGTCATCATTTGTTGAGGGTTGACTTAGGTATGAAGCAGTATTAAGCGTGCCATCTCTATCTTCCTTTACTGTAGTATCATCTTCATCAACAGGCTCAACTTGTGCGTGATAAGTAGGTGAATACTGGCGATTCCAGCTATTGACTTGATGAGCCCTAGGTTGGCTTTGCATGGCGTACCTAACCCTTTCAGAAGATTTAACGTAGCTGGAGCCCCGATCCCATCTCATAGTTCCACCATCAAGTTTGGATCTGAGAACAAAAAAGATAAAAGTAAAAATAATTCAATGCTCTGCAAACTGATATGGAAGACAGAATTGGAACAAATCAAACTAATGTATACCTGTTCCCCGCTTGATCTTCTCTAAAAAACATATCACGACTGACTAGACCTTCATTTTGAGACGGCAATCCCCTCCTGTATACTCTACCGCCAATTCTTGAGTCAGTACTTTCAGAATCTGGTGACTTAGTTGCAAGATTATAGATCCTACCCTTTCTATCATAGTCATCTCTGACTCTAAAGCCAGTTGTTGAGGACATTTTATTGCTCTCAGGCATCTCCCTTGATGCAGGGCCTTTCATTTTCTCATCCCCAGTCCGTTTCAACAGGTTGTCATCCTTCCCATAATCATTATCTACACTGATTCGCCTGTCAGACTCAGTGCAAAGCTCATTGGCAACCCCACTAGCAAAAGAGATGGTATCAGCATTGCTATCATCAGTATGCTTTATTCTCCTAATTTGTCCTGGCTCAGAATCAGGGTGATCAGTGGCAGTAACACTATAACTACTTTTGTCAAACACATAATCAATGCGCTCAGTTTTCTCATTAACAGAATCATATTCTTCCCATACATGTCCAGTGGGTTCTATGAGTTCACCATCTTCATTCTGGGAATCATTATCATCCTGGAGCTTACCTGCTGCTTCAGTTTCATGTGTTGAACAAGGATTAGCAGGAGCATCAAAAATAAACTTATCTTCAAGATGTTCAGAAGAGGCCATTTTCACTTCCTTGATACTAACATGAACATCATCAGCCTTAGCCTGATTACTACCATTCATGGAAAATTTATCATTATTTGCTTTAGTACCTGAGCTTACAGTAAACTCATGCAGGCAGGCAGACCTTTGAGGATGATCATTTTCCTTTTGAACCTTCTCCATTGTAGCACCATTATTTACCTGGGAAGGCATGTATATTTTAGCACAATTTTCAACATCCTTTAGACTTTGTCTTCTATCATCAAAAGGTTTGGCTGAAATAGTCGACTTAATTAATTCATTCTCAATATCAAGAGTAGGCTGAAAAGTAAGTCTCACTTGGGTATCCATCACAGAAACACTTGTATTTTTCGTTACAGCAGCACCTACAGATACTAAAGTACAGTTTCTGTCAGGGACAGATGGAACAGAGAGATTTCTTTGATCTGTGAAAAGAGGAGTGAAATTTATACTCTCACCAGTAGGTTCACTATCAGCATACTGCTTGATGTCAAAGGGCTTCAAAATTGGAGGTGTTTCATTCTTGTACTCGGATGAAACGGACATGCGGCACATGCTGACAATCTGATTCTTATAATTGATATCATCAACCTGAACCCTTGTATTCCCCTGAGAGACTTGATCAAGTGATTTTCTAGGCTCATAATGCAGCAGCTTCTCTTTGTCATCACACATGGAACATTCAGGTTCATTTAGCAAATTATGGTTTCCAGTATTGTTTCTATTCAGGCAATCAGAGGGTTCCTCCCATGCATCCATCACTACATTCAAGTCCCAGTGCAGCCTATCATCTTGAGACTGCAGTTTCTGAGAGCCAACCACATCTTCATCCCTCATGCTAGAAACATCTGAGGACACAGTTGGATTGCCATCTTCATGGGAAGGTTCTTTGATGCTCTTCTCTAAGTTCTCCACTTTCTCTAAAGTACAGTCAGCTTTTGAGATAGCAACAAACTCTCCTGCAACTGCTGCAGTTACACAAGATGATGTTCCTCCAATAGAAATGTCAGACGTATTGACAAATTCTTCTTTCACAAATCCCTTGGAAAAAGAATGTGCTTCACTAGTTGTTGAGACATCAACAGCACTCTCATTTACAGAAGTTTCTTCAACCCCTGAACCATCTTCAGCATAACCAAACTCTCCCCTCAAACTGCTGCTGCAAGCAGCTGCTGCCAGTATTGATATACCCGAGAAGTCTTCAATACTTTTCAAACTTCCATCCATTTTCTTCGGGCAAGTACCCTGAACATCTGCTTTATCAACAGACAATGTAACCAATTCTGACTTACATGAGACAGAGCATGCAACTAAAGATTGGAAAGGATCATCTTGATTTTTGCTAAAATTTGGGTTTTCCTCGACATGAGAAGAAATTTGAGGCGGTGGTGAGGGTGACCTAATAAAGAACCGGCGCTTTTTAATAGGCAGATGCTCTAACTTGTCAATGGAATGACAACCCAAAACATTACCCTGATGCTGCCAAAAAATAAGAGAAGGAAGTTAATTTCAGTTCAATAAATGCAAACAAATCAAAATGGCTCTTTAGTAACTAAAACAAGTGCCTATAAATATTAACCTTTTCTGATTCCGACATTGGCATATTGTACCTTCCTGAATTTGCACAAACCAACTCAGAAGGTCTATCTGAACTTTTTCTTCTATTCTTCTTGCCTACCTGGATGAACTTCTGTGACCCTTGGATACCTTCCAGGATTGACAGAACTGGTAAATGCCAACCCGGCTGTGCTCAGCACACCTTTGGAGAAGGGTCCTCTTTTATCAGCTATGACCCCTCAGCCTCAATTATGTTTCTAGTACTGCTAATCCCAGCAAACTGCAGAGTGATCTGCAGGTATAGGTTGAAGAGCTAAGTGAGAATCTCCTGTGTGGCTGTGTGTATGTAAAGGGAGTACTGCTCCGAACTTGAGATTCACTTCCAGTAAATAAACACCATTAGCCTACAACCGAGTATAAGATGAGAGTTCCATACTGAAGTTCTAAAACCAGGAAATTCATATTAAAAAACTTGAGTTTGCCTAATTCTGGAAGGAGTTATATAACTTACATTATAGAGGTATGTTACATCATAACCTAGTATAACTAAAGAAAAATTAACTAAGAAAGGGATAATGTTATGATCATGATATCACTGTGATAAAACAATGAACTTATAAATTACAATTATACTTCCACCTTTGTATATGGAAAATAACAAAACCAACTCTACAACACTGCACATAACAAAGTTATCTTATATGCAGTATAGGATATTGATTTCTATATTTGTGCAACGAGCAGCATCATTCCATCCATAAGGAGCAAGAGATAAGTTGTTTCTCTAATAAAATAAAATAGGGGCAGTTTTGCTCGTGATTGTAAAGGTGAAAGGCTAGGCAGAGAAGTATTACTTGCTGATTACCTGACAGCACACGATGAACCTAAGGAGTTGATATTAAACTATGAGAGAAGTATGGAAATGTGGGTGGTTAAAATTCATGTACAAACTCAGTTGAGTGGAAAAACAACTGGGCATACCATGTGAAAAAGAAACGATTTAATGTAATAAATAGGAATGAACAACTTTATGAACAGGTTGGTATAATATAGTATTCAATAAAATGGTTAATATTGCAGGAGCAGACCTCCAAGACGATGTTATATCTAACATAAACATCATAAAAAAGTTAAACAGCTAATGAGTTCTTAGCATGATATATCAAGATGTGGTGTATATATACAAATATGATCTCAATTTTGTCACCATTAATAATCAGTATGATCTCCAGAAGCAGCTCCAGTTATCACCACTACTTGTACACCAATCAAACAAGGAGATAATGAAAGGTCAGCGTCCAATCCTGGAACTATTAATCTGCTGTTAATGCTGTATTTGGTGATTATTTAGATTTGTGAGACTGCTTGTCCGATAACAAGCATCTAGCCTTGATTTTGATACACCTGCCTAATTCAAATAAGTAGATCTACATATTTTTCATTCCAACTTTCCAAGTGTTAATGCATATAGTCATGACGTAAAGTTTATAATTTCAACATTAGCAGCAATGAATCCCGTCTCCAGTGAAAGATGTCCCCCCAAATGAATCATCATCCCACTTGGACCGGGGTGAATCAATATACAAACTCAGCAGCATCTCAACCCGACGCCTCCAAAGGCAAAAAGCTGACATATTTTAAGCAGTTAAAATTGCAGACAATCAGCAAACCTCTAGAATGACAACAAGAAACAACTTCCGAATCCGCTGACAATTAGGGCAGGAATTCAGGCATTGCAGATACAGTAAATGGAAAGTCATCACACTCGACGCAACTGATCTAATAATCCGTCATCACGTGATGCGAAAGAGAAAATCCTTTCGTAACTCAATTGCTCAGATGCCAACCTCAACACTCCCGAAATCCAGCACCACCGCTTTCCCACCGGATCTTAGAGAAAGGATAAACCGCCAGAAATCCGCAATCAAGCACATTTACAACACAATCGAAACAAAATAACAAAATTTGCTGTTTCAATACCTTTGCACCAACAATAAACACGGCAAATCGAAGAACCGGTCTCCTTTATTTGCTCCAACAATCTCACGATTCGTAGATCTTCAGCTTCTGAATATCTCTTTTAAAAAAGACGGAGATATACTCGACAGTAATGATTAGCGATGTCGCGAAGCGCAAAAGAAGACGACGACGAAATAACAGTTCCAGAGTACTGAAATAAGCTTCTTGCTTCGTCTCTCGAATCTACTTCAATCGTGCGCAGTGGCGAAAGCTGAATCGAGAAGAATAAGATAAGAGCGTAGAGAAGATAAGCCCTAGATGCTTCCAATTTCCTTCCACACAATTCACTTCAATGTTTGTGCGAAATATCCTTATTTCCACTTTCCCACTTCAACACCGAGTACTATTTATAATTAGGGATCCAATCAGAGAATTCTTATTGTGGGAAAAAAGTCAGTAAAACTGAGAGAGGAATACGAAAAGGAAAGAAGAAAATTCGCATTTATTCTTTTCCTATTTTCCTTGCGTGAAATTTGTGCCCCGCCACGTAACTTTTTTTCCCGGGAATTTCCATATTTGCCCCTGAGTGGGACTCTTACGGAGCACAGCGTGATTGGTTTGACTTTTTGGACTTGTTTCAAGCTTTATTTACAGGTAACATTTATGGAATTTATTTGTCGCATTCAATTATATTACCAAAGAATTCAAGGGAGGCCCGTATGTCATTATTGTCCGGCAACATGAAATACACCAATTCACGTCGTGTGGGCTACATACTGATTTAATGACTTTTAAGCTTATATACAATTGATTTAATGTGTAAGTAATACGAAACAATGTGCTTACTGCTTAGACTATTGTTTTTTTAATGTTCATTATTTCCCGTTTGTATACTGAATAAACTCTCAAATTCCGATTTTGGAACTCTCATGCGAAATTTTGCAAGCTATAAAGTCATTATTTTAGAGGTGTATGGTCCATTTATAAGTTAAGGAGTATTTCGGTACCGCCAGATTCTTGACACGGATTTGTAATTAATAAAGCTCAATATTTAATCACAGCCGTCAAATTAAACACAAGCCTTGCTTATGACTTGAACTTAAATATCCATTATTTGTATTATCCATTTAGATATGTACTTTAAATTTAGGCTCATGGGGAGTTATGGTGAAACGAGTATACTGATTTAGAGCGTTGGATGAGAATAGAATTAATGACCATGATTTAATCTAGAAGGTTGTAAAATATATTGGTGGATTCACCTACACATAATTTCTCCATTAGCTTAATTTATGGGATTTGTTTTACCTCCAATTCTTTTCATAACAGAAGCAAAAGATGCTCTAGTAAATGCTCTCTCTCTCTCTCGCATTACTCTCTGACGGTGGAGCGGTTTCCTCCTCATCTTCTCCCCTCCTCTGGCGCCCTTCCCCGTTCTTCGGCTGCCTCCTCCATAGTCGGTGACGAGAAGCTTGACGACGCCCTCCCCCATAGTCGGCCTCTCTCTTTCACCTCCCATCACGTGTCTCTCTATCAACCGTCATCGACGACTGGAAGTGGTCTTCTCGCCGTCATCTTCTCGCCATCTTCATCTCGCTCTCGTCTTCCCGCTCTCGTCTCCTTTCTCCAAGTAGAAGCGCATCGTCATCGTTGTTTTCGGCTTTACACTTGTCTCTTCCGTTTACCGACATGTCAACCTTCACTTTCATCTCATCCCTTGCGTCGATATCTCCAGCGCCGCCATCATCTTCGTATTTGTCTTCGTGCCCTGGTTCATCGTCTATGTATGATATTCAAATATACTTGTATGATATGCAATTATTAATTATTTCTTTGATTGTGAATGTGATATTCATTTGTGTGGATTGGACATGCATTTTCCTTGCAGTGATATGCATAATATACTTGTATGATATGTAATTTATAATTATGGATTATTTCATTGGTTGTGAATATGATATTCATTTGTGTGGATGGTATATGCATTTTCCATACACTGATATGCAGTGTATATATTGGTTTTCTCCTATTTCATCATTATCGGCGTCTTAATCGTTACATTCATCCTGTAATAGCAACAAGTATTTTGCGTCTGTAGGAAACAAGCACCTCAGCATGAGGTGTTTGATCTAACATCAAGCACCTCAACATGAACATGATTAATAGATATTCAGAAATATTTGGACGATATTCACGATATTTATTTTGATATCCAAAAAGTTTCAAATAGTTTGAATATAAATATTTTAAATTGGAATATCAACTACCACATAGTGCATATCTATTCAGGGTTTATGAATATCAGTATGTATACGACTGGACATGATAACGAATAATAAATATTCAAAAATACTTGAACGATATTCAAATAATGTGTTTTGATATGCACACATATGCACAATTGTTTTTCAATTTAGTGGATGCATTATATACATAGTGAATAAGTACTCACAATACTTGAATATCAGATATAGGATAGTGAATATCAGCATGAATACGATGAAATATGAACAAAATTAACAGATATGCAAATAATTTTTAACGATATTTATAATTTTCGTGTCGATATGCATAATATTAATTTTCAACTAATTAAATATATTGATATGCACGAACTTCCACTAAATATGCGTATTAACTAAAAACATGGTGAATACTGAATCTCGGTGGAGGCTTGAGAAATATCGCCGATGGGGATTTACAGTATCTTTCTCTCTCTAAATCTACATTTAACTTCCTATTTTGGAAGTGGTTAATTAATAAAATTCAAAAAAGCTTTTTGTGATATTCATTTCCTAATTCTATGCCCCACTACACGGTGAGTTAGGTAAATAACTTTTTGACAAACCTTTTTTTAAACTAATATACCCTTAGTAAAAATAGACCCCTCTTCCTCTCCCTAAATCTTACTCCCTACCCTTACCCCTACCCTTTAAACCTTAAGAACTAATAGGGGTCTATTTTATTAATTGAAAACTCTTAAAGGGTCAATAGACCCAAAATCCTCCCCAATACACCTTATTTTCTCTCTCCTAATTTAGCCATTTATCACCATTAATCCGACGCTCTAAAATTATTTAAACGTAAAAATTGTTTTACTAAAGCGTCTCTCATATGCTTTATTATACTACTGGTTGAAACTTCTCTAATATTGCAATTGCAAGTTCGGCTACTTAACCCCCCTATTCTTTTCTTGGTATATAAACAAGTATGAAATTCACATTATATTATGCACTATTTTTGTATTGATTGGAGAGACGTATAAACAATGACACATTATTGGATCTGAACATATGACCTCTGATTGAAAATATTAACAATTAGATATTAGAACCCCACATGATGACAGAGAGACATCACATTTCATGTTTACATGGTGTGAGATCTTCCAGTGGCCAGGCTGCTCCCATTCATTCATGCTTGCTTCAAATCTCATATTGCAGATTTCGTGCGTATTTGTTTTTCTATATAAATAAAGAAACAAAAGGCACGATCAAGATGTTGTCATTCTGATTCTTGATTAGTTGCTTTAGAAAAATAATCTGGCGCAGTATGACAATCGGGGAAGGATTTCTTGCGAATATTTTGGTCTTATGTGTTGACACGAAAAAAGCAGTTCACATCATAGTGCGGAATATGTTCACATCATAGTTAATATAAAACTAATATAAAACTAAATCTTACATAAATTATATAATATTATCTTCTTACATAAACAAAAGGGTTACTCATATCACAGCCAATGAAAAAAAAAATACTGAAACCCCTAGGCCTAACCTTTACCCGAATAGCTTGAAACAATATTTATCTAGAGCCCTACACAAATTATATAAATATTAACTATAGATCTGAAACAAAACAAAAAAAAAAATACTGAAACCCCTAGGCCTAACCTTTACCCCAATAGCTTGAAACAATATTTATCTAGAGCCCTACACAAATTATATAAATATTAACTAGAGATCTTTTCTATAAACTTACTATGATCTTTCATATAATTTGAATTTGAGCTTCTAAATTGTGAATATTAAGCTATAAAATAGATCCAATACTAAGAATATGTAAAAATCTGTGGACAACCATTGGCTTACCCCTTTTTTTTTATAGAACAGTACCAGTAATTAATGGCGATAAAGTGCACAGATGGATTCAAAATTCATAATTCGAAGTCAATAATAAAAAGCAGAACAGGACAAAGCAAATTAATACCTTATCACATATGTCTGGTACAAGAATGAAGAGACCCACAAATCAAGGGGTGAATGTCTGCTATACAAATCACTGATAGAGTAAAAACTACTGATAAATCACTTGTAAGGCATTTTATTCACATAACTTTGGCAAGGTTGCAAAGGGTGACACAAACATGTAATTTCATTAAAAAAAAATCAACTCTACTCAAACTCTAAAAGGTAGGTACCATGAAACACACCAATTTTATTGTTTACTCTTGAAATATTGATATTGTCTTTCTTGTTAGAGGAACCATATAAGCCAAAACTGTTAGCACGTCATATATAAGCATGTAAATCCGTCAGCACATCTTCATGAAGAGACCTGAACATGTGTTTGATTAAAATCTTTACCTGTTCAAAGCAAGAAATCAGTGTGTGATTAAGACCCACGAGACTTGTTTATCTCTTCAGGCTGATTTCCACAAGATGAAGAAAGGACTAGTGGCACAGCACAAGCACATCACCCACCTATCTAGACAAAGAAAATACAGAAGAGAACATCAATACTAATATTCAGCATAACTCTGAGCCCCAATAATTTTTTGAATAAGAAAAGCAAGCACCTTAGCTGGCAAATGACGATGATGAACCCAAATTTTGATTGGGGATTTGCTGCCTTCAGAAACTCCAGCAACATCACTGCTAATATATAGCATCCCTGTATTTGCTTGAGCATCAAACCAAGCAGAGGAAAAAACTTGAAAAACACCCTTAAGTGAATTAAATGCAAAGCAGTAGAAAAAAGGGAACTGCTTTGCATTACATGTACCCAGCTGCAAGGAGGCCGTTAGAAATTACATCAGAAGCCAGGTGGATGGTAGTAGGAGATGAACAAAAAAAATTGACTGAGAAGGATCCCAGCACGAAAATTTCGAAGGGGAATTAAAATTATATAAAAACGCAGATGCAGAAACTTTCTATTACTATGCTGCAGGAGCCATCTGCTTTCCTGAAGCCAAAATCTTGGAAAATATCTAAACTTTGCCTTCTACCTTTGAATAAACCAAGTGCAGAAAAGGAAAGAAACTACAAAAGATGGACTATTTCCTGTTGACTACTTCATTTTTCAGCAGGACCTTCTACATCTGTGGACTTAGAAATTTCACCAACTTTCTTTTCCTGCCCAGACAAATCTAACGGCTGCTCTTCTCTCTGTCTGGTTGGTAGATCATCCATGTGCCCATCATTGCCCCTTGGATTTCTGCCATGAGAATCAGTAGCATCATCATTGCAAGAACTCTGTGGAACTGGAAGATTATCATCAACATCATGGCTTAATCGCCTTCCTGGAAAAGTATCGTCAACATCATGGTTTAATTGCCTTCCTATGCCTTCCATCTCACCACGTCTGGGAAGAAAAACAGTACTAAAGGGTCTCCTCCTTTCGTCATGTCTATCCCCATATCTATGTCCTCTACCAGCTCCGTCCATTTCATTAAATCTTCCCGGGTTAACGGACCTATATGGCTCTGCTGACTTCAAGTTTCTTGATGAATCCATCCCACCAAACCCAAACTGTTTGGAATTAGAACCAAACTTTCCATCTCGCTCATACATGAAAGTAGCATCCCTTCTGAACTTCCTGGGCATATCCGCATTTCGGTTGTCAATATCCCTATTCCCTCTACCATGAAATTCAGCAACATCCCTATTCATGGACACAAAACCATCCTCACCATGATGCAATCTCTTTGCAATTCCATCCTCATATCCACGCCGGGCGGTGTTGATCGGGCCAAACTGTCTCCTTCTGTTTTCAAAATTTTCCTCCAATCTATGTGGTCTGCCGGTTGCATCCATTTCAGAGAATCTACCAGTATTCTGTCTATAATACACATCTGGCTTAGGATTTCTTGCAAAATCCAAATGATCTGTTCTGTCACCCCTCATTCGAATTCTATTTGGTGATTCATCCAGCATCGGCCGCTGCTTATAAGTGAGATGACCCGGCTCATCCTTCCTACTACCTCCGATCCACCTTGAAGAAGGTGGTGACCCATGATCTCTCTGGAAGGGCCTAAACCCTGTCATACGATCATTCCCATACCGTTGATGATTTGGGGGTGACCTCATTCGTGGCGTTCTGGCTTCGGACCTGAAATTTGGAGATCTACTTTTGTGTCTAACATAAGGACCCCCACAATCACCAGCTGCAGATCTTCCTCTAGGAGAAACTCTAGGGTCAGCTGCAGATCTTAATCTAGGAAAAACTCTAGGGTCAGGTGATCTACTTCTTTCATTTGGAGAAAAACTTCTGTCCCTTTGAGACAAAGGACGCCTGTACTTCAAAGACGATTGAAAGCTATCAGGTGAAGGCCCATGATATCTCCCTCTGCCTGCTGTACCATGGTCCATTTGACGACCATATCTTAAGAACCTCCCCCTGTTCATCAGCCTATCAGATCCTAGACCTCCATGTAATTTATGGTTTGGTTGGAAATTTTCAGCAGCGCCAACATCGGTAATAGATTCATCATTTGTTGGGGGGTGACTTAAATATGAAGCAGTATTAAGTGTGCCATCTCTACCCTCTTTTTCCACAGTATCATCACCCTCATCAAGATTAACACGAGCGTGATAAGTAGGTGAATAGTTGCGTTTAATACCCCTACGAACATTTGAGGATCCATGCCAGCTATTGACAGGATGGGCCCTAGGTTGGCTTTGCATGGAATACCTGACACTTTCAGAAGATTTCATGTAGCTGGAGCCCCGATCCCATCTTGCAGCAACACCATCAAGTTTGGATCTGAGAATATGAGAGATGAATACAAAAAATGGAAGAATAAATAAAGAACTGAAACAAAGTCAAACTAACGTATACCTGTTCACTGTTTGATCCTCCCTAAAGGGCATATCATGACCGACAGGACCTTCAATTTGTGACAGCAATCCGCTCCCGTATAGTCTTGAACCGATTCTTGTGTCAGTACCCTCCGGATCTGGCGTCCTGGTAGCAAGATTGTAGATCCTCCCGTTTCCCTCACAGTCATCTCTGACTCTAACAGCAGTAGCTGAAGACAATGTATTGCACTCAAGCATCTCGCTTGAAACAGGACCTTTCCTTTTCTCATCCCCAGAATGAACCAATTTCAATAAGTTCTCATCCTTCCCAAAATCATTTCCATCAGCAATTAGCCTGTTAGACTCAGGGCCATGCTCTTTGGCAACCCCACTAGCCGAAGAGATGATATCCGCATTGCCAACATCTTTATGCTTTATTCTCCTAATTTGTCCCAACTCACAATCATGGTGATCTGCAGCAGTAACACTATATCTACTGTTGTCACATACATAATCAACATGCTCAGTTTTCTCTTTGACAGCACCATATTCTTCCCATACATGTTCACTAGGTTCTCTGAGTTCACCATCTTCATACTGGGAATCATTATCATCCTGAAGCTTACATGCCACTTCAGTTTCATGCGTTGAATAAGGATCAGCAGCAGTATCAGAAATGAACTTCTCTTCAAAACGTTCAGCAGAGGCCATTTTAACTTCCTTGATACTAATATGAAAATCAACCTCAACCTGCTCACTACCATTCAAGAAAATTTTATCATTATTTGCTTTAGTACCTTTGGTGACAGTAAGCTCTTGCAGGCAGGAAGATCCTTGAGGATGATCATTTTCCTTCTGAACCTTCTCCAGTGTAGCATCATTATTTACATGTGAAGTCGTGTATATTTGAGCACAATTCTCATCACCCTTTAGACTTTGCCTTCTATCATCAACAGGTTTGTCAGACATCATTGACTTGAGAGTTAATTCATTCTCAATATCAAGATTAGGCCGACCAGTAACTCTCACCTGGGTATCAACCACAGGGACACTTGTGCAATTTGTTACAGCAGCACAAGTTCTGTCAGGAACAGGTGAAACAGAGAGACTGCTTTGATCAGTGAAAAGAGGAGCAGCCACATCAAAATACATGCTCTCACCAGTAGGCTCATTATCAGCATGCTTCAAAACTGGAAGCGTTTCATTCACGTATTTACATAGCGAAGATTGAACAGAAATAGTAGCACTGCCCAAAGCACTTGGGGCATTCTTACACTCGGATTTTACAGACATATCGCATATGCCGACACACTGACTTTTATGATTGCAATCATCAACCTGAATCCTTGTATTCCCCTGAGAGATCTGATCAGGTGATTTTCTAGGTTCATAATGTAGCAACTTCTTTTCGACTTCACAAATGGAGCTTTCAATTTCATTTAGCAAATCATGATCTTCAGCACTCCTATTTGCATCACAACTGACAACATTCCCACTGCCTTCGAATATATGATCAGAAGCGTGAGCATTTTGGTCAGGAAAAGGCTGATCCCATGCATCCATCACTACATTCAAATCCCAATGCAGCCTATGGTCTCGAGATTGCAGGTTCTGAGACCCAACTGCATCTTCATCCCTCATGCTGGAAACATCTGAAGACACAGTTGGAGTGCCATCTTCATGAAAAGGTTCTTTGATGCTCTTCTCTAAGTTTTCCACTTTTTCTGTAGTACAGTCAGCTGTTGAGGTAGCTGCAAACTCCCCTGCAACTACTGTAGTTACAAGAGGTGATGTTACTCCAATAAAAATGTCAGACATATTGACACATTCTTCCTTCACCAAACCCTTGGATAAAGACTGTGCTTCGCTATTCGTTGAGACTTCGACAGGGCCCTCATGCACAGAAGGTTCTTCAATCCCTGAAACATCTTCAGCATACCCAAACTCTTTCCCCATAATACTGCTGCAAGCAGCAGCTGCCAGCATTGATATACCTGAGAAGTCTTCACTGCATTTCATTGTTTCATTCACTTTGTTGGGGTGATTACCCTGAACATTTTCTTTATCCACTAACATTGCACCCAATTCAGACTTACATAATACAGGGCATGCAACTGAAGATTGGACAAGATCATCTTGACTTTTGCTAAAATTTGAGTTTTCATCATTGACCGGAGAAGGAATTTTAGGCGGTGGTGAGGGTGACCTTAACAAGAACCGACGCTTTTTGATAGGAAGGTGCTCTAACTTGTCACTGGAGTTGCAATCTAGAACATTACCTTGACGCTGCCAAATTAAAAAGCATATTAACAAACAACCTCAGTAAATGCAAACAAATCAAATGGTGCTTAGTAACTAAATTTAGTGGCAGTATATATAAACCTTTTCTGATTGAGAAACCGGCATGTTGTAGCTTCTTGAATTTACACAAACCAACTCAGAAGACCTATCTGAAACCTTTGCTACTGACCGTCTTGCCCGTCTTGATGAACTCCTGTTACCCTTCAAAACTTTCCAGGATGAATCAGAATTGACAGAACTAGTAAGCTCCAACCCAGCTGTTCTCAGCATACCGTTGGGCAAGGACACTCTCCCATAAACTATAAGCTCTCAGCCACTGCTCTAGCTAGTATGTTTCTAGCAAACCACAGAGTGACCTGCAGAAGTGAGTTGAAGAGCTAGTATGTCAAGCGTACTGCTATGAAGATGAGATTTACTTCAAGTACAATCATGCAAGAGATGAGCATTTCAAATAATCAAAGGTGGAAGGCTTGAGTGGAGAGAGTTAATTGCTGATTACATATAAGCTTTACCAAACAGCACACTGTGAAGCTAAGGAGATATTAAGGCCAAAATAGAAGCTTTGGCTTTTGCAATTTTATGACAAAAAATATGAATTTGTGGAATAATAAAATTCATGTGCAGGCTCAGTTTGTCATCCAGATAGAATTCTGCCACTGGAAAAGTTTAGTGGAAAAACAATATGGGTGGAAAGCACACATGTTCCATGTGATGCAGAAAAGACACAATGCAATAAACAGGAATGAACAATTTGATACTCCGTATAATATATCTTGCCACATGCTTAATATTGCAGGAGCTGATGTGAAAGACGAAGTTTGATCTAACATCAACATGCAAAAAAGTGGACCTATACAGATAAGATCTTAGTATGATATATCAAGATCCTTCACCTTGGTCAAGGATTTCATAATAATTATATAATTCTCCATCTCATACAGTATTAACAGCAGAAAATCAGTGGGAAGACATGACAAATGCGCCATCAGTGATATAGATTAGTAAGAGGATAACATGCACCTAGCCTTGTTTAATTTCATAAACCTCTCACCACTGAAATTGTCATAAACCTCTCACCAAATCAGCAGAAGACGATATACATCTTCTTTTTTCATTCTAAGCATTGATGCATAAAGGCATGAAACGAAGTTCAACTGTTCAACATTAGCAGCAATAAATTCAGTCTCCGGTGAATATACCTCCCTAGTGAATCATGATCTCACTAGGACCAGAGCGAATCAACAAACTAACTTAGCAGCATCTCAACCCAACGCCTCCTCTTAATGGCAAAAGGTATCAAAACATCTCAAGCAGTCAAGACTGCAGATGATCAACAAACCTCTAGAGTACCAACAAGAAACAACTTTCGAATCCGCTGACAAAATAAGTGCAGGAAGTCCAGCCAAAAGAATTCAGGCATTCGGATACGATTAATGGAAAGTCATCACAGTCGACACAATTGATCTGACAAATCTGCCATCGCAGGATGAGAAAGAGAAAAATCCTTTTATAACCCAGTTGCTCAGATCTTCACCCTTTCACTCTCATAATCTAACACCGCCGCGCTTTCCCACCGGAGTGAACGATAGTACGAACCAGCGCAATCTTGGCGAGAGTAAAAACCGCCAGAAATCGGCAATGAAACACACAGACTACACAAGAAAAAAGAAAAATAAATGAATTTCCATCTTAGGGCTTTTCAATACCTGTACACCACAAAAGAAACACGGGAGATCGAAGAACCGGTCTCGTAAGATTTGCTCCAACAATCACACAATTTGTAGATCTTCGGCTCTTGATTAATTAAAAGATGGAGATATGTAGTTTTCCACGACTCCAAAAGTGATGATCAGCGACGCGACGAGAAGACGACGAAATAACAGTTCTAGAGTCCTGAGAAAAGCTTCATGCTTCTTCTCTCGATGCTACTTCACTCGTGCGCCATTGATGCACAGTGGCAAAAGCTTGATTGAGAAGAATAAGATAAGGGCGCAGAATAGAGAAACCCTAGATGCTTTCTTGCGATTTCCTTCCACACAATTTCCCTCCCCAACACGCGAGTGTTTGTGCGAAATATCCTTCCCACTTCAACGCCGAATTGCTATTTATAATTGGGAATCCAATCAGAGAATTTATTGAGGAGAAAAAGTCCGCAAAATTGAAAACAAAATAAAAAATATTTTCCCCTCTCATCTCTACCGACTCTACGTGCTCTGCCACGTAGTTATTTTCCAAATCGCTTACGCGGTTGGAGTTCCAATTTTGCCCCTCCGTGGCAATGTTTTCCAGCGCGACGCCTTCGTGATTTGCCTTGACTTTTACTATTTTTTCAAGCTTAGGCTTCGTTTCGCAAGAATTTTATAAATATTTTTCACTTAATACATATTTTATCAAAAAATCAATTTTAATTTTGAAAGATATAAAAAAATTAAGATAAAAATAAATCTTTATATATAAAAAAGTATATTTTAATATTTTTTCAAACTAATTTCTAGGTTTTCTCTATCACAATTCACAATTATACATATGGATTCACAAAAATAATAGTGAATCTAACTTTGGCTACATTCTCATGAACAATACGGGTAAATTAATCTTTTTTGTGGGGATAAATGCGGTATCGCAACCCCTCTAAAAACAGAAACGCTTGCAGTAAGAAATGCCCTGATAAAGGCCTATGAATTAGGCATTATCGACATTCATCTTGAAAGCGATAACCTAACCATTGTGAATATTTTGAATCAAATTTGGCACTGTTCATTGGATATTGAAATGTTAATTTCTGATATCTTGTGTATTTTATAATTTTTCTCTTTAGTGCAGATTTTTCATGTCTTTCGAGAAACAAATGTGGTGGCCAACTTTTTCGCTAAAGAGGTCCAATTGAGTTTCTTGAAAGATATTCGAGTTAAGCTAGAATTTATAATTCTCATACGAAATGATGCTCTAGAGTGAGAAACCAGCTTTAGTGGTTTTCCATTCTATTTCTTTCCTAATAAAAAAAAATCACAATTATGATAAGTAGTTTTGTACTTGTTTCTTTTTATCTCAACTATTTTTACTTGTTAAACTTGCGTGTCGTGCAACTAAAATTTATTAGTCTTTCATTGATTTTTAGATGTACTTCAAAAAATTGACATATATTATAGAAATTTGTATTTTATACTAATATTTTTAATTAATCATGTAAAAATTATAATATATAGAAAAAATAGAGTGAACTCGTAAATTTTAAAGGATAGCATTGTTCAAAATATCTAAATAAATAAATATGAAAAAATGATAAAATTGAACGATAAGAGTGAATTCCAAAAGTACATACAATTTGTACATTATAATATGTTTTACGATACTCATCCAAACAGATATTGATTTTCAGTTATATTAGTCAAGATCAATATTGTTTCATATAAATTTCAAAATATTATGTATGTAAATGACCAACTAAAACAGGTAAATATGATACAAGTAAATATATAAACATTTGCTAAAAAAATATTGGCTTAGGAGATTTTAGATTGATTTAGACGTTGAGCATCATTATCCGATCAAAGTTAAAGAGTCGACAACCAAAAAAAAAGATTTGAATTTTTACGAGTTGAAGAAAAATATGTTATTATATTCTATTATTCTGTATGTGAGATCTAGCATTATGAATTTAAAAGTCACTTTTATAATTAAATCATTACTTGAAAGTATACACAATTTTATCTATGAATTTAAATGTATAGTTCAAATATCAATTATCACGTATATGAAGATTATATAAGATTATGCACATACAATTGTACATACATAATAATGGTTGTGGGGTAAAAAATCACTTATATATCTTAGTCTTAAAATCTGTCCATATGAATTTACTGTATTATCTTGTACTATCATAATGTTGTACATACAAAACAAATCTAACTGATACCTAATTGATGACTTCGTTAATTGTATTTAATTTAGACTTGATTGCTTTAAATTGATTGACATTATTAACGACTTTAAATAAACAATTACATGTATAATGATGCCAAAATTGCTATCATCACATAGCATATTTATATTAAAGATACAAAGACAATGATAAGTTAATATATATATATATATATATATAATTCATGTCAATGAAGTGAAATAATCTCATAATGCCTTCATTTATCCTTTAAAAGATTTTGTATATACCAATATTAAATAAACTACTGTTTTCCTTCTATTTTTTATGATTAGGCCAATATAACAGACTACAACATCCCTTTAAATTAAATGAGATTATAATGTATTACGTTTTAGTATGTTTTGAGTAAATTCAACAACATATTGGTATAACAAGCATCGGCTAATCCACAACATATTCATGTAAATGAGCCAAAGATTTGCATAAGACAGGACAGTGGGCGGTAGCCGGTAGGCCTTTATATGCTTATAGTTGTAGTTTTATTATAAACCCATACGATGATATAATGTACGTAATGAATTATGATATATGCGCAAGTGATGAAAAAAGGTGATATATTAGGCTGTGTTTGGAAGATATATCTTATTTAATATAATACATTTAATAATAAACAATGTGTTTTCAAAATTTATGTATATTACTTTTTGATAAAACTAATAATCTCTTTTATTCACAGCCACATCCCATCCCATTTAACTTTAATAGTAGAAATTTCAATAATAAAATAACAATTCTCAAGGGTATGGGAGGAGACTCAAACTACAAAGAGCGTCGACGATGATAGATCGGTTGAGTCGACGACAATAGAATAGCTACCCAATTTTGCTTCTATCCAGGATCCTTTTAGTTGGGGTTTTGTATATTTGGTACTTAAATGTCTAATCTCTTAATTTTGTTTATGAAGTGGTTGTGTTCTTGATAAACCAAAAATTAAAAGTAGGGATTTTATGATTTATACATATGTATTGATGAGGTATTTAGCCGTCAATTGGTAGAAGATCAATAGGAGACTCGTAGATGAGCATTCGAGACTCGATGATTGCGAGATTAAGAGATTCGTAGCTTAAAGTTCTAGAGACCTGATTTTGTTGTTTAAGAGAAAAGAGATAATACTATTTTAATAATGTATTAATAAAAAATCTATTTTTAATTGTAAGTCATTATAATGTATAATGTGGGGGTAAACAAACGTACCCTTATAAAATTTGCAATTTGTCATGGATGACTACTGAAAAGGCATTATGTATATGAATATGGTTCATTTTTCATGTGGTAGCTGGACAATAAGGGTGTTCATTCGGATCGGATTTTTTCTAAAGTCCGGATCGGAGACTGGACCGGACTTATTCGGTCCGGTCTAGAATCGATTTAGATCGGATTTTATTTTATTTTTTAAATAAATTAAATTCTTATTTAAAATTTAAAAAAAATATCTAAAAAATATATATACTCTTAATTTATTAAATTAAAAAAAATATCTATAAAAAAATACATATAAATATTCAAAAAAACATATAAATTAAAAATATAGCATGACGTATGCCACGTCCCTTTGAATTTATTCATACTTACATCTTATAAGTAACTCTGTTTGCAAGTTCAGTTATATTTAACCTTCCCATTCTTCTATCTGTCTAATCTTACAAAAATCCTAATTTAGATTATTTTAATCACCATCAATTATCATAAATAACATATTTATAAGAAATCGGAAATAACACAACACAATAGATCATACACTTTTTTTATTATTATTTGGAGGGACATTATATATAAACTGATCCAGATTATGAGATCTTATCATGTGACTCTAATTATAAACATAACATAAATTGTCATTTAAAAAGGAACCTCACATGATAACACATTTATTAATTTCATTTCATGTGATCTTCCCCATTGGCCAGGCTGCTTCTGATCATTTCTAGTTCCTTTTATTCTTATAAACAGATTCATTTTTCTAACGGTTTTCTCACTTATATTCTTAGGACGTATGTTAAAATATGGTGTTTTTAGAAACCGTTTCCTAAAAGAAAATATCTAAATCCTTTTAAAATAAATTAAAATCAATAAAATAATACTAACACCTAATCACAATTTTCTAAAATGAAGTGCTTAAGGATTATAAAAAAAAACTTTTTCAATATAAACAAAAAGACACAATCAAGATTTGTCACTGTGATAGTGTGATTCTTGACAACTATTGGTCATGTGGGCTGGGATAAAGTCAGATCACGCCAAGATTTATAACATGCGTTTGATCTATAGATAGATAGAAGAACTAATTAAAAAAAATCAGCTAAATTGATTTTTTTCCCCCAAAGTGGACTTATATAGGCAACATCTGTCTTGTTAAATAGAAGTATATATCCCATACAAGCCAAAACAAACCAAACTCAGATTACAATCATCATCAATCTTACCAAACAAACAAACCAGACTCAGTTTACAAAATTCCTCAGTTTGTTTTTTGAAAAAAAACTACTCAGTTTACCAAGAATATTTACCAGTGTAGATGTTTCCAGCAAAAGCAATAACAGCTAATCTTGTAATTAAGCACCAGACAGAATGAGTCTTCCCACTCACCAAACAGACAAAAAAGACACTTGCACCTATCAGTCACCATCTCAAACAACTCCTCAAAAATTTTAACAATCAAAACTACACCAAAACCCAACACAACATTGATCAAGAGAATTGAACAAGTGTGTTTGATTAGAAAACTTACCTGTTCAAAGCAATAAATCAGTGCCTGTACGGCCCACGAAACGCGTTTATTTATTCGGGTTTGATCAAGAGACCAAGGCAAGCATATACCACCACAGTGGCTAGCTCAATCACAAGTAACAGCCATAGCAACCGAGCTAGAAACGATCACGACCATGAATTCTCGTTGCCCGCTACACGTAAGCGGGGCCCATCATCCTCGCCATTGCGCTTCCAGAACGCCCTCCTCCACCAAGCCTCGAAGCCTCTCTGTAAGTTGGGGCAGTCCTCCCCGGAGTTCAAGAACCGGTCAAACCAAGCCATGAGGATTTCCTGCTGCCAAGACAACGGGAGGGTAAGTATTGTATTGCTTAGCCCGTCCTCAATCAGATGCCTGTCAAGGCCCTGTTTGGATGCACGCCTCATCCACCCGAAGTCGTCATAGAAGGGCACGAGCCACGTCTTCAAGAGCAAGTACCGTGAGTCCTTAGATGCCAACAGCTGACCCTTCCCGACCCCAACAAACAGCCTAGCGGTGACCCGACTCACCTCGAACCTGTGCACCGAAGGGACCTTGGGATGGGCGTTAGACAGTTCGGTTTGTGAAGCCCATATCTTGAGAAACTCCTCTGCCATTTGCCTGTCTATTAAGATATCCAGAATCCAATGCAAGTTGTCAGCGTGCCTTGCGATTTGACTGACGTTGAGATGATCGGAGTTTGCTGCCTGCAGAAAGTGGTGCCTTAGTTGTTGCAAGCAGCCATCACAGGCTGAATAGAGAGATTCCTTTCGTAGTTCGTTGTGGTTTGCGTTCTCTCGGAGCATCTTGGAGAATAATCCTTTCATTTCTCTCCTTGCCTTCTCGTCTTTCCCTTCCAGAACGACGTGTAGGAGTTTTATTAGCACTTCTCCATTTTCATTGCCATTTCCGTCTATGGTAGAATTGACATCGCGAGATACCCTTTTGAGAACATCACTAGCTCCAGCACCTTCAAGCCGGAGTTCTGACAGTAGAGACGTCACTTTCTCTTCGTCGTCCTCTGCCCATGGTGCAGCCTCCAAGTACTCAAGGCAGGATGATACACCGGCATCAAATCCAATTGCAACCGAAATCTAATGTAAACACAATGAAATGAAACAACTTTAAAAATCATCATATTCCACTTCATTTCAATCAATGAATTACTGAAGAAGCAAGAAGTAGTTACCCTTATAGCAGCAGCTTATACAGTTCACAGAACTAAACGACAGCAAAACATGGAAGTATGGCCGGGTCAAGATATAGGCTCAAAGGAGGCATACAAAACAAGTGCAGCTAAATCAAGACTGTCACCAATCAAACTATACATAAAGTCCATATAAACAAAACAGTTGTGCATATATTGAAATAAAACAATTACATTTTCAGGAACTTCCACTTTGATAGTTGCTCCGGTAAAATGGATACCTCAATCAAGGAATTTAAGATCCAGAAGTAGGCTACCAGTATGACAAAATAATGCTAGTACAAGCAAATGGTTGTACCAATCAGACAATAAGGCTCATTCACCACTGCAAAAATACATATACCAAAGTATCAATCTTTCACGGTTAGTATTTCAACAACAATGCTACAAGCTCTTAATACAAATTTAACTTAATCACACACTTAAAACAACTCGCAACATTGAGACGGACTCAAAGAAGTCATCCAGAACTTCAAGAAGAACGAGGAGTCACTTAACAGGTTTCAAGTGCTACTACAAGACAGTATAACAATGCAACCTAGTTCCCTAATAGATACTATAACTTATAAGTAGAGCACTCAATAAAATATATTCTCTTAATCATACAACTATAAAACCTAATAGATCATCTCACAAACTAGCTCTCATAATGGCTGATTGTAGTGAGTTGGCTGAATTTGTGATATTATCATGTGACATCTTCATATCTGATAGCAATGAAAGTATCCTCATATTGAACAATGCAACATGTATATAACATTCCTATACCTGTGGTTGATCAATACTCCTAAATTCAGTGCTGGATTTCTGAGTTCTTGGATATTAGAAAACCCTAGATTGAAAATGAATAGGATGAAATTTGTACCTTCAAGATTCCGAGAACCTTGGGAACATCTTCTTTGATAAGCATCCTTTTGAGATCTTTGCAATACATGAGCCTCAGAGTCTCCACGTAGACCTCGACGTTCTCACAATCCGAAATCTCCACCTCAAACGCCACTCCAGCCGCCCTCTGCTGCTTCGTCCACCGCTCCGATAACCGGCCGGCGAAGAAGACGCTGTTCGCCACCAGAATCTGCCGGTGAACGTCCAGGCTGACGTTGAATCCGTCCTTTTCTGTCAAGGTGAGCTTAATGTCGCTCGAATCCGGGTCGTTGAACGGGTTCCCGGGGCTCCACTCACCCAGCATCTCCGAGATTCGCTGTTGCCTCGTCAGTTGCTTGTCCTTGGCGGACGAAACGTTGTTCTGGTGAGCCATGGCGACTTTCGCGGCCGTTACTGGCGGCGGCGGAGGCTGACATTGTGCTCCCCGGGGGAGACAATCGGGCTCGTTAGCCATCATTTCGAATAGAGTGGGGCTAGATCGGGCCACCGGAGACATCTGTGGCGGAGGGGACATGGGGTTGAGTAGTCCGGCGGTGAGAGCGGAGTTAAACTTGGTGAAGCCGGAGGGGAAGGTGTGGACGCCGTTGGAAGGGGATCCGGAGAACTCCATAGGCGGAGGCGGTGGCGCCGGTCTACTAGTGTGTGAGAGCTGGTCCTTGAGATTCAACGGTGCCTGCAAGGTGTTTGTGAAAATGCCGCTAAGAACGTTGGTGTCAGGATCCGGGTCTGGGTCGACCTGGGGAGGAGCGGCGGAGGAGGAGATGGTGACTTCGCGGCACTTGCGGCGCTTGGGCTTGGTGGTGGAGGTGTTGGTGGGCTGGGCTTGTACCTTGTGATGGCTTGCTGCTGAACCAGCTCCCATGAAGCTCTGTTTTACGCCCTATTTTATTAAATTAAATTTCGAGTACAAGATCGATGCAGTAATTGGTTTGCTTAACTGGGATCTTTCTTGGGTTTGTTTGTTTGTCTGTTGGATTTTTATGTATGGGTGCTGGTGAATTGCTATTAAAAATTGGCGATGGAGAGAGAAGAGAGAGTTTGGAAGTTGAGAGGGAGTTAGCAAAGTATTAGCAGCCAGCAGGTGAAGCACATGGCAATCAAGAGAGCGTTTCAGATGCTCCTGCATTTAATGTGTTAAAAGAGAGAGACAGAGTTCGGTGTGTTGAGTATGTAGAGTGTATCGTGTTGTTGGCTTGTGGTGGCGGTGGTAGCGGCGGCGCCAGGAGTGGAGACGTGTCTCCGGTGAGTCCAAGGCTCCAAAGCGAATGATGGTATCCAGCAGCCTATCCACTATGGGAAAAAGAGTCGGCACGTTAGTTGTATCATGTGTTTAAAGAAGTTGAAATGAGTGACATTGTTTAAGCCTTAGGTAAAAAGAGATGATAAAATAAGACGGATTTAATTTGTTGTTGTGAAAGTGACACAATTGACGAGTATGTGTTTAAAGAAGTTGAAATGAATGCAATCCATACTGTAAAAACTTTATTACAAATTTATTATGAATGCAATCCAACGACCTAGCTGTAAATAGTTGAAATCAAACTAGTTGCTTACATGTTTTTTACACTTTCATAAGTCCTTGCTACTTGATACTTTTTTTTCAAGAGAGGCTGAATTCTCCTACTTATAATTAATGAAAGAGAATTATATAGAAATTAAATGAGATAGCTCTTCTTCTCCTAATATCATCAAAACACACGAATAAGTAAGTTAAAACATAAACCTATAAAAAAAATATAAAAAAAGCTAAAAACTCGGCATTAACATTTGTCTCCCAATAGATATAACTCGACCTTACTATTGAGTAATGGCACAACCATCTCTCTCACTTTTGAAATCTATGTCAGTCGATCTACGTTCAGACCGGGATATTCTTGGTACACGAAGTGATAGACTCCTCATAACATTAGTGTTTCCATACATGCCTCCAGCAGGAATCGAACTCGAAACTTCTGGATAGAACGCTTAAGGGAATCTAGTATCAAATCACTAGATCAACTGATTGTTGGTAGCAAGTTAGAAACTAATAGCCAAGTCTTTTCAACTTAGCTGATAAACATAACAACCCATGATCATGAGCTTGATTTTTTTTCGTTGTAATGGCCTAAGTGTCTCATATGAATTAACAGAAAGTTAGAAACGAATAAACTATATTGTCCCCCCAAAAATTAAATAAATAAATTTACAACTTCAAAGAGTCATACTCATGTGATCAAAATTAACAAATTATGAGATTTTGATATACTGTATAGTATTTTTTTGGAAGTAGAGAAGTTCTAAAGTTTTATAGGGCATATGGGTTGAACTTGATGAGCCATTGAGGATGAAGCGGGCTCCGAAATATGAAAATATGGGAACTTTAGAAGCCATACACGGCTTGCTACCAGCCCATCTCTCTATTGGGTTTAAGTTGGGCCGAAAATGATTGGGCCATAGTGGTCCAGCAGTCCCAGTCAACTGACTATATTGGGCTCATGTATGTCTCAATTCATTAATCATATGAGAAAATTGGGTTAGAATGACCATTTTTCACATAAATAGTATGTTTAGGCCTATTTTTTTTAAATTATAATTGTGACCTCCTATTGCTATACATATAATCCAAAGGCATTTTGTAAATGTTTTTTTTAGGATTTAAAGTTTAGGATTTTGGATTTAGGGCTTATGATTTAAGATTTAGAATTTAAGGGAGTTTAATGACTTAGGAGGTCAAAGAACTAATTTATTTAATTAGGATCTCAAATTTACTATTCCATCTCTCTTAAAGAGTCAAAAATCCTAAACATAATAATCATATTTGGTATTTTTTCAGTCCAGGATGGACTTGTAATTGAGCCCGAAGCTGTGTATAAAAAAGACACACTTTGTTACTCCTCCTTTAAAATGTGACCCCCGGATTTATTTATTTATCTTGATTCTCAAAACATTATTAGGGGTGTGTTTGAAAGCCATTATTGATTCTCAAGACTACACAATTTAAAAGCCAAGATTTATTTATTTATCTTGATTACTAGGGGTGTGTTTAAATCACATTTCATAATATATTAATTTACATTTAATTATATCAAATTTCTAATATAATATAACCTAACTTAATTTAATTTAATATATCACGAGTTGCAATTCAAACTTACTTTAAGTTGTCAACCCACTAACCGATTAATTCACGTTGAGGTAATGGCTCCCGGTTTGGTTGGAACCAGCCACTAGGGAATCTGGAATCGAAAAAATCCCTTTTTTATTTTATTTTTTGAACATTATTTTAGCAAAACCGATTTCAAACCGGGTGAAACTGGAGGTTCTGACACCCAAACCCCTGGTTTCACCTTATTATGATTTTCTTTAAAATTTTGATATTTTTTTGAAAAATTTGCATTTTTTAAAACCGCGACGAAACTAAAACCGAAACTAGAATCGGATGGAACTGAACTTGACCAGTTTCCGTTCTCATTTACATGGAGTCGGGAAACTCCGATTCTGGAATCGTACCATCTCTGGGTCTAGGTAGTCTACATGTTTTTTTAAAAGAAGAAAAAGGGAAATTAAGGGGCAGTATCCCACATGAATGGGAAGAAGAAGAAGAGACATGACCGTAGAAGGGGCACGTGGGTGGGTGTCAGGAGGGCATGCTCTCACATGCTTTTGAGCTTTTTCTCATCCTCCACATATTCTCTTTCGTCTCCAAAATTCCTTGTCAATCATCACCTCTTCATTCGATCCGATCTTCTCTCAACTTTGGCTTTCTAAAATACCCTTCAGCTTAATTTTGTAATTACAAATTATATTTAATATATAGTTTTGGATCAGATTGGTAAATTTTAAACGGTATTAAGAGACACTCAAATTACTACAATGCATAAACACGAATATGTTATCTTGTGATTTCGAATTGTATCATCTACCAGCTAAGCTGATGATCGACTCGACGCTTTTTAATTTACTTTAGACTATAATTTCTCTCATTTGTTAAAAGTGCATTTATTTGGTCCACAGTATCGTTGTTTAATTTTAATGGACAGTTTCTGACTTGCAAGGTTGTACAAGTCTTGTTTTGACGTTGGGTCTTTGGCTTTATTTTTGTATGCAAAGACTGAAAAGTGAAGCCCATATGATATGCATATGCTTACTCTTTCATTTTTAATTTTTTTAGAACATTGTTAATCAGCTTTATATCACACAATTCCTAGTACCCGGCTAGATCTAAAAAAGGAATCATGATTGTTGGAACTAAAATTGAAATTTGATTTTGAAAGATTAAATTACTATCCGTGGACGCCTACAATCTTCTATATATATATTTAAAAGTTAACATTTTAGGACATTAAATGCTAATTTTTAAATACAAAATCAAGATAAAACTAAGACAAAACCAACCTTATGATTAAATGGGCCCAAAAGTCTTCTATAATATGTTTAAATTGGTCCAATTTTTTTTATTATGGAAACAACCTATACAAAACATATAAAAAAGAAATTACATATAAATTCTTACACGTATAAAAATGTGGGTACCTTTTTTAATAATAATAATCTATACTCTTATACATATGAGTATAACCATGCAAGAATACGATTTGGAACATGATTTGTTGATTTGCAATATTTTATTTAAATGTTATAGATCTATTTCATTAACCAAATCAATGTGTTTTGTGTGGTATATTCATTTAAAAAATCTTTAGTTATACATATAAATTAATTGTTATACATACAAATTGCGTACTTTTTAAAATGGATGCGAATATAAGTGTATAACCTTATAAGAACACGATTTAGAACATGAAATGTTGATTTCCAAATATTTTATTTAAATGTTATATATCTATATTATGAAGCAATTTGACAATACTCCTTTATAGAATTTCGTAGTTGTAATTACTCAAACAAGTTGTAATTATAGGCTAAAACTATTTTGTTTCTTATATTTGTCATTGTGACGTACATATATTCCTAATTTTTTAAAACACTTTCACTTCCCGTTCAAGAATTTTAACACTCCTCAACTTCCTAGCAGCAATACTATCTCACACGATTATAGAAAGATCCATAAATTGCTATAATTATATAGTAGCATTTAAATTTGAAAACAATAATTTTGTTTGAATCGCTATAACATTTAAAACGTGAATTCAATTACAAGATTAAGATACATAATTTATATATATTACTGTTACGCTTGTATTTATATACGATTGTTACAAAACCAATTTATGAAAAACGTTTATAAAAAAACTAACTAACAATTTCAATTAATGTAAACAATAAATAAAAGACCCATGGACAATCGTACATGTACATATATTTATTTTTTAGCTTCATCTTATGTAGCTTATACATTCATAAAATCATATGTTTTAAGTTTGGATCAATCATCATATGTTTGTATATATAAATGTGGGTCAAGCGCCATAAATCAATTTCATAATTAACTCAATATTGGTTAGAGTGTTTCAAGTGTATTGTTATCCTTTTATCTTTCATTAAGTGAAATATATAAGGTGGATAAGAGCACATAGTAAAAGTCAATTAGTTGATAACAATAATGGTCCATATTAAGTTAGAGAAAACGTTTTATTTCACTTAATATACAAGAGTTTGTTTATATGTTAAACGCCTCTCGTGTATTAACTCTACATAAGCTCAATTGATAAGATCGATTATGTGGTATACTATTGCAGAAATTTAAACGTCATTAAAGTGATGAATGATTTCAAATCCATATATATATATCATAATCCTCCATACAAACCCAACTCAAGCACCAAAATATTATTCGGTGTCCATTTCCATTTCTCTTACCCTTTGTCCCCCTCATTGTTTATTACATCAAATTCATTCATTTGTACTTATTTTTATATTTTTTGTTCTAATTTCAAAGTCATGCCCAAATTATTGATGTTCTTCTTAACATATATTGATTTAATACCTATATATAATGTATTGTTCATCTTACTTTTTAATTCCATTTCATTATCAATTTGATATTCTACTTTATTTCAATGGTTGAGGCCTTTTATGGTTAGAGGTTCGGTACGTTTTTCTTATAAGAATATTTGTAAGATTTGATTATTATTTGTTGCTGGTGGATTTTGGTTTTGCTTCAAATTATAGCTTACAATTTATGCTGTAATGTTAACTTTTTGATAAATTTTGATTCTTTTCTTTGTTTTGTTGATGGTGTGTATGATGAAGATAAGCTCTAAGGATTCTCATTGAGTACTTTTTTTAATCTATTGTTTAATTTAACCACACAATTATAATTATTTTGTATGTATTGGTTTGGTTTTGTATTGTTTAGTAATTGGATTAGATAAAGATCATGTGGAGGTTATAAGGTATTTAAGATTGTATTTTCCTTAAAAAAAGTTCGTGTTTTATAAGTTTTTTTTTTCTATGCAGAAATAGTTTTTTCAGTATTTTTTTTTTTTTATTAAAATTAATATTCCATCTAAAAAGTGTTAGATTAGAAAATTAATAGTAAAATAGAAAATATTAGTTTTTTCCTCTTTAACACTTTGTAGTTAGATCTCTACGCGTCACTCCTTCTAGAAATACTCAATAATAACATTAATGATCATTGTAATGTTGAATTTGAACCTCATACAGTTTTTAAAAGAATTACAGGTCAATTAATTAGTTTTTATTTACTAATAATACAAGATTCAATTACATTACATTGATGAAATTTTGATAAAACTAAAATACATATTTTACCTTGAAGTTTCATTTTTGAAACATCATAAACTACAATGATTATGTATAGAATAAGAGTTTACTTTCATCAAACAAAAAGAAAGAAGATCAAAGAGTGAAGAATAGACTTGCATTGGAAGATTCATATGAAATAATAGACAAATTTTAAAATATATATTAAAATGTAAAGATCATTTTAAACAACAACAAAAATAAGAAAAAGAGCATGTTTAATTTTTCTTTAAAATGGGTTTATTTGTTAACTTCATTTTCGTTTCATGGATATAACTTTACAACATTTAAATATCACTTTGATAACTATCTTTAAATTGTTTTTTCATTTGTAAAAGAAGAGTTGGATTCATATTAGATTACCTAATATATAAAGTAATTATAAAAATTAATACTTAATAAGGTCATATATAATAGAGGGAGTAGGATGAAGACAAAAAGCAGAGGAGAGCGTGTTAACAAATCTATATTTCGATATAAGATTAAAGTTTAAATTTAATTAAGTCTAAATACATTTCAATAAAAAAATATTTTATATTTAAAACAAAAATATAAATATTATAATTGTCTTTTAGAAAAAGTTATACAAGTTATAATATTGGTTTATGATCAAGTAAAGTAGTATATTATCTTTTTATAATTAGATTTATAGTTGTATTGTAATAAATGAACGAAGAATTTTAGATTTATAATCAAGCATAGATTTGATATAACTATAAAAAAATAAGTCGTCAAGCATAGATGGATATGAGATAATTCATATAAATTTAAGTTATACGAAAATTTTGCCCGTGATATGGTATCAACGCTAAGCTATAAATAAGGCAATATAGAAATAATACATGATTACAATTTACCAAAAAATTAGAATTTTGTATGTATAAAATATTATTTCTTCAAAAAAAAGATTGGATTAATTATAAATTTATCTAATTTCTTTAAAAAAAGGTATTGCACATCTTTAACCTTTTTGTACGTGGTTTTGTTAATTTTTAAAAACATTAGTGGTCGTATTTAATTTTCCTTTTATTTTAGTAAATCTATAATAATAATTCATTGTATATTTCTCCTTAGAACCTTCATAAGTTAGAATAACCAAAAAACAACTACAACATATCTCATCTTATCCGTTATACATAAAAGATTGGGTTCAAATACTTAATTAATACAAATATTTTCTTTTTTATTTAATTTAATTTAATAATAATAATACATTGTATGTTTCCCCTTAAAACCTTCATAAGTTAGTATACCCAAAAAACAAATACAACGTATATCTTTTATACGTACAAGATTGGGTTGAAATACTTAATTAATACAAATATTTTCTTTCTAATCTTATTCTCATTTGTAATACAAATATTTTCTTTCTAATCTTATTCTCCCATGTATCAATGTTACGCATCAAGGCTATGCCTACTAAGATTACAAAAAATCAATGACTAAAATTTATGTGAATTAGCTCATATACATCTAATGCTAAGATAACATACTATTTCCTATATTGTCTCATTTATATCAATATTATTTAACAATTTACCAAAAATTAGAACAACTCAATGACTAAGATTACAAAAAATGATATTAAATATTCAAAATTATCATGCGTATCAAAGCTATGCCTACTAAGTGTCATCAATTATATAATTTATTTACTATCTAAATAATATGTCAAACACATCTAAAATACTTATAAGTTAATATTAACCAAAATAATAAAAATAACATTATTTATAATCTAATTACTTGAATAAATAAAACTACAAACAAATTATGGTGTATAATATTATATAATTCTTATAAAATCAAACAATTAATATCAATTTTAAACATAACATCATATAGTTATCCACAACCTTACAATTTCATATTAAGCAAATTACATAAATATTTATCACTGACCCGTGAGAAGCACGGATCCGACTACTAATTATCTACTACAATTAGACATGCAAAAACGAAATACTGAATTTATAGAAATTGTATATCCCCGTGCGAAACACGGGGCCTACGACTAGTATAATAGTTGAAGTTACCCCTTTCTTAATGGACATTTTGAAGTAGTACTATATCGGTATTTAATGGGCTTTAATTAGAATATATTTATCATTATAATACGTCGAAAGTTGAATAAAAACATTAACATATACATGTCCGAGCAATTTTAAGTTTTTATTTGGATTCATAGGAGATATTGATAAAGTCCGGTGGACCGATAAATGGGTGACGTGTCAACTCGTGCGCACATGCGCGTATAAGCCCAACACATAAGCTCAGTGGGGTTCCATCCTAAAATTAATTGACAATAGGAGGAATAGTCCACTAAGGCTATGATGTGGGATGTTATTTCTCACACGCGCCCTCAAGTGCAACTGACCTGGTCCAGTTGACACTTGATAACATGCCTTAAGGCCGACAAGCCAAACGGGCTAGCCCACATCACGCCATCATGACGGACTAAGCCCAAACAATGTCTTAAAACCGACAAACCAAACGAGCTAGCCCATATACGTCACATGGCGGACTAAGCTTAGATAAACCAAGAAACAAACCCAGACCTGAAACCCGCTTTGATAACATGATAAAGTCCGGTGGACCGATAAAGGGATGACGTGTCAACTCATGCGCATATGCGCATATAAGCGCAACATATAAGCCCAGTGAGATTTTATCATAAAATCAATTGATAATAGGAGGAGGAGTCCACTAAGGCTATGATGTGGGATGTTATTTCTCACAGATATCATGTCATTACGTGATCAGGTTATACTTAACAACTAATTTGAAAATACCTAGCAAATTCAAGTTATCATGCCTTTTAATTTGTTATTGGTTTTTTATAGTGTGTGTTTATGTGCACACTCTAAGAAATTGATTTTATCAATAAATTTTATAGTTATTAGTTTAACTTTTTTTTACTAAGAGTTTATCAATTTTCTTTTAGCAAATATTAAAAAATAAAATTTATATTTTAACTTATTAACATGCGTATATACGCATGCACATACTAGAAAAAAACGTTATTATTTTGAACCTAGACCTATCACTTTTGGAAAACTATTTATAACTACGATTTGGCCCTATATTTTTGGTAAATTTCTCAATTTGTACTAAATAAAGCTAGATTGATGCAAATTATCTTTATTGTATTTCTCTCATATAGATGGTTAGATCAATCTACTTTAAGCAGTTGTCATGAATTACCAACATCAAGTGTCTGAACCCTGCAGATAATTGTCTTATGATTAACAAATCATTAAATCAACCCACCCTCTCTTTCAAAACCCCAAACCGCACCATTATGTAAAATTCGGAATTTTGTGTTTAAGAGCATTTTTAACAAGTATTTGCAAATGAGTACCCAAACAAACAGAATATCACAAGACATGGCCAAGCTAGCATCATATACGTATTGTCACAAAATGTAAAATTTTAATTTGTATTGTAGCAAGGACAATCTCTGACATGATAGCATGTAGAAATGATGGAACTTCATTCCTTTCCAAAATAAATCTTGACTTATTAGAAGACAACCCCTCATGCTTTGGTTCACCTTTATGGCATGCATTTTGGCTACTTGTAAATTGTTGTTTAGTTATAAGTGGTTAATTAGTACTAATCACAACCAAAATCATGGATAAGAATTAAGGACGTGATCGAATTGCGTACTCATGTGGTTCAAAGTAACATGCATATTTTGTAAGTAAAATACAAAAACATACATGAGGCTTGTGGGTATTAATTGTTTCCTTCTCGTTGGATCAAGCTAGATTGGTCGGTCATATATATATATATATATTAGTATAATACCCGTGTCTTGTACGAGATTTTTTTTCTTCCATTTGTAATAAAGATATTTTTTAAATTATGGATGAGTCATTGGTTGAATATTTTGTTTATTAGTTATTTGAATAAAACATGAATAACCGAACATTAAAACTGTCATCAAGATATACAAAAGACTAATTATATAAAGAGAGATGGCACTCTCCATAACTTTATTAATACTAAAATTGGCTAATTAGTGTTTCAAATAGATATAGTCACACAATTTACATCAATACTACTAAAAACATGACTTGTTAATTTAAACTAATGAGATTTTTTATTCATAACATGAATCGTTTAGTGATATTCCATGTCGCTTATGTCGTATAACATTCATTCTCAACTTCCTCCTATGCCGAGCTACGTTGTGCATGAACATAAAAATCAATTAGTTAAAATACATAAATCATGCTATTTAATATAACATACCTTCTTCGACATTGTGCATATGATTTTGTTCTATATACATGACATTGTTCAATGAAACTACAAATAAATAGTTATATCATTAAGTGCTTATTATAGACAATAAAACAAAATTATTATTCATATTTCATAAAAAAAGTAATAATCTACTACTATATACCGTCATTTTCTTGATCTCGAACACTTATAGATAAACATGAATTATGAACGTTTTGATCACTTCGGGGTACATGCAAAGCCGACGGTGTGATATTTTGGTGTACTGCATAAATAAATGCATGTGTTACAAAATTTAAAGCATAAGGAAAAAAAACAATACCACAATTATATATATTCATTTTTATAAAATAGTTACAAATGTATTTACTTTAATTTACAATCATTAAATCATTACAATATGATATTATATAACATCAAACATTTATTACAATATACATGTTCAAAACAAATTAACTAAAGACTTTATCAAATAACATTACTAACCATTTGAAATGTTGGACATGAGGATCCAATCACTAACGGATGAATTATTACTAACTTCATGAATATATCCTGCATAATGAATTTATATATTCAAGTTCATATTTAACTTGATCGAAAACAACAGTGAAAGAATTAAATGCTATTTAGTCACCTGATTGATTTGAATTTGTCCGTTGTCGTTTATCTCTAATAAAAGCCAATCTCATCGCTCTGTTATGTCGAGTTAATTCGTCCATAACAAACGAAGCCTGCATAATCAAATATTTGTTGAAATGAAAACTTTTTTTTTACATTGTATTCAGTTGTAATACGCAAATTGGAAAAAAAATTTGCATATTAAAAATGTATCTACTTCTATAAGTAAAAAATTAAGGAGATGTTTATAGTTTGTTTTTACATGACTTATAGAAAAATAAAATATATAGTTAGAATGTTTTCGAAATATAGGCCTAATACATTACAAAATTGATATTATATACTTATTAAAAATATAATAAATAAACAATATATAATTGTTTCTATTATTACATTTTATTACAAAATTATAAATAATATGCCCAAAATATCGTATTAAGATATCTGAACATAATCACGGCCCAATGTAAACCAAATTGAAGCCCAATATCGATCTCGTTTTTAAGCCCAATATCGATCTCGTTTTTAAGCCCAATATCGATCTAGTTGGACGAAGCCCAATATTAGCTTTTCAAATAACCAACACCAAAACCCTAATCTCATATTCTTTCCTCTCAGGGCCGCGTTAGTCCTCGCCATACATTATGTTCAAATTGGCCCATTAAAGCCCATTTACATATAAACGGTAGCTTAAGCAACAAAAAAACCCTAACCCTGATCCGTTTCTCATTTCTCGGCACAGCTTCCAGATTCACTTCCAAAACTCTCTCTTTCACTTTCTTTCAGATTTTCAACTTCTTTCCATTTCAAGATCTACAAAATCCATGGCGATTTCTATTTGGAAATTCAGGTTCGTGTTTCTCTTCCTCTTCCTCTTCATCTTCCGCTTTGTATTTCTATGGATTCTTTTAAAATCTTTGAATTTTTTTTGCAATTTTTTCAGATCCAGTAACCGGTCTCATTTTCTGGGGATCGAGTTCCTTCCGAAAGGATATTTATAAATTAACTGAAGAACAACAGTACAGGTATGTTTCTTTTTACAAATCTGAGCTATTTGTTGATAGGTTCTTAGATGTCTTTGTGTCTAATTTTCCTATTTATCATGCAGATGACGAAGGCAAAAAGGTGTCGATCTCGAAAGTGGAAGTGTAGGGCACACTTGAAAACCCAGGACACGGTTTCAAATCAGACATGGATGAAGTTTCTTGCCAATTCCAGATTATCAAAAAGTAAGATTCCCTCTTCAAATCCTAAATTCCTTTCTGTTTTAATTCCTAAAAATCCAAAATTTCACTCTCGATGAAGTATTTGCCGAAAAGTAACATTCTGAATTTCTCTTTCTATGTATTTAGGGTTTCCTTTCTGAATTTCTCTGTCTCTCTGTCACTTTGTCTCTATTGCTCTCGCCCTAAATCTCTCTCTCACTATCTTTATCTAAATCTATGGTTTTTGTTCTCTGGAAACAGATCTTTGGCTCATATACTATAAAATTGATGGAAAGGCTATTCTGGGTTGGAGATCTTGAAGAACCCACCGACGCGGTTGATGAGGAGATATGGAAGAACTTTCTGGCGAACTCCATAATCGAGAAATGTAAGTCCGACCTCTCTCTCTCTCTCAAAGTTTTTTGATATTTAAAATGCTTAATTTTTGAAAACATGCTTCTATTAAACTCTACTAACAATTGTTTTCGTCTGATTCACTGATTTTATAATTGTTGATGAAGACTGTTATTCATCTGTTCTTTGTGTAATAATTTTTTTTCCGGAAATATATTTTTATGAGGTAAGATCTGATATTATATGAAGCTGGCTTGCCTTTATAATAAATATTAAAATATGTTAAGATTACACTTAGGATTTTTTATGAGGTGAAATCTGAAACTTTTTTGCATTCGCTGTTGATTTTTTCTTCCTGATTCATTGTTTTATATATGTTTCTACAAAAAAAACCTTTTTTCCTCATTCATTGATTTATATTTTTATATATGTTAAGATTACACTTAGGAATAAATAAATACTCTATTTGAATGTTTTTCGTTTGTATGAGATCTATTATTGCCATTGATTGTTTGAAACCAAACAGATAAAAAAATGATTTCAGAATAATTAATAAAGTAAAATCGAATATTAAATCTTAACGAATATTTATATATATTAATATTATTACTTACAATGGCTGAGAATATTTTTTTATTCCTAAGTGTAATCTGAACACTATAGATATTTTCTGTAAAGAATATGAACAAACAGATTAGAAGAAGTCTCTAGAAAACCCTGAAAACATTTAACCCTGTGATGGGCTTATTAGGCCAAATATATTTTTACTGTGATGGGCTTATTGGGCCAAATATATTTTTACCCAGTAATATGAGACTGCACACATTATAATGGGCATATAAGTCTGGAAATTTATTCAGACTTAACAATTGGTTGGTAAAAATTTAAACAATTAGAAATGAGCATATTAGCCCATTATAACTTACGTATACTAAGTCCTCTCTCTCTCTCTCTCCCCCCCCCCCCCCCCCCCCCCGTCTCTCTCTCTCTCTCTCTCTCTCTCTCTCTCTCTCTCTCTCTCTCTCTCTCTCTCTCTCTCTCTCTCTCTCTCTCTCTCTCTCTCTATGCTATTTTTTCTCTGTTTTTTCTTATGTACATCAAATATGAAAATTCCTTGTGTTGTTAGTTACTATATTGCTTTACGTATTGGAGACATATAACATGTTCCCTCACCCGATGAAAAACTTCTGTCACATGTAGGTTTTTCAAAGGAGACAATCATTGGAGAGATACAATCATATATTATGTGCAGATGATCATTACAGCAGTTGGCAAGAGGTGCTTATAGTAATTGACATCAATAGTTAACAATAGGATTCTACTTCATTTTAATATGCATATTTCTTTCTTATCTTATTTTGTTAGGTTGAAGCTGCATGCAAGGAAGATCCTGAGGGCTTGGTGCTCAAATTAGAAGAAAAAGGGGTTGTCTCTGCAGCTTTGGAGGTTGCTGAAAGTGCAGGTTTATCAATTGATTTGCGTAGAGAATTGTAGGGTCGACAGCTTGTAAAGCTTATTCTTCTTGTAATACTCTCTCTCTCTCTCTCTCTCTCTCTCTCTCTCTCTCTCTCTCTCTCTCTCTCTCTCTCTCTCTCTCTCTCTCTCTCTCTCTCTCTCTCTCTCTCTCTCGTTTGAAATGCTCTACCCCTATTGAATAATATTGTTCTTTTGTCATTCATTATTGTCTGATATGAATCAAAACAATGATTTTATATGAATTGTTCTCTTCTTGTTCATTGATTTGGAAGTTTAAAAACATTATAATTTCACATAGATTATTTTATAAAGAAAGTAAGCCTTTTGCTTACATACGCTTCTTTCTTTGATTATTTTTTGGTTTAAGTCTGATATTTATTATTGGCGTGAATTGATTAAAAGAAGACAAATGAAAATTTTATCTATTTCAGAACTTTATATTTCTGTGCTCAGTCACTTTAAATGGACTTATTGGCCCATGTAATGTTTAATAATATATTAATGAGCTTGATAAAATTTAATGGGTTTAGAGACCTAAATACATAATTTATAACTTTGTATGTGCAACCTAATATGTATAATACCATATAATTGTTATGTCATTTGACCTAAGGTTTTTTTACATATAGTTCTTTAGTTACCATGTTTGCTTATTAAGGTTAATTGCTTAAAATTATTCGTTTGTGTATATTAAGTAGATATATTCAATAATATTTTTAATTGCTTAAAATTATTAGTTAGGGTCTAATTGCTTAAACCCTAACTTGAAACCCTAACCCTAGCCATATCTCGCAATGAATTCATGGCAAATCTCGCTTTGTTGTAGTGTAAAACACCTTTAAATGTATCCTGATGTATGCAAATCAAGGATAAATTATAATGCTAATGAGGGTAGATGTAAGTAACAGTGTAATCTTCTGATATATTCTTGTAGATTGCGATGTTAACACAGTAGCTGAGAACATCATTATGGTGGCTTTATTGTTTCTGTTTCCTCTCTTATGTCTCCTAGAATCTCTATGGTCTTACATAAACGATTTTGTGTGTAGTGTAATGTATAACATCCACTATAGCTGACAAGCTCATCGTTTGATTTTTCACTACGTCTACTCAGCATTTTTCTGTACTTCAAATGCATCCAGCATTATACTAAATTAGCTAGTTATCTCTTTAATTTACTTGCACGGGCTTCTTTGATCTTATAAGCCATTTTAAAGAGTCAGATCTTCTGGTTCATCATATAATGTGAGATTAACAGTTACGATACCTCTATTTGATAAATTGAATTAAGATACATGTTACTCCTTGAACTACTGTAGTAGTTTAAGGCCCCCAATTCTTATAGTCATGGCTTGATCAAGTTGTATGACTTTGTAAGTATCAGACTGCTTCATTTGAGTATATGCACATTATGTTTTTATTTGGTTGCATTTGTTTGACTGTTGAATCTATGCTGGAATCAAATTATTTACATCTATCTTTTATTTTTGTAAAAAAGGTGTCAAATCACTCTTCTTCATCTCTCTCTCTCTAACATTACCATATCACTATATATCTCTATCTTTCTAGAATTCTCTTTATTTATCTCAATTTGTATGAGATTTGTAGATATCTTATTTTTTAACTTCTTTCTCTGCGAGGGTTTCCACCAACTAAGGTCTTCAGATAACAAATACACTTTTGCCATCAAGGAGGAAGTTATGGAAGACTCCCTAACAAACGTAAGTGTTTAAATTCTTTCTTCCATGACGATTAGTCTCACATTGAAATGCATCATTCATTTTTATGGGAGTACTTAGAATATGCAGATTATGCTCAGATAGGGGTATTTAGAGTGTGTATATTATGCTCAGAGAGGTTATTAGTTTTATCAGCAAAAGGAACAAACTAAAAACCTCTCTGAGCATATTCTGTACAAACTTTCATCCTACTGTTTGAGAATAATCTGCTTGAACTTTCTAAATAATGTTTCTAAATAATATATTTAAAATGAATCCTCATTATGATTTACACACACTATGGTATTTAAATACAAAATCAGTTCATATACAATTTCAGAATTACCTTGTAAATGAATATGACAAATAGATAACCAATGAAAGAATGAAAATTATATAGTCAATGTTGCATATAGGTTCTTAATTAATAACTTGTACCTGAGTTATGGATTTCCTGGAAAAAACTTAAACAAAGAAAATAAATCCAAATCAGTTATGTTTGAAATGTTAAATCTGATTACCTACACTATATATCTTTCTAGAACTCTCTCTATTTATCTCAATTTATCTCTCTTTGTATGACATTTGTAGATATCTTATTTTTTTAACTTCTTTCTCTGCGAGGGTTCTAAACCAAATACACTTTCCACCAACTAAGGTCTTCAGATAACAAATACACTTTTGCCATCAAGGAGGAAGTTATGGAAGACTCCCTAACAAACGTAAGTGTTTAAATTCTTTCTTCCATGACGATTAGTCTCACATTTAAATGCATCATTCGTTTTTATGGGAGTACTTAGAATGTGCAGATTATGCTCAGATAGGGGTATTTAGAGTGTGTAGATTATGCTCAAAGAGGTTATTAGTTTTATCAGCAAAAGGAACAAACTAAAAACCTCTCTAAGCATATTCTGTACAAACTTTCATCCTACTGTTTTTCATCCTATTGTTTGAGAATAATCTGCTTGAACTTTCTAAATAATGTTTCTAAATAATATTTTTAAAATGAATTCTCATTATGATTTGCACACACTTCATGGTATTTAAATACAAAATAAGTTCATATACAATTTCAGAATTACCTTGTAAATGAATATGACAAATAGATAACCAATGAAATAATGAAAATTATATAGTCAATGTTGCATATAGGTTTTGAATTAATAACTTTGTACCTGAGTTCTGGATTTCCCGGAAAAAACTAAAACAAAGAAAATATATCCAAGTCAGTTATGTTTGAAATGTTAAATCTGAATACCTACAAAATAGACATAGAATTTCTTTTTGTAATGATATAAGAATTACATTTGAAATAACTGACTTGTGCTTTAAAATTACCTCTAAATGTCTGTATTCTGCTGTAGTATAGGGTTTTAACATAGCTGACAAGGTAGATTTATAGACGACTATGAAAAATAGATGTAGTCATGGTTATGTTTTTTATTTTTGGAATACATAGATTTTTCTATATCATATCTTCTTAGTAATCATTTTAAATTTGTACATAAACTATTCTGTAAGGCTCTTAATGATTTTGTATTATACTTTGCTTTTTTTGGTCAGATATTGTATTCAGTTGCGAAATTTATGGATGTTTTATGATATGCAGAATTTCTGCCATTTGGAAACAGACAAAGCAGACTATTGTCTCGGAAATTATGCAATTGTGTAATTTTTACACGGGTTTTAAAAGTTGTGCAATATATTCTGTAATTTCTGTGCAGGTTTATGTGTGTATATGTGGTTTTGTAATATCTGTTATGGTTGGTTTTGTGTTCAGGCTTTTGCTTATTATGTTTTGTAATATGTGGGGCATGTTTTGTGCATTAGTTTGTCATATTTGTGGTTGGTTTTGTAATTATATTCTAACCAAGATTTGTCGAAATTTTGATCCTGTATTTTAGTGTTTTGATTTCCTCCCCCCCCCCCCCCCCCCCCCATAAATCAGGTTTTATACACCATTTACAGCAAAATATTTTTTTCCCAAAACGCTCTCAGATTTTGGATTTTATTCAGATCTTAGTTTTAATTGCTTTTTTTTTTTGGAAACATTAAGATATCAAAAAAAAAATCGTACAAAACAAATTTGTGGACATTATGTAAGAAAAGTAGGTAAGAATATCTCAGAATCATAGGTTTTAAAAAAATGACAACATTAAGCGAACGGTTGACACGTGGCAAAATACTCCGGATGTGACACGTGGCAGCGGAAAACACGGGTGCAATATGGGGGCGCGTGTTGCTCAGTTGTTTTTCTGCTTTAGTTATTATATAGTAGATTGATAAGGTTTTGTGCACAATATTTGTTTTAATGTCACCATAATATGACTATAGGAAAAGTTCGATATATCATATATATGGTCATCAATATTGTTATGACATATATATATATAGCTTCTTGTGGGGGTATTGATTAGGAGTTAGGACATTTGATTTATATATAATTTGATATCAAATCTCCTTATTTATTATTTTTTACTTATTATTGGGTGCCATTTTGATTTGCAAGCTAGGATATATAATTTAATTACTCCAATTCTAATTTCCACGGACAGTATAAGCAAGAATAGCTCTTTTATGTTACAAAAACTTGTAATTTGATTCTTATTTAAGCATTAGGTTATACGAACTTCACTTTGAAATAATTCACAATACACCCTTTTTGTTCTAGGATGGAATCAAGAGGAAACACAAGAGTATATTTTGCTTTTTGTTGGATGAAATCAACCAAGAAAGATCAATATCTAATTTTAGCAGTGCCAAAATCCTCCCCATCATACCCTTATATAGGGTATGGTTTGGCCAGTCAATTTATCATGTTGTTAGGGCGGTTAGAACGCATTAAAAACATGCATGCCAAAATAGGCAACAAAAGAAACACACAGATCGATCTTGTACTCCTTTCCGCCAACGGTTACCGCTTAACAAAATCAAGCGCACGGTCTGTGGACTCAAAATGCATCGACCAAAACTTATTATAAAGAGCATTGCACGGTATGTGCACCAAAACGCAATTTTGGCATGCATGTTATAGAGATAAATGTATGCTATGATAACATAGCACGTACGTACATATACAGTTGAACACTATTTCTTAAAAATAAAATTAATTCGATATTAATTTACATATATATTGGGTAAAATTTTCCATCACACATGCGGAAGCACTAAAATAATGAATGTGAAGTCTATTCTTATAGTAGAATTGAGAGAGGCTAGAAGAATTTATGTGTCTCTCAACTAAATGGCCCAACTTATGGTTGAATAGACATAAATGTATTTTCTGAACAAGATATTGCATGGTGGGTGGATTACTGGATTCTGATATTTGTACGTGTGCAACAATAAATACGCAAATCAATTTATGACATGAAAATGCATCACGTTACCATAATTAATATGGTTTGATCCGTGACTTCAAACTATATTAATTGATAAATGGATGATTATGAACAATACTCCCTTTATAAAAATAATTGTTATTCTAGAGTATGTCATTCTTATTAAAAAACACAATAATTATCATATATTTTTATATATTTTTTAAAAAATTTATAATTATTTAATAATTTATCTCAATTATAGTCAATAAATATAAAAAAATTATATAAAAATAACAAAAAAATATAATATCTTATATCAAATCTCGTAACTCACCAATAAATTATTACTTAACATTTAAAATAACAAAAAAAAAATATAAAAATTATGGGCTAAAAATGATAATATTTTCTATACGAAGGAAGTATACGAAAGGAACGTCCAATTACGGAAGGTAGCATATAGTATACTAGAATGAAACCAATCGAACCATATACGGTTGTTTTTGTGTGTGTAATTGTGTATTTATATAAGTTCAGTTATTATTTGTGTTTGATTTATGTATGTGTATTAAGTTTTGAAATATCGACTTTGAAAATTTATCGGTGGAAAATAGAACTAACGTGATACATATATTATATATAACACGCTATATTCCCTTAATTCTCCACGAGTTTTACACAAATTTAAGCCTTTTAGGTGATTTTGGGCACATACCGTACCCATTGATACAAATATATATAGATAGATAGATCGGACGAAATTATATTAACTAGTTTAGTTGATCGTCTAGCTAGTTCCAAGCTAGCTCGAATAATTATCAATAGTATTGCTTCGAAGAGAAACGACTGCATCATAACATGCCTGTAGTTTTACTTTTACAAATGATATTTTTTTATTAAATTAGGTAAATTAAACAAACATTGGATATATGTATATAGTATCATTCATGAATTAACCTTCAAAGCATCAAACTTTTGAATTAACCTCCATCGATCGATCTCTGTATATCAATAAGTTGGTATACCTAAGCAATCTTTTATAAAAATGAAAACGCTCTCAGAAAACGCACCCAGAAAAAGCACCACTCGAACCCTAAATTCTCAATCGCCGCCCACCTTCAACCTTGTCCATCTGCCTACTGATCTACTCGATCCTCTTCAGTTCGAGCATGATTTCGACCAAGCTTGCCCAGATCTGGTGTCCCCCTACCCAGACCCTGGTCTTCCCTAAAAAAAACGACTCAGAAAACCCTCAAAATCGATCACCATCCCTCAACAACTTCCGGCAATGGGCGACTCGGTGGTGGTTTTCTCTCGTCGCCTTCGTCTTTGTTCGTCTCTTCCCTGTGGTTTATGGGGCGGTTATGATCTGCTTCACCCTCCTCTCTTGGTTCTGGAGAAGAGTTTGGAGCGTTTATCTTCTCGTCTTACTTTCTTCGTCGGATCCTGACCATGGGAGAACTCATGTTGCTACTCGGCTCCGATTTTCTGTCGGGAACTGGAGGAGGATTGTAGACGGGATCTCTGGGTTTGGTCCCTTCCTGCGTCGAGATCTGTACTCAATTATTGTGACTCGGAAAACCCTCAATACCTTTGGCAATGTATTTACTCAATTACAAAATATAGAAAAACAACTTTCTGAAATCCAAACCGAGATCTGTACTCACCCTACTAATGATCTCATTAAAAAACAGATAAGGATCATAGAAAAAAAAGAAAAACTCCTTTGTTTCCAAAAAGTTTTCTGAAACCAAAGAGCTAAAGTTAAACACATCAAATTAACTCATACGAATGCTAGCTATTTTCACAAAGTAGCAAGTGGAAGAAGAAACAGAAAAATCATAAAAGAAATCAAAACCCAAGAGGGAACAAGCATTACTGGAGAATAAAAATTAGAAACGAGATCAGAAATGATTTCATTAAAAGGTTTAAAAGTGAGGATCTGAATCAGAGACTACTCCAAGATAATCTTGAGTTAATCCACTCAGAAATCTCTACAGAGGACAACTTAGAATTAACAAGGAACGTATCTAATGACGAAATTAAGAAGGTTGTTTTTAACATAGGCTCATATAAATCACCGGGCCCTGATGGAATGACATCAGAATTTTATCAAAAATATTGGGACATTGTAGGCCCCTCTGTTATTCAAGCAGTTAAAAGTTTATTCCTCTCAGGGAAATTGCTCAAACAAATAAACCACACATTTATCTCTTTAATCCCAAAATGTAACAATCCAAACTCTACTAATCACTACAGACCTATCAGTCTGTGCTCCACAATTTATAAGATCATATCAAAAATCTTAACGACTAGACCTAAACAGACTATGGAAAAATTAATCCACCCCCTTCAGGGAGCTTTCGTTGCAAATAGAGTCATTCAAGATAATATCTTGATTGCTCATGAAATCTTTCACTCTTTCAAATCGAAAAAAGAAACTGAAGGGTTTATTGCCCTAAAATTAGACATGGAAAAAGCTTATGATAGAATTGAATGGAATTTCATTTTTAAAACCATGGAAAAATTTGGATTTCATGAAAAATTTATCAACTGGATCAAAGAATGCATTACAACGGTTTCTTTCTCAGTTCTTGTTAACAACGGGCCAACATAAATATTTAAACCCTCAAGAGGGCTCAGACAGGGCGATCCCCTTTCCTATTTATTTTAGGATCTGAAATCCTCGCAAGAAAACTAAAACCAGCTTCTGAAAGACCTCGAAACCCCCTAGGTTTCAAAATCACTCAACGAGGATCAAGAATTCCTTTCCTGGCTTTTGCGGATGACATTGTTATCTTCTCAAAAGCTAAACAAGAAAACTGCAAGGAAATAAAGGATATTGTAGACGAATACTGCAAAATATCAGGACAAAAAGTCAATTTTCATAAATCGGCTTTCCAAGTCACGAAAAAGGTCACCAACCAAAGGAAATTAGCGATACAAGGGACTCTCACAATCACAAATATGATTTCCCTCGACAAATATCTTGGCTGCCCTATTATTAACGGTAGAGTCAATTCAAACACCTTTGTTGATCTACTTATTAGTACATAACAACAATTGTCTAAATAGAAAGCAAACTCTCTCTCCCAAGCAGGAAGAACAACACTTATAAAAGCCAATCTGCATCGAGACCAAACTACCTTATGCAAAGCTTTATGTTGCCTACTCACACACATAATGAACTTGACAAGCTAAACAAATCTTTCTTTTGGAACAAAGATAGCTCCTATAAACCACTTATAGGATGGGAGAAGGTATGCAAACCAACACGACAAGGTGGCCTTGGAGTGAGAAAATCAAAAGACATGAATAAAGCATTACAATTCAAACTCTTATGGAAAATTCTAGCTGAGCCTAATAATTATTAGGTCAAAGTGGTTTCTGAAAAATACTTGAAAACAAAACATATATTTCATTACAAGAGAAAAGAAAATTGTTCTTGGCAATGGTCCAAAATGATTAAACTCCTGCAGGAATTCAAATCTGGATTAATCTGGCAAGTTGGCAATGGCAGAACGATTAAATTCTAGACGGATAATTGAATCTTTAAAATCTCATTATGTAATACCATAACCACACAGTTAATCCTTAATAAGGATGCCTTGGTAGCAGATTTTATGCTACCAAATAAAACTTGAAACAATGACCTAATAGAACAATGCTTATCACATGACCTGGCAAAAATAATAATTTCTATACCTATACCTCTGAATGATATTCATGACAGAATATAATGGAAATCTAGCAAAAATGGCTGGTTCTCAACGAATTCTGCTATAGAGTTAATCAATAAAAATAAGAGATACACTGCCTATGATTCTTCATGGATTTGGAAGATGAACACGTATTCCAAAGTTAAAAACTTTATCTGGAAAATAATGAAAAACGGACTTCCGACCAAAGCTAGACTAGCAGAAAAAGGGGTCTCACTCCCCCAGGGCTAGACTACCTTTGAATAAAAAGATCAATGAAATAATCGAGGAAATTCGACAAAAAACTGAGAAATCACAATTCATAGATCTCTTGGTGGGGAATTTGGTTTTACAGAAACCAACAAAGCTTTGGAAGAACAAATGATGATACCAATACCATTAAGGATGTACCAAGTTACATTAAAAAACAAATTGAGAATTGGAACAAGACGAAGAGCTGTAACCCTAACTGTTTGGAAGATGTCAAACAAAAACAAAGGAGAATGAACAATGCTAGACGACCAATAAAAAATGGAAAAAACCTTCAAATAACATAATTAAAATAAATACAGATGGATCTACCAAATCCAATTGAGACTCTAGTTTTGGCTACATCCTCAGAAACAACACGGGTAAACCAATTTTCCTTTTTGGGAACAAATGTGGTAACTCAACCCCCCTAAAAACATAAACACTTGCGGTAAGAGATGTCCTGGTAAAAGCCTCTGAGTTAGGCATTACTGACATTCATCTTGAATCTGACAACATGACCATCGTGAATGTTTCAATAAAATTTGGCATTATCCATGGGATATAGAAATTTTAATTTCTGATATCCTATGTGTTTTACAAATGTTTTCTTCAGTGCAGATTTCACATGTCTTCCGAGAAAATAATGCGGTGGCCGATTTCATTGCAAAGACGGTCCAATGGCGCTCCTTGGAAGATGTTCGATCTAGTTCAAAACTTGTAATTCTCATCCGTAAGGATGCTATAGACTTAGAAAAAACCGTCTCCTCTGTGATTTCCAGTCTAATTTTTACCTAATCAAAAAAAAAAAAAGTTGGTACACCTGAACCAAAATTCTAACTCAAGGCCCGAAAATTATTAGATCAAGAAGTACCCGAATATGATAGACCCAAACTTGAACTCAGAAGACCCAAATCCGACATACCCTTTTTTTCATATATTAAATATTTTATTAAATAATATTAATTATTTTATTAATTTTAAGATATTATAATAATCATTAAAATGAATATTTTCAACGGATTCATTTAAAAAAAGAGGAAAAAAAGAAAAGAAAAAACCCTAATTTCGCAACTTTGACGCCAATTCGATCTACTGCCTCCTCCGCCGATCTCTCCGCCCCCGAATCTGACGATACCAAGCACTGATCGCTTACGGCCTCTTCCTTTGATCCTCCTCCCTGCTTCTCGCCGAGATCGTCGACATGGAGCATGGCTATGGAGCTGAGGGATCTCCGATGCCCTCGCCGCCACCCGCACCTCGACGATCCTCCGTCTCCCAGAGAGCACCGCCGCCTGGGCCAAGAAGGTGCTCGACCTCGTCCCTCAAGGAATCATGTTTCCGATGATCCGACGGCATCCGCGGCGCCGCCCACCCCATTGTTCGCGCCTCCGGGTACGGCATTGACGTTAGATACTTGGAAAGCTACGAGGATGAGCTTCTTGTCATGTGTCAGGTGGAGACTGTGGAGTCCATCGATGCCGTGGGGAGGATCGAGGAGATGTTCGTCGTTGAAGGCGTCGATTGGATTCAAATAAAAGGGCTGATGGATCTTAGTGCAAGCATGGGATACTTGTGGGACCGGGACAGAAGAAGGTGAAGGAGGTGGAGAAGGCGGTTCTGAAGACTTCCCCGCAGCTGGGGAAAGACTCCGCCGGCGGAGCCTACTTGGCCGGGTTTGTGATGATGCGCCGGAAGGGATTAAGTCACGAGGATTTTGGGGTTTTTTTGCTTGCTTGGGGATTTTGGGGTTTTTTTGGCTTTTTTCTCGTTTTTTTGGGATTTTTTAACGGATCCGTTATTTGAAAAAAAAAAAAACTCAGATATATCAGTCGAAATAGATAAAATTTTGGATTAATTCGTGAATTTCACCTTATATCAAGTATATCAGTCGAAGTCCCCGAGAGCGTAGTCCATAGGTGATGTTGGGGGAGTAGATCTTGGGGTACAAATTCTCTCGGGTTCGAAACGGGCCAGCATCACTTTGAGGATGAAACTCTCGCGATTTAACCAAGGATCATGGCGTGAAGGACTAGCGATCATGGTCCGGGATTAGTGGGTTCACTTCGATGGCCCGACACCCGGCTCCGGCAAAAAAAAAGTATATCAGTCGAAAAAACCTTAAATTAAGGGTCTGTTCGGTATGGCTGAGGCTTATTGGGGCTGAAGCTGAAGTAGTGGCTGAACTGGGCTGAAGCTGATTGAAATAAAATAAGTTGTGGGCTGAATTATACTGAGACTGAAGCTGAATGTAAAAGTCTGAATCATAAATGTATGTTCGGTATAAATGACTTATTAAAACTTAATTTCATATTAAAATTACATATTTGCCCTTATTAAAAAAATATCCCCAAATTTCCCTTAGGGTTTCACAGCAACCTGAAATCAATTCTCAATCCCATCTCAATTTTGTTAATCCAGTAATCCACTACTCCAAATTAGCAAACAAATCAAAATTGATTAACAAATATGGTAAATCATATTTATTTTGCTGTGTTCAGACAAGGGGCGGGATTAGTGGGTCGTCTTCCTCCAAAAATCAAAGGGGGCAAATGTCGAAATTGATTTTTTTCCAAAAATCTCCAGATTGTCTGTTCGATGAGGTCGAGCCCCGCTGTGCAAGCTTCCAAAAATCTCCAGATTGTCTGTTCGATGAAGCCTCGATGTGCAAGCTTCCAGATCTGGAGAGGAAATGAAGGGCTCGAACAGTGAAGCTGCGAAGCTGCTGGGCACATCGAAGAACATCAAAGGGGGCAAATGTCGAAGCTGCGAAGCCTCGCTGTGAAGCTGCTGGGCAAACGTCAAAGGGGGCAAATGTCAAAGGACAAGAGAGGAGGATGAATATCGGGGTACTTGGGAAAGACGGATGTCGCCGGAGATCGACCGAGGTTGTCGTCGGATGTCGGAGATCGAGAGGGAAGGGAAAACGATGATGAACAGGGGAAGACGGATGAAGAACGATGATGAACAGGTGAGAAGTATCGGGGTAGGGGGGGGGGGGGGGAATTTGGGGGAAATTTTGAGATAAGTTCAGCCATAAGTCCCCATAAACTAGAGAATATAGCTTATGTTTTTGGCCAAAAATAAGTCCCGATAAGTCATTATAAGTCGCGATAAGTAGGAGGAATACCGAACGCGTTTTTGGGGTGGATTTAAGCTCCTCAGAAGATAAGTCGCGATAAGTCCCGATAAGTCCCTTACCGAACGAGCCCTAAATCGGTATGAAATTTAGTTGGGTGGGTGGGGCCGGAAGTGTGGTGGTGGGACCAGTGTGTTTTGGCAGTGACAGACAACAGTCGGGTGCAAGTGTGTGTGCAGATTAAAAACGGCCCACTACCCTCACCGGTGTGGGGCCCACCACCATTTTATATCCGTCACCTGACCTCGCCACCGCCACCGCCACCCCCTTTGGCCCGTTGTCCGCCACAGTGACGCTCACGCTTAAATTCCACTAACGATACTCCGTTTTATATTTGGTACTTGTAAACTGTTGTCAACGTAACTTATAAGGCCTTGTTTGTTGAAAATATTATAAACATAATGTTATTTCTAAAGATACTTGGAAAATTATGAAATTGTTTCTTCGCAATTTATCATAAAAATATTTTTATAAATATTTTCTTTAACAAATATCATTAAATAAAAAAAAATTATCCTCAAGAAATATCTTTATAAATGACTATACTAAGCAAATCGTTGTTTGTAAGAAGTTTTGAATTCTCTCTTTAATTTTGCATGATAGTATTATTATCTTTAACTACACTTTTTTATTACAAAAATGCTCTCCTATATACAAGGTTGTGAATTTCGGCAAGGACAAAACTACTATAAAAATAGATATAAAATAGTTTAATGAGTTTTAAAAATATATAAAAGGTAAATCGGTCTTTTTAACAATTGCTGTTAGGTTATAGGCTAAAAATACTCATTTTATAAATTGCACCCTGAAAAAATGCTTAAACTCATTTACAAAAGAATTAGATTTCTAAATAAATACAATAATATTTAATAAATCGCTTAACCTATGACGTGGGACATATATTAAAAAAACCGAACATAAATTACAAACCTCTTAAATAGGGTACTTATGTAGAGGACCCATGTAATTCTATTTCCGCTTGTAATTAAGTACCTAGCTACCCTTTGTCGTGTCAAGTTAACTCCAATCACGATATATTAATTAATAGTGGAAACTCTAATTATAAATCCATCTTAAACCCACAATCAAAAAGTGGATCATAAAGTTGGGGCAGTACTAATATAGACTAGTTACTGATCACTAGAATATTGATATACAAGTATTTGTTGATTCCCCAACTTTTGCTTTCGATAATTATATTGAATGGTAGACATTAGAGTATCCCTAACTAAGGTGTGGAAAAGCCTTGAGAGTAGCACATTATTACTTAACCAAACTTGTCCCCGAAATGGGTATCACTTATCAACAACAAAGATTACTTCCAAGCTACAACTATATTTTAAAGAGATCTAAGAACGGCTCCTTTGCTCTAATCATTTTAATTTGTTTATAAAGAAGATAATTTATAAAACCTAACCTGTTAATACGAAAAATAATTAGTTGGTTTATAAATATGGATAGGAATCGGGTAAAAAATGACGTTTATGTGAGAACGTGAAAATACGACATTTTGTCTGTAGGTGTATGAATTTTCACCTATCAAAGTCATGTACATATAATATTTTCACATTTTTATCTAAGCGTTTATTTTCAGATGAACCTTTTCCAATACAAATTTGATATTTTAGTTGAACCCAAGTCTTCTATTAAGCCTTGCTATTGAGAGTTTGTTTGTTTAGGGTCCTTATAAATGCATTATTAAGTAAGTTTGATGTTTTGTTTTTTAAAAATGAATTATGGCAATTTGAAAAATGTATCAGAACAGTAATTTTTGAAGAAATTGTTGGTGGGGAAATGGAATAATGGGAAATGAGAAAAGTACATTTTTGATAAACAATGTCATTGTTTATAAAAATATTTACAAATAAATTGAACAAACAAACTCTCGAACATGTTAATTTTTTAACAATATAGGCCATACATGGTTAATTTTTTTTATTTACAGTTTGTTTCATCTTTTCGAGAAAAAAGAATACCCTAAACATTTACTTTACTACGCTATAGATGTATAAACTGATAGCGAATTTATGTCCGACTACGGTGTATATAAATTTGTTTCATGCTATTAACACGAAGAAAATAAGAGAGAAAGGGGAGCCTCAATCATTTGAACTAATGATTAATTAAATTGCCCATTCTCGATCACTCCAAAAAACGAGTCCATAGAAAACTAATCCAGTCTTATTTTATGGTACAAAATTATCAGGTTTGTTGTTGCTTTAACATTACGGGATTTCAGCATCTTCTCTGGATTTGTTTCCATTTTTTTTAACCAAAAGGCATTTACAAAGTAATTGTAAATTTGTAGTACATAGTATAATTTTGGCCGGTATACTACATCCGTAAATTCCGACAGGAGTATATATAGAGAATATCCACTCAATTAATTCGTATCTGAACTAATTAGTAGAGTATTTAACAATGATGCACATTTAACCGGCAAACAAAACCAAAAATAAATAAAATCATTTTGTTATTGACTCAAAATGGTGAAGCTCTTAAAATACACTATTGGCCGGAGTTTCTTAAATAGTGTGATCGATGTATGAGATGTGATTTTTTACCAGATAAGGTAGTAATTAAGGTTAATCTCTCTAATACATTACCAGATAAGGTAGTCATTTTCAAAAAAGATTTTGTCTTTTTTTCAAAATTGAGTCTCTTAACCAATTTTAAAGCTCATATTTGGCTTTTTCCAGAACTACCACTTGTAAAAAAAAAAAGGTACTTTTATTTAATGTTTTTACTCTTTTCATTAATCCCACTAGTAAAAAACTACCTTTTAAAATTTCCAAATCAACTATTATTTGTAAATATATTTTCAATATAATTTAAATTTTATTCAATTACTCCCTCCGTTTGGTTTTAATTGACGTTCTAGCAAATTTAAGACAAAATAAGGAATCAGTTTTTTTCCAAGATTATCCTTATGATTAGTGACTAATTACTGCTTTATTATTGCTCATAAAATCTAACAAAAAATTAAAGAAAATCAGAAAATCAAAAGCTACCGAGTAAATCTCATCTGCTTACTAGGAAAGAAAATCCTAAATTGCCAAAATAAAAGATTCAGCATTGTCGGTAACAAACACACTGCAAATTGATGAGGAAAGTAAAATTGGAGCCAATTGAAAAGTTTAAAAACAGTAATTAGTCAGCATTGCCGGTAACAAACACACCGCAATTGGTTTAAATTTGGTTGAAATGGCCAGTTGGAGCCAATTGAAAAGTTTAAAAACATTTCATGCTCACTATACGTAGAAAACTAAGTTACTCCATCAAAAAAGAAAACTAAGTTACGGTGAAATTTCAGAATATTGGTTCAAGTTGTCCATGGCTTCACTAAGCAACTTTGATCTAAATTCCCTTCCAGATTAAGATCTTCCTTTTGATTTAAATCAAGTCCCGCTGTCGGTAGGGGTGGGCATGAAAAACCGAAACAGAAAAACCGAACAAAAAAACCGAAAAATCGACCATTTTTTTGGTTAACCTTACCGAAGAAAAACCGACTTTCGGTTTCGGTTAACCGACCGAACTAAATTCCGGTTATTTGGTATGGTAATGGTTAGTGATTTTTTTGGTCTCGGTTAACCGACTAACCGATATTATAAAAAATATATTTTTAGAATTATAACAAGATAACTAGTGTGGCCTTCTAGTAGTGTACACATTCTAAAAGGAAATGGGTGTTTTGCCTTGGTTCGAATCTCTCTAGACGCGACCACCAAATTCCCTTTTTTATGTATAAATGATATAGTAATTGTGATACATAGGCACAAGACAATGAAATAAAGGGTGATTTAGAGTACTAATTAGTATTGAAAGAGGATCAAGTAATTTTATTAAGTGGAATAGACAAAACTCATGACAATACACTAGTGATTGATTTCATATTCAAAGGGCTTAGTTTTTCACTCATTTCTTTTACTTATTTGTTAGAATATTTAATATATCAGTTGAATATATAATATAACGGATATACTTAGATTTAAAAATTGAAGAATAAGACAAAAAACACAGTTTATCAACACAAGATGTTGGAATTGAGGGAGATTTAGGCTAGGCTACTAATTAACATTGAACGGAGATTAAAATAATTTGATGTTATGATGTTAATCTTGTTTTAATTATATAGATGTCAAACACCAACCTAGTGGATATAACTCATATAAGAGATTAAAATAAGAAAGAGGGTGTTGAAAGAGACATTGGGTTGAACAAGTTTATTCGTCCTTCGACTTTAGTAGTATATTGTTTTGTTTCGTGTCAAAAGTATGGGGTGGTAAACTAAATAACTCGATTTTCATTTCATGATTAACGTTTTTTATTTTACTTTTATGTGTTGTACAACAAGTTGCAATATTAAGAAATTTGAAGAAATAACAAATAATAGTAAGCTTCACTAGAGCACTAAAATACTTTTATTTTTTTACATTACGGTTTTTTGGTAAACCGAATAACCGTACCGAAACCGATGGTTAACCGATGTATGATTAACCGGGGTTAACGGTATGGTTAATGGTATGATGAATGCACTAACCGAAATCTCGGTTAACCAAAGTCCGGTTAACCAAAACCTCGGTTAACTGCCCATGCCCAGCCCTAGCTGTCGGTTACATCATCGTCTGGAAGTGTTCTAGTGCTTGATCTAAATGTGGGTTCAAACGAAGAGGATAATGTGAGTATTGAAATAAGTCTCGAGGGACTTCACGAAGATAATGAAGAGCAACCTTCGATCGCTGAACAAGGTAAGTGAATTATACGAAGTAGTTGGAATCAAGATTGTGTCAAAAATTCTTTTACCGAGAGTACTGTTTTTTTAGTATAATCATAGTAGTAGCTTGGATTATAATTGAGTCAATCATAGTACGGAGTAGTATTGTTTTACATAATTTTTCAAATTCAAATGCTTTGGACTAGTACCATCCAGAAAAACGCTATCAGCTACGGCTCGGTATAGCACCGACCGAGTTTTTCCTTCAAACTTCAGTGACCAAAGTTTGCTTGTCGTTACTATGCTAGTACTAATTGTTTGTGCTTTGTATAAAAATAACTAATTTAGATCGTCTTGTGTTTTTAAAACAGACAATGTTGATACTCAAGGTGAAGTACTCCAACAAAGAAAGTATAGGGTCTTGTCAAATGACGAAAGACAACTGATCTATAATGCGCTACTTCAAAGAAGTGTGGATGGAAAACTGAAAAAAAATACAACGACAGAGGTTTCAACTATGTTCTCGGTGCCCTTAAGATCTGTGCAACGAGTTTGGGAACGTGCCAAAGTTACCCCAGTTGGAGATGTTGTTGATGTGAAAAACATAAGGGGAAATTGCGGAAGAAAGAGAGTTATGCTCGATCGTGATTCTATTGTTAATGTACCTTTGAATCGAATAACAACTTTAAGGTCACTTGCTCAAGCTTTGAATATCAGTCATTCAAATCTTCACATCCGATTGAAGGAAGGTCTCCTCCGACGTCACTCAAATGCCATCAAACCACTTTTAAAGGAGCAGCACAAGATAGCACGACTCGAGTTTTGCATATCCATGTTGGACACTAGTAGTTTGCCGCATGTGCCAATTTTTTTTGATATGTATAACGTTGTGCACATCGACGATAAGTGGTTCTATATGACGAAGAAGTCAACAACATACTACTTACACGAGGAAGAGGATGATCTTGTTCGTTCCTGACAAAGTAAAAATTTCATCGGTAAAGTAATGTTTCTAGCTGCAATTGCGAGGTCGATATTTGATGAAGAAGGCAATGAGGTATTTTCTGGCAAAATAGGCTTGTTTCCATTTGTTACTAAGGAACTAGCCATAAGACGGAGCATAAACAGAGAAGCTGAAACCTTAGAAACAAAGCCAATTACGTCAGTAAGGAAAGATACTATACGATCTTACTTAATCCTTAAGGTTATTCCAGCGATTCGTGCTAAGTGGCCAGCCGAGGAGTTAGGTGAAACATTTTTCATTCAACAAGATAATGCTAGGACACATGTTCGACCAGATGATGAAGAATTTGTGAGTGTCGCTTCACAAAGTGGGTTCGACATTAAGTTGCGTTGTCAACCAGCTAACTCTCCTGACATGAATGTTTTGGATCTGGGATTTTTTAACACTATCCAATCATTGCAGTATAAGGAGTGTCCAAAGACAGTTGATCAACTCATTGGGGTTGTTCAAAGAGCATTCGACGAGTACCCAACACAAAAGATCAACCATGTCTTCTTGACTTGACAGTTATGCATGAGGGAAACCATGAGAGTTGAAGGGTCCAATAATTATAAAATACCCCATTTGATGCGCCCCTGCCCACCATGAATGCCACAGAGGAAGAAGAGGCTATGAGCATTCGCTCAGAGGGGCCAATCACAAGATCACGCGCCAAAGCCATCGTCAACGTGACGCAATCCTTGGTTGCTCGCGTCGTCGCCAGTCAAGGCACACAAGAGACCGCGTTCTCTTTGAAGCGTCTTCAACCAAGCCCAGAGAACGCGTTCTATGTCTGTCTTCTCTCAACCATCCAATGAACGCGTTCTCTTTGAAGCGTCTTCAACCAAGCCCAGAGAACGCGTTCTATGTCTGTCTTCTCTCAACCATCCAATGAACGCGTTCTTTTTGAACTGATTATAATCTTTTGAGACATTAATTATTTTAGTTTTTATTTGGGCGTGTGTTTCACGCGACAGTTCTCGTCTGTCTTCTCTCAATCATCCAATGAACGCGTTCTTTTTGAACTGATTATAATCTTTTGAGACATTAATTATTTTAGTTTTTATTTGGGACGTGTGTTCCACACGTGTCGCGTGGGCTGGCCCATTCCGCGAGACTCGGCTCATCCGAGTCCCGCTATGTACTATAAAAGGTCATCTCGACCTTCTTTACTAGGTTACGCATCATTTTAATCTAAGATTATTTGTCGAGAGCTTTTGCCTCCATCTTCTTAGATCTGCGTCACCAAATCGTTGTCTTCTCATCTCCTTCCTCCGCTGCCGACGCTACAGCCACCACTCGATCGTCATCGAGATTATCCAACCCGATGCCGACGCTACGGCCAAGCACTCAATCTCTTTCGAGTCGTTCTCCTCCGCTACCGCCTTCTCAACACCACGTTCCACCTTATCTCCCTCAGAGACGACGCATGCGATTTCCCACTAAGGTCAAAGATCCTTCATCACAAGCAGGAACGCATCACCATGTAAACAAGGGTAGGCTAGAAAGAAGTGGCCATCTTCCTACACAAATTGATTGTGACTATGCCTTGATTGAGAATGTTATGAATCGGTTAAGAACAAGGCACGAGCAGACGAATGAGTAAGATCATCTCTTTGTATGACCTTGGAAGGGACCTCTTGGCATCCTGCTGGTCAAGCTCTCCTATTTACATGTTGAGTTCGTTTGTGCTCCTGGAAACCACATCCGTCGACAAGACAACCGACATGCTCATCATCTGGCATCACTTTGTCCTGTTTCACCTATTTATACGGAGTTTCTCTTTTCTGTTTTTGTTTCTACTGCACTGGAAGAAACTATTTCATGTTTTTGTTTATACTGCACTGGCAGAAACTATTTCGTGTTTTTGTTTCCAGGGCATTTTTTGTGGTAATGAAGAACTGATGAGACACAAAAAGGGCCTAAACTGAAAATCTGTTTCACACCAATTCCTTGGTCCAAACAAACATCAGGAAAACTGCTTCCTATAATGCTAATGATTGTCCTGTCACAAGGGAGTTGAGGCCATTGTCTGTACTGCTTTGTATTGTCCATGGCTTGCTGATGGTCAGGGAAATTACAAAAGACCTCTTAGAAATTCAAAGGTAGCCTTCATTCTGTAGTATTAAAATTCCGGTCAGGATATACATAATCATATTGCATTTGCCATGACCATCATTCTAAATCACAAAAGACCTCTTAGAAATTCAACCTCTGTGGCAACATCATTCTGAATTATATATGCTGCAGCAAATGATCCAGATCTAGAGAACAATGTTTTCTATCCTACAGTCCCTAGGAAATAAATTAAACTTGCTTATAGAAATGACAAAGACCCTTGCAACTCTATTACACAATAAATACAATACCAGGGAGGGTGAGAATGCAACCATAGACCATGAATAGATACAACAAGGTCTACAAAAATCAGGTCTAAAAGAATTACTGTATAGTACTCCGTATTAAATATGAGGGCAAATTTGGAAAATATTGGTGAAAAAATCTAAAACGACAATTAAAACCTACCTAAGACCTAACCCTAGAACGTCAATTAAAATCAAACGGATGGAGTATTATTTATAAAATTTATTTATAGTATATTTTAAAATTTACTATTGAACACCGAATGTCATTTTTATATTTCTTTTAAAAATCGTATACAATATTTCTTCAAACACATTAATCTAACATAATATCATTTATTTTAAATTAAATCCATATAAAGTATGTGGATTACACTAATATATGGCAGCTGCTATATGAACGACATTTTTCGCCTATATACACGACAATCTGTACGCACAGGAATTGCGTACGCAATTTATATGCGTACAGGTGAAAATACGTATAAATTGTAAGATTATACGTTTTTTTTATTTTTAAAAAAAAGTATAAATCTCTATGCATTACTTTAGCATACGGGCCAGCCCATATTAGGGCCGGCCCAACTTCTAAACGCTTGCTCCTTGGGATTTTTGGCTCATACGCCAGATTTTGGCGCATGATTTTTTAAAAAAAAATAAAAAATCTTTTTTTTTCTTTTTTTTTCTGGGCATAACCAAGTGAACAGTAATTTTTTTAAAAAATTTGCATTTGACTCTAATAATAGACGTTTTCAAGTAATTAGGGTTACATGACAATAAATTCGTTTGTATCATGAGGTTTCAATATACTTTTATTCATGTACGTTTATCCACCAATTCGTTTGATATTAACTGTTTGTTATTATTATTCTCGAAAATCACATATAACTATGGTTATATCTTATAGTTATATCCAATTTGGTTATATCTTATAGTTATATCCAATTTGGTTATATCTTATAGTTATATGCTACAGTTATATTCTTTAGTTATATACTATGGTTATATCCTATAGTTATATACTATGGTTATATCTTATAGTTATCAATTTGGTTATATCTTATAGTTATATATTACGGTTTTATTCTTTAGTTATATACTATGGTTATGTCCTATAGTTATATACTATGGTTATATCCTATAGTTATATACTATAGTTATATCTTATAGTTATCAATTTGGTTATATCTTATGGTTATATCATATAGTTATATACTATGGTTATATCTTATAGTTATCAATTTGGTTATATCTTATGGTTATATTCTATAGTTATATACTATGATTATATCTTATAGTTATATCCAATTTGGTTATATCTTATAGTTATATCCAATTTGGTTATGTCTTATGGTTATATCCTATAGTCATATACTATTGTTATATCTTATTGTTATATCCAATTTGGTTATATCTTATTGTTATATCCTATAATTATATATTATGATTATATTTTATAGTTATATCCAATTTGATTATATCTTATGGTTATATACTACGGTTATATTCTTTAGTTATATCCAATTTGGTTATATCCTTTAGTTTAATACTATGGTTATATCTTATAGTTATATACTATGGTTATATCCTATAGTTATATACTATGGTTATATCTTATAGTTATATCTTATGGTTATATCCTATAGTTATATACCATGATTATATCATATTGTTATATCTTATAATTATATACTATGATTATATCTTATAGTTATATCCAATTTGGTTATATCTTATAGTTATATACTTTGGTTATATGCTTTAGTTATATACTATGGTTATATCCTATAGTTATATACTATGGTTATATCCTATAGTTATATACTATGGTTATATCCTATAGTTGAATACTATGGTTATATCTTATTGTTATATCCAATTTGGTTATATCTTATGGTTATATACTACGGTTATATTCTTTAGTTATATCCTATAGTTATATCCAATTTGGTTATATCTTATGGTTATATCCTTTAGTTATATATTATGGTTATATCCTATGGTTATATCCTATAGTTGTATACTATGGTTATATCTTATAGTTATATTCAATTTGGTTATATCTTATGGTTATATCCTATAGTTATATACTATGGTTATATACTATGGTTATATCGTATAGTTATATCCAATTAGATTATATCATATAGTTATATAACTATAAGATAGATGATATAACCATAGTATATAACTATAGAATATAACCAAATTGGATATAACTATAAGATATAATTATAGTATATACTATGGTTATATCATACATTATATTATATAGTTATATACTATGATTATATCTTATAGTTATATCCAATTTGGTTATATCCTTATAGTTATATCCAATTTGGTTATATCATATAGTTATATAACTATAAGATATACGATATAATCATAGTATATAATTATAAGATATAACGATATGATATAACTATAAGATATAACCATAGTATATAATTATAGGATATAACCATAATATATAACTAAAAAATATAACTGTAGCATATAACTATAAGATATAACCAAATTGGATATAACTATAAGATATAACCATAGTTATATGTGATTTTCGAGAATAATAATAACAAACAGTTAATATCAAACGAATTGGTGGAGAAACATACATGAATAAAAGTATATTGAAACCTCATGATACAAACGAATTTATTGCCATGTAACCCTGATTACTTGAAAACGTCTATTACTAGAGTCAAATGCAGAATTTAAAAAATATATTGTTCACTTGGTTGTGTCCAGTAAAATTTTTTTTTTTTTAATCCTGCGTACGGAGCAAAAAATCCCAAGGAGCAAGCGTTTAAGTTGGTCCGCCCCTAATATGGGCTAGCCCAATCTCTACGCATTACGTTAGCGTATGCTAAAGTAATGCGTAGAGATTTATACTTTTTTTTTAAAAATAAAATACGTATAATCTTACAATTTATACGTATTTTCACCTGTACGTACAGATATTACATACGCAATTTCTGTGCGTACAGATTGTCGTGTATATAGGCGAAAATTGCCGTTCATATAGCAGGCTCGTAATATATACCCACACTTAAATGAGAGTACGTGTTGGTAGGTATGTGGTCCGAATTGGGCTCTTCCACGTCATAAATATTGGATTCTTTTTACACTACCTTTTTACCCTTCCATTTGTAATTTGAAGTTTTATTCTTTTCTTTTTGAGACCATGACCTATAAGACCTTATCAAGAATCTAAGTTGATATCATGCGCCTAAATTGTGTTCCCCATTTACTCTTCTTTCTCTTTTTTTAAATCAAGTCATGTTTAACATCCACCTAGGCACCTAGCTACACATACATATAAACAAGGAGTGCCCGATAACTTTAATGTATCATATATTCGGTTGATTATGATCAAGTGTTATTAATAATCATGTGTTATTGTATGATCTAATATACTAATAATAATATTTGTAGAATATAGTACAAGCTAAGTTAGACTTTTCAGTTAGTGCTGTTTTTTCACTCCTATGCTAACATTACTTTACTTCTTAGCTTTTGCAGAAGAAGAAAAATGAAATATTGAAGTTTCTAACTTATATTGATCATGACATTTCAATTTCAATAGTTTTTGTACCTCCTGTGACGAACTGGGAGAGCAACTAGAATCTACTTAGTAGCTAGTTCATAGTTGGCGCCTTATCTAAACATGATAGAAACTCAACGACGAAGTAGCTAGAAAAGATAGCTATGCACATACAAATACAATTGAATTGAATTGAATTGTTCCTTGTCACTCTTGACTCCAAAGGGGGAAAGTGAAATGGTTCTATAAGGCCGGTGGGGAAAAAAGAGGGTTTGAGAGACCTATACTTTCTTTTGTCTTAAAGCATATACATCAAAGGGTCCACTTTGATGGGGCAATGACACCACAATGTCAAGATAGAGCACCAATTCAAGCACACAAAGCCCAACTAGCTAGGGTTTGTGGTCTCATCTCCCATTTTTTTCCGCACCGGTGTCGATCTCTTGTCCTTGTCTTTGGTAGCATATGATCAATCACATGCAAAGAGAGATAATCGTTATATATATTGATAAAGATACAAACAATTATCTATAATGACTCGGTGCGTTATGTATTTCCTCAACCAGCCAGACTTATTACCTGATTACATTCACGAGTTAGATCATGTTGAATTCTGGAGAGAGAGAGAGAGAGAGAGAGAGAGAGAGAGAGAGAGAGAGAGAGAGAGAGAGAGAGAGAGAGAGAGAGAGAGAGAGAGAGAGAGAGAGCTTCATTGAATTTGTAGAAGTGATTACAAGAGCTTAAGCTCGTACAATGGACTATTTACAGACATGAAAAAGTAACAGAGAGACGTGCAAGAAGCAATATTCTATAACTGACAAACAAACTTTAATTTTGTTACAGAAGGATGAGCTCGCTTAACGAACTCCAGTCAACTAATGCTCAACATATCGTGATACATTTATGTCGAGTTTGATCTGTACCTAATCGATCTAAACCTAAATTCGATTTGAACTAGTTTTTAGAAACTATAATTCATTCTTGTATAAATGCCCTTTTCAAAGGTGTATAATTGGAGCTAGCTATATAGCTAGCAAGATGGCAAATGAGCAACCCTCCATGACATTCATCCCCACTTTGATATATCCTGTGGTGAGAGTGGCCGTTTTGGACACCTCATTGATACTTGACCATTATTGATGTGATAACCCTAATTATATGTTGTCCTTTTCCCTCTTTTCTCTTTTTTATTCACTAGTGGTAATTAAGGAAAATGAATAGTTGTACTTTGAACTTGAACACGATGAGTTTCTACTTTCTATTGCTTTTCAAGCCAATTAGCACTCCCTTGATGTTGAGTTTATTACAACCAAACTTAATTCTAGTTGCTAGTATATATATATATATATATATATAGGATTGATTAATTTCTACTACATAAATTTTCTCCTTCTATATAGCTAGATAGGCCGGCATTGAGTTGAAAAGAGAACATATATATGCGAAACTTCATAATAATAGTGAAGTCTATATTATATATAGAAATGTGACTTTAGAGATCACTATGTAATTAATTATATACTCCGTACTTGCATAATTATATTAACGAAATCGATTGTATTTTGGATCGACATTAAAAATAATAAAACAGTAGATAATACATAATTCCTTGAAAGTGTATTATAAATAACTCTGATTAATATATAAGTTTGCTTTAATTTACATAAATAATTATTAATGTACGATACATAAAAATACAACTCCAATATCATGTCCCTAACAAAAGCAAAGGACAAGAAAGGATGGGGCTTATAGGAATAAATGCAATAGTGATTTGTGAAGCAAAAGCATAAATCACGACCCCCACTTTCTTTTATTTTTTTTCCTTTCAATTATTATTATTCCATTTTTTAAACAAAATTCTCTTCAATTATTTTCTCCACCCTATTTTTTTTTTCTATATATAACCCCACCCCAAATTTCTTCCACCCTCCCCACAATCTCTTTCTCAAACCCAATCTCCTTAAAGCAAATCAAGCACACCAAACCCCAGACCCGAATCCCTTAAAACCCGACCCGATTTCCAGATGGGTTTTCCAGTCGGATACACAGAGGTTCTTCTCCCGAAGCTCTTCCTCAACACACTCTCAATCCTCGGATTCGTCCGTACTCTCATCCTCACGCTGCTCCGCCTCCTGGGCCTATCCGATTTCCTCGAACCGGACATCGTATGGGCCGACCGGGTCGAATCGGGCTCGACGTACCCGGCCCGGCCCGAATCCGTATCCGCTTCGCTGATCCGGGAGATGCTGCCGGTGGTGAAATTCTCGGACGTGGTGGCCGGGGCCGGATCCGGTGTGGAGACGCCTGAGAGCTGCGCGGTGTGCCTGTACGAGTTCGAAGGGGAGGAGGAGATCCGACGGCTGAGAAACTGCAGGCACATATTCCATCGGTGTTGTCTGGACCGTTGGATGGATCATGATCAGAGGACGTGTCCTCTTTGTAGGACACCCTTTATACCCGAGGAGATGCAAGAAGCTTTCAATGAGAGGCTATGGGCTGATGTCTATGGAGAGTATTTGCCCATTCCCAATTTCTTGTAGTTTTTCTTTTTCACCTTTAAAAAAAAAATATTTTCAAAGAGAGTTTTAATTAAAACAAAAATTGAAAAGAAAGAGGGATAAAAAATGAAAAATAATCCTTTTAACTTTGTTTTTTTTGTTTAAAGATGAAAAAATAATTAGTGTATCCATGTAGGAGGAATAGTGATTTCCTCCACACTTCCCCTTATAAGGGAATGTATATTGTATATAGCCTTCCACCAATGAGAAGTTTATAAAAGAGAAATAGATGGAGAAATGAAAATGTTTGAGCATAGATTTTTGGATTTGAGTGTATGATTATATGAAAGCAATATAGTGTGATACTTAATTAAGATTTGGGGATTTTGCAAGTGTTTTGTTAATGATGGATTAGCTGTTGTATTTTGTTTGTGATTTTTTTTTACAAGGAAAGAATTCAAAATACCAGACATATCCTGGTAGATCGAGAGTCCAAGTGAGGCTCGAAAGTCGGACAAAATCGACATGAAACAAATCAAACAATAAAATGAGTAAAATGAGAAGTAAATAAGTCGAAATAAAGAGCTAATATAATCTGGAATGGTCAAGGAAATACACAAACATATTAGAACAAACAAAATTTGTGAGTGTGTTTTTGGAGGGACAATGGAGACTATTGTTTGATTTTGGGATTAAAGTAGTATTGCGTATAGAGTTGTTGAGATTTTGATGGGGTTTATAAAATGATGAGCTTACATTTTTCTTGGAAGGGTATGAAATTCTTGTATAATTTAATATAAATGATGATTTGGTTTTCTTATTAAAAAATCAACCTAAACAATATAAAGCATCTATAACTGAAGAATTAAGATAAGTAATGAATAGTTTTTCTTAAGCATCAATATACTTAAAATGTGATTTTACATAATTTTGGTGCACCGGTAACTTTCTATGTAGCACAGTTTTGACCGGTTCTGACCAATCGAATATTTGAATCAAGCTAAATAAAAAAATAAAAGTTGGTTCACGAAAAACATCACATATAGGGTCCATTCGGTTCGTCAGTTAAGTCGATTTAAAGTGAATTGACTGAAGTTAATAAAAATTGAAATCAAGATGATTGAACTTACTTACAAAGTCCGTTTAGTTCGTCAAAAATTTAAGTCAACTTAAAGTGACTTAAAACATCTGAACTTATTCAAAAAAAATAAGTTAGGAATCCCGACTTTTTTTAATTTGAGGTGACTGAACTTAACAAATAAAACATCAAACCCCTAGTTCTTTCGGTTATCTATTTCAGTTCAGTTTCAGTCTAGTTCAGTCGTCAGCTTAAATTTTACCTTACAACTTCAATTCAGTTTTGTACCCAGTTCAGTTTCAGTTCAATCAAATCTTTGCGAATCTAACATATCCATAATTAAAAGAAACATCTTAGGTTTGTGCTTTGTATTATGTTTTTGTCATGTTGTTTGGTTCATTATTTGTATAATCATACACAAATTATATATATTGAGGACCACAATAATCAGAAGAAGAAATTGAAATTCATAGCTTAAAGTTAATGTGATGCCATGGAGTTGTCATCTAACCAGCATTTCCAATTGTTTCTCTCGTCAGGTTTTAGTGTTTGTGTGCTATAATATAATGTCTTCATGGGGTCCATTTTAGTCCATTATAGTACCCTAACAATTATTGTACAATTTGGCACCATTCATTATATTAAGAAATGAATTGTACAAACAAATCCCTTGCAGCTTTTATATTCTCTTATATATAAACATTTTTTCTAACCTATGCCCTTATGGTGTAGGTTAAGAATTTCTATTTAAAAATATGAATTCTGAATAAGAAAATATAAACTCATTTTAAAAAATTAAAATATTCTAAAAAATTAACATATAATTAATTTTTTTTATATATGAGATTTTAACCTATGCCCTAAAGACATTAGTTAAAAAAATCGATATATAAAAATCTAGGTTGATGGGGATTAATTTTCACAATTCCTAACTTAGGGCTAATTTGGGGTGGAAAAAGGTTCCTACAAATTTATACTCGAGAAAGGAAATTACCACGTATGGTAAGTGGAGTTATTCATTCTACTCTTAAAGTTACTTTTACTTTTCACTCATTCACCTTATAATAAGGACCATTAATTGTATTGTATACATATTTAAGCTAGTAAATCTGACTTCAGTTAATCTAGATCTAAATACTCATTCAGTTTCAACTTTTATTTCAGTTAGATATACCGATGGAGCCAGTGACGGATCTAAGAGGTGGAGGGGGTGGTCCCCCGCTAGAATCCACCGAGCCTAATATAGTCCGAAAAAGTAAGTGGGGTAACAGTTATTTAAAAAAAACGATGTTCATCTCCCTCTTACAACACTTTAAATAACACTATTTATAACGTTTTAAAAAAATCATTTTTCCTAGTTTTAACAATTTTAAAATACTTTTAGACAATATTTCTTTATCAAACGCGCTTTCTTGATTTTCTATTTTTCGAAGCACCTAATTCAGTTTGTTATGATTGTTTTAAAAAATAAAACTTGTCTAATTTTTTCTATAATTAAAATAATTTTATTTATAGAGAAATTAATTATTCAAAGAGATCATAATTTCAAATATCTAGCTTTAAATAATCCTGATGAGTCACAATATTAATAATAACACCAATATATAAAACATCAAATAAAAAAAAGCGCTTTTGACCACTCGTACTTCCGCCCCCCTTCCGAGTAACCCTAAATCCGCCACTGGATGGAACCTAAACTTAAACTAGACTAATTAACGAAAATATAATATGGGCCTTGCTTAACACATTATTGATAAAGACTTTTTTGCACAAATATAATTTTTTTGACTACTTTTACATTTTCTCATAACACCCAAATTTTAAATTTAAAAACTACTTCTTTCAAAACAAACTCATAGTCATGTATGATATTACATAATTTTCTCTGTAATATTCTTTGTCATATCTCATGAATGTTTCTAATCATTTTCCCTTTGAGAGGCATGTGGTCGACCCTAAAAAACAGATCACATGATGAACAGATGAGAGTAGCGAAAAGCCCATTCGGCTTTATTTGGGCTGCAATGCCTGATCGGCCCAAGTTACCATGCCCCAAATGGTTGGGGAAAATATTAGGTTTTTGCAGATGTCTAGGGAAAATATTAGGTTTTTGCAGATGTCTAGGGACGCAATGCTCGGCCCAAGTTACCATGCCCATTTGCCTTCGATTTTTAGAGTATTTGTGTAGATATATTTCACAGTTATTTAATTCTATGTTTGTTAGTGGTTGTTAAGATAATTTGGGTAGATATTTGGTGATAAGTTAAAATTAAGTTAGCTAAATTGTATAAGCATAAAATATTTAAAAAATCTATCTATATATTAAGGTATATGGTTAAATTTTGATTTTGATAAAAGGTTTTTAGTTAAAGTGAATAGAAAAGTATCTACTTTTATATATTTTTATATAAATTTTGATTTTGATAAAAGATCTTTTTAATAAATATAAATTTAAACAAACATATTAAATCTTGTATTATGACTTGAATTGAATTGAATATAGGATTACGTGATTTTGATTAACTAAAAGATTTACAAACAGGATTATGACTTGAATTGAATATAGGATTACGTGAAACACACGATGTAAAATTTTTGATTTTTAGTTAAAGTGAACTATATATATATTAATATATACATATGGAACAATGCACTACGTAATTGGTATACGTAATTAAACTAAGATTTGAATAAAGAAGCTGGTTGATTTAATGTATGTTTATAACTGTAAGAGTATAATAACCTTTAATGATGGTAAAATAGAAAGTATTTACTTCAATATGATTTAATATAAATTTTGATTTTGATAAAAGATTTTTAGTTAAAGTGAAATAAAAATAATCTTTATATATTAAGATATATGGTTAAATTTTGATATGATAAAAACTTTTTATTTAAATTAAAAATTAAAAATTAGGTGGGCTGTAACACCCCCAATTTAAACCGGAGATATTACATGCCAGTGACCTCAGACTTTACCGTCCAAAGTCACCCCAGGCTTTTTCAGAACAGTTAAGCTTAAATACATAACATAATTACATAATAATGGAAAGATTAAACAACGGAAGACTTTAAATTACACAGCGGAAGACTTTAAAGAGCCAACTTATAACATGGCTAAATTATGAAGATACATTGAAGTAACACTTTAACAATCTTAAAACACTTAACAGCTTAGAACACTGACTTTTAAATCTTCGTCTCCAAGCTTCTTATCCTTCAATAGGTTACTTAAACTCCAGGAATCAACTCCTGATGTGCCAAAACGGACGGACGGCACCAACCATGACGATGCAGATAACAAAAATACAGCGGGTTAGTCTACTGAATAGACTAGCAATGGCACAAAACAGAGTGGTTCGAGTGATCGTGACTGTTTACTATCATTATCCCTCGAATAATAACCGAAGGAACGATATATAACCCGACACTTTCACATAATGATTTAACAATTAAGATATGCACTGAAGAGAAGACTCCAACCTGAAATGAGCCTTATAGGAAAATATGACAACCGAGGGAACATTAAAGTTACACACACCAATGATTTAAAAGTTGACTGAGATGCTTCGGTTCACAACCAACCTCATCGCATACAGCGAATCCAGATTGGAAAGACAACATACTACATTCAAGTCGAGACGAGCTTTCCTAGCTGCACCATTACTTAGCTGCACTACTCGCCATGGGTTTATTAATCATGTGCACTCGGGCACATATCTTATTTAATTACAAAACACACATTACTGAAACACGTTAATGTTATTAAGAGCGACAACAAGGCTTAAATCTTAAGGCGACCATTACGTCAACCCAAATTAAAACACACACAACACACATGCGGGACTTAACATTATTATGCCGAGTAACAACAGCGTTATTATTACACCGGGTGACCTTACGTTCACCCTGATTGTACTATTACAGTGCTTACACTTATTAATTATGTGCTTAACTGCACTTATCTTATTAAATTACAACACACACACACACTACTGTTGAGGCTTTTAATATTATTCCGAGAACACGGAAGTTATTATTATACCGGGTGATTTTACGTTCACCCTGATTGCACTGCCACAGTGCTTACACTTTAATTTACAGGGTGACAGTTACGTCCACCCCAATTGCACTAGCTAAGTGCTTAATACACAGGACTGCAATTATGCTCATCCAATGTCGCTTGCAAGGCGCTTAAACACTTCAAATCCTTAACGATGGATAAGAAGCATAGGTCATGACCCTTAAATTATTCGGAATTAATCCGAGGAATATTATGATTTAAAGAAACGACAAATCCTTACTTGGATTAGCGTTCCTACGAACATTAAGTTATTAAGAAACGACTAATCCTTATTTGGACTAGCGTTCCCACAACACACACGAGATTAAGCATTAAAGATTAACATTAAACCACCCGATACCATCACGGTAATTATCACATATAATAGCGTCGTACTAACAGATATACAACCTATTATAACATTATTTTAATCACGTTTACTTATGAAATTAATTCCCAAACCAAACAACAGTTCACATTAACTCAATTAACAATTAAACGATTAATGATTAACGAAACAATGACTGATTAAGCAAGAGCGAACCGCCACTTGCCTTAGTCCGCAGATCTGGAACAGAGCAGAGACAACGAGATTCTGGGCTCGACACAGGTATAGCTCCGACAGCACAACGACCTTCGAGTCGACCCATAAGGAAATCCTAAGTTAGATCCGACATAAACTAGTACGAATCTAAGGAAAGACGAAAGAAATCGAAAGGAACGACTCCACAACGACGACCACCAAGACCAAGCCAACAAAGGGGCTTCTGGCCACTGGCGGCGGTCGCCGTGAAGAACCCCCGACAACAGAATGGCGAGAAGACTCACCAAAACGATGCGCGTTTCGACCCCTTTTTGCCTTGCTTGGGTTCTGACCTCCAAGGGCAACCAAAAAGGCTTAAAAAAGGCTTCTGGAAACACCACCAAAAGACACCGGCGAGCACCTCAGAACTCCGGCGAGGCACAAAAATTCCGGCGAGGCAAAGTTTGGGAGAGTTTGGCTGTGGAATCCCTCAAATCCGACCTCCAAACCCCTCCTTAAATAGCCAAAACCCTGGGAGACACAATGATGGCCTAACTGGAGGCGTGGCGGGGCTAGTTCGGCGTCGTCAGACGTTCGCCGACGACCTTCGGGCAAGGACCTCCGGACAACATCGACGGCGGGCGCCGTCATCAATGCGGCGGGCGCCGCCATAGGCCTGGCGTCCCCAGCTAGGAGAAGACCAGCCGGCCACCTTGAGCCTTGCCGCCAATCTCACGAGGAGCGCCGCCCCTGGCTCGGCCGCTTCCTTTGCTTCTCGGACGAAATAACGTTAACCCGGGATAAAATTTATCGTACGCGAACGAGTAATTAACATCCCAAGTACGTCGTCTGTATTTTATTTCACTGAGAAAAATAATACAGATACATAGCACATTACAGAATGTCTCCAACTTTATGAATTAAATCCGACGTACTAGACGGGTGTTCGGGAAATTCTAAAAATTCCCAAAATAATCCTTACAGAATTACGGGGTATCACATGGGCCCAGAAACGTTCTGATGGCTTTAAAAAGTTCAGCTTTAATATATAGTAATAGATTATGGAAAATCACTTTTATATACGCAATTTTTATTACAGATAAAAAAAACAATATATATGATTTTTAGTGAAATCACCCATTATAGACGAAATTATTTTAAACCATCTAACAAAAATATCTTGTTAGTAAATAGCTAGCCACGAGTCATATCCGTTAGACTTATTTGTATCGCCAGTTCACCACACGTAACAAAACTAATGATGGCAAATTTCGGAAAAAAAAACTAATGACTTTATTTTGAAATTTCAAAAAATTTGCTCCATTTCAATTTCTGGTTAAGAGTTTTTTTTTGTGATTCGTGTCTTTGGGGATGATGGCAAAGCAACCGTCCGATGGGCATCGTACCGGAGTGACCCAAGAAAGTAGATCAACAGTAAACTGTAAAAAATAAAAGGTTAAGGATAAATATTTGGCGTGGTTAAAATTACAGGAATAAGAACTAAAAAACGTTCTAACAAGTAGCAATGACGTATAAAATATCGAAGAAAGAAGAGTCACACAAATCCGCGGGTCAGGGGCACACAAACATAGTTCTCGCTCTCTGCTTTGAGTTTTAATTTAGGGTTTTTCACAAGATAAAAGATTGGATTTCGTTTCGAATACTGGTATAAAAAATTCGAACCCTATTCTCTCCAGTCTCTGTCTCCTCACGCGTTCGCTGTTCGCATCTCTATCTCTATCTTATCTCTATCTCTATCTCTATCTCTATCTCCTCTAAGCCCGCCGTCTCCACTCCTTGTTACTCAGGGCCCCTTGCTGGTCGGCTTCGGCGCTTCGCTGCTGCGGGACGACCGGACGAGGGCGGCACAGCACTTCGGCGCAGAGACTGCAGAGTTGCAGTGGTCCGGCACAGCACTTCGGCGCTCCGCGCTTCATCTCCGTCTTCGCCTCGCGCACTTCGGCACTTCATCTCCGTCTTCGCCTCTTCAGTCCGCCACTTCATCTCCGTCTTCGCCACTTCGGTCGGCCGTCGGCGAGAAAGGTTTGGATTCTGCCTCTTCCCCAGTTCCCCTCACATTCAGAAATCTTGTGAATTGGGATGGATGATATTGGCCTTGAAAGAATTTGTTGGATATTGGCCTGGAAATTTAGAACTGAATTTGTTGGAAATTTAGGACTGAATTTGTTGGAAATTTAGGACTGAATTTGTGCATTGTTGGATTTGTTGAATGTTGATTGTTGGCTTCAAATCCTTCACTGTTGTTTCCAAATAATTGTTTGATTACATATTTAATGGTAACCATGTCAATTCCTTTCTCCTTTGCAAAGGTCCACGCAGCTTCTTCAGCCAGTGTCTTTGAAAGTGCATACCACATCTGCAAAAGGCCAATACATAATTCTTTTAACGTGTTTACAGGAAGAAGAAGACTGGAAAAAAAGAGGATTTAGCCATGGTAATACACCAATGAAAAGAGAATTGGAGAAAGATAGGTGTCAATTTTCATTTTCATCAAGCTTTAACTAAATATACATTTCATGTACTTCCAGTTCTCCAGAAATAGAATGTGGATCCATTTTCTTTTCCATAGATAATTCGACCGTCTAGCAAGTGAATTCATATATTACACATATTTACATTCACTGTTGTTTGTAATGTTTTATTAATATTTGTAGTGTTTTATTAATGCAGTTATTTGACTGAATCTGAAGATTATTGATAATTTGATATCAAGCAATTTCAAAGGGTTCGTGATTTGAAATAACAGGTAACTATACAATCCTCATTGGTTTTATATTCAATTTAGGTAGAAAATGATTGATTATTTATATCTATATATTGATTTAGTTATATAATTTGATAATTTCAGAAAATGAAGAAATATTTTACAAGTATTGGTGTTTCACAAAATTCCAAGTCACCAAATATAGGATCAAGTTCTAATCCCACTCCAGTCAACCCACCAAGTGTTATATTTATTCGATCTAATTAAATTTAACTCTAGCCACGCGGGATTGTGCCCCCACAACGCGGAAATCCTGCGTCATCTTTAGCTGAACTATCACCAAGAATGCCGTCTTTTCTATTGAAAAATCCGTCCATTTTTGAATCACACACATGATTTGAATGATCTTAGAGTTGAATGTGTATGAAATTTGCATGAACTAAGATGAGTATACATTGATTCTGTCCGATTGTAAATCTGAGAAACTGAAATTTTGGTTTTTTAAATGTTGATTTCAGTAGAATAGATTAGCTTGACAAGCTGTGAAGTTTGTGAATTGGTGTGAGCTTAACATTCTGTATATGTTATCTGACATACTTGCATTTCTTGAAAATTCCAGTTGCTATGTTGAAGAAGATTGGGATATTTTTGATATATAATAGTATGCAGTTGTCATTTTCTTGTTGCTCATTCTACAAACATTTCCATTGACAGAATCCTCCATCATAGAATTTCAAAAACAGATAAGAGAACTGCGAAAATGTTTGTACTCAAAAGCCTTGGATTCCCAGCATCTCTTTCATTGTCAGAGAAATCCGATTCCTCGGAATTTTATCTGCCCTTTTCCCATTGCAAACTTGGCAGCAGAACATATTCCCCGTGTTCATGTATCTCCACAGCTAATGACTCGTCAACTTCTACAACTACAATAACACCCAAGACTCTTACTGCTGCACAGACCCGAGTTGACATACTTGCAGAGTCTCTCCCTTATCTTCAGAGGTTTCGTGGCAAGACCATTGTTGTTAAGTATGGTGGAGCCGCAATGAAGTCCAAGGAATTGCAAGCGTCTGTCATAAACGATCTTGTGCTGCTCTCTTGTGTTGGCATTCACCCCATCTTTGTGCACGGTGGGGGGCCCGAGATAAACCTGTGGCTTGACAAGATTGGACTAAAACCCAATTTCTTGAATGGACTTAGAGTTACAGACTCTTCAACAATGGAGATTGTTACTATGGTGCTCGTTGGCAAGGTTAACAAGCACTTGGTGTCGTTGATCAACAAGGCTGGAGCGAATGCAGTGGGGCTGTGCGGTATGGACGGTCAACTCCTCACTGCAAGGCCTTCACCCAAGGCTGCTCAGCTCGGTTTCGTAGGGGAGGTTGCTCGGGTTGACTCTTCGATTCTCGGGCCCTTGGTGGAGAGCAACAGTATCCCGGTTATCGCCTCCGTGGCTGCAGACGAGAACGGGCAGTCGTACAACATCAATGCAGACACGGTTGCTGGTGAGTTGGCGGCATCAGTGAGCGCTGAGAAGCTTATCTTGTTGACTGATGTTGCAGGGATTCTTGAAGACAAGGACGATCCCGGGAGCTTGGTTAAGGAAATCGACATTGCCGGAGTCAAGAGGATGGTGAGCGAAGGCAAGATCGCGGGTGGCATGATCCCGAAGGTGAATTGCTGCGTTCGGTCGTTGGCTCAGGGAGTTAGAACGGCGAGTATAATTGATGGACGACTCGAGCATTCGTTGCTCCTGGAGATCTTGACTGATGAAGGCGCTGGAACGATGATTACTGAGTAATGTGGATCCTTCTGTGTGTTATCCATTTGATCCTTTTGTCATCATGAATAAATGAAGAGAAAACATGTGGGAGTTTTTTTGTTGTGTTGGATTGTATTCTGCTGCAAATGTAATCTCACTTTGAATTGTTGTATTATGGTATAGAACAGTTTTCAAACTTGTGTTTTATGGCGATTTGAGTTGTAAATCTAGAAGGGTTCTTTTTCTTTCTTTCAGAGTATTGATTATGTCATTATTAGATGATCAAACAAGCTAAATTATCAGCCTTTTAAGCAAGCAAACAAAATGGGTAGTTATTGAATGGGCTAGACTTCATCTTATCCCAAAAGTGTGTTATTGAATTATGCTTACAATGGGCTAGACTTCATCTTATCCCAAAAGTGTGTTATTGAATGAAAACAGATCAATGGATGATTAGGTCAAATGGATATAATTCTATAAATGAGATGATAACAAAAATTACTGATATGAAGATCCAACTGTTCATATTTCCAATATCAAGGCAGCAATGGATAAAATGTTCTTTAATTCTTGCCTTTTTTCCTTCATTGTCTTTTCATATATCTAGCCATCTAGGTTGAGTTACATTACGTCATTAAACTTCACAGTTTCTGACATTGGCATTAGCATCTAGTGACTGCATAATCGTGGATTCATGGCAAACTTCAATCACAGTATTAAATCTTGAATAGTGATTGGTTCTTGATGAACTTCCAATTAACATGCTTGAATGATTCAGGAGCAATCAAGTTTCTAACATTCAAAAGCATAAAAATTGTAGAGATTGCTGAGGTAGGGAAATTTTTATCAGCAAGTCTCTGGATCTGGTACTTTTTCTCGTGGAACTGAAATCAAACTGTTGCCCAAGTTCTGCAACAATTCAACAACTAGGAGTATTTTCAAGAGCTGATGCTCATGTCTACAATTACATAGATTCTCAGTTTTCCATTATTTTTAATCGGTAGCTGGAATAGAATTCGAAAATGAATTTGAAAATAAGAACCCTAATTTAAAATATCACCTCAATACTTACACAAACCAGACAAAAGAAAGTGTAAAAATGTATTTGGAACTGACCTGTACAAGTCCGGGTTCGGGCCGGGCTTTTGATGGTTTTTTACCCGGTTGACCGGGCCGGGCCAAACCCGTCCGGTCCAAACGGACTGGAATTTCTGTCCAAGCCCGTCTGGTCATCCGGGCCGGGTTGCCTGGCGGGCCAGCCCGGTTAAGTTTTTTGTATTTTCTAATTTATAAAATATGGTTAATTAGCCTGATTTACATTTTTTAATATGACTATTTATAATTTTATATGCAATTGGATGCTTGAGTTGATTGCTGGAATTTATACAAAGCAAAACAATCATGCAGAAGCAAACAAAAAAAAAGCTGGAAAATTTCAAAAAAGGGGGCTGAAATTACACAATTGTATAATTAATTAACAATGTACACAAGTTGTAAATTAAGATCACGAGTCCATATTATACATGCTGCGGAAGTTGATTGGTGCAGTGCTTGATAACAATAGAACTTGAAAATTTAAGATATTAAATCAGATTCAACCTAATCTCAAAAAATTCAGATAAACAAGTCAGATTCAATATTTCAATGGCTCGGTTAAAGGATCGAAGCACTTAAATACTTGATGGCTGATGCAAAGGGCTCGGTGGGATCGAAGCAGCTGGCGCGAACGATTCAAGCAGATCGAAGCAGCTGGCTCGGTGGCCGGCGTGAAGCAGCAGGCTCCCGCCGCGAAGCAGCAGGTGGCTGGACCGATGGTCGGCGCGAAGTAGCAGGCTCCTGATCGGCGTTAGAAGTGGGAGGCGGCCCAGGCGGGTGAAGCCGTGAAGGAGAAGATGCGGCCACTGTCCAGGCGGGAGGAGATGATGGAGGTCGGAGGAGGATAATGGAGAATGAAAATGGAGGTCGGAGGAGATGAGAGTGGAGGAGAATGGAGAACCAAAAGGGAGGCGGCACAGAGAATGAAGTGGAACATAAGATTAGGTCATTAGGGTTAGGTATTTATATATATATATTAATATTTACATGAATAGTACCGGGTATCGGACCGGGCTTCTAGGCCCGGTCGGGCCTAGAGAGGTGTCCATATCCGGCCCGTTATTGTACCGGACTGGCCCGACCGGACCAATATAACTGTCCAGGCTCGTTTTTTATACCGGACGGTCCGGGTCGGGCCGATCGGGATAGCTCAGACTTATACATGTCTATTTTGGAATATGATTTGAAGAAATTTGACCTTTCAGATAAAGAATAATCACAAGGTTCAGAGGGGAGCAAAACGATGAGAGGAGGCGAAAAGAGAAAGAGAGCGAGAGAGAAGAGGAACAAAAGAAGAACAGATCAACTAAGATCTGCATCTGTAAGTTAATTGATCGATCAATCTATATATATATGCAAGTATGTATGTGTGGGGGCACGCAACGATAAAACGGAAATTGTGGTAAAACGAAAGTACTAATCTGGAGCGTCGGATTGATGTTGATGGATGGTTGGATTAATGAGTTATAGGAGAGATATGGTAGAGCCCTAACCACCAAATCTAACTAAATAAGGATATTATTAATAAAAAAAATAATTAATTTTGGTTGTTACAGGAGAGAGAAATTAAGATAATATTCTCTTTTCTAATCGATTTTGCTCCCATTCAAATATTTAAAATTTAAATGGGAAGAACACTTTAAAACGTTCGTGAATATCGTTAGTGTGTTCACGAATATCAATCATTTGTTAATGAATATCGTTCATGTTTGTTTGAATATCGATTTTTATTTAATAAGTGAATATTTAATATCTTAAAAATGTGAATATCATCACTTAAATCATGAATTTCACCACTTGATAATATGAATATCACACTAAGTTACATGAATATCTCAATTAATCACGTGAATATCAAATTCATTTACATGAATATCACCACTCAATTTGTGAATATCACTACCTATTTTGTGAATATCGCCCACCGCCCACCACCCAATTACATTAATATAGTCACCAAGTACATGAATATCATCACCTAACTACACGAATATCACCACCCAATATCTTCGAAGCTCCGATTCATGGCGATAAGGTTTAACATTGACATTGTCGCGTCGATTTTGGGTCGCACAGTCACACGATCAACCTGAATATCAACATTATTATAATGAATATCAACAACATTATATTGAATATCATATCATAAAATTTGAATATCGACTATTCAACACATGAAACCTCATGAATATGAACAACATTATAGTGAATATCACATCATACAATTTGAATATCAATTGCAAATAGTACAAACAACACCATCAACAAGCAATTTGAATACTATAATAGCGATATTCATTCCATATGTGATGATATTCACGTATTTTGTACGCATAGTCATACAAGTAAGTAGTTAATATTCATAAAAACAGCAAATTGCACTAAATCCAGTTTCAGCAATATTGAACTGTAACCAAAATCAACAATGAAAAATTGGACAAATTCAAGGTTCAAATCTAGAAAAAAATACAAAAGCCCTAAAATCGATGCTAAATATGCCAAATTCTCATCAAAACTCTAATTTTATACGTTAAAAAGAAACGGCGATTTGTTGACTTAGAATGAAAAAGTTCTTAAGAGGTTCAAGTACCTGGCGTGGATGATCTTGACGTTGGTGCAAGGAATTGCTCTTCAACTTCTGTAAGAATTGACAGCAAATTTCTAGAAATCCAGTGTGACTTCAACTGGCTTGTTCTCTTTCGTCTGGAATCGGAATTATATGATTCCAACTCCCAGAGTTAGATCTGGAAGTCTAATTTCGTCCCTAAAAATTTGAGAATTTTCTGAGTTGTGAATCAAAAGATATGGCGTTTTAACTGAGAGGTCGCTGAGATTTTCGGGAAGGAACCCACCGTGACTTCAACTGGCTCGTTCTCTTTCGTCTGGACTCGGAATTGGATGATTCCAACTCCCAGAGTTAGATCTCGAAGTCTAATTTCGTCCCTAAAAATTTGAGAATTTTCTGAGTTGTGAATCAAAAGATATGGCGTTTTAACTGATAGGTCGCTGCGAGAGGCAGTTCGAGAGGCAACGACAACAGCAGAGGGGCTCCGATTCTACCCAGATCCACCGTGGGGTTGGCGACCATCTGAGTTGTGTCATGTCCGTGGAGGATGGAGTCGGCTGGTTGGTCCATGGTCGCTGACCCAGCGACCCCCCCGGTGGCGGTGGTCTTTTCCCTTTGGAGGAGATCTGGAGAGAGGCCGTGAAGTGGGATGTGAGAGGAAGATGATAGAGGTTTGAGAGATCTGGAGAGCGGATCTTTGAATCTGGATGTGATTTTGGAAAGTCCAGATTTGGTAAATCAAATCCTTATAATTATGTTAATTTGAGTGGATTAGGTGTGTGCATTCTATTTTCCTTAATGTGCACCCTCTTACATTCAATATGGACCATTGATTCGATTTTAATCTAAAGACTCATATTTGTACCCCCGTTTTACTCTAAGAGCCTGTTTTACTTGATTCTAAATCTGTATGTGTGAGTATGAGAAAAGAGGATTTGGTTCCGCTTCGAGCCGCCCTCTTCTTCAGCTCCTTTCTTCTCCATCTCCTCTCTCCCATCATTTTCCGTCATTTCCTCATCTTCGCACTAACCTCAACCCTCCATCTGAATTATATTCTTTCCTTTTCTCTGGTTTTGGAAGTTGGCAGACAGGGATTTCATGTGGAGGAAGATGGCTTCAGAATGACACCGTTCCGTCGTGTTGATGGGCCAATGATCAAAATCTTGTTTGGGCTCTTCGTTGTATTAGTTTGGGCCCAATTAAACCGATGTCATAAAAGGGCTCATTGACCCTTTAAGAGTTTTTAATTAATAAAAGAGATTTTTACTAGCTTTTATGTATTTTTTCTAGCACCTACTAGCTTATTTTATTATTTTTTCCCTCTATCTTCTTTGTTTTTTCTCTCTCTAAAATATTATTTTTTTGGGTTTAGGATTTAGGGTTTAAGGGGTAGGGAGTAGGATTTAGGAAGAGGGAGATAGGTCCATTTTTGCTAAGGGTCCATTAGTTTAAAAAAAGGTTTGTTAAAGTATTATTTACCTAACTCACCGAAAATAGAATCTCATAACTTTGTTTTTTAGGGTAGTTTACAATATTAATGTGTAATAATATACAACTTTTATTTTCTTAAAAAAAAAAGAGAGGACATGGAAGAGTAATTTCATGTTCAAAATTAGAGTTTGATTGAATCTTGTTTTTTAATATTTTTTCATATTTCACCCATTTAGAAAGAGATTGAATTGAAGCTCTAAAATGAGGCATGAAGTAGTCATGTTATTTACAAAAAAAAATTGTTTTAGGATAACATATGTAAAATGATCACAACTCAAGAAAATAAGACCAAAAATCCAGATTCATCATCATGATAATATTATTATTATACATATTAAAAAAGATAGCGTGTACAAGAAAGAAGATTAGCAACTTCGGTCAATTTTCAGTAGTAGTGCTTTCTACGTGGTTCTTGTATTGCTTACAGTATAAATTCTTCCCACGAACCTTAAACCGGACTTGATCTTTGTTTTCCAGTATCATCAATGGTATAGTGCGCTTAGTAAAGATAATCCTTCCTGATAATGGATGGTAAGAACATTTATCTCTTTGATATAAATAGATATTTTCGATACATTCTCCGTATTTCCTACAAGTGAAATAAATTTGTTTGTTGTTAAGTATCTACAAGCAAAACTTAGAACAATAAATGATTATTTCAATACTAAAGGGAAATATAATTGATATAAAGTGTTACCTTGTGAAGAATTTATAAATTTCTTCTTTACAAAGAGGATATCCAATCGAAAAAGTGATAAAGATTGATCGATCTACTTCGCTTCCTTGCATTTGCTTGGGATCCCATGACTTTGCATCGGGATTCAAACTTGAAGCCATAGAGTTATCTTTCGAATTTGACGCTATTGTTGAGCTTAAATAAATCAATATATTAACAACACAAACTTTTTTTTTCTCTAGTAAACCTTGTTATAGGGTGAAAACTAGGAATGAATAGACCTATATTTATATGAAGGAATATATATAATGTTATATGAAATCATATTTGTTATAAGAGATGTCAAATACAATGATTTAATTAAATGCACAAAGTAAATAAACCTATATTCATGTTATTGTATTTACATTGATATTTAGATATTTTGCAATGTATCGCCTACTATCAAAAGTTGCATAGTTTCATGTACGTACGTAAATACATACATGTAACTTTTGATCAAAGTTGCATAGTTACAATGCATAAATTAATAAACTTTTGATCTAACAATGAATAAATCAACATGTATAAAAAATTGCATAGTTACATGGATGTGAACACATACATGCAATTGATCATATACGAGTTGCATAGTTGCAATGCATTCCTTGATCAAGAAATGAATATACCTTATATGTATGAAGAATTGCATACTTCCATGTATGTGAATATATAGATACATGTTTAATGGTAAATGAATCAAATCGCAATTTAAATATTTAATAGTATACAAAAATTGACACTCGGAAACTTAATCTCTTTGTTGAACCCTTTCTACATTTGTTTCTGCTGCAATTGTAGTATCATTTTAGATAGTTGTATTATGATTTATAACAATTTACTAAGCAATATCTATGGCTACTGTGATGTGAAATGTAGAGGGTTTGAAATTCTTTGCTTTTATACACTGTGAGTCTGTGACCCATTGATTAATTCCAGGCTTATTTAGTTATGTGGTAGATTAATATTCCTGCTTTGGTATTTAGTTAATATAATGCTGCGGATGCACTTGTATATAATTCAAAATTCATAATATCAAGAGCGACAATAAATCTTAATAATGTATTATCTAATGTAATCCAAACAGACCGCGTCAAAATCTTGGAACATGCAAGGAAGAATTATTTAAGAAGATATATATATATATATATATATATATATATATATATATAAACTTAGATTTCCATAAGCATTTGATGGCTTTCAAAGCCATTGCTTCTTCAACGAATAACACAAAAAGGCCAATGTTTCTAACTACTCAACTTATAAACAATTTTCTAAGTATTATCAATTTGATCCTTTCATCATCGTGATAAATGAAGAAAAAACATGTGTGAGTTTTTTGGGTTTGGAGATAGTGACTTGTATTGTGTTGGATTATTGTATCCTAAATGCCAGTTGTACTTTTGCAAATGTAATCTCAGAATTGTTGTATTTGTTGGGATTTTAGATGCGTAAAGCGAAATTTCAGAAAACGTTTTCCTAACATATAACCAAGGATATCATGCATAAACCAAATAGATCTAGGAAGAATCAAATACCTCTTGATGCGTGTTTCAATCTGATGGAATAGAGAGAATAGAGCCTCACGTGTGACTCCTCTATTTGGTCCACCCGAGCTTGGATCTGGATCACCTAGGACTCGTTTGCTAGAGCGAGGAACGAAGGCGAACGAGGAGAGCTCCTGGGAGAAGGAGGCAGCCGTGTTTCTCTTAGTCAATTAGGGTTATGGGCTTTTCCTAAAAGCCCTCCTTTTATATTGTCATGTGTAGATATCTTATTTCCTAAATAATTATATCTTTTATTATTAATAATAACTCTTTATTATTAACAAACCTTATCTCCCAAGTTATATCATATATAACTTTATATCATATACCTTATATAATATGTCTCTTATTAAACCGATCCAGTCCAAACTCTAAGGATGTGACCTCGTAGGACCCGGTAACAATAACAATAGACTTTATGACATACTTTATAACATATAGTCTATAAATCATAGTTGGCTTCTAGCAAAGCACTATGACTACCTAAAATCACCGGATTAAATATCTCCATAAATGGTCACACTTCATAATCAGTAATTGCACCTTTGATTAAAGGACACAATTCCTTCAATCTCACACTTGTCCTTAAAACAAGTGTGCAATGTTAAATTCCTTTGTCACTTAGTGTCTTATCTGACTATATGATGAAACTCATCTTTGCCGCCAAATACGTTTCTTGAACTCTTGAGATTAAACTGTCAGTACGGATGATTACTAATAATCCATCCGAGCATGGCCATGCGTTTTCACAGTTCTCACTCTTCAAGTGGCCGAGACACCAATCATTTCCAAATGTATCGTGGTATACACGGAATAGGAGGACATATTCAATCTTGTAAGACTACATCTCCCACTCAACTTTTGGCAGTCCCAATCACTGCCTTTATAACTGCCTGTTACGGTCAGCGTTTGACAGCGTCAAAGACATACCAGCAGTCAAATGATAACTATATCATACTCATGTCTAAGGAACTCACTAATCATGAATAATCCTAGAACTCCGCAGTAAAGTCCCGAGGAATCCTAAGATCGGTCTGTCCAATGCATATCGGTATACACATCTATGTAATCGATTAGACATCTCCATGTCCCTATAACACATGAAACCTGGTGTTATCAATCAATCAATCAATCTCACATATGGTCTTTTGATTAAGTCATTTGTATCCAAGTTAACAACTTAGACCATGGACTTCTAACAATTTTATAATTTCAGTTCACTTAATGGGGTTTCATTCACCAAAACAGTTTTGATGAGCCCATTTGATAACTATTAAATTGTTTGGATACTTTATCTAATCCCAAGCAATGATTAAATAATAATATGAAATTCATATATAAGTCAAGCATAAATGTCTGTGATAGCAATAAACAAGATTTATCATAAAACAAACAATATCTCAAAGGAACTCTCTAATGTGCTTGAGTTCCTTGGCCCGAGTGTGACTGTCATTCTTGGGCCTAGACATGGGCTTGGTCAAAGGTTCTGCAATGTTATCGTATGTGTGCACCTTGCACATCCTCACATCTACTCTATCAACATAGAGTCTGATCATGTGGTACTTCTGTAGAACATGTTTGTGTGCACTTTGCACATCCTTGCTTCGAGCTCTTCCAACCGACGGCTCCTTCATTCAGAATGAAGACATGTTCAGACTGAGATTCAAAATCATTTCTGCCTGTCTGGAAACTCGCATCAATATAGCCCTTGACGACCAGCTCGTCATCACCTCCAAATATCAAGAGATTATCCCTAGTCCTTCATAAGTACTTCATGATGTTTCTTGGCTGTACACCAATGTGCATCACCCGGGTTTGATTGGTACATACTACGCATACTCAAAGCATATGCAACATCTGGGTGAGTACAAGTCATTGCATACATGATGGATCCTATGGCTGAGGCATAGGAAATCCTGCTCATCCTTTCAGTCTCACCATGTGTCTTAGAACACTGGCTCTTGCTGAGATATAAGCCATGTTGCATAGGCAGGAACCCTTTCATAGAGTTCATAATATTGAATCTCCCAAGGACCTTATTTATATAACTTTCTTGACTCAGACCAATAAGTATCTTAGATCTATCTCTATAGATCTTAATGCCTAGTATGTACCCAACCTCTCCCAAGTCCTTCATTGAGAAATACTTCTTAAACCACTCATTAACTGTCTCCAGCATAGGAATGTCATTCCCAATGAGTAGTATGTCATCCACATACAGAACTAGGAATGCCACTTTGCTCCCACTAAACTTCTTGTAGACACAGGGCTCTTCTTCACATCTGATGAAGTCAAACTTTTTGACCACTTCATCAAAACGAAGATTCCAACACTTGGATGCTTGCTTAAGTCCATAGATGGACTTCTTAAGCTTGCATATTCTCCTAGGATTTGCCAAATCTCATAATCATAATAAGCGGCAATCGCTAGGAGTATCCTAATGGACCTGATCATAACGACCGGTGCGAACGTTTCATCATAGTCAGTACCATGAACCTGTCTAAATCCTTTGACAACTAGTTTTGCCTTATAGACAGAAACGTTTCCATCCTTACATGTCTTGATCTTAAAAGACCCATTTGCATCCAATGGGTTTTACCCCATCAGGCAAATCTATCAAGTCCCATACTTGATTTTCAGACATGGAGTCCATTTCGGATTTCATGGCTTCCAGCCATTTCTCGGAGTCGGGGTCCGCCATTGCTTGCTTATAGGTCGCAGGCTCATCGTTCTCTAAAAGTAGAACGTCAATGCTAGCAATCAAGACGTAATCCTCATAACGCCTAGGCAGCTGCCTTAGCCTGTCTGATCTCCAATGTGGTCCAACAATAGGAGAGATTTCAGCTGATGGGTTGACCACATCTGTATGTGGAACCTCAGGTGCTTCATCAACTTGAGAAATTGCATCTTGGATCTGGGCGGTTTCCCTTTGAGAAGGTACGTCCCCAAAGTCAAGTTCCTCAGTGACATCATCTATGTCCTCACTTTGTTGGGTTTGTTGCTCAGCTTGAATCTCATCAAGCTGAACATTTCTCCCACTTGACTTCTTGGAAAAGAAGTCCTTTTCCAAAAAGACACTATCCCGAGCAACAAATACTTTGTTCTCAGCGGGATTGTAGAAATAATATCCCCTTGTTTCCTTGGGATAACCTATAAAGAAGCATTTGTCTGATTTGGGAGCTAACTTGTGAGATAGTAAATGCTTTACATAAGCCTCGCATTCCCAGACCTTCAGAAATGACAAGCTAGGAATCTTTCCATACCATATCTCATGTGGTGTCTTGTCAACTGATCGTGACAGATTCCTGTTTAGTGTGAACGCAACAGTGGTGAGGACATATCCCCAAAAGGATGTAGGAAGATTAGCAAAACTCATCATTGAGCGGACCATGTCTAATAATGTCACAACTTCTCAAGTGATGGTCGAATTCTTGGCTCGGGTATTTGCCCCCTCAATCTGATCGGAGTGCCTTTATCTTCTCACATGTTTCAAATGATTCTAAATCAAATGGCTTTAGGCTACCAACTGTTTGGAGTTCCTTCATGTGTTTGATGTTAATGTGACCCAAGCGACAATGCCATAGATTGGCTTCACTTATATCATTCGACTTTTGCCTCTATGTATCAACGCTATAAATTTCAGATTTGATATCCAATATGTATAGTCCACTACTACTCATATGGGCTCGAGCATAGAAAATGTCATTCTTATAAATGAAAAAACAATTCTTAATGACAAAATCATAAACCTCAAGGTTCAAAACTGAAATTGAAATCAAATACTTAGTAATAGAAGGAACAAAATAACAATTATAAAGTTCTAGAACTAAGTCAGAAGGTAGAGGTAGACAATAATCTTCAATGGCAAGTGCAGCAACCCTTGCTTCATTTCCAATGCACAGGTCTATCTCACCCTTCTGCAACCGTCTCCTATTTCTGAGTCCTTGCACATTCGAAATAATGTGAGAACCACATCCGGAATCTAATATCCAGGAATAAGATTTGGTTGATAGGATTTCAGTAACGTAAATACCTGAAGTGGAGACTGTTCCCCTCTTCTTATCTTCCAGGTACTTGGGGCAGTTTCTCTTCCAGTGCCCCTTGGCCTTGCAGTAAAAGCAATCGTGCTCAGCAACCACTTTGACCTTGGGGTTGTTCCCCTTGGGTTGGACAACTTGCTTGCCCTTCCCTTGGTGATGTTGCTTCTTCTGGGACCCTTTCTTAAACCCTTTCTCATTGACCATTAGAACTTCCTTCAAAGGGTCAACCATGACGTTTTGCTCAGCTATTTTGAGCATCACATGTAGCTCGTTGAGAGTCTTGCTCATGGCTCCCATGTGATACAACTGCCTGAACTGGGCAAATCCATCATGAAGGGAGTATAAGATCATATCTGTAGCCGTCTCAACATTGTAAGGGTTACCCAGTCGAGCCATCTTGTCAAACAAGCCTATCATGTTATAAACATGTGGCCCAACGGGTTTCCCTTTCTCGAGCTTGCATTGTAATATGGACTTGAGGGTCAAGTACCGCTCAATTCTGGCTTGTTCCTTGAAGAGATCTCTAAGATTCTTCATAATGGTATGTGCATCATGTGCTTCAAACCTTTGTTGAAGAGCAGGTTCCATAGCAGACAGCATCAGACAAGTGACTTGCATTGCCCGTTCGCATATTTTCTTATGACGTGCCTTTTCCTCATCAGATGAGGTGGCAGTCAGCTCTGGGATGGGGGTTTCAAGGACATCCTCATGTCCCTCAGACCTGCGAATGATTCTCAGATTCCTTTCCCAATCAAGGAAGTTTGTGTCGTTCAATATGTTTTTCTCAACAATTGAGCGAAGAGTGAATTTGAGGTGTTCAGAAGACATAGTAACTACAAAACGGAATAAAACATGCAGATAAATTATGCTTGACATGCAAGAACTTCAAATTTAGACAAGTTATAAACAATAAGTTATTGCCCATTCTACTCAATTATATTTTCCCTTATGAGTAAAATGATTCCAAGATCCTATCTTAGATGAAACTCGAGCGTACTAGGGCACTTCCCCAAGTATCATGTAATCAAGGTAAGTAAACTCATTTACTAATTATTGTAGGATCGAGATTGTTAGACAAATAACTAAGGAACTAAGAATAACAATTCTCAGTTCCCTTCGCAGCGGAATTTAAACAATCAAGCACAAATGAACAAGTTCCTTATAGTGAAAACCTTTGATTGCCAACTAGCAATCCAGGATAAAAATCACTACCTTTCTTTCGAAAGGATTTCAAGGTCTACTTCTTGATTTCTTATCTCTTTTGGTTACAACTTATCCTATGAACAAACACACAGTTTCTTTACCTTACACACAGTTAGGTAATCCTAGATAACTTAACACAATCAATAATCAATCCAAGAAACAGACCTTAGCACCTAGGAACTATCTCACTTACAGTCACAAGAACTTAGCACTCAGCTCTTCGATTCCTTGACTGGTTCCTCTTGATCTCGGTTTGCTTTGATGAGCTTGTTTGAAGATTCACACTTTGATGTTTGCTATTGTATGTGATTCATATTTTTGTGCTTGAAGATAACCTCTGAGTTAGTCTTCCTTTTATAGTGGATTCTTCGTAGCTTGATCTTCTCTTGGTTCCCACAGATCGAACTTGCCCTAGGATGTGTGGTGATCCTTGATCCACGCTGTCTTTGACATATACCAACAACCTAGGCAGATCAGAATCCTTCTAGGTTGGTCAACTGCTTCAGCCAAGTCGTTCTCCAACTTCCTTCTTCCGAGGTTCGACAACCTGGGCACTTTGGAACTGTCTTCTGGATTGCGACATGTTCCATGACATGTTGCTGTCACCTTTCTCTGTCCGAGGTTATGTGTTCTAGGCATCTTGTTGTTTTTCTCTGGACGGTGACAACCTTTGGAAGCTTCGCACAAGTTGCTTTCACCTTTCTCTTGTCCGAGGTTGGTGTTCCCAGATTTCTCGAGAAGTATAACATCACATGTTGCATTTCTGGACACACCTGGGTTCCTTCCTTTGGCTTGCTGCTTGGTTCTCTTGTCCTGTTTGGCTTTCATGCTTTCGGTAATTGTCCTGTGGTTCCTTAACACACATCTTTGAGATAAAACATTAGTATCAAAATATTTGTCATCTTCAAAAGTAGAGAAACTGAGGAAAGGAACTCGTAGGGGAACAAAGGTTCTAGAGTTCCATTTCCTAACAATTTCCCCCTTTTTGATGATGACAAATACAAGGAACCTGGCGATATAATAGGACTTTGAATTTCATGAGACCGGTTGAATTTAAGGGATTTACAACGTTGTAAAATAATGAGAGAATATTTAAAGGTTGTAAATTCCCCCTAAGCAGATGAACGAGTTTATTCGAATTCCCCCTTAGAAGTAGAACGAGTTTAGAGTTCCTATTGGCCCAGTAGTTTCCAAAGTTCAAGGTTCCTATCCTTCTTCCCCTTTTTGACATCATCGAAAAGATCAGTTGACATGTTAAGAACATAATATCAAAGGAAATAAACAATTGCGTCAAACCCATAACAGAAACCATAATAGAAATTTGAGGCAAAGACAAATCATTCATAGAGGCGTAGCCAAAAGTAGTCATTAACCTTAATAAAAACTTAACATTGTTCAGAGGAAGACAAACCACAAAGCATCACAAGACAACCTACAAAGACAACAAAATAAGCAACCTTTAAAGAGGATAACAAAAGGATAGAAGAGGGTAGTAGGATCCTAGGGAAGCTACTAGCACACTGTGAGGTTACAGCACTGGGAACCAGGAGAAGCGTTCCTATGGCAGAGCAGTGGCCTCCTCTTCATCAGCCTTGTTGGCGTCAGTTCCTTCATTTTGGCCCGTGGCCTGATTTGCGCCGGTTGCATCTTCCCATGTTTTCTGTAGTACCTCCACCAGACTTGAGACTGCAGTGCTCATCTTTCCCAACTCATTTACTTGATCACGGAGAGCGACCGTGAGGACAGTCGAGCCTCCCCTGATGGCCTTTTCAATACGATCTAGAGCAGAGAGGATCGCAGATGAGTTTTGAGAGGGGTTGATCGATGGTAGGGAACTTGAAGGGGCGTGGGAACTGGCCTTGGCTTTGGGCGGTTCTTCCTGAGGGTCAGAGAGAGGGACTTGGGGATCTTTTGTCTTGAGTTTCCGGACAGTGGTCATGGTGAGAAGCTTGCTGTAGACAGTTTCAGGCAAATCATCTGGGTACTGGTGAAGTAGGGAGAGAAGATTTTTGGTGAGATGGGGAAAGGGCAGGGCATGAGATTCATGGGACTTGCAGAACTGCATGTGAGCCAACGCTATGCGGGGGAGATCAACTTGTGCACCAGACAATACTTTATCCATGAGGATAGCATCCATGATGAGAACTGTATTCCGGTGCTCTTGCCTGGGAACTAGGTTTCGGATGATCCAGAAATACAGAAGCTTGTTGGCGATGGAGAGATCCTTAGTTTGCAGGGTTGTGGGGTAGTCGTCGTCGTAGAGTTTCCTTACCACTTCACCCTTGGGCTTGTAACCCTTTCCTTTGGGCCACGTCTTTTTCTGATACAGTATGTCAAAACCAGATCTGGACTCGATCCCAAGAGTAGACGCGATGAGGTTGGGGGACAGGGGATACATGGTTCCCTTCCACTGGAATATGGCGTCGTTGCAGGGAGAGTTATCTTTGGCGGGCACAAAGGTGAGAGACTGATAGAACAGACGGACTACTTCATCAGAGGCGGAGAAGGGCTCGACCAAGAGCTCATCCCATCCTTGGTATTGCAGCAGAGAATGAAACTCACTGAGGGCTTCGCTGAACAGTTCCTCATCTTCTGCTTCGAGAGTTTGGGTCTAGAATTCCTTGCCGATGATGAGTGGCTTAAGAATCTTCCTCTTGGAGAAGGAGGAGGAGACCTGCCCGAGCGAGGAAGAGGAGAGGGTGAGGGATTTGGTTCTTTTTGAGGGTTTCTGCTCTTTGGATGGAGGGTCATAGGGAACCAAAGCTTGGGAACTTCTTTTCCGTTGTTTCAGCCTTGTGGCAACAGAGGGACCAGGTTTGGAGATGGGTTTAGACTTGAGGCTAGCAGGTGAGGGTTCTGGGCTGAGGATCTCTTGGATGGTCTTATCTGGGGAGGAGTCATGGGATCCTCTTTCTGAGACAGATTTTGTAGCCGATGCAGGAGTGATTTCCTTCACTTTCTCCTCAGCTTTTGCCTTAGTTTTCTCCTCAATTTTCTTCTCAGGTTGGGGATTTTGAGAGGTGGTGTCAATAATGGGCTGGGTAGACGAGGCAACCTTCTTTTCTCTGAAGGCCTTGAGAAGGGCAACTTCTTCTTCGTCTTGGATCAAGTTAGGGTTAGGGTTCTTGTCAACCATTTTTGAGGAGCTTGGTTTTTGTGTTTTTGAGAGAGAGATAGAGAATCATAGGAGATGGAGAAGGCAAGTCTGGTGTAATGCTTCGATCAACATGACCCCCTTTTTTTAAAACCTGTTGAGAGCTGAAGGGACCGTTGGGAAGGATCTGGCCGTTGAGGAGATTATGGAAGATCTTGAGCATTGAAGCGGCTTGCAGCTTTTGTGAACGGTCAAAAGAAATTTAAACTTCACCCATTCAGAGAAGGAAGCTCTGCCGACTGACGAGACGTGTCTGATCTCTGAAAAGTTGCCATAAATGTCGTCTTGGGAGATTCAAGTTTTGAACTAGCCGTTTGGAGATCATTTCATCCTGGTTCCTTTCTGGCGATATATTCAGTGTGCTAGAGGGATATATGGGAACTTTGATGTGGGTTTAAAAACATGGAACCGAAAAGTACGTTCCCATATAAAGAATCAAGGAGGTCATTTATCGCATTGCACAATAATTCCCAGAGAGGGTTAAGAGATGGATCATAGGGAATTAAAATGAGCAATGAGGCAAGGAGGGTCATAGTACACAATCATCATTTCGGCTTGTATTGTTGGGTTAGAATATGATCAGATTGTGACTTTTGGGCCATCAAAGAAACTTGAACAATGGAGAAGTTGAAAGAATAATGAGGACCAAAGGGCGCGAACTGATGAAAATTTATCGAAGCCTTTTTAAGAAACCATTATGGAAACGAGGGTTTGTGGCAAGAGATATAACACAGAGACATCAAGACTTAACAAGTAAAAGATCTAAACTAGGCAATCAAGGGAACTGGAGAGAAACCTCTAAACTAAAGTCACTGCTAGGTTATAGGAATCATTCCCAGTTCTAATCTAAGGTTCTCGAAGGGAACTCTATTCAAAGCTTTGGTGAATATGTCTGCAACCTGATCTTTAGTTCTACAAAATTTCATAATGATGTTCCCCTTTTCAACATGATCTCTAAAAAAATGATGTCTTATATCTATATGTTTGGTCCTAGTATGATGCACAAGGTTCTTAGAAATGTTTATAGCACTGGTATTATCACAAAGAATAGTGAGGGGACCATAAGACATACCGAAATCCGCGAGTTGTTGCTTTAGCCAGAGGAGTTTGGAACAACAGGAGGCAACAGCGATGTACTCGGATTCTGTGGTGGAGAGAGAGACTGAGACTTGTTTTTTTGAGCCCCATGACACGAGGCAAGGGCCTAGGAATTGTGCCATTCCAGAGGTGCTCTTCCTATCCACCAAGTATCCAGCATAATCCGCATCAGTGAAACCCATCAGCTCAAAGGGACATTCTTTGGGGTACCAAATGCAGAGTGAATCAGTTCCCTTGAGATATCGGAGTATCCTTTTTACAGCAGCTAAATGTGTTTCTCTTGGACAGGATTGAAACCTAGCACACAAGCCAACGTCAAACACAATGTCTGGGCGACTAGCGGTTAGATACATGAGAGAACCTATCATACCTCTATAGAGTTTCTCTTCCACAAGAGGACTCAAATGATCCTTGTCCAAATGAGCAATGGTGGAGATAGGAGTTGATAGAGGCTTACATGAATCCATTTTGAACTTTTTCAATAGTTCCCTGACATACTTCTGTTGGTGAATTTATATACCATCTTTCTTTTGAGTGATTTGCAATCTGAGGAAGAAAGTGAGTTCCCCAATTAGGCTCATTTCAAATTCACTGCTCATCAAGTCTTTGAACTTGTCTACAAGGGACAGGTTAGTGGAACAAAAAATGATATCATCGACATAAATTTGAACCACTAAAATGTTACCTTCTTCTTTTAGGATGAAGAGAGTCTTATCAATGACTCCACGCCTATAGCCATTTGAGAGTAGGAACTGGGCAAGACGATCATACCAAGCTCTGGGAGCTTGCTTGAGGCCATACAATGCTTTATCTAGAAAGTAGACATGGTCGGGATGATCATCGTCTTCAAAGCCAGGTGGTTGCTTGACATAGACTTCCTCTTGAAGGATTCCATTGAGGAAGACAGTCTTTACATCCATTTGGAACAGTTTGAACCCTTTGTGTGATGCGAAAGCAATCAACAATCTTATTGCTTCAATCCTTGCCACTGGAGCATAGGTTTCATCATAGTCGATGCCTTCTTGTTGATTGTATCCTTGAGCAACAAGCCTTGCTTTGTTCCTTATTACAGCTCCTGTATCATCTAGCTTGTTTCTGAAAACCCATCTAGTTCCTATGATATGTTTGTCCTTGGGGCGGGGAACTAGATGCCATACTTTGTTCCTTTCAAACTGATGAAGCTCTTCTTGCATAGCTTGGATCCAGTCTGCATCCTTCAGTGCCTCACCTATGTTCTTTGGTTCCACAATAGACAGAAAGGCATTGAAGGCAAAGAAGGTTAGATGTTCAAACCTGACTGGAGGCTTGATGGTTCTTCTTTCTCTGTTGGGAGCTAGAGTATTTGATGTGGAGACATTTTGAGTTGAGCATTCAGCTTCAGCTTCCTGGTTGGGATCACCTTCTCCATTGAAGATCATGTGAGAGGATGAATCGTTGATGTCTCCACAAATATTGTCGTCATGTCCATGGTTCCCAGAAATGGATTGTTGTTCATTATCCATGGGAACTGGTGGAGGAGCCAGTGGGGGATTCTGTGCAGCAGGGCAGGAACTGGGTGGAGTGACATCTTCATCTGGATCTTCTTGAGGTGACTTGGGGAATGGATCTTCAAAGAGAGTGGTAGTGTTCTGCACAATTCTTCCAAGTGATTTTTCATTAAAAATAACATGAACACTTTCTTCTACCTTTTTAGTCCTTTTGTTGAAGACTTTGTATGCCTTGCTTCCTGAGGCATATCCAATGAAGATTCCTTCATCACTTCTTGGGTCGAATTTGCCAAGATTGTCCTTCCCATTGTTGTGCACAAAGCACTGGCATCCGAACACCCTCAGATGTGAGATGTTGGGAACTCTTCCTCTTAGGAGTTCATAGGGTGTTTTCTCTGTGATTGGGCGAAGCATGGCTCGATTGATGATGTAGCAAGCTGTGATGATTGCCTCAGCCCAGAGTGATTGAGGGAGTCCACTTGAGATGAGCATAGTTCGAGCCATGTCTTCTAAGGTTTTGTTCTTCCTTTCTACTACTCCATTCTGTTGAGGAGTGTATGGTGCAGAGAAGTTGTGATCAATACCATGCTCACTGCAAAAGGTTAGAAATTCTCCATTTTCGAATTCGGTACCATGGTCAGACCGAATAGAATTGAGTGAGCAATCGAGAGATTTTTCTAACAAAGGAACCAGATCTTTAAAGCGGTCAATGACTTCACTCTTAGATTTTATGAAGATAGTCCAAGTGAAGCGAGAGAAATCATCGACCAGAACAAAGGTTCCGAAGGAACTCCTTGCTTGTTTCCCTTTAACGCAATCTGAGGAACTTACCATGTTTTTGGACTTGAAGGAACTCCTTGCTTGTTTCCCTTTAACGCAATCTGAGCAAGGTTCCGAAGATATACTACTTATCTTTGGAAGGCCTCGGACTAGTTCCTTTGAGTGTAGCTTGTGGATCAGTTTGGTGCTAGCATGACCAATGCGTTGATGCCACAGTTCTGTTTGATCATTCACGGTTGAAAGGCAGATTTTCTCCTTGGGAGCAAATGATGGGTCAACAACGTACACATTGTTGAATCTTTTGCCTTTTAAGATGATTTGTCCCGAGGGGTCTAGGACAGTGCATTCACTTGACTTGAATCTAACTTCATTGTCTCCTTGATCACACAGCTGTGACACACTAATTAGATCAAAGCCAAGATTATCAACAAAGTGAACTTTATTTACCTTAATGTGGTCATTTAGATTCACAGTTCATATTCCACAAAATTTCCCTTTGCTTTTGTCTCCAAATGAGATGTTTCCTCCTTGGATGGGTTGAAGAGAGGTAATTTGATTTCTTCTTCCGGTCATATGGCATGAGCAACCACTGTCAATGTACCATAGTCGATGTTGCCTCTCTTCTTTCTGCACACAAGGGAACTAAGACTTTTGAACCCAGCGAAGCTTGGCTTTACTGGGGGGATTAGCATTGCGAGTCTGTGAATGACCAGGGAACTGGTTCCTTTCGTGGTAATAAGCTCTTTTCTCATTTTCAAAGTTACTTTTCTTAGGACAGTCAGTGTTGTAATGACCATTTTTACCACAGTAATAGCATAAGCGATTGTAAACAACATGTCCATACTTTCCTTTTCCTGGCCTAAAAGGTTTTTCAGTTTTTCTTTTATTAAAATCAACATTGTTTCTAACCTTACTATGAGCCATATCAACATACCTTTTGTGAGCAAAGGAATTAGTGAACCATTGGTCTTCAGGAACCATCTTTTCTTTTCCCTTAGGTTCCCTCTTAGGACTTTGAGAGCTTTCATTAAGACGTTTGGCAACCTCAGCCTTGTTTTCAAGAACCATGATATTCTCTGATAGGAATTGATTCCTATCACGAGAAGTGGCAAGAGCAGTACTGAGGTTCTCATTCATCTCTGTAGGATCGTACGTTGTTAGTTATCGAGGGAACTGAAAGTTCAGTTCCCTAAGCAGCGGAATAAGTAAACACAAACAGATTCAAGACAAGTTCCTTAGAGTGAGAACCTTTGATAACCAACTAGTTATCCAGGATAAAACCCACTACCCCTTTTGCAAGAGGATTTCAAAGTCTACTTCTTGTATTAATAATTCGGTTACAATCAACTAGAATAGAACACACAGATTAAAGTCTTAGACACACTAAAGACTCTCTACCTAGTTCAACCTAACCAAGTAACAAGCAAGTGACTTACTTCGTTCTTCTTCAAAGAGCACGACACAATTCTTCTTCTGTACTTCAGAAAGTTTCTTCTCGTTAAATGCGTGTGAGGTGAGAGGTTTGACCACTTTACTTATATGATTTAGTTAATGAGATAGTGAATCTTCAATAACCGAATCATATAAATAAAATAATCAAAGGAAATCTTTAAAGATAACATTTGTTACCAAATATTATCTTTACCGACTTTTACAACTTTGTTTCCATAAAAGATAATCTTTTATGCGCCTATTATATATGGAAACCGGATAGAATCTTTAATTCTCTCTCTAACTAAGATCTACCCTAAAACAGCTCGCCGCCGCCTTCACATATTAATCCAAGTGATTCCAGCGTCAGCAAGCCTCAGTTCCGTTCGCTAGTTCCCAAATCTGGCGTCAGCATCTCTGTCTTTCTTTTCTCGAACCTGAGTTCCCTGCTTATCTACACATGTGGAACTATTAGTAGCAAAGTGTTTGTCATCGTCAAAACTAGGAAAACTGATGAAGGGAACTAGGTAGGGAACTGGAGTTCCAGTTCCCAAAAGTTCACTTCCTAACAATCTCAACAAGTTCTCGCCTAGCTTTTTCTTCTTCAGCATCATTGTTTTTGTTGAAGGGAACTGGTTTCCTTTCCTAGTTTCTTTATGATCTTAAGAAGTTGTTTCTTATCACAATCAACTAGAGTTTTTAGGAAATCATCAGAAGTTACCTCAAGGTCTTCTGAGTCGCTTGAATCTCCTTTTGCCATGAGACATCTTCCTCTAGAGAAACCACTTAGATCCAGTTCCTCATCTGAGTCTTCTCCCCATGAGGCTACGAGAGCCTTCTTTCTCTGAGGTCTTTCATCTTCCTTGGATTCTTCCTTGTTAGGACAGTTCTTAGCGTAGTGTCCATTTTCTTTACACTCATAATAGGAGACTTGCTTGAGATCTCTTCTTGGTCCATTGTAGGAGGAACTACCCTTTTGGAACCTTCCCTTCACAAAGAATTTTTTGATGTTCTTTGTGAAGAGGGCTGTTAGTTCGTCCTCCTCTTCTTCTAGGTCTGAGTTCTCTTACTCCATTTCAAGCCTTGAGAAGGCTTTGGAGATCTTGAGAGCAATTCCTTTCTCCAGTTTCTTGTCGGTATTGGCTTTGGTGTGCTCTCCTTTCTCAACCTCCAGTTTCCCTATGACTTGAGTCAAGGGAAGAGATTGGATGCCTGGAGTGTTCTTCATGATTCCCTTGAGAATGGTGAATTTGGAGTTGAGTCCATTGATGACCACTAGGGACTTGGAAACTTCATTAAGGTCGACTCCCGCCGCTGTTAGCTTTCCAACCAGTCTGTTAAAGCGGGAGTAATACTCTGAGATGGTCTCAGTTTCCATCATTTTGAAGGTGTGGTATTCTCCTTCCAAAGCAAACTTTCTGCTTTGCTTTAGTTCGTAACTTCCTTCATGCATATCCTTGAGTGCCTTCCACATCTCCTTTGCCGTCTTGATGCCTATGACCTTGTCCATGTCCTCTCTGTCCAGTCCATTGAGGATGAACTGCCTGGCCTTGGCATTCTTTTCCATGATGACATAGTGTTCTGGTTTCCAGTCTTCTTCCTTCATGGTAAGATCGACATAGCCATCTCCATTTTCGATTATCCTCCAGCATTGGTAGTCGTTGGTCTTGATGTGGCTTTCCATGCACTTTTTCCACCATGTTTCTTCGCCTTTCTTTCGGAGATGTGGCTTGTTGGTGGAGATTCTGAGCTCAAACTTGCTTGGTTGAGACATGATCTGCAAACTTAACAAAGATCTAGAGCTTTTCATGCTCTGATACCAATTGTAGGATCGAGATTGTTAGACAAATAACTAAGGAACTAAGAATAGCAATTCTCAGTTCCCTTCGCAACGGAATTTAAACAATCAAGCACAAATGAACAAGTTCCTTATAGTGGAAGCCTTTGATTGCCAACTAGCAATCCAGGATAAAAATCACTACCTTTCTTTCGAAAGGATTTCAAGGTCTACTTCTTGATTTCTTATCTCTTTTGGTTACAGCTTATCCTAGGAACAAACACACAGTTTCTTTACCTTACACACAGTTAGGTAATCCTAGATAACTTAACACAATCAATAATCAATCCAAGAAACATACCTTAGCACCCAGGAACTATCTCACTTACAGTCACAGGAACTTAGCACTCAGCTCTTCGATTCCTTGACTGGTTCCTCTTGATCTCGGTTTGCTTTGATGAGCTTGTTTGAAGATTCACACTTTGATGTTTGCTATTGTGTGTGATTCGTATTTTTGTGCTTGAAGATAACCTCTGAGTTAGTCTTCCTTTTATAGTGGATTCTTCGTAGCTTGATCTTCTCTTGGTTCCCACAGATCGAGTTTGCCCTAGGATGTGCGGTGATCCTTGATCCACGCTATCTTTGACATATACCAACAACCTAGGCAGCTCAGAATCCTTCTAGGTTGGTCAACTGCTTCAGCCAAGTCGTTCTCCAACTTCCTTCTTTTGAGGTTCGACAATCTGGGCACTTTGGAACTGTCTTCTAGATAGCGACAGGTTCCATGACATGTCGTTGTCACCTTTCTCTGTCCGAGGTTATGTGTTCTAGGCATCTTGTTGTTTTGCTCTGGACAGTGACAACCTTTGGAAGCTTCGCACAAGTTGCTTTCACCTTTCTCTTGTCCGAGGTTGGTGTTCCCAGATTTCTCGAGAAGCGCAACATCACATGTTGCATTTCTGGGCACACCTGGGTTCCTTCCTTTGGCTTGCTGCTTGGTTCTCTTGTCCTGTTTGGCTTTCATGCTTTCGGTAATTGTCCTGTGGTTCCTTAACACACATCTTTGAGATAAAACATTAGTATCAAAATATTTGTCATCTTCAAAAGTAGAGAAACTGAGGAAATGAACTTGCAGGGGAACAAAGGTTCCAGAGTTCCATTTCCTAACAATTATAACACCTTATAACTCTTGGTTAATGGCCCCATCTTATGTAAGACTCATCCTTATGCCTCAAGATCCAAAACTGAGCCTTTTGGTCTCTTGTTGAGTGTAACCATACCAAGACAACATGCCCCTATTAGACATACCCGCACTATCCCAAGGTCAAGGAAGGACACCTCGCTAGGGCGAAAACTATCCAACGAATCCCAAGGGCCTCATGGTTATGATATGGAAAGGCATGATCTCAATATTCTGTTAAGGGACTTCATGCAATGATTGTTTATTTACTAGTGAACAAAATAGTCATAAACAAACAAGCAAGCATGCAAAGTGGGAAATAAAGCATTCAAGTAATGCAGTAATTAAATGTGATCCTAGTATGGCCTCTAAAAACCAAAATTAAAGATCTAATCTTCACGGCTCTTGTTACTCTTGGATCTCCATCCTTAGTATCCTCCATGGATCTCCATCATTTGGTCTTCCTATGATCTTCTTCTTCTTCTTCTTCTTCTTCTTCTTCTTCTTCTTCTTCTTCTTCTTCTTCTTCTTCTTCTTCTTCTTCTTCTTCTTCTTCTTCTTCTTCTTCTTCTTCTTGTCTTACATATAATTAAAATAAACTCTCTTGTAGAAATTTAAATTATAAAAATACATAACGATACGCAGATCGTGTACAAGAAAAACATAACGGTACGCATACCGTATTTATCTATCCTAATGTGGGCCATACTAGTCACCTCATGCAAGCAATAATATCATAATATTATAACACATACATGCAATAATAATATTAAATATTATCAATAATATTAATCTAATTAATAGTAATAACCAATTTAACTAATTTAAATAAAACCATATTAAATTAAATAAATCATCTCATGACATAAATAATTTAATATCAAATTCTTAATTCAAGTTAAATGTAACATATAGAATTAATCATAATTAATTATTAAAATGCATTATTGGATAAGATATGCATAAACAAGATAAGATATCAAATATCCTTATCTAAATTGTAACACCCCCAAATCTTAACCCATTTGGAAATGTATTACTGCCAGTGACCTCGGGTTCCACACCGAAACCACCCCAGACTTTTCCAATGAAATACAAATCATAAAATGATAATCAAAGTGCAATACACCAAAATGTTTAATCAAAACATAAGTTTGGGGATTACATCCCAATCCCACATAGGACAAAACATAACGTAGTCCGATCAAATGAAATACAGTACAATCAGAGTAGACATAGTTCAGCGGAAGTCTTTAAAAATAAATACAAGTCTTGATCACAGCGATCAACGCCAAGGATCTCAACCTGAACAAACTTATCAAAACACTGTTTACGTCCATAGTCACTCTAGCCTTCACAGAGTGGCAACTTATCTGATGTGCCGAATCGAACGGATGACATCAGCCAACCATGCAGAGAACAATTGCGGTTGGTTAGTCTAATGAAAGACTATGCAAGGGTACAAAGCAGATGGTTCGAAGTAGTCGTATTAGGTTAGACTCATCGCTTTTCGAGTAATAGCCGATAACGACAATCAACCTTCATACTTCTACTGAATATATATCAAAAGGCATGATCAAGAGAAGACTCCAACGGAAATGAGCCTTATAGGAATTAATCCAAGAGAAGACTCCAAGAACTTGAGTCTTATCAGAAACATGACAAAGTCTGAAACCTAAACATCTCATACAAGCGTTAAAAAATGACTAGATGTTTCAGTTCACAACCAACCTCACCGCATAATGCGAATTCAGATTGGAAAGAGAACGTACTCTGATCAGTCAAGACGAGTTTTCCTAGATGCACTACTCGCCACAGACATATTTAATCATGTGCGCTCGGGCACTTATCTTATTTAATTCCAAAACGCACAATTACGTTATAAGCTTTTATAATCATCTCGTCCGAGACAAGAGATCTTTTGGGAGCAACTCCCGAGATTTGTGACACTGGCTAAGTGTACACCACCTCTACATAAAACGCATAGAGGACGGTCATGACCAATAGAATGATGTTAGAGGTTTTGCCGCCCTACACACCATTTAATATTATAAAGAAACGACTGGACGTCGAAGAGTCCAATGTTCCTGACTACTCGTGCTAACTAAACAGTCCAACACAGTAATAATCATATCAAAGCCCTCATGGCCAACATCATAGATATATCTCAACCTATCAATATATATATATATAATAGCGTTGATTCTAGCAGAATATATGTAGGATCGTGATTGTTAGATAAAAACTTAAGGAACTCAGAATATCAATTCTCAGTTCCTTTCGCAGCAGAAATAAACAATCAAACAAATGACAAGTTCCTTATAGTGGAAACCTTTGATTGCCAACTAGCAATCTAGAATAAAAACCACTACCTTTCTTTCGAAAGAATTTCAAAGTCTACTTCTTGATTTCTTATCTCTTTTGGTTACATCTTATCCTAGGAACGAACACACAGTTCCTTTGCCTTACACACAATTAGACAATCCTAGATAACTTAACACAATCAATAATCAATCCAAGAAACAGAATTTCGCACCTAGGAACTATCACTTACAGTCACATGAACTTAGCACTCAGCTCTTCTTCCTTGACTGGTTCCTCTTGATCTCGGTTTGCTTTGATGATCTTGTTTGGAGGTTCACACTAGATATTTGCTAATGAGTGTGAGTCGTGTTTTTGTGCATTAAGATAACCCTTGGGTTAGTCTTCCTTTTATAGAGGATTCTTCGCAGCTTGATCCTCTCTGGGTTCCCACAGATTGAGCTTGCCCTAGGATCAGTGGTTCTCCTTGGTCCACGTTGTTCTTGGCATGTGCAAACAACCTAGGCAGCTCAGAATCCTTCTAGGTTAGTCAACCTCTTCAGCCAAGTCATTCTCCAGCTTCCTTTGTCCGAGGTTCGACACTCTGGGCGCTTGGGAACTGACTTCTGGACAGCGACGTCTCTATGTCCTGTCGCTTTCACCTTTTCTGTCCGAGGTCTCGACGTTCTAGGTGTCTTGTTGTTTAGCTCTTGGACATTGGCAGGCTTTTAGAAGCTTCAGACAAGTCGTTTTCAACAACTTTTGTCCAAGGTTGTGTGTCCCCAGATTTCTCGGGAATCGCAATGTCGCATGCTGCGATCTGGGCATACCTGGGTTCCTCTGGGTTCCTTCATCTGTCTTGTTCCTTTGGTTCTCTTGTCCTGTTTGGCTTTCTTGCCTTCGGTATATTCCTGTGGTTCCTTAAAACACATCTTTGAGATAAAACATTAGTATCATAATATTTGTCATCTTCAAAAGTAGAGAAACTGAGGAAAGGAACTCTCAGGGGAACCTAAGTTCCAGAGTTCCGTTTCCTAACAATATACAACCTATTATAATGTCATCTTTTAATCTTCCAAAACAGTTTATCAAAACTAATTGAGACAGAAACAATATTCATTACAAATCAATTAACAATTAAACAATTGATAATCAATGGAAATATGGAATGATGAGCAAGAGCGAACCGCCACTTGCCTTAGATTTGACGAAAGCTTTAACGATCTTAAGAGATAACGGTTTCCGGGTCTGAGCTGGGACAGATCTTGGATAATAAATCATTCTGGAACGACCCATAATAAGACCCTAAGTTAGATTCAATATCTATATATATGAATCTAAAAGAATTAGGAAAAGAATCGAAGGATCCAAGCCTCGCCCAAAACCAACACCCAAGAACACACACCACGGACACAGCCTGCCACGGGTGCGCCATGCCTCACCGTGGGGTGCGGTGGCTTGGCCGCGGGGTGCGGTGGTGGCTGCCGCGGGTGCGGCCAGGTAACAGGGCGGGGTTTCGACAGAAATTTCGGGAAGAAAAACTCACCCAAATCGATTCGTTTCGACTTCGATTTGATCTTGGTTTGATTTCCCAACACCTTAGGCCTTGAATACCACTTAGGAGTATCTTGTCCAACACTCAAAGGGATTTGAATCGTTTTCAAACGAAGCTCAAGAGCTTGTGTTTTAATGGAGATTTCAGAGGAAAGAGATGAAGATGATCTGATCTTGTAATCTCGATTTCCATCCGAATCTCCCTCTTATATAAGCCAAGCAAGCTGCTCACCAATCCATGACGTCGAGGAGGAGGTGGCCCGACCAACCCAACATGCTATGAGGCCAGCTAAGGCGAGCTACGCCTGCAACTCCGGCGCTGACGACAACAATGACGACGACCGCGGGGTGCGGCAGGGGTGCGATGGCCGACTCGTGACCGACTCCGGCATTGGCCTTCGCCGCGGGTGCGGCAGGGTGCGGCCAGGGTGCGGTCAAGGCCAAATTTGCCCCCTTTTACCCATTTTGTCTTATTTTACCGAGTGGTTAAGTTTTCTTAACCCCGGGTTAAATATATTCGTACACGAACGATCTTTTAACCCAAAAATACCTTAACTGTATTTTATATTACTCAAAAAAGTATTACAAAGGTCAAACATTACACAGAATGTCCGTACTTCCCTGAATTTAATCTGACTTGTAATATGGGCATAAGAAAATTTAAAATTATCCTTACAAAATGTGGGATATTACATTACCTTCCCCTTAAAAGAAGTTTTGACCCCAAAACTTAGGTCGTAAACATCTCGGGAAAGCGTCTACGCATAACCTCCTCAGTTTCCCAAGTCTCCCAGGTAACTTTCTCGGTTCCTGACTTGGACCACAGAATCCGTACCAACAGTACTACCTTGTTGCGCAAGTGCTTCTCACGGCACTCGAGAATACGCACATGTACTTCTTCATATGTACCATTTGCCTGAATCTCGATGTCTTCATAACTCAGCACATGAGATTCATCTGGTACGTACTTCCTCAGCAAAGATACATGGAACACATTGTGCACTCGATGTGCCGATGGCGGTAATGCCAAACGGTACGCTAGAGATCCCACTCTATCCAAGATTTCAAATGGTCCCACGTAGCGAGGGTTAAGCTTCCCACGCTTACCAAATCTGAATACACCTTTGGATGGCGATACCTTGACAAATACCTTGTCACCAACCTCAAACTCGACATTCCTACGCTTTGGATCGGCGTAAGACTTCTGTCGACTTTGAGTTGTCAACATCCTTTGTCTGATCAAGGCAATATCTGAAGCAGTTCTCTCGACCAACTCTGGTCCGAGCAGAATCTTGTCAGCATTCTCATCCCAACAAACCGGCGATCTGCACTTCCGACCGTACAAAGCTTCAAATGGAGCCATCTTGATTGTAGCATGCCAGCTATTGTTGTATGTGAACTCGATTAGACTCAGGCTGTCCTCCCAGCTAGTCAGACGATCGAGTACACATGCTCTCAATATATCCTCCAGGGTCTGGATAGTCCTCTCAGACTGTCCGTTTGTCTGAGGATGAAATACAGTGCTGAATCTCAATTCAGTTCCCATGGCCTTGTGGAGTTCCTTCCAGAATTTTGACGTAAAACGGCCATCACGATCCGATACAATGGTCTTGGGAATACCATATAAACGGACAATCTCGTGTAAAAACACTTATGCTAGCCTTTGGACTCCCCAAGTTGACTTGATAGCCACGAAGTGAGCACTCTTCGTGAACCTGTCAATGATTACCCAGATAACATCTTTCTGACTTTTAGTCTTGGGTAACCCTGTGACAAAGTCCATTGCAATATCTTCCCATTTCCATTCTGGAACTGGAAGAGGTAACAATTCACCACCTGGTCTGCGGTGCTCTATCTTGACTTTCTGACAAGTCAAGCATTTTGCCACAAATTCTGCTATATCCCATTTCATGTTGGGCCACCAAAAATTCTTCCGGAGGTCCTTGTACATTTTGCTAGAGCCTGGATGTACAGAATAGGCTGATGAATGGGCTTCTCTCATCACCAACGGGCGAAGACCATCAACGTCAGGTACACAAATTCGGTTCTGAAACCAAAGCGATCCATCTTCTTGAATCACAAAACCGGGAACTTTCCCGTTCAACACTTCACAGCTCAACTTCACCAAAACTATATCATCAACTTGCTTTTCTCGAATCTGATCGAGTAGCGTAGCCTGAATTTCCAGCATACTTAGGTATCCTCTACGCTGATCTTATAGGATTTCAGCTTCGTACACCATTTGATTCAGTTTGGCTTGAGCAGTGAGGAGAGCTACTACTGTCTCATGTGGTGTCTTCCGGCTCAATGCATCGACTACTACATTAGCCTTGCCCGGGTGATACAATAGTTCAAGATCGTAGTCCTTGAGTAGTTCTAACCAACGTCGTTGTCTCATGTTCAACTCCTTCTGAGTGAATACCTATTTGAGACTCTTGTGGTCAGTGAAAACCTGACATTTCACACCATAAAGATAATGCCTTCAAATCTTCAACGCAAACACTACCGCCGCTAGCTCCAGATCATGCGTCAGATAGTTTTCTTCATAGGTTTTCAGTTGCCTTGACGCATAAGCAATAACCTTGCCTCTTTGCATCAACACGCATCCTAACCCATTGTTAGAAGCATCACTATAGACCACATAATCATCAGTCCCGTCTGGTAGCGCTAACACTGGTGCCGAGGTTAATCGTTGTTTCAATTTTTGAAAACTGGTCTCGCACTTGTCATTCCAGACAAATTCTTGTGGACCTTGCGAAGCAGACCGGTCATAGGTAGAGCGATCTTAGAAAATCCTTCTACAAACCGTCTATAGTATCCAGCAAGTCCAAGGAAACTTCGTACCTCTTTCACAGTCTGAGGACGCTTCCAATTAGCTACAACTTCAATCTTCTGGGGATCAACCATTACCCCATTCTCGTTGATCACATGGCTTAAGAAAGCCACTTCCTTGATCCAAAAATCACACTTAGACAATTTAGCATAGAGCTTATTTTGTCTAAGGATTGACAAAACAATCTGAAGGTGTTCCTTGTGAAATTCCTCACTCGGAGAATAAATCAGAATATCATCGATGAAGACCACCACTAACTTATCCAAGTACTGGTGAAAACATCGATTCATCAAGTCCATGAAGACTGCAGGAGCATTGGTAAGCCCAAATGACATAACCACGAACTCGTAGTGACCATATCTTGTCCGGAATGTTGTCCTCGGAATATCTTCCTCACGAATTCTGAGCTGATGGTAACCAGATCTCAGATCGATCTTGGAAAAGACTTTAGCTCCCTGTAGCTGATCCAACAGATCATCAATCCTAGGCAAAGGATACTTGTTCTTGATCGTGACTTTATTCAACTCTCGATAGTCGATACAAAGTCGAAATGATCCATCTTTTTTCTTAACAAACAAAACCGGAGCACCCCAAGGCGATGCACTTGGTCTTACATATCCCTTGTCAAGAAGATCCTCAAGTTGCTTCTTTAACTCTTGCATCTTAGCAGGAGCCATCCGGTACGGTGCTTTCGAGATCGGCGCAGTACCAGGCTCGAGATCTATAGAAAAATTCCACGACACGATGCAGGGGTAATCCATGAATCTCCTCTGGAAAGACATCCGAGAACTCACGAATCACCGGAATATCAAGAACCGATGGTTTATCTTCCACGGGCGCATCCAGATAGCAAAGGTACCCGACACAACCTTGTCGTAGTAGCTTAAACGCAGCCATCGCATTGATAAGCCCGCCATTATCAGCGTCATTCTGACCCTTAAACTTGCATACTCTCTGGCCCCCAGATGACACCGTCACAGTCCTTGAATTAAAATCGATGATCGCCCCATGACGCGTCAGCCAATCCATACCGAGAATAATGTCGTATGGAGCCATGGCAATGCAGATCAAATCCGCTTCAAATTCCTTACCCTGAATGGTAACTGGAAATTCTGACAAACATTTGGTTCCCACTAAATGGTCACCATTAGGAAGATTCACAACGAAAGGCTCACAAGTTTCGTTGCATACTAATCCTAACTTACTAACACAGCTCTCAGATATGAAGGAATGGGTAGCACCCGAATCAAACAATATACATACTGAAGTAGAATGGAGGTATAGAGTACCTTGAGCAATTGGAGTATTAGGTCCATCTGCCTCACGCATCTCGTACATGCTGTAGGATCGTACGTTGTTAGTTGGACAAGGGAACTGAGAGTTCAGTTCCTAAGCAGCGGAATAAGTAACGATAGCGAATTCAAGACAAGTTCCTTAGTGGGAACCTTTGATAACCAACTAGTTATCCAGGATAAAACCCACTACCTCTTTTGCAAGAGGATTTCAAAGTCTACTTCTTGTATTAATACTTCGGTTACAATCAACTAGAGTAGAACACACATATTCAAGTCTCAGACACACTATAAGACTCTCTACCTAGTTCAACCTAACCAAGTAACAAGCAAACAACTTACTTCGTTCTTCTTCAAAGAACACAACACAAATTTTTTCACTGCACTCAGAAAACTTCTCTTTGTGAATGCGTGAAGAATGAGAGAGGTTTGACTACTTTATTTATATGATCGAATTACTGAAGGAAGCAAATCTTCAATAACAAAATTATCCAAGTGTTTCTGGCGCCAGCAAGCTTCAGTTCCTTCCGCCAGTTCCCACGACTGGCGTCAAAAGCTTTGTTCCATGCTTTCCTCGTCCAAAGTTCTCTGTTTGTCACACTAATGGAAATATTAATAGCAAAGGTGTTTGTCATTATCAAAACTAGAAAAACTGAGGAAGGGAACTAGGGTAGGGAACTGAAGTTCCCAAAAAGTTCACTTCCTAACACATGCGTTGACCCTGACCTCCAGAAGCAGTTGGGGCTTTCCCCTTGTTCTGAGCAGTTGTCTGAGTTGAAGGACTAGGAGCCTCCACTGGTCTGAATCTAGGCCGGTTACTCTGATTAACTGACCCCTGTTGCGACTCAGCACCTTTCTGCTTCCCTTGTCTACAGAACTTCTGCACATGTCCTTCATGTCCACAACCAAAGCATGTCTTCCTTTCCTTCTGACACTCGTTGCTCTTGTGCCCAGTAGTACCACAATTATAGAACTGGATCAGACCCTTGCTCTGACCCGATTGTTGTGTTGACCCTCCTTGTGTTCCACCTGTCTTCGCCTTGCTAGATTTAGCAAAGTTAGACGGTGGTGCAGGACGTTTGAATCCACTTGCCTGAGATTGGTTCTACATCGACCTCTGGCGATTCTTTCTCTTGGTCGACTCATCCAGAGTCACCTGTAACTTGTAAGCAGCATCCACGTATTGCTCTAAGGTAGAGCAACTGTGGCTCAGCATCATTGGCTTAATTTCTGGGCTCATCCACTCATGGAAGTGCCAGATTTTCTGTTCCTCACTGGATACCTCCGATCCAGCATACTGCAATAGATGATTAAACTTAGTTGCTAGTTCAGTCACCTTCAGACCATCAATCTTCAGATAAAGAAATTTCTTGTGCTTTTCTTCCCTCATAGCTCGAGAGAAGAACCGGTCAGTCATCTTGGTCTTGAACATTGCCCAATTCAGATCAGGGCTCTCAGCAAGACCAGCGTTCTCCCACCATTCACTAGCATCTTCCTTCAGCTGGAGAGACGCTATATGCACTTTTTTAGCTTCAGTGCATTCTACATTGCGGAATAACCGCTCCATGTGAGAAAACCAGTGAGTCACTCGGACTGGCTCACCTTTCCCATTGTAGCTATCGGGTCTCATAGAGTTTATGGTTTTTAAAGCTCGGCCATAATTATCTCTATTGCTGATCGCATTCTCTTGATGTACATGGACATTAGGTTCCTCAGCTCCTGGAACCACTGGCGGAATTGGCACTTCTTGCGCCTGAGGTGCGACGGGTCGCACAATGTCGGTGAATGCATGTATGACAATTCCCCGAATTGCTTCAACTGCAGCTGCGTCAAACATCATTGGGGCATTGGCCTGAGTTTGGCCATTGCCTCCAGGATGAACATTCGATGTAGACTCATGCACATCCTCAAGGTTTGCTGCATTCTCCTCGTTTGGTCTAGGATTGTTACTCGGTCCAACACCGTTACGAGCATGATTTCTTGTGTTCATCATCTGTTTACCGATCAAATTTCAAGGATTTCATACATTAATATTTATCCCAATATACTTAATGTACAAAAATCAACTCAGATTAGATCAACTTGGTAATTTGTATTAGATGGACTTTCAACAAACACATAGAGTTTTACAAAAGGGAAATCTCCTGAGCTTCTGACAAAATTGCTCAGAGAACTCACTATTTTACCGCATGCATACTAAAGTATTACACAAAAGGAAACTACTATAGTTACATCGGTCTTTCTCAAAGTCCCCCGAAACGCTTCCTATATGGCAAACTGTCCACACAGGGTTTCTTAGGACGGGGTTCCTCATCAGGGTCTGGTGATAAACTTCTCATCCTACTCGGCCTTGGCAAACACGGTTCATCTTCTGATCCTGGTATCCTCGGCCTCATACTTGGCCTGGTAACACCTTGGTCATTCGCTTCTGGCTCTCCTGGCCTTACTCGACCCATAATACGGTTAATTATATCGTCCATCTGACGCTGTTCCTCGAAAGAGATATCCTCACTTTGTCAAAGTATCTCCCTCAATCCGGATTCTGACCTCCACCTTCTCCGAACAAGATCAGACTGGAAATCTTTCGGTATCTCTTGGGATTGACTTCCTCTAATGCCGTATTCGACATAGAGGTTCTCCCAGTCTATCTCGGGATCTTCTTCTAGATCCTCTTCTTCCTCCGGATCCTATAAGAGGTCTTCGTCTTCCACTGGATCTTCCTCTTCGGGAATTATTCCAGTAACCGACTCAATCTCTACGTCATCGTCAAGGTATTCTCCTGTATACTCTGACGTTTCTCGATCTCCTTCAACATTCACTTCAAGGATCTCTTCATCTTCTTCTTCTTCATTCCCTTATGGGATAGCCTCAATCAAGTAGTCGTTGTCATAATACCCTCTGGCATATCTTGACAACTCCGTTTCATTCCTTGCATTCTCCCGTGGTGCTACTACTGGCTCGGCCACTGGAATCATGGCATTGTCGGATCTCAGCACTACCGACTCGGGGAGCACATGCTTTATGTCCTCGGGTGGGTTGCTAGAACTTCCGATCTCAAAGCATCTCTGGAGAACCGGGAAATCAAGCTCCATAGGGAAGGGTGGATTCACCTCTTCTTCCTCCTTATCCTTCGGGAGAGAAAAGCAGGTACCCATATCCTACGGATGACGAGACGAGAGTTAGTCTTTCTAAATATAGAAGTTCGATTTCCATATTAGACCAAAGAAGAAGGCACGACTATAAACGGTAATTTTTCAAATTCTTTTTTTTTTGAAAATTCAGAGCCCTTGAAAACATTTTCAAAAACGAGTAAATGGTCCATGAAACTCCAAACCCATTTTCAAACTTTCGGCTCTGATACCAAGTCTGTAACACCCCCAAATCTTAACCCATTTGGAAAGGTATTACTGCCAGTGACCTCGGGTTCCACACCGAAGCCACCCCAGGCTTTTCCAATGAAATACAAACCATAAAATGATAATCAAAGTGCAATACACCAAAATGTTTAATCAAAACATAAGTTTGGGGATTACATCCCAATCCCACATAGGACAAAACATAAAGTAGTCCGATCAAACGAAATATAGTACAATCAGAGTAAACATAGTTCAGCGGAAGTCTTTAAAAATAAATACAAGTCTTGATCACAGCGATCAACGCCAAGGATCTCAACCTGAACAAACTTATCAAAAACACTGTTTACGTCTATAGTCGCTCTAGCCTTCACAGAGTGGCAACTTATTTGATGTGCCGAATCGAACGGATGACACCAGCCAACCATGCAGAGAACAATTGCGGTTGGTTAGTCTAATGAAAGAATATGCAAGGGTACAAAGCAGATGGTTCGAAGTAGTCGTATTAGGTTAGACTCATCTCTTTTCGAGTAATAGCCGATAACGATAATCAACCTTCATACTTCTACTGAATATATATCAAAAGACATGATCAAGAGAAGACTCCAACGGAAATGAGACTTATAGGAATTAATCCAAGAGAAGACTCCAAGAACTTGAGTCTTATCAGAAACATGACAAAGTCTGAAACCTAAACATCTCATACAAGCGTTAAAAAACGACTAGATGTTTCGGTTCACAACCAACCTCACCGCATAATGCAAATTCATATTGGAAAGAGAACGTACTCTGATCAGTCAAGACGGGTTTTCCTAGCTGCACTACTCGCCACAGACATATTTAATCATGTGCGCTCGGGCACTTATCTTATTTAATTACAAAACGTACAATTACGTTATAAGCTTTTATAATCATCTCGTCCGAGACAAGAGATCTTTTGGGAGCAACTCCCGAGATTTGTGACATTGGCTAAGTGTACACCACCTCTACACAAAACGCATAGAGGACGGTCATGACCAATAGAATGATGTTAGAGGTTTTGCCGCCCTACACACCATTTAATATTATAAAGAAACGACTGGACGTCGAAGAGTCCAATGTTCCTGACTACTCGTGCTAACTAAACAGTCCAACACAGTAATAATCATATCAAAGCCCTCATGGCCAACATCATAGATATATCTCAACCTATCAATATATATATATAATAGTGTTGATTCTAACAGAATATACAACATATTATAATGTCATCTTTTAATCTTCCAAAATAGTTTATCAAAACTAATTCAGACAGAAACAATATTCATTCCAAATCAATTAACAATTAAACAATTGATAATCAATGGAAATATGGAATGATGAGCAAGAGCGAACCACCACTTGCCTTAGATTTGACGAAAGCTTTAACGAGCTTAAGAGATAACGGTTTCCGGGTCTGAACTGGGACAGATCTTGGATAATAAATCCTTCTAGAACGACCCATAATAAGACCCTAAGTTAGATTCAATATCTACATATATGAATCTAAAAGAATTAGGAAAAGAATCGAAGGATCCAAGCCTCGCCCAAAACCAACACCCAAGAACACACACCACGGACACAGCCCGCCGCGGGTGCGCCAGGCCTCACCGCGGGGTGCGGTGGCTTGGCCGCGGGGTGCGGTGGTGGCTGCCGCGGGTGCGGCCAGGTAACAGGGCGGGGTTTTGACAGAAATTTCGGGAAGAAAAACTCACCCAAATCGATTCGTTTCGACTTCGATTTGATATTGGTTTGATTTCCCAACACCTTAGGCCTTGAATACCACTTAGGAGTATCTTGTCCAACACTCAAAGGGATTTGAATCGTTTTCAAACGAAGCTCAAGAGCTTGTGTTTTAATGGAGATTTCAGAGGAACGAGATGAAGATGATCTGATCTTGTAATCTCGATTTCCATCTGAATCTCCCTCTTATATAAGCCAAGCAAGCTGCTCACCAAGCCATGACGTCGAGGAGGAGATGACCTGACCAACCCAGCAGGCTACGAGGCCAGCTAAGGCGAGCTACGCCTGCAACTCCGGCGTTGACGACAACAATGACGACGACCGCGGGGTGCGGTGGCCGACTCGTGACCGACTCCGGCATTGGCCTTCGCCGCGGGTGCGGCAGGGTGCGGTCAAGGCCAAATTTGCCCCCTTTTACCCGTTTTGTCTTATTTTACCGAGTGGTTAAATTTTCTTAACCCCGGGTTAAATATATTCGTACACGAACGATCTTTTAACCCAAAAATACCTTAACTGTATTTTATATTACTCAGAAAAATATTACAGAGGTCAAACATTACACAGAATGTCCGTACTTCCCTGAATTTAATCTGACTTGTAATATGGGCATAAGAAAATTTAAAATTATCCTTACAAAATGTGGGATATTACATAAATCTAGTGGGAATCTATCCTAACAACCTTTAGGAAATTATATAATTTAGACGATATCAAATATTATCCAATTAAGTAAATAAGATCTTATCTTATAATTTAGGAAATTATCCTAAAACGCCAAATCTATCCAACCGGACCAAGTCGCGTCCGAGTCAAACTCGAATCGACCAAAGCCCACCCGAACCACCGCTCCCTCTGCTGACCAACACCGAGCCCAGCCCGGATCAACCTCCACGTCATATGCTCCATTGCAAGCAATTTGAATTGAGAATAATGAATTAATAATTAATTTCCATTGCAAGCAATTCGAAATCATTAAACATGCAGCAGATTACCAAGAAAGCAACGCCACGACGTGCCAATGAATTAACAATTAATTCGTTAACAATTCGAACATACCAATGATTAAATCAATTAACAATTCTTGAACAATTCAAAGCCGAACATGCCGCATAATTAATTCTTGAACAATTCAAAGTGGATTTTGGGTAGTTGATTCATCTTGTGAAAATCAAATATTCATCTAATGATTTAAACATGTCAAAAAATCGTATCTCTTGCATAATTAAATCATATGAATCAAGTGTGGGTATATCAATTTTACATGCATATATATTTATAAAGTTCTTCAACCTTATTAATCCAATCAATTAAAATCAGAATTTTAATCATGCAAATTAACCTATAAACTCCCTCCGTTCACTTTTAATTGACATTCTAGACTCAAGTCTTTGTTCAGTTTTGATTGTCGTTTTAGATTTTTGAACCTATTTTTTCCAGATTTACCCTCATATTTAAAAGTAATTTTTTTTGTTAGATTTTATGAGCAATAATAAAGCAGTAATTATTCACTAATTATAAGGGTAATTTTGGGGAAAAAATGATTCCTTATTTTGTCTAAAATCTGTTAGAATGTCAATTAAAAGTGAACGGAGGGAGTATAATTTTACCACATAATTTGAATCAAGACAATCATGAACATGCATCAAAATTTAAAACTTTAAATTTGATCTAATCAATTTATGCAAGAGGCAACTGATACCAATGTTGAGATTTTAGATGCGTAAAGCGGAATTTCAGGAAACGTTTTCCTAACATCTAACCAAGGATCTCATGCATAAACCAAATAGATCTAGGAAGAATCAAATACCTCTTGATGCGTGTTTCAATCTGCTGGAATGGAGATAATAGAGCCTCACATGTGACTCCTCTATTTGGTCCACCCGAGCTTGGATCTGGATCACCTAGGACTCGGTTGTTAGAGCGAGGAACGAAGGCGAACTAGGAGAGCTCCTGGGAGAAGGAGGCAGCCGTGTTTCTCTTAGTCAATTAGGGTTATGGACTTTTTCTAAAAGCCCTCCTTTTATATTGACATGTGTAGATATCTTATTTCCTAAATAAGTATATCTTTTATTATTAATAATAACTCTTTATTATTAACAAACTTTATCTCCCAAGTTATATCATATATAACTTTATATCATATACATTATATAATATGTCTCCCATTAAATTGATCAAGTCCAAACTCTAAGGGTATGACCTCGTAGGACCCGGTAACAATAACAATAGACTTTATGACATACTTTATAACATATAGTCTATAAATCATAGTTGGCTTCTAGCAAAGCACTATGACTACCTAAAATCACCGGATTAAATATCTCCATAAATGGTCCCACTTCATAATCAGTAATTACACATTTGATTAAAGGACACAATTCCTTCAGTATTATGGTGTAGAACAATTTTCCATCTTGTGTTTATGGCGATTTGAAATGCAAATCTAGAAGGGTTCTTTTTTTGTCTTTCAACTACTTGTTGGTCAATTCAGAATATTTATTATATCATTATTAGATGATCAAACACGCTAAATTACCAGCCTTTAATTTTAAGCAAACAAACAAAATGGATAGCTGACTTGTCAAGTCTTCCGAAAAATAAACGTTGTTTTCTTTAGTGCAGATTTATCATGTCTTTCGAAAAATAAACGTTGTCGCCGACTGTATTGTCAAGTTGGCCTAGTGGAGCTCCTTGAAAGACATTCAAGCAAATTTAGAGCTTTTAATTCTCATCCGAAATGATGCTATAGACTGAGAAACCAACTCTTTGTGGTTTTCCGATCTAATTCTTACATTAACAAAAAAAATGCCTATAAAATGTTGTCTGAGTAAATTAACATTGTGCATCCGGTCTAGATAGGACTTGAAGTTTTACAATCCTTGAACCGAAGACCGGATGAGACCGGTATAGCTCGGTTCGGTCTGGTCTTGGACCGGTAAAAGTATTTTTTTTATTTTCTAGTTTTATAAAAAATTAAAATTAATTATTTTTCTATTTTTATAACTATTGTGTATAATATTAGACAATATATTTTGTTATTAATTTATATTTATAATATAAAGTAATTTTTAATAGTGTTATGAGATACTAACATATGAAATAAAATTAAAAACAAGGCAAAATTACTTAAAATAATCCCAAATGTTGGCTATTTACCAAAAATAATACGAACTTTCAAAATAACTATATACCAACTTTCATTGTATTTACCAAAAATAATACAAGTGTTTTTCCGATGAAAAGTCCGACGACTTTGATGATGTGGCGATCCGAATTTGCTTACTAGCGTCCTCATCGGTCTCCTCTACACATACTTTTCATGATCCGACTATAATATTGAAATTGAAAGCCTCGTTGCGCTTGGCAAACCCTAGAATGATAAACACGTGCTTGAAGTTATCGTCTTGATCCTGAGCACAAAGTACATGGAAGAGTCGAGGGTCGGCTCGATGGTAGACTTGAGGTTGCCGATGGGACAATGAAAGTTAGTATACTGATAACAGGAAATTTGTCATTCTAATTCCTATTATGCAAAATATCCAAACAAACCTTAAACCGTAGTCCTAGGTAAGTAAATGTCGAATCCACAGGGAGGCGAATTCTATCTAAATATGTAAATTATGTGTCAATCCAAAGTAACCAAAGGGGGGTTTTGTTTGTTTTAAAAGATCTAAGCATGCAAAAAGTAAGTAAACTAAAAGTTGTGAAATCAGTGGTGGGAAAAGTACTTAGTCAAACAACATCCACTATTCGTATGACAAGTTGATCATAGATACTCATTCAAAATCTCATGCAATGAAAATTCCAATTCCTTTTCAGATATAACTAATAGCACAACCAGATACTATTAGCACTAACTAATTAAACAACCCCGAAACTATCAAGATTCAGTTTAACAGCAGCCTTACGGATAGGAATATAGTTGGATACAATTCTAGCATAAAACAACCAGCTTTTATCCTAGAATGTAAATCAGTTCTCTTCTGCCTAAGATTAGCACAACCAGTTACTAATACGATGCAATTGCTACTCTGAAATAGATATGCTCAACCAGTAACAATCTAGATCTATCAATAGATCAATAACAACAAACCCTAGTTGATCAGACTGGAGAAAATCAATATCAATCATAAGCAATCAAACAAGAGAATAGATAAAATCCATGCAATAGATTAAGAACGAGAATCTCACAACCGAATCCAAACGAAAGCTTCAGCGTCTGACTAAGCAAGAGAGGCTTAGTTCTTCATAACGTAGAACGTAGAAAGGAGAAGTAGAATTAGCGTTCAGAGATGATGGAAACAAGTCTTTCTCTACCCTTAAATACTAAAGGAAATAATTCTGAAATTAACCTAAAATGAAATAATAAAACGTAATAAAATAATCCAAAAATAAAACATAAAAGGAAAATTGGCTCGGCGGACTTCAGACGTTCACGGCGGCCGCTGCAACCTTCACGGCGGGCGCCGTAATTGCGGCAGTCGCCGTCTTTCCACGGCAAGCGCCGTGGACAAGTCGTAGCTAAGGCTTCTGGAATGGATTTGGCGGCGGTCGCCGCCTCTTCTGCGGCGGCCGCCGTGACTCCGTATCTTCAGCTTTTGTCCTTCGGCTCCTAAAGCCTCCAAAATGTGTCTTCCGCACCTCCTCGCCAACATCCCAAGTCTCCAACAAAACACCTAAAAACACCACTAAAACCATGCTAAAACTCCGTCAATACACACAACAGAATCGTGTGTATCAAACTCCCCCACACTTGAATCTCTACTCGTCTCGAGTGGATAGAAAACTACCACCCATCACAAATGAAGCACCTAGATCATCAACATGTAAGGAAGCTAACAACTAAGAGTAGAAGCATCCACATGAAAGCTCAACACCTCCCTAACCAACCACACATGGAAAAAAAAAGCATCCATCCATCAACACCACACAACGCACACACCAACAACAACCAAAATAAATCAGCACCAACCACAACCTATTCCTCAGCAGCAAACAAAACACACATCCAAGTCCAACATCCACAATAATCATCAAAGAGAGTGAAATAGATATCACCATGACTACAGCTTATTCCTCCATGTGAAAACCTACCCGAAACACTCCTATACTCCACCACTTATGTCTCCTGCGCCGGTAAATTGATAGTCTTAGAACACTCAATTTTTTTTATGCACTCTTTTTGCTTAGGCGCCTTTTCAGGTTTTCACCTAACACTCTCATTTCATTTTTCAAGTTGGAACTCACCACCTCACATCACTCTGAATTCATTTTTGCCCGGGCCTAATGCCTGCCGGATTACCTGCTTTTTACCTGGACCGCCCTTTCGGGTTTTCAGTCCATCCCAGGATTTTTATTTGCCTTTTATTTCTTTTTGGCTCTTTTATTTTTTTCATTTTTTTTAGATAATGATAGCAATAGTAAATACATAATCAACTCCCCCACACTTAGAATACACATTGTCCTCAATGAAGTAAGACATAAATAAAATAGGGGAAGTTAAACATGTACCACTACTGTCGAGGTGGTGGAAAGCCCGGATGTTGGGAACCCATGAAAAGGTTCCACTGTCTCAGCTGCTCCTCAATGGCGTGGATGTCGTGGGCCTGTGCAGCGTGGCGATCCCTCTCCTCCTGGCGAAAATCCACGAACTCCTGGCGGTACTCAGCAAAGTCGGACTGTATGGACTGCTGACGGGAGTCCACCCTCTGAAGCATCGCCCATGTCAGCCGCTGGTAATCTGGATGTGCCTCAGCAATAGGCTGTACCTCAGGCATAACGGTATCCTCATCATCATCATCCTCGGGCTATGCCATAGGAGCAGCAGAAGTACCAGCAGCAGAAATGCCTGCAACTGAACCACCCCCGGCTCCCACACGGTATCGGCTCACATCGAAGTCCCTGTAACATGGTCCATAGGGCACCTCAAGAGGGAAGGGAATGGGGATCCTGTAGCAGCCCCGCGAACCATATAACCAGAACCTCTGGGACCCGGTCCCAGACACCACACTCGATGTCCGAAGCAGCTTCCAGTCATATGTATAGCCAAGAGTGAGCTGTTGGGAAGGGTGAGGCAGATCGAGGCCCAGGTGCATACCCAGCAGAGAAATCATCCCCCGAATGACAATCCTGTGGGGCTTGTCCTCCTGAAATTTCCTACAGCATGCAATAAAACGGGAGCGCCAATTCCACACCAATGGGCACTCAAGGGTCATGCTCCAAACCGCATACAAGTCGGGGTACGGGACCTTGTTCAACTCGGACTGGCCATGGAAGGCCATCCGCACTACCTTATGCACGAGTCTCAAACCCGGATGCGACCACTTGTAGTTATACTCTCCTGCCTGAGGGTTATAGAGAGTAGTCCCTGTGGAGTGATACCAAAAATTGAAATACCCAGTGGCGTCCTCCCACTCCTTCTCGGAAGAGGGTGGCTTGGTAATCCCAAGCGTCGTGTCGATGTCCTCATACGACATAGAGTACCTACTGCCAGCCAAACTGAATGTAATCCTGCCCTCAGCGCACACATGCTCAAAACTAGCTAGGAACTCTACCGTCCAGGCGGGAAAGGTGGGTGCCCCAAGGTGGTAGAAACCACCCAACCCGCACTTAATAAATAGTTGTTGCATGCATTCATACAGATTTAGTGCCCGCATGGTGTCCGGGTCAAAGAATAACGTAGTCATCATATCCTTTTTCGGAATAATTTTCCTACGCGCATCCTCAACCTTACTATGGGCTACCTCGACCCCAGACGATTTCGGGAGGGATCGGGATGAAAAGGTACGTTTCAACATGCCTGACATCAACAATTTACCCAGCAACAGCAATCAAAAGCAGAAGAAAGAGCAGAAATCACCAGACGAAGGAGTGGCGGCCGCTGTGTCGAGCGGCGGGCCCCGTGTTCGTTGCGGCGGGCGCCGTAATTGAATGCGGCAGTCGCCGCGATGAAAATTTCTCTGAAATTCTAGGGAGGGGCCGGCGACCGTAGTGGTGGGGATCTCCTGGTGGCTAGGTTTGCAGCGGGCTTGCGACGGGCTGAGCAAGGGGGCGGCGGGCGCTGTTGGGAGGGTTAGGGTTTGGAGGTTTGTGAGGCAAGAGAGAGAGTTGGGAAAGGTAAAGGTAAAGGTGGGTAAAGGGCTGGTAGGGGAAAGGTAAAGGGATAGAGGGGTAAAAGGGGATAGAGGCATTTACAGATCCGGGGAAAATATATATATAATTTTTTTTTTGCTTTTACCCCCGTTTTGGGTGTTTACGGGGTTTCTTTTTATGCATTTTGCACCCCGTTTAAGGTTTTTTCAGGGCCCATTTTATTTTATTTTTTCAAATTTAAAACAAGGATAGGGGTCGAACCTGAAAATGGCGGCGATCGCCGTAATAAAACGGCGGTCGCCGTCATTTGCCGGAAACAGCGTGAGCAGGGAAGGGATTACGGCGGGCGCCGTGAGGAGGGCGGCGGGCGCCGTAAATGCGGCGGTCGCCGCGATTAAACGGCGGTCGCTGTTTTCATGTCGTAGCCATCATTCTTGGCGAAGCAATTACGGCGGGCGTCGTAAGGTTCGCGGCGGGCGCCGGGAACACCTTCTTCACTTTTTCATGTCTCCTGCAGGTTAGTTCGACACAGAATACAAAAACTGAAAGAAAAACAACTGAAATTGACTAAGGGAATGAGAAAGAAACTACCTAATAATCGGGTTGCCTCCCGAGAAGCGCCGTAGTTAACGTCGTGGCTCGACTCAATACTGGCTCATCACCTTTCAGCTTCGGGTTCCTTCAGGAACGCCTCTTCTATGGTGTCTTTGGTGAAACCCTCATGGTATTTCTTCACTCTTTGCCCATTCACCTTGAACAAAGTCTGTGATGCCGAATCAAACAGCTCTACGGCACCATGTGGGAAGACCTTGGCCACATAATAGGGTCCTGCCCAGCGCGATCTCAGCTTGCCTGGGAAAAGTCTAAGGCATGACTGAAATAAGAGGACTTTGTCTCCAACCTTGAAGTCCTTCCTCAATATGTTCTTTTCATGCCAAGCCTTAGTCCTTTCCTTGTAGTGAATGGCATTGTCATAAGCTTCGATCTTGGCTTCCTCTAGCTCTTGCAGTTGCAGCTTACGAAGCTCTCCAGCTTCATCCAGTTTCATGCTGCAATTCTTGACAGCCCAATATGCCTTGTGCTCTAGCTCCACTGGAAGGTGACACGCCTTACCAAACACCAACCGAAAGGGTGACATACTAATTGGTGTTTTGTAAGCTGTCATGTATGCCCATAGTGCATCATCAAGCCTCAAACTCCAATCTTTTCTGTTGGGAGACACAGTCTTCTCCAAGATGGACTTTATCTCTCGATTGGACACTTCAGCTTGCCCATTTGTTTGAGGGTGATAGGCGGTAGAGACTCTCTGAGTGACATGATATTTCTTCAACAGCGTAGTGATTGTCCTATTGCAGAAGTGAGTTCCTCTATCACTGATGAGAGCTTTTGGCACCCCAAACCTGGTAAATATGTTGGACTTCAAGAAATCTGCAACAACTTTGGCATCATCAGTCCTGGTGGCCTTCGCTTCCACCGACTTGGAAACGTAGTCCACCGCAAGCAAAATATATATATGACCACAAGAGGTTGGAAATGGTCCCATGAAGTCAATGCCCCAAACATCGAAGATTTCACAGAAAATCAACCCTGTTTGTGGCATCTCATCCCTATGAGATATATTTCCAACCCTTTGACACTTGTCACAGGATTTACAGTGGTTATGCGCATCCTTGAAGATGGAAGGCCACCAAAATCCTGCGTCAAGTACCTTCCTTGCGGTTCTTTGTACCCCAAAGTGTCCACCACATGCTGCTGAATGACAAAAGGCAAGGAGAGAATTTACTTCGTTTTCCGGAATGCACCTACGAATTACCTGATCGGAACAGTGCTTTCATAGGTAGGGATCATCCCAGATAAAGAATCTGGCTGAGGTGCGTAGTCTGTCCCTCTGAGCCTTGTTGAATGGTGGAGGGAATTCACCAGTGGTGAGAAAGTTCACCAAGTCAGCGTACCAAGGTTCTACAGTAGTCAGCCTGAACATGGACTCATCCGGAAAACTTGTCTGAATCTGAGGCTGTGGGGTGCCATCTTCCTTGACAATTCTGCTGAGATGATCAGCAATAAGATTCTCAACACCCTTCTTATCCTTGATCTCTATATCAAACTCGCTGAGTAGTAAGATCCACCGGATCAGCCTCGGCTTGGCCTCCTTCTTCGTCATTAGATAGCGTAAAGCAGCATGGTCTAAATAGACAATGACCTTCGTACCAAGGAGGTATTGCCTGAACTTCTCAAGAGAAAACACCACAGCAAGCATCTCCTTCTCTGTGGTGGAGTAGTTCTTCTGCGCACCATTCAAGGTCATCGATGCGTACTGAATCACATGGGATGCTCTTCCATCCTTTTGGCCCAACACAGCCCCCACAACGTAGTCACTGGCGTCGCACGTGATCTCAAAGGGCTTAGACCAATCAGGCGCCTGAATGATTGGGGCACTTGTCAGGCGAGCCTTCAGGTCATCAAAGGCTGCCCGACACTCAGCTGTAAACTCAAATCCCATCTCCTTCTTCAGCAGGTCACATAGAGGTGATGAGATCTTGGAGAAGTCTTTAATGAACCTACGATAAAACCCTGCGTGGCCCGGAAAAGAACGAACTTCGCGAACATTAGTAGGATAGGGCAAAGACTGAATTACTTCAATCTTTGCCTTATCGACCTCAATACCTCTAGACGGCACAATATGACCCAAAACAATGCCCTGCTCAACCATAAAGTGACACTTCTCAGAATTAAGCACTAAATTAGTGTCAACACACATTGTCAACACAAGTGATAGATGGGTCAAGCATGCATCAAAATCATCTCCATATACAGTAAAATCATCCATGAAGACCTCTATGAAGTTCTCAATGTACTCAGAAAAGATGCTTATCATACACCGCTGAAAGGTCCCAGGAGCATTGCACAACCCAAATGGAATCATGCGATAGGAAAACGTGCCAAATGGACAAGTGAATGTCGTCTTTGCTTGATCCTCTGGTGCGATGGCTATCTGAAAGTACCCTGAGTGCCCATCCAAGAAGCAGTAGAAAGCACGGCCCGACAGTCTCTCGAGCATCTGATCAATGAAGGGAAGAGGGAAGTGGTCCTTCCTGGTCACCGCGTTCAGCTTGCGGTAATCAATGCACACTCTGTAGCCTGTCTGTAGTCGTGTAGGGACTAGCTCTCCATGTTGGTTCTCTACCACTGTAATCCCTCCTTTCTTCGGGACAACCTGCGTAGGACTAACCTACTTGCTGTCAGAAATGGGAAAGATCATACCTGCCTGTAGGAGCTTTAGAACTTCTTTCTTGACAACGTCCATCATAGGCGGATTCAGACGCCTCTGGGGCTGCCGAGATGGCTTCTCTTCTCCTTCCAACAGTATGCGATGCATGAAGGTGGTAGGGCTGATTCTCTTAATGTCAGCAATGGTCCAACCGATTGTTGTCTTATGCTCCTTAAGAACCACCACCAACTTGTCCTCTTGATTCTTTGTGAGCTTGCTGGAGATGATTACTGGCAAAGTCTCTTTGTCTCCCAGGAACACGTACTTGAGGTGGTCGGGAAGTTGTTTCAACTCAATCACGGGTGCCTGCACAATAGAGGGCAAAAGTTTCTCGCTACGCAGGGTTAGTGGTAGAGGTGATTTACCTGGTAGCTCAAGAGGAAGCTTATAGTAAGCATCCAACTAATTGACAACTTTCTGCATGTCAACAGATAGAGTAAAATCCAAACTAGAATCAACAATAATAGATTGTGTGTCATCTAGATGGTCCTTATCAAAAACGTCTTGCACCACAGGCTCAAGTACATCAATAGCACACAAGGAATGATCATCAGAAGGGTATTTCATGGCTTCATAGATATTATAATTAATGGTTTGGCCATCAAATTTCATAGTCAAGGCACCAGTACTCACATTAATCTTGGTATTAGTAGTTTTCAGGAAAGGTCTCCCTAACAGAATAGGGGTTGCATGCTTGTCATGTTCCATATTAAGCACATAGAAGTCAGCAGGAAAAGTAAGATCACCAACCAAAACCAAAACATCATCTACTATCCCTATAGGACGCACACTAGATCGATCAGCTAACTGAATGAAAATATTGGTTGCATGCAAGGGTCCTAATCGTAAGGATTCACAGAGAGATGAAGGTAAAACATTAATGGAAGCACCCAAATCTAGCATAGCCTTATTGAACTTGGTACCTCCAATAGTGATGGGGATGGTGAACATACTTGGGTCGCCACACTTCTTGGGTAAGCGCTTCTGAAACACAGTAGAGACATGTTCGCTTACCTTTACCTTCTTCTTGTTGTTTCTGTCTTGGTTTCTCTTTGTTGTGCACATCTGCTTCAAGAACTTCGCATAATGAGGGACAGACTTAATCAAATTGAGGAGAGGAATGTTGACCTCAACATTTCTGAACATCTCAAACATGTCATTGTCCTGCGCCAGTGGCTTGGTGTGCTTCAAAGCAGATGGGAATGGTGGAACAGGCTTCCACTCAGGCAAAATCAGAGTTTCAGACTCCTTCTCAACATCAGCTTCGACAACAGAGGGGCGGCGGGCGCCGTAAGAAGTGCGGTGGGCGCCGTGAACATCATCAGAATTCTCGAGATTTTTCTCACCGTCACGGCGGGCGCCGTGAGAATTGCGGCGGTCGCCGCAATTTTCATTAGAAAAGTCGAGAGCATAATCGTCTTCACGGCGGGCACGGCGGGCGCCGTGCTATGAGATGCCACAAACAGGGTTGTTTAATTAGTTAGTGCTAATAGTATCTGGTTGTGCTATTAGTTATATCTGAAAATTAATTGGAATTTCCATCGCATGAGATTTTGAATGAGTATCTAGGATCAACTTGTCATACGAATAGTGAATGTTGTTTGACTAAGTGTTTTTCCCATCACTGATTTTACAACTCTTTCGCTTGTTTACCTTTGCATGTTTAGAACTTACAAAACAAACAAAACCCCCATTTGGTTACTTTGCTTTGACACATAATTTGCATACATAGACAGAATTCGCCTCCCTGTGGACTCGACCTTTACTTACCTAGGACTACGATTTAAGGTTTGTTTGGATATTTTGCATAGTAGGAATTAGAACGACAAATTCATGTTATCATATACAATGAAAGTGGTTGGGTTCTCCACGGGAAAAAAACTCGTATTATTTATGGTAAATACAATGAAAGTTTGTATACAAATTAGTTATTTTAAAAGTTTGTATTATTTTGGATTAATAACCAATAGTTGTGATTATTTTCAGTAATTTTGCCTAAAAATAATAAAAAACCGGTCCGAACTGAAAACTGGAAAGGTTTGGACCAGACCGGAAGACCAGAAACTGGAATTCAAAAAAATATGGACGGCGGACCAGAATACATCCAATCCAGTCCGGTTTTTCGATTCGGGCCAATTTTGCATACCCCTAGAGAAAACTATGCTTGCAATGGGCTAAACATCTTCATCTTATCCCAAAAGTGTGTTATTGAAAAGAATGAAAAGAAAAGAATGAACGATTAGGTCAAATTGATCTGATTCTATAAATGAGGTCATAACAAAAATCACTCATATGAACATCCAACTCTTCATATTTCCAATATCACCAGCAAGGCAGCAATGGATAAATGTTCTTCACTTCTTGACCTTGTGTTTCCTTTACTGTGATTTCATATATCTAGGTTGAGTTACATTAAGTCATTAAAATTCACGGTTTATGACCACTGGCATTAGCATATTCATGGCAAACTTCAACCACAATATTCAATCTTGAATAGTGATAGATTATGCTGTTAGAATCAAGTCTCTAGATTCAAAAGCATAAACTGTACAGATTTATGAGATAGGGAAATCTTATCAGCAACTCTAAATTTGGTACTTTTTCATGTGGAACTGAAATCTTCTGCAACAATTCAACAACTAGGAGTATCTTCAAGAGCTGATGAACATGTCATATGACTCGTATCTACAATTAAATAGATTCTCAATTTCCCATTAGTGTTTAATCGGCAGTTGGAATAGAAATTCGAAAATTGATTTGGAAATAAGAACCCTAATTTTTTCCCCAGATTATTTTTTCAAGGAAGATCTCACCTCAATACTTTACAAATGCAGAAACCATACAAAAGAAAGCGTAAAAATGCATTAAAAGATGATTTGAAGAAAATGGAACCTTCAGATAAAGAATCATCACAAGGTCCAGAGGGGAGCAAAGCGATGAGAGGAGGCGAAAAGAGGAAGAGAGCGAGAGAGAAGAGGAACAAATGAAGAGCAGATCAACTGAGATCTGCATCTGTATGTTAATTGATCGATCTATCTATATATATATATGCATATATGTATGTGTGTCAGTGTGTGTATGAGAAAAGAGGATTTGGTTCTGGTAGAGAAAGAGTTTGAGGGAGACGAGCAGCAATTTCTGGAAATTGCCGCCTCGAGCCGCCCTCTTCTTCAGCTCCTTTCTTCTCCATCTCCTCTCTCCCAACATTTTCCGCCATTTCCTCATCTTCGCTCTAACCTCAACCCTCCATCTGAATCATATATTCATATTCTTACCTTTACTTTTCTGGTTTTGGAAGCTGGAATTCAGGGATTTCATGTGGAGGAAGATGGCTTCAGAACGACACCGTTCCGTTGTGTTGACGGGCCAATGATTGTTTGGGCTCTTCGTTATATAGGTTTGGGCCCAATTAAACCGAAATCATAACTTGGGAATTTGTATTCTGTAAGTCCAAAATATCATAATTTTGTTATTTAGGGTAGTTTACAATATTAATGTTTAATAATATTAAAAAATTCTTTTTATTTTGTTTTCAAACAAAATAGAGGACATGAAAGAGTAGTTATATGTACAAAATTAAAGTTCGATTCAATCTTGTTTTTTAATATTTGTTCATATTTCACCCATTTAGAAAGAAATTGAATTGATGCTCTTAAATGATGCATGAAGTATTTACCAAAAAGAAAAATTAGGATAACATATGTACTCAAGAAAAGAAAAATAGAAGACCAGATTCATCATCATCATCATAATAATAATATTATTATACATGTTGAAAAAAAAGAAAGCGTGTACAAGAAAGAAAATTAGCAACTTCGGTCAATTTTCACTAGTAGTGCTTTCTATGTGGTTCTTGTATACCTTACAGTATAAATTCTTCACACGAATCTTAAACCGAACTTGATCTTTGTTTAACAGTATCATCAATGGTATACTGCGCTTAGTAAAGATAATCCTTCCCAATAATGGATGGTAAGAACGTTTATCTCTTTGATATAAATAGATATTCTCGATACATTCTCCGTATTTCCTACAAGTGAAATAAATTTGTTTGTTGTTAAGAGATCTACAACCGAAACATAGAACCATAATCTTTATTTTTAATACTAAAGGGAAACATAATTTAAATTTTAAATAAAGTGTTACCTTGTGAAGAATGTATACATTTCCTCTTTACTAAGAGGATATCCAATCGAAAAGGTGATAAAGATTGATCGATCGACTTCGCTTCCTTGCATTCGCTTGGGGTCCCATGGTTTTGCATCAGGATTCAAACTTGAAGCCATAGAGTTATCTTTCGAACTCGACGCCATTGTTGAGCTTAACTAAATCAATATATTAACAAAACAAACTTGTTTTCTCTAGTAAACCTTGTTATAGGTTGAAAGCTAGGAATGAATAAACCTCTATTTATATAAAAGAATATATATAGTGTTATATGAAATCATATTTTTTATAAGAGTTTTCAAATACAAATAATTTAATTAAATGCATAAAGTTAAATAAACCTATATTCATGTCATTGTACGTATTTACATTGATATTTAGGTATTTCATCTACTGTCAAAAATTGCATAGTTGCATGTATATGAATACATACATGTAACTTTTGATGAGAGTTGCACATTTACAATGCATAAATTAATAAACTTTTGATCTTACAATGAATAAATCAATATGTATAAAACATTGCATAGTTAATGAATGTGAACACATACATACAATTGATCATGAGTTGCATAGTTGCAAATTGCAATACATTCCTTTATCAATAAATGAATATATCTTAGGGTTTGTTTGGTATCTATATCTCAGTATATCAGATATCAGATATGGGTATCAGATATCGGGTATGGGTATGAGGTTTTAATCTCGATACTCTCTACTTTGAGTTTTAATTTAGGGTTTTCACAAGAGAAAGATTGGATTTTTAATCTATTTCGAATACTGGTATAGATTCCAATGGTGATCTGATTCCACTCTTTGCGCCTATCTTTAGCTGAAGTATCACCAAGAATGCTGCCTATTCTATTGAAAAATTCGTCCATTTGCAAATCACACACATGATTTGAATGATCTTAGAGTTGAATGTGTAGGAATTTTGCATGAATATACTTCAATTGTGTCCGATTGTAAATCTGATCAGGGGCGGACCCACGTAGGGACCAGTGGGGGACCGTGCCTCCACTGAAAAAAGAAGAAGAAAAATTACAAGAGTATGTCTAATACTGGTTAAGCAACAGTTGCAAGAGTCAGTTGAAAATAAGGTGGCATGAGTTTAGCAGAACATGGAGGGGAGAAAGATCCACATGTCAGTCCCAGATTTTACTAGATGTCAGTATAGTAGAAGGCCAAGTGGCGCAAATTTTTGTAAAGAGATGGTCTCTCCTTTAGAATGTATTAGGGTAGATGACTTTATTTTGAAATTTTGAAAAATTTGCTCCATTTCAATTTCTAGTTAATTTAAGAGTTTTTTTTGTGATTCGGGTCTTTGGGGATGATGACAAAGCAACAGTCCGATGTGGTGGTGATCGTACCGGAGTTAGTCGGAGTGACCCAAGAAAGTAGGTCAACAGTAAACTGTAAAAAGTAAAAGGTTAAGGGTAAATATTTGGTGTGGTTAAAATTACACGGTAATTACTAAAAAGCATTCTAGCAAGTAGCAATGGCGTATAAAGCACCGAAGAAAGAAGAGCCACACGAATCCGCCGCCCAGGCGCCCATAAACATCGTTCTCTCCATCTTCGCAACGGCGATCGAAGGACGAAGCTCCTGATTTTGAGCTGGTGAAATAATCGGAAAGGTTTTATTCTCGATACTCTCTGCTTTGAGTTTTAATTTAGGGTTTTTCACAAGAGAAAGATTGGATTTTTAATCTGCTTCGAATACTGGTATAGATTCCAATGGTGATCTGATTCCACTCTTTAGCTGAAGTATCCCAAGAATGCTGCCTTTTCTATTGAAAAACCCGTCCATTTGCAAATCACACACATGATTTGAATGATCTTAGAGTTGAATGTGTAGGAATTTTGCATGAATATACTTCAATTGTGTCCGATTATAAATCTGATCAAGGGCGGACCCACATAGGGACCAGTGGGGTCCCGTGCCTCCACTGAAAAAAGATTTTTTTTTTGCAAGAGTATGTCTAATACTGGTTAAGCAACAATTGCAAGAGTCAGTTGAAAATAAGGTGGCATGAGTTTAGCAGAACATGGAGGGGAGAAAGATCCACATGCCAATCCCAGATTTTACCAGATGTCAGTATAGTAGAAGGCCAAGTGGCGCAATTTTTTGTTAAGAGATGGTCTCTCGTTTAGAATGTATTAGGGTAGATGACTTTATTTTGAAAATTTGAAAATTTTGCTCTATCTTTGCAACAACGATCGAAGGAAGAAGCTCCTGATTTTGAGCTGGTGAAATAATCGGAAAGGTTTTATTCTCGATACTCTCTGCTTTGAGTTTTAATTTAGGGTTTTTCACAAGAGAAAGATTGGATTTTTAATCTGCTTCGAATACTGGTATAGATTCCAATGGTGATATGATTCCACTCTTTGCGCCTATCTTTAGCTGAAGTATCACCAAGAATGCTGCCATTTCTATTGAAAAATCCGTCCATTTGCAAATCATACACATGATTTGAATGATCTTAGAGTTGAATGTGTAGGAATTTTGCATGAATATACTTCAATTGTGTACGATTATAAATCTGATCAGGGGCGGACCCACGTAGGGACCAGTGGGGGCCCGTGCCTCCACTGAAAAAAGAAGAAAAAAAATTACAAGAGTATGTCTAATACTGGTCAAGCAACAGTTGCAAGAGTCAGTTGAAAATAAGGTGGCATGAATTTAGCAGAACATGGAGGGGAGAAAGATCCACATGCCAGTCCCACATTTTACCAGATGTCAGTATAGTAGAAGGCCAAGTGGCGCAAATTTTGTGAAGAGATGGTCTCTCCTTTAGAATGTATTAGGGTAGATGACTTTATTTTGAAATTTTGAAAAATTTGCTCCATTTCAATTTTTGGTTAATTTAAGAGTTTTTTTGTGATTCGGGTCTTTGGGGATGATGGCAAAGCAACCGTCCGATGTGGTGGGGATCGTACCGGAGTGAGTCGGAGTGACCCAAGAAAGTAGGTCAACAACTGTAAAAAGTAAAAGGTTAAGGGTAATTATTTGGTGTGGTTAAAATTACAGGGTAATTACTAAAAAGCATTCTAGCAAGTAGCAATGGCGTATAAAGCACCGAAGAAAGAAGAGCCACATGAATCCGCCGCCCAGGCGCCCGCAAACATCGTTCTCTCCATCTTCGCAACGACGATCGAAGGACGAAGCTCCTGATTTTGAGCTAGTGAAATAATCGAAAAGGTTTTATTCTCGATACTCTCTACTTTGAGTTTTAATTTAGGGTTTTTCACAAGAGAAAGATTGGATTTTTATTCTGTTTCGAATACTGGTATAGATTCCAATGGTGATCTGATTCCACTCTTTGCGCCTATCTTTAGCTGAAGTATCACCAAGAATGCTGCCTTTTCTATTGAAAAATCCGTCCATTTGCAAATCACACACATGATTTGAATGATCTTAGAGTTGAATGTGTAGGAATTTTGCATGAATATACTTCAATTGTGTCCGATTGTAAATCTGATCAGGGGCGGACCCACGTAGGGACCAGTGGGGGCCCGTGCCTCCACTGAAAAATAAATAAATTTGCAAGAGTATGTCTAATACTGGTTAAGCAACAGTTGCAAGAGTCAGTTGAAAATAAGGTGGCATGAGTTTAGCAGAACATGGAGGGGAGAAAGATCCACATGTCAGTCCTAGATTTTACCAGATGTCAGTATAGTAGAAGGCCAAGTGGCGCAAATTTTTGTGAAGAGATGGTCTCTCCTTTAGAATGTATTAGGGTAGATGACTTTATTTTGAAATTTCAAAAAATTTGCTCCATTTCAATTTCTGGTTATTTTAAGAATTTTTTTTATGATTCGAGTCTTTGGGGATGATGGCAAAGCAACCGTCCGATGTGGTGGGGATCATACCGGAGTGAGTCGGAGTGACCCAAGAAAGTAGGTCAACAGTAAACTGTAAAAAGTAAAAGGTTAAGGGTATATATTTGGTGTGGTTAAAATTACATGGTAATTACTAAAAAGCATTCTAGCAAATAGCAGTGGCGTATAAAGCACCGAAGAAAGAAGAGCCACACGAATCCGCCGCCCAGGCGCCCGCAAACATCGTTCTCTCCATCTTCGCAACGACAATCAAAGGACGAAGCTCCTGATTTCGAGATGGTGAAATAATCGGAAATGTTTTATCCTGTGTCATCTTTAGTTGAACTATCACCAAGAATGTCGTCTGTTCTATTGGAAAATCCGTCCATTTTCGAATCACACACATGATTTGAATGATCTTAGAGTTGAATGTGTATGAAATTTGCATGAACTAAGATGAGTATACATTGATTGTGTCCGATTGTAAATCTGAGAAACTAAAATTTTGGTTTTTTAAATGCTGATTTCAGTAGAATAGATTAACTTGACAAGCTGTGAAGTTTGTGAATTGGTGTGAGCTTAACATTCTGTATATGTTATCTGACATACTTGCAAATTTCTTGAAAATTCCAGTTGCTATGTTGAAGAAGATTGGGATATTTTTGATATATAATAGTATGCAGTTGTCATTTTCTTGTTGCTCATTCTACAAACATTTCCATTGACAGAATCCTCCATCATAGAATTTCAAAAACATATAAGAGAACTACGAAAATGTTTGCACTCAAAAGCCTTGGATTCCCAGCATCTCTTTCATTGTCAGAGAAATCCGATTCCCCGAAATTTTATCTGCCCTTTTCCCATGCAAACTTGGCAGCAGAACATATTCCCCGTGTTCATGTATCTCCACAGCTAATGACTCGTCAACTTCTGCAACTACAATAACACCCAAGACTCTTACCGCTGCACAGACCCGAGTTGACATACTTGCAGAGTCTCTCCCTTATCTTCAGAGGTTTCGCGGCAAGACCATTGTCGTTAAGTATGGTGGGGCCGCAATGAAGTCCAAGGAACTGCAAGCGTCTGTCATAAACGATCTTGTGTTGCTCTCTTGTGCTGGCATTCGCCCTATCTTTGTGCACGGTGGGGGGCCCGAGATAAACATGTGGCTTGACAAGATTGGACTGAAACCCAATTTCTTGAATGGACTTAGAGTTACAGACTCTTCAACAATGGAGATTGTCACTATGGTGCTCGTTGGCAAGGTTAACAAGCACTTGGTTTCGTTGATCAACAAGGCTGGAGCGAAATAGCGAATGCAATGGGGCTGTGCGGTATGGACGGCCAACTCCTCACTGCAAGGCCTTCACCCAAGGCTGCTCAGCTCAGTTTCGTAGGGGAGGTTGCTCGGTTTGACTCTTCGATTCTCGGGCCCTTGGTGGAGAGCAATAGTATCCCGGTTATCGCCTTTGTGGTTGTAGACGAGAACGGGTTGTCGTACAACATCAATGCAGACACGGTTACTGGTGAGTTGGCGGCTGCAGTGAGCGTTGAGAAGCTGATCTTGTTGACTGATGTTGCAGGGATTTTGGAAGACAAGGACGATCCCGGGAGCTTGGTTAAGGAAATTGACATTGCTGAAGTCAAGAGGATGGTGAGCGAAGGCAAGATCGCGGGTGGCATGATCCTGAAGGTGAATTGTTGCGTTCGGTCGTTGGCTTAGGGAGTTAGAACGGCAAGTATAATTGATGGACGGCTCGAGCATTCGTTGCTCCTGGAGATCTTGACTGATGAAGGCGCGAGAACGATGATTACTGGGTAATGTGGATCCTTCTGTGTGTTAACCCTTACAAACTAGGGTTTTTCGGTCTTAAGTATCGACAAAAGAAAATAATAAACAAATAACAAGTTTTTGGAAATAAGGACGAAACAGCGAACGCACAGGCTGTGCGAAAAACGCATAGGCAAAACGCACAGACCGAGAGGAACGCACTGGCTGTGCGGTGGAACGCACATGCAAAACTTTGGAAAATCACCGTCAACTTCAAAACGCACGGCTGTACGAAAAACGCACAGGCAAAACGCACATGCAAAGAAGAACGTACGGGATGTGCGTTATTATGCACGGCCGCGATAGAAATTGCAAAGGAACGTCTGGCTCTCCTTGGCGGGGGCGACTAAGGCGGGACCTCACCTAATCCTTCATAGGTCAAGAGGAGGACCTATTTAGGACTAGATGAACCCGCGACACTTGCGTGCGCTCGCGAGACTAATGATTGTGTTGCTCGCTCCATTACCCTTGCGCGAGCTCTTGTTATCGGGCCATTCGAGCGCACCTTCATGGCTTCCTCTTTGTCCTTCTCCGTCATCGAGGGGATCATGGAGCTATCATAACTGTTCATTTTTTATGCCGTAAGGTTCATATATAACATGTTCAAACAAATGTCTTTGAACATTTTAATGCTTATATGTAAACTTGAGTGTACAAATAAATGAAAATTAAGAGCTTATTTGTGAACTTTTTATATAGGCTATTTCAGAATGATCAGGGGACGAAAACAAAAAAATAATTGTTGATCAAGAAGAAAAAAAAGGGACGGCCGAAATCATTTCACATATTGTACAATAATGACACGTTGTACCTGGTCCTGAATCCACAAAATTAAATTTAAAAAAATATGACAAATCTGAATTGTTATAAAAAATTGTTACAACAAAAAGATAACAGAGATTATAAAGTTGTTATAATTTCGATCGCTCAGAAGCAAACCTGGATTCTTTTTTTTGGTACTAAAGAAGGGTTATATGAATTTATTCATAAGATAAGAAAGCTTATATATGCTCACTCACCCAAGCATCAATCTCTAAGATAGTCTTTAAGCCATCAGGAGGACAAGTAAACAAAATAAACTCCCCTGAGTAGTTGCTACTGAAATGAGCAAGCCAATCAGTGGATTGATTATAAGTAGACCTGATCAAACAGGGGTTTGGGCCGGACCCGACTCATTTTCTCGACCATGTCGGCCCGCGATCGGCCCAGTTGATAATTCTCAAGTATTTTTTTTATATTTTTAATTCTCAAAACTACTATTAATAAGAAAATGATAAGTAATTTTGAATTTTTTATTATATATATTGCTATATATATTTATATTAATTAAAAATAATATGCGAGCCGGGCGGAGCGGCCCGTACAAACTTGAACCTGTAACCGAGCCCGATTCGCTAACCCGTCTAAGCCGGACCAAATGACCCGTTTGGACTAAAATCCTTATCTAAGTCCGTATTATTTGTCAGAAGCACGGGCCGGCGGGCCGGGCTAACCCACGTTTACTCGGGTCACAAGAGCGAGGAACATGGATTCTTCTTTTGAAGCAACACAACGGTAGTTGCCAAGCTGATGGGCCTCAGAAGCCCATATCACACAAGGCCCACCGGGCCCTAAGTAAAATATCTGCTCATCATTCCTTTGAAGAATAAGAGAATCTTTCAGCATAGGATTATTGTTATTATTTTTCTATTTACAAGAATGAAAAACCCCTTTATTTTTAAATAAACCCATTTATTAAAGGTTTCCTGACGAGAAAGAAATCGTCAACTCCGGGTTCATATATACGGAGTACCTTTTGTTGTGTCTGGTCACATCCACCGCCTTTTCATTCTTCGTAGATTTCTGAGTTCGCTTCTTCTTCTTCACTTCACTCTCAATCGATCGCTTCCCAGTCCGATCTCCATCTGGTTGAAGGTAAAATTCACATTTGAAAATTTTCAGTATTTTAAATATATTTTTCCTAGTGAATAAAAGTGTCTATTTTTTCTGACCATAATTTCCCTTTTATCCACACCCTTATATAAGCACAGGTTGTTGTTTCTCCGTCTTGTTTTCTCTAGTTCTAGCTCAGTCTCTGTTTCGGATCTGAGCTCTTTGGGGATTTTTGTTGATTTATTTGCAAATCGAACACTTTCTCTTTACTAATTATAGGTTTAAGCTTTTTAATTTTGTGGCAAATATCTCGGTTTGTAGTTTTCCGTACCGAAAAATTAGCGAGATTTTGAAGATTTTCAGTTGAATGGCTCGGTTGATTTGGCCGTGTAGAGCGTCCCCGGCTCTATCGAAGACGACTATTCTGGGGTTCATTTCATCTGCTAAAGTGACTACTCTATCCATTTTGGCCTTGTTTAACCATCGTGGAAACTCCTTTGTTTATGTTAATTTGTTTGGTAGAAATTTATGTAGAAGGGGTTTGTGAAGAGTGAGACTCATCTACTTGTATCAATTATTATTCTACGCCCTCTTTGTTGTACAAAAATGCTTGTTGGTTTGTATATATCTGTTCTGTTGATAAGGAAATGTGTTTCTGGTGTCAGTATAACCTTTTTCTCTTTGCCGGTGAATTTTATGTGCTAGATAAAGAAAAAGTATTCCGGCCACATTCAAAATCATCAATCCCTCATCCTTCAAAGCATGCCACTTGTACCACTCTCACCAATTTATCAACTTCTTCAAACGTATTTTAAGTTACATGGCATGATTTTAGTAGTGTGGTACATGAGAATTGAGATAGGGACACCATCTTGAGTTTTCCACTCTGTCTAGTTGTATTTAATATATCATTTTTACTTACTTTTGCTTGTGTATATGTGAGCTTTTGTTGTTTGGCTGTTTCCCTTGTTTCTTACAGACAAGCACAATATTTTTCTTGAAGGCTTTTCTGATCTCCTGTGTTTCCATGGAAATATATGGTTGAATCTTAAATTTTCCTTAGGGTGGATTGGGATTAGGGACTTGAGCAAATCATTTTATATGATGTATCATAATAACTCTAGGGTTTGTGGTTTGCAGGTTCAAGCCACTTCTAATGCTGCTAAATTTGAATATACTGTGAAGAGTGTTTTGTCATCCAGGAGGTTCCTCAGTTCCAAGGTGTGTTTTGATAAATATCCTCCTTCGGAAGAGTTCAGACTCTGCTAATAAAATTTTGCAACCCATTAAAGCTTTTGAAATTGTTCTGAATGCCGTTCTTTGCTAATGCATCTTAGGTTATTCATCAAAGCAACTGCCGCCTAGCATATCCCTTGTTATACGTGAGTCAATCATCTTCCCTTACTATAATTATCTTGTAAACTTTATGCTCATATACAACTTGCATCTAGCTGATCTGGCTCTCCAATTATTGCTTGTCAATGAATCTTCAATTCTTATTTCAGACTAATCCGGTTAATAGGAGAACGATCTGTTCAGTTGCAACGGAAACACCAAAGCCAACAGACGAGCTGAAAATGGAAGCTCCGAAAGAGATTTTCCTTAGAGACTACAAGATGCCGGATTACTATTTTGACACTGTACGAATTTCTTGTTTGCATGTGGTTTGATTTTGGCTAAATAAGAAACTTAGATGTCATACTTAACAATTTTCCACTTTAGGTTGACTTGAAATTCTTGTTGGATGAAGATAAGACCACTGTCTTTTCAAAAATATCCGTCTCTCCCAGAATTGAAGGTAATTTAAAAGCTCCTTCCTGCTTCTTAGTACAGAATTTATTGTAAGATTCATGCGGTTCTCGTGGGGAAAGTTCAATAGTTCTAGAGTTTTGTCTCCAATGGCTGTACATTTGTGCTCTAATGTAGTTGACATAAATGCTGATTAATCACTTACTTTCCTTAGTTTCAGGCTCAGTTCCTCCTCTTGTCTTGGATGGTCGTGATATGCAGCTAATTACAATTAAGATTGATGGTCAAGAGTTGAAGGTATGCAATCTTTTTTCACTACCGACCTTTGCGTCTTCTGTATGCAAGTGTTGAGGTTTTCCTTCTTTTTTTGTGTGCAAACTATCGATGTGTACTTATTTGTTTGTATGGAATATCTGATGGTTTTATAGCAATTTCATAGGTTCACAACTCTTATATGCTAGTATATCAGGCTGGTTTGATAATTAAATGGTGTTTCTTACACTTGCCCATATGTGTTTAATTGTTATTTTGTCTTAGGCTGGAGAATATCGGTTGGATTCTCGACATTTGACAATCCAGTTCCCACCAAGTGGCAAATTTACCCTCGAAATTGAAACTGAGTTACAGCCACAAAAGAACACATCATTAGAGGTGAGAATGCTTCTTAATACCTGGTTATCATTGTTTACTTTTAGATTATCCCTAATACGCCCCTTTACAAAATGGTGGTTCTTTTTTATAGGGACTCTACAAGTCCTCTGGGAATTTCTGCACACAGTGTGAAGCTGAAGGTTTCCGGAAAATTACCTTCTATCAGGTGGGACTGTCAAGATAGTTTCCTATCACGAGCCATTATGAATTTTTACCTTTATCTATAACAATATTTTATTGTATTCATAAATACCAGGATCGTCCTGATATAATGGCAAAATACACATGTCGTATTGAAGCTGACAAATCCAAGTATCCAGTTCTGCTCTCCAATGGAAATCTCATAGATCAGGGTGACCTTGAGGTGAGCTTGTCAAATTGACCGATATTGTGATAGCTTGATAGTTAATTTTCTCTTTTGTATTACATCTATCATTTGTTATTCCTTACAGGGAGGCAAACATTTTGTTGTTTGGGAGGATCCACACAAGAAGCCCTGCTATTTATTTGCATTGGTTGCTGGTCAATTGGTGAGTAGAGATGACACATTTGTTACTCAATCCGGTCGAAAGGTTGCTCTGCGCATATGGACACCTGCTGATGACTTGCCCAAAACTGCACATGCCATGTATTCGTTAAAAGCGGCTATGAAGTGGGATGAGGATGTTAGTTCTCTAGTTCATCACGCTTCTAAATTCATGTGAAGATATTTTTTAATTTTTTTAATTTGGTTATACACTTGTACCCCTGTTAGGTTTTTGGTTTGGAGTATGACCTAGATCTTTTCAACATAGTGGCTGTTCCAGACTTCAACATGTAAGTTTGATTCTTTATTGACTTGCCGGATATATATTGTTCTTAGAATTTTCTAACAGCTGTGAGTCTGACCTTTTAATTAAATTGATCTATTTTTGGCAGGGGGGCCATGGAGAACAAGAGCCTGAATGTGTGCCTCTTGAAAATTGTTTATTAATTCATTTTTTGTGGAGTGTTGCTCTGGCACCATAACTCATGCCCTCTTTCTATTTCGTTCAGATTTTCAACTCTAAACTTGTGTTGGCGTCTCCAGAAACAGCTTCTGATGGAGATTATGATGCTATATTGGGCGTTATAGGCCATGAGGCAAGTTATTTATAATGTAGGATTGGTTCTACTTCTCTTTCATTTACCAATGGACTAACTTCTCAATGATTTTGGTTTCATTTTAAAACTTCAAATAATGCAGTACTTCCACAACTGGACGGGTAACAGGTAAGCTATTTCATGACTGCTTAAAGCATATATCCTATGTATTTTTACTGAACCTTAGTTCTTACGTCTTCTGTTATACTGTTGTCTACATTATAGAGTAACTTGCCGTGACTGGTTCCAATTGAGCCTTAAGGAAGGTCTCACTGTGTTCCGTGATCAAGTATGTTTTACCCTTTTCACATTTTATGTGGCAATTGTGACCTTGGTGCTTATAATGGTTTGATCATATCTTAACTTCTTTCTTTTTTCAGGAATTTTCATCTGACATGGGAAGCCGTACTGTAAAAAGAATTGGAGATGTTTCGAAGCTTAGAAATTACCAATTTCCCCAGGTCTTGGTTGCAATATATTTTGATGTTGAGTATAAAGAATGACGCAAATGTACCATCTTTAATAATTATATAAATATATATTTTCTGATATATTGACGTAGCTGCTTTTGGAATGTGAGAATGATTTATACATCCATATCTCTTATTGCTCATCTTCTTTTTTCAGGATGCTGGCCCAATGGCACATCCAGTGCGACCACACTCTTATATTAAGGTAATTTCTCATTGTTTCTTGTCCCACTTGCTTTGCCTATTGTTTTATTAACTGCTTTCAGTGAATTTTTTGCTTTCTTCTTACTTATCTTAAAGTTCTCTCTCTTTTTCCTCCCAGATGGACAACTTCTACACAGGCAAGTCTTGGTTCGATGGGTTCGCTGTCAACTTTGTTGTAATGCCTTTTGTGATACTGATCTTTTTTGCCTACATTTTTTTTTATTTGTGCCATCATATGGACGTGTTGTTCTTCACTTGGCTGTGATGATGAACCTGCAGTGACGGTAGGACAAATTCTGTTTATGTTTGTTATTTTTACCCTTCTTTCTCCCATTTGGAAAGATGCTTATCCCCTTATTTTTCTGTTTGCAGGTATATGAAAAGGTGCTGACGATATATATCACTCATATTCTTTTCCTTCTTGCTATGTTATATCCCACTTCCAAACCCCACCCCGCAAAAAAAAGTTCTTGTGAAAAGCTAAATATCATGTGTGTTGCTTTAGTGTTTGATATTTTAGACCTTTGTCTTCTGTTGCTATTGACAGGGAGCTGAAGTTGTCAGAATGTACAAAACTTTGCTTGGAAGCCAAGGGTTCCGAAAGGTAAAATGATGAACACATCCTAAAGATAATGCAAATACGATTTTACCATTCTCATTTCCTTTTTCTACATGTTTCAGGGCATGGATTTGTACTTCAAGAGACATGATGGGCAAGCTGTAACCTGTGAAGACTTCTTTGCGGCTATGCGAGATGCAAACAATGCTGATTTTGCTAATTTTTTGCTCTGGTATGCAATATTCTTTATCTTCTTCACCACCACCATCATGTATACACGCTCTAATTGGAAAACGATGTAGGTATTCACAAGCTGGAACACCTATTGTTAAAGTCACTTCATCTTACAATGCCGAAAGTCAAACCTTCACTCTGAAGTTCAGGTGAGGATAGATAATCGGATATCCTTGCGGTCCTAACTGATTTTGGCCCGTGTACTGATGTTGAACCATGACTCGTACAGCCAAGAGGTGCCACCTACTCCCGGGCAGCCTCTAAAAGAACCGATGTTCATTCCTGTTTCAGTGGGTTTGCTTGACTCGAGCGGGAAAGACATGCCTCTGAATGGTATTTACCATGACGAGAAGCTTGAGTATGTTGGTGGCACCACCACCGTGCTTCGCATAACAAAGGTATGACACTATCAATTAATCATGCATTCATGCTCCTGCCTTTTTATTGCCCCAGTGATCTGATTATGAACAAATGCCAATTAATCATTATAATGAAGGTTACAAAGATTATCAATTTTGTTATTCCTTGTTTCCAATACAATACTTCTTTATTAATGAAGAATCTGACTAGACCGTTTTTTATATTTACTTTTAAGGGGAGTGTAGTTGAGCTCTGTACATTCTTGCATTTACCATGATAGTGCTTTTTTGAGTTTGACCAAAAAATTCTTTCTTTCTTTCTTTAACTTAGGGTCCGTTTGGATTCCTATTTTAATGCATTAAAATGCAAGATAATGCATTAACTTGAGGAATCCAAACAGACCCTTATTCTTCCCTTCATTGCTGAGTTTGTATTTTCTTTCCTTGTTATTGGTCAGAAAGAGGAAGAATTTGTGTTCGCTGATGTACCCGAGAAACCAGTTCCTTCTTTGTTGAGAGGCTACAGCTCGCCTATCCGTCTTGAGTCTGACCTTAGTGACAATGATTTGTTTTTCCTATTGGCTCATGACTCTGATGAGTTCAACCGGTAAGCTATTGTCCTGTCATAATTTGTTTTTCCTATTGGCTCATGACTCTGATGAGTTCAACCGGTAAGCTATTGTCATGTCATTCTGTCAGTATCTCTTCCATCATCATATGGCAAAATGCTAAATATTTTGAGCGTTTTTTTATCTTTAGCTGGGAGGCTGGACAGTTGCTAGCAAGAAAGATGATGATTAGCATGGTTGCCGATTACCAGCAAAACAAACCGCTTGTTTTAAATCCGAATTTCGTGGAAGGGCTTAGAAGCATTCTCACCGACTCAAGTTTGGACAAAGTATGCATGAAAAAGTTTCTTATTATTTTTGTTTTGTTTCCAGATACAAAAACAGTTTTTTTAAGATTCTGACTCATTTCAAATTTATTTTCCCTTCTAAACAGGAATTCATTTCAAGGGCCATAACTTTACCGGGTGAAGGCGAGGTCATGGACCTTATGGATGTAGCAGACCCAGATGCTGTCCACACAGTCCGAACATTCATAAAAAAACAATTAGCATTGCAGCTGAAGAATGAGCTGCTAAGCAAGGCATGTGAACTTCCTTTTCTACCTCGTTTCACTTCGCCAAATGTTTTAAGCTCGTATAAACGTGGCTTCCACTTTTCATGGCTTATATAGGTGAATGAGAACAGAAGCTCAGAAGCATATGACTTCAATCATCCCAGCATGTCTCGAAGGGCCTTGAAAAACACTGCTCTGGGTATGTATAATTGTATAAATCATCACATATTCTTTTATGGTTACATTTGAGCTTAGCTATAACTATATTTTTGTGTCTTTATAGCTTATCTGACGTCTCTGAACGAGTCTGAGTTCACTGAACTGGCATTGCAAGAGTATAATTCAGCAACAAACATGACAGAGCAGTTTGCTGCTTTGGCAGCCATAGCTCAGAACCCGGGTCCAGTGCGTGAAGAAGCTCTCGCTGACTTCTACAACAAATGGCAAGACGACTTCTTGGTAAGTCTGATCTTTAAATTTTCTTTTGGTAAATTAAACAAATCAACCCCTTAAATAGGCACTTTGCACACAAGTACACAACCGGTCCTTGCCTGTTTTACTAGCTGTTCAACATCAAATTTTTATGGTTAGTCATGAAATACCCAATTTGCTATCTAATAATTTTTTTTTAAACATAAGTATACGAACCACAGGTGGCACATTATATTGTTCTCCGAGCTATTAATTACTGTATGCGTCTTTTCTTCGCCAGGTTGTCAACAAATGGTTTGCCCTCCAAGCAATGTCAGACGTTCCAGGAAACGTAGAGAACGTCAAGAAGCTACTGAATCACCCCGCATTTGATTTGCGTAATCCAAACAAGGCATGATACAACCACCATCATCACGCTGTACATAGATTGTCACCTGATTAATTTAATTAGTTCTGATCTTCTATAATTGACCTCTCAACTTTCTATGAAACAGGTCTACTCACTAATTGGAGGGTTCTGTGGATCTCCTGTGAACTTCCATGCCAAAGACGGGTCAGGATACGAGTTCCTGGGCAAATTAGTCGTCCAACTCGACAAACTAAACCCTCAGGTATGCACATCCAAACTAAACCCTCAGGGGTGTGATTGGATTAACATGTTCTTATACTTATCAATGACTTTTAAGTGACCTTATAATTAAAAAGCATCTCATGAACAATAAATTGAAACTAGCTACGCCCTTAATATCTCTCAACATGTTGCAGGTGGCGTCTCGGATGGTGTCGGCTTTCTCCAGGTGGAGGCGGTACGACGAAACCCGACAAAACCACTCCAAGGTAATCATTTTTTTATTTATTAGAACTTGTTAGATATATATATGTTCTTCATTGTTGCTTGAAAACTCCAGACATTGTGTGTATGCAGGCACAGCTGGAGTTGATCATGTCAACAAATGGGCTATCCGAGAATGTGTTTGAGATTGCCTCCAAGAGTTTGGCTGCTTAGAAAAATGCCCACTTCAGATTTTCTCCCCGTTTAACTTTCTGGACCAGATAAATAAAGGGACTTTGCTAAGACTGGTGAGATGGTGATGCGTGAAAAAGCCATGTATGTTTTTTTATTTGGAGGATTGTATGAGTTTATGACCTAAGAATAATAATGATATGATTTGGTTTTCACTATTTAGTGATAAGTTCTTGGGTTGTATTATCACTGTGTTTGCTTTAACTTTACAATATACATCAATGTTGACCATATTCATGTGTATTTTTAGAGGAGGGGAAATACGAGGAAATAACATATATCATGATAAGGAAACTAAAACACAGAGTTGATACCCAAATTGAGAAATTAGGTGGAGAAATTAGGCTTAGGTCTTTTTCTCGAATTCTAGCATATCATATTTTACTTATTTAATTTTATAATTACCAATGAAATATGTCTACAGTAGGTCAACTAAATAGTCTATTTTGTTTGATTTTTAATCATTACTTTTTACATGTTCTTTTCGGTACCTAATAATCTTGAAATTTGTGTTGTCATAATGTTTGAAACTTCTAAGCTCTAAAATAACTTTTTGCTACCTAATTATTGAATATCGTCTTTCACGTGTGGTATATAACTTTTATTTGCCCGTCAGCAAAATTGACTTAATTTTGAATAATGATCTGATGGACATTTTTAGACTAATATATAAAATATTAATATAAGGAGAAAGGAAAAGAAGAAATATATTGGGTTGGGTACTTGGGTGGGTGAGAATCGATGGGGCCCAGGCCCACTTATTGGACACGTAACTTGCAAAACCATCGGAGAAAGCGATGGGCACACGTGCGCACATTTGTTTGCCCTTAAAAGTGGTTGTAATTACATGAATAGGCCTATCACAGATTAACTAAAATTTAAATATAAAAAAATAATGAGAAATGAAATTCATTGCCGTGTTTGACTCCGAATCCAAATCGTAGATACAAGACTTCTGCTAGCGAGTGAGAGGTTTGATGCTCTAATTCAGCCATAGCTGTCTCTTTGTTGCTTCCGAGTTCCGTCTTGTGGAGTTCTTCGCTTTTTTCGCACGTAGAGCTGTTGAGTAGTGGCAAATAATCTCCATAGAATTTCAGGAACAATTTGGTGTGTGAAATTAGGTTTATTGTTTTCGATAATCGTTGCGTCAGTTCTGTGTGAATTTTTTGGGGAAAGAGGAAGAAGAGAAGTTCGAGTAGGGATTTGAGTGAGAGATAGAGATGAGAGGTGTAATTAGGGAAACGATTAGTGCAAACAACGCTGCGGAGACTGTAAATGCCGCTGCTAACGCAGTTGGCTTAGCTGAAACTCGTACACCCGCGCCTACATCTGAGGTCAGATTACTATCTTCTGATTTGTCTACTGAAGTTTTGCCTTCTTTTTTTGCACTGGATTTTCTGCGTATATATGTTGTGGTTTGAATTGGTCACTCATTCCATTTGGACTAGTTTTCTGTCTGTTGCAAGATTTTAGATCTGACAAGCCATTATAAAATTGAAATGCTTCAAAGTTACCTCAAAAGAATTTTGGTTTCGGAGGATTCTCGTGTATGCTTTTGGCGGCGCTTATGAGATGGTTTCACGCTGCTTTTTGTAATTCTACTTTTAGAACTCTTAAGCTTGTGTTTGGTGTTTGAATTGATGGATTTTCTTTCATGTGTAGTCAGAAAGGGATTCTTCTTCAATTTTGTCTTTGTTCTTGTTCTTGTCCATGGGAACCAGAATTTGAGCACCAAATTTACCCCAAAGTTCCAAATTTTGGATGATCAATGATCTAGTGTGATAAATCACAGGGAGAGGGCTGAGTTGTAAAAAGAAACTGCTATTTCGTGTTGGTAACCTTAGGCACGGTGGCGGTTCGGTGGTGCTTGGTGTGGGATGGTCGGAGAGTGAGCAAACAACAATAATACATGTCATTTTAAAGCTTAATGTCAAATAATGCACAAGATTAACCACATTAACACTGGATTCTTGGCCTAGTTGTTCAGTTAAGTATATCTCTGAATTGCTTGTTATATCCTATGTGTTGACTAATGTCTTCCCTGAACTGCATTTGCTTAATTCTTTTGTTCGATTCGTCGCTTGAATGCAGAAGTGGAGATGGAGTGGTTGTTGGAGTATGTACTGCTGTTTTGGATCACATCAGAAGCCCAACAAGCGCATTGGACATGCCACTCTTCTTCCAGTGACAACATCCTCTCAAACCGAAGCGCCTCCTTTCATACCATTTGTTGCTCCTCCCTCCTCCCCAGCATCATTCCTCCCTTCAGAGCCACCATCTTCTGCACACTCTCCTGCAGGCTTACTCTCAGTCTCAGCTAACATGTACTCCCCCGGCGGGCCCCGCTCGATCTTTGCGGTTGGACCCTATGCCCACGAAACTCAGCTAGTCTCTCCTCCCGTCTTCTACACCGAGCCTTCCACCGCTCCTTTTACCCCTCCCCCTGAGTCGTCTGTGCCCGTCCACTTGACTACACGACCCTCGTCTCCTGAGGTTCCGTTTGCTAGGCTGCTAGACCCGATCCTCCGAAGCGACGATGCTGGTCAAAGGTTTGCTCCGTCACAGTATGAGTTTCAGACTTACCAGTTTAACCCTGGAAGTCCATTGGGTCAGCTCATCTCACCCGGTTCAGCTATCTCAAGATCAGGGACGTCGTCGCCATTTCCGGATCACGAGTACTTTGCTGGTGGACTCCATTATCCTGATGTCTGTTTAGGGGTTCCTCCCAAGCTTCTAAAGCTTCAATCCATGCCTACACGTTAGGGATGACAATGGGCAGGTGACGGGGGCGGGGATAAGGGTCCCTGGAATCCGTTTTTAGGGTAGGGTTTGAGTTTAGGGTTGTGCTTATGTTCATATTTTCTTTAGGGTTGTGCTTATGTTCATATTTTCTTCCTTTGATCTTACTGGACGAATGTGTGTACTCAGTGGTCTAAATGAAAAAAAACAGTAGCTTGATAACTTTCTAACTATAAGAAAAATCTCAGCTCCTCATTGTTCTTTCAAAGAACTTGATGACAAATTTGTGAATATGAGACAATAATGCGATCTGTATGAAACTAATTGTCCAGCCGTATGTATGAGTTATGAGGCTGATGAACCAACAATTCTTTGTGTTAATCATTTTCATGGGTGATTACTGATTAGTTTGCCTAAGCTTAGACATGGGCAGAAACTATTCATCACTAATTGGTTTTCTTATCTCTTAATTTGGTGTTCATGAGAATTAATTCTGAAGGAATAGAAGCTACACCATTTTCGTGATGTGTTTATCTTGAGTTGCTTCATCTACTGATGCTAGTTGCTAAATTGAATAGCTTGAATGAAATGCAACTCTGATTTGATTGTGGACTTATATGTTTGCTGTTGTGAACTACTGATATTAGTTTCATTTTGGTGGAGTTGATATCACATGAAGGAGTTTATGAAACAAATTTGTGACTTTAAATTAATGCTCGCACACGTGTAAATTGCTTGCATAGATGATTAAGATCAAAGCCCACTTTGAATAAACAAAGCATTGGAGCATCTGGATTCAATGCCTTCTATAAGCACTAAAGAGATTAAAAGGTTGGTTTGTTCTTTACCATCAGAGAATTACAACATTGCAATAGTGTACAAAAGGAGAGGAAAAAGGTGCTTCTTCACCTGGGTTTCTTATTGCCCAAAAGTCAAGAGTTCATTTGCCTTGGTCTGGTTGCTGGGCGTCCTTCTGCAGACGTACGTGCGCACATGGTCCTTCGGGCACCCCTCTTGTCCATAGAGTCCGGAGCTCACCTCTCTTTTTCCCGAGGACCAACATCGTTCCTGAGAACCGAATCACAGAAACAGAGACGCATTTCATTTTCATGCTCAGACGCAGCAACTAAGCGTTATACTATACTTGTTTTGGTGGAGCCATGAAACAAACGTAGCGTTTTCATGATTCATTCAGTATGCAATAGAAGATAGTAAGACTTTGTTTGGATTCCCAAGGAAAATGCATTAAATAGGTCATTTAATGTAAGATAGTGTGATTTAATGCATTTTTTTGGGAATCCAAACAAACCCTAACTTGCCTAGTGTAAATGGGACGATGTAAAGCAATGCAGGTTGCCCGTGCCCATCCATCAAGTTCAGCGCGATGTAAGTAACAAGAAGACCTGCAAAAAAGCGCGGTAAAATAACACGGTAAAAAAAAAGTTGGAATTTTAAACATCATGGAAATGTAATGGCGAAAGAGAAGATACATATGAGAAACAAATTATACCTATTCCATAGGCACATAAGGCCCACAAGAAGTACCCAGATCGGACGGTCTTTTGTGCAAGCCAATCATATCTGTTGAGAGACGAAATTATGCACGGATATCGAACAACTTGTCAAAGAATATATTGAAACTTCTAGAGTTGAAAATAAAAGATATAATTGACAAAGAGCAAAGATGAGAAACCTTAATGAAAACGCAACAAGAAGTCCGGGCAAAAGGATGTCTCCAAATCCGATGATGCTGTAACCACCCCATGGATCTAAGATGCGTGGGAACTTTAGCAGCATTGGAATACCATCCTCCCCACTCTTGTCGCCACGAGCCACCTATTTGAGAAAAGAGTACGAAAGTTAAAAATTTACCGAAACGAAGTCCTTGGAACTTTTGGTCAAGCAAATATACAGGAGAACAATATTAGCTTACCACAATCATCACACTTTCATGGAACAAAGCCGGTGAACCGAACACCCAGAATATGTCATAAAAGAAGGCGCAGGAGAGAAGAACGGCTCCAACCTGATTAAAATTATCATAGGAGATTCAGTAATGTAGAGATTTACCATGGACATATGTTGGTTTCAAAATTTTCCATTTCGAAACCATACATAATATTTCAGAGGCAAAGAAAAAGTAATCATGATCACTTCCACTTAGTTCATAGCTTTCACATTTTAAAAGCGATATTCTTAGCTTGTACAACTTTTTAGCTTCTCAAGGATGTAGCCATTTCTTACCTGAGATGTGATGAATAATGTCTGACAAAATAAACAACTTAAGAATCAGAGTTTTATTTAAAATTTATTTAGGAAAAAATATCCAGCAACAGCTATGCCAAAAGCATCCTTGATGAAGTCAATGTCAAGTAATATATTTCACAGCCTTCCCTCTTTATAAACATATTTTTTTGGAGAGGATGCACTTAATAAAAGTACGTGAACATCTCAGAAAGATGTAAAAGGTTCTATCTGCAGGAAGATGATAATATGACAACACCTCGTACGGCCTATTTTGGCCTTTCAAGCCTCAAACTTTGACCTTCGTTCACAGTTTTTCAAATTGTGAACTTAAGGAGAAAAATGCAGGATTCGATTTAGACTATTTAGTACCTTAAGATTTGGTATTTGCACGACTTGAAGCACTGTAGTTATCAGCGCAATGCCCTGCAACAGAGAAGGAAAAAGTTGTATTCTTGCACCAGAAACACAGGATAACTGCATTCAATAAAAAAGACTGATTTACTGACAAATGATCCTTACAAGAACATCTTGACCTATCCAGGCATGGGAGTGATTACGATAAACTGCCCAAACGACTGCAAATGCAATGCAGAATGGAGATACAGCCAAAGTGAGGTAAGACGTTTCCCCCAGGATAGGTATTCTAACAACTGATTTTGCAGCTGATTTGAAAAACCTGAAACACAACATATTTGAGCGTTCAAGGATTCACACCAACTTCTGGAGTCGCGCGTAAATTGCAACAAGCTAAAACTAGCAGAATCACAAGTTAAATAGCAAACAGAATCACAGGAATGCTTAAGAACAATAAGAAGACAACCCATTCCCCAATGACAGAATAAATGCAGTCTGAATCTGTTTGTGGCTGAAGTAGATGAAGAGGGGAAAATATAGAAGCATATGTACCTTGATAAAAATGCAACAAGACAAGTTTGTAGACCCTGAAAATACAGGTGAAAGGAACACAGTTAACAATTCATAAGAATGAGCACACTTTTTTTAAGAAACATCAATGATCTTTTACTAGAATATCAGAATCAGAATAAGCCGTCTTCTTTAAGAAAAGTGGAGTTGTACGATCATTATCATATAACCAGCAAATCCTACCTCTACACCACCAATGCAGAACAGAACCACCAGGAGCACCACAAACCAAGCGGACATAAAATAATAGAGAAGAATTAGAAAGCACGAAGCAACAACAACAAACATGACAGCTGATGTTGTACTGATGTCCATCACACCACCAGACTTCATATCTTTGTCATTTTGTAGTTCCCCCGGAGCTTCCTATAAGATTTAGAAATCATTAATCAAGACTGTGAACTATAAAAATCATTTACATAGACTAGAAGTTTGGAATCCCTTTCCCTGTCCACAAACTTCTAGATTCATATAATCAGATAGGGAAACTTCACACTGGTAATAAGTGATGCACCCATATATAAAGATGGATGAATTATGTAGTGGAATTTTTCTTCAAACAACAATAATAACGATTTAAAACCCATTTATAACCTCCAATAAATTGTAATGTTCAACTGCTTCTCTGGCACTCCATGCAGACCAGCAAGATGCACATAGTACTGTCCCAACTGCCATCAACCACAAAAAGATTTCGGCAATGTCCACAACTGGACGTTTCGGAGAGTACAGCTGCACAGATACTGAAGGGAAAGCTAAATATGTTAATTGATAACACATAATGTATTAAGTTTGATCAATACTAGACATACTCCTCATACAGACGAAGGATCATTACAATGATATACTATAGAGAGAGATACCATAACATGAAAGCTTACAAGCATATCATCTAACATATTTGAGAAATATCAACATTAACGTGCATCTTCTGATGCTTTGCAATCAAGACAGTAGAAAAAGGAAGGAGTAGGCAGGAGCTAACCTGAGGAGTTCTTCGACAGCATCTCCTCCAAACTGCTACCAGCATCTTGCGGGAGCATGACAACAGGTATATGTATATTTAGTTCGGTTTCATCTGGGTCACACGTCATTTCGTAGAGCTCTGCACACAAAGAAAAACCAACTATGTCATGACTGGATTTCCAGGAAAATCTCATGATCTCAATAACACTCTGATTCTCCGGTTTTTGTTGTTGAATATGTCTATGCAGGCTTTGCTATAAGCCTATAACTCTATAAGCAGATCTTTTTTTCTAGCAAACAGTACATCACAAAAAATACACCCTGCATAAGTTTGATAATTTACACTTACTATGCACATCATTTATGCCACTCAATGACATGCTATCATACTTCCTACTTCACCCCACCTATAATACTCTTAATTAATTAATGTAGGAAATGCCTAAATGACAATCATGCCAGGATCACCCAAAATAGAAGTGTACATTGTCAGATCAGAATATCCCTCCAACAAGTTTCTAATAGGACAGAGACAAATTTCTAATACTTACCCTTAAAACTACTTTCCTGCTTATACGTCTTTTATCATGCAAAGTGAGCTGATTCCATATAGAAGGAAGATACTTTATAGTTATACATCATAATTTAATGCAAGGGATTAAGATGTCATAGGGTACTTTTTAAGTATGGCAACGAAGACTCCTTTCCATTCAGGTATAAACTCACCATTCCAAAAGGATCCCTCAAATCTAATCTCAACTTTAAACGTGTTATGTCTAACTATATGGGAGAAATGGATTTGCCCCATATTGATTTTGATAAAGAACTCAAGCAAATCAGGTAGGAAACCAATTTTGAGAATTCCGTCCTCTGACTAATTTCCAGGTAGGAAACTGGTTAATACATTGTATCTTCCACCTTTTTTCAAGTAGTGAAGATTCCTTTGCTCTTAAGCCCCGCTAACAGAGAAGGAAATTTCAGCTAAACAAAGTTTACAAAATCTTCAATTCATTAGTTTGTCGTGCTCAAGTGTTAAAGTTAGAGAGACTGCAGTGAGCAGTCTTAAAGTTAATGAGAACATTACAGAAGTGAAGTGTATTACAAAATTGGCCTAGGATTCTTGACTCCAATTTAAGTTCAGAAGTCTAGCTATTCACTATCTAAGTAGGAACATAAGAATTGGCATGTGAATTACCTGTTTCATTATTTATAATAAGGACAGCTGATGCACCAGCGGCTTCTGCAACATTTGCTTTAGTAGTGAATTTGCAGTTACCTCGCTGTACCATGACAACATCTCCTGAAAGCTAAAGGAGAAAAGGACAGCAAACAAAAATAAGACAGAATGACATACAAGTTTAGTGTAAAGGCTGCAAATTTAATGATCGAATGCAATACCTCACTTTGTGGCGTACTACAACAATCCCTGGGGTCTGAGAGTGTAAGCCGAGAATAGTTAGCATTTTTCTCCTCTGCAACAATCTTTGCACCAAATCTAGCTCCAATACCAACAAACTCTCTATCTTCTTTGCCATTCACCCAGGTTTGCACTTTGACCTAATAACACAAACACTTGACTGTTATAAAACCACACCATCAAGCAAGTCCACCCAAACACATTTGAGGACTTATTTCTTTACAAAGTCTAGTGTAGTTAAAAAATAGCATATATTAAAAGAACTCAGAAACGCATAATTTAATGCAAATGACGAGTCTTCAGAGGCTGCTGAAGACTGCTAAATGATGAGTCTTCAGCAGCAGCCTTTGGATCTTCCTATTAATCAATCACCCACAAAATCCAATCAACAGCATACCAAAAAGACTGCTAAACCCATTCAATATCCATGGAAATCAAGCTAATTTAAACCTGTTACAATCCATCAAGCCAAAAAGGGTAAAATTCAAGTGAATAAAATCAAGACCATACAACACAAGACATAGGAAATTGAGGGAAACCCAGTTATATTAAACCCATGAATTGCATAGAGTTAAACAAAAAACAAAAAACAAAAAAATAATCATTAAAGAAGGGCAATCTCACCAGAACGAAATCATTCTGACAACCAGGCTTCTTAGGGGTTGAGTCATCTTCGTGGACTATATCCCCAGCAGTGACAGTAGAGGGATTGTTGATGAGCAGAAGAAGAATACATAGATAGAGAAGAGAGGAAGTTCCGCGTAGATCCATGGGAAAGAAAGATCAGAGAGAATGGAAGGTGGATGCCAAGGAGAAAGCTTTTGTGAACTGTCGGGTCAATGGAGCTCCGGTTTGTGGCGGCGGTCTGGACAGGACCAATTTCCGGTTCACTCCTGAACCGGCTAATCGACTAACCCAATTCCTAATTTGCAAGTTCCACCTAATTTTCAAGGCTACAATCAAAAACTTAAATTAAAAAACGTGTTCTCTTTCTAGACCTGACAAACACGGGCTAGCATACCCGAACCATTTCACTTGCTTGCTTGTGTAAGACCATCCACAGCAGTAGGTCTTAACAATTTAAAATCATAATTTTTTTAGCAATAGTGTATAAACTCTAAAAATATGTGTCTGAAGTTGCTTGGTAAGACCACTCACATTGATAAGTTTTTTATATGGTTTTTTAACAATTTTTTAACTTTATCTCTTTTCCACATCATCTTAATAACCTATTCTATTTTTTCTCCACATCCATGATTTTTTAATCCAAGTTTTTTAACTATAATTTTATTTACTTATCAATTATTTAAATATATAATAATATTTTGAATATAAAATGTAAAATTTCATAGTTTAAAAAATTAATTAAAAGACAACCATATTAATATGGTATAATATTTATTAAAAAAATTAAATTATAATTAGAACGATTTGAATTTGTTGAATACATTTCAGTTTTCAATTTTATGTATATATATTTTGTGTACCTAAATTTGTAAAATAACTATATACAATTGACATTTTAAGTTTGAAATTATAATAGAACGCAAGGAACACTCAACTTTATTTATAATGGAAACATGAAAATACATAAAAACATAAACATAAAGTTCTACATGCAAATACATGAAAACATATAAGAAATGAAAACAAGGAAATACATAAAAACAAGAACATGAGACTGTAACAACACACGCAAATACATAAAAATATATTAAAATGACACCATACATAAAATTACTAATTTCTAACATAACCATGTCCGAACTTATGTCATATGTGCTCAACCAAGTCATCTTTTAGTTGTTGGTGTGTATTCCTATTCCGGAGTTGCACTCGAGTGGTTATGTAGTCTGTCATGGAAGTTGGTCAATTAGTGGAGTACGTGTTGTCACTAGTACTAGATTGCTCAAACTGAGACACATCATAATACAAATTGTATGTATCTCGTTCATCATTCACTATCATATTGTGCAATATTATGCACGCTCTCATTATCTTTCCAATGAGATCAATGTCCCAAGCAAGTGTTGAGTTCTTCACGATGGCGAATCGAGCTTGCAAAACTTCAAAAGCTCGTTCCACATCCTTTCGGTATGCCTCTTGATAACAAGCAAAACATTTTGCCTTATCCCCTCTTGGAAGTCGAATGGAAGGCACAAATGTTGCCCATGGTGGGTAAATACCGTCAGTGAGATAGTAACTCATGTTATACTCATGGCCATTGACGGTAAAATTCACTAGTGGTGATATCCCTTCCAAAACATCATCAAATACAGGAGAACGATCAAGAACATTAATATCATTATACGTACCAGGTGTTCCAAAGAATGCATGCCAAATCCACAGATCATATGATGCAATTGCTTCTAAGATGATTGTCAGTTTTACATGACCACGTGAGAACTGGCACTGCCATGTAGTTGGACAATTCTTCAATTCCCAATGCATACAGTCGATGCTACCTATCATTCAAGGAAACCCACGCATATATCCTACATAAAGGAGTCATTGCATGTCTTTTGTTGTTGGTCTTCGAAGGTATGTAGTACCATACAAAGAAATGATTATGTCGACAAAGTTGGCTAGGCATTGTCGAGCAGTTGTTTCACCCATTCGAAGATACTCATCTACCTGATCTGCACACATCCCGTATGCCAACATGCGAATAGCTACAATGCATTTTTGTAATGGAGATAGGCCTTGTCTGCCTGTTGCATCCCTCGTTTGACGAAAATACTCAAACGTGGTTGACATTTGGTTAACTATGCGTAAGAAAAGGGGTCTACGCATTCTAAACCGCCTGCGAAATATTTCTTCAGAATACACACATGGTGAGACTTCAGAAAAATAATCTTTGACTAGTTGTTGATGACCTTTTTCACGCTCTCGATCGATGTATCTTCGACTTCTTCTTGGTTGAGAGTTTTCACCCTTGGATAGATGTTGTGTTGCTAAAAACAGAGATTCATTAATCTCATCATCAAGCTCATCGGACGATGAACTATCATTTGGGTTCAAAAGATCCCAAATAATCTGATGGGGATCCATTTGTAAGGGAGATATGAAACAATGAGTGTTTTTTTGTGAGAGTGAAATATGGAAGAGTAAGATTGGAGAAGATGATGTTGTAGAGATCTTATCCTAAACCATATGTATATATAAGAAGAAAAGGAAGATGTGAGATTAAAGCATCGTTAAAACATGAAAGAGTAAAGTGAGTGAGCATTGGGGAGAGTAACATTCAACGCATTGAGTAGAGAAAAAGTGAGAGCATCAGGCAGAACAAAAGTCAAAGCATCGGACAGAACAAAAGTGAGAGCATCGGGCAGAGGAAAAGTAATATTACCAAGCAACTTGAGGCACAGGTTTTTAGAGTTTATGCAGTGTTGCTAAAAAAATTATGATTTTAAATTGTTAAGAACCCACCGCTGTGGATGGTCTTACGCAAGCAAGTGAAATGGTTCGGGTATGCTAGCCCGTGTTTGTCAGGTCTAGAAAGAGAACACGTTTTTTAATTTAAGTTTTTTATTGTAGCCTTGAAAAAACCGGTCTGGACCTGTTAGACTGTTGTTGTTTTTTAAGAGTGCAATTAATTAATGTCCAATAAATATGAGAATTTATCTTCTTCTTTTTGTTGATCTTTCATTACAAACTAAATCTTCTAATATAGCTCAATAGTTAAAGACACTCTCATTATACAAGAGGTCTATGGTTCAATCCCCCTTCTTACCAATGTTGTTTTACTATTTATTCTTCCATTATTTTTTGTTTATATTAATTAGTTACTCAAATCTTCATATCTATCTATCTATCTATCTATCTATCTATAAGTAATATAAAACACAGTCTGAGCAATGAATGCTCAACCTCATAATTACCCATTTGGTACTATTTCGTACAGTTTAAAAAAAGAAAAGATTTAAATAATATAAAACACAATCTGAGCAATGAATGCTCAACCTCATAATTACCCATTTGGTACTATTTCGTACAGTTTAAAAAAAGAAAAGATTTAAGTAATATAAAACACAGTCTGAGCAATGAATGCTCAACCTCATAATTACCCATTTGGTACTATTTCGTACAGTTTAAAAAAAGAAAAGATTTTAGAAAATTCAAACAAAACAGACGTTACAAGTGACGTAAAACAGTCTGACCTTTTTTGCACAGTTTAAAATAAGAATAGATTTTAATGCTCAGCCTCATAATTACCCACCTAATACATATTTCGTACAATTTTAAAGAAGAATAGATTTTAGAAAATTCAAACACCACATACGTTACAAGTAACATAACAGTAATGAATCCTCAGCCTCATAAATACCCACCTAATACATATTTTGTACAGTTAAAAAAAGAATTGATTTTTAAAAAACCATACAGATCAAACGTTACAACTCACAAATTTTGCACGTTTGGACTTACAAAACGCCTATGCAGTGTGGACAATGATTAATCAGCCTCATAATTACCCACCTAATACAAATTTTACACTTTAAAAAAAAGAATATTTCCTACACAGGCTGTTACACATTACAACTTAGAAATACCTACACACAGTCTTAACATTGGCTGGTTACTGGCTGTTTCAACGGCTGCTCAATTACCATAATATAGTCTTCAGGATCACATTGACTAATAACGGCTGCACAAAAACAAACGGCTATAAATTAGTTTATACCTCTAAACCAATTCACCCATTACAGCTATTCATATGCTTCTATAACCCCTTATTCTCTCTTATCTCCCATCCTTCTCCCAACACAAACACAGAAATCAGTCTCCCATCCTTCTCCCAACACAAACACGGAAATCATGACTGGAAAAACAGCAGCGCACGAAAAGTGTATACCTCTTAACCAATTGATCGAGGGTGTAAGCTCCGAAATCGAAGTCATGGTATGTCGTAAATGGGATGCATTCGATACCTTCGGGACATATAAGTCGACAAATTTCCTCCTCGCAGATAACATGGTATGCTACCACCTGTGCTGCAAAAAAAACTTACTTATTTACTGTTATTGAAATCTTATGTCTACATATTTATCGATGCAACTTCCATTCTATTCACAGGCAAACCTCATACATTGTATTGCTAAGAGCAATATTGCACATTGTTTTATATCCAAGCTAGAGGAAGGTTTCATCTACCACTTCAAAGATTTCAATGTGGTCTCAAACAAGGAGGATTTTCACATCGTTAAGACTAACAATGTCATGCTTGAACTCGATGGAGGTTCAATTGTTAAAAAAATAAATAAAAGTCCCTCAGCATTTCCTAGGTATCCCTTTGACATCACTGAAATTGGAGATATACAACCATCGGAGAAGAAGGACCTAATTGATAAGTATACCTAATTCTTTGTTTTGTAGTGGTGTAGATCTTCTATTGTATTTTGCAGTCTAGTAACCTACTTTTGTATTTTGTGTGTGCCTTATCACAGATGTTATAGGGTATGTTACTGATGTTGCACAACCTACATTTGTTGGGAAGCCAAAAAAGAAGAATGGTGTTTCACAACTTCTTGAATTCCACCTAATTAACAACGAGTAAGTTTTTGAGTAAGCTTCCGCCATTTCTTATACAACACCTACACTTCACAACACAAAAAACTTACTACTTCTCCATCATCTACAATGTAGGGGGCGTCAGATTAGAGTAGTATTATGGGGCAGCTTGGGAGACGAATTGATCAAGAAGAAATCAACAAATGAAAGCCTATACTCCATCCTCTTGGCAGCTATGAATGTGAAGGAGTATAAGAGTAATTTAACATTGAATTCTTCTCCAAATCATCTCTACTAATTCAGTTTATTTTTTTGTGATTCATATCATGATCACACCCAAAATATATTCTGTGCAGATGAGGTGTACCTATCCAGCACTTCAGCCACTATGATCTATGATTCCACAGACATCCCTCAATTAGTGGAATTCAGGAAAAAACCAATGTGATATTCCCTAACCATTATATGACTACATTAAGTACATTTAAACACAATTCAATATACCTTTGTTGCTTACATAGTCTCCATGGTGTAACTCTGTTTCCTCTACAACAATAGCAATGTCAGCGAGCATGGAACAGCTACTGGACCTACAGAGCTGAAACCAATCGAAGGAAATATATTACAATTGTTGCAATGGTGTAGAGCAAGAAAGAGGGTGAAATATTTTAGACATTATTATTCCACAACAAAGCTGCCTACATTCACAACAATAAAATAACTTCTATAATTACACATTACTGAACAGGATGCAACCTTTGAATGCAAAGTCCGAATTACACAGATAGAACCGCGAACCACTTGGTACTATTTCGCCTACAGCAGTGGCCAATGCAAGAAAGGCATTACTCGCCGTAGTGGAAATTTCGGGTGCCCATCCTGTGAAAAGATGATTAGCTTCCCAAAGACAAGGTATTCATACTACAATTAATTAGCATTATACTTCTACTCTACAGAAAAAACAAAGTGGCCTGGCATATAAAAAAGATTACTACTTAATATTAAACACATGTAAGCTTTTGAACATTGTAATAGGTTCAAGTTGCATCTTGAGGTTGAGGATGACAACCATGCTACAATTGTCACCCTATTTGATGACACGGCTGAAAAGTTATTGGGGGCCACAGCCGACTCTTTGTTGAAAGAACAAGACGTAAGGCATAAAAATTCCTCCTAAAGTATTCATTTCGTACCCCTCTAAACACTTAACCTGATTTTACTAGGACCAAAGATCTGACACTGTGTTTCCTAATGATTTAATCAATATCATCAATACTTCGCATGTATTGGAGATCAAGTCTCATACTTACTATCAACATGCTGAAAGCTTCACATGCACCAACCTTATTCACACAATTAATATTGTGAATGAGGTCAGTCAAATATTAGAATGTCATGTTATAAACTATAATACTAGAATGTTAATACTAGCCTGTAATAAAACTGTCTACACCTTGGGTTTGACAGCAACAAGAGAAAACAAGTTCAGAACCAAAAAAAGACAACAGAGATATTCTTGGAAAGGAATCAGAGATTCATGGCGACAACCAATGGTGCATTACCCTTTGCATTTATTAGTTAATGAATTATAGTTACAAGCACTCAATAACAATTGTGTCCATTTGCAGCCTCCGAAAAGAAGATATTGCAGCCATTGAGGTATGTCAAATTCTTATATGCCAAGTGTTATTTCCTATGAAAACATACATCTCAGTCATATTTTGGTTTTTGCTATTAACTTAATACATTTACACACTTGAAGTTAACCCGAGCAACTTCCCTTGAACAGTCAAGAGATGAAGTAACAAATAGCTACAACCTTGAAGCAGAAGAAGAACATACTATTTCTGGGGATCAAACACTTTCAAAGCGAAGAAAAGTGGCCATCTTATTAGATGACGAGAACTAAATAGAAAATTTCAGGGCTACCACTCCTTTTAGCTTTTCTAGGATAAAACATTTCCCTTCTTTTAATTTCATTAATAAACATGTTATGCTTTCTGAAATAGTTTATTCCTCAATTATTTGCAATAGTTTGATTTTTTCCTTTTTGTTGCTGGTTTCAATTTCACCAATAAACATTTTCCTTCTTTTAGCTTCACAAGTAAATATTTTATGCTGATTTTTATTCATGTGTATGTATACATATAGACTACAATGCACATTGATAGAGAGATAATACATAAACAAGAACCATATAACAATATGCAGCTATGAACTAATGGGTCCATAACAGAAAAGACAACGAAACATATTAGAGTTCAAAGACGCCTATAAAATCATGCATTCATCTAAGCAACCGTTTTGCACAATGCTTCCAAAATAGCAACTACATAAAGTAACGAAACAAAAAAGGGTGCAGGGCACAAACCTTTGCACAGAGCCACTCACCAAACCTTTCAAGACATCATCAAGGGTCGTCAATTTTCTCTTTGAATCTAAAAACTATCCATCGCCAGTTGCATCTTCATATATCTTTGGTCTAGCACTACAACAACAGAAGATAATATTGTTATTGACGTCAAGTGCATAAGCGGGCCAATCTTGATTGCGATTAAGGTTTACTACCTCACTCAGTTAAGCATCTTGCAGTTGTTCTCTTTTATAAACCACTTAGCCCCCCGACAACATCCTAAAGTAAAGAAAGCAGTAACATTTTTGTGATCAGACAAGTGATACAACCTCACCCTACATACATAAAAAGCAAAACACCTATAACAACTACAAAATATCAAATGAGTTTGAAATTATAACTACTATATTTTGCATTTCTTAAATAGGTAAATGGTGCTCAATTTAAAAATGATACGAAATCACCACAGACAAAGATACTACAGACCCTAATAATGACATTTGTTGTAACTCCAAAGGCATTTAATGATGCAATAAAATCATTAGAAAAAAAACTGGTGCAAACCCTCAAAATGACATTCAAAAAAAGAAATCTGCAGACTTCTTCACATTTGTCAAAACCCAAATCAGCAAATGTTACTATTCTGGTACAACAACTGCTGCCAATAGAAATCAGAAATACAAACCAAAGAAAACATGATATCAAGTACGTTATTTTAATCCTTTTTTTGGGTCACCTTTTCAACTGATGTCGATAGCAATTGTTGTTTGTTTGTTGTTCATCCTATTCAAACTAGAGGCAAATCTTATTCATATCGTCCATTGTTTTTCCTTGGAAATGGTGTATTTTAGGTTATTAAGTTCACCCAATTGTTAATCTATAAGTAGCTATCTAAACTTCTAGAGTAGTATCAACCTCACCAATCACCTCTAACTTTGCTCATCTCTGCTTTTCTTATCTGCAGTTAGTGTTGTGGAATTAAAAAAATTCAGCACAGAATGAACATTATATCCTCAACTACTTTTCATATAAACCAGGTCCAGGTAATTCTTTTAATATATGACAAAGGACCTCATCACTTCAAGAAAAAATATATGACAAAGGACCCTACAACAAATACTACTATTCAAGCTCATCTAAGAATGTTTACCTTGCTACTTTTGTCGCATGCATAAAATTAATTTAGTTCAGCAATGTCCTCATTCGCATACCATCAGCATCTACGTCTACACGGTTGAGCCAAACATTAAAAATTAGGAAAATTCAGGCAAAATAGATTTAGTGAGAATAACAACAATGTGAAAATGAATGTTGTGCTACTGTTAACGGTAAATGAATGTAAATGCACAATATAGCTTCCAGAAAAAGAGAATTATTGGCTTTAAAACTAATATTAATACGACAGATTTGCTTCGCAGGTTTACACCATCCTCTACATCATCAAATGACTATGGAGCAACACTAACATTGGAATCACATTCACAAACAAGAACAGATGGAAATATACAAAGTTTATGCGGATTGCGACTTACAAATCTTGGAAACTTGCAAGCAGGTGATGTTCCATTCATTTATCCAATCACTACGTATACAAAAAGATAATATGAAAATGCAGCAAACTTGAACATCTAAGTACAACTAATTATAAAAATTTAAAATACCAAATTGTGATTGTATAATTTGCCAAAATATACCGTTGGAAATGCCTCATCACAAGTGCTGAAGTTGCTTCTTCAAGAAATCAACCTCCTTCACACAACTCAACATCTGCACATGGTTAGTTTGTTATTACCATGTATATTTATACCAAAAAAAAAAACATTACCCAATATGCCTGGTTTATGACACACTAAACAATGACCTTTCATAGGAAACCTACATCTTTTATAAACTAACTTATAAAATTTGCTTATGTCAGATGTCGTTGCTTTTTCTTCCAGACAAAACGATCTTACAGGCATAGCTATCAACTCAATGGGTAAGGAAAACTTTTAAACATTCCAAAATAAAACATGTACATTATTAAAATAACATGTGTTTTTGACTTAGGCATCCAAGTATTGTACAAAAAGCTAGACTTTCCAAGATACAAATGCAGTGTTGCAATGCAACTATGTGGTTTCAAGAAAAGAAGGGAAAATGTAAAGAAGGTGGAAACCCATCATTTTCAATGTGTTGTCAGGAAGGAAATGTTCAATTGCCAAAGCTACAGCCAGCTCCCACACCATTAGACCGGCTACTTAACTCTTTTGGTGATCCCATGGCAGCAACATTTAGGAAAAAGATACGAGTTTACAATGGCATTTTCAATTTCACATCCTTTGGAGGGCGAATTGACAACAAAATCAACCAGACAAGAGGACCTTATACTTTTAGAATGTCCAGACAAAACTACCATAGAGTTGGTTCTCTTCTACAGGCTGAAGGAAGTAGACCTAATTTTGCTCAGCTGTACTTTTATGATACTGAAAATGAAGTGCATAATAGAATGTCATGCATTACTCAAGATGAAGACAAGTTGGATGCATTTCTGGTGAAAGAATTGTTGCGCATGTTTAGATTGTCACAGCTCAGTTGCAAAAGCTTTTAGAATGGCTAGGGACTGGTGCAACACCAATAACTCTCTCGAGATCAAATTAAGGCTAATTGGAGAAAGACAACAATCTGGAAGACAATACAACAAGCCTCAAGTTCCTGAAATTGCCGCGCTTATAATTGGGGATTTTGGAACAAGCATTGGAAAAAGGGATATTATCATACACATCAGATCACAAGGACTCCAAAGAATATCAGAGTTACATCCACTTTATATGGCATTGCAATATCCTCTCCTATTCCCCTATGGTGAAGATGGATATCATGAACAAATACCATATCATAGAAATGAAGGCAAAAGGAAAATAAAGAGATCTACTATGACAATAAGGGAGTTCTATTGCTACAGAATTCAACAGAGACTGAATGAAGGCACAACACTAATACAAGGTGGTAGATTGTACCATCAGTATTTAGTTGATGCATTTACTGCAGTAGAAGAAGAGAGATTGAGGTGGATGAGACATAATCAAGATAATCTACGTTCAGATTTGTACCAGAATGTATATGATGCAGTGACAAAAGGAGACACAAACGCAACATCTATTGGCAAAAGAATTGTACTCCCATCCTCTTTTACATGTGGCCCAAGATACATGGTATAAAACTACCAAGATGCAATGGCCATTTGTCGAGCATTTGGAAATCCAACTCTTTTCATAACATTTACAGCCAATCAGAAATGGCCAGAAATAGATGAAATGTTGTCTGAAATACCAGGCCAAGGTGTTGCAGATAGGCCCGATGTCATGGCAAGGTTATTCGAAATCAAACTTTCTGAACTCATGATAGATATTCAAACAAACAACATCTTTGGATCAACACGTGCATGTAATCTATCAGTCACCCTTAATGTATTTTAATGTGGCTAAATTTTCTAATAAACTAATACTTTCCCCATATTTAATGCAAATGGGCAGTGGTCTATACAATTGAATTTCAGAAAAGAGGATTGCCACATGCACATATCTTGATCTGGTTAGGAAGTGCAAGCAAATGTGAGACCGGTACTGACATTGATAAGTTTATTTCAGCTGAGATCCCAAAGAAAGAAGAGGACCCAATTGCCTATGAAGTTGTGACCGAGTTCATGTTATATGGACCATGCGGGGGGGGGGGGGGGTAACACAACTTCTCCATGCATGATAGATGGGAAATACAGTAAACATTATCCTAAACCATTCTATGCAGAAACAACAATTGATGAAGATGGATTTCCTGTTTACAGACGCAGAAATAATGGAGTTCAAGTGAAAAAGGGAACAACCAAGCTAGATAACCGATTTGTCATACCTTATAATCGGTATCTACTATTGAGGTACCGCACTCATATAAATGTGGAATGGTGCAACAAATCTAGGGCAATCAAGTACCTCTTTAAGTACTTGCACAAAGGGCCAGACAGGGCAACTGCAGTAATACAGGAAAATGTCATTGCATCAGACAACTCAGGCTCAGAAAAGATTATAGAGGTAGATGAAATCAAGCACTATTTGGATTGTCGATACTTATATGCATGTGAAGCATGTTGGCGACTTTTTAGTTTTGACATTCACTATTCAAAACCATCGGTGATGAGATTGATGTTCCATTTACCGGATCAGAATCCAGTAACACTGCACGACTGATAAGGCGTTGTCGTGACACCTATACAAAATAATCCTAAACAAACCCAACTAATGTAGTCTGGTAAGCAAGGGTCGAATCCCATATAGAATCAAGTTATATTTCATGTTTGCAAAATCATTTACCAATTGATAACAAAGACAAAGGGGGGGTTTTTGAATGAAACTAACTAAGAAAATGATAAATAAAATATATAAAGCTTGGATAGACAAATATCCACCTTTAGTTTGGTTGATCGATCATTGATTACTCCTAGTCCTCAATACTCATGAATGTCCTAATCCCTGTTCTGAATTAGTTACCAGTCCAACCAGTCCTGATAACCCTAACTATCAAACTAATCCCTACTAACCTTCAAGATTAATCTAACAGCAACAATGAATTCAGGAATAGGTAGATACATGCAAGTGTAGCAACCAGTTATACAATTGCATGCAATTAATTCTCTACACAAACTAAGGGATTTAGATTCTCAACCAGTATCCTCTAATCCTTAGTAATATGATCAATAACAATCTCAACAGGTTGTATAAAAAAGGAGAACCAATAGCAAAATACTAATTTCTCTAGGTTGTCAGACTAGATGGAACTACTATTAACAATCTAATTGATGTCCTAATCAACAAATCAAGGGGAATCGATATATGATCAATGAGATTAAGCACGAGAGAGAATTAATACAATCATAGAAAGAGTAAAGAAATAATCTCAATATCAAATTCAAACCAAGGCTTCAATTGTCTAGCCAAAAACACAAAACAAAACAAAGAACTAAACTAAGAAAGGGAAAAACAATACTGAATGGAAAACTAGGTCTAACGTGATCCGAAGATGATGAATGGAGGCTGTGGGAATTAGGTTAAATAAAGTTAACCTAAAGCCCAAGATCACAAACCTCATCTACAAGGAAATAAAATATAATATTCGAATTAAATAAAATAAAGAAAAAAAGAAAAGGAAAAAGAAAACAAAAGTTCGGAAATCTCCACGGGAAAACAGACCACATCAGAGCACATCAAAGATAAATTACTGACATAGAAAGCATCAAATGTATTCCTATGACATGTAATTCCCAGTCACAACCATGACGTACCTATATTTTTTGCCTTCATCTAAAGAACAACAAAAAAAACGAGAGAAAAAAACGAAGACTAGCTACATGTCGAAAAGAAGAGAAGGTTGAAATGAAATTGAGTTTCAACTTACAAAAGAAACAATCAAATAAGTAAATATAAATACAATTACTTGGGGAGAAGTGTTAATCCAAATAAAAAATGTCAGAAAAAGTTCTTTCCATACCACGAATAAATCGAAAACATACATACCGTTAAACTATACATATATATATACAACATAGTTCAAATAACTGAAAACACCATAGATATTCACTTTGTTTCACATTTCACTATCCTATTATTTATAGAATGTGACATATCATATTGGGTCGTACAATTATTGGTTCCCCCCTATCACACATGGAATTTCTTAAGCTATTGGAAAATACAAAGTTGACATCATAGAGACACAACATAACCAGAATTAAGAAGAAATGATGTATTGTGAAACACCACTACTTCATAAAAAATCTAAAGTATTCTCTTTTACTCCACCTTGAGAGTCAAAACACATAATCATAAGAATACAAAGATATCCAGCTTCATGAATACGTTATTAAGACACATCAAACATTGCCACAAAGAGTAATATCACACTTCTACACCAATTGCTCATAGGAATCCAACACTGGATGATTCATGCTGAAATTTAAAAAAAAAAACTTACTCGTCAAAAAGCTCATTTGCCATGAATCGTTTAATCCATGAATCGTTTACATAATCCTCGATTCGTACTAAATACAAATAAAACAAATGAGCCATCCAGTGCACTTCATTGTACCACATGAATGATTACAACAGATAACCCTAAAACACATTGATTTCCACAGAAAATGACCTACCTTCAGGGATATACAGAGACCGAAATGGGCAGTTTCTCTTTTAAAATTAAATGAAGCAATGGTTTTATTTTAACACATAGCGTGAATACCACAACCATCCGAAAAAAAGAACTTCTATGAGTAGGATATACGGGTCACCCACACGCGTGCAGTATACAGCCATAACATACAATCACAATGTTTAAACACCTGATGAAAACTCATGTTGAAAAGCATTCGTTGACCTATTTCGCAACAACAAACAGAGTACAATCAAGTGATTCATGTTGTTTAATCCATATTGACCCATACATGGGAAACTGAAACCTCCACCTTTTTAAGCTCTATTTGGTCTAAATCACATAGCTCGATTTAATAACAATGACTTTATAGGAAGAAAAACAAAAGAAAATGAAAATAGAATAACCAAATCAGGAAGAATAATACCTTACGTATCGAAAGTATGCTGAAAAAAAAGGGAACGATGAATATCGAGATGAGGCAAGAGCTTACCAAGGATTGATTCCATTGTTGAAGAATTTTTGCATGACGATTCATGATCCCTGGCACACAGGAATACAAGAATCCACAAAATGTCCTAGCCCATCCGTTTTTAATCCCCATAGAAAGAAGTGTCAAACTGCAGACCAATGAAGTTATTCTTTATAACAAATAAAATTGCCTGAAATATTACAAAATGACATTAATCAACGGTACCATCACGATTTAAGGATAACACTGGCCATCAATAGTTTAAAAGAGCAAAATCACAATTAGACACAAACATAAACTCACCAAAAAAGGAATAACAGACCACATCAGAGCACAAAAAAGGAAAAATACTAACAACAAAAAGCATCAAATGTATTCCAATGACATGTAATTCCCAGTCACAACCATGATCAACTAACACGTCATATATAGTTGCATTTGGTGTTAAGGAGTTTACATATTCCTGCAATTAATCAATACATAAATTGAAAATTATAGTACTGTACGTATATTGCTACTTTAGGAGTTGAGCATGTTTGTTCAAGACCTATAACAATTTCAGAAATGATTAATTCTTACAAAATAGTATCCATCTCCAATGTATACAAAAGATTATACATCTTCAATTTACATTAATGTATCAAGTTAAGAATCAGCATGTTTGATAAAATAACAATTAAAACTTTAGTATGCAAATATGAAAATAGATAATATATATAGCTTACCATAGAAAACAACAAAGGAAATTGCGGTGGACGTTGGAATTAGAGAGAATATGATGGAATGGAGGAAGAAGATCTACAGCAGACCACTTGGAAAATAAACAAATCAAAATTAAAGAAAGAATGAAAGGGAACTCATGACTATCCAAATTCCAAATTAAAGAATGAAGGAAACGGTTACTGATCAAGATAGATCTACAATTGACTCATATATTGTCCAGCTACAGTACAAGCATAACACTTGGAAATGATTTAAACACAAATTAAACAAATAATGAAAGGAAAACCAGAGTATCGGTGTAGACCTGACCACCAGTACTACCTTCACCTTACCAATCGCTTTCTCTCTCCATAATCTTTATTTTTCTTCCACTCCTTCTTCTTTGTTGTCGTCTCCGCAGATCTTTCTTCCGGTGGACATCAGCTTCCGGCTTTTGGCGATTCGAAATATAGGAGTTGTAGTAGTACGTCTTCTGGTCAACGATGGGGAATGCAAGTGGGAAAGAGGAGGAAGCTAACCGCGTTGAACGTGAATCTTACGCAAGCAGATTTACAACAGATCTGATGGCGAATCAGTCGGGGTTAGCGCCGGTGGTAGCTTTCCGGAGAGTCTCAGGCCGCCTGGCGATGTGGAATATATGGGGAATTCTCCGCCTGCTAGCCACAGCCGCTCTCGATCTCCTCGCCTCTTTGCTCCTCAGGTGGGCACGCGGGTAGAAGGGAAGAAGGCGATGAAGATGGGACAAGAAAGGGAAGTCGGCGTTGCCCTAGAAGATGAAACAAATTTCAGGGTTTTTTGGAGCGCCACAGAGAGAGACTGCGAGGGAACAAATTGGTGTAGTTAAGTCAACAATTAATAAAGTACTCATTCGTTTATTACACCTTATATTTTCTTATTAAATAATTAACTCACTTACCTATTACCTATATCATACTAAACTCGATTATATTAATATTATGACCTTAATCTATACATGTAAATTATAAACATATTTATCGGTGACAAATTAATACTTTTTAAAAATAAATATGTATTTTAAACATGACATAAATCATATAACATATGTATATGTGTAATACTAAATCATACAACACATATGGATCTAGACTAAAAAAAATTACTCCACTTACTGTCATGAACAACAAAAAAGAAATCAAACACACAAACCTAATTACAGAACTATACATCTATTTCCAAAATAAAAGTGTACACACATAATAGCTAATGAATTATATCGAGAAAAACATAGAAAAACAAAACATAGAACTTTTATTTAACAAATTGCAAATTCAACCCCGTGCTACGCACGGGGTAACTATCCTAGTATAACATAAAATAGAGTCTTGAGCAATCAATGTCCATCTCATTAATTATAGAATTAGAATAACTTTGTTATAAAATTCTATTATATATTTGCTTTGATTTTTTATAAATCTATCATACATGCAAATCAATCACTAATTGTATGATATATTATAAAAATATAAAAAATCTTTTATTGTATAATATATAAAAAAACTGATACATAATATATATGTTATATCTTATATTTATAAATCTATCTATATCTATTTATAATATAAAATAGAGTTCTTGACAATTAATGTCCCTCCTCTTAATTGATACAAAATTTTAAATTATTTTAAATTTAATGTTAAATTAATCTATATTATCTATATTATCTCTATTATGATTTTAAAAAAAGAAGTTTTTATGACAATCAATGCATACAAGCTTAGAATTAGAAAAAAAATACATATTCTATATCTATATTATAATTATTATTGTATTACCTTTATAAACATTTTTCATCTATAAACATTTATAAGCATCTTATTTATTTTATATAATATAATATAAAGTCTTTTGAAAATAAAATATAGATGATTATAACATCGTATCTTTTATATATTTCTTAAATCATGTAGTACTCTATATTTTGGCAATCACATTCACTAGATTGTAAAGTTAAAATGGTAAAAAATTAACATTTAAAATATAAATTAACATTATTATTATTATTATATCACGGTAGGATTAATCAATCTTTCTCTCAAATAATTGCACCAACAAGCCTCAATATAAGAAAAGTTGTAAATGAAAAGACAACTATTTGACCTAAAACGTAATTAGCAATTAATTCGAAAGAAATCCAACCAATAGAAGTTTATCATGACATCAAATAAACGTGAATGGTTCAAAAGCATCTTCTACATAAATGCATATATGTTACAACCTAGAAAATAAATTCATCATTAAGTTAAATATTTTTTTGCTTGAGAATATTATTGCAATAAAGTATATACATCGGTTACATCCATGTATGGTCTATTTTTTGATAAAATCGGTTACAACTTACAACTCACACGTAATAAATTTTCTTATTTACAATTCAAGTTTTATATCGTTTTATAAATTCTCTTGATTGAAAAGAGAAATGAGTGTAAATAATGCATTCCCATAATTCTAATATGCAATTCTTTCTTCTATATTTGTAGACAAATAATCATTATTTTATGCCTTCCTTTTACATTATCTCTTTATCATGAGTATAAAGATGGACTCATTGTTTGGATCATTTGAGAGATCTACATTCTACTAGAACACTGAAGGTATATAAACAGAAAAGAAAATGCTATATAGCTTCTCAAACAAAAATCATCTCACCCATCTTTTATTATTATAGATTTTTTCTAAAAATTCTATGATTACTTGGCATAATCTATGTTTCTTGCAATCTTTGTATCTTTATATTTTTGAATTTGTGAGATATTATGCTTATTTTTGTTGTTGTGCAATTTGATGTCATGTTAATGATTTTCTAAATGGGGTGGTTTAAAAGATGTAATGAGAAGATCATTTGACATGCGAATATTAGGTTTTGTTTCAATCTTTATATGTTATTATATTAAAGTTCGACATTTTTCATCGGTTCATTTTACGTAGTGAATATGAATGTAATTGATATAATCTTAGCTTTTTAATTTTATGGTTTTATATATGTAATGAAAATATCATTCTTTGATAAGAGTTTAATAGTTAGGAGCATGCGTTTTGAGTCCTAAGTTAAGCAATAGTAAAATACATCTACTTAGAAAATCCTATCCAATAGCAGAATGATCACACATCAAGTTAATATGGAGTTGTTCATTCATTCATATCCAAGAACGGAATGATCACAAATTCTAAAATTTGAATAGTTATAAATGATTTTTCTAATGTGTGTCCATGGACACACAATAAAAATATATATATATATATATATTAAAGCAAAGGAATTTGAAGCCACCATGTTGATTATGGCCCCACAAATCCTAGGTGTCAATTTGTGGTTAATCAAATTTATTTGTATATTAATAATTCTATTTAATTTAAATCACAATATATAATCACAACTAACTTCAAATATTTAAAATTTTAAATCACAATATCTAATCACAACTAACTTCGAATCTATAAAAACTATATATAACTTTTTTAAAAAAAAATTAATTTCTACAAATTACACATACAATAAACTTATAATATATGATATATTTCTTACTAAACTTATATATAAAATACATCTTATATTCATTTATGTAATTAGTAATATTATTTTCATGCGTTTGCATATATAATTTGACCTATATAAATTTATGGGTCAAAATCATACAATATATACAATTTTCAACTCATAGTACATGTATTTTTATAATCAAGCTCACTATATTATATTATTACACATACAAAAATATGGCCCATTTAGACTAAAATGACTCGAATAAATTTTATGGTTCATCTATATATATTAAAATTATTGAATTTCGAGCCATCATAATGTTTGTGGCCCCACAAATCTTACATGTTATTTTGTTATTAATGCACTTTTTTTTTCTTAACATTATATTTCAATTTAAATCACAATATCTAATCACACCTAGCTTCAAATATATAAAAACTATATACAACTTTGTTGAATGCTTATACATTTTTTATAAATTTTGATTTCTACAAATTCCAAAAAATAAGCATATATATGTCCAACTAATATATGATAGAATTCCTACTAAACTTATATATAAAATACATCTTATATTCATTTATGTAATTAGTAATATTATTTTTAAGACTTTGCGTATATAATTTGACATATATAAATTTATGGGCCAAGATCATACAATATATAAATTTCCAACTCACAGTACATGTGCTTTTATAATTCAACCCACTATATTATATTATTACACATACATATTTTATTAACAATTTAGTGAAAGTCCAGACTAATGTATCTTAACAAACTTAATTTATATAATCTTGAGATTTTCTTCCAAACCTTTCAATTTTAACAACTCATCTTAACAACAATTATATCATATCAGATTTTTAACGAATTTTGTATATTGTACGTTCCCATTTAACAATTTTTATTTGATTATAATTTTCTATAAAAAAATACATGGTCTCCATTTTTCGATTTTATAATGTTTCTATGGGCTTATTATGTATCATTTTGCTAAATGTAATTTTCAGTTTTAAAAAATTAAATTCAGTTTTTTAATCACCAAGAAAATATTTACTAACAAACCGTGAAATATCAATTATAAATTACCAAGAAAATTTTGTTAAATCAAACAAAAAGTTTAACTAAAAAATCCAGTTAAATCTTTGTTGTAACAAACTTTCAATTTCATATGATTATACACATTATCAAAAGTAAATTAAATGTAGTACGTATACAAACTTTACAAGTATTTGAATTTGAGATAACTTTACACCTACATAAATAAGCCACTACTGATTAATTAATTATTCAAAATAACTTTTCAGTTATCGTTTTCTATAAGTAAGGATATAAATTAAAATTAAAATTTTAAAACTTGAGACGGGTCCATTATGTATTAGAAAAAAATTAAAAAAAATGCGATTTATCTGGCTGATTTGTAATGATTTTTTTATATATATTTTGCTGAATTATTTCATATATTTATTTTAACAAAAAGTTAAAATATCAAAATTATCTTTCTCCCTTCGTTTGATCTCATATCCCCTCTCGAGACACCAAAACAATCATGGACCAACTTTGCTTACTTGTTATTTTGCGATTAATCCTATTTTTAGTTTACTTTTTTCCTTAAACTAACTAAATTTGTACTAAAAAATCTTCAAAATTTCATCAAATAACTCAACTTTTTTGTATGAACAGTACCTTTGATCTAATATAAAAAATTTCTTTTATTTGGATATTAATTTTCACATTTATATTCTACGATAAAATGGTTATATAAATATTATATCTTAATATTAGGGTCAAATATATTATCCATTATGAATATATGCATGGAATTTTAAATTGAGCTTGACTTTTATTTTATCTTTTTTGAGTAATTAAATTGAAAAATATTTTTTTAATAATCATTGAAATAAATATATTAAAGTATTGAGTTCCACCTTATTTTTCAATAATTATTTTTAATATTCATTATAATAAATACATACGAGATAATATCATGTTTATTAGGTTGATGTTACTTCTTTAGTTCTTTTCCATATGCAAATGAAATATCTAAAACATAATATTTTATATATTAAAGTAGCTTGTTATGATAAATATTGGTTTTGTAACCTTACATATATTATTATTTTCGTAAATATTAAGAAATCATTGTTTTATTTTGTGATTTTTACAAGTATCGTTGAGGGTGTAACAATAATTTCAGATCCCCATTGTTTATCTACATTTTTTTTTTTGAAAAACATAAATCTTATTTTGATATAAATTTTTTATTTTTAAATTTACATTGGCCTTATTCATTAATTATACATATATAATTTTAATTTTTATAATTTTAAAATCTTCACGTCACTTTATTTTATCCATGTTTAACCAAAACTTGGTTTGAATGTATAATATAGTAGATAAGATTTAAAAATTTGATTATGAGTTGTTCAAATATAAAACTAATAAAAACATAAAAAAATAAAGATTTTGTTATAATACTTAATATTGATCATGTTTACGATTTTGTCAATTTTATTTTTTCTTTAAATTTTTTTCTATTATAATCCAAACATGAGTTATACATATTATGAATATTTTTGGTTTTCTTATTCAAAATATATAATTATTAATCTAATAGTTTTTGTCAATGAACCACACATTAATTATTTGTTTGAAATCTGTTTAAATTGTTTAAAAGACCATCTATTATATATGTCACGTATAAATAATTTTGTAAATCAGGAATAATTTTATCGAGATTTTTAGATTAATAATCATTATAATATATCTATATTAACTATATTCTAAACGAGTCTACATAAATTCCTACATATCATAGCATATCATTTTCAATGATCCAGCGAGAACTATATTTTTCTAAAAAAATACTTCGATATAAAATTAATTTAATTCAATCATTTTTTTTTTGATTTTCTCAAATTATATTTACCCGTACGAGGTACGGGTTCTACACTAGTCATATTTAGTAACAATTCCTTTTAGCCAATAATTTATTTATTTTTCCCAATGGTTCACCCCTTCTACTTTAGGGAATATTTTGAAAAAAGTTTCAAAATTTAGGCTCTTAACATGTGCCCAAGGGTTCACCCTTTTACTTTAGGGAGTATTATAAATAGTAATGCACCTATATACTTATATATTCTGAACAAAAAAAACTAAACATACTTATATTTACGAGAATGCATGGATTGAAATTTGAAACTATTTTTAGCCTTTAATGCTTGAGCTGTTTTCTTTTAAATATAGATATGGACCATACGTACGTATGGACATTCATCAATTTATGATCTATCATTTGTTAAGTTGGCAATTGGGGTTTATTTCTCTAGGATTTAATTTCTTTGTTAAGATGACAATTTTTTTTTTTTTGCCGGGGCCGGGTGTCCGGCCACCGAAGTGAACCCACTAATCCCGGGCCATGGCCGCTAGTCCTTCACGCCATGATCCTTGGTTAAATCGCGAGAGTTTCTTCCTCAAAGTGGAGTTGGCACGTTTCGAACCCGGGGGGATTTACACCCCAGGATCTACTCCCCCCAAACTCTACCGCTGGACTACGCTCCCGGGGACTTGTTAAGATGACAATTGTTCTTATAAGCATAATAGCTAATTGCGTCTTGCAATGCAAAAGTATGCTACATATTCAGTGGATTGCCTAATAAAGTTTCAGTATAATTTCCAAGTAAAACCATGGATTTTTTTGTAATTTTTATTCTATTTGAATAAAATATGATATAGTACCCCAAACATTGAGCTTAATGGGTAATTGATCAAAAAATGACAAATTAGTATTGAAAAATAATAAAGTGTAATTATCATAGAATATACAGTGATATATTAACAATTGTATTTTCAAATATTTTGCAATTGATTATTTGATTGTTTAAAAGAAGAAAAAACAAATTCAATAAAAAATGAAAAGAGGTCAATCAATTGATTTAAGATTAGCTAGAAACCTACAAAATCGCAAAAATGGTGAATACTAAATAAAATTAAATATAAATATTTTAGTTCAAATTTGTTAAAACTATTTTATAATAAAATTATTTTTAATTATTGATATCAAAACAAATATAAGATAAGAAAAGTGTATTGTATTATGGAAAGTCATAACAATGTTTAACTATAGTATTAAAATCGATCAGTTTTATTCAACTTTTAACATTTTTTTTTTTGAAAATAATGGTGGTTGAGATAACCATATCACATTCATAACATGTACATAACAAATAATAAAATTTATTTAATTAGTTAAATATAAATGTGAGGAAATTTTTTTAAAAAGCTTGTGCGTAGCACAAGCATATATTCTAGTTATCAGAATTCTAAAGTTAAAGGGCGGTTTGGATTTAGTGAGACAATGTATTAAAGTGTATTATCTTATATTAAATTATACTAAATAATTAATTTAGTATAAAATAATATATTTTAATTTATTATTGGGGAAATTTAAACGAGACTAAATCCGTTCCATTTCGATCCCCGTTTCTAATTTTCAACCAACTGATTTAATCTGATCGACACTAATCCAAAACTTTCCACTGGAGCCACGCACTGAACCACCATGTTCTCCCAACATTGATAACTAGCGCTTGAAAAGCGACGCCATCCTAAATTAACCAACACTGCTCTAAAATGGAGCGCCCATTTGTTAGCGGCGAGAAATCGCGCACTCTTTTTTTTACCTCGTATTCTACCCTGGGCGGTACCTCCTGCCGTCCAGGAGACCCTTATAAAAACCGGTCTGACTCTGGGCGGTAATAGGCGCAGCCCAGACAAACCGGGTTTTCGTAAAATCCGGTTCAGAGTCTAGGCTGCACCTATTGTCACCCAGATTTTTTGTTGGGGAGAACCCGATTTATGAATTTATTTTCTTTATTTAAATAAAAATAGATTGGTTTTTTCGAACCCGAGTTTAAAATTTGAACGTGGGCGGCACCTATTGCCGCCCAAAATTGGTTTTTAAAGTTTGAACGTGGGCGGCACATATTGCCGTCCACCTTTAACCCCAAAAAAATTCCAAGTCGGCGGTATTTAGGGCCGCCTATGTCGTCTTCTCCGTTACCCAGAGGAAATCTTTTTCGAGCACCCACAGAGAAAATTCCAAATCGATGGCGGATTCCGGCGAATTTTCCATGGAAGATATATGGGCGGCGGTTGACAAGGAGGAAAACCAGATGGCGGCGGTGGGAGATCTCGGCGGCGACGGCGATCCACTGGACTCGACGGCGGAATCGACGGCGACATCGATGAATCTTTGTTTCGTTGGCGGTGGCAGTCGCGATGGAGGAGTCGACGGCGGCGGCGGCAGGGGAGGCGACGAGGCGGAGGGAGCTGGGCTGCACGAGGAGCCGCAAGGGACCGGGGAGGAGGGGATTTATGGGCTGCACGAGGTGCCACCCAGGACCGGGGAGGAGGGGATTTCTGGGCTGCACGAGGTGCCGCCCAGCTTGTCGGCGAGCATGGAGGTTTCCGGCGCGGTGGTTTTGGGCGAGGAGGATAGATTGCCGGCTAGGACCGATGAGGTGGATATCGGGGCGGACAATGCCTTCGACGTGTCGGTAGCGGTTGCTATGCAGGCGATGGATGATTTGGCGGAAATTCCCGTTCGTCAAAAGCGCAAATATGAACGGAGGCCGACCGTAGCGGTATGGTGTTTGTAATTTTTAATTTGTTAAATCTAATTTATTTAATTAAATTGTTACTGTAATTGTAGATTTGTAAACTTAGTGTTTATTGTATTTAATCATAATTAAAAAAAGACAATATAGGTAATAGGCTAAATTTTACTGTTAAATAATATTAAATATATTATCATAATAAAAAATAAAAAATTTAATATATTGATTTTATAAGAAAACAATTTTCTTTAACAATTGTTAAGGTATATATAACTAGGTTGTATTGGATAAAATGAAAATAGTTATATTTCTTATGGCAAAATAGGATGTATTGGGTAAAATCAAACAGTCGGATCGAGACAGTCGCCCTACTACTGCATCTGCTCGCAAGAAGAGGGTTGTGGGTGTATCGCAAGACACAGAGGTGCTTAGTGAAGACGATGTTGGTCCCGTCCGTTCAGATGAGGACGTGGTTATGGAGGACTTTACTACCGGCCCTTCTACTATCCCTGAGGATCCGGAGTTTAGTACCGACCCAACAGAGAAGCAGCCACCTCAGGAGGACTCACCTCAGCACCAACCACCTCCGTTAGAGCCACCTCAGCAGCAACCACCTCTGCCTGAGCCACCTCAACAGGACCCACCTCCGCAGTTTCCACCAGCAGGCCCCACCTCCGCCTGAGCCAGCTCAACAGGCCCCACCTCCGCAGGACCCACCTCAGCAGGCCCCGCCTCCGCCTGAGCCAGCTCAACAGTTTCCTTCTGTGTTGAGGAACTTTGATACGCACATTACGGAGCTGATATGGAGGAAGGCGTCATTGGACCCTCCAGAGGACGTTGTTAGGACTTTGAGGGTTCAGACACGGCCTACACAGTTTGCGTTTTGGAGGGATCGTATTCCCAGAGGGGTCCCTGAGGAGGGTTCCTGGTTTTGGATTGCTCAGCAGACGGGGTTGACCGGTTTACTTGATTTTCAGTTCGGCATGGCTGATCACACCCTCATTTCAGCATTCGTTGAGCGATGGCATCCAGAGACGAACACCTTCCACTTTCCCTGGGGCGAGATAGGTCCTACGCTACATGACGTTATGATGATTCTAGGGCTGCCGATTGAGGGATTTGAGGTGACGTCACCATGGACCGGTCAGGATAGCGAGCTGACGGAGTGTGAGGCCTTGTTCGAGTATCTATTTGGGATAGATTCGGAGTACAACTTAGATGAGGATGATGCTGACATGGTCTGTGACCTTAGGAAGGGTTGGGTCAAGCAATTCCAGTTAGCGAGACATGTGTTGAGGATGATTGAGGAGGGTGCCTACCCAGAGGATATAGCAGTCGGTTTCTTATGGCACACCATGTCGGCTAGTATCTTCGTTGACAAGTCAACGAATGAGCTGAAGACTACATTGCTACCTCTTTTTGTGGACTGAGAGCGTGTCGTTCATACTGCTTGGGGTACCGAGGTTCTGGCTCTCCTTTTTAGAAACCTCGGAGAGGCTTCTCAACGCGGAGCTGTATAGTTCACCGGTTGCGCACGTCTCTTAGAGGTAGACTTTTATTATAGTTAGATTGTAATTTAAATCATGAATATACTGTGTTTAATTGTTTATAACTAATGGCTTTCTTCCTCCGTACGCAGGTTTGGATTTGGACATACTTTGTATACTTCCCGGGCAACCCTAACCTCAAGGAAGGTGCGAACGACGACATTCGACGCGCTGCACGATACTGCATTGGCCGGACCCCTCTCTGTTTAAGTCGCAACCGGTTACACTATAGACGGATACTGGATGAGTATAGGCCAGAGGATGTACGTATTCTTATTCCATTTTAATATACTTAAAGATAGGCTTAATGAGTTAATATATGTTTTGTCTTTTGGGGTTAATTGCAGATACGGTGGATGTCGTATGAGGGTCTTGATTTTCGAGGTGCTCACATGGCCTCCACGTATCGAGGGACTATTCGGTTTCTCGGTGTAGAGGAGGCGTACATGTCGGATAGGCTTACCCGACAGTTCGGTTATCGATAGAGCAGGCCCATCGATATCATAGAGCCTCTGGTTGCAGTGCGTCCTCATGATTTTAGGGGGACGAGGCGATACCAATTGCACTTTGACCCGCGTTGGCACAGGTGGGACCAGCTTGAGCATCGTCTTTGCCCCCACATCTTGACGAGTCCTCCTGCCACGATGGATTGGGATGTCCATGACGCGTACCTGGACTGGTATCTACAGGTGTCGCATCCTTATGTGAGTCCGAGTGTGCCAGTACAGCCTCGTATTTGTAGAGGACCACCTCCGGCTATCAACTTGCAAATGGTATGTTTTTTGTCCAATTTTATTCTTATTAATTATTTTAGGAAAGTCTATGTATTTAAAATATTTGTTTTCATTTGCAGCGTGTGGCGATGAGCAAGGCGCATCTTCAGAAGCTTATAGAGGCAGGTGGTTTAGGGTGTGGTTTAGGGTGTTTGGAACACTTTCAGCATATATATGACCTCCTTTCCAGTGACGTCATCGCTGTAGCTCATCCGCTTGTACGGGCTGCACAGATGTCTTCCCAATCCTCTAGTGCAGGCGAGACTATATTTGATAGAGAGATGGCCGAATCGGCCGAATCATCTAGGATGGCGGAAGAGCGTGCAACAGCTCAGCAGGCAGCGTCTCAACCGACACCGGTGGTTCCTCCAGATTGGGCACCGAGCGTGGATTCGGGTGTGTCCTTGGGTACTGATTCTGAGACTTTAGTTGTGTCCTTGGATAGTGAATCAGAGAGTTTGTAGAATATTTATATCTAGTTTGACTTCTTTGTTCATTCGTATTGGTTTTTTTAGATTTTCGTTCCGTTATTTCTAGAACAAATCGATGATCAATTAGTTAAAAGACAAAATATCCAACATTCCAAAAAAAATAACATTCTAAAAAACACATACACATTCTAAAAATAATTTAAAAATCCTAAAGGAGGGTGAGCCTACAATGACCAATGAATGGCCCCATCGAACATTCTAATTTGCCCCTTCTCCTTGCTGTATCACAGAAAAACTTAAAATCTACAAATTCCGAAATTTGAAGATTCCATGTTTTTCTGTGCTGCAGCTAGGAGAAGGGGCAAATCAGAAAGTTCGATGGGGACCATTCCTTGGTCATTGTAGGCTCACCCTTCTTTAGGATTCTTCAGGCATTGAGGTTTTGTTATTGCCTTGTGGTCATTATCCTCTTGACCGAGTCAATAGTTGTAAAGAAGGATGAGCCTCCCAATTACCAGGTCGATCATGCTAATATGCTCCTTCTCCGAGCTGCATCATAGAAAAACTTGAAATCCTACAAATTTCGAAATTTGAAGATTCCATGTTTTTATGTGCTGCAATGCGGAAAAAGGAGCAGATCATCATGTTCGACCTGGTAATAGGAGGCTCATCCTTCTTTAGAACTCTTGACTCGGTCAAGAGGATAATGGCCACAAGGCAATCACATCCTTCTTTATAACTAATTTTGTGTTGCCTAGAATCCCCGATAATATATCTTCCTCTTCAACTTCCAATTTGAACCCTAAAGCGTCTCGCACAGCTTCTGAAGCTTATCTCTTTCCCGCAGCAATGAATTGTTGGAAATGCAGGACGACGAAGCCATACCACCCCACGATATTGATTTCTTGAATCTGAATAGGCATGTTGGGCGAAAAATACATGAGTAATAGGTGTAACCTTGGATGTGGAAGAGATGAAGTTGGATGTGGTATTTATAGGCATGTTGGGCGGCACGAGGTGCAGCCCGGAAGACCCTTCCAAAAACCGGAGTCTGGGCGACAATAGGTGCAGCCCAGCCCGCTGGGCTGCACCTATTGCCGCCCATTTTTTTTTCGTCAAACCCGGTTCAGAGGCTGGGCCGTACCTATTGCCGCCCATATTTTTTTTCGCCAAACCCGGTTCATAGTGTTATAACATTTGTGTTTCAATGTTGTGTATAAATAATATATTATTGTATCATATTATTGTTTATTCTTAGTATTTATTTGTTTATCTAATATTAATAAAAAAACAATACAAAATAATCATCCTAGAAGATAAAGACAAATTGTTCATTACGATACATTTAGCACACAATACAGGAAATAATACAAGTTGTTCATAAACTTAGAAAGTTTGTGACAAAATATATGACATTGCTTTAGCGTTTGAAGAAATTAAGATAGTCTCTGATAAACGTTCGCTTCATATGATATCTCTGCTTTGCTAAATTTGTTTGCTCCCTACAATGGTTGATAGTTCATACACTATTACACAAAAGATACGACATCAATGCAGTATACGATATACATCATTATTTAGTTTGAGGTTATACCTACGAATGTTATCAAGATCCTTAAGAAGTTCTTGATTTTTCTTTACACGATCTTGATTCTCCTTAACAAGATCTTGTTTTTCCTATCATTGTTGTCGAATAACCACGTGTGCCCTATCCTCGTACATATGATCAATCCACTCCCTGAAAATACACCCCAGTTTTGGGCATCCCAAATACCTCCTTCCGTAGTTCCACTGCAAATCACAAGTGCGGACAACGGCTTTCAAATTACACTCGCATAGCCAATCTGGGTTTGTTGATGATTCGGATGAAGATGCCATTATTATTTGTTGTAGTGCTTTGTTTCCTACAAATATCATGAATCCATTAATATAAAAACTTAGGGTTAATAAATCGATAGAAACTGAAAGAATAAGCTTACCCAAAAATGTTTCTTCAAGCGCCGCTTGTGTTGGACTTGTTGTAGTGAACAAACAACCTCAATTCTTCTTATATAGTGAAAAAGCAATGTGGACGGCACGTAATGTCGCCCAAAGGATACAGAAATCCCACAAATCTTACAAGTACCCTCGTGGGCGACACCTATTGCAGCCCAAGTAAACCCTCCTGGGCTGCAATAGGTGCCACCCAAGTAAACTCTCCTGGGCTGCAATAGGTGCCGCCCACCTTTGTCATATTTTGATTGCCATAAACCCTTATAAATACGAAACAAAAACCTCAACAATCCACACAATTCCCACTCCATAACTTCTCACAAACTTTTCGTGTGTTCTATTTTGAGTAATGGCGCCTTTGGTTCTCAAAGTTTACGAAAATGGGCGAATCACCTACAATCGAATGATACGCCAACGAAGTGGGATGGACATGTTTTTCCATGGATACGAAGGTGGCGAGGTCCGCACTTTGCGGATGAGGGATGTCTCGCCTGGAGAGGGGGGGTTATCATTGGGTTACTTGTTCATGGCGTTATTTTACAATCCAACCGGGGTTCGCCCTGGTCGGATTTTTTTTACTTTCCACCGGGTGTGGATCCTCCACGACTCCGTGAGGTGGTAGACGAGGAACACGTAGCTAAAGTTATAGCTCTTTACAGACCCGGTGTTCCAGTCACCATTTACACAGAGTGTGCACACCCGAAGCGTCATATACCAGGTCTTTTAAAAGATCCGGAATCTGAGGTGGACAACGATAGCTCTGATGATGGCGGGGAGACCGATCCTGATAAGGATTAGATAGCTTTTTATGATTCATGTTCAACTAGTGTACGCTTTAATGTTTATGTGTGCGTGTATTTGTTAATGATTTCCAAGTAATATTATTGTCTCGTATTGCATTTTCCCGAATCAACACCAATTCGAATAAAAACAAATGATTATAAAAACAATATACGGTCAATCTCAATCAAACTTTCCCACAAAATGAATTACAATAACATATATAAAGTCAATTACAATCCAAAAAACCTAGGTAAGTATGTTAGGTCGCCCTTGTTCCGCTCGCTCCTCTACATAACTCTTGAACCTATCCTTAAAGCGCTCATGACTATCCTATCCATCAACACTTGGATCCTTGTAAATGAGCCACTGTCTCAGAGGCGGTGGAATTGGACAACGATCATTAACAAGCCAAATCTGTAAACATAAACGATAAAATTATATAACAATTTATGAAAGAATAAGTAAATACCAGAGAGTAGCGCTCCACGTACCGGTACGTAATGGTCTCTCCTGCCTACATGTGCTATCGCATAAACCTTTGTCGGAGGCTCAGCACCCGGGGGCCCCCACAATGGAAGACATGTGTGTGGTCCAAACCATGATAAGACAACAACCGCCACTTGGTGTTCCGTGGCAAACACCAAACCAATAATAGGCATTATACACCAGAAGTTCGTTGTTCACGGTGACGCAATATAATTCAATCTCCTAACAAATGCTTCCACTGTCAACTCTTCCTCCCCAAGCATCGCTACGTAGTTGGCTGGATGTGTCTGGACATGCTTCGAAAGCTCTAACCGGACATCAACGTACTCCTCTTCTCGGCGACCTAGCAAAATGGCAAGGGAACGAAACCCGCAATGACCATCGCCTTTGACACTTTGTACCCTAGAAATGTATGCGAGCATGAAATGATCAATATTCTCGTGCCCCCAGTTGAAGCCAAGATACTTTAACGACTTGCTTGAACCCGATTTGGACTTGTTTGAAGCAGATTTTGACTTTCCAGGTTTAGTGGCACTCCCCTTTGCTGTTGAAACTCCACTGCGAGGTCGTCCGCTAGAAGGACATCCTTTCGATCCCACAGACGCTCTTGATCCCACGGACGATTTCACATTGGTCGTCTCTTTCTCTGCAGGCGCATCCTCCTCTTCCACTCCCAGCTCCTCATCCATATTCTTCATATTCCGCTTCTCCTTCATCTTCTTACTTTTTGCATCCACATGCTCGTCCCAACCCATATTCCTCTTGGTGCCGGTCTTTCTCGCATTCATCCTAGGCCTCCCCTTCTTGGTCTCACCACGTGGCGGGTCTTGAATCTGGCACGATGTAGGGTCAGTTGACTCACGCCACTTATCCTCCATCTTCTTCAACAGAAATCCACCAACTTTCCCACATAAGAACTCTTCAACGAAGTCCTGCACCGTGACATTATCCGCTGTGATTGCAACACCATCATCGACATCAAGATCCTTAGCATCCACCCCTTCCCATCTGACCTGCTTCCAGAAAATATCAATTTCTCCAGGCACTAACGGATAACCCGTCTCCACATAGACCTTAATTGTGTGTGGGCAAGGCAGTCCTAGTGTGGACTTCCACCAAAAATCATCACATTTGTCCCCAATTTCCCCCTCCTTTGCTAACACAGCTTGGGCATACAACATTCTTAAGCATTTCTCAGAGCACTTTTCAAGGATGTGCTTGAAGAAGACCTTAACCCACTCAGGGCCATTTACTATCTCCATGGGAAAGGCAGTGCAGTTCTTGGTCATCTCAAATCGGATCTTCCGATGCTGATCAATAAACATGTTGTCGATGTGTTGCACAATTGTGTGGAACCTTCCAACGGATGTCTCAATCATGTCCTTAAGCATAGAGTGCTGACCCTCAACCCTGAAAATAATATAATCGTTTACAATTTACTAAATGAATTTTAAAACCCAATTTGATTGCAAATGTTTGTATGAAAGTTACATGTTTGATGTTCTTGTGGCAAAATGGAGAACATCATCACACCATGCCGCAACTAGCTTTTTTCTTATGGTCTTTAAACCAAGTTTCCTTGACATATTTCACAAGGCCTTCATTCCATATCTCCTTAAAGTGAGCAAGTCGCTCTCTATACTCCTCCTTTGTGTGAGACCTCATCACCCGACGCACACTTCCCGAGAATTTCTTCTCGTCAATCTTCATCAACTTAGCATATGCCTTCACATTACGGTCTACATGGACCTGACACAAATGATGCCGAACCTTCAGAAACACCATTTTGGCAGCATTGATCAGTCCTAGCTCTCGATCAGACATGATGCATACGGGACTTTTCCCCCGTACAACCACTTCAATCGTGTCAATGCCCATGCATAGTGGCTTACCGTCTCCCTTTCCATGAACACAATAGCAATGCAATATGTGAAGTTGGTGCAAGTAAACCCAATAATCTGGAACAGTGGCATACCGTACCTATAAATGCAACACAAAAAATACTTTAAACCCGCCAAAAATATCATTATCTACTCATAATACTAAGACGAGTAAGGTTTACCTATTGGTTTTGTACGTCGAATCCATGATGACGACATTAGGGAACATGCACAACAAATGTCGAGCGTCTGGATGAGAAATAAACAAGCACGCCAATACCTCATTCCCATCTTCCCTCGTTTTAGTAGCAGTGTCCAATAAATAGCCTTTGTCCTTCAAAAACCCCAATGACTATTGTGTCACATTCAGATTGCCCAGGTATTTCAACCTCTCCTTAGCCCTAACAGTGTACACTTGCCTCCTCGATACCGTTGAACCCGTATATTCATTCCTAATCTGTGTAGAAATAACCTTGGGTCTTGCACCCGCCGCAGTATCAATCATCACTTTTCTACGCTGCTCCATCGTAAGTCGGGAAGCAAATGCATGGCCAATCAAGGTGGTTGAAAGCATATGGTTATGACATCCTCTAACAACCGATATGGTCCACCCAGGATCTTTAATAACATTTCCTTCCCTAAAAATACCATGCAACAAAAAGGGACAACCCTTCTTCTTTGACCTAGCTTTATTCACTCGTATCAGACTGACCTTTTTACCATCGACTAACTTCTTTTTCTTGTCGGACCTAGGTAACCCGGATCTCTCACAATGAAATATAATCTTTTTAGACTTTGATGATTTAGTAGTGATCACCATAGAAATACTAAAACCGACCTTTTGCACCCACTGCCTCAATCCCTCCATACTCGGAAATATCTCATTAGTAGTAAAATGGGATGAGAAGTCAATTGCTAAAAATTCATCATCACTAGAATCACCCTATTTATATACAAAAATTAGTATATTAGAAACTAATTAATAATTAAATTTATACAAATTAATATACAAAAATTATGCATTATTTCTAAACAGTCTACATTTCAAAGACTAAGTACAATTAATATCTAATCATTTTATACAATAAAAATTAAAAATATTACGTACCTTGAAGTACTGAGGAGAAATCGGTGACTGAAAATCATCCTCATCATCTAGAGACGTGGGCGCGCTCGAAGACGACTCCGACAACCCCCTCCAATAAGGATCGTTTGACGACGACATATATATAGTCGGAAAATTACAATGGGTTTGAAGTTTTTTTCCCGTTGTATTTCAATGGTGGTATACTATTACATCTCCCATATATATAGCCGGCCACATGACCGTTAAGACTGAAACGGAATAATTCTGGGCGGCACTATGTGTAGCCCAAATTGACCGTTAAATTTCAGTCATACACTCCCTAGGCTACACTATGTGCCGCCCAGAAATCCGGTTTTAGTGAACCGGTTTTCTGGGCTGTACATAGTGCCGCCCATAAATCCTTTTTCCCACAACAAACCGGTTTTAATAAAAAAATAATTTTAATCATAATTTTAATAAAAAATAAATTTGAACCCATCTTGGACGGCACCTAGTGCAGTCCAGATAGAGTGCGAGGTAAAAAAAAAAGCACGGTTTTTTGGCCATGAGTGGAAAAAACAAGGGAAATAGCACCCAATACCCCATTTTCATATAGGCTTTGCAAAACTACCCTACCCCTTTTGGTTTTTGCAAATCTACCCCAAAGACTTTTTCCCCCCTTGTTTTTTGCAATTATACCCCACAAATAAAAAGTTAAATGAAAATCTGACTTTTCCTTTTCTTTTGGAAAAGAAATTCTGACATTGCACTATTTTAATTGGAAAAAAAAATGAAACCCCAAATCATTTTGAATTCCAAAATGAAATGTGAAAAATTTGCTACAGGTAAAAAAACCCCAAATCATTTCCTTTTCTATTTCTCTCCCAGAGGTTTCCTCTTCGCCGACGGAATCTAGATTTAATTTTTTCGGCGAGATTCACCGATTCCGGCGTGAAGCTTTCTCTTCCAGGTTTGTTTGCTTGAAACCCTTCTTCACCGTTCGAGGTAGCTTAATCCCTTCATCGTCGCTTGAGCTCCGAGTAAGGCCCTTGCGATTTCGCTTAAGGCTCTTGCGATTCTGTCGCGATTCCGATTCATTTGCCTCTTCTGTCTATCTCCTTCGAGCCTTGTTGTTCGAGGTAGGTATGTCAAGTTTTTCAGAGTTCAAGTCATTTAACGCCATTTTAGGGTTGCTCCGTTGCTGTTCATTTGGTTTTTAGGGTTGATTCACTGTTGTTTGAGCTGAAATGAAGTGAGGAAGTAAGGTTGAATGCAGCGAATTGTATCAACCTGTGAAATCCGTGTTTGTAAAATGAGAATGTCAGATTATGTTTGTTTTTGTCACAATTGCAGGAATTACCATTGTATGAACATTTCTTGTCAGCGTTGATGAAATATTTGTCACATCGTATAGTGTTATTGTTGAAATGATTAATTTGATTGTCATGAATGTCAGATTATGTTGTGTTTTGAAATTCTAATGTTGTTATTTTCCTGACATTATAGCTCTCTTACTCTTGCAACTTCCTTGTCTTCTCGTGTGATCTGTACATCTGGGTATGTTGAGTTGAGTTAGGTGCTTAGAAAAAGCTTAAATGTTGATATTTTTTGTTGTTTGTCTATCTCCCCCAGTGCAGCTGAAGTGGCGTAGTTCTTCATATTGAAACGGAGGAGATTAAAATGGGTAAAAAGGTAAATTTTGGTTAGATCATTGTGTGTAGTTTTTCATAGTTGACATCCTGTCATGTTGTGTTTAAGTATATGTTCGTTTTGTATATATTGACCTTGTATAATTTGTATTTTTTAGGGTCATTTATTGAGATTTGAAGGGAAAAAATTCATCGGCAGAGTCAACCAAAACTGTCGGCGTGAATTGCTGAATCTTATTGAGAAATGCCTCTCCCCTGTGGACTGGCAGAGGATAATAGATGGTCCATTTGGACCTACTGTGAAGATGGTTCGTCAACAAAACTTTTCATGCCAGCTTGTATATTACGTTTTATTCCGTCAAGTAGAAACGAGGAAGTTGTGGGAGACGTGGTATGACCTGCAAGGACAGCTGCTGCGTTTTTCAATGAAGGAATTTGCACTTGTGACGGGGTTATGCTGTCACAGAATTAAAGATAATGAGCTGAACCCGGATAAAAATGCCGTGAAAGAGTTATTTGATGTACAGAATTTGACGTTGGGTGAGCTCGAGTTTTTATTTATGCGTACACAGCTTGATAGCCCTTTGAAATATAAGATGGCGTTATTGATTATATTAGGGGGCGTCATTCTTGGGGTTGAGAAAAAAGTTCGCATAAGCACAGGTCATGTCAAATTATTGGTTGATATCGATCGATTCACGAAATTCCCATGGGGCAGGGTTAGCTACATTGAAAATCACCAGGGATTGAGTTCAACGGTGAAGAATAGATTGGAAACGGTTGAAACAAGCAGAGACTCAAGTGCAAGGTTGGGTTACAAACTCAAGGGGTTGCCAATGGCCTTTCAGGTAACATGACAGGATGTAATGTATATTGTTTTGAAGTTGGTATTGTAGTTACAATATATTGATGGTTTGGCTGTTCAGGTTTGGCTGTTTGAAGCTGTTAAACCAATTGCTTCAGCGTTTGCACATTTGGTGGATAAGGAGGCCTACCCACGCGGTCTACGATGGTCATCAGATTCACAACCTGATGCGACGGCTGTGGAGTCTTTCTTAGGGAAGGCCATATCCCGTTTTATTCCAAATGTGGTGTTGATAGAGGAAGAAGATGAGGTGTAGGTCTTAAAAGAATGCAAATTTTATGGGGAAGTGAAGGACACTTACTTTGACAAGGCAGTTGAGAAATTCGAGCTAAGTAATAAGAGGTCTATCAATGGTAGAAGAAAAGGAAAGAATGATTCGGACTCTGCCCCTGCTACAAAGTCCTCGGGCCTGGATGCAAGACAGGTGATGTGCGCTATGAAAGAGCTTCATGAGCGTATGATTAATTTGGAAAACCAAGTGGACACAGGGTTTTGTGCTATGAATAAAACCTTGGGCATAATGCAACAGATGATCAAGGAGAGGGTATTCAACAAGTCAGGTTCAACAAATGATGAACAAGAGGAAGGGGAGGTAAGATAACTGTCAACAATCATTATTAAGTTATGTTTGGGAACTTAGATATATATATGTCGTGGAAGCTCAAGCATTTGTACTTGTGTAGAATAGTAATGTCATTTTGAATTGTAATTTAGTTATGCATAAAGCTCTGTTTTTGACAAACATTATAGAATGGTGCACTTACTGATTATTCTTTTGAGTTAAATCTAACTTGTAATTTATTGAAGCAGAATGGTGTACATGGTCGTGATGAGGATGTCGGAATGGATAGAATGGGGGGGTCTGATTCAAATCCCCTACAGGATGACGATGATGAAGGTGCCACTAAAGTCGACAATGGCAATTTAGGAAGCATGGTTGTTTATCTAGAGCAAAAGGATGATGAAGGTGGTGCAGTTCAGAGAGATGATGTTGAGGGTGCAGTAGAAGATGAGGGGGGAAATGGAGAAACGATGACAAAAGAAGAAGACGATAAGAAAGAAGGAAAGCAAGTTGCAAGGAAGACTCGTTCAAAAAAGAAGAAGGATGATAAAGATGGTGCAGTTCAGAGAGATGATGTTGAGGGTGCAATACAGGATGAGGGGAAAAGTAATCGCAAGGAAGGAAAAGTAGTGTCAAGGAAGACTCGCTCAGAAAAGAAGATGGGTGATGAAGATGGCGCAGTTCAGAATGAGGCGAAAAATAAAATAGGGAGGACAAGAGGAGTTGAGGTATGCATCAATAAACCATCCTGACAAAATGTTCCTCAGATCACCAACATGTTATTTATGAAAAAACTTATTTGCAGACGCAAAAACAAGCTGAGGTGGAAGGAGAGTCTATCAAAGAATCAATTGGACTCTCAACAAGAAAAAGCAGCTCAACAAAAACAATTGATACAACTAGTGAACTGAAGGACCATCCTGTCAAGAAGAGAGGACTGTCCAGAGTAGCCGATAATCCCAAACGATACAAGGTTTCAACGCCCAAAGGATTTTCAAACATGAATAAATTGCAGTGTTGGCTAGACTCGAAGGAAAGGTTAGGAAGTTGTCCCTCATGTCTTGATTATATGAACCTGTCTTGAAGATATGAATGCGTGTTTGAGGTGTTAATTAAACCATGTTATGATGCAGTGAGGAAATTGTTTTTCCAACTGGAGAATATCTAAAGAGGGAGTTTTTTGAGCCATTGTTGCAACCAAAGGGGTGGCTGAAATCTAATGTAAGCTCCTTTAATTTTTTATATAAATTATCGTGGCATGCAGCAAATTTGTGGTATGACATATATTTTTGGTTTGTAGCACTTGGACGAATGTATGTATTATCTTGGGTGTCGCGTGCGTGACAAATCAGTGACAATATTGGACACCTGGTTTCAGCGTAATTTGGACAAGGAAATGAATAGATGGTTATCAGATAAGCAAAGTTATGTTGCTAATGGAGGTAAGATGAGATACCTACGTGGGGAACTGCCTGCAATTTATGGGAAGGATTGGAAGGATGTGGATCGTATATACCTCCCCTTCAATTTCAAGGACAAACATTGGGTAGCTCTGGAGATACAACTAAGTAAATGGTGTGTCACTGTATACGATCCCGACGTCAATTTGTTCAAATTGTCGGAAGTCCATAGGCTCCTTGCAGAGTTGACATATATTCTTCCTGTCATGATAGCACAATATGAGCCTTTGGAAACAATTTATGAACATAGGCGGGGAAATCCCCTAAATGTGACTCGTGTTCCTACATTGGAGAGAAACAAGAGAGGGTAAGTTGTTTACATAAATTGTTCATTTGTTTGTGTGAAATTGGTTATAATATCAGCAAACCAACTACATTTTTTACTTGTGTGCAGGGGCGATTGTGGCGTCTTCACGATCAAGTATATAGAAATGCTAAGTTTCGGACGTCAAAACATCGTGAACGTGGGTGACAAATTTGTGGATGAGTATAGAAAAAGGATAGCCGGTAGTATATTCGATATGAACTGGTTTGACTAGTGGAGGATATGTTATTCACTTTCATGTAAGCTTCACTGTAGTTGGGATAGTGCTAGTGTTGTATGATTCCTTGTTGGGGGGTTTTCGCTAGAATTGACTTGTATTGTTGACAATAAGTTGTGTTGAGATTGTTTTGGAAATGTAGCAATATTGGTTGTTGCATTTCTTGTTCAAAATTTCTGCCAGTGTTGTTCAAAATTCTTGTCAGTGTTGTTTTGGAAATCTAGGGTAATTGCCAGTGTTGCACATATGTTATTTGTCACATTGTATACTCCTATTGTCGGAAATATCATTTTTTTTCCTGTTGTTTTAGGATACAAAATTATTTTGTAATATTATTTGTTCACCGATTTGACCGTTTTAATAATATTTAATTTAGAATAAAAAGCGTAAGACATACACCGATTTACCTTTCTTCAAAGTTCGAATTCTCCCAAAAGCCCCTCCGTGTTTACCTTCCAAAATTCCCTCCACGTTTCTTCTTTTTCCTTCCCAAGAAGGCGACTCTGCAAACATCCATCATTGTTATCAGGCATTTTCTTCTTCCCCAGAAGGCGACTCTTCAACTCCTCCATCTTTCTCGATTTATGCTTACTTACTCTTGAAGTCCATCTCCACATTTTCTTACTTACTCCCTCCTCCATCTTTCTCCATTAACGCGTTACAAAAGAACCCTAAAAAATGGTAGTGCTTAGAGACCGTAAAGAATCGACCCCAAAGAAGAGTGGAGAGAAAAGGAAGAGAAAAGAAGACGACAGCCAGGTTCGAAAGAAGAAGAAGCAGAGGCGTAGTGCAGGCGAAAGGCGGAAAAACTTCTAACAGTTCCATAGGGAAAAAAGCCGCGAAGGGCAGGTCGAGGCCAAAAGCGAATGATGAAGAGGGGAATAAACCCTTAATCTTTAAAGAGGATGTAAGTTGTCTAAATTTTTTTGTTTAAGACTTAGCGTAATTTTTCAATTGTCCTGTCACCCATCTGAAATGGTTTACTTTGTATCAGGAGTGTTTTTTTTGGGTTTTATGTTTTTTCATCTGTCGTTTGAGGCTTCTGAAATGGTTCGATTGCGTGTGTTTATGGTTATTTTCATTTGGCTTGCAGATTAGGTACAATTATTTCAGAGGTGCACCTTTCTACGGCAGAATTAACATAAACTATAGGGTGCACTTTGTTCGTGAGATTGAAAACAAGTTGACACATGTGGATTGGCAACGAGTTTTGGATGGCCCGTTTGGAAAAGTTTTGAAAATGTTGCAGCAGGTATCATTTTCTTCACAGACAGTGCATGCAGTTCTATTTAAGCAACTTGAAACAAAAAAGAAGTGGGAGTCTTGGTATGAGGTGGCAAGGAAAGAGTTGAGGTTTTCGATTAAGGAGTTCTCTCTCATAACTGGACTGAATTGTGGGAAACTTCCATTTGTGGATACTAAAGCAGACGGGCTAGTAATGGAGCATTTTTTTGGTAGTCCTGGTGGTCCTAAGACCATACAAGATGTTTACAACAGATTTAAAGAACATCGTGAATTGGACAACTACAAAATGAAATTGGCACTGTTGTTGATAGTTGAGGGTCTGTTGCTGGGAGGGGATAAGAAGAGGCTAGTGAAGTCGCTGCATGTTAGGCTGCTGGAGAATATGGATAACTTTTGGGATTATCCATGGGGAAGGGTTGCTTATGTAGAGCTTCACAAGTCATTGATCACATCATTGGCCAAAAGGATGCAAACAGTAGAGAAGGCAAAGCTACTCTCCGACACACCAAGAATTCCATATTCCATTCAAGGCATGCCAGTTGTGTTTCAGGTAGTTTTATTTGCAGCATAGTAGTATATTTTATGCTATACTATGACAGGATATTTGAGTACTGGGTGACATGATCATGGTGAATATGCAGGAAGTTTTTCTTGTTTGATTGACACTACATAGTAGTTTTCCAACATACTATTAATTGCATTCCAGATTGTTTTAGGGTGATCTAATCTAAATTTGTAATGGTTGAAATATTAATTACTGAATGTGTTTTATTTACAGCATAGTAGTATACTTTATGCTATACCATGAACAAGACGCCGCTTACTTCTTCGAAGTTGTGCCCCCCCATGGCGGGTCTCGTACCTTGAGGGCCTTACAGCGTCGCGGAGACGCCGTCGCCCTTGCCACCCAAGGTAGATCCGTTGCCTTCATAAACATATTTGTCGTCACTGGAGATGTTGTTGATGAACTTCCGCAGCGCGACGGCCCAGAATCATCTATCTCCTCCGCACATATTTAGTATCTGATGAAGTAATCGAGGTTATGAAGTCTGTTGTTTTATGATAGGTATGTCAAGTAGGAGAAGGATAATGTTATATAGCGACTATATATAGTCAGTAGGTTATGGTATAGTATGTTATGGTATGTTACGGTAATGTCGCATGAATTAATATGTTATGTCAAGTAGGAAGTTGATAATGTCATATTATGTAATTCTGTTTTATATAATATAGTATTTTATGATAATATCTTATTATGTAATTCTGTTTTTCCTGTGTATTATTCAGATATCACTCATGTCGGTCTGTTGGTCATTTGAAGTCATGATAAATATGGAAGAATAATAAGTGGGAAGAAGTGTTAGGTACAGAATGGAGTGAAAGTCCTTTCATATAAATATAACCAAAAGTAGTCAATATTGACAATGTCGGGATATATATATAACGATGACAGGATAATATTACATTAACATACGGATGCATATTAACAAAATACATACCATTTATACGAAAAGTAATATGAGTGGTAAGAGATCCTTAATCCATATGGAACTCTTACTACACATATTAACAAAATAGTAACACAATTAACGGCATCATGGGCCAGCTGAGGGGTTAGGACAGTTTCGTGAGTTATGGCCGACAGCACCACAACTTCCACACCTTCTCCTCGGGCCCCTGTATTCTCCCCGTGACGGGATCCTTTTCTTTCGGATTTCCTCCTAACAACCGGGGGCAAACATGCTCTATTCAAGACCGTGTCAGGAACTTCCCAACGCTCAAATGCAGGAACCAGATATATAGTTTCCTTGTACACTTCCTTCCACATTTCAGCAGTAAAGAAGGGATGAACAAGAGTGACATGATCCACACCACAATCCTTCGCGGCCGCTATAGCATGCGCACAGGGAATTTGGTCAACTTGGAAGACGTTGCAGTAGCAGGTTCGAGCATGCAGATTTACCAAGAGTGTAGTTCCATTGACATGCACTTGAAACTCATATTGATTTAGCCTACTCACAACCATTGTCAACGATTTCAAATAATTACCTTCTAGCTCAGTACAAACTGTCGGGGTCAGAATATCCACATGTCCTTCTCCCTTAAATCGCCTGTCACAAAACCAATTACTCATGACATTCAGTATACCATCAAGCAACCCAATCAACGACATTAGACGTGGGTCCAGTAAGCGACTATTCACGGATTCCGCGTTGTTGGACGTCATAATTTTGAATCTGTTTGCGGGCATATGCGACCTTGTCCATGCTTCAAATCCAACACCCCTGAGGTACGTACCGACTATAGGAGACTGGTTGTAAAGTCTTGCAAATTCACGATTAAAGTCATGTTTGGTGTACGCTTGATTTGCCTTTTGGTACAGAATCCACAAGTCATTTCTTTTAAACCTCGTCTTCACGTTACCCCATAGGTGAAGTGTGCAACAACCATGCTTTGCGAAGATATAGCGCTCTCTTAAACCTTTGTATATACTTTCATGACGGTCAGACACAAATACGAGGTCATGATCGTCGGCAACAACAGAGCGTAGGTGTCGGAAGAAATACGACCATGAACTATCATTCTCGCTGTCAACAACAGCAAAAGCCACTGGATATATTTGTCTGTTTCCGTCTTGTGCCACTGCAACTAGAAGTGTGCCTCTGTACTTTGATCCTAGATGGGTACCATCCACAGTTATGACCTGTAGTAGTTTTCAATCAGCTCTACAATGTCATGTATCGATTTGACAATAGAATCGGGGAACGTGACAAGATGGAAATATACCTTTCTTAAAAACTGCATTCCATTGCGCCAAGCACCCAAGCTGATGAAACAATACTTGAATCGACGATTAGAGTCTACTTCAACATGTGTGACTGTCCCTGTATTCATCCTTTCGAGCATGTACATGTATCCATGAATCCTATTATAGCTTTCTTCAGTTGTGCCTCTTATCCTGTCAATGACGGTTAAACGTGCTCTGTTTGCCTTGTCGTAACCAACTGCCACTCCCATTTTCTTCATGCTGTCTTGAATTTCGGCAGCACGAGGTCCGGGACATGTACCGGCTGTGTTAAATCTGTAACAGGATTGTATATGTAACATGCTAAGGTTAGTTCATATACATGCTCATATATGATTGTTTACTTACCTTGACATAATATGGTCAGCAATTACGCTTGAACTTGCATGTCTGTGGTAATTATGCTTTAGCTTCATGTCACATGTATGTTGTCCACAATACTTCCTTACTTGAAACAATCCTGTGCTGCCAAGAGCGGTCCCACGACAAAAAAATGTACAACTAGGATCAATGCACCTTACCACATATAACTTCTTATCAGACTTATGGACGTGCATCTGGAAGCTCCTCTGTAATGCCATCAAGGATAAACGATCCTTAAGATCCTTCTTGCAATTGAAATTCTCTCCAACTTTTATTTCCAAATTATTGCCGCTCACCCCATTATCCTCCATTGGCTCATCCAATTGCCTTTTACACAACCGTTTGCTACGATAGTACTCGGCTTCAATCTGTTGTAGAACTTCCTCATCAATGTCTATGAATAAGTTTTCGACTTCATTAGTGTCATCCAACAATGTCCCTTCTTCAATATCATCCTCAAACTCATCCTCAAGGTCATCCCAATCAAAATCTCGCCCAACGTCTTCCCCATAATCACTCCCATCAGTTTTCGAGTCTGCCTCAGATTGGCTCACCAAGTCAACTATTTGTACTTCCCCATTGTTTACACGACAAATTTTTGGTTTAAGTTCATACATGTCACAATCAACGATATCCCGTAAAGCTTCAGTGGGATAATTGTCGCTTACCATATTGCTCTTGTCGGATTTGGTACGATCAGTGACAGGATGGCGACCTACCACAGCCTCGGGCTCTGCCTCTTGAGTTTGTGTTAACGGTGGCGGAGTCAAACACGCTGTTATGTCCTCTTCATCACTTCTACTTGGATGGCAACCTACCACAACCTCTGGCTCTTTGTTTCCCTTCTTTGTCAACTGGATGCTATCATTACATTACTAGAATCACAACTACCTACTCACAACCTCCTCATGCATGAAGAATGCACAGCCTTCATATGCGTTATTTAAAACACAATCCTTTAGGATTTCTTGCCAGTTCCAATCCTGTCAAAGACCAAAAACACGGTAGTTAATCAACCTTGTTAATCCTGTCAATGACCAACAACAATGACCAACTCTTAGGATTTTTTTACCGGGAATTACCTTTTCTAAAATATAAGGGTTTCCGACTATAATAAGCAATGATCGGGCACGAGTCATGGCAAAATTTAACCTCTTCGGGTTGCTCATATATCCCATGCGGAAAGTCCTATCATATTCATCGTGGTTAGCGGTCGATCTGACGGTTGACAGGATGATCACTTCCTTTTCTTCACCCAGAAACTGCTCAACCCCGCCAATCTCAATATCCCTCATACGTAGAGACATGAGAGCCTTCCTTATCTTTAGTACTTGTTGTGGGAAAGGGGTAATAATCCTGATGTCTTGCTCAAGCATATTCCTTCTTATCAGCCTCTGTACGAGCTCAACCACCTTGCTAGCTTCAATCCTATTAAACCATGATGGGCTGCCCTTTTTCCTCTCATCAAAGCCTTGGATGTCACAGAACATGAAAGGGAAGTTCCTATTGGGAAGCATATCAGCCCAAGGTAAGAAACATGTCTTACTATCTTCTCGATATGGCCTCAATGCTCCACTATAAAATAGTCTTGAAGGAACATTGACAATAGCAGGGTGGATCCGATAATTGTTCAACAACATTGTGACATAATTACGATCCCCTGATCTGTAAACTTCAAAGTCCAACAACCTCTCTAGAAAAGATCTTCCCAAACCATAAGCCTCAACTTGCTTTGAATAAATATCAAGCCCAAGTTGTTTGGGATCACCACAAAGAACAATAACTGTGTTTTCTTCTATGAGGGTTGATATGGAGATCATTGTCTCTGGCTCTGAAACTTGGCTTGCATCATCTAAGATGATGTGGGAGAAGTGGCCACGGTTAACCCTTTCAGCATGATAGAGGTAAGATGCACTCGTGTATGTCGTTATTATTATCTTGTACATGCGGAGTGCATCTCGAGAAGGGCAAGTGAAGAAACCAGCACTGTAGGTACAAAACCTCAACAATGAAGCGTTTATTTTTTGTAAGGGACGATGTGTGGCATTCAATCTATAAATATCTTCCTCCCTAAGTGAAGGACACTCACCAAGAATTTTCTCTAATATGTGATCTGCCGCGCAATTTGAATAAGCACATACCAGTATATGAGAATCACGTCTAGTTGTATAGAGTTGTAGGATCACCTCCACCAGTGTTTTTGTCTTTCCTGTTCCCGGGGGTCCATAAATCACATAAGGAGCTCCTCCTCTGCAGCCTAAAATTAAGCGAACGACATTTTTTTGGTCCTCATCAAGATGAAGTGAGATAGGCACAAAATTGTTGGTTGTAATCCTCCGTTTTGACTGATACTCATGGGGAAAGATGAAGTTTTCATGTAATGCCTCTGCAGATAGAATGGCTTCATGAAGCTTACGGAAATTTGCCCCGTTGAACACAAAACAGATTTCATACGCATTGATATCTATATGCCTTTGGTAAAATTCATCATTAAATTGCAATAATAATTCATCAGCCTCAACACGGTCGATCAAGCCCTGTTCAAAGAACATTAGCATGTTCAACATGAGAACATAACATTGACAATGATAATTCGTGCAATTTCATAATTCATACCGACAATAGTATATTACACTTTGACAAAAAACATAAGATACCTAACATTATTAACATACCTGATGGACAAAATATTCTCCATAAACATTCACCACATCTCCACCGACAACTGAGGGCCTTCTTTCACCTACTCCTGGCACTTTAAGTGCTACAAGCCTGACATTATACATTTTTCTCAAAGTAACAAACTTCATATTATAAGCTTTGACATACTCCTGTAAACAAATATATAAAAAAATTCATTCAACAACTTGGTACTATGACAGAACGATGCCATTTAGCTATCCCCTCAGTCCCTCAACCCCCATACATAGAAAACATAACACTTACCATAATCAGAAGTTCCTCCATCCCTAACAACTCATTGAAATACGACACATAATTTTCCTCTGTTAAGCCTTGTAAGACCACTTCAGGGATTTCCTCAAACTCTATCGCTTTCCTGATCTGTGTTGGTATGTTATATGGTCTCTGAGGTGCCAAAGCTTTGGATACCTCATCTTCAGCCAAGAGGAAGACAAGTCGTTCAATAATCCCCTGATCAGTTTGGATATGCAGTATAGATGTGAAAAGACCAATCTCCTTGGGCATACAAGACATCCATATAGTCAAGCTACCATGTGGGTTCAAATTTCGTTCCTCCATATCAAAACAAGGGACAAAATCTTCCTCGGGTATGTCATCTGGCTGGCCAGATGGAGGTTTCATCAATGACAACACAAATGAATCTTCAGGATTTGAAGCATAAATCTTCACACCCCAAAGTAAAATATATTCATCTGTGGTGTTTTCTATGGTGAATGACGCCACGGCAACCTCGTTCACAGGAACCGATTGAGGCTTTCCTCCAGCGAATGGAAACGGCACAGACACCAGGACATGACCCTCCTCAGTTGGCAATGATGTTGTGACTGAAGGAACATCGATGAAGCCAACCTCTCCCTTGTCTCCAATGGTGGAGTATTCATCGTCCATACCTATTTGTCACTCAATTAAAATCCAACAGAAATTTGTGAGTCCACAGGAAAAGAACACAACCACACGAGCTGCTCTAAGGAGATGAAAGAGATGAAGAGTAGAAAGAGATGGGTAAGATGAAGTGACACAACGAGAGAGTAGGACTGGAAGTATGTACAATTAGGATAGTCAAACAACACACACTCCAATGAGATGGGGTAGATGAAGTGCCATTACTATCTCCATAAAGTAAGATCTCTGCGAAGTAAATCAGTCTGAATACGGTCACATTTGTCAATCATACATTATTACACTGTGAAAATAATATAAATAGTATGTCACAATAACAATATAAAATGTCACGCTTTGGAAATCACCAGCACTACAAGTGCCTCCTCTGTACCTAAAAATACTCAAACATGGACATTTTCTAATTAAGATATCTTTAAAGTAGATTAGTGAGATGAAGTGCAATTAATATCTATGTAAAGTAAAATTGTCAAAAAAGCAGAGCATCAGGAACAGGAGATCTAATTAAGACATCTTGTATTTAGATGAACTATCCAGCTTCTGAGAACAACTATTCAGCCAGATGTCACACGTCCTATCCAAATTAGACAATAGACAAACATGTAATATAGTCTAATGACTAAAAACTTTTAGTTATTAACTATGACATTATTCTGTGATATTTGGTATGACATATATCCAATTTAAACGGTGTAGTTATGACATTTTTATTACTAAGTATGACAATTGTTTTACTAAGTCCGACAAGATCTGTCTATTATAGCAGGAAAAAAATCATGTCAATATAACTACCAATTCATCCAGACTAGAATCATTTCTTTACTTCAGAAAATTACCACTTCATCTCTTCACTTGGGTTTTACATTTGCTCCCTTCTGAATATTTGCTTTTACATAATTTAGCCCTACCCCTAACCTGGAAAACTGCTTCTGAAACAATCTGCTGAGTTCAACAATTCTTCGGGTTCATATGCTGAGGTTCAACCCTTCTCTCGCACATCGCCATTCCTTTTTAACAGTTGCACAGTTTACAATGGAGATACATCGTCATTCCTGTTTACATCGCCATGGAGATACATCGCCATTCCTTTTAAACTCTAGCACAGTTCGCCATGGAAAAAAAATTGTGAATATAACTACCTACCAGTTCATCGCATCTTGTTTAACAGTTACAAGGACGTGTGCAGAATGGAAGGGAGAGGGAGGGGAGGGAGGATGGGTTTACATCTTTCACTTTCAACTGTTCATGTACCAACCGGCGGGATGAATGAAGCCGGGATGGGCGGGAAGTGGGCGGGAGAGATGAAGAATGGGACGAGAAATATTTTGGGGTTTAGAGGGAAATTGCAAAAAATATTATTTTACTATTTTAGGTTTTTTGTTTTCTTTTTCTTTTCATGCTTTTTTTTTTGTTTTTATTTCATTTTTGAATTAAATTTTTTTTTAATATTTTACAAAAATATTCCAAATAATATATATATGTAAAAAAAAAGTCAAAGTGATATTTGTGTAAATCATTAATGTATTTGGGGTATATATATGCAAATCGGTGAAAAAACAATCAGAAGGCAGATTCAACTTCCTTTCATTTGTTCGTTCAATCAAAGCACAGATTTCTTAGTCTTCCCCAAACAAGAGAAGAGAAGAAGCAAACGAAGAGTATCAATTTCAATGTGGTTATTCGGGAGAAAAGGCCCGTCTGGCTTTTCGTACTCTTCAACCGCCGAACAAGTTACTCGAGGGATCGACGCTAATGGACTTACAGCCATCGTCACTGGTAACAGCTTCGATCCAAAACCCTACAATTTTCCCTCTTCTGTTTCAACGATCTTACTTGACAGTTGCTTATTACTAGTTTTTATACTTCTATGTGAGTAATTGAATTCGCGGTATTGGTTGGTTTGGATTCATGGCTGATTCCACGAGTATGTTTATTGGTGTTCATCCGTTCAATTCATGAGTATGTTTAGTTGATTAGGGATTTTGCCATCCACTTTGGTGATGTGAACATCACTTTTTCAATTTTAATCAAAATTGATGTGACCTATTTCAAGTTCAGTTCCTGCAACTAAGTTGGAGAGTTTCTGATCACATCTTTCTATTCATTCTGGGGTTTCTCTTTTGCGTACTTTTCTGATTTGGTGATTGAAATTAATCGCTTATCAGTAACTCAGAATCTTTACTTGTTTGGTCTCCTTGACAGAATTATCAATAACCAACTAAATACAGCTCTAACATACCCCAAAACATGTAATTTCAATTTAGCTGTATAGTTTTATACTGTATGATTTCAGGAGCATCTAGCGGGATTGGGGCGGAAACAACCCGTGTTCTTGCCATGCGCGGTGTCCATGTTGTAATGGCGGTGAGAAACACTGCTGCTGGTAGAAGCGTCAAAGACGAAATAGCCAACGAAATCCCTAATGCCAAACTCGACGTTATGGAGTTGGAGCTCAGTTCAATGGCGTCTGTCAGGAAATTTGCATCAGAGTATAGTTCCTCTGGGAAGCCCCTCAACCTCCTTATGTAAGAAATTTTAAACCGAAAGGAAGCCTTAACACTACAGAAGGGATAAATAAAGTAAATTATAACTCGGTTTTCTCTGTCTCACAGCAACAATGCAGGAATAATGGCCACGCCCTTCAGTTTATCGAAAGACAATATAGAACTTCAATTTGCAACCAATCATCTAGGTATTATTTTCATTTTTTGTCCCATCTTTCTGATTTTCATACTTGTACAACTTATAATGTTTTTTTTTGTGGTTTCAGGCCATTTTCTCTTGACGAATCTTCTTCTGGAGACTATGAAAAAGACTGCTCGTGAGAGCAACGTAGAAGGGAGGATTGTCATCGTTGCATCAGAAGCCCACCGCTTTGCATACTGGGAAGGAATTCGTTTTGATAAAATCAATATCGAATCAGAGTAATGGCTATTCTGCAGCTTTACTGTATAGCTATTTGTCAATCACCTCTGAGAATTATAAAAAAAGAGTCAAATGTGACGCTATTTCAAGTAACATTTCACATTTTTTAGATAAACATTCGTCGTTCTTATTACTTTCTTACCCTCTTTTTTGTTTCAGATACAGTAGTATGGGCGCCTATGGGCAGTCCAAACTAGCAAACATCTTGCATGCTAAGGAGCTCACAAGGCGATTAAAGGTACACATCCATTTATAAATCTTGTAACATTTTCAGGTCATGAATGTGTAGTTCTAATTATTATTTTTCACAGAGTAAAACTGTATCTTGATTCTTGACACATTCAGTTTTACCCATTTGCTGAATCTGTGTAGGAAGAAGGTGTTAACATCACTGCAAACTCACTTCATCCTGGATCAATAGTGACTAATCTCCTGCGCCATCGAAGTATTGTGGATGGTAAGTTTATGATGCCTAGAAATAGAGGTGTCATTTATGTCTTTTTTGAGGTTTTTGGTCAATTTCGGGTTTCTCATATTATAGATTATTTTGTACTTGCTATGTGTATACTATTATACTCATTGAAGCTAGTCCTCATTCAAACTAATTTTGAAAATTTGATATCTTATAAGCAATCAATTCTTGACAACAACCAGCCTTTATTTTATATATCAAGATAAGTATAATCAAGAAAAGGAATTATAGCTACTTGTAAGATATCAAATTTCCGAAATTAGTTTGAATGAGGACTAGCTTAATATGTGCGACTATATTCAAGTGCGTATCAACTATTGGGTTGGATTAATTCAATTATTGGATAAAAAAGCTTATTCAGAAAACTAGCACCTATCATCTTCAGGTCTGTTTGGATTTCCGAGATAATGCATTAAAGTGATCGGGAATCCAAACAGACCCTTCATATATAAAATATACTCTTCTTCCTCCTCGCTTCCCATATCATTATCATAGTTTCTGCCACTCATTTGCTCGGTTTCAGGCCTTATGAAAACAGTAGGCAAACTCGTGCTGAAGAACGTCCAGCAGGTACAAAACAAACCTTTAACAGAAACTCTTACTCATCCCAACAATTCCTCTCTTATTCATTTTGTTTGCTTCAGGGGGCAGCAACCACTTGCTACGTGGCACTGAATCCACAGGTGAAAGGCGTCAGCGGAGAGTATTTCATGGACAGCAACGTGGCCACTCCAACGTCTCATGCTAAAGACGCCGAGTTGGCTAGCAAGCTTTGGGAGTTCAGCTTGAGCTTGACTGAAGATCCCAAATAGAAATAGTTGTGTACACTCTAAATCAGTGTTACTACGGGTGCGTTTAGATTCTCAAAATAATACATTAAAATGCATTATCTTGAGTGATCCAAACGAAGGAAGGAGTGAACTCAAAGTGACTTGTTAAGATCAAGTCAAGCAATGTGCTAAGAGAAATGAGACAATTAGACAAATCATGTTTCTATGTTTTGTTAAGAGTTTCTTCTTTTGCTTACAGTTAAAATTTAGATCCTATATGGAAGAGTCGGATATATGTTTATCTAACATGTTGGTTTTCAATTTTCTTTGCTTGTTATTTTTAGAATTATTTTTATGGGAAAAATTCTATACAAGTTTTGTGCTACCGTGATGAATTTGAACTAATCTTCCATTTTCATGTTTGGACTGTAGCCTGTCATATTGAGCACTTCCCTTTTTTTTATTCCAAAATGATATAAAAATATTATAAAATAGAATAAAAAGTCATACTTTGGTTGTAGACTTGTAGTATATATCAATCATCAAAATCCCATTTACAACATATTTAGCCAAATTATTTTAGTGAATTTACAACATGTATACTACTATTATAACCGTTTATGATAGTCATCATTCAAAACTAATAAATTTGAAAATTTGATATCTTACAAGCAATCAATTCTTGATTACAATCAACATGTAATTTATAAATTAAGATAACCATAAGTATAATCAAAGAAAAGGGACAAAATATTGGCTTGTTGGTGGTTGGTTATAGACTTCTAGTTGGGGGTGCGATTGGTGATGATGATGCCAATTATTACCCTAATTTCACAATTAAAGACCCCAAATATCTCAACAAACTAATAGATCCCAATTTTTTTCGTTAATTAACAAAATTTTAAAATGATGGGAAAAGATGCTGGTAGGCGGGAACGTGACTCCACGTATTGAGAGAGAAAATACTGGGGCAAATCTGCAAAAAGTGGGAAATAAGTTGCGAAAACCACAAATTTTGTAAAATTTCGTAACGCTCTTTTATATTTCTTGTGAGAAAATGTAAAGCAAAAGGGAGAAGAAGAGTGTGTGTAGACTGAGAGAGACAGCTTCTCTTTCACCATTTTGTATCCCTTTTTTCTCGAAGAAGTTTTTGAGTGTTTGAAATTTGAAGTTATTGTTTCTGAGCACCAGAGGTCGGATCTGAATCCATAGACAACTCTTATCTTATCCATTTCATCCTTTTCGATTTCTGGCAGCGATTTGAAGAGGTAAGCTTTGCTGGAATTGCGTTTTGCGTTTCGCGATTTGGAATGAAGTAATTTCCGTGCTTCTGATCTGCATTTTGTTTTGAGTTGCTTTCATTTTGTTTTTTGTGGAAAATTAGCAGCTTTTGGCCTTTTTTTTCCTGTTTAAAGTTCAATTTGAGAGTTCTTGTGGTTTCTTGTAATGCTTGGTTGAAGAAAGAGCAAAACTTTTTATCTGGATGGGATGTTGTTTATGTGTGATTCACCTTCTTAAACTACGGGTTTGGAAATGAAGAGGGAGAATGTGGAGGTGTTTGAATGCTTCGCTACCAAAACTGGGGTTTAATTAGGGGTTTTTGTCGCGTGGATCCAGAAGCTATAGGGTGGTTTGCCTTGAAGAGCTGAAGCTTGAAAATAAAGCTATGCTTTATAAGTTAAGACTTTTTTGCTCTATTTTGAACTTCCTGAATCACCATTCACTTCTTCCACCGTTTTCTGAAAAGGATTTTAGGTATTTTGTCTCTCATGCTGAGGGCTAGGGAAGATGGTTGCTAGGAAGATTTTTTACTCTTAGGATGTGTTTGGTAAGATTGTGTAAACTATGCTAATAAGGTAGTTTGATTGTGGCAAGCTAACTGATAAGGTGGCATTGTATTGTAAACTGTCTTATACCAAACATTGCAAGAAGTTACTGAAATCGTACTGAAAATTTTCATACTAGGTGTTACCCAAGAGTACGATTAATTCATGCAACGATTTTTTAAAAGAAATTGTATAAGTGAGTGGACTTTCTGTGGATTTGATTGATCTAGTGATCTGCTATCTTACTGACAGTGACAGTCCTTGCCATATGATAGTTAGAACTTAGAAGGTGCAGTTTCATTTTTCTTACTGCTCTATGATCTTCTATCTTACCGACAGTACCTGCCATGATAATTTACGAGGGAAACTTTCATTATTCTCACTTTCTCGTATGTTTAAGATATGAGTCTGGATCCGGCAGAAATTGTCTGACAATGATTGATTGTTGATTCATATGCAGAAGATGACGGTGCATGTATCTTGTTGATAAATTTCAGGTAACTGTAACTTGTGGAGCAGAAAGGATGCACATCAGCCTTCTTCTAATAGCCTTTTGCCACTTGTAGTTGTTTCTTTGTTGAGAATAACATATACGTGAAGTCTCTTCATGGATCCTCGATCAGGATATGGTGGATTAAGGTCTTATGAAGAAGTGCATGATCGAGATGCTGAACAAAGAGGTATGTTTACTGCAACAAATTTTCCAGCTTCCTCTTAAAATTCCATTTTAAGTTTTAGGTCATCTTTGGTGATATATACCTTTTCATGCTCATTTTATTTTGTTGACCTTGAATATCTTCATCTCAGGCATTGTAGAGTGGCTGAATTCTGTTCTTCCAAATTTAAATCTGCCAATTGAAGCTTCAGAGGCAGATATAAGAGCCTGCTTGCTTGATGGCACTGTCTTGTGTTGTATTTTGAATAAGTTGATTCCCGGATCAGTTAAAATGGTTAGTGGTCTTACTCTGACTTTAGGAAATTCCATTCTGTTGTGTATGCTATTTCTTCTCATCTCTGAAAGATTTAAAATTCTTCTGCTATGTGTTATTCTTCTCTTTTGAAAAAGATTCTTCTTCATATTAGGGAGATGGTTCTGAGCCCCAATCTGCAACTATTTGGAAATTCTTGCTGGCACTGGATAGAATGGGCTTGCCAGGTTTTGAAGTTTCAGACTTAGAGCAGGTATCCATCCTCTCTTCACGTAGCAATTATGACTATGAAATGATGTATCACTGGTGGCATTGTCCTTGGTCTCGAAGTAGGCAAAAGTCCAGTTAGTGAGAGATGTGTTAGGCTGTCTATTATCTCATAAGTTTTGCCTTGATAAGTTGAGAGAATTGCACTTAGTGCCATATGGGCCAGAACAAGAATGCAACTCCTAAAGATAAAGCCTTATCCTATTCAGAAAATTAACTACTACCATGTCTTTACTGGATAGAATTTACAATCATTATGCACTTTACATACTTATTTGATGCTTAGAGCTTGAGAGTACAACACTTAGTCTACTCTGTTGGCTGTGAAGGTATTGTTTGATTTTAACCTGTGTGATTTTACACAGGGTTCTTTGGTAAAAGTCTTTCAGTGTTTGCAAAGACTGAGAGAAAATGTGCATAGTAATGCTGATAGAGAGGCAAGCCGCAATCATGCGAGAAAGAGATGGAACCAACCAGAGGAGGAATCTTTGGATGCTGTTGACTATTCTTTAGGGGATGCTCAACAGTCAACAAAGTTCGGTGCTGAAAAGCGCAGGAATTCATGGGACACAAAATATCAAACTGTGTTACGTGGTCCTGACATGTCTGGTTGGTTATCAACTAAATCCAGGATTCTTACTTTAGATAGTAGCATGTCCTGGTTTTGTGCTGTCCCCTATGTTTTGGTCATTTAGGCTCACTGAAGTATTCATTTCAGCTAGTGTTATTTCTGTTCAGAACATAACCACTTCAGTTTTAGTCCATGTCTGACTTGTTATAGGGTTTAAAGGGTCAAATGTAATATAAATGCATATGTAAAACTTGCTTTGACTAAGTAGGGTATATCTCACATTCAGGATTAGTTGGGAAGGCAACAATTTTGAAGGAGACATATATGTTCGTAGTGCTACTTTAGGGGATAGAAGTTTTATCTGAAAATCCAGATTATTAAAATTTTCTCTTTGTACATGCATATGTGTCTCTTTTTCAAGTTTCTTTTTCCTTTTTTTTAACATTCATACCTAGGGACAATGCTTAAAAGGGTAACTTCACATGTTTCTCATATCATTGTAAATGCATGTATATTGTTCTTTTTAAAGTGGAAGTTTTGTTAGGTACTAAATTAGCTGTCCTTTAATGTCTATGTTTACCTCAGTTGCAGAGGCATATATGTCAAGCGAAGCTGGTAACAAGTTAAATGATGTATTCCAAGCAAAGAAAGGTCCACATGGTGATACACTTGATTTGAAGATTTCAGACTTGATGAAATGGAATAGTTTAGATGTATGTTTCTCAACTCAGTGGACAAGCGTATCAAAATAACTGTAGGAAAAAACCTTGGTTAAATTACTACATGTTTACTGCTTTTTTCATGTTGCGGGGCAGGGTTGTGTAAATCTTTATAGCTTTTGTTTTTGAAATGATTTATTCTCCTCTCATCCTCTTGTTCCACTTGCAACTTTTGATTGCAGAAAGCTCCTATGCAGTTGCTTTTCAGCATTGTAGACAAGGTCCTGAATGAAAGCTTTGAGAAAAAGAATGGAGATGTACCTCATGTATGGTGACATTCTGCTGTGTTACTTCCAAGTCACTATAATCATATTTCGTTCTTCTTCTTCGTGACTCTATTGTAAATTTGAAAATCAATCTCTAACAGATGACATCTTATTTTTGGCTCAGCGTGTGGCATATCTCTTGAGAAAACTTGTACGGGAGATTGAGCGTCGAATTTCAAGTCAAGCAGACAAAATAAAGAATGTAAAGTCCTCACAAATTTCTATCTTGCTTGTGGTATCCCTTCTATTGTTGTGATTGTTTTCATTTTGCATGTTCACAGCACAACAGTTTGGTCAAGTCCTGTGAAGGGAAGTACCAATCAAAATTTAGAGCACTCGAGACACTTGCTGTAGGAGCTGTTGAAGAAAGCCAGGTAGTTTAAGCTATACTGCTTTAGTTCGGAATTTTAAAATTTATAGGATTTTTATGTCTGTTTTTAACCTGGATTTTTTGCACTGTAGGTTCTTATGAGTCAGCTTCGAATGGTTAAGGTGAGTTACCCTTGGCTATGTCTTTATGGGTGCTTACTTGATCCTTGGTCCATAATTATTTGAAGGGGGAAAACAATATCCTTATGTCATAATTATTTGTTAATCATGAAATATTAAAACTTATGAAATCTTACCCTCCAATAGCTACATATGCTTTTTTTACACGCTATTCTTTTCACTGTTCAAGAAGCAGTATTGGTGGCATACTGGCATAAGCTGCTTTGTCATTCTAATTATTACTTTATTTTAATTTTGTCCCTCATGCTTTATTGAAATGAAAATAAAACATTGCAATTCTGATGGATTTGCCTTCTTCAGGCTGGTAAGCTGGAGCTGGAAGAGAAGAAAAAACATGATGAACAAGATGTTGTTAAACTATTGCGAGAGATAGATCTCCGTGATGCTGAGACTAAGGCACTGAAGCAAGCAATGGAGGAAACAAAAACTTCATATGAGAATCAATGCTTGGGACTAGAAAATAAGATGAAGGAAACTAGAACAAATTTAGAAAAGAAGATTAAGGAGCTTGATTGCCTTTTAAAAGATTCCAAGAATAAGGTGGAAGAACTTGAGCAGCTCTCTGAGATTCAAATGCAGAAATCAAAGAAGAAAGAACTGCTTTATCAGAATTTCATCTATTCCCAATTCAGCTTACTTCAGGTCTGATAATTTTCATTTATTTATGATTTTTGTGTCTGTTCCAGTGTTAAACTGTGCAACAAACTTTGCTAGGGTCTGCGGTTGGATTTGGATTCTGTGAGGAGAGAAGTTCTGAGGACAAAGACATGTTACCCACTTGAATTTCACAATTTAGGTAGATCTTACTTTTGAAAGTTTTTATTTTCATTCTATGTTATCCATTTTCTCCTTGTTGAACCGTCCAACTATTCTAGGAATGAACTTAAAGGAGCTGGTAGATGCTGCTGAAAATTATCATATGGTGCTTTCTGAAAATCGAAAGTTGTACAACGAGGTTCAAGATCTAAAAGGTAGATTGTTCATATAGCAAACTTGAAAGTTCCAGTTGGTTGACTTGGCTCATTTGTTCACTTTACATACTTGCAGGTAACATTAGAGTGTATTGCCGAATAAGACCTTTTCTTCGAGGGCAGAGTGAGAAGCAAACGACAATAGAGTACATCGGTGAGAATGGTGAATTAGTCGTCACAAATCCTTTGAAACAGGGAAAAGACAACCGCAGGCTGTTCAAGTTCAACAAAGTCTTCGGTCAAACAGCTAGTCAAGGTTTGAAGGACATGATTCTTTACTCGCATGATTTATATTGTCGAACCTATAATGTCAACATGCTTCATTATGAACCCTTTCTTCTCTGAAATGGGTATTGTTGTGCATTGCAGAGGAAATATTCACAGACACACAACCTTTGATCCGGTCTGTTCTTGATGGATACAATGTATGCATCTTTGCCTATGGCCAAACCGGTTCTGGAAAGACATATACGATGGTGTGTGCTCTTATAATCTTTGTTTCCAGATCCTACACAAATCTTTTGACAATTTTTATGTTTTACTAAATGATTATTTCTTCTTTTTTGTAGAGTGGTCCTAATATATCCTCTGTAAAGGATTGGGGAGTCAATTATCGAGCCTTGCATGATCTTTTCCAGATCTCACAAAGTAGACGAAGTTCCATATTATACGAGGTTGGCGTTCAGATGGTTGAGATTTACAATGAACAAGTACGTGATTTACTTGCAAGTGACGGTCCCCAAAAGAGATATCCTTTTCTTCTGTGTGTTTACCTTTGTTTTTCAAGTCTAAATTATTTTCATCTCTTTTCATGATGTGCTTTCTTGAACTTTTGCCCTTGTTTTGAGATAAAACACATACCAAACCACTTAGTGTTGCCTCTGAGTTTGTGTTTTTAGTGTTGTTTCCTTTAATTTGTCCATACACTTGGCATTTTGAGTACTGCACAACCCAATGGTTTGGCTGTCCCTGAGGCAAGTATGCACCCTGTTAAGTCAACCGATGACGTGCTTGAATTGATGAGTATTGGGTTGATGAATAGAGCTGTTGGCGCAACAGCCTTGAACGAAAGGAGTAGCAGATCTCATAGGTTGGTTCTCTACTTTTGTACCGTCAGCACTGATTCCATCAGTTAACATTGATTTCTTACTTAATATTATGGTGCAGCATTCTCACCGTTCATGTCCGAGGCACGGATTTGAAGAGTAACTCAGTTTTACGTGGTTGTCTCCATTTGGTGGACCTTGCTGGAAGTGAAAGAGTTGACCGCTCTGAAGCCACAGGAGACAGGCTTAGGGAGGCACAACATATAAACAGGTCACTTTCTGCTCTAGGTGATGTAATTTTTGCTCTGGCACAAAAGAATTCCCATGTGCCATATAGAAATAGCAAACTCACTCAGGTTCTTCAAAGCTCTCTAGGTACTTCTTACTCCTCTATTGTTCATACTCAGTACTACAGAGTAACTTTTTTCTTTAATTTCATTATACTAATTATTTTATAAAAATGTATATAGGTGGTCAAGCAAAGACATTGATGTTTGTGCAGCTTAACCCAGATCTTGAATCTCATTCTGAAACCGTTAGTACTCTAAAGTTTGCAGAGAGGGTCTCAGGGGTGGAGTTGGGTGCTGCACGCAGCAATAAAGAGGGTAGGGACTTGAGAGATCTCATGGAACAGGTTTGTTGTTTTTATCCCTTTTTTCCTTGGTAGGCAGATGATGCAAAAAAAAAAAAAAGGAAACTATAAAAGATTCCTACTTAGTAGTTTTTGACTGGTATATAGCAAAGTCTCAACTGAAAAGTTACTAAAGGAAGCTACCATGATCTTAAACATTGGTCTCTTTTCAGATTATAGCCCACTGACATCCAGGGTCACTTTGTAGGTCTCTTTCTTGAAGGATGTCATAGTAAGGAAAGACGAGGAAATTGAACGTTTACGTCTCACCAAAGCTAATGACAATAGTCAGAAGGGTGGCATGAGCACAATAAGGGGTAGCCTTTCGTCCCCATCTTCTCCAAAGAGACAAACATTTGCAGGAGTTAAAAGTTTTGGGCATCCTAAAAGAGTCGTCTCTGATCCAGATATTTGCTCAGAAAGCAGCGACAAGCATTTCGAAGCTGGTTCTCAACATTCAACAGATGATGTAGACCTCCTGAGATTTGGGAATGCTGATTCTGAGAGATTGAGTGACATATCTGATGGTGACATTTCAATTGGTGCTGAAACAGATGGCTCTATGGGTGAACTGGTAAAACCAGCAGAGACTGAAAGCAGTTGGAAGTAAAAATCTCTTTTGACTTGTTTCTGTGTCAAAGACACCCTACTTTTAGTTCAATTGAGGCTTTTAAATCAAACTAAAATCTCTTTTATTTTGGATTTTTCAGGTCTAATCTACCCTCTAAACTCCCAAAGCCTATCACGAGACAGGCATCGACGAGCTCCTCCATGTCAGCACCTCCCAAAGCTTCTGCAAAAGTTGTATCAAGTATGTCAGATTATTGATTTCACCTTTATTGGCTATTTGTGCTATACAGTCCAAAATCATGAATATACCTCTTGTACACTAATTTCTTTTGTATGGTATGATTTTCTCAAGGAAAACTAACCAATATCCTTGTTGTTACAATGCAGGTTCTAGGAAAGCTCCAGCTGTCAACGGCTTGCTAACGAGACCCAAACCGAAACCCGTCAAAGAGGGTAGTAAGTCTGGCAAGCTGTACTGATTGAATGCTTGATGTAGATCTCTTAGGAAAAGATCTTTTAGTGGTATTGTTGATGATGTTACCTTTTAGCTTGTATCATATCTAGTATCTACGTGCTTCTTATTGGCACAATGTAGCATCTATTTGATCCCTGTTATGTCAATGGTGCTTTCTTGAGAAGCACATTTATTTGTCCGCACCTTGTTTTGGTGTGAAAATGTGAGTTATCTTCTTAACTAGAAAAATCCATGACTAATCTCGTGATACTTTTATGCTTCCTGGCTAAAATTGACAACTGAGAAGTCATTTTCATCTTCATATTGCATATGATTCTTGTGAAGGCCTTGGTAAGATGTTGTAATTCTAGACACCAAATAACGCAAGGGAATGAAACGTAAAGACTATAAGTCGAACTACACTCATCCAATTGATTAATCCGAATCCAAATAACTTCACTCATAATCAATCTGGAACTCGAAATGCTTCGTATTCTTGAGTGAACATATATATTAATGTATGTCTAGCTATTTCGGAGTCCTGTTACAAGGCTTAGACCTAAAGGATCAAGTTTATTAGCAACATATATATAGTCCTAGTTACAAAGTTCATTAGAACAAATCGTCTGGGTGGTGTAGTCGGTTATCACGCTAGTCTCACACACTAGAGGTCCCCGGTTCGAACCCGGGCTCAGACACTTTTTAATTATTTTATTCCATTTTTTTGAATGCAAATATGAAATTCTGCAGTTTTCTTACGCCAGTCTCACGCACTGGTCGGTTATTATGCCTTAACTTTTGTTTGTTATACTAATTTATAATGATATTTTTATAATTAAAGGCTTTTTTGATATAATGGTATTTAGTTAAATATATTTATACTCTTTTTTATAGTAAATTATGAAGTAATAATTACACAAATTCCAAAACATTACAAATATTTTTTTTTGATATTTTTTTTTATAAATGACTTTACTAAACAAACCCTTAGTGTTTTTGAGACAATGTTAACATATTTTAGCTCCATTTTACTTTTAAATTGTTTATAAACTTCAGTGTAATTCGTCATTTGCTTACAAGAGCCTACAAGTAATCACAAAGATGAAGGTTTACCTCATAAAAAAAACTCATCAAAAAAAAAAGACGAAGATTTACATTTGTGTGCTTCATAATAAGAGCTTCTACTTTCATATAATTTGGGTCAAAATCATGTTGACGTTTTTTTCTTCTTCCATAAATCATGTTGACGTTAAAGAGGTTATTTAACCATAGTTTTGAGACAATGAGTGAAATTCGTACTCCCTCAATTTAATATATGTGTCATTTTAATATTTGAAATAACTATTAAAAATATAATTATTAAGTTGAATATTATAAGTTTTTTTTTAAAAATTACAATCTAATAATTGTACACCTCATTTTCAATTATTTGATAATTTTTTATTTATTATATTAATATATGCAAGTTTTAATAATATATTTCGTAAATCACTAATAAATCTTTATATAAAATTTTATAATAATTTTTTTTAATAAAAATTAAAATAAGGATTATTTACAAACTACGAACATGGGCATATACTAATACAATCCATTAACCATTGCAATTTTGTTATAAATGGAGTCTAATTTATGCAAAATGAAAGTTTTTACTTTTAGCCACTTGAGAGTGCCGCGATAGTGTAAACGAATGTTCTCTCTTGGCCTCTTGGGAGTGCGCTTATTCTGCAAAAGCTTGCTTCTGAATTTGTACTCTATACTACTGACCAATCTCCCTTCGAAAACCCTAACAGAAACCCTCAAAGAAACTACACTATTTCCTTCCATGATTTCCACAAACTTCAAGATTGCATTTTCTTCCGGGAGCTGGTCAATCAGATTGAGGTTCGAACATTTTCGACAAATTGTGTACCATTTTCAGAGTGAAGCATTTTTCTTATCTCTGTCGAGCTTGAGCTGCATTTTGTAATGTCTTTGTATAGATAGCCTTTTGAAGAGTCAAATGAGCAAAAGACGTGCTATCATTTGTATCTGATTTGTAGTGCATACGAGTTTATGGCTAAATTTTCGTCTCATGTTCCGTAGCTATTGGATGCGATTCGCTACTATCACAATGGGAAAGGATTGACAGGTATTTAGACTTCCAATTTGGGATTTTTTTGATGCAGTTCTATACAGCACTTTCAATTTGCTGCCCTTATTTTTAGGCGACTTTTCATTTCGCTACCATATGAATGAATGCTAGTCTTGATTTAGTTTGCTGTAGGAGAAAAAACAAAGCTCAAATCCAGGATCACTTTCTTTACTTGACATAGTTATTATCAATAAATTTTGTAAAATGTTGCTTTTTTTCTTCTTCAGGATTCTGCTACTTGTCAGGTAGCTTGGGAGTTTGACATTATGGATGGACGCAGTCAAACTTCCAAGCGTGAACAGTCTTCTGCGAAATGCAGACCTAAACCGATAGAAGCAGATTTTTTTGAGGTAGCTAAAGATCATTCTGCTATTGTCTCTGATGACATTAGGCGAGCCCAGACAAAATGCAGTTACAAGTCCTCAGAGATAGTGAGCACTGGTGATATTGTATCTGCAGTAGGACAAATATGGGAATCTGCAAATAGGTCTCTTGCACGTCTTCAACCCAAGAGAAGTGCTAAACTCACGGATATTGGTAGTCAGAATGAGAATATAGTGTGTCAAATTGGAGAAAAGGAAAATACCTATCGATCTCTTTTAGCTGAAAATGAACGTGCTCACTACATTTTCAAGTCTTCTACCCTTTTTTCATGTTCTTTGGAACAGAGTTCAGAGCATGCAAAAATTACTGAGATTACACCCTTAAACTCTTGTAGTAAGGAATTTTGGAGGAATAAGAAGGATGTTTATACTCTGCTTACAAAGTCATGGAACAGAAAGGCATGTGCAGCTGTTGAAATCTCACATGAATTTAGAACAAGATATGGATTAATGGGCCAAGTATCTCTTTGTACCCTAAGGCAACATGTTCCCACCACCCATGAGTATGAGAAAGCTATTGAACAATACATGATGATTGATAGAAGTGAAGCTTCTGGATCACTTTCTTGCTACAAAACCACTCTATCATACGATATGAGGAATTTTAGTTCTGACTTGTCTTCTGATATGGAGAAGGGCTTATCTTCTGGTGACAAAAAAGATGTGTTCAAGACTAGGAAGATGCCTATACCTTCTCTATCTTCAGGTTATTTCCTTCAGGTTCATGGGGAACCAGAATCACAGAGAGAGGTTGGTGCTCCTGTTGCTTCCAGTTCAGTGCTCTGTGCCAAACATTTTGCTGATTCAACAAGTTCAGGCTGTGCTTATGAATATCATAAGGAAAACTTTGATGGTGATGAAGATGCCGAGTTGCCTAATAACAATAGGAACACGATCCAGTGCCAGAAGCTTGACGTTGCAGTTGAACGTCAAATGGAGATCCCTTCTGCTAAAAGACACAAACATAATCACACCCTTGCAAAGCAGGAACATGCTTTTTCAGGAGCCCTGGCAGGCACATTTGTTAGTCTGTGCATACATCCTGTAGATACAGTAAAGACTGTCATCCAGTCTTGTAAAGCGGAGCAGAAATCTCTTTATTTCATAGGACAATCAATCGTAACTGAAAGAGGTAAATTGTTTCTTTAAGAAGTTTGTTATTATCTATTATGAGACTAAGCAAACAGACAACAGAACAAGAAAAAGACTTGAGTAACCTGAGAGCTCTCATATAATTGGGGCCTTATGGTATGTAATCAACTAATCATACATACTACCACTTCTGTCAACTTTCTTGACTTAAAATATGACCTGGAAGACATCAAATAACTTAGATGTAGGTAAATATAAGAAGTTCTCATATCATGATAGGAGTTATTATTCTATCATTTCTAACCCAAGAAGTGATAAATGGTACTGATGTAAGGAAAAGTGAAAACTTAAAAATACTGATGTGATGTCATGCATTACTTCAATGTACCAGTTATATGCCAGACCTTGTTCTTTACAGTACCTTTATGTAATTTACACAAAAGAAGAACAAGATAGAATTTCTTCTTTTTGGTGAATGATTCCCCCCCCCCCCCCCCTTTTATTTAGATTAATTAGATTTTGTTTCAGGTTTAACTGGACTTTACCGGGGGATAGCTAGCAACATTGCTACATCAGCACCCATCTCTGCTATTTACACATTCAGCTATGAAACAGTGAAGGGGCTTTTGCTTCCATTTCTTCCAAAGGTTTGTCTTCTGTGTATGACTAACCGACTGTTTAACCTTCTTTTCCTAGAATTTCCACAGCTTGTTATCATTATCATGTGATTTAGGAGGTTGAACATTTTCCCATCTCATCTGCCCCCATAATTCCATGGATATAGGCAAAAAAGTGAAATGGACAGTCCTACTCCTCTATTCTGAATATCTACTTTACTCTGTAGAGCAGAAACAAATGGGAAAACCATGTCATATTGTTGCAGCTTGCAAACATTTTCCTTAGGCCATTTGTTATGTTAATTAATATGATGTAGTAGCAGTAGTATTCTGAAGTCTTCTTCCTCTTTTCCTATGCAGGAATATCAAGCTTTTGCCCATTGCACTGCAGGTGGTTGCGCTAGCATTGCCACTTCCTTTATTTTTACCCCTAGTGAGCGCATAAAGCAGCAGATGCAAGTCAGTCCACGTTATCAAAATTGCTGGTAAGGAAATCTTTCTGCTGCCATCATATTTATTAGGTGAATGATGACCTGCTCTGGTATAAGAATAATCCTGCATGTTAGGACTGACTAACTAATGTTGAAGAGAACCATTTCACCTACGTTTTAGATTATGTGAGACAGTGATACAAGGAAGAGAATGTCACTTCTGATGGGCTTAAGATGCACCAAAGTGTCTTCCATTACATATTCAAAAAAAATTGCTTCTTGTATTTGATCATTCTGTTACATCTAGTCTGTTTTCTGCTTTCGTTTTGATTTTTTAAATGTAAGCTAGAACTTCACAAGTCAGATTTTTGCGCTCTTCTGCACTTTTGCAGGAATGCTTTCCTTAGAATCATTGAGAATGGTGGCTTGCCCTCATTATACACTGGTTGGAGAGCTGTATTGTGCAGGAACATTCCACACTCAATAATCAAAGTAATCTGCTGCTTGCTTCCAAACTAAGTATGAAGCCTTCCATCCACTTATTGAGTGATTCTATATGTATAAGTTGTTATGCATTTCCATGCAGTTCTATACTTATGAAAGCCTGAAGCAACATATTTTGTCTTCTGATCAACCCAAGACATGGCAAACGGTTAGCCTTTTCTTCATTTTCTACTCATTTGCTATCAAGAATTTTTTCTTCAGAACTTATCATAGTAGTATGGCTGCTGTTCTTGCTGATGTGGTCAAGTATACTCTTGTGCAAATTTAACCTGGTCCATCTTACATTATAGCTATTATGCGGAGGACTTGCTGGATCTACTGCTGCTTTGTTCTCTACACCATTCGATGTTGTGAAGACAAGATACCAAACTCAGGTAGTTTAATTCTGTATGTTTGCAGATATGCTACTTTTCTCTGAATAAGCACCATCATAATTTGACATAATTGCAAAGATGTTCGATCAGAAAATTATGCTTGTGGTTTTCCTATGCATAAGTCATAATATTTTTGAATTAATTTATATCGCCATTTCAGCTGCAATTTTCAAGGCCATTGTTACATTCATTACAATTGCTGGTGTAGGTTCCTGGATCTGCAAAACAGTATAGTGGTGTTTTCAGTGCCATTAAGCAAATACGCAAGACTGAAGGCGTCATGGGTCTTTACAGGTAAAATCTTAAGACTCTTGACAATTCTGTACTTGCATCTGAATCCACATACTCTTATACGGACGATGTTGCCTTCTTTTGACCAGGGGTTTGACTCCGAGGCTCGTCATGTATATGTCTCAAGGTGCACTATTTTTCACATCATATGAGTTCTTCAAAGGTTTGTTTTTCTCTGAACGGCCTCTCCAAAACACCAGATTAATCCACCCTGAACCAGATGATAAGGATTTACTGGTCTAGGTCACACCCTCGTAATAGAGTTGTTGATACGTAGTATATATAGACTATATCATCGCATTAGCTGTCATGTAGAGAATTTTGCAGAGATTATTCATTGGTGTCAATATCAAGCTTGTAGGATTAGGGACCAAACTGGTATGACTGTGCCTTTTTGTACACTGGTCTAGTTAGCTACTTCCTGACAAACATCGACATTTTTTGTGCCAAAATATTATGTATTAGTTATGCCTTCTTTATTCTATTGAGAAGGTGAAAGAATTAGTTTACACTTGGGAGTTTCATATTTAATAAATGGATTTTCGTTTTTTTTTTCTTCTTATTTTGTTCCTAGTTTGAACCTTAAAACTTCTGATTTGTGATACTAATCAAGAAAAAACAAAGCAGACTATATACACTTTTCTTAGCCAGATTTGATTTCCGGCAATGGGTATTTAATGATGCTCTTTCACTCTTTTTGACACTGAAATTACGGTTTAGGTTTCAGTTTCTGCAAACTGGGTTGAGTATTATGATATACCTTCCTTAATACCACCATAGTTTTCCACTGAATTTCCTTGGTCTCAATCTGAACACTGATGGATCTGTCAAGTTATCCACGTCAAAACTGTAAATATACATTTAGATATTGAAAAATGCATCTCATTTTGCCATTTTGGACGTTGTAGATCACATAAAGATGAAATATTATCACATAGCAATATAGCATCATTCAAAATGGAGTATACAAGTTGGGTAGCAACTCTTGTATTATTATTAATGGAAATGGGAGAGTTATAAGTACAAAAGGAATAATACTACCTTGTTTGGTTCCCTCAAAAATGTAAACCAGCCCTTTTTCAAGGAACCCATGTACACTACACAATCTACTGGGCCCAAACTATATAAATCTACAAAACTTGAACAAGGGAATAATTGAAGGATTCTCACTCACTGTAACAACTTCCTCATGAATATCTATACTATGAACACTAGTCTCTCATTCCTAACCAGATTCTGAGGCTTGATAGGACCAAACCATATCCAAAAAAGGCATGTTTTCAGGGTCTTGATTGGAATGATTTGAGAAGTATTACTATTGTACCATGTTTCAGCTTGTTGAATACCCGGATAACGACTTGCTTTACACCCTAGAAATAGGGGAGAAAGGCGGGTTTAGCATGAAAGTAGAGGGGTGGTTTTCAACTGTTCTTCTGACCTTTTCCCTCTCCGCTGTGACCGACTCAATTAGGATCTTCACTTCATCCTCAACAAGTGCTTTGAGAGCGTTGCATTGCGTGTTCTTTTCCTGGTCAGCTCTGGTTGACGCCTCTTCTGCGTGCAGCATTGCTACACAGATAGCAAATGCTTGTAATGTGGATAGCTGTGCATGGAAATCCACTGCATACTTCCCTTTTCCATGGAAATGTATGGTTAGTGCAGGAGTTTTTTCCTTTGGACCCTGTACAAGTGTAAGAGAATTGTCAGTGACTAATCAAAACTTCAACAACAAACCGTCTTCTGGGAGCAAAAAATAGGGACCAAAGAATCTAAGGGCAAACTAAGATATTCATCAGCAGTTGTTGTATGATTGTTAGTTCAATTCATTCTTACTGTAGAAGTGCTCAGACTTCTGGTGTAACCACACCGTGCTAACGGCACAAGAAGTTCTAAAACCAAACAGCCTTGAAAAGAATCAAATTCACCAGCAAAAACTTAAGTAGGGGTGGAAATGGGTCGGGTGATGGATGGGTGGAGCCCGACCCGTAAATTAAATCTTCCACCCGACCCACCCGTCACCCGTGAGACCTTTCACCCCCATCCATCATCCAACATGTGATTCGGGTGGGTCGGGTCATCCGCATAATATTTTATAATTATTTAAATGTAATTAATTACATGATTAAGTGTAAAAAGTAATTAATTTTCTTCAATATATGAAAGTAGTTGTTCTAAATATAGGATTTGATGGATGTTCATATAAAATATTCTTAGAATATTTAACTTTTAAACATTAAAAAAAAAACTAAAATTGAAGTCATACATTTTAATAAAATAGAATTAGAACTATAATCGTCGACGGGTGAACGGATGGGTGGGTGAAGTGTGGGTGATGGGTGAGATTTACATCACCCACCCGTCATCCGTTTCACCCGACCCACCAACCATCCATCACCCGATTTACTTCGGGTGATCATCCATATATTCGGGTCGGGTTTTCCGGGTGGGTCGGTCACCCACGGGTGATTTCCAATCCTAAACTTAAGTGATCATGTATAATATTTAGGCAATCCATTAAAAAAATTAAGTAGAAGTAAATTGTTGGAATCACATACTACTGTTTCCATATTTTGTATCAACAAAGTAAATTGGCAAAACAAGTGCAGTCTTAGTTACCTGAACAAATAGCTCAAAAGGTCTGTCCTGCTGTAGAAATGGATGCTCTTCTTTGTGTTCAGTACTTGGGTTCGAAAAAACAACAATAGGACAAGCCATATCCCAGCCGCCACAGTCACAGCCTCCACCGAGTCTCCATCTATCCAGCAATGGCAAAGGACCTCTACTTTCACAAGTAGGCAAACTATGGTTACCCATTGGTGTCACCACATTCACTCTTGTTCGCGTTCTATCGGTAACTCCACTTGGCATTTTCTGAGATAAATCAAGCAGGTTTAACTGCACCTGATTACTAAATGCATCACCTGAACTATATTTCATGCTCTCCCTCTTCTTGAATGGAACTTGGATAACAACAGCTGCAGTTTCAAGACTTGGGTGCAGATCAGCTGGTGCCCAAGGCCAAGGGTACGGACTAGAGTAATCCGAGCTGCTTTTTTTAAAAGCTTTTGTAGCTTTAGTTTGAAGCAGACCCGGATCAAACCGTTCATCCAGAACTTCAGTAACTGGACCAAATTCTTCAGGTGCAAAGCTTTTTCTACCGTGCATTATGTCATACAACACCAACTCCGTGACCATTGAATCACTAAAAGCTCCACCATTGTTTATCTCTGACAACAGATGGCACGAAACCTGCATCTGACCGACTATGGGGGAGGCTTTATTGCTGTACTTCATTCCTAATCCACTGGCATTACTCTTCTTTTTGCCTTGCACAGAGTGGAATGTATACACCCAATTAAGCGTATCTTCCGCTTTCCACGTTTTGGCTACAAATATATCTTCAGAATGTGATAATGATAACTCAAAGTATGGCACTCCATGCTTATGTTCCAACCTGAGATCACCATGCAATTGAGCTGGTACACAAGGAGGAGCAATTGCCTCCACATTTGTCATGGCAGTAGACAAATCACTCAATGATGATTTCTGTAATGTCTTGCTTTTCCCAGTATCATTTGGGTCTGAAGAAGTAATGCCATGGCTCAAAGGGCTTCGATGAGACTTTGACTTGGTTAATGGGTCAAACATCTTCCTGATGGATGTGAACCGAGACTTTGGGCTACCCTTGGGGCCATAGCCGTCTAAATGTACTAAGGAATTGGAGAATGCAAGCTTAGCTGACAGAGAGTTGTGCAAGGCCTTGTTGTCATTCTCCTTTAGAATGTTGGCATTGTTTGAAGGACCAACAACTTGATGGGATTTGAACTTGGGATTCTCCATTAAGTCTCTTTCAGCTGACCTAAAGGAACTCCTTTCCCTGATATCAAATTTTACACAACTTGATTCCCTAGAAGATTCGACAGAGCACTCTTCTTCATCTGAACCACAGATGGAATCAAGAAGGCTGAAAGAGAAGGGTGCATTGCCAAGTGAAACCTCAATTTTCTTTCTTCCCCCAACACTTTCATGTCCTTTCAATGGTTTCCTTTCCTTAGAGCTTTGATAAACAGAACAACCGCGTTTCAGCACTTCACTATCTAATGATAGTTCATTGTTCCTAGCTTGAAGACTCCTACACGAAACACTCCGGTGATAATTCCTGAATTTTATCTCCCTGAAACCTGCTTCCAAACACACCTTATCATTTCGTGAACCCGAGCTCCCATTCCTGCTCCTGCTCTCATGCTTTGCATACCGAGGAGATGGGAGTACGGTTGTTGGACTCTGATCAACTTTGCAGTATTTTTCAAACTCCAAATCCATGGCTACAACTACACTCATTCAGACATTTGGACTTCTGAAACAGACAGAAAGAGCAAACAGTTAGCCTAGCAATAGAAGAAACAGAGTGCTTGCTAGATTCATAATTCCAATTCACCCATCCAAGGACATAGAAGTTCACTAATACTTATTACACCAAAATACATACACAAATTAAGCTACAAAATTGGAATAACTTTCACAGCATAATAATTGAATCTCCAGGGAGCTTTCATGTAAATGAAACATGAATTAATATACCACAGAGGCAATAACTAAGAAGCAACTATCAAAAGAATCTGAATTACAGTTGAACATTACCATTAGACCCATTTTTGCAGAAGAGGGCAAATGAAATGTAGTCAAAAAATCCCTAACAAGAAAGTTTCATATGTTGAAAAATGAAGAAAAGACCCCCACTTAAGACAGCCCAAAAACCCTAAATCTAGCAGTGGGTATATACTCAAGTATGAAAGTACCCATCATCTGTTTAAAATGCCAAAAATGTCAATGCAAGGTAGGTCTTAACAAAGAAATACTGAAATCAAAAGATGCCAACTTTATTCTCACTTGCAACAGAAGCAAAAGAAAAAGAGCAGCACTAGTACTAAAACACTCCTAATAATCCAAAACCCTCCAAATTAAGTACAATGAAAGAAATACCCAACAAACAGCTAGTAAAGCACACATCATTTGCTCCCAATAATTTGTCTCCCTTGGAGCTGAAGCCATTGACAGATACCCACAAGAAAGAAGAAATAAAGATCCAAAAATACCCAACAAAGAGGGGGTAAAAGCATGAAAAAACACCTATTTTGATCCAATATCAGCTGAGACCCAATTGGGTATAACTTGTTCTCAATGGAGACGCAATAAGAGAGAGAAGCTGAGAAATTCAGGCCATTTCTAGTTTTCCACCACTATGGAAAATCATCTACATTATGATTTATGCTGTACTAAACTGTTTGTCTACTGGGTTTGTCTGCCTTCTCCATTCTTCTTTCCTTTTCACTTTATTCTGTTGTTGTTTATTTGTTATTTCCACGGATTACCTGGGCACTCCCTCTTGTATCAAAAGACGATCCTGCCCTCCCTTTGTTGTGAATCTGAACACTGGATTATTGTAACTCTTCAAGGGTGGGACTAGAATAGTGTTAGTATAGTAGCATTCTAATTTATACTCCGTAATGGTTTTTAGGAAATAGAAGACATAAGTCATTGGTATCGGATTTATATATTATAAATTTGATAAGGAATCTTATGTTACAATTATACATGGTTTGGGAGATTTATGTAAATAAGTAGGAGGGAGAGGGAGAAAAGGGTAAATTGGAAGAGCATTTGATTCAGTAATGAAATAATTAGTAGGTCGAAGGAGGCAAAAGCTGAAAGCATGACCGATTGGCCGTCACCTCTCTCTCTCCCCACTACCACGTCACCCGAGGCGATATTTTTTGTAAATATAAACGGGAGAATTTACACAAAATTACTCGTTAAATACATAATTTTACACTTAACCACCTACTAATTATAAAAGTGTTATAAGGTTTTTTTTGTTAGTATACAACTTTTATTTTATTAAAAATTATGAAACTGGTCCGAAACTTATTCTCTCTTTTCAGAGTTCTTGTCTTGACGTTCTTGCATATACAGGTTTGATGTGCATGTTGAACATGCACAAACGAACTTGATGTGCAAAACCAACATGTACGGACACACGTGATATGTAAAATCAGCATGTACGGACACATTTGATGTGCAAAACCAATATGCATAATACATGTGAACGTGCTTTTCAAATACCCTTAGATCAAGCGTACGAGCTTTTTACCGCTTCATTCGAAATGATTAAACCAATAAACACTTGACATTCATACTTTCATATCGAAACATACCATGTGATGTATACTACGCAGCTCATCTATCATGTTTCTATCATTATCGCTTGACAATATTGTTTCCCATGACACTTTAATAACATAAAGATTTGAAGAGTGAGTTAAAATCCGATTTCTAAGTTTTGTTGTGATATTAGGGTTTATGTGATTGAGAATAAATAAAGGCATACATCACTTTTATCGTTCGGTCTATTATAACCTATAATCTTCATACGATATTAGGGTTAATAATGACTATTATTTTTTACCCAACCTGATAATTTTGTAATTGTTGTATGAACAATAAGGGATAAATAACTTACTTAAATGTATTTCAAATAAACCAATTTAACTCATGTACGTCAAAACCTACTATGGGTTGTTGGTTTGCTTTGACAGGGTTGATGAGCATGTTGTCTTTGCTCATATACATTGTCTATGTTTTTATAATTTGCGCATCCGTAGTGTCTATGTATCTATAGCTTGCACATCCAACGTGTATGTGCATTTGTGTATTGTACATAAAATAGTGATGAAGACTGTTTTTGTAATTTTTACTGCATATTAATTATATAAAAACCTGCATAGTGCACATGTTAAAAATTGTCGTAAAGCACCCGATATAGTGGATTAGTTGAGCCATTTACAAAGGACCACCCAAACACCCGGCGTTGCCCTACAAAGGAAAGCTTTCTTATAATCTACTTATGTCCCAAAGTAAGTAGAGACTATTTTTCTCTGACAAATTATATTCTTACATCGAATCAAATTGAATTTTCAATTCATGTGACATGGCTTATTCTTATTCAGCATAGGTTCGCTTGCTATTTGCCAACAAGAATATGAAATCTCACCAACAAAAGAGTTTTGTTATATACTTCTATTAATGTTCTCATTAAACTGCATCTCAAGAAGAAGAGATACGTCCAACCGATTATTAAGAGTGAACATTTTAGATCATAAGAAAAATATCCTAAGTTCCTAACTAACGATAAACATGCACTTTTTGGTTGTAATGATCAAGTAAATGATATTTCAAGATATAATTTTTTGGCAACCACTATATTTTAATTGGAGCCATGAAACCCAAGTTAGGTTCTAGAGTGACAAGCCGAAGCAACAACTCCAAACTTAAAATAAAAAAATGGGATCAACAACAACCAAATCCATCTTCCAATTTGTATATTGTGGGGGTCAGAATTAAACGAGTCATAAACCCGCAAAGAGTCGGTTGCTGGCATTCGGGCTTCAATTGAGTTGTGGGCTGTAACAAAAGGAGAAAGCCCATAAAGAGAATGAAAAGGCCCATCAATGAAAGGACACGTGGCAACTTCAAAAAGAGAGGACCACCTTTATAAATACCCTACATCTTGGAAAGAGAGGGGATTCCTTTTGTGCACTTTTGAGAGCAATTTGGTTGCTCCCCCTTCCTTCTTCTCCTCCAAGCAACACCTCCAAAAACCCAGAGAAAAAGAGCGAGATCGAGAGCAATTTCTAGTTGTTTCTTCTCTCCCCTTTTGATCGTAAACTACTTCTAACTTGCCCACCCCCGGGGAAGCCATCTTCGGGGTTGTTTCAGGTGATTCCGACGCCCAGGAGGTAATCAGAGCTCAAGAATAGCCATCGGCGGACTATAGAAGGAAGGAGGAGGAACCCAGAATCCACATCGCAAGCGGAGAAACACACCCATAGTACATGAGGAGAAGAGAAGGGGAAGAGCACTAGTACTAGAATTGGAACAAGGAGCCAGAGATCTCGCCCTACGCGAAGCAAAGAGCAAGCACTAGCCGCCGAGGACATCCCCAAAGATATAAATCTCAAGAAAAAGGTGTGTTGATCTTTGGCGTCTTCACGAGCGTTAAACCGGAATTCAACATATATGCAAAAAGATTCGTCCGTATTTATCCCAAACCCTCTTCCAAAAAGACCTAAGCGTAATTCTATTAATTTCCCATATACTGATATACCAAGCCACTGTACTCCATCTTCAAATCAACTATATTCCCTCTGCAAATTTTCTATGTCAGTATGCAACTACGCCTACTTCTTACAACGTGCTAATATCAACACTGCACAAAAATATCACCCATCAAGGCTGCAAAAGATGTCAAATGCACATATCTATCTCAAGGGTTTTGGGAGACTGCACATATAGTACGTGTATATAGCTCAGCTTTTCTTCTTCGAGCTCTTTATGGTGCTTGATGCATAGATGTTCATTGTGGCTGCTTTGTTGTGGGATATGTACTCTTTGTGTCCACAATTAAGGCACTCCAGCTGCAAAACTCACACGGCCAATAAGAAACAATTAGTAATTCAGTGACAAGATAGGCCTACATTGCAATTGCTTGATACAAAATTAGAGGAGGCAATCTTTGAAATAGGCAATAACTTAGTTGTTCCTGCTAACAATCAACAGTGCAATCAGATAGAAACTACAAAAAAAGAGAAATCTATCCTTATAGAAACTACATAAAAAGAAGTTCAATGATTTAAGTTCACTCGATTCCATGACTTTCACAAACCTCATATCGAAATATGAGTCCTGCTTTGATGATATTTGCAACACTAACGTTCTTCTGTGAGCATATTCTGCACCGAGCATCTGTCATCTGGTACAATGTGAAGCATTACACAAGGACATGTAATGGGAAAAAAATGAAAGGAAGAAGATGAATGAGAAATTGAGAATGAGGCCTAAAATACAAAGGTATCAGTTGTTCTCGTTACCTGCATGCGTACAGTTTCCTCAGGTTTGTTTCTTGCAATCTCCTATGTTGTTAAACCTTCCTATCACAAGTAGTTTTAATATAAGACTCAAGATACACACATATAATGATCACAACAACTAAAACTAAGCCACAATACAACAGGGAAAAAAACATGCTCTCGGTTTTTTACCACATCCTTTGAGACAAGTGAGGTTATATGGAGAGAAGAAAAGGGGGCAAACTTGAACCACATCCTTTGATACAAGTGAGGTTCACCACAAAAGCTGACTCTTCATTCTTTTTTTTTATCAACCAACAAGAACAATACAGGTTGATTAACCAAGCAAGCAGCAACAATGGTGCTTGAGGGTTATTCCTATCACAACAAAGATAATCTCATAGGGATCCACAAATTTGCAAAGTTGTTATAACACATATGACAACATTTTACATATACATATATGCATATGCAGATAGGTAGTGCTTACGGGGTAACTTCGCCCACTGGATCAACCTTACAAAAAACAATAATATAGCAGCAGATCCTTATCTTCAACTCAGTAGCTGACATATTCAGTATCACCGAAGGCTTTAGCTCCCCTTTCAACAAACGTTGAGCCAAAAGAACATTTTTCTGGCAGAAAGGCGGAAAATCAAGCATTTGTAACTTGCAATCTAAAAAACTACTCTTGAAAGCATACTTATACAAAACAAAAAGTGAGAGATGAATATATCATGAGGGTAACATGCACGATTAACATAACTATTAGAAACATATTTAAATTCCAAGAGAGAAAAATAGATGATTTATAAATGAATTTAGCCTTCAAATTGTACTCCAGTTGCCTCATCTTTTGCTTGTATTTTGTCAAATCTGGGGAACATTCCTTATTTATGGCCCTCTCAAGAATAGTAACAGCAGAATCTGGCCAGGTAATCTGATTTTCATCCTACAAACATGAGCAACTATAAACCATGATTCTAATGATAAACTACCATCTAAATCCATGAAGCATTCGACATATCAAGGATAGAATATGATTCATTACTACCTACCTTTTTGACACTCAGATGGCTTGAACTTTTATGCTGACTAGATTATTTCTCTTGTTGTATAGCACCTGAGGATGTGCATACATATTCTACAGATTCAAGAAGCTTCCCCAACCAATAGTCTCGCTGACTTTCCTTGGTCAGAGCACGAAAGTTGGCGAGGATGGTGTGATATTTGGACGCCCCTTCATCCTCCAAGTCAGGAAGATCTCCAACACGCTCCATTGTTTCATTAAGAAGGAGACCAATCTCTGACCGTCTAGCATCCTCGTACTCCTTATCTGTCAGCTTAAACAGCTCCTTCCGTTCAGTGTCATATATCTTCTGGACAATAAATCCTGGAAACTGTATGCGGTTAGGTAGCTGCTTGTGCAGAGGAACATAGTTCACAACACATGTATGCATTACAGATTTTGTAGTGAATTCTTCTAGGTGAAAGCTGTAAAATAGTTCTCGTGAATCAGATTCTTGCCAGCTTCCACCTCCCTTCTTCTTAGCGTCCTCAGGACGATAAAAACACTGACCAGTAAGCATCACCTTCCCGTTGCTAATATTGTCGGTAATATCCTACCACAATATTACAATTTATCAGTCAGGAGTAGTCCAAAAAATATCCTTAGTAACATGAAAATAAACAAAACTTAGAGCATAAAGACGTAGGGTACAAGATTAGTTTAGACTCGTCAGTATATGCCTATCAGCCTATCAGCCTATGCATAGGATCCTTTTCAACAGCTCCACAGAGCTCATTTTTCATTGATAGGCTAAAAACATTAAAGGTCGTAAAGATGTAGCAGTCAACAATGGAGAGTGTGTAAAAAAATGGTAATGAAGATTGCATTGAGAAATAAATAAATTCCAGCTAATGAAAAATAAGAAGAAAGAAGAGTATTAGGGAATTAATTCTGTTATTTCCAAAAGCTGCTAATGAAATTACATCCAAACTGTCTTTATACTTAACTAATCAGGGACATTACATTACATTACATGAGCTATATAACAACACACATGGAACAAGCTTAACCACTAAAACAGAATCAATTCAAGGCTATAAGCTAACTATATTCTCTTCAATCTGTTATTCGGAAAAAGGGAATAGAATGAAGAAATTACTTTCGGTAGGGAGCTAATTAAGATCAATATTCTGTACTCAACTGATCAAGTAGATGAAAAATTAGTTTAAGTTAAAAAATAATTTAGGTTGAATATATAGATAGATTATGAAACAAGTGATGTTATATGTATATGTGAAAGTAGGTACAGGTCAAATAAAATAAAGTAGGTACAGGTCAAATAAAATAAAGTAGGTACAGGTCAAATTAAATCTAGAGATAATTTCCGGGCAAAAGCCTAACGAACTCCTCGATCACAACGACGATATATTTTATTGGGAGGAGTTTTGTATTTAACGGACTTGCTCTCTGGCCAAACATTGAATACTCGGTAGAGAATTTGCTTTAACAACCGTAGATGGCGGAACCGTGGCGTAGGCTAGAAGGGAAAGTTGTGATGGTCACCGGAGCCTCCTCCGGGATCGGCCTCGAACTCTGCCTTGACCTCGCTAAGGCAGGTTGCAATGTAATAGCAGCCGCTCGGCGAATCGAACGGCTCAAATCCCTTTGCGATCAGATCAACGAGCTTGAATCCTTCTCCACATCATCGCCGGAGACTTCGAGCTGCCGTTCGGAACAGAAATGTCCAGCTCGAGCCGTCGCCGTCGAGCTGGATGTCTCAAGCGACGGAAAATCGATTGAGGCGTCCGTACGAAGAGCATGGGATGCTTTCGGCCGAATTGATACCCTAATCAACAACGCTGGAGTCAGAGGTGAAGCTCAGATTTCTTTTTGGTTCCGTTGTTTGCACGCGTCGCTTAATTAATTTTCTGCAATTCAGGCGTCCTTTCGCTTAATTTTCTTGGCTGGCTGCTGCGCGCAGGAACGGTGAAGTCTCCACTGGATCTGTCGGAGGACGAATGGAACAGCACCATCAAAACGAACTTAACTGGAACATGGTTGGTGTCCAAGTATGTGGGTATACACATGCGCGATGCTAAGATTGGAGGATCCATCATCAACGTAGCCTCAATTGCCGGCATCAACCGAGGCCAACTACCAGGAGGAGTTGCCTACTCTGCGTCTAAGGGTGCTGTGAACATGATAACAAAGGTATTCCTTAATAGCTACTTTGCGCGCACCTAATTAATATCCATGTTGCTCTGATGATGATTCCCTTATATGTACTCTAAGGAATCGATGTTTCAGGTCATGGCCGTGGAGTTTGGTCCTTCCAGAATCAGGGTAAATGCTATAAACCCGGGGCTTTTTAGATCGGAGATCACCCAGGCTCTCATGGAAAAGGACTGGCTCCACACCGTAGCCCAGAGAACAATCCCCCTTGGAGCCAATGGCACTGTAGATCCGGCTCTCACTTCCACCGTGAGGTACCTGATTCATGACTCCTCCGGGTATATTACCGGGAACATCTACATAGTTGATGCAGGCGTCACCCTTCCCGGCGTCCCCGTTTTTTCATCCCTCTGACCTTAATTGCTTAATTCATTCTACATTTGTGAAAATGAGCCACATATAGCAAGTCGTTAGGATACAGCAGGTTTCAAACTAATAAACTCTTTACCTCTTTTGTCCCACACCAACATACCATTGGAACATCTAAATTTCTCATCTAATTGACGCAGTTCCCTTCCAATTTGTTTCCTCAATGTATCCAATTTTATGTTAAGATCAAACTAGACCACACCTCAACCGAGCCAAGTGGAATGCCAAGACAGATCTCCACAGTCAATGTTGTTTATAAACCATGAATAACACTTCATAATGTTGTGAATATCATTATATGACACACAAATATATCTTAACCCTATACACACTTTACACTAACATAATATAGCTCTACAAATGAAAAATGAACATGAATATCATGAAAGCGTACATGATTATCAACACCAAAAACATGAATACCAAAATATAATGATATTGTAGAGGAAAAGAAAACTACATATTCTGTGTATGCTTGAATATCACTATATACTTGTATGAATATCATCAAAATAACAAATGAATATCATAAAGCCTATACACACTTCACACTAAACATAAGAAATTACAAATGGAAAATAATTTGCAACCGTTATACCAAGCAACAAAAAACCACATGAAAAATGAACATGAATATCATTATATACTATTATGACATAAGATAATTAAAGTATGTGTTTTGTGTATGCTTGAATATCACTATATACTTTGATGAATATCAAAAAAATAACACGTGAATATCATAATGCCCACACACATAAACACTAACATAAGAAACTCTATAGGAAAAATGTCAATGAATATCAGTACAAGTTACATTCATACCATGGAAAACAACACAAATAAATAGTACATATGTAAAGACACAATTAAGGCACTCCAGCTGCAAAACTCGCACCGCCAATAAGGAAGAATTAGTAATTCGGTAACAAGATAGGCCTACGTTGCAATTGCTGGATACAAAATTAGAGGAGGCAATCTTTGAATTAGGCAAGAACTTAGCTGTTCCTGCTAACAATCAACAATGTAATCAGATAGAAACTACACAAAAAGAAATCTATCCTTATAGAAACGTTTTTTTTTCTTTCTAAACTAGGCACTTTTCTAAAGTTTATTCTTCAAATAGACTTGGGTGAAAACAAATTCTGAAAATAGGCTGAATTATAGAGCTTCGGGATAAATCGTTGTTCTGGACAACGATTTATTTCAGAAAAGTTGTTGTACAGAACGACGACTAAATACGAAGTTGAGATAGTATTATTCAAAAAAATTAAAAAATGCATGAGTCTCTAATCAGCGACTCATGCATGTTTAATTTTTTTATTTAAAAACAACATTTGAAAAAAGAACATAAATGAAAAATAAAATAAAAAATGCATTAGTCGCTGTTTGAAACAACGACTCATTCATATTTATATTTATTTCAAAAATTGCATTTTAAAAAGAATTATGTATTAAAAAAATAAAAAAATGCATGAGTCGTTGCTTCAAACAGCGACTCATGCATTTTATTTTATTTTCATTTATGGCGTTGTGCTTTTAGGAAACAAGTTATATTTTTTTTTGAAAAAAGATAAAATCGTTGTGGTGAACAACGACTTTTTTTTTATTACAAAAATAAGGAATAGTCGTTGTGCAGTACGACGACTTATCCCGAAGTGAAAGAGACGGCCTATTTTGAGAATTTGTTTCTTGCCAAACCTATTTTAAGAATAAAATTTTAAATAGTGCTTAGTTTGGGAAAAAAATCTATAGAAACTACATAAAAAGAAGTTCAGTGATTTAAGTTCACTCAATTACATGACTTCCACAAACCTCATATCGAAATGTGAGTCCAACTTTGATGATATTTGCAATACCAACGTTCTTCTCTTAGCATATTCTGCACCGAGCATCCGTCATCTGGTACAATGTGAAGCATTACACAAGGACTTGTAATAGGAAAATAATTCAAAGGAAGAAGATGAATGAGAAATTGAGAATCTCGTTACCTGCATGCGTACAGTTTTCTCGGGTTTGTTTCTTGCAATATCCTCTGCTGTTAAACCCTCCTATCACAAGTAGTTTTGATATAAGACTCAAGATACACACATATAATGAACACAACAGCTAAAACTGTTGGAATCATTTATCTTTGTTGCTCTATAAATATGTCCTCACGTGACTATCACGTGAGTCTCTGCAGCCTATTTAGGCAGGTTGTAACAAACTTTTGTGGCACTTTTGACACTTTTACAGATTATGTGTTTTGCCTCTTTCTCTTTGCTCCTTTGTTTCCCCTTTTGTCTTCTTCCATATTTCTCCATGGCAGCTTAGCTCCAAGCTTTTCTTCCGCAATATTACTTCATGGTATCAGAGCAATAGGTCCATGACCTGGACTCATTCTAAACCTTTTGTTTTCCTTCTTTCCAGTTTGTCCATTCTCTGTTTGAGCTTCAGAAGAAATGGCGGACAAGGAAACCCAAAACACAAACCACAATGACCCTTTTTACCTGCAATCGAGCGACCACCTTGGTCTTTTGCTTGTTCTAGAAATTTTTGACGGGCAAAACTTTGGAGAATGGAGAATCTCCATGAGAATTGCTCTTTCTGCTAAAAACAAGCTCGGTTTTGTCACAAGAACTATCAAGAAACCACCGAAAGAGGATGAAACGTTTAACCGATGGGAGAGATGTAATGATATGGTGAGAGCTTGGCTCCTAAATGGATTAAGCAAAGAGATCCGGCGAAGCGTGATATACACAGAGACAACAAAGGAGATTTGGGATGAGCTTGGTGTTTGGTATGGGCAACTGAGTGGAGCACAACTATATTCTGTCAAGAAGGAGTTAAATGGCTTAACTCAAGGTACGGACTCGATCTCTAGCTATTACACAAAAATGAAAATTTTGTGGGATGAGTTGGGAAGCTTGAGACGCTTTCCACGCTGCACTTGTGGTTCTGTACTAGAATTTATGAAGTTCGAGGATGATGAACGCTTGGTTCATTTCTTGATGGGACTTAATGATGTGTATACAACTGTGAGGGATGCTATTCTGATCTTAAAACCTCTGCCAAGTGTGGGAAATGCCTATGCTATGCTGCTGCAGGAAGAGAAACAGAGAGAAATACATGGCAGCTCCAAGGTTCTCAGCGAATATGTTGGCATGAATGCAATAGCCAAACTTCCTGCAGGAAACACCCCCAAGGCTCCACAGAAGGGACACCAGAAAGGAAGTAGAGAGAGGAAACCTCTTTTCTGTACAAACTGTAAGAAAACCAATCATACAGTGGATATGTGTTTTTTCTTGATTGGTTTTCCAGAGAACTATCAGGAAAAGGGGCAGAAAAATGCACAGGACAGGAAATTTGCAAGCTCAGCTCAAACCTCAAGAGGAGATGGCTCTCCAGAATTGACAAAAGAGCAAATTGGGCAGCTGATCAAGTTGTTGAACAAAGACAAAGGACATGGCAACATGAAGGAGCCTGAGCAAGATGATTTTGCTGGGTTTGCAAGTACTTCTTTCACTGCTAAAATCTTAAATAAGATTGTTTGGATTCTGGATAGTGGTGCCAGTTGCCACATGTGCTGTGATATGAATTTGTTTGAGGCTACTAGACCTTTGACACGACCATTTGAGATTGCTTTACCTAATGGAGACATTGCAAGAGTTGATACAGTAGGAACAATTGCAATTCTACCTGAGCTTGTGCTGTAGAATGTGCTATTTGTGCCTATTTTCAAGTGCAATTTGCTATCAGTTGGCAAGTTGATAAATGACATGAGTTGTCAAGTCTTGTTTACTCCTGAAAGGTGTCTTTTGCAGGCTCCTTTTATGAGGAAACCTCTGGAGATTGGTAGGATTTTGAAGGAGCTTTATGTGCTCAAGACAGATGGCACTGCACAACAGACAGATACAAGAGAAATTACAGCTTCAGTTTCCAGCAAAGAAGACACTTATCTTTGGCATGTTCGTCTAGGACACTTGCCCTTTTATAAATTACAGACATTGCCTTTTGTAAAGATAGATTTGCAGCAAAAACCGGAGATTATGCCTTGTGCAGTTTGTGCCAGATCCAGGCAATCCAGATTGTCTTTTCCAATTAGTCATATTTCATCTGCTTATCTTTTTCAACTTATACACATTGATGTGTGGGGACCTTATCACACTTTGACATACAATGGCTACAAGTATTTTTTGACCATTGTTGATGATTTTACTAGATCAGCCTGGGTACATTTGTTGTCTGCCAAAAGCAATGCTTTTCCTATGATTAAAAGCTTCCTAGCAATGGTTTCCACTCAGTTTGGGAGACAAGTACAGATTATAAGAAGTGATAATGCACTGGAACTGGGCAGTAGCAGAGAGACTTCAGATTTTTTGATGGCATAGGGAATAGAGCATTAGACTTCATGTGTTGCTACACCCCAACAAAATGGGGTAGACGAGAGGAAACACAGACATCTCTTTGAAGTAACAAGGGCCTTGATGTTTCACTCCAAGCTCCCAATCAAGTTTTGGAGAGAGAGCATACTAACTGCAACTTATATCATCAATAGGTTGCCTACAAAATTGTTGCACAACAAAACACCCTATGAACTTCTCTTCCATAAACATCCCTCCTATACTCATATTAAAAGCTTTGGATGCCTGTGTTTTGCTTCCACTCTGCAAGTTGGACGAGACAAGTTTCAAGTCAGGGCTTCTTCATGCGTTTTCCTAGGCTATCATTTTGGAAAGAAAGCCTACAAACTATACAATCTTGAGACACACCAGATCCTCATCTCTAGGGATGTGGTGTTCCATGAACATTTGTTCCCCTTTCATGACACTTCCCTGCCCTCTCATCTTAGTCCACACCTTTATCCTTCTACACCTCTACCCTGTGATGACCCTCCTTCTGCTACACCTTTATCTATGAGGACTTCTCCTGTGAGAGAGGCTCCTACACTCAGAAGGTCTTCCAGGATGCCTACTCAGCCTCCATACTTGTCAGATTATGTGTGCAACAATGTTGACAACGATTTTGGCTTTTGTGGACATACCCTGACATCCACCATATGTTTTCCTGCACACTTCTGCTCTTCCTCTCCTGCACATGACACTGAACTAGTTTCTTATGATCAAGCTTACAAATTTGATGTGTGGCAACATGCTATGTTAGCTGAGTTCAATGCTTTAGATTTGAATCATACATGGGACCTAGTTCCCTTGCCTAAAGGAAAAAAGGCCATTAGTTGCAAATGGGTCTACAAAGTGAAGAGGAAGTCAGATGGTACTATAGATAGATACAAAGCCAGGATAGTAGTCAGAGGATTCACCCAACAAGAGGGGGTGGATTATAATGAGACTTTTTCACCTGTCATTAAGATGACAACAATACGTTCCCTCATCTCAGTAGCTTTGAAAAAGAAATGGAACATTTTGCAGTTGGATGTGAATAATGCTTTCTTGCATGGAGACTTAGATGAGGAAGTCTACATGAAAGTTCCTCCAAGGTTATATGTTGATGGACTTGACAAAGTGTGCAGATTGAGAAAATCATTGTATGGCTTGAAGCAAGCTTCAAGACAATGGTATGCCAAACTGTCAACCAGCTTAAAATCAAGAGGTTATGCTCAGTCTTTAAATGATTATTCCTTGTTTCACAAAAAGGATGGGTCTACAGTTGTGTTTGTAGTAGTTTATGTAGATGACATTCTGTTGACTGGAAATGATTTAGCAGAAATTCAGTCATTAAAGCTATTTTTGGACAATGAGTTCAAAATCAAAGACTTGGGAAACCTGTATTTCTTCTTGGGAATAGAATTCATTCCTACTGACCAAGGACTTCTCATGAGCCAGAGAAAGTTTATTACATAAATTCTTCATGATTTTCCTATTACCATATCACACAATGCTATCAGCCCCATTGACCCTAGAGTTAAGCTTCTACCTGATGTTGGAGATTTGCTAACAGAACCTTTGGTTTACAGACAGCTCATAGGGAAGCTAAACTTTCTGGTTAACACACGACCTGATCTAGCCTATGCAGTACAGTTCTTGAGCCAGTTCAATCAAGCACCTCGACAACCTCATCTGGAAGCAGCTTATCATGTGTTGTCTTATGTTCGAGGAACACACACCAAAGCTTTGTTGTTGAATGATTCCAGCAACATGTCTCTTCAAGCCTATTGTGATGCAGATTGGGCCATATGCCCACATTCTCGCATGTCTGACAGTGGTTTTGTTGTGTTCTTTGGTGGAAATTTGATTTCCTGGAAATCTAAGAAACAACAAAGTATCTCCCTATCCTCTGCAGAAGCGGAGTACCACTCACTGAGATGTGTTTGTGCAGAATTGGCATGGCTGAGTCGTCTGTTGGCTGAACTTGAGGTTGCTAACATCACCCACATTGCAGTCAAATGTGACAACCAAGCTGCTATCTACATTGCGCGTAACCCAGTGTTTCACGAGAGAACCAAGCACATTGAGCTTGATTGCCACTATGCTCGTGAGAAGTTACTTGAAGGGTTGATCAGTTTGTCCCATGTTTCCACCCACACTCAGATGGTAGATTTCCTGACTAAGGCACTGCCTGGTACTCGTCTGCAGTCTCTCTTCCCCAAGATGGGCATGGTTGACCCTTCTCCATCTTGAGAGGGGGTGTTGGAATCATTTATCTTTGTTGCTCTATAAATATGTCATCACATGACTATCACGTGAGTCTCTGCAGCCTATTTAGGCAGGTTGTAACAAACTTTTGTGACACTTTTACAGATTATGCGTTTTGCCTCTTTCTCTCTGCTCCTTTGTTTCCCCTTTTGTCTTCTTCCATATTTCTCCATGGCAGCTTAGCTCCAAGCTTTTCTTCCGCAATATTACTTCACTAAGCCACAGTGCAACAGGGAAAAAACATGCTCTCGGTTTTTTACCAGCCCTTTCATCCCCAAATCCTTCTCATACAAACCTAGATTATCTATTTTATTAGTTTCAATTTTTTTTCCTGATTAGTTTGTTTGAGTTTCTAGATTTAGAGTTCCTAGTTCTTAGGCACTTTCCCACTTTCTCTATTTCTTCAAATTCTTAGGGGTATATTAGTCCACACATTATATTAGGATATATTTAGTTAGTAAAAATAGAAAGGGGAGTAGTTACTAAAAACTTGTTATGTAATTGGTACACAAATCCAATTAATGTGTGGACTAATATAACCCTAACTAATTATATCAGATACCAAGAGATTTTATAGAACAAAATCTATAATATCTACGTGAAACTATCACTCCACGACCACCATCACACCACCGAACACCATCGACAAATTTTTACAGCACCAACCCACTTCTTATTCCACGAGCACCATCACATCACCGAACACCATCGGCGAGACCACCAAACCACCGTCAAGACAATCCGGCGATTAAGAACACCACCCTGACGGTTCCCATTGCCAAAATCGTATCTAGTGGCGGTTTAACCGACGGTTTTCCTCGTTTCTAGCAGCGCCAAGATCGTGCCCAATTGTGATTCTCCTCATCCCTAATTCTTACCACCGCATTTGCTCGTCCCACCAACGGTACAATCTTCTTATATCTTTCTTGTAGGTGTTTGTTGTATACGGGTCTATATATATTCTTGTTGGTAACCTTTATCTTGTAGGTATATCGTATTTAAATTAAGTTTATTGGTATTTGTTGTCTTGTATGTCTCTTGTAGGTGTCTTGTATGTGTCTTGTAGGTATCTTGTAGGTGTCTTGTAGGTATCTTGTAGGTGTCTTATAGGTGTCTTGTAGATGTCTTGTATGTGTCTTGTAGGTATCTTGTAGGTGTCTTGTAGGTATCTTGTAGGTGTCTTGTATGTGTCTTGTATGTGTCTTGTAGGTATCTTGTATATATAGCCATAACCAATCTTAAATTGTTGAAGGAGGCACACCACTGATGCGTAGAGTAGACTAATGGTGGTAGAGCGGTGCTTAGCGAGAAGATTGTCGACCAACGTACAGTGGTAGAATGTGAAGGAAACGTCGTCGTCGGTGTTCGATATCACCGGTGCCCTGCAATCTATGAAGAAAGTTATCAGTAGTGGTAGAAAGTTATTTTGTCACTGGTGCTCGATATGAGCAGTGGTAAATGATTGAAGATTATGTAACACCTCCAACTTATGTCGGTAGTGTCACACGCCAGTGACCTCAGATGTTAATGTCCAAAGTCACCCTAGGCTTTAATAGGAACAATTAAGGTTAAATAAATACATAAATATTAAATATCGAAAGAATAATCAGCGGAAGACATTTTAAATGAATAAAACTCAACCTTTTATTAAGATTCCTCTCGTAAAATGAGAAGGACGGTTTTTGATGGAGGCTAAAGTTGTATCGCCTTATCAAAATAATCCTAAACAAACCTAACTCAGTAGAATAGGCAAGCAAGGGTCGAATCCCACAGGGAGGAGTTGTCTTTCTTTATGTAAGGTTGCATGCACAAGTAACAAAGGGGGATTTTGGTTGATTGTTTGTAAGCTAGTAAACAAAGGAAACAAAAGCAAAGATTTGTAATCAAATTGGGAAAACCACTTAGCCAAACAAATATCCACCTTTAGTTTGGTTGATTGATCATTGATTATTCTTAATCCTCATGAATGTCCTAATCCCTGTTCTAAATTAGTTATCAGTCCAACTAGTCCTGATAATCCTAACTATTAAACAATCAAGAAACTATCAAGATAAATCTAACAGCAGCAGTAGGCTCAGGAATAGATAGGCTCATGCAATACTTAACAATCCGTCAATACTCGACATGCAATTAATCCTCTTCACAATAAACATTCACAACTCGTTCCAGTAAACCGTGTTTGCTACTCTGAATTAGGTATGAACAATATTAATCTCAACAAGTTGACCAGATTAAGGTAACTAGCACTATAGATAATACTAATCTCAACTAGTTTGACAGGCTAGGGAAACTAATATTAATAATACTAATCACAACAATTGATGAACTAAATCAACCAATAGAATTCAAAACCATATCTGCAGTATGAATAATATCAATAAAACTAGGTAGTTAATCTAGAGAAATCAATATAACTCAATGGATTGAAGCATAAGAGAATCAATAACATTCAAAGATAGAGTAAAGGAATAATCTCACAATCAAATTCAAACCAAGGCTTTAATTGTCGGACTAAGCAAAGGGTGCTTAATTCTTCATACTCAAAGGGGAAACAATACTGAATGGAATAAAAACTGACTGAATCAAAGTGGCTGGAAAATTAGGTTAAATAACCTAACCCAAAACCAAGACTAAAGATAACAAGTCTAATCTAAAAGGAAATAATAAAATCGAACTAAAAGAAATAAAGTAAAAAGAATTAAAATAAAAGGTAAACTTCGGATTTGACGAAATCCGTGCCGCGCTGATGCACATTTCCGCGACCGCGGAAGAATTTCCGCGATCGCGAAAAATTCACTTTTCTGACTCTTTGCTCTCGACTTATCCGCGACCAAGCTTGGAATTCCGCGATCGCGGCACTGTTCATCCGCGCCTGCGGATTACTTTCTACAGCTTCTTCTCGCTTTTGTTGCGGTCTTCTCGTGGTGGCTTCCTTCCATCTTCTATAAGTCTTCGTTTAAGCACTTGAAACCACCACACCAACACTTCTACTCTTCAACTCCAATATCTACAATTGTGCACTAAACATCTCCAAATAGTACCCAAAACACCAGTAACAACTCCTAGTTAAACCCTACAAAGTAGCGTTGATCAGTTTTACAACAAAGTATAGTGACAGCAAAAGACTTTTAAATTACAGCGGAAGACTCTTTTAAAGTAGTCCTAATTACATGACTAGGTATTACATTTATTTCAAATTAAACATACACACCTTGGAAATATTACTTCTTAAAACACAAACTTCAACTGCAAGCCTTATCTTCGATTGGTTACTTCAATCGTCGGGGACCAACCTCTGATGTGCCGTATAGGACGAATGACACCAGCCAACCATGCAACGGAAAAATAATGGTTGGTTAGTCTAATGAAAGACTATGCAAGGGTACAAGCAGAATGGTTCTAGTGATCGTAACCGTTTACTATCATTGTTCCTCGAATAATAACCGAAGGAACGATACATAACCCAGAACTTTCACGGAATGATAGAAGAAGATATGCAACGAAAAGAAGATTTCAACGGAATTGAGTCTTATAGGAAACGTATGTAATTGTTTGGGAACGTTAAGTTTTCACACAAGTTTATAAAAACGACCTTGATTATTTGGATCCACGACCAACCTCACCGCGTACTGCGAATCCAGATTGGAAAGAGGACCTACTCTAACAAGAGTTCGGGCGGGTTCCATGTTGTACTTCTCGCCCGAGGATATATTATATATGTGCATAAAAGCACTTATCTTATTTACTTTCAAAAACGTACATTCACGTTAAGGCTTTTAATCCACACCAATCTCAGAATGAGATATAGAACATGGGACGAATCTCAAATTTTGACACTAGCTAAGTGCACCACCACTTATATAAAATAAGGGTAGGTCATGACCAGGAGTATTAGGGCAAAAACCTCCTAAAACTTGTTATAAAGAAACGACTAGACCTCGTAAGGTACATAGCGTTCCTACGAATACTCGTATTAACTAAGCATGTAAGTCCACATATAAATCCACACCAAAATCCATTTATCACTTTACGGTAATATCATATAGAATTATATATAATAGCGTTGTTTCTAGCAATATATACAACCTATTATAAATTCATATTTTTAACACACCATTTTATCGTTTAAGTTCCCAAACACAAATCAACAATTTTATTCCAACTTAATTAAACAATTAAGTAATTGATAATCAAGAAGAATATGGAATAAATCAACAAGAGCAAACCACCACTTGCCTTAGTCTGGACGAACGAAGAGTTGGGTCCGAAATCCGGGAACTTGAACTTGTGCACGGCTGCCTACTAAAATTCCCGTTGGAATTTATCATCATTCAGTAGGGTCGGATTCCAATCCGTACAATCGGCCATGGAGACGAGCACAATCCAACAAAACCCTAATTAGTTACGGGTACGAAGGAACGAAAAAAAACGAAGAAAAGGCAGTGATGCGATCGCGGTTTGCATAGCCGCGATCGCGGCTTTGCTGGGCAAAACCGCGCCCGCGGCAGATAGGCCGTGATTGCGGTTCTATGCCTAGCCGAGATCGCGGGCTTCTGCCCAGCCGCAATCGCGGTATTTATGCCGCGGTCGCGGGATCCATCGTCGACGACAAGTTTAAACAAACACAATGGAGCCATACCGAGGGAAGACGAGGCTCGGATCTTGTTTCTTGGACAAGCGCGCACCACCACCACTCCTGGCTTTGCTTTGATGGAACTCCTGCTCTGACAGCGATCAACGACGACAACACTCCGACGACAACACCAAGAACCGAGAGGAAGAGATGAAGGATGAGAAGAACCTTTGGATCCGCCCCTATTTATAGGGTAAGGGTGGAGCTCTTTCACTTAATGAGAGGGTCACCCAACCACTTGACCTCCCGGCACCGGTCGCTCGGAGAAGAAACGCCGGAACACAGATCGTCGGCGTCTCAGAGAAGACGAGGAAGAAGACGAAGCAAAGGTGCCACGATCGCGGTTTCATAACCGTGCCCGCGGTTTCATAACCGCGGGCAGTGACGCGCCCGCGGTTTCATAACTGCGGGCAGTGCCGCGCCCGCGGCTCTCGAGCCTTGATCGCATGTCTTGCTTAATTCCTAATTTTAGCAACCCTCCAATAATTAAACCCGTATATTTCATTAAATGTATATCCACACATTCATATGGTTCTTACAGGGTTACAGAACATGTCTAACACGTCTCGTTTACAAAACAAAAGTTTGAAAATTACACAAATATCCCTACTAAAATTGAGGGATATTACAGATTATATACCTATTAGATTAGGGTAATTAATTAGGTTAACCAACAAGATGTTAATTTAAGGTTATTATTGTCATTTCAATATAATAGAGTACATTTAATGGGAAAAGTTTCAATGGGTATATTTATTCTTAAAGATAAGACAAAAGGGTATATTTCTTCCAATTTTTCTTATATTAGGATATATTTAGTTAGTAAAATAGAAAGGGGAGTAGTTACTAAAAGCTTGTTATGTAGACATAGGATCAAGTAAAACGGACTATTAGGGTAAAACGGAAGTATTGTTATGAACCTTTAGATTAGATTTTATTGGATGGTAGAGATTTGGGTGTAGGAGGATGCACATATTATATAATAGGAGACATAGACCCGATTGGCTCCATCCAACGTGATTTGTGGGATATTCCCACGATCTCCTCCCCCTAATCTGTCTCCGTATTCAACCCTCGGTTTCTCTCTCTTTCGTCTCCCTGTTCTTCCTCCACAGGTCGGTGCCATTGATGGGAGCAGAGCACCGCCACTAGATGCATATCTGACCGCTGCACACAGAGCACTGCCAGCCCGGCGTCGCGGATATCACCGCCAGCCCCGCACCAGCCGATTCGACCTCGCTTGGACCGAATTGGCCGAATCCGACGCCGGGTTCAAAGATCGTTCTAGAATAAACAAGTCGACACCGGATTCGACCTCGCCTGGTCGCCGATTAACCACCAACACCGTGCTTCCCCCGCCTTCTCCGACGTCGTCCTTGTAGCCGCCGACGAGTCCCACACCAACTCCGTCCTCGTTCCCCACCGCCGCAAGGCCTTCCAATCCTTCGGCGTCACCCTCTTTGATCACAACCAACAGGTGATTCTGATTCTCACTTCTGCTTACAACGTTCAGTCAAATCTAATGCTCTATTTTACGGTTAGCTTTCGCAAAAAAAAAAAAAAAACTTGACCTTGAAAATCTTCTCTTGATGTTCCAATAGGTTGTTGAAGATTCTGACGTGGTTGTCTTCTCAGTAAAACCCCAAATCGGTACTACTTTCTTGTTCTATGACACTCGCCCATCTTAATTTGTCATCATGCGCTCTTCTACTTGTATGCCGAATTGGATTGTGGGATATCATTACGGAGTATGAATTCAATCCTCTCATGTGCTCATATGCATCTTCAAGTAATATTGATTCAGGTTTTTCTGGACTTCTAATGCAAAAATTCGTTACTTCTTGCCAACTGTTGATCTCATTATACATGTATTACGACTATTAAGTTTGAAGTAAGAAGTTGTGTGTTTGCCTTCACTGTAGTCTTCATCTAATTTTGTTTCTGAAATTGCTATATGGGACCGATCTTCGGCTTGTGAATTGCAGTGAAAGACGTTGTTTTGCAGTCTTCATCTAATCTATTTTGACTGTTAGGTGGATGGGCACAAGTGTGTGTGCATGCGAGAGAACATTTTCCTGAAATTTCAGTTGTTGTTGCAAGTTTTTTATTTTATTCAAGTCTTTCTTATGGTGGATGTGTCATTTATAATTAGTATTGTTTGTACTATTTGTAATTGATATTCAAATTGTTTGATGTGATATTCATATAAATTCATTTGATATTCATGTGGGATGTACTTTTTATAATTAAGTAATTATATTCAAATTTTATGGTATGATATTCACTGTAATGGCATTGATATTCATGTTGGTCGTTTTTGTGTATTACTAGTGTTGTTTGTATTATTTGCACTTGATATTCAAATTGTTTGATGTGATATTCATATAAATTTCTTTGATATTCATGTGGGGTGTACGTTTCATGCTCTGAGTAGTAGATATTCAAATTTTATGATGTGATATTAATTGTGATGTCATTGATACTGGTGTATATTGTTTGCTCCGAGTAGTAGATATTCAAATTTTATGATGTGATATTCACTATAATGTTGTTCATATTCATGAGGTTTCATGCGTTGAATAGTCGATATTCAAATTTTATGATGTGATATTCAATATAATGTTGTTCATATTCATGAGGTTTCATGCGTTGAATAGTTGATATTCAAATTTTATGATGTGATATTCAATATAATGTTCTTGATCTTTATTATAATAATGTTGTTGATATTCATTATAATAATGTTATTGATATTCATTATAATAATGTTGATATTCAGGTTGATCGTGCGACTGTACGACCCAAAATCGACGCGACAATGTCATTGTTAAACCTTATCGCCATGAATCAAAGCTTCGAAGATATTGGGTGGTGATATTCGTGTAGTTAGGTGATGATATTCATTTACTTGGGTGACTATATTAATGTAATTGGGTGATAGGTGATATTCATAAAATGGGTAGTAATATTCACAAATTTAGTGGTGATATTCATGTAAGTGAATTTGATATTCAATGTGATTAATTGAGATATTCATGTAACTTAGTGTGATATTCATATTATCAAGTGGTGAAATTCATGATTTAAGTGATGATATTCACATTTTTAAGATATTTTATATTCACTTATCAAATAGAAATCGATATTCAAACAAACATGAACGATATTCATTAACATATGTTCGATATTCGTGAACACATTAACGATATTCACGAACACTGGAAAATCATTAAACGAGCAAAACGAATTTAAATCTAAATGAATTTAGAATAATCTTCCCATTTAAAGTTTAAATATTTGAATAATCTCATTCTCTCTCCAATTTGCACATTTACCATATTTTGTAGGAACAACTTTCTATTTTATAGGATATTAATTTCGGTAATTCAATAAAGAAGGCAGGTTATTCAAATTCGGTACAATGCACCCTCATGTGGCTTATTTTGCTCCATCAAATCCAGCCCTCCAATCTCTTCAATCCAACGCTCCTTATTTATACTTCCGTTTTACCACAATACCCGTTTTACCTGAGCGCGCCTCATATAATTGGTACACAAAACCAATTAACTCAACTTAAAAAGGGTACGATTTAGAGTACTAGTGGATTTTTATAAGTCAACTTAAAAATTAGAGTACTAGTGCATGTTTTGTCTTTTTTTATTTAATAAAATTATACTTATAGTCGTTCAAATTGTTCTTTATAAGTAAAAAATAAGAGTATGTATATTTTAAAGGCTAAATTTTTAGTTAATTATTTTCAGTTTAACTGCTAAAGATGGTATTTTGTATTTAAAATTTGAATATTCATTTTATAATGTATTTTTTTTATTTGAAAAGAGGTGTCATTTTATTCTTTTATTTTTGTGAACAAATATTTGTCACTATAAATTTTTAGATAATAGTTTATTGATGAGTTAAAAATGAAATGAACTATTACCTTGTAAATTTATAATAAAAATTTATAGTGTTTTTGTTTAATTATTATATTTTTAATAGTTGTTGTGTCAGGAGATAAAATAACAAATATTATTAAACGAACGGAGTAATAACTTAATGCCTTATATGACAGAAAAAATAGACAAAACCCTAAGTAAAATTTGCTTACATAATCTATTATATAATAATAGAGCATAAAATTTTTAAGATCACATGTCATTCTTAGAATAATTTATGTCATATATTATCACATGTCATCATCTTAAGTTTCAACGAAAAAAAATATTATTTTTAAAATCAAATTCATATCTTATTTTTTTCAATTTCAACAACAACTCTATCTTTCAATTTGAGCAACCAAATCATAATTGATGATTTTATTTCCTTTTTAATATATATGATCTTACTTTTCTTCAACAATTTGATATCAATTTTCTAGTGTGCTTATACTTTTAATAAGTTATTTTTTATTTAATAAATAAAAATATATGGTTTGTTGTCCATATTATTATAATCTAAAATTATATTATAATATTTAAGTAGTTTCGTTTCTATAATTTGTCACCTACTCATTAAATATATTTTATAATATTATTATGTTTATGCACAACTCATGTAAATCAATTATTTTTTATAAAAAATACGATCATACATGATTGACATTTTTTATTTTTTAATAAAAGTTCTATTAGGAGAAAATTATATTAAATATATAGATTAACTTAAAATTTGATATAATATATATAACGTAAGATGAGCAAAGCACAAATTCTATAGTTATACAAAAAGCCAAATTTAGTCCACAGTTTATTTAGAAAGTACCTAGAGTCACATTTGGCAATTTGTAGACTTCACAATAATTTATTTGCCACTTCTAAAGAGTCAATAAGCAACTACAGCTTCAAAATAATTCACATTTTTCATATCTTTATTTAATAAATAAAAACAATTGTATCTCAAAACCAAAAACAATTCTTTTTCGACATTAGTTAACTTCTGTTGGGCCTCGTTTTTCGGCCCATTGGATCGGCCCAATAGCTTGAACCAAAACTGTCTTCTAGATGATCCGGTCAAAAATAACCTCCAAAAATCTTGGTCCGGTCAGTTCAACCTCCAGAGATCTTGGGGCGACCAGTGGTCAGAGCGACGACCTCCGCGGATTTCGGAGTGACCAGTACACACCTTGACGACTCCCGCAGATCTCGGACGATTTTAACCGACTCACGTGCAGGATAACGTCTTCCATGAATTTCGGGCGAATCTGCCAACCGATTCAAGCAAAAAACTAATATAAATATAGAGAAAACTATCTTGTAACGACACATGGTCATTCTTACTCAATTCAAGCAGTTTTATACTATTGTTCTACTCAAAATAAGAGATCATTCTTGTGCTTAGTCCGTTATTCCAACATTGAAGCGACCAACGGCTAAATTTCTGTATTTAATTAGTCTCTCATTCAAGGGAGATAAGTTTATATTACATCCGTTTAATCTCATTCACTTGATTGTTAAATTAGTTTGAATTGTTTAGATATTACTGGTCTAATTATTATCTAATTATTCTCTCTTTAAACGATTCAGATCAATTCAATTTTTTTCTCCCAAAACAACTTCAAATTTCAATTTGTCAAACTAGAAGGTAAATCATATCCGAACCTCGAAAGCGATATGAAAGTAAATATTAAATAAAAAGAAGGAAAACTTCAAATTGTGCCGAGTCTGCCAACCCTTATCCACTAACTCACTAAGTATTGTTTTTGGGAGATAATTAAACATAAGTATATGCATTAAACAATACTCCGTATGATTCTACCCAAAAAAAAAACAATACCCACGTATGATCTTAGGTCTTTTACTTTAACTCCCTTGGAACAATTTTTTTTTTTAAAACAAACAAACAGAAGGTATCATTACAAACAAAAATACATACCTAAATAATCACAACGGATGATTTTTACAAATGATTTACAAGCTAACGGAACGGTCGAGCTCGAGTCTAAATAATGGAGTCGAGATCGATGATGATGATGAGCATGATCATGATGCAGCAAAAGGAACTCCGAAATAGCACTGCGAAGAATAGTGGAAGGGATGTTAGAAGTAGCCAGGAAATCAGCGGCTTTGTTAGACTCTCGGTAGCAGTGATGAACCTGGAAATAATCCAAACCATCTAACAGTGATCTAATTTCCGTAATTATAGGAGAAATTTCCCATGGAATTTTCCATATTCCACGGATGAAGTTAATGACTGAAAGATTATCTCCTTCAAGAACTATCCGCGTAAACCGATGCGAAATAGCCCTACGAAGACACTCAAGAGCGGCCAACGCCTCATCTTTAATAGGTGAGAAGCAGAGAACTTGCCTATGGTCTAAGAAGACCACCTCATCGGAATGGTTACGGAATACATATCCAATATGTGTAGAACCATTTTGTTTGACCGATGTGTCAAAATTTAATTTAAAACAGTTAGGAAGAGGTTTTTGCCATCGGGAAAATTGTCTGGAGCCCTTCTTTTTGCTGGAAAAGGAAGTTTCTTGCGAAAAAGACTGAGTCCAATCCTTATAAGAAATGAAAGCATTGTTGACTGTTGTCTGAATATTAAAAGAAACCTTTCTAAAGATTGATAAATTGAAACGATAAATTGAAATGAAAAATGGGTGATTTTAACATTGTGTTTGTTTTTTTGGAATAGCTTTTTTCAAGTTTAAAGAAGGACTTCGTTCCAAAGGAAAACTTAAAATATCACTAATTCTAAAAAATAATGTCATATTCTCATTCGTTCTTCTGTTTACACCTATGAGACTCATTTACCCATTTACATCTCTACATGCGAGTAGAGGTGGACACAATTCATAAACCGACACTTCAATGTTTACCCTAACCGGGGATGGGACCGACCAACTCCCTAAACAATCGGTTCTGAGCCGATTTAGGGAATCGTTGGGTTTGACCCGACCCGACATGGTTCAGGGAACAACAAATTTTCATCCTGGTTGGTTCAGGAATCCATCAAATTTGACCCGAGCAATTTAGAAAACTGTCAGATTTGACCCAATCAAAGTTGGTTAGGGAAAACTCTTTTTTTATAATTTTTAAACCAAATTTAACAAAAAAAACACATAAATTTTGTAATAAAATTTTTTAACTTAATATATATTCAAAGCTAGTTAATTAATAAAAGATAATTAATTAAAATTATTAATTGAATAGAATTATAGAAAAAAATAAAGGGCTTGAATTGATTGTTTTATACAAAATACTATTTGATTTTTCATTTCTTATACAATCAATTAACAATTATCAGGAATGATTCATTCCGACAACATATCAACCACTACACTACAAGAATGACTCATTTTGATTCATGATTCGTTCTGATTCTTAATCCCAATTCGATTCTAAAAGACATAACAAACAGGGGCTTAGTAGTACCAAATGGATAAAGAAAAATCCATTATACATATATGTATATGTTTTGGCCACTTATAACGTTAACTTTATATCATTTATGTTTCTCATTTTGTTTTCTAAAGATTTTTTCCTTTCTTCAAAAAGTCATTTCCATTACTTTTATAATTTAATATTTCCATGTAAAGCTGAGTTTTTTTTATAATAAAATGATATATTTATTAAGAATAATAACAAATCTTAAGGTTTAATATGTCCTATAAAATCAATGTAGTCCCGAATATTAATGTTATATCTAGCTCAAAAAATGAACGGATACTTCCAATATTCAACTTTATATTGTGAAATAGTTTGTAAGACATGTGTTATTTGTTTAAAATTTCTGAATCCAACCACTAAATTCGTAGAGTAGGCATAGATAAATGAGAAAAAAAAGGTTCACAATATGGTGAAATTTTAAATTATGGAATGACTGAATGAGATAATTAAGCATTGGATTTACCAATATATTATATATAATATATACACGATGTAGGATCAAGTACGAAGCCTTCTTTCGGTACGAAGTACGGATTGATCCAAGCCATCCGTTTTTTTTTCCGTCTCCTGACCATTCTATAATAACATATATAGAAAGTTCACAAATAAGTTTTTAATGTTCATTTATTTGTATATTCAAGTTCACAAATAAACATTAAATGTTCAAAGACATGTGTTTGAACATGAACATGTTATATGTGAACCTTACGGCACAAATAATGAACATTTAGTACTTAGATGTGAACGTCAATAATTGTCTATTCCAGAACGATCAGAGACGAAAAATAATAAAAATAAATAGATTGTTGACCAGAAAAACAAAAGTTCGTTGTATTTACGATTATGTCACCGCATCACCGCATCACTATTCATTCTTTTTTCATCCCTTTTAATCTCAACCCTCATTCCCCTTAATCCAAAAACTCAACGCTTCTTATTTTACTTTAAGAGGCAAATGTATGAAAACTCACCTCATATATACTAACTTTTCCTATATATTATATCATATTTTTATTAATAAACGACATTAAATAAGTTCAATTACATCAACTCACGCAAATTAAAAATAAAAGAGATAATCTTTACCTTATTAATACATCTAAAGACATTTAGGTTGGTCATTGAAAAATTAAAATGATAATCGTTGATATATTAGCTTACCTTTATTATTTGCGGAAATCCTTATTTGACACATATTTTAAAAGTGAATCGCTCTACTATTAGATTTGCTCATCTTAGCAATTCACCTCCAATATCTTACTTAAACGATGATTCAGAACTTATAAATAAAGTCTTATATGTAATGAGCCTAATTATTTTCTCATAGTAAATCACATCAATTCACTTTTTTTTTATAAAAAAAATCCCAAAATCTTATCTTTGTCTAGCATTATGATTTTGAAAAGATAAATAAAGTCTTATAATTATTATAATAATTATCTATTTGTTTTCAAAGAAAAATGGTGGTCCAAACTTTCAAATTGCGTCGATAATATGATATAACCGTCAATTTTTTTATAAATATGATACTATATAATTACAAGATTGAAAGTTCAAATTTCCCTCTATTATTATAAGATTTAGGATCAGGCACGAACGTGTTCGTGCGCCTTATTGTACAATATGCGAAGCGCTGCTCGCCGTAGGATCGAACTCATCTAACGGCCATGTTTAAACAAGATTTAATTAAAGCAGGGGTATTTTGGTCATTGTCGCATTTAATATTGTCTTCTCCCATGTGCATCATCTTTCTTCCTCAAAGCTTCGTCTCCAATGGTGGCGGCGAACCCGATTCGAGCTCTTCGCAGATTTCTTCTCACGAACGCTCTATAGAGAATCAATCCAACCTTCTCAGTTGCAGTAACATCGACTATGTCATGATACAAATCCACGCCCTTATTTTTCAAATTTGATTTCCACGTCAACCACTTTGTCGTTCTGAAACTCATCTTTGCTTTCTCTTTCTGTCTATAAATGGTTTTGGTTGTTAGGATTTTTATATAGGTGGACCAATTTGTCAGTATAAATGGATAATTTTTGAATTGAGAAACTTGATTTTGATTATAGGGGATGAGTTAGACATGCTCGCAAACTATTCAATGAAATGTTTAAGAGAGAAATTGTGAATTGCACATGATGAAATTCCATCAATGATGAATAAATGGTTTGTTTTTCAATTCTATTGACAAATGTCACAAAACGTAGGAGGAAGTCATGATATAGGCAACAAAATGAACTACACTACGCTTAATATGAACCTTGATGTTATAATATATGAACATTGATGTTATAGTATATGAACCTTATATGACTATATATGAACATTTAAACATAACTTATGAACTACACTAGATTGGTTGAATTGTTGTCTTGGCTGTGCTAATTCATTCCATTGACTAATCTAAATCTATCATATTTGTGTTGATGTAATAGATCAATTTGATGTTATTTACTTTGTTTTTTCTTAGTTTTTTTTATAGAGAAGCCCACAAAGTGTTTGATGAAAAGTCTGAGAGATTATGTTGTGAGTTGGACATGGTTGAATGACCTTTATGGTTGATAATCAGTTTATTTTCACATTTTTATACACATTTGATGTGAAGCACATGATAAAGACACAAATTAAAATGAACTACAATGGGATTGATATGAACATTGATTATATATGAACATTATATAACTATATATGAATCTTGGCAAATAAAATATGAACCTTTAGTTTTTTTTGTATGGTGCATCCAATATGGAAAAGTAGATGAAACTTTCAAAAGAATAAGTATGAACATGCGATGCTTATATATTAACATTGACATGTTAGATATGAACCCTTACGATTCCCTTATTCATAAATTATGGTAATAAATATGAACCTTAGGACAATATATATGAACTTGAACATGATACACGTGAATCCAACTTGAACTGAGGCTTTTCACAAGCACAATATGTAGCATATGAGAGATTCGAACCCATATCCATGTGTACCAACACATTGCTCTACCATTTAAGCTAATAGGCTATGACAAATCAATTAGTTTGGACATGCAACAATGAATTCCAAGCTTTTCAATGGTGCAAGACGATGAGAAGAAATATGAATGTTTTTCAAAAGACTAAATATGAACCATAGAGGTTTATATATGAACATTAACATAAGGATTATGAACCCTAACCTTTTCTATGAATATTCAGACGTAAACTCAACCATCCACACAGTTCAGTAACTTACATTTGAGCCCTATAATTTTTTGAATTTGAACAATCCTATGTTTGTGCAGCAAATTAGATAATTTTTTCCCTTCATTGTGTGTTGTTGGCTGTCGAGCAAGAATCACAAATTGAAGTAGGTAATGGATTTCATCGATATGTGAGGAAGAATGTTAAAATTCAGTGAAGCTTCCATGGACTTGAGAACAAGAATGTCGAAAATCCAGCGAAACTTCCATAAACCTACGATGAAGAAGGTAGAAAATCAAGGAGAGATCCCATAGGTGTAAAATGGCTTAGCGAGATTCAGAAAATCCGGTTGTGTTGGTAAACTTCCATGGATGAACCAAAACTTACATGGATGAACCAGAAAGGACAAGAGAGCGTTGAAGCGCAGAGGAAAGGAGATGAGAGGAGAGGAGAAGCCTTGTCCTTATAATTTTAAAATATTTACAAATTTTGCCACTCTAAATGAACCATGTCTTTTTCTGTTTTTTTACTGAACCAGTTTATTATAATCTCAGTCATATATTACCTTCATCTAACGGCCCACAACGCTTCGTATTTCGTACATTAGCACGTTGATGCATTTGAAAAGACATTATTATAATGACCTAATAACTGGAAAAAAATAGGGAAAAGTTATATACACACGAAAAATCGTCTAAATGCACACGAATTGATACACTTAGTGTAAGCGCACAACTCCTATGCGCTTAATGTAAGCGCATAAGGGCATAATCGACAATAAAAAAAAGAACATCAGATCTATGCGCTTAAAATAAGCGCATAGGAGCTGTGCGCTTACACTAAGCGCACATATGTGATTTTTTATTATTATTATTTTTAAGTTGTGCGCTTAACTTAAGCACAAAGAACAATTTATTTTTATTTTATTTTTTGCGTTAACATTAGCAGTACAACTATATGATATAATCAAATTGGATATAACTATAAGGATATAACCAATTAGGCAATATATTATGGTTATATTCTATAGTTATATTATATATTATATTTTATGGTTATATACTATTGTTATATCCTATAGTTATATAATATGGTTACATCATATCGTTATATCCTATAGTTGTACGTATACTATGGTTATATCCTATATTATATTCTATAGTTATATAATATGGTTATATCTTATAGTATATATACTATGGTTATATTATATAGTTATACTATGGTTATATCTAGACCTGTCAACTGGGTCGGGTTCGGGTCGATCGGGTTGATAAAATTTCCGGGTCGGGTTCGGGTTGACCCAGCAGGTCGAACATGCCCTTTTTTTATGATTATTATTATGATTTTTAACTTTAATAAAATAATTATAATAATATAATTAATATTATATTATTATTTAATAAAGTATATTAAAATATTTAATATAAATGAAATAAAATATACAAAATAAAGGGGACCCGCGAGCTCGGATTTGCGTTCGGTTCGAGTCGGGTCGGGTCGGGTTCAGGTCCTTCGGGTTCGGGTCCTTCTTGACCCAGTGACGTTCGGGTTCAGGTTTAGGTCCTTTCGGATCGGGTCGGGTTTTCGGGTTGGGTCGGTTTTTGACAGGTCTAGTTATATCCATAGTATAACTATATGATATAACCATAATATATAACTATAGGATGTAATATAGGATATAACCATAGTATATAACTATATATATACTATGATTATATCTTATAGTTATATCAAATTTGGTTATATCTTATGGTTACATCCTATAGTTATATACTATAGTTATATCATATGGTTATAACCATAGTATATAACTATAAATTATAATATATGATATAACCAAATTGAATATAACTATAAGGATATATATAACTAAATTGGATATAACTATAAGATATAATCATAGTATATAACTATATGATATAATCATAGTATATAACTATATGATGTAATATAGGATATAACCATAGTATATAACTATATATACTATGATTATATCTTATAGTTATATCCAGGTTGATTATATCTTATGGTTACATCCTATAGTTATATACTATGGTTATATCATATGGTTATAACCATAGTATATAACTATAAATTATAATATATGATATAACCAAATTGGATATAACTATAAGGATATATATAACTAAATTGGATATAACTATAAGATATAATCATAGTATATAACTATATGATATAACCATAGTATATAACTATATGATGTAATATAGGATATAACCATAGTATATAACTATATGAATAACCATAGTATATAACTATATGATGTAACCATAAGATATAACCAAATTGAATATAACTATAAGATATTTATATCTTATAGGATATAACCATATTATATAACTATAGAATATAATATAGGATATAACCATAGTATACAACTATAGGATATAACGATATGATATAACCATAGTATATAACTATAGAATATAACTATAGGATATAACAATAGTATATAACTATAAAATACAATATATGATATAACTATAGTATATAACTATAGAATATAACCATAAGATATAACCTAATTAGATATAACTATGAGATATAATCATAGTATATAACTATATGATGTAATAGGATGTAATATAGGATATAACCATAGTATACAACTATAGGATGTAATATATGATATAATTATAAAATATAATATATGATATAATATAATTAACTATAGTATACAACTATAGGATGTAATTTAGGATATAATCATAGTATATAACTATATTATGGTTATATCTTATAGTTATATCCAATTTGGTTATATCTTATGGTTACATCCTATAGTTATATACTATGGTTATATCATATAGTTATATAGTATGATTATAACTATAAATTATAATATATGATATAACCAAATTGGATATAACCAAATTGGATATAACTATAAGGATATATATAACCAAATTGGATATAACTATAAGATATAATCATAGTATATAACTATATGATATAACCATAGTATATAACGATATGCTATAACCATAGTATATAACTATATGATATAATAATAGTATATAACTATAAAATATAATATATGATATAATGAGATTCTTCTATTTATAGTGAAACAAGTAAATGGGTAGATAGGAGTATTTTAGTCTAATTTAATAAATGATGGATTATATAAGAACAATTATGTATAAAATTTAAACAAAAAAAATCTTCTGTTAAGTGCACAACTTTTTTTTTTGTTTTTTTTGCCCATCACAGATTCACAATAATACGCTTAGTATAAGCGCATAGGCACAAAACCTGTACGCTTACATTAAACATACAGATTTTGGGACTATGTCTTCATGGTAATTTTTTATTTTTCATTTTATCCCTATACGTTTAATATAAACGCATATAACTTATATACTTATATTAAGCTTACACATTCGCATGTAAATAGACAAAAAAACGGGTGAATATAGATGGATCCAAATAATAGGACGTCGGTAATGTACCACTGTGTAGATTATTCCGTAAAAGTTGTCCAAAATGTTCGGCTTCCAGAAGAAGCAATCCTTCCCCTCACGTCAGTGACGACACCCACTCAGCATCTATACCAATCCCCATTTTGACACGTGTAATTCCGAACCCGGTTTACCCCGACCAACCCGGTCGAGCTTGATAATCCCGAAAAAATCAACGGCCCGCAATTACAAACCACAAATAATGGATCAATAAATCCACAGTTTTTTTCCTGTGTTTCTCGATTGAACACGGAAGAATCAAAGACAAACACCCGTTTGTTGTTTTCTTCTCCTCTTGAAGAATCTCTCTCCCTTCTTCTCCTTCTTCAACACGTCTGCGCTTTTGCTTGTCTGTCTCAAACTACTTTTCAATCAAGGCACCTCTAGCAGGTTCTCTGTCTTTATCCAGCTCTTTCCTCTTCCCTTCTGTATATAAATCCTTTTTTATTAATGCTTTTGTTGTGAATAATTGTCAATTTATAAAGGTAGTGTCGAATGTGTTTGGGAATCTGGTGTGAATTTCGTCCAAATTAGAAGGGAAGAGGGGAACACTTTGCTTTTTCTTTTAACGGTGTTTTAGGGTTTCTGGTGTTCATATCCTTTTACTGGTGGGCTTTTATTGCGTTGTTATGGGAAGGAAATAATTTTTTCTTTGGTCATCTTGTTCCGTGATCTGGTTGGTCGGTTTGTTTTGTTGTCAATTGGAGTTCAATTTGAGTGACAAATCCTCAGCTGGATTGTGTTCAATTGTCAATTTTTACAACTCTGAATTGACCCGAAACTAGAACAGGCTATTTGGTTCTTTTTTTGGAGGTTTTGATTCAATAAAAGGGGGGATTTTCTTCAGAGCAAGTGTTGTGGTAAAAAAAATGGTTGAAACAATTGCAGCTACATCTCTTCTAGGCTACAGGCCCCTTTGTGGTGGGTCCATCTTCAAAGATGTTACAGGGAGAAAAAAACCAGCTCATTCCTTTAGTTTTAGTCTTCCTGTTGATCTTAGATGCAAAAGGGCGGTTTCAATTTCATCTGTAGTGAAAAGGGTAGGGTTTGAGAGGCTGAAAAATAGAACAATTAAGGCCCTTGCAATGGAGTTAACAAAGGAGGCATACATTCACAGAGAACAGGAGAGAATGCCTGAGGGGTCGGGTTTCGGGTTTGATACCGATACAGATCGAAGGCCGGGCCTGTGGCCTCCAGCCAATCGGGCTGATAACCCGTCACTCCACAACCCGTTGCTCCGCCAGGAGCGAATGGGGTGCGGTTGGTTAGGCGCTATTTTCGAGTGGGAAGGCGTTATAGTTGAAGATAGCTCTGATCTTGAGAAGCAAGCATGGGTTACACTCTCTCAAGAAGAAGGAAAATCTCCTCCACCCACATTCGTTCTCAAACGAATCGAAGGGATGAAAAACGAGCAAGCTATATCCGAAGTCCTGTGCTGGTCAAGAGACCCATCCGAGACTCGAAGATTGGCTTCAAGAAAAGAGGAGATCTACCAAGCCTTAGAGGGCGGGATGGGGATTTGCAGGCTAAGATCCGGTTCAGAGGAATTCGTGAATGTGCTCATGACCTATAAAATCCCGATGGCATTGGTCTCTACTCGTCCGAGAAAGACGCTAGAGATGGCCATTGGTGCCATTGGGATTGAGGGCTACTTCAATGTGATTGTGGCAGCTGAAGATGTACACAGGGGGAAGCCTGACCCGGAAATGTTCGAGTACGCGTCCCAGCTTCTCGACTACATTCCCGAGAGGTGCGTTGTGTTCGGGAACTCGAACCTGACCGTGGAGGCAGCTCATGATGCTCGGATGAAGTGCGTTGCTGTGGCAAGCAAGCACCCGGTTTACGAGCTTGCTGCTGCGGATTTGGTGGTGAGGAGGCTCGACGAGTTGTCAGTAGTTGACTTGAAGAATCTTGCTGACTTGGACTCGCCTGAGTTTCAATCAGGCGAGCTCGAGGTGGAGATGGAGGAGGAAGAAAAGTATAGCCCTAGGTCAGTTGCTACAGATGATATTTTCTGGTGACCCAGTAACAAAAAAAATGTACAGTTATGTGTTCTTCATTATATATCTCTGTGTATAGACAAAAAGTATAGGAACTGAGGTTAAAGGTAGCCTGCATTTGGATGCCAATATGGATGTTTAATGTACTTGATTCTGCCAAAATATACAAGAAGCTGGAAACCTCAGGTTATTTTGTATGGTTTTATTTTACTCTTCTTTTCTTTTCACCATATAAGCTTTTTTACCTTCTTTTATGTTTGTGAGTGTCATGTAAAGTTTGGTGTCCTTAACTTTTGGGTTATTTTTGTTGGTGTTACGATCGTTTTTTCCAGTTGATATCCGTTTTGGTTTGTTTGTTTTGTAATCGAAATTTTTTATATCTGTATCATTTTGGTTCGAATTTATGAAATGAAAGTTCATTATTATATTTATTAACCTTAACTTTGTAGGATTCGACTCTTAAAACAATTAAATTCATACTCAAATTATTCTGATTTAAATTCTTAAGGTTGGAAATGACTTATTGTTTCGGAATTTCAATCGACATGATTTGGATACGAATTTGGATATTTTAAGAGTCAAATCTTATTAATTTAAGAACGAGGAACAATGATGGACCTGGATTTAATCAGTTTAAATTAGAATGGTACAAATATGAAAAAAATTAGTTATAAAACATATAAATTATACCAATTAGAAAAAAATTAATTGTGGAATACCAACGAGAACCATACTAAATTCAGGGACACTATCAGTACTTTCGCTTGATTCTTTGACATCTAAAGAGGATGATTAACCGAACAAGGGTTTGAATTGGATAATCTTTTCAAGATAATCAGGCTCAGAAATGGACATTGCCCACATGGTTCTTTGCAAAACATTAACATCCAAATTGCAGCAAATCAAGGGGGGGTGATTCTCTTAGGGAGAGAGATTCTCTTATTCATGGGGTAGACATGGTCATATCACCATAAATTTTGCAACTTTTTTTATAGTATTTAATGATTTTAGTTTAGAAAAAATAAAAACTTAGAAAAGTAATAATTTTTTTCCCGAGTTTAAAAAAAAAAGAGTACAGGAATATGAACCTGATATTATAATCTCACTAGAAGACTAAGCCTGTGCTTCGCACGGACATGCTGTTTTTGTGAATACTGATTGTGTTTGTAATGATTGTATTCTTAATAAACGTTAGTGGATAATACATATATTATAACAATGATAGCATATAAATATCACTGTTGTGTGATTGGGATGTCTCATTAGAATCGTTGTGACAATTATTGTTTGGTTAAAAGTTGATGGGTTTTTTTTTACATGGATTTATGAATTTTGGGCTACTCGTTCACCCGTTCGTATGACTGTATATGTACTCACTTTTAGTATCAACATGAGTGATTGCGATTATTGTTTGGTTTTGGTACCCTTTTTTGTTATGAAATAAGTCCAGTAGCCTGGCTCAGTTAATACCAATTAAGTTTGTTTGTTGAATTACATTATACAGCAATGCAACGTTGCTTGCATGTGTTATGCCAAATAATACAGTGTACACCTTTAGCAATTTTGAGATGCCTGCATGTAGTATATATGTGTATAGTTGATATTAACCTTTTGTGTACGGCGTCAATTTTATTTTATTTTCACTGTCCATGGTAGTTAGTAGGGGTGTTCATCCGGTCCGATGGACCGGATTTTTGGGCATATGTGGACCGAAGATCGGATTGGTCTGGTCTTGGATCGGATTGGACCAGATTTAATTTTAAAAAATAAAAAAAAATTAAATTCTTATTTAAAATCTATAAAAAAATATCTAAAAAAATATTTATAAAACATATATACTCCTAGCTTATTAAAATTTAAAAAATATCTATAAAAAAATACATATAAATCTCTAAAAAAAATATATAAAACATATAAATTACAATTTTTTTTTTTTTTTTAAATTCCGGTCTTCCGATCCGGACCGGATTTTTTCCGGATTTGGATTGGACCGGACCGGAAACCGATTTTGGGGAAATGGTGGACCGGAGACCGGACCGGAATTTTACCGGTCTGGTCCGGTCCGAAAATCCGATCCGGTCCACCCATGAACACCCCTAGTAGTTAGTATGTTAGAGTTAGTAATACTCCTGCCGTTCAAGTGTCATTGTCCTTTTAGAGCTAAAATGTTGGTCACGTTTTTTTTTGGTTTTTTAAGAATTTACACCAGATTTATCATATGTAGGGAAAAAGCATTTGTAAAACATTTGTAAGGAGTACGGAAATGAAGTGGAAATAATTTTTCTTTATATAAATGGGGCTTGCAGAGGAAGGGCTATGCCTCATGTAGAGGCTTAAATGTTAGTTTTGTCATGTGTCATAGCCTTCATATGTATCATTAGTTGAAATTATATGAGGTCATTTCAATATGGTTGGCTGTCCTTATTTGTGTACATATGGAGGCTGTTAGTTGTAGTGTAGGAATGAAATTCAATTACAGATGTACGGATTAATAGGGAAGTTGGTGTGTTTGGTGGGCTTCCATTAATAGGCCCATAAGCGAAGCCCAAACTTATACTACCCTATGTACCCCCTGTGTGAGATGAAGTGTTAGTTGTGATAAGTAGGTGAGGTATGGAAGTGATAGCTGAGGAGCACCTGGGTTTTCCCAGTGCGGTTTGTAGATTTATTTGAAGCTCCAGCCTCGCCAGTGTTCTCTTCACGGCCGCATAATTGAGCTGGATGTCCAACGTATGAGCTGAGATGAACCGAAAGGTGATGCAATTGGATCTTTGCTTTGTGCCCCTTTCATCTAAAGTTGTTTAATTCAGACACGGGTGAGCATGTTGGCGGGTCCATGTGAAGTTTGGAATTGGGCCATGCGTTTATGCCGGTGGAATTGAGTGAGTATTGATTTGGTCTGAAATGGTTGGGAGTTTGCTGCCCCGTGTGGATGCACCCGAGCCCTGAATTGAAGCTTCGTGCGATGGCTGCGTCTGTGGAGGTCCGGTGTGCTTATTTGCGAAACGACCTCGGCTTCTCCCGTGAAGGAGGGCCTACAATGCTGCCATAGGTGTGAATCGTATCAATTTTTTTGGCGAAATCTTTTTGGTAGTAAGTATATGTTCATGCTGATATATTAGTAATTAGGCCGTATGAATGGTAGTAGTCAGCGTTTGAAGCGAGTAGACTGATGTGCCAGCTCATTTGGTAAAACTTTTAATGGTAAACTGCCGTGCTGGGCCTTTAAAAAAAAACAGTAAATTTCCATGCCCCTGTCTGTTCTAGGTAACTGTTTGCATTACGGGGTATGGTGGATGTCCACTGTTTTGAGATAATTATGTGTTTGAATAAAACGATGCAGGGCATTACAAGTGAAGATCATGCCGGGTATGTATTTTGCCTGTCCGCCATTGTTCTGCTTTCAATATGTTGTGCTTGTACGCCTGTGCCGGTGAACAAATGCAATATCAGAACTGAAGTAATTGTGGGTGAGAACGAACTGATTTTTGTTTGAAGAATTAGCTTACTGTGTGTGCATTCAGCTTGCAGTTTTGTTTATTGTTGTTCATTGGTCTCCCCTTGTGTGTTCCCAACTTCAATGGTTGCCTGCTGTGAGTCATTTATTGCAATAACAAAAACCAGTAAATTGTTAGGTTGTTGCATCCCCCAGCAGAAGTTTAAGACATAAGCTTGAGAGCCTTCAAAATACAAGCGTGTAATATTTTTAGTCATTTATTAGTGTGTCACGATATGTGTACCTATGATTGTAGGTTGTTGAAAGCCTCTTGGAACACAATGTTTTTCGTCTTGTTTTTGGGTTGGCTTCCTCCAGGCACTATCAGTATCTTCAGCCCTTTGGGGTCTGTTACCCGTGAGATACCCACATATAGTTGTCCGTGACCAAAAATGGGCCTAGGAAGATATAAACCCACATGGTTTAAAGATTGCCCTTGACTCTTGTTTATAGTCATCGCGAAGCATTGTTTAAGTGGGAATTGCCTTCGCTTCATAATAAATGGCCATTTTGTCTTCGTAGAGCTCAGCGTAATTCTTGGAATAAGCACCTTTCTTCCCATATTTGTCCCTGTTAAAATTTCCGCCTCGATGACCCATTCTCCTAGATGCGTAATTATGAGCCTTGTACCATTGCATAACCCTTGTGTAGGGTTAACATTTCGAATTAGCATGACTGGAAGACCTTCTTTTAAGTTGAGTGTGTGCGGAGGCATTCTTGTTATGAATGTTAACACAAGTCTAGAATTAGTAATGTGTATAGACATTTTCGTATTACATATTGTGGAGAAGTACCTGGGAAATTGAGCTTGTTTAAGAACTCTACGGGATACAGGCGTTCTTGCTCAGCTGTATCCGTTGAAGCCATATAGATTTCGTCCGAGCACTTGTAAGTTTGGGCATCCCCTTGCAATGTGTTGAACATGTACTCGTTTATCTTGTCTGCATCCTCATTCAGTGGGGTGAGAATTGCCCTTTCTTGGAGGTAAGTTGTGTTTCTGTTGTTTGGGCCTAAATCAGGGAACACTTCATTGACAATTTGTTCAATAGGGTTATTTCCTGGGGCAATGATGAATTGGTGGGGAATGTTAATCCATGTTGGCTCGTCTTCATCCTCAAGCGCTATTGCTTCTGCTTTTCCATCGCCCATTTCTAGGATCCACTCATTGAATTTTTGCTTGTAGGTGTCAATTGTTCCATCGCTGAGTTGCTCATTCACTCTCATGCTTTGTGATAATGTTAGTACTTCACAACTCTGCCACAAGGGAGAGTTGTTAATACATGCTTGAACAATTTCTTGTCTTCTCCCTTTTGTAATCACGGGCAATATTTGTCTGAAATCCCCTCCTAGCAAGACTGTGATTCCACCAAACAATTTCCGCTGGTTTTCCTCGTTTCGTAATCCCTGAATATATCTTGTAATGTTTTGTTAAGTGCTTCAAATGCAAACCTTTGTGTCATAGGGGCCTCGTCCCAAATTATCAGTTGAACCTCATGCAACAACTGAGCTAAATGTGAGTTCTGTGTGATACCACAAGTGCTATTCTCAAGTAGATCGATGGGGATGATGAATCTACTATGTGCTGTCCGGCCTCCTGGGAGAAGGAGGGATGCTATTCCTGCACAGAATGAAGTAACGAAAGTCAAGTAAGCCAATGTTCTATGGACGTTACTATGAGTAAAAAACGGTGGAAATGGTATATTTCTTATTTTTTGAAGAACTTATATATTGAAAACCTGACGATGCAACGGCCAACACTATCTTCCGCTCTGATCGCAGTCTTGCCATTATAGTTTTGTACAAAAAAGTCTTCCCCGTGCCTCCGGCCCCATACACAAAGTACAACTTCCCATGCTGATTTTGGACTGATTCTATCACCTTGTTATAAATACAATGTTGATCTTGGTTCAGAGCGCGGAATAGGGTATCATGCAGATTCACCATTTTTGTGGTGCTTTAGCTCATCTCTTCTTGTATTAGTTTATTATCCATATTTGTCAGCAAGTTCTTGTCTGGAGTGGGCAGATTTGGGAAATCTGATAGGCCTTTCCCATTCCTTGCAAGTATGTCTTCAATATGCAATAGGCAGTAGTTTTTGATCTGGTTCTCAGTGAGTGATAAATTTGGAAACCTGAACTGCTTTCTCTTTTGGTAAAGTATGTCCTCAGAAAGTGCCTCCCAGTTGTTGATCCACATCTTGGAGGGGCTGGTGACATCACAAAAAAGGAGTATTGTGACGAACAATTCTCGTAATTGGTGTCCCGTTGCCCATATTTGTGCCTCTTGAATTGCATCAGTCCATTCTGTGTCCTCATGTAGCATCCCACGAGCATAGCATGCCTGTCTGAAGGTAGCGTATATCGTCCCATCCACTGTTTTGACCTCGTCAAAATTCATGGCTCCTTTTACAACATTTAAGAGCATCCTTAGGTAGTACCTCTCTCCCGCAGCTGGGTGGCAGTAGACAATCCGCCCAATTGACCTTTGTTGCGCCCTTTTAGCCCATAACTTGGTTGAGGAATTCCACACATATTCATTAGGTATTTCTGCGTAAGTGTATTGTCTGGCTTGAGCATCAATGTTGTTAAGTGTAAACCATTCAGTGAACATGGTTTTCTTAACTTCTTCTCTCTGTAGTACCGCTTCCAGGTTTTGGTCATCTGATAGTGTGATGGGGTTTTCACCGGGCAAGTGAAATGTCAAACGGAAGACAGCTGGTCGTGAGTAGTGAATATCAAAAGCAAAAATCCGCCAAGCAGCTTCACATGCAGATAAGTAACGACATTCAATAAATTCCTTTATCTCATTCACCTCAATCATTTGCGCCTGTTCCCTATTCTCTGCATTGTTGTTGCTCTGCATGAACACTGCAGTTGCTCTGTCTGGCCCCTTGCTGATGTATTTGAAGAGGTATTTAATTGCTCTGGAACGGTTGCACCATTCAACATTAATGTGCGCTTGATATTTTAACAACAAATACCGGTTGTATGGCACCACAAATCGATTATCAAGCTTTGCCTTTCCTTTCTTCACAGATATACCATTTTCCCTACGCCGATACACTGGGTACCCATCTTCATCGACTGTAGTGGTTGCATAGAATGGCTTGGGGAAGTGTTTTATGCATACGCCATTACTCATGCATGGTGCGTTCCTGTTTGCCTCGCCACATGGACCGTGTAGCATATGTTCAATGACCAGTTTATGTGCCTCCAGATCTCCATCCTTGCAAGGGATTTCAGCTAAAATGACCTCATCAATGTCGCCTGATGTCTTTGCTTGAATGCCTTCTTGTAGCCAAATTAGGATATGTGCATGCGGAAGACCACGTTTCTGGAATTCTATTGTGTAGACAGCTGTGGAACAAAGTGAAAACAATGGATTAGTAATCTGATGTGTGATCATTGCTAAGAAATAGGATGAATTGCGATTCGACTATTGTTTGGCATTGTAATATGTGCATGTAACATGATGAGTATAAATTATATTATTATGCTAAAAAAGGCGACTTGCCCCCCATGATAAGATGATCAATAGAAGAGATGCGAAGAAGATAAATTCTGTCGCTTTCCTAAAAGGCATGGTTATGCAACTAAGAGTGTACCTGCATTTGTTGGGCCAAAGATGTTTTTTTTCATTATGTCTTGCATTAGCTGTGCTTTTCTTTTGAAAAGGCGTGTCATAATTTCGGGCCTGTCAACCCCTTGCTGCCCCTCTAATTCCTTCAGCATGTCTTCTATCTCTGGCCACTTTGGATTTGCTGTGAATGTGATAAAGAGGCTAGGGTTTCCATATGTCCTGCACAAAGCCATTGCATCTTGGTAGTTTTGGATCATGTACCTTGGGCTACCTGTGAATGTTGCTGGGAGCACAATGTGCTTCCCAATTGACCTTGCTTCAGTGTCTCCTTTAAGTACTGCATCGTAGATATTATTGTACAAATCTGCACACAGTTTTTTTTGGTTGAATTTGATCCAGGCTAAGCGCTGTTCTTCAATCGCTGTGTATGCATCCACCAAATATTGGTGGTACAACCTCCCTCCTCGCAACAACGTCTTCCCTTCATCAATCTGTTGTTGAACCCTGTAAGAGTAGTACTCTCTCATTGTAACACATTCCCTTTGAGTTTTCCGCCTTCCAGTATTGGAATAGTATTGGATGTTTTCATGGTAGCCATCTTCACCATAGGGGAATAGTAGTGGATACTGTAAGGCCATGTAAAGGGGATGTAGTTCCGATATCCGTTGTGGGCGGTTGGATTTGCTTTGGACGTAAACATCTCTTGGCCCAGTACTCTGGCCGAAGTCTCCCACAATTAGGGCAGCTACTTCAGGAACAGTTGGAAGGTTGTACTGCCTTTGAGTTGGTTTTCTCTCACCAATCAGCTTCAGTCTGAACTCCATAGAGTTATTTGATGTTGCCCATTCCCTCGCCATTGTAAATGCCTTTGCAACGGCGCTAGTTGAGTGCATCATTTGTATCAAAGCGGAGACAACTGATTCGTCCATGTCTTTACTGGTGAGATTCATGCAGCCCATCCTATTATGGAGTTCGATGCTGGGATCGGAGAAGTGGAACTGAGCGTACCTCGGTGGGTCCCCTTCTTCAGGCAAAAGTGATCCTACCCTATGATAGTTCTGACCCGATATGCGAAAAGTGTAGGGCCCGCGAGAGTGGTTGATTTTTTTATCAATCCGTGCGCCGAACGATGTGAAAGAGAAGACGTTGTTGTATACTCGGATTTTCTGTCTGAAATCAACACACTGAACGTTGTTTCCTTCAAGGAGTTGTTTTAGGGGTTTCGGTGTTTCTTGTAACCGTGGCAGCTTCACCTTGCCTTCTTGGCAGCATATCGAGAAGGTGAGATTGGCATCAGTTGCTGCTGCTTTTTTTTCCTCTTTCCACATAGTGGCGTTGCAGAACCGGCATTTATGTGTTGGGTATTCAAGTTTCTCGTATACCACGCTTGTCCCTAAAAATGACAGGTGGTGGTTAGCACATGGCAGCGTTGTTATGATAAGAAAAGTGGAAGTACTAAGCATTCTCACCACTTGATCTATGTGCTGCAGGAACAGAGGTTCTCTTTGTTGGCGCCACAGGTACGGCCTTTTCTGCAAACACGTAGCAGCCACATTTCAAAGTAGCATAAACCACAGGCAGCAGGTGTAATTTTGCCTTGTAAGTATGAAATTTGCCACGAACACTTTAAGTTAACCTGGGTTGTTATAGATTGAAAGTGTGCTAACAGTGGCGAAATAGTAGTTTGCAGGAATGTCTATTTAGAATATTGTTTTGTGGTTTTAAAGGGCGGTCAAGACAACCTGGTGATGTTAATTTTTACACATTCGCAAAGGTTTCCTCCTTTGAGGTCTGAAGTGAGCATGTGTGGCGGGATTAATGATTAGGTTAGGGGGCCAGTACTACTTACTGAGGCATACTTGATTTCGGTAGTTGCAACCCACAAAATGTTTGGACCATTCCATCTTTTCGCCGTATAGTAGTCGTCCGTAATTGTAGGGTAGTATTGAAGCTTGAGAGATTTGGACCGCTTCCACCTGTATTTGTGTTTCTGCGTGTGTGTAGGTTTGTACTCCATATGTGTAGGTTTGATAGGGATGTAAAAGGTACCTGTGCTGTCTGGGGTTGTGTTCGCCTTCATCCTTGCAGCCTCTCCTTCAAGTCAAATATGACAATTTCAATGTCTTCCTTAGTGATGCAGGGAAGAACCCTTCTACATGGGGGTTCGTCTGATTGGAACTTCACCTAGGTTTGGACATGTACTCTCCTTTTGCTAAAACGATGGGCGTTTCATCAAGCGTACGAAATATTTTGTATACAAAAGGGATTTGCGGTTAGGTTTTGTGTGGGCCAAGGAGTCCACTTATTCATACCAGTCCACAGTTTTCTTTTTTGGCAGAATAATTTAACGCTTCTGTCTTGTAGGTTTCTTATTCATAATAGGGCTTTTCTTAAAAAAAAACAGCCTTCGGCTTTGTTTTTATAACAATTTGTGTTTTGATAATTTAGCGTATACTTGTTCCTAAGGTTGAAATAGATGGGACCCTTTTGTTTGTAGAGAATGATTTGGCTTATATTGATTTGTCTTTTGATTATTAACGTGGTCTGGCTCAATCGCTGAGGAAGACATTGAACATGTCTGGTAGTACAGAGCCATTTCTGCAACATTGCTGAGTTTTTAAACCAGAAACCACCTTACTCACATGGCAAGTAAGGTGTTTTCCCTAAGGACTCTTCTTAGCTGAACAAGTGAGTTTTAAGATTCTCTTATGTTAGTTTGCGTATTAATTTCAGGTGCTTGTGAATTGGAGGGTGAACTTGAAAGCTTAAATTATGCATTGGATAACCCCTACTTCCTTTGATTGTACTTATATTTTGCATACGTAATGGGTCTATATATTTTAGTACTTGTTTTAGATTGCCATAATTTCTACTGTTTTTATTGTTCTATAGACAGTCCTAAACCATTATTTAATCTTTTCTGACATGTTTCTTGCTACACCAGCAGTCACACAGATTTAGCAATAGTCCAGACAAGCTCTTGACTAAGGTGGTTGCTGCAAAAAGTTCAAGATAGAATTCACTAACGTGGTCTGGCTCAATTTGGTATTGCATTTATGTGGTAGGCTGAATTGTAAGTTGATTTGTACTCTTTGAGTCAGCAACATTGCTTTTGAATGTCTGTGCTAATGAGCTACTTATTGTCATTTTAAGAAGATAATACAGCACTTAGATATAGAAATAAAAATGGTTTAACTTAGAGGGAAGGCTTGTGAGATTTAAAAGTACACCACAGGGATTGCAGTGTTCCACAGTGTTTAAAATCTGAAGTTTACTTTGAATGTAAATGGTCTAAAGGATAAGTAGGGGAAAAACAAATTTTACTGATTTAGCTTAATTTGAAGCTGAAAGTCATGTAGATGGTCTAAATGGTTATGTTTTATATAGCAAGTTTTCCCTAATGTGTGTAAATAGGATTCTTTTTTGTAATTTTCTGAATTGATTTATGGCTTGATGATTTAGAATGTAATTTTCAGAGCTGAACTTATCTGTGCATTGCTCCTCACATTATCACATTATAAACATAATTTAAGACTCAACAATTGTGTATATATTTTATCCATGTGTTCATCTAAGCTCTTTGAGTGGCAGATGCCAGCACAATGAATGTTAAAAATGTTTATCTATGCGAAGGTTTGTTCATGAATTTCCATGTGGAGATTTGCTCATGATTTACCGTGACCAATGTGAAAGTATGTGTGCAAATTATGATCAATTGCTGATATTCAATATAGGAGCATAAAGAGGTGAGAGAAAGGGCATCTGTCGATGGATCCAATGATGGTGGAACTTGTAGATTTTCAAATGAGCATGAGGAGCAAAACTTTCAGGTTCTTTAATTCTTTTCATTTGCATCCCCTTTATTACAATAGTTGCATAAAATGTTAGCAACATGCTTTTGAATAACCAGAAAATGTGAAAATAGCTCTACTGCTGCTATTATTGTTTACAATGTCTATCATGCGTTTTATATCCATTATTGTTTATTCATATTCATATTGTATTTCTCCAATTATAAGGTTTGTGTTTTCTTGCACAAGGACTTGAACTTAATTACCAAATTTAGAGGAGCTCAGCTACATTAAAAGAGCTGCAAGATATAGATCATATGCTGAAGAAGTACTGATGGTTATATGAAGTGAAAATCAACATTTTTTTTATGCAACAGTATTGATATGTTGGTTTTTCCAAGTATGAGGCTATTGAAAAGATTGAGGAATTATTTCCTGGCTTGAAAGTTATTGAGTTTGAATGAAACCATCTCAGATTGTCACTGAAGACATATATTCCATATGTCGAGGGATGGATGCATCATCAAAAACTGAGAGATAATGTTGAAACCTCTGATCTTAACCATGAATTGCAAATTGAAGTCAAGAGCGGAAGCATGGAGCTCAAAAATGCTGAGGTTAATTTACTGAAACCTTGAAGTATTACATTTTTTCCTTTACTGAAAGCAATATGCCTATAATTGCATTTTATACAGCATAGCTGCCAACCATGCGTCTGACATTTAGCTGACACATGCCTTTTTTGGTTTATATACAACAATCTCTTCTTATCACGTTTAGCCTTCTTTTAAGAGAAAATGGAATTGTTTTCTGCAGATTTTTCCAAATGGTGTATACATTGGTGATATATTTTAAGCTATCACTTCTTTCATGTCCATTTTCTCAACAACAACCCCTACTTCCTTTGATTGTACTTATATTTTGCATACGTAATGGGTCTATATATTTTAGTACTTGTTTTAGATTGCCATAATTTCTACTGTTTTTATTGTTCTGTAGACAGTCCTAAACCATTATTTAATCTTTTCTGACATGTTTCTTGCTACACCAGCAGTCACACAGATTTAGCAATAGTCCAGACAAGCTCTTGACTAAGGTGGTTTCTGCAAAAAATTCAAGATAGAATTCACTAACGTGGTCTGGCTCAATTTGGTATTGCATTTATGTGGTAGGCTGAATTGTAAGTTGATTTGTACTATTTGAGTCAGCAACATTGCTTTTGAATGTCTGTGCTAATGAGCTGCTTATTGTCATTTTAAGAAGATAATACAGTACTTAGATGTAGAAATAAAAATGGTTTAACTTAGAGGGAAGGCTTGTGAGATTTAAAAGTACACCACAGGGATTGCAGTGTTCCACAATGTTTAAAATCTGAAGTTTACTTTGAATGTAAATGGTCTAAAGGATAAGTAAGGGAAAAACAAATTTTACTGATTTAGCTTAATTTGAAGCTGAAAGTCATGTAGATGGTCTAAATGGTTATGTTTTATATAGCAAGTTTTTCCTAATGTGTGTAAATAGGATTCTTTTTTGTAATTTTCTGAATTGATTTATGGCCTGATGATTTAGAATGTAATTTTCAGAGCTGAACTTATCTGTGCATTGCTCCTCACATTATCACATTATAAACATAATTTAAGATTCAACAATTGTGCATATATTTTATCCATGTTTTCATCTAAGCTCTTTGAGTGGCAGATGCCAGCACATTGAATGTTAAAAATGTTTATCCATGCGAAGGTTTGTTCATGAATTTCCATGTGGAGATTTGCTCATGATTTAGCGTCACCAATGCCATATCATATAAAAGGTATGCTCTGTTAAATTGGTTCTTCATCATTTGCCTATTATTCTCGCATGATTTAGGAGGCTGAGAAGTTCAAGGTCGAGCTCAAGAAGCTAATTGAATACAGAAGCACCTTCGGGAAGAGTTCGATACAATAGTGAGTATAGTTTGAGTATGAAATTTGTAGATAGGGCACATTCATAGTATATGTGCCAAGTTAATGCTAAACTCACATTAGAATTACAGTTTCTTCAAAACAGTGCCTTTTTCCTACATCTTTTTTCCTTTAACGTTTTTCAGATTCAACAACTGTGCATATATTTTATCCATGTGTTCATCTAAGCTCTTTGAGTGGCAGATTTCAGCACAATGAATGATAAAAATGGTTATCCATGTCAGGATTTGTTCATGACTTTCCAAGTGGTGATTTGCTCATGAGTTAGCCCAATCAATGCCATATCATATCATATAAAAGGTATGCTCGGTTCCAAAAAAAGCTAGTTTTGTGACATTTATTCCTGGACATTAGTAGCGAATTAAAAGGAAAAAAGGACAACTGTTCTAAGGTAAATTTTTCCACCAATATTCATATGATACCACTTAATAAATATCATGCTTCTTTTCCCTCGTTTTCAGTGGTTGCAGGCAGCTTCCTTTTCAGGTTGGGCGAACTCAATGCCCTTGTCACGTAATCCCCGTTGCATCGATTAAGGCCTCCTGTGTGCTGCTCGTCGTCAAGTGTGGGGGGACCAATGTGGGGTTCAGGGGTGGCAGTGCAGACAACAACAACAGCCTGCACATATGATGCCAAGATCAAACTTCATGTCTTGCGGATAAGGCAATAGTAAATTTGGAACGAATTAACTTGCCCGCAGATCATACCTTTGGTGTTGGTAAGCTCCTAATTAATTTGCTCGCATTAAAACTCTCATGGTCTCCATGGTTAAAGTAGGTATGTGTCTTCATCTCAAGGATATGGCACGTATTGGTTAGGAGTTGTATTTCGTCTGGGAGAATGTTGCCAGGGGTATCATACTACATCGAAGGGCCATCACGGAAGGAGAGAGCAACTTATGAGTACATATTTGGGGCCACGTGTTTTTAATCAAGTGTGAGAATTACTTACCCCAACATCTTCCAAAAGCTTGCTTGCCTTGTTTTTAATGAGGTCGTCCGCAATCTCGTCAAAAACAGTGATAGGCAATGTCGCTGAATCGTCCGAAATTTCCAGATGAAGACGGTACCTAGGCACAATAGGGGGAGGTGAGGGAAAGACACTATGTGTACAAGGGACATATTAATGTGTACTTTATGGGTGAATTTACCTTGTTTGCGGGAATTCACAGATTCTGGAACACGATTCACACCAAAACTGCTCCCCGACTTTACTCACGCCTTTCCTGCATTTGCCAGTGCCACATGAGAAATAGTACCATCCATGTGTTGTCCTAACACTTTCAATCTTCACTGTGCAGTGGAGGGTTGTAGATTCCTGGGAGGCAAATGGTTGTTTAGTGAATATGAAGCCACACCTTAGCAAGTAAATGGCAAAGTAGTTGTGTTAAACGCACCTGATTATTATTGATCTTTTGCTCTCTCCCAAGATTCAGCAATTGTAATAGGGTACCAACTGCGGGAGCTTGCTGAATGATTGGTTGTGCGACCACTGGAGCTTCTGCTGTCCTAGAGAAATAAATGTAGTTAGTAAGCGAATGCAACAAGCAGGAGACGGGCGTCGCTAATAGCAGGGGGGTCTAAGAATAACCGAGTTTACCTCAACAATGCCCTGAATGAGCAGATGTCAGGGATGTCTTTTCCATCCTGGATTGATGTGGCTGATGTGCTAGATAAATATAGCTCACCTGCGCATTGTAACAGCAATGTGAATAACAGTAAATGACGTAAGGAATTGGTAACTTGAACAACCTTATTTGCTTAGAGTTTGTAGGAATATTCTGTTGAGGGGTTTTCACATTATGTAACTCATTGTATGCAGGCCTAAGAAGGAAGTTGGCGCTTGTTTCTGTTGGAGGTTGGAAACATTTAAAATCTCCTAAGGTGTACCTTTCCATTCTTTGACTTGTGTACTTGGGAGGATGAGAATGTAAGTGCCCTCTACTGCAGCATATCTCCTTACAAACTCATCACATAGCCTGCCCCATAGGGTTACCCGGATCTGTGTGCCCCTGCAAATGTAAGAGGTAAGAAATCAGCGTAGAATGTTTCTTTGAATACCCAAGTTAGCATTGTTGAATGGCAGAATGATGGTGGGGTAATGGGTAATGATAAGCGTTTTGCTTCGACCTAAAATAATGCAAATATACCTTTCGTTTTGAATATGTATATCAAGCAGCTGGGAATTGTTTCTAGTGGGGTTGATATGCCCAATCCGAACAACTGCTCCTATCACATCTGCCCATTATTAAATAAATGATTATTGTTAACGTGGTCTTTTCTTCTAGCATAGAAGATCCTGGACAATGAAAACAGCCATACCCACAAGGAAATTGGACCCGTTCAACACAATATCTTCAAGTGGTGTGAGTTCGAATGGATACCGGTCGAAGGGGGAAGCATCACAGTCAAGGCTCTTCACTTGCGTAGATCCTCCAAGGTGGATACAGTACTTATCGCCATCGCGAAGGCGTAAATCCTTTAATACTGCAGCACTTACCTTCTTCTAGGCAATTGGTAAACCGGTTTGCAACTCCACTCATCGCAGTACAATGAATAGCCCCTCCCTAAAAGATGAGGAACAAAATCAGTAGTATAATGATAGGGATCATGGGGTGCATGGAAAGATACCTTGAAACTGAAGAGGGCATTACATGTTCATCGGATATGATACAGTCAGTGCTTATAGGCTTGTCTTTTAAATCTGTGGATTCCCACTTACGGTACACCATAACTCGTACTGTGCAGGCAGTTCCAAAGCTCAGTTCGCCTAAGGCAACATATGACTCAGCAGGCTGTGTTTTCTCCTTCTTTGGTGGCGTTTTGGGAACCGTAACAATGCATGATGCTGCTGCTTTCGTTAAGGAGGAAAACGGTCAACACCTGCTGAAAGAACTTCCGAAACTTTAGAGTCCATGTTGTAAGCGGTTGCAGGGAATGCGTGTGGAAGTGAACATGTATCGGTGATTCCTATTTATAAGCGGTATCCTTCCGGGCAGTTTCCATCCAGGACAGAGGAAGGGGTGCCACCTAAGTGCACCCATGGTTGTTTCCATCTAGGGCAGACAAAGGGCATACAAGCTATAACCATTATTACAGTAGTTTCGGCTACCGAAAGGATGACATAAATACATAACGGACAGATATATGAAGGGTTAGCAATTGGGCCTAATCTGGTGGGCCAATATAACATTAACACCCGGAGGTGTACCCAATAACCAATGCCAATTTTCAGTATTTTGTGGTATTAAAGGTTAGCATTCATTGCCTAAGAATGCTAACTTTTTATTAGATATAGATATCCGTAATTCCGAGACTAGAGAGAGGAGAGAAAACACCCAAAAACCAAAGAAAAAATCTCACTCAACTCAAAGGATAAACTCCTTCCAGTAACAACAATACCCATGATAACAAGAACAACAATCATCAGGTTAATACCATGAGGAACTATATATTCTAAAAACCTTCCTCTTTAAATAAAAAAGAGAAAACAAAATAGGATACTCTTCCGGGAATAACACCCACAAGATATTTACTCTCTGATTTCACCGCCACATTCACTACATGTAAGAATCCCCACTCCTGTCATCCACAATCAAATTGATGATTCAGGACAAACTCCCATTTATTCAGATCTGATTCTTTCTCTACATGTAAGAACCCAAAAGATCTCCGGCTCTACAAACCCACAATCAAATTGATTCTTTCTCTACAAATTGATGATTCAGGACAAACTCCCATTCACTACATGTAAGAACCCAGAAGATCTCCGGCTCACCGTCGATGATTCCGCGCTCCGCGTCGGGGATCGATCTGGTGTTCTTCGTCCAGAAGATCGTCGGCTGGGTCACCGACTTCATGAGTCCGGCGGCGGCGATGTCCCCGCCACCAAGAACACCACCGGCGTCGTCGGTAACAAGATCCTCGCCTTTAACGAGTCATCACATCACCAAAACCTCACCAAAACTCTTTGTTAAACTTGTATTTGTACTCCTAAACCCAAATCTTCTCTTTATTCCTCAGATCTATTATCTTCCATTTTTGGACAAACTTGTAGAGCAAGCTGGTTCAAAAAGATGGAAAAGAATAAAAACTAAAATCCAAAAATATTTATCTAGCGTACTGAGTACGCTCAATATAAAAATAAATAAATCAAAAGTTCTAGATAGCAAAAGTTTAAACGTGTTTAAACAAATGAAGGGCTATAGAAATAAGGGTTCTAGAATTTTTTAAAAATCAAAGGGATTAATACCCTAATAATTAAAGGAGTAAACCTCCGATCATATAAAATGTGGGACATGACCCCTAGGTTTTTCTACAACTTTTCTACAACTCTCGAGTAACCCTCGATCTCCTCTGATATCTACTTCCTTACCACTCTGAGGTACTCTCACTGCTGGTGCTGGCATTCACTTAGGCCGATTTTGAGAATTGTTGATTCGGATTGAAACATGACAGTGATCGAATGATCCTTGGTGGCTGCTGCTGACGTTTTGCCTCCAGATTGTGTCATGTTTCTTCTTTTCGGCTGCTTCAAACGATCTATTGATGACTTTCAATCACTGTTTGAGGACTTTCTCAATTATTTGCCTTGGTTGTTTGCTTGCTTCGTCAGTGTCTGTACTTTTTCTTGGTTTATCTTTTCCTTCTTTTTTTTTTATTTTTTATCTTTGTTTCTTTTGTTGGGTTGGGGTTTGGCGGGTGTCTCGTCGCCGATTTTTCGGCCTCTCGAGATTCCAGGTTTGGTTGTACTGATTTATTGAATTATTATTTTATCAAAAAAAAATACCTTTATCTAGACTAATACCCCACTAGAATTAAATTGAAATAGGTTGAATTGTCTCCTCCTTTAATTTCCATAAATAGGTTCCCTTTTATGTAAATTTTCTTCTTTTCTTTAAACTAATTTTTATATTAAAAACATATTTTTCTATCTTGATTTTTTGAAACAAAAAAGATGCTTCATATTAGAGTAGTGGTCGGAATTCTTCGGTTTATTTTTCGTAAATGGTTTTTAGTTAATGTTTAGTTTTTAGTTGTTATGTGAATTATAAATATTAAGTATTCTGTATTTTGTAATAGATAAACTTCTATAATTAGTGATAAAGTTTAATACAAAATTAGATAGATTATAATTTTAAATATTCAATTATATATGTTAATTTATAGATTTTATTTACCACCTTAGAATGATATAAGATCATATTTATAGACATGAATACCAAATATTATGCTATAAATTATCAATATATATATGCAGTTCTAAACTCAATATATACAATTCACCCATTTAAAATCAACGTGGCCAATGTCATTTTCTGGTTGAACAAAATCCTAAGGCTAATTTTTTTATATTACTCACATATGATTAATTAGTGAATTTGTATGGAACTTTAATTTCAACTTAGTATGTACTATCCCTTTATTATGAATTGCTCGTAATTTGTAAAAACTTATCAAGTCAACATATAGTTCAAAGAAAATAGCAATTATGATCAACGGGTTTGTTAAGATCTCCTATTTTTAGATATGAAATTTTCGGCTATTTTGAGATTAGATTTGGTTTCATCACTGATTAAAAAATGAGTTGTTTCCAATTGAAATTATTGTAGCAGGTTTCCTATTCTCTTACGATCAAGTCTGCATGGAGTTAATATCATTTTGCTTATGTGAATGTTACTAAGCCAAGTCATATACAAGTACATATTCTCATATTGATAATTCAATGAGTGTATTTGACTATTTGTTCTTAATTTAGTGTTGGTCTTCGTCTATCTAAACGAGCAAACAAATTGTATGATTCTACCTTGGGTTTGGTACAATTCTTCAAGAGCATCTCTATGATTTTTTTATATCTTATTGATATTTTTATTTGATAACACAACAAATACTTTAGAGTTTTTTTTTTATCTGCTTAAACGAGTTAATAGCGAGAATCCCTGATTGGATCCTTATTGAAGATAGAATACAATGTCCATCAGAAAAAGTTACTTATAACAAAAGATTTGACTACATCTTGTCCTTAAATATTCTCCTGCATCAAGCCATTAACAAAGGTACCTTTAAAATCTCAACTCTCCTTTTATCAAAGTATCTCAAGTTGGTTTTTGCTAAAATTCTATGATTTTGGATGTCTAGATTGATTGAAAATTCATACATTTTGCAAATTTGTTCACATCTACTGCTGAAGTTGTTCATCCAAGGGTACCTATAGAAGCTTGTATAGCAAACTACTCTGCCCTTGAGGAGATGCCAGAATATTTATAATAATGTTTTATTATACCTTTTTATATGTTTGTTATCGCTTTGGCAAACCTAGTACATAGTGCATTTCAGCATCTGAGCAATCTTAAAGGTGTGCATATGAACTCTGTTCTAATTTCTTGTTTTATGTGGAACTTTGTCAAACTTAGCTATTTAATGAGTGGTTTTTCCTAAGTTACTTGCCTTCAAAGTGCACAAGCTTTTTTTTAATGAATTACATGCTTCCAACCAACAGTGAATGTTGATCTGTGCAAGATAAGTTTGTTTCCATTCACCTCTTAGCCTAGATCTTACATTTGCATGCAATTCATGTTTGTTGATGCGAGGATCAGAATTCTCCCATTGAGTGATTAGAACAATAAAGCTTATCTACATTCTAAAAGATGTCACTGAAAGATCATATTGATATGTTATTCTACTGCTTTAATTTTTCAACACTTTTTGCCTCGAACCATCCCTGTGAGCTTGCAAATGATGTTTTTTTATGATAATTCAAAGAATCACACACTTTGTCTTAACTAAACTAAGTAATTAACATTGACCTGGTGAAAGACAGAATTAGTTTACGTTGTCGATCAAATCAGGGTTGTCCCTACTAGAAAGAGGCCCTCCCTACTAATAAAAAACATGATAATAAAATTTAAAAGTTTATTTAATATTCAAATACCTTAAATCTTAATGAAAGAACAAACAAAATTATCCCTTGGATGGATAATAAAAAAATAGGATAATAGTACAGTACATTATCATCAATCCATCATACTTTTCGTACACTCTACCTCAGATCAAGCTTCAAAAAAAATTCCATTTATTCCTTTATATACACATATGGGCTAGGTAAAAAAGCAAAAAAAAAACCTAGATAATTGTGACCGTCAGCCTGTTCAAAATAATATTATTGAAGAAGAATAATAATTAACTTTTCAAAATAACATTGAGGGCCCTGTTCAAAATAACATGTTGGACACTATAAGGTCGAGTATGGATTAAATAATAGTGATGTAATTGACATTTTCTTTCCTCCATTATTAAAGAAGAATAATAATTAACTTTTCATACGAACCTTTATAATTGTGACCGTTAGCCTCTCATCCTCTTCCTCAGGTCTTATATGTACAGTATCTTCCTGCAAATATGACACAAATAAAGAATGTAACAAGAACCCTAGATCCTTTAATTTGAGAAAGCAACACGTCTCTAATTTTAGACCAAGATTGCATCAAATCAAACCTAAAAAAGCAAAAAAAACTCACCAATTCGTAGATAAAACCTACGTATTGGGAAGATGTGTAATGCTTGAGCTTTCCGTCTCTCGAGGTGGAATTGGAAACCCTAACAACATCACCCACCGGCTTCGCGTAGCGGCGATTACTGGATTTACCCACCGGCTTCGCGTAGCGGCGATTACTGGATTTGCATGTTCCTCCTCCTCGTCAGACGGCGACACCTGAAACCTCCGCTTCCGCCGCTTCTGCATGGTCGAAGTCTGCCCCTCTCTATCCGCCATTCAATTTCTCTGGGGGACTGCGTTTGAACTCTCTCTCTCCATCTTTATTTCTTAGTTTGGAGTAAGTATCGGCTATAGGTCCCTCATTTAATGATTAAAGCTAAATGAGTACATATCAATCTACTTTTTGTACTCATCCGAAAGTGGCCTTTTTTTTAGCGAGGTGTTAGCTACGCTCAAATTTTTTCACTAAATAAGTTCAACTGTCCACGCATATAGAAAGCGGGAGCGGGATCAGATGCACGGATACGCGAAGCGGGAGCGAGACAGACTGAACGGATATCCAATGAAGGTCAAAAATCACAAAGAATCACGCACCCGCAACGCGGGTGCGTGATTGTTTGTCACTAAATGTGACTCACGCTCCCGCAAAGCGGGTGCGTGAATCTTTGTGAGTTGAAGAACTTGTGGTCGTTCCTCCTCATCATATATATGGCACCGTCTAGCCATGTTCGTCCCCAAGAAAGACCCCTCTCGAGCCATCTAATCCAATACCATCATCTTCCTCGTGCTCAAGTCAGTTGAACTTGACTCCAGAATCGTCTAGAACCATATCCGAACGGTATCGAATCACCTCCGAACTTATCCATGTTATGCACAAAAATCAGTGAACTTCTCCAGAAAGACCCCTCATATATATGGCACCGTCTAGCCATGTTCGTCCCCAAGAAAGACCCCTCTCGAGCCATCTAATCCAAACTCCGACCGTACCATCATCTTCCTCGTGCTCAAGTCAGTTGAACTTGAATCCAGAATCATCTAGAACCATACCCGAACGGTATCGAATCATCTCTGAACTTGTCCATGTTATGCACAAAAATCAGTGAACTTCTCCAGAAATACCCCTCATATATATGGCACCGTCTAGCCATGTTCATCCCCAAGAAAGACCCCTTTCGAGCCATCTAATCCAAACTTCGACCGTACCATCATCTTCCTCGTGCTCAAGTCAGTTGAACTTGACTCCATAATCGTCTAGAACCATACCCGAACGATATCGAATCACCTCTGAACTTGTCCATGTTATGCACAAAAATCAGTGAACCTTACCACTTTGAAGCACTTTTCTAAGTCTGGTGGAACATACCAGTCGCTGCAATCCATCCTCGGAGAAACTTTGCAGCTCCACAAACCCAACGACACTAGCCTTGCTCTATGTGATTGCTCTGCGAGCCGCCAACGAGCCACTCAAAATTGACTTAATCAAAGACTTTGAAAGGACATTAGTCACTTAATAAAAATAACAAGCGATCTAAAAAAAAATTGTCACGCACCCGCAAAGCGGGTGCGGGACATTGTTTACTTAATCTGCAAAATGTCACGCACCCGTAAAGCGTGAGCGTGATATTAAAAAATCGGATACCCTAAACCCTTTGTTCGCTCCCGTTTTTCGTATGCGTGGGTTCGGTCGCACACCCGCTTTCCGTAAGCGTGAGTCTTTTGAGCGTAAACAGAAGAAAATTTAAGCGTATCTAGCGGTCACGTTTTTTTATGTAGAAAGTGGCCTTTAATTTGAAGAGATAAAGTGGGTTGGTTGCACATTAACTTTCATCATTATATATGATACTCCCTCCGTCCCATAATGTTCTTCCTGTTTTGAACGGGCACACTTGCCGAGACAGGATTTGTATCGTTAATATCTCTAATTACATATTAATAAAAATTATATTTTTTTGATATTATTAAAGTACTCGTTGAGACGAATCAAAGAAGACCCCATATGACTATATTTTTTCTTATATATTGGAAGAAATCTTAAAAATTCTATTCAACTATGAATAGTATATAAAAATGAAACATGAAAAACATTATGGGACGGAGGGAGTATAATATATATAGCATGCCTAGCTATAATTCACCCATTTAAAATCAATGTGGCCAATGTCATTTTTTGGATGAACAAAATCCTAAGGCCAATTTTTTTTATATAACTCACATATGATTAATTAGTGAATTTATATGGAACTTTAATTTCAACTTAATATGTACTATCCCTTTATTATGAATTGCTCATAATTTGTAAAAATTTATCAAGTCAACATATAGTTTAAAGAGAAAAGCAATTATGATCAACGAGTTTGTTAAGATCTCCTATTTTTAGATATGAAATTTTCGACTATTTTGAGATTAGATTTGGTTTCATCACTGATTAAAAAATGAATTGTGTCCAATTGAAATTATTGAAGCAGGTTTCCTATTCTCTTACGATCAAGTCTGCATGGAGTTAATATCATTTTGCTTATGTGAATGTTACTAAGCCAAGTCATATACAAGTACATATTCTCATATTGATAATTCAATGAGTGTATTTGACTATTTGTTCTTAATTTAGTGTTGGTATTCATCTATCTAAACGAGCAAACAAATTGTATGATTCTACCTTGGGTTTGGTACGATTCTTCAAGAGCATCTCTATGATTTTTTATATCTTATTGACATTTTTATTTGATAACACTACAGATCCCTTAGAGTTTTTTCTTCATCTTCTTGAACGAGTTAATAGCGAGAACCCCTGATTGGATCCTTATTGAAGATAGAATTCAATGTCCATCAGAAAAAGTTACTTACAACAAAAGATTTGACTACATCTTGTCCTTAAATATTCTCCTGCATCAAGCCATTAACAAAGGTACCTTTAAAATCTCAACTCTCCTTTTATCAAAGTATCTCAAGTTGGTTTTTGCTAAAATTCTATGATTTTAGATGTCTAGATTGATTGAGCATTCATACCTTTTGCGAATTTGTTCAGATCTATTGCTGAAGTTGTTCATCCAAGGGTACCTCTAGAAGCATGTATAGCAAACTACTCTGCCCTTGAGGAGATGCCATAATATTTATAATAATGTTTCATTATACCTTTTTGTATGTTTGTTATCGCTTTGGCAAACCCAGTACATAGTGCATTTCAGCATCTGAGCAATCTTAAAGGTGTGCATATGAACTCTGTTCTAATTTCTTGTTTTATGTGGAACTTTGTCAAACTTAGCTATTTAATGAGTGGTTTTTCCTAAGTTACTTGCCTTCAAAGTGCACAAGCTTTTTTTTAATGAATTACATGCTTCCAACCAACAGTGAATGTTGATCTGTGCAAGATAAGTTTGTTTCCATTCACCTCTTAGCCTAGATCTTACATTTGCATGCAATTCATGTTTGTTGATGCGAGGATCAGAATTCTCAATTCTCCCATTGAGTGATTAGAATAATAAAGCTTATCTACATTCTAAAAGATGTCACTGAAAGATCATATTGGTATGCTATTCTACTGCTTTAATTTTTCAACACTTTTTGCCTCGAACCATCCTTGTGAGCTTGCAAATGATGTTTTTTTATGATAATTCAAAGAATCACACACTTTGTCTTAACTAAACTAAGTAATTAACATTGGCCTGGTGAAAGACAGAATTAGTTTACGTTGTCGATCAAATCAGGGTTGTCCCTACTAGAAAGAGGCCCTCCCTACTAATAAAAAACATGATAATAAAATTTAAAAGTTTATTTAATATTCAAATACCTTAAATCTTAATGAAAGAACAAACAAAATTATCCCTTGGATGGATAATAAAAAAATAGGATAATAGTACAGTACATTATCATCAATCCATCATACTTTTCGTACACTCTACCTCAGATAAAGCTTCAAAAAAAATTCCATTTATTCCTTTATATACACATATGGGCTAGGTAAAAAAGCAAAAAAAAAACCTAGATAATTGTGACCGTCAGCCTGTTCAAAATAATATTATTGAAGAATAATAATAATTAACTTTTCAAAATAACATTGGGGGCCCTATTCAAAATAACATGTTGGACACTATAAGGTCGGGCCTGGATCAAATAATAGTGATGTAATTGACATTTTCTTTCCTCCATTATTAAAGAAGAATAATAATTAACTTTTCATACGAACCTTTATAATTGTGACCGTTAGCCTCTCATCCTCTTCCTCAGGTCTTATATGTACAGTATCTTCCTGCAAATATGACACAAATAAAGAATGTAACAAGAACCCTAGATCCTTTAATTTGAGGAAGCAACACGTCTCTAATTTTAGACCAAGATTGCATCAAATCAAACCTAAAAAAGCAAAAAAAACTCACCAATTCGTAGATAAAACCTACGTATTGGGAAGATGTGTAATGCTTGAGCTTTCCGTCTCTCGAGGTGGAATTGGAAACCCTAACAACATCACCCATCGGCTTCGCGTAGCGGCGATTACTGGATTTGCATGTTCCTCCTCCTCGTCAGACGACGACACCTGAAACCTCCGCTTTCGCCGCTTCTGCATGGTCGAAGTCTGCCCCTCTCTATCCGCCATTCAATTTCTCTAGGGGACTGCGTTTGAACTCTCTCTCTCCATCTTTATTTCTTAGTTTGGAGTAAGTATCGACTATAGGTCCTGTTGAAACCCGATTCAACCCTTCGTGAAGACGTCGAGGGTCAACACACCCTCGACCCGGGTGTGCTTAGGAATTTGTTTGTTTCGGGGACGTCCTCAGCAACTTCCCAGTCTCTGGCTTCGCGTAGGGCGGGATTTTTGGCTTCACGGTTCAGTTCCGATGTTGATATATTTCTTCACACCTCTCCAGATTGCATGTAGTTGTTCTTGAGCTCCAGCAACTTTCTCATACGCGAGATTCACCTGAAAATACCCCGGAGATGGCTTTCCCCGGGGCGGGCTCTCCGACGCTCAAGTCAGTTTCTACACGAAGGGCATACATATATGTAGAAAAGTTAGGGTTGAGAGATTTGCAAACCTGTCAAGTTACCTTCGCGAAGGACTAGGCAAGCTTTTCATAACCTCGACTATCGCATTCGACAGAATTAGAGCATAAGTGGACCATAAACAAGTATACTCGTGTGGAATATTGTACCGTGAAGGGCTTACACGAAGGAAGCCATATGAGCTACACGGAGGGGGCTTTGTGAAGCGGCTTTGTGAAGAAGGCATCGTGAAGCAAGCTTCCATGAAGCAAGCTTCCATGAAGCAAGCTGTGAAGAAGGCTTCGTGAAGCAAGCTTCCATGAAGCAAGCTGTGAAGAAGGCTTCGTGAAGCAAGCTTTCGTGGACGCGGCGCCGTGAAGAAGGCTTCGTGAAGCGGCTTGCTTGAATGTGGCTCCGTGAAGGAGGTTCACGAAGAGGTTTGCTTGGATATGGCTCCGTGGAGGATATCACCATTTTAACCAGAAGTGATATTACCGAAGGCGTGGGAGTTGGAAATAGAGATTGACCATGACCGTGAGAATGAGATCCTCTCCGATGGGGATCGGAGCTTCACCGACACCGTTGCCCTTTCAAGCTCAGGCCGGAGCCTCTCAGCGAATCGTCGAGACTGGAGAGGGTGGCGGTGACAGGGTCGGGGATGATGACGGATTAGACCGGAGAGATGTGAGGCGCCGACTGTTCTCGCCGAGATCTCGCTCTCGTTCCTTTCCCGGTCACCTCCTTTGGAGCCTCCGAAAGCTCTTCTCCTCTCTTTGTATCAGATTGTGGTTCCCTCCTTGCTTGAAGTCCCCTCTCTGCCCATTGCCGCCTCCTTTGGAGCTTCAGAGAGCTTCTCTGTTGCTCTCCAAATTGCGGCCTCTTCTTTTTCCCTGAAAGATCTCATGGGTATATATAGATGTTGCCATCCACTGCCGAGCCGCCAAGTGTCTTCTGCCCTGACACCAATCATTCCTCCATAACCGAATTCTGGTGGGCGTGAGGGCCTACGCGTAGGCTTATCCACGCGAGTGAAATCCGACTCCCACAGCCAGCCCCCCAAGCTCTTCGCGAAACATGAGCGAAAGCTTGGTTCGTGGGAGCCTCCAAAGCCTTTTCAGGGCTCTCTGTTCATCGTTGCTACTCTCAAGAGTCGTGTCGATCTTAGCTGCGCGAGGACCTGGTGCCCCTCACTGGCGGCCTCGCAATAGCTTACACATGTTCGGGTGCTCCACGGGACATTGCTTGTGGGTTGTCTCCTCTTTATCGTCCTCTTTGAGGAATGACTAGGCTAATCATTGTCTATTGGTTAGGGCTCTCTTTAATTTGCTCATTTTTTGCATCACTTCTTATTTCGTATCGACTTTTGAACCATCTTTATGGTTGGATGGAGCGCAGGTCAAAGTGCGAGCTTGTGAGTGAACTGGTAGAGTGGCACGGGGCCTCGAGATATTGCACTTTGAGTTTGCGAGGGAACTCGTCGAGTGGGCGCCAAGCCCCAAGACATTGCTTTTAGAGTTCGCGAGGGAACTCGTCGAGTGGGCGCCAAGCCCCAAGACATTGCTTTCAGAGTTCGCGAGGGAACTCGTCGAGTGGGCGCCAAGCCCCAAGACATTGATTTTAGAGTTCGCGAGGGAACTCGTCGAGTGGGCGCCAAGCCCCGAGACATTACTTTCAGAGTTCGCGAGGGAACTCGTCGAGTGGGCGCCAAGCCCCAAGACAATGCTTTTCGGGGAGCATGGCTCCACTCTAGTTAGGTTGCTTCTTGGTGTGCCTTGCACTCTGCTTTTAACTGTTTACTCGTACTTGTTTTATTCTTGCTCTATCACTTTCTTGTCCGTAGTGTAAGCGTGAAGCTTGTATCTGAAGGAAACTGCGAGTTTCCCATTGAGGGCCTACAGACTTGCGCGTAGAGGAGCACATGCATGTGCGTCATAGAAAAGAGACTCGTGAAGGGGGGATGCGTTTGTGAACAAAGGACCTGTCAAGCGTCGGAGAGAGCAATCCCATAGAGGGTATATGGGAGGGGGTGATTTCATTTAGCTTGCTTTCTCGTGTTGCTTATACATTTGTCTTCCTTGTATTTACTTTTTACTTTCTTTCTCTAAATCCATGGAGGGTGCATGGTTAGGTAGTTATGAGCGAAGGGAAAACTTCGTGAATGGGAGCTCTTGTGAAGGACGGGCTTTCGTGAATTATGGGCCTTCATGAAGAATAGATTACGTGAAGCATTTCCTTCGTGAATGGACATAGGCACGAGCCGGGAGGCCACGAGTATGGGCTATGAGTACCACACAAGGGTCAGTAAAGCCTTCGTGAAGGCGATTTCATTAGATTTCTCGCGTTGTTGTTCAACTTGCTTTCTCATACTGTTTTCCTTGTATTATCCTCTTGCATTACGTTTGTGCTTGCTCTCTCACATTGTCTTTTCGTATTGCTTTTGCGTGATGCTTTTCATACTCGCGCACTTTTTGTAAGACTTGCATGCCACGTGCCGCGTTCACTAATTGCTTTGTTTTTGCTTGTTTTATGCATCGTCTTGGTTTACGTCTCGTTCGTTATTCAGCTCTAGAGTTGTGAAGGCTTGTTATGATGGGTTGAAACCTCATCGTCTCAACCTTGTAGTTCGCGAATGGAACATGAACTTCAAGATCAGAGTAGTGCTCTCTAGCGAGCATATTCAACTGCCTTCGCCGGAGACCCGCTTGGGACGAGGTCGGTTACCTTCGCTAGAGAGTCGCCCTAGAAAACATCTCGTTCTTCCAGAGAATCATTATGAGGCCAGGCACTATCGTGCCTCTTGATGTAGTAGGGAGGGCCTCCCTAAGGAGCCCCCGCTCTCACCATCAAACAAGGCTTCATCTCGCGAAGGGACTTCATCATCGTCTTCCTCTTCGCGTGACGCGACAAACCCTTAGAATATGGATATTTAAGAGACGAGTGAGGCAGATGTCCTTTTCTGGCAGCACCGCTTTCCGGGAAGACGACGAAGATGAACTTGTCTTTACTTTTGAGAACTTGGAGGGGACGGTAGAAACTTATCTTTTCCCCATGGGACCCATACTTGCTTTTCCCGAAGAAGGGTCTCGGTTGTTGCACCATTATCCTAAATTCATCGCAGCAAGCCTTCTTACGTTGTCCGCGGGGTTCTGCATGTGTTGCTAGCTGTATTTAGCATATGAATCTTGTGTGCATGTAACTCTTCGAGTAACTCACTCGCGAGGCTGACTATGCCGTGTGCGTGGTTTTTGGACGTGTCTTAATCAACTTTGGCTTAGTCATCATGACAATTACTCGGGCAGACCGCGCGTTTTTGACTTTGTTCGTGTACAACCCCCTTCTCCCCCCCTCCCCCCATCCCTCCTACCAGTTTGCGAACTGGAGGAGGGATTGCAGAAGGGGTTGTCAGGGGGGCTAGCTCGTTGTTTTTAGTATCCGTTATGGTGCCTGCCCTTGGAGCCATCTTGTATGTTTCAGACACGTGTAATGGTAAGTGTAACGAAGCTTTGCATTGGGCAAAACAATGTATCTACAACTCACTTTTTGAAGAGCAACAAGTAGAATGTACGAACATACGACTTATTTCGCGTCTCTTTGTTTCCAACGTTTCTGTTTGTAAATTGCCCCTTGCTGTATCCTCACGAAGGCGTACCTCATCGCCACTTAGGTTCTTGCAGCCGATAGTTGCCCTTTTAACTTGTCGATTTTTTCTCGAGTATGAATTGCTTGTTTCACCTGTATTGCTTTTTCTCGCGCCTATTACTTCTCAAGGGTGTCGCTTCCATGATTTGCTTATGTAATAGTGTTCAATGGTTATTTGTTTTACACGCGCATTGCCTTTTGGGTATTGCTTTTGACGCTTGCTCTTAAAAATTGCTTTAACTCGCGCATACTTGCTGGTGTTGCTATGCGCACTGGCCGATGCTTGTCAGGCCCAGTGCCGTCTGGTATTGCTACGCGTATCGCCGACTCTCGGCCGATACCCTTTGGGTGTTGCTATGCGTATCGCCAACTCTCGGCCGATACCGTTTGGGTGTTGCTACGCGTATCGCCGACTCTCGGCCGATACCGTTTGGGTGTTGCTATGCGTATCGCCGACTCTCAGCCGATACCGTTTGGGTGTTGCTACGCGTATCGCCGACTCTCGGCCGATACCGTTTGGGTGTTGCTACGCGTATCGCCGACTCTCGGCCGATACCGTTTGGGTGTTGCTACGCGTATCGCCGACTCTCGGCCGATACCGTTTGGGTGTTGTTACGCGTATCGCCGACTCTTGGCCGATACCGTTTGGGTGTTGCTACGCGTATCGCCGACTCTCGGCCGATACCGTTTGGGTGTTGCTACGCGCACTGGCTAATCCTTGCCAAGCCAGTGTCGTCTGGTGTTGCTTTTACTTGCTCAAACTCGCTTGTATTTGCACATACTTGTTTTTTCTTGTGCATACTTGCTTTTTACTTGCACATACTTGTTTTTAACTCGCACTTGCACATAAGAAAATAGCTTAGGATTTTTATTTGTCTTTCGTATTGCGGTTTATAATTTTTAATGATTCACGCGCATATTTCTGGGGGTACTTTACGTTGTGTAACTTGTTGTTATGTATTGCCCTTATCGTATCGCATTTGTAATTTGCTTTGTTTAAGCCCGTGGAGGGCGTGTGGCTGGGAAGCCATATGTGGAAGGAGGCCTTTGTGAAGGCTGAGAGGCGAAGGCCTTCGTGAAGGGGAGACCTTCGCGAAAGGGGACCTTCTCGATGGGGTGTCTTCGTGAAAGCAATGGGCTCAAGCTGGGGAGCGAAGAGCACATGCCGAGAGTTTTTCGCGAAGGCCGGGAAAGGCTAAGCGAAGAATGGGAAAGCCAAGGGCAAAGGCCGGGGAGGCCTTCGCGGAGGAGGTCTCGCTAGCTTTTTCTTACGATGTTGCTCCATTTGCTCTAAAGTGCAGTCTCTTCCTTTTCGGCCTCACGTTGCTTTTCTTCTTGCATCTTTGTAAAAGGCCTGAGTGGGGGTGAACAGAGTGATGCTGTAGATCACGTCGGCTTTGAGGGACGTACGAGCCCCAACCGTTGTAAGATGTCGTAAAGCCTACGCGAAGACAAAGGTAAAATAGTGAGAGCTACGCGGAGTGTAAGTAGAGAGGAGCGAAGGCTAACCGAAACCGAGGTGGAGTGTAGTAGAGCTCGATTGCCGGAGGTTCTTTGTAGAGCGGGTGTTTTGTCATGGCAAGAGCGTTTCTAGTGCGTGAGGACGTCCCCACGGTCGACGCCAGTGTTGAAACCCGATTCAACCCTTCGTGAAGACATCGAGGGTCAACACACCCTCGACCCGGGTGTGCTTAGGAATTTGTTTGTTTCGGGGACGTCCTCAGCAACTTCCCAGTCTCTGGCTTCGCGTAGGGCGGGATTTCTGGCTTCACGGTTTAGTTCTGATGTTGATATATTTCTTCATACCTCTCCAGATTGCATGTAGTTGTTCTTGAGCTCCAGCAACTTTCTCATACGCGAGATTCACCTGAAAACACCCCGGAGATGGCTTTCCCCGGGGCGGGCTCTCTGATAAGCAATACTTTGTAGAGCTTAACTAAGAGTCATTAGAGGATTTATTGGTGTCATTCGGGTATTTCTAGGCACATTCATGTGCAAGGCGTTTGGGAGCGAAGTTTAGAGTTTTTGGAGGTGTTTGAGCGGTTTTGGAGATCATAGGAGACACCGAGGAAGAAAACCACCAAGGAGAGACGCCATAGGAGTGAAGAGAAGAGCTGAGCACGGTGCGAGAGATAGCAAGAAAGAGCTTATGAGAAGAGGAGGTCTGAAGCCTTGCCGCACCTGCGCCGGAGTCCACCGCCCCCTGCGGTTGAAGAGCTGGAGCTACTGCCATTAGGCCGCACCCTGCGGTTCCAGAACCGTCCCTGCGGCGAGCTCGGCTGAACACGTACTGGAGGTCCACCGCACCTTGCGGTGGAGAGACCGCAACCCGCGGTTGCGTGTGCTGAATGTTATTTGCGAGTTTTTATTTCCGTTTTAGTTTTATTCTGAAACTTTGTTTCCAAGTTTTTTATTTCCTTACCTTTATTTCGGAATTATTTCCTTAGTATTTAAGTAGGGTTAAGACTATTTTGGAGAGGGTCTTCTTCTCTCTCTTGAACCCTAATTGCCGTTATTACGTATTTGCTTACAAACTTTATGGAGAACTAAACCCTCCATTGTTGCACTTGACAGTTTGAAGCCAGCAATTGATTGGTTGTGAGTTTTCTACTCTTGTTCGTTTCCTATTGGTTGGATTGATTCTCTTGTGCTTAATTTATATTGGCTTATGTTGGTTTATCTAGATTGATCACCTGGGTTTATTGATATTTTCCTAAGTGCTAGGACTTGTGATTCTGTGTTCAGGTTGCATATCTAGTAGCGAACACGGTTGTGCGTATAGGGGATCCGAGCGCACAATTGTGAGGGAGAATTAATTGCATGCTTATAGTAACGGGTTGTTTCTATTGCATGTATCTTGCTAATCCTTGGTTGAATGCTATTGCTTTATTGATTCCTGAAGGTTTTCGGTATTGATTTAGTAATAAGTATTGTTAGGGCTGGTAGAACTAACAATTACTTAAGATCGGGATAAGAACAACAATAGGATTGTTAAGGACTTAAGATTGATAGAATTCTAGGATCAACTTATCTTTTGTTCGGTGGATCTCTTGTTAAGTGTGGCGCTTTTCCTCATCATACTTACAACCATAAATCTGCGATTTTGCCCTCTTGTCTTCTTATTAATTTGGTTCGAAAACACATACAAACCCCCCCCCCCCCCCCTTTTGTTCCAAGTTGGTAACCTTGAATTGCAAGAATTGATAACCTGATTCCCTGTGGATTCGACCCTGACTTGCTTGCTATACTCTATAGTAGGTTGCTTAGGATTTCTTTGATTTGGGTATACGACTTTAGCCCTGTCAAATTTGGCGCCGTTGCCGGGGAGTCAAATTTTCTGTTTTTGTGATTTGTTGTTACTAACCCTTGGTGTGGATCTATCTTATGGTCCACACTCGTGCTACTAATTCACCGCTTCTTGATTTTGATCCAGAAATTACACGAACTCTTTCACAGGCTCGCAGAGTGAATCATTCTTTAGTGTTTGACAACCCTACATTCGAGATGGCTAACGATGGCGCGGATCGGACGTTGAGACAGTTGACTGCACCAGACCTGCAGCAGCAACCTTTGGCTGTAGTAATCCCTGGGCTGGCTGCAGGCGTGAACTTTGAGTTGAAGCCGGGGCTGATTCATTTGCTTCCAGAGTTCCATGGACTGGCTGGAGAGGACCCAATCAAGCATCTGGGTAAATTCCACACAGTCATCATGAGTATGAAACCGGCGAATGTTACTGAGGAGCAAATAAAGATGAGAGCTTTTGGGTTCACCTTGAAAGATACCGCTGATGACTGGTATTACCATCTTCCTACTGGAAGTATTGACACGTGGACCAAGCTTCACGAGGCTTTTCTGGAGAAGTATTTCCCTGCTAAGAAGGCCAACAGTTTGAAGAAAGCCATTAGCAACATCGAGCAGGAGGGTGACGAGACCCTATATGATTACTATGAGAGGTTCAAGAGACTTTGCTCAAGCTGCCCATTCCATGGGTATTCCAACCAGGACCTGGTACTTCATCTCTATAACGGGCTGCTGGATAATGAGAGGAGGATGGTTGACGCTGCTTGTGGCGGAAACATTCTTAACATAACTCCAGCACTCGCTATGGTAAAGATTCAGGAGATGGCTGAGGGCACGAGAAACTTTGGTAGATCTGCTACCAAGAGAGGAGTCCATGCTGCTGAGTCTAGTCGCTCTTCGTATGCTAATGATATGGCTGAGTTGAAGGACATGGTGAAGCGACTTACGCTGCACGGAGCCCCTCAACAACTCAAAGCATGTGGGGTATGTGCCGATCAATTCCACCCCACCGAGGCTTGCCCTCAAGTTCAGGATGATGGGACCGAGGAAGTAAACGCTGCAGGAGGATGGCAACCAAGGCCAAAATATGATCCATTCTCTAACACTTACAACCCCAGAACTAGAGATCATCCGAATTTCAGGTGGAGTAACCAGCAGAATGTCCAGAACCCTCACCTTTTGCAACCACAACAACCGAGGCCACAGTACAACCCTAGACAAACCATGTCAGCTGAGGACATGATCAAGTCATTGGCTCAGTCGGTCATGCAAAAGGATGCTGAAACGAAGTCTTCCATTCAGAATCTTGAGAAGCATGTGGCACAAATTGCTCAAGCTGTGAGTAATCTAGAAGCTCGTGATTCGGGAAAACTACCGTCACAAACGGTAGTGAACCCGAGGGAAAACGTCAGTGCTGTGACTTTAAGAAGTGGGAAGCAATTACATGTCGATCCTAGTGCTGAAGAGGACGACTCGGAGAATGAGGATGCTCTGCTGAACGACCGCATCCAGCGGCACGGTGGCCGCACCTGCGGCGAGCAAGACCTGGAGAAGCAGAAGGCTACTGTCGATAGGCCGCACCCTGCGGTGGGAGTACCGCACCCTGCGGTGAACGGTGATTTTTCTCGGGAAATTCCTGTAGCTCCACCGCACCCCGCGGTTGAGAACCGCACCTGCGGCGAGTCTTCCGGGATTGTCAAAGAGCCTTACGTCGACGATTACGTTCGTCCCTACTTCCCTCCTCTCGGTTCCGAGAAGCCACCCGCCCCCTTTCCAGAAGCACTCAGGGAGAGAAGGGTCGTTGATGACAAAGATCTTTTTGAGACCTTCAGCAAATGCGAGGTCAACATCCCATTGCTCAAGCTAGTGAAGAGCATTCCTAAGTATGCTAAGTTCTTGAAGGAGCTCTGCACGATCAAGAGAAACCAGAAGCTGAAGGGGAAACAAAAGGTGAAGGTCAGCGAACGTGTGTCTGCGGTATTTCAAAGGCGTATGCCCAAGAAATGCTCCGACCCAGGTATGGTTAGCATCCCCTGTGTTATTGGTGATACTAAGTTTGATAGAGCCATGCTTGATCTAGGTGCTTCTATTAATGTGTTGCCTTACTCTCTTTATAAATCTCTTAGATTGGGACCTTTGCATGAAACAGGAATTGTTGTGCAACTTGCTGATAGGTCTAGTGTTTACCCTAAGGGGGTAGTTAAGGATGTGCTTGTTATGGTTGACAACTTGATATTCCCCGCTGATTTCTTTGTCCTAGATATGGAACATGATGACCATGCGGCCCCTATTCTGTTAGGAAGGCCTTTCTTAAAAACTGCTAGGACCAAGATAGATTATGTAAGTGGGACACTTACTATGGAATTCGATGGGGAGGTGGTACAATTCAACATCTATGACGCTATGAAACACCCTATTGATGACCATTCTCTATGCTCTATTGATGTGATTGAACCCATTGTGCAAGATGTATTTGATATTTCTGGTATTGATGAGCTGCAGTCTATTATTGAGAATGACATAGATGAGTTCCACACAGAATATGCTCTGTCAACTAACATGCAGGCGATGGTGTCTCAAATGGAGAAGCTTCCTATAGACCCTTTGGGCGTTGGCCCCATTCTATTAACCCCGGGCGAGAAGCTCGTTCCCTCTGTTATACAGGCTCCCGAGAGTGAACTCAAACAACTCCCGGATCACCTCAAGTACGCTTTCCTTGGAGTCAACGACACCTTGCCAGTCATTGTGTCTAGTAAGCTTTCGAAGGAGCAAGAGGAGAAGCTAGTGGAGATTTTAAAGGAGCACAAGACTGCATTAGGTTGGACCATTGCCGATATCAAAGGGATTAATCCCTCAACATGTATGCATCGGATCCTCCTAGAAGATGACGCCAAGCCGTCCAGGCAACCACAGAGGAGATTAAATCCACCTATGATGGAGGTGGTGAAGAAGGAGGTGCTGAAGCTCCTTCAAGCTGACATGATCTTCCCGATTTCCGATAGTCGTTGGGTCAGCCCCACTCAGGTTGTTCCCAAGAAGGGAGGAATCACAGTGGTTGAGAACCAACAAGGAGAGTTGGTCCCTACAAGGACACAAACGGGCTGGAGAGTTTGCATAGATTACCGCAAGCTGAACGCGGTAACCAGAAAGGATCACTTTCCCTTGCCATTCATCGATCAAATGCTAGAACGCCTTGCTGGGCACCCCTACTACTGCTTCCTTGATGGATATTCAGGATACTTCCAGGTGGCCATAGCGCCAGAGGACCAAGAGAAGACTACCTTTACATGTCCTTTTGGCACATTTGCATACCGCAGAATGCCCTTTGGACTATGTAACGCACCCGGTACTTTTCAACGATGTATGGTTAGTATCTTCTCTGAGTACATTGAAAATTTTATTGAAGTATTCATGGATGATTTTACAGTACATGGGGATAGCTTTGATAAATGTTTGGCCCACTTGACACTTGTGTTGAAAAGATGTGTTGAAACTGACTTGGTTTTAAATTCTGAAAAGTGTCATTTCATGGTTGAACAAGGGATTGTGTTAGGTCATATTGTCTCTGCTAGGGGTATTGAGGTCGATAAGGCGAAAATTGATGTAATTCAGTCTTTACCTTATCCTACTAATGTGCGTGAAGTTCGTTCCTTCCTAGGCCATGCAGGTTTCTATCGCAGGTTTATCAAGGATTTTTCGAAGATCTCATCACCCTTATGCGAGCTGCTGAAGAAAGAGGTGACCTTTGATCTGAACGAGGAGTGTAAGAAGGCGTTCGACTGCTTGAAAGAACGCCTGACTAGTGCACCGATTATTCAAGCACCGGACTGGTCAAAACCGTTCGAGATCATGTGTGATGCCAGCGATTATGCAGTTGGAGCAGTTCTGGGACAAAAAGAGGGAAGGGCCTCTCATGTGATTCACTACGCGTCCATGACTCTGAATGGCGCGCAACGGAACTACTCCACTACTGAAAAAGAGATGCTAGCTGTGGTATTTGCCTTGGAGAAGTTCAGGCAGTATTTGTTAGGAGTGAAGGTGATTATTTACACGGATCACGCCGCCCTTCGTTATCTAATGACGAAGAAAGAGGCAAAGCCGAGATTGATTCGATGGGTTCTCCTGCTGAGTGAGTTCGATGTGGAGATACGGGACAAGAAAGGAGCAGAGAACTTGGTAGCGGATCATCTGAGTAGATTGGTGAACGAAGAGGACAAGCCCGGGAAGCAGACCCCAATCCACGGAAACTTCCCGGATGACACCCTCTTTTCAGTGGATGTACTGGAGCCACACCGCACCGGGCGCCACCCCCACCGCACCTGCGGTAAAGAGAAGGATTTACAAGGCCAAGGTTCTGGAGAATGGCCGCACCCTGCGGTGGATGACCGCACCCGCGAAGGCGGTGATTTTTCTCGAGAAAACTGCCCAGATGTACCGCACCCAGCGGTGGACCCAACCGCACCCGCGGCGAGAGGCGACTTTTATCGAGAGGTTTCTGCTATTTGGCCGCACCCAGCGGTGGATAAACCGCAACCTGCAGTGAGCGAAGTTGTTCGTGATTTTTCTGCTGAGAGCGCTTCCTCACTCGAGGCGTACTTCCACAGGTCCGTCCTCGGGATCCGATCCCTCCGACCATGGTACACCGACATCGTGAACTACTTGGTTTGTGGGGAATTCCCTCCGGATCATACCAAGGCGCAACGGGAGAAGGTGCGGAGAGAAGCGCGGTACTATATTTGGGATGATCCTTATCTCTGGAGACACTGTGTCGATCAGGTAATCCGTCGATGCCTTCCGGATAACGAGGTACAATCTGTCCTTAGCTTTTGTCATTCTGAGGCATGTGGGGGCCATTTTGGTGCAAATAAAACTGCTAGGAAAGTGCTAGATGCAGGTTTCTATTGGCCCAATCTTTTTCGGGATGCATTTGCTTTTTGCAAGGTATGTGATAGATGTCAGAGGATGGGAAATATCTCTAGGAGGAATGAGATGCCTCAGTCCTCTTTGATTTTTTGTGAGGTTTTTGATGTGTGGGGTATTGACTTTATGGGACCCTTCCCCAATTCTCACGGGAACCTATATATTTTGCTTGCGGTGGACTACGTTTCCAAGTGGGTGGAAGCGAAGGCCACCAGGACTGATGATTCTAAAGTTGTGGCAGGTTTCTTGAAAGAGAACATATTTTCCAGGTTTGGGATCCCTAAAGCTTTGATTAGTGATCGGGGAACCCACTTCTGCAACAAGACTGTGACCGCCCTACTGAAGAAGTATCATGTCACACAGAGGGTTTCCACTGCCTACCATCCACAGACTAATGGGCAGGCTGAGGTGTCAAACAGAGAGATCAAGACGATCCTTGAGAAGACAGTGGCACCCAACAGGAAGGACTGGAGTTTGAGATTGAATGATGCACTGTGGGCTTACCGCACTGCCTACAAGACTCCAATCGGGATGTCTCCTTTCCGGCTCGTATTTGGCAAAGCTTGCCATCTACCTGTGGAGTTGGAACACAAAGCATGGTGGGCAGTGAAGCAGTGCAACATGAGGATTGATGAAGTAGGAGAATTTCGCAAGCTTCAGCTGCAAGAGTTAGAGGAGCTACGCCTTGATGCATATGACAATGCTGTGATCTACAAAGCAAAAACCAAGGCGTGGCATGACAAGAACATCTTGCGAAAGGACTTCCACCCCGGTGACAAAGTCCTTTTGTTCCAATCCCGCCTGAAACTCTTCGCGGGGAAGCTGAGATCAAAGTGGATAGGACCGTACATTATTGCTGAGGTCTACCCACATGGCGCCGTTGACTTAATCGAGCCGACAACTCAGAAGACATTCAAGGTCAATGGTCAAAGGTTAAAACCTTACCATGAGGGTTTCTCCACTGCAGAGATTGATGAGATGGCTCTGGAGGAGCCGAGTGCTGAAAAGGAATAGACGAAAGTCTACGTTGAGCCAACGACGTGAACCAAGGCGCTGCTCGGGAGGCAACCCGAGGTATTGTTTTCTTCTTTTTCTTTTGTCTTTTCTTTTTCATCGCTTAGTTAGGTAGTTGTGTTGGTTTTTGTGTTTCTTTTTCGTTCGTTTTCGCCTGCGGACTAACCTCGCAGGTACGAAGGAAAGTCACGCCGATATTCTGGAGACCCACCGCACCCCGCGGTGGAAGCACCGCCCCCGCGGCAAGCCCCTGTTCGAAGAGAAAAAGGCGAAATCAAAAAAAAAAAAAAAAAAAAAAAAAAAAAAAAGGCAATAAAAGGGCCCCTGACAAAAACCAAGTGGGGGAGTAAAAATTGAAAAAGTTGGGCCCCGAAAAAGCCATAAATGGGGAGTAAAAATTGGATTAAGTAAAAGAGGCCTTATGGGCCCACCATACCCTTCTCTTTCCAGCCCACCCCATCCCTAACTCCTCTCCCTCTCCACCCTCATTCCCACGAACTCCCTCCCTTCTCTTTCCAGCCCACCCCACCCCTTTGCCTCCATAGCTTTCAAAGCTTCCATAACCCCATACCCTCAAACCTCCACCAAAAACCACCATTTTCGTCCAAACCTTCACCTTTCCCCTCACCCAACCCGACCTTCCTCACCCGACCTTCCTCACCCGAAACCCCCACAAGCAAACCCGAAAGTTTCATCCCAACATCCTCACCCCCCCATAACCACCGCACCCCCAAGATCCACCGCACCCGCGTCGGATCCAACCCTTCCCAACCCAGATCTACCACCCTTGACCCAAACCCGGCCCTAAGGAGTTGAAGGAAATTCGTTTCGTAGCTTTCGGAGAAGCCCCCACGCGAAGAACTCGCCCAGTGCCCAGACCGCCCCCTGCGGTTAGCCCACCGCCCCCGCGGCGAGAGCCCAGAACGTTGCTCCTCCCTGTCAGTCCACCGCTCCCCGCGGCTACACCACCGCACCCGCGGCAGACAAGCAGTAGGCACCATCCCGGTGTCTTTTGTGAGTTTCTCTTTGCCTCTCGCTCTCTTCATTGTTCATTTACACCATGTCGAGATCACGAAAGGTCGGGATGACTGCGGAGGAGAAACAAATATTTGAGATTGTGAAGGACCGGGATGTGACCCCGACTAAGTTCCTGGATAGGGGAACTCTGGAGACTCTGGGGCTATTTGAGTGTACACAGCTCTGTCTGGAGAAGATGGGATTGGGGGGATTCGTTGATGTGTATGCCCCCGCATACGAGACTCTGAGCAGACAGTTTATCACCACGCTCAGCCTCACCATGGATGGTGAGACCCTTGTCTCCCTTTCTTTCAAGTACAAGGGGAGAGAGTACACGGTCGACGCTGCGCAGGCTCGGGATGCGCTTGGGGTGACTAGACCACCCACCGCTGCATGGAGAAAGGGCACGAAGGAGGCCGCGCTGATTGATTTCTGGGTAGGTGCCACGGGGCAGACGTACCACATGGGTGACGAGTATAGCAACAAATTTACTCACCCATGTCTGCGTTTGCTCCACAAGCTGATTATGGGGACGCTGCTGGGACACCCTGAGGCCAACAAGGTCCCCCTGAAGGACCTCCCCTGGCTATACTCTGCATTGCCACAGGCTACATTCACCCCAGACTGGTTGATGCTCATTCTCGAGGGACTCCAGAAGCTCCGCCGCGGAGCGAGGCGTGATATCGTACAGGGTGGTTTGATCACCCGCATCGCTGAGACCGTCTTTCCGGTCGAGGAGGAGGAGGACCCCATCCTCTCCCATGTGTTCGATGTCGCCCGGCTGCGGGCAAACTACATGCTGAAGGTGACGAAGCGACAGCCCTTCTGGTGCTCCTACTCTGACAGGAGCCATATCATGGCCTTACCTAGGGAGATCCCATATAGCTCTACTTACCGAGGATGGTACATGCACCCCGATCCCATCATAGCTCCATTGGGGACGGATGCGACTGAGTTTGTAGACGAGGGACACCGACCTCGGAAGAGGCGGAGAGATGTGGGCAGCTCGAGCCAGGCCCCTGCGGAGGATGAGGAGATGAGCGCCGGTCAGGACCCGCCACCTATGGATCCCTGGCAGGATCAGATGTCCCGACAGATGGAGGCGCTGAGTTTGCAGCAGCAAACTTGGCAACAGGGCTATGATGTGCGGTTTGACGGATTTCAGTCCCGGGTTTTCCAGCGGATGGACCACCAGGATGAGCGCCTGGGGCAGATGGACGAGCGTCTCCAGCGCTTAGGAGAGCGACATGACCAGTACTTTGACCAGTCCCCTTGGCCACCGACGGGACCATCACAGCAGTGAGTCTTTTTTATTTTATTTTTCCCTTATTTTATGATTGTCTTCTTTTCCACATTGAAGACAATGCGTATTACAAGCATGGGGGAGGGAGTAGATTCACTTTCTATCTTTATGTACAGTTTCTGTATTTTTCTTTGTGTGTTTCATTCTGTTTTTCGGAGTTGCATTGCATTAGTTGAGTTTTCTAAAAAAAAAAAATAAAAAAAAAATAAATAAATATTAAAAAAAAAAAAAAAAAAAAAATCCTGGGATGAGTTGAAAACCCGAAAGGGCGACTCAGGCAACAAGCAGGTGACCCGGACCAGTGCTAGACTGGGGGAATATGGTGTCGGAGTGACGTAAGCATATGTGAGTCCATCTTTGAAAAAAAAAAAAAATAATAAATAAGAGTGGCTTGGTGAAAACCCGAAAGGGCGCCTTGGCAAAATGAGCGAAAAGAAGAAGAGTGATTCTTAGGATTTCTCTTTATTTATTGGCGAGGCGTCATAAGAAGGGAGACATAGAAGGAATGTCGGGTAGGCCACTTCGGAAGGCATAAGAAGTCTTAGATGGAGGATAGGATTAGAGGTCACTTTACACTATTGGATGTCCGGGATAAGCTTGGGGGAAGTACTCTGCTTGCCCCCAAGTTCTGTTGTTGTTGATGATGATGTGTTGTAGATGAGATTGACGCCAGGAGCTTTGGCATGGGTTAGGTGACTCGTAGTAGGAGGAGATGCTTCCTGAGACCTTGTGTGCTATTTTGGAGGGGTGAACTTTCTTTTAGTTTACTCGAGGACGAGCAAAGGTCTAAGCATGGGGGAATTTGATAAGCACTACTTTGTAGAGCTTAACTAAGAGTCATTAGAGGGTTTATTGGTGTCATTCGGGTATTTCTAGGCACATTCATGTGCAAGGCGTTTGGGAGCGAAGTTTAGAGTTTTTGGAGGTGTTTGAGCGGTTTTGGAGATCATAGGAGACACCGAGGAAGAAAACCACCAAGGAGAGACGCCATAGGAGTGAAGAGAAGAGCTGAGCACGGTGCGAGAGATAGCAAGAAAGAGCTGATGAGAAGAGGAGGTCTGAAGCCTTGCCGCACCTGCGCCGGAGTCCACCGCCCCCTGCGGTTGAAGAGCTGGAGCTACTGCCATTAGGCCGCACCCTGCGGTTCCAGAACCGTCCCTGCGGCGAGCTCGGCTGAACACGTACTGGAGGTCCACCGCACCCTGCGGTGGAGAGACCGCAACCCGCGGTTGCGTGTGCTGAATGTTATTTGCGAGTTTTTATTTCCGTTTTAGTTTTATTCCGAAACTTTGTTTCCAAGTTTGTTATTTCCTTACCTTTATTTCGGAATTATTTCCTTAGTATTTAAGTAGGGTTAAGACTATTTTGGAGAGGGTCTTCTTCTCTCTCTTGAACCCTAATTGTCGTTATTACGTATTTGCTTACAAACTTTATGGAGAACTAAACCCTCCATTGTTGCACTTGACAGTTTGAAGCCAGCAATTGATTGGTTGTGAGTTTTCTACTCTTGTTCGTTTCCTATTGGTTGGATTGATTCTCTTGTGCTTAATTTATATTGGCTTATGTTGGTTTATCTAGATTGATCACCTGGGTTTATTGATATTTTCCTAAGTGCTAGGACTTGTGATTCTGTGTTCAGGTTGCATATCTAGTAGCGAACACGGTTGTGCGTATAGGGGATCCGAGCGCACAATTGTGAGGGAGAATTAATTGCATGCTTATAGTAACGGGTTGTTTCTATTGCATGTATCTTGCTAATCCTTGGTTGAATGCTATTGCTTTATTGATTCCTGAAGGTTTTCGGTATTGATTTAGTAATAAGTATTGTTAGGGCTGGTAGAACTAACAATTACTTAAGATCGGGATAAGAACAACAATAGGATTGTTAAGGACTTAAGATTGATAGAATTCTAGGATCAACTTATCTTTTGTTCGGTGGATCTCTTGTTAAGTGTGGCGCTTTTCCTCATCATACTTACAACCATAAATCTGCGATTTTGCCCTCTTGTCTTCTTATTAATTTGGTTCGAAAACACATACAAACCCCCCCCCCCCCTTTTGTTCCAAGTTGGTAACCTTGAATTGCAAGAATTGATAACCTGATTCCCTGTGGATTCGACCCTGACTTGCTTGCTATACTCTATAGTAGGTTGCTTAGGATTTCTTTGATTTGGGTATACGACTTTAGCCCTGTCACTCTCCGACGCTTAAGTCAGTTTCTACACGAAGGGCATACATATATGTAGAAAAGTTAGGGTTGAGAGATTTGCAAACCTGTCAAGTTACCTTCGCGAAGGACTAGGCAAGCTTTTCATAACCTCGACTATCGCATTCGACAGAATTAGAGCATAAGTGGACCATAAACAAGTATACTCGTGTGGAATATTGTACCGTGAAGGGCTTACGCGAAGGAAGCCATATGAGCTACACGGAGGGGGCTTCGTGAAACGGCTTTGTGAAGAAGGCATCGTGAAGCAAGCTTCCATGAAGCAAGCTGTGAAGAAGGCTTCGTGAAGCAAGCTTCCATGAAGCAAGCTGTGAAGAAGGCTTCGTGAAGCAAGCTCGTGAAGCAAGCTTCCATGAAGCTAGCTTTCGTGGACGCGGCGCCGTGAAGAAGGCTTCGTGAAGCGGCTTGCTTGAATGTGGCTCCGTGAAGGAGGTTCACGAAGAGGTTTGCTTGGATATGGCTCCGTGGAGGATATCACCATTTTAACCAGAAGCGATATTACCGAAGGCGTGGGAGTTGGAAATAGAGATTGACCATGACCATGAGAATGAGATCCTCTCCGACGGGGATCGGAGCTTCACCGACGCCGTTGACCTTTCAAGCTCAGGCCGGAGCCTCTCAGCGAATCGTCAAGACTGGAGAGGGTGTCGGTGACAGGGCCGGGGATGATGACGGATTAGACCGGAGAGATGTGAGGCGCCGACTGTTCTCGCCGAGATCTCGCTCTCGTTCCTTTCCCGGTCACCTCCTTTGGAGCCTCTGAAAGCTCTTCTCCTCTCTTTGTATCAGATTGTGGTTCCCTCCTTGCTTGAAGTCCCCTCTCTGCCCATTGTCGCCTCCTTTGGAGCTTCAGAGAGCTTCTCTGTTGCTCTCCAAATTGCGGCCTCTTCTTTTTCCCTGAAAGATCTCATGGGTATATATAGATGTTGTCATCCATTGCCGAGCCGCCAAGTGTCTTCTGCCCTGACACCAATCATTCCTCCATAACCGAATTCTGGTGGGCGTGAGGGCCTATGCGTAGGCTTATCCAGGCGAGTGAAATCCGACTCCCACAGGTCCCTCATTTAATGATTAAAGCTAAATGAGTACATATCAATCTATTTTTTGTACTCATCCGAAAGTGGCCTTTTTTTGATGTAGAAAGTGGCCTTTAATTTGAAGAGATAAAGTGGGTTGGTTGCACATTAACTTTCATCATTATATATGATACTCCCTCCGTCCCATAATGTTCTTCCTGTTTTGAACGGGCACATTTGTCGAGACGGGATTTGTATCGTTAATATATCTAATTACATATTAATAAAAATTATATTTTTTTGATATTATCAAAGTACTCGTTGAGACGAATCAAAGAAGACCTCACATGACTATATTTTTTCTTATATATTGGAAGAAATCTTAAAAATTCTATTCAACTATGAATAGTATATAACCCTTATTAACTTGTTTTCAGCTCTTGAACAGAGTAAGAATAGCAGATTCTAGAAGTGAGTAAAATTGGTGCTTGCTTTAATTTTAGTATGTATGCATGGATAGATCTTCAGGGAGTAGTTTTTTTATTTCTTTTCTGTTTGTTGTTGCTTTGAAATTAGCTAGTATAATCTACAGTCTAACATCACTTTCTACATCTCCAACATGTATCTTACATCTATTGGAGCTTTTTTAGTAAAACTTTAGCAGCAATCTGCTTGCACATAAATGTGTGCTATTACATTGTAAGATGAATTAATTTTGTGTACAGTATCCTATTTGGACAAGATGGATCTACCTTTGAAGGAAAAGATTTGAATTGTTTGGAGCAATCAAGCGTTACTCTACTAATATTTGATTTTTGTTTTAATGCAACAGTAAAATTCTGTGTTTATGGTTTGTGTACAGCCTTGGAATTCAACCAATTAAGCTCTGTCTTCCATTTTTGTTTTGCAGATGGATGTTAATCGGCGAGACTTGTTGAAGGATCGGTCATGGATGAACTATAAGAATGCTAGTGATAGGAGAAAGTCAGAATATGAAGATGGAGTGAACGCTTTTCTTGATTTTGCATTTTCCAATGCAGGAAATAATGAGAAAATCAGGTGCCCATGTGTTAGTTGTTACCTTGGAAGTTTTCACGACAGGAAGGTTATTTTTTATCATTTGCTTGCACGTGGAATTATAAAGGATTACAATCCATGGACACAACATGGAGAGGATGAAGATGAGTCTATTCCTTTTGAAAAGCATATGCCTATTGCCCATGAAGAGCCTAATCCTCGTATAGAGAATAATATTAGAGGTTCTCGTGAAGAAAAATTTGACAGTGGAGATATTCATCAAGAAAACGACGAGGATAGAAACTCTCCAATTATTCCACCTAATGTCTGGAAATACGTCAATGCTCTTGGGATGTCAAAAACTGGTAATAGTATTCCTTACTTCTCAATTTGTAAATATCTCATTTTTCAACTATTATGATGTGCAAATCTGCTCAGGTAGTTGAGATCCTTGATAAAAATAGATATAAGCCTAATGTGTTTCTATATGGTATCTTCCTTATATCCTTGTTTTTTTCATCAATCGTCCTAAAGTCCTATATATCAATCAAGTCAATTGTAATGTGCATGAGCTTATCAGCTTGATGGTAGGTCATAAGATATGCGCCTAATTATGCCTCACTATGACTTATCTGATCTAGGATTTCTTATGCACTTCATCGCATTTTCCCTTATTAGTGATCTCCTAGCTTATTTCTTTGATTTTGTGGGGGTTTATTAGCTACATAGTTGGTGAAGGAAGTTTGAGGAGTTGATTTCTGGGGCTGTATAGATGAGGATGAGTGTAAACCACAGCTGAAAAGGTTGGAAGTGGTTAAATATCTGGTATCAGTATGACTTTCTAGATAATTGATCACCTGAGCAGAAATCTAATAAGATTTTTTAGTATGTAAAATACGCATTTTTGGCCAGCTAAATAACATCGGATTCTTTCCACCCAAAAAAAATAACATCAGATTCACATGAATCCAATTTGGGAGTTGTTTGATTCTGGTCTTGACTAGATATTTTGTTAAAGGCTAAAGTGTTTTTTCACACAACAGTACTATCATAACGGAAAAACATTACCTGAACCACTTGTCCCAATATTATAGACATACTTCTTGGGGGTATTTTTTGGCATTCTTGTTCGTTGCTTTATAAGTTTAGACATACACAAGCTGAATGGACTAATGTTTGGTATTCTTGGTCTTTTTTAATCACACACATTTTTTTGACAATAAATATATATTGCGAACCCGAACAATATGATGACTGATGAGACTTTGCTTTATAATTTCTGTTTTGGGCTTTTTGACATATTTATTTCTTGCATTTGTAAGAGGTTGTCTTGTTCATGCTTTTTGTTTAATCTTCAAACCCCCATTTGAACAAAAACAGATGCAGGTGGAGATGTTCATCAAGGAAATGATGACGATGATGATAATGACAATGGAGATCAAGATGCGTCTATTGGTGAAGATGATAATTTCATTGGTGTAGATCGTGAGTATTCTGGTTGTGATTAAGTAATCTTACCGGTACTTTATATAAAAAATTGAAAATAAGTTCTCTTCCTGTAACAGATTGTGATTCGTCTCCAAACCAGTCTTGTGATGATGCGGATTTTGTTGCTACCGAGGCTGAACAAGTGGCTGCAGATGGTTATTCCTCAGAAGCAGCAAATTCAGGTTTATATACATAATTTCTATGGAAGATTTTTTAAGAATTTGCATGTGTTACATGTTTAATTACCAAGAATTTAGCTGTTTTTTTCAATCTGACTTTCTCAGATGCCTGTCTAATTGGGTTCTCTTTCTTTCCTAAAAGAGACAACTAGTTGTTATAGGTGTGCTCACAGTCCTATGCAGACTGACATGCATCAGACGATTTGACTGCAGCAAGCAGTAATAGTAACTGCATCGAATCATTTTGCTTATAGAGAAATGTGTTATGTAAATCTTTTTCAAATTGTATTATTCGTGCAAAGTGACGTGCAGTTTGTCTCCTATATTTCTAGCTGTGCAGTTCACGTGTTTTCTTTTGGTGTAATACCATCTCTCATCATGTTTCAACTATTGTGTTGTGATCAATTACTTTTTCTTTACAGAAAATAGAAAGCAATCTAATGTACGTCGTAGGGGTCCCCGCGGCTTAAAATGGAAGCAAGAGTTGGGAACGAGTGAAGGTTGAGCTCCCAGCTAAGTTGGGACGGGTAGTTGGTAGTAATGCACGACAGTTGGTTGTTGAGGCTAGTTGGCTTCTCAAAGAAACACTTCCTCCTAAATCCTAATGTTGTGAAATGGAAAGACCTTAATCCAAATGATGTTGCTAAGTTAGTGGGTATGTTATACATTGTTTGATTTCTTTTTATATTATTCTCCTTTTTTTGGCTAAAATGTGTAATCTTTGGTATGACTAGAACCGATTTATTTTTCCAAATGTTGATACAGCCTTGCTTTGGCAATTCAAGCAATGGTATAGAGCTTGGCGTTCAGACCTGAGAAGGTCATACTTCAGCAAGTATGAAACTTATGAAGAACAGCTTGCTCATCGCCCACCTTATATTAAGGAAGAACATTGGAAGTGGCTAGTGGATTATTGGAGTAGCGAAAAGCTCAGGGTAAGCATACAACCTCTGATGCGTAGGAGATTTTTTCCTACAAATTAGATGGAAGATCGTATATATAAAGGCTATATTGCATTCTGACTTGCTAATTCTCTTTGAATTTGTAATACATTATGTTCTCATCAAATGTATGATGTAGTGATATGACCGGATTATTTCTCATCAATTGTAGAATCCCAGTGCAATCAATTCAAAGGTACGGAGCAACACGAAAACTATTGACGTCTGTTGCAAGACTTGCTTATGAGCTGGTATGTCGCTCTTCACATGACACTAGGCTTCTCAAAGAAACACTTGCTCCTAATGTTGTGAGATGGTTTGGTAGGAAATGAATCAATCTCAGCAGGATTCTGACCAATGTCCAGTCTACATGAAGCTATACGAGAGGCAAAAGAGGAGGAGTGATAAGACATATGGATAACTAAGGAGGCAGAAGATGGTTACAACAAACTAGTGAAGTTGCACAAAAAACAGCTTGGCGTAGATAACCTTTCGCCTTCTGAAGCTTATGCCAAAGTGTTCAGTAAAGCTAGACAACTACGTTTTCAACTAGAACATTACTGCAATACAACAACAAAACGTTGTTTTGACATGTCAAGTACTCAAAATAGACGAGATGCTAAAAGGAGCAATTCAAAAATCATAATAAGGGCCGTTTGGATTCCTATTCTAATGCATGAAATGCATTATCTTGTAGATTTAATGTAATTTAATACAAGATTTTGAGGAATCCAAACAGACCCTAAGCATCCAATAAGTGAAATTACTTGCAATATACTGGATGGACGCGGATTTGAAAGAGTTATATTAGAAACGACGATATCATTGGAGTTTACGAGCTCCAGAAGATGTGGTCGGCTATATTTTAGAGAGCCGGATGTATACTGCTCCCACCATACCGATTACCGAACCTTGACCGTTGATGGTTCCATTGTTACCTTGAGTCAATAAAACAAACAAGACACACAAGAATGATCATCACAATCAATCAAGAGATATTTGATATGGGATCAGATGGTTATATACCAGTTATAATGACGTGCTGCTATATCTTTTCCCCGGGCCACGACCATATGATGGGAAGGGGTCAACTACAGGCCAATGACTATAATCCTGAATACAATAACAACAGCAATTAACAAGTTTTTTGACAACATTATACTATGTATTCAGAACTATATAGGTGAAGTTGTGTAATTAGCAGGAGAAGAACCTGAGTTGCGAGGATGACGGCACCTCTTTCAAGAAACAAGGTAAGGTGACTTGTGAGGTTTAAGCAACCCGTAAGCCACGTACCCGGTGGAACATAAAGCTGTGCTCCACCCTTATCAGCAAAAGATTTGACATAGAAGATTGCGTTCTGGAATGCAACCGTGTTCATCGTCTTTGAAAGATCTTTTGAACTGGCAATTGTCGACAGCTTCTACTTGTCTAAACTCTCTCGTACCCCACACTGTTAGCACCAAAAGAAGTACCACCTGAAAAAGGTTTAAACAAGCCATTAACAAAGGCAGAAGGGAGAGCAAAGCATTACAGAATGATGAAAATAGGCAGGTTGCTGAGCTCAAGTAGATATGCTAAAAGAAATCTTGAAAAAACTTGCAATTGCAGTTGCAGTTGCAATAGGAAGATGATTCTGGTTATAAGCAATTGACTTATTTGACTTCATAGCTAAGCTAAGTGACATGTCAGGCAAGAAACACCAGGGTTATCAGACAAAAAGTACAAGTTTAGGTTAACTAAATGCTTAATTGTGGAACTGTGTTCCACAATTTCAACTTACCTACATTCATCAAATGCTTAACAGACAAACATATAGCTTGAAAAATCAACTGCATAGTTCAAGGCTCATCAAGATAGCATAGCTGCACAATGCACAACCAAATTCGAATCTTTACAGATTAACCTAATAGGACATGGAAAGATTTTACATTGTTTTGAGCAGTAAAAGAAAATCCGCTTCAGTTGGGATAAATTCTTTGTGAATTAAGTTTGATACATATGAACTCGAAGGTATAGCCCCAAGTTATCAATTAAATGCAACCAGAAAGGAGAATCCACTTCAGTTGGTTCAAGCACAGATTTCAAAGCACAAATTAAATACAATACTCTCCGATGATCATCAATTGAAAGTGACAAGACCTAATCATCCATTAAACTGCAATGCCACTACAAATATGAGTAGCCATTTTGGTGTAATTCTAATATCTTAATAGAAAGTCATATGAATTGTCCATACACACAAACTATTCCAGAAAACACCTACACAGTAAATCCAACAACTTGAATCAGCACAAACCCAGTACAGATCACACCAAACAAACCGAAATTTGCAGAACCCACATCACAAAAATCAAGTGGAAACGCAGGAGAGAAAATAGCAACCAATTTCAGCAAAAAGAGCAATGCCCAGAAGCCAAAACAGCAGATTCCACCAACAACAAGATCAACCGAAGTGCAAAGAAAGGGAAAAAAAAGTTAACTTTGATGAAATTCAGATAGATCAGTGCACATGAAGAACATAAAGTGGCGAAAGCAACATACAAAGCCCCTCATGAGACCTCTGTTCTTCCGGAGCCCTGAAAAACGCCAAATTGAAGAGAAGAGCACAAGACTGGGAACGGAAAAGAAAAGGGTGAATATATGTACAATACGCCAATTTAATTTATTTACGATAAAAAAAAGGTTTTTTTTACAGGAAATCACCCGTTATATAGGAATTTCGTCAGCAAACCACCCGTTATCAATCTATTGATTTTAAACCACCAAAAAATGTAAAATTTGTTACAATCGACCACCTGATGACGGATTCCGTGAAATGAGGCGTTAAGTGGTAGAAAATGACGATTTTGCCCTTAAAATTTTACTGAAATTGCCGATTCAACCTATTCATCTCGTCAGGCTATGAATATATCGAACGAGATGAACTTTTCTTCTTCACTAACACAAATCGAATACATTCGACCACCAAGATTACACGAAGCAACCGTTGAAGAAGGATTGAAGAAGGAATCAATTTGGGAGGAAGGCGAAGTGGATTCTGGGTGAGGACAAGGCTAAGTCGAATTGAACGTAAGTCGAATTGAAGGTAAGTATCAACAGAAATCAAATTAGGGTTTCGAATGTTGTTATTGTTTAGTTGAATTCCATGGTAATTGAGCATTGGTTTGGTTAATTATTGTTTGGTTTCAAATCCATTTTTAATTGATGATTCTTCTTGTCTTGTGCTGGTGTTAGGGTAGCCAGAATCTTTGAACATTAGAACAATGTTGAATTTGACAGATGTTGTGGCTTGATTAGGGTATAATGATGGGAAATGCTTTAATCACTATGTATTGGATGTAGGAATGTCATCATAATCTGGTTCATACAATTCATACAATGGGGATACAGTCTGTTGTTGCAATTTGACTGCAAAGGTTAGAACAGCTTACACTTCGAAGAATTATGGAAGAAGGTTTCTAGCTTGTCCATGTTACAGATCAAATGAAGCAAGAGGATGCAACTTCTTCCAGTGGATTGATGGACCATTTGGTACACAAGTTGAAGCCATTATTACTCGGCTGTTGAACCAGAAGGTTGATTTGGAAGTGAAGAATGGAAAGCTTGAACAAAAGTTGATGGAAAAAGAACAAGAGATCAGGGCCTATGTAGCTTCAGCCAGGGTAGAATTACTAGTTGTTATTGTTGTTTTAGGGTGTGCTCTTATATTTCAGAGAATGATTAGTAGTTAGCTTAGGTTAGAAGGTTGATGTTTGTGTTGATCAATGCTGAATATTAGACATGAGCTCTGAATGTTGTGTAATAACAGGTTGATGAATGCTTATTATTAGAGTTGAATTGAATCATGAGCTTGTTTAAAAATGGTAACATTAGTGTGCTCTTATTATTAGACTAATGGTTGCATATAATAACTGGTAACATTGGTGCAAACATGCAACATCCTCATTGTCAACAAAGCTTGCATAGATAAATTATCAGAAAATGCTCTTATAGAGCCTGCATAGATAACTGGTAACATTGTCAAAACACATAAACTGTTTAGTACAGACCTGCCTAACTGAGTACAAAAGACCGTACACACATACACCAAACTAGAGCTAGTACAGACCTGCCTGAGTATAAAAGAACATAAACCTCTCTCAAACATGAGTTATGGCTTTCACACATACACCAAACTAACTACTTTTTTACATGAGAACTAGGTGTGGATGATCTAGTCTTCCTTGTAACCTGCCTTGATTTGGTGGCCACAGCTGCTGAATTTACTGAGATAGTTGTGGCCTTCTTCTTCCTAGTTATGCACAACTTCTGCCTTGATGTGGTGGTTGAAGTAGTAGAACAAGGTGGAGGCTGTAACAAACCTTGTGTTATAATTTGCATTTGAAACAATAATAAATGTGTATTCTCTGAGATGAAATTAGTTGCATACCATTGTAGTTTGTGAGACCTGAGTTGGGATAACATTCTCAACTTCATCAGGCTGGGTCATGGCTTCTTCAATCATTGCTTGCTGTCCAAAACATCAAGAAATTTGTTACATATGTGATTCTATATTTTGAGCATACTGTGAGCATAAGTTAGGTGTAAAGTATACCACATCATTATCATGCTCAATTGCCATCTGATCTTCATTTGAAGCTTGTGTTTCTGCTGTTCTCACCTGCAACAAATAAAATTTACCAAAGTATTTAGACAGTAACACATGGAGGAACAAACAAAAATTATTGGACAACAAAATCATAAAGTGTCACCTTTCTTTTAGTATACTTCCTTTTCTGAGGTTGGATGGGCATAGTGCTATCTTTAGGTGGTCTTCCACCTCTTTTAGGCTCCCTAGCTGGCTCTGGTGGTTTAGGTGGATTTTTACAGGTCTTCCTAATGTGACCCTCTTGCCCACAGTTCCCACACTTGTTTTTCCCAAACCTAATCCTTGTTGCCTTAGACTTGTCCTTGGCTTCTCCAGGTTCTTTCCTCCTCAATTTTTTGGGTCTTCCAGGTTGAACCACAAGTGTTGGTGGTTCTAATGGAGGTTGGCCAGTCTTTTCCCATTGATCCTGTCCAGGCATTGGAACCACAGATAGCTCATAAGCCCTCATGTAAGTTTCTTTGTGATAGAAAGGATCAACAAAGTCTTCCACTTTTAGTCTCCTCTTAATTATGCAGCAAATGGCATGTTGGCAAGGGATTCCAGTGATATCCCACATGTTACAACCACATCTTCTTAGTGCCAAATTGACCACATATGTTCTCCCAGCTGAGTCTACTTCATACGAATCTCCATCCCCATGACATTGACATCTACCGAGACTTTGAGCTTTAATGACATTGATTTTCTTCATCACTTCTGGAGTAAGCAGCCCTTGATGTGCCTTCATTATGTTCCTTTTATTGATGAACATCTTCATCAATTTCCTTCTCAACCACTCACACATGGAGAGAATTGGCATCTGCCTAGCCTCTAGTATACAGCTATTAAAGGATTCACAAGCATTGTTCAGCAGCATGTCTGACTTTGGGTAATACCTGAATCCATGGAGATACCAAGTTCTGGGGTCCTGGCGCATTAAGTAAGCAGCAGCATCTTCATTCATTTCCCTTATCAATCCCATAGCATGCTCAAAATCAGGGAGGATTGAAGCTTTTACAACAGCCCATACAGCATCCTTGAAAGACTTTCCTGGCCACTGTTTTTTGAAGTTGTTATGCATATGCCTCACACACACCCTAGTGTCACAATTTGGTGCAACCTCAGCCAAGGCCTCTAACAAACCCTACACAAATGAACCACAATATAGTAAGCATACATAAAAGAGAAAAAATTATTTAACAACAAGCAAAAGAAAACAAAACCAACCTTACACCTATCAGACATGAATGTCAAGGGTTTGCCTCCAATGTCATTAACCAAGTTTTGAATAAACCAACACCATGTCACCTTATTCTCTTGTTCAACTACTGCAAATGCCACTGGGAATATGTTCTCATTCCCATCCTTAGCCACTGCAGTGAAAACTTGCTCAGTGTATGCACCTTTTAGATGGCATCCATCCAATCCCACAATTGGTCTACACCCATTTAAAAACCCATTCTTGCAAGCCTTCAAGCACACATAAAATCTTTCAAACTTGAGTGGTCTTTCTATACTTTCTTGAGGCCTCACATACACACTGCTCCCAGGATTGTAATGGCTAAGTGTAGCTGCATAATCCCAGACTCTTGCATATTGCTCTGGTGCAAAGCCTTGGGTAAGGAGTACTGCCCTAACCCTTGCTCTCCAGGCTTGATGGTATGTAATATATACACTGTGTTCCCTCTTCACAGTCAGAATAAAAGACTTAATTCTCCATTGTGGGTCATCCCTATAGTGCTCCAGATATTTCTCAACAAGCCAAGTAGATGTCATCTTTGTATTTTTGTCTTGCCACCCACAAGTATGATCAGGAATAAAAGTCTTGAGCTGAAATGAGCCATCTGAGCCCATTTTCCTTGCAATAGCCTTAAAGCCACATAGATTTTCCTTACAAACACACTTCTTTCTGCCGTGTTTCAAGCCACTGTGACACTTATTCTTGCAATATGCAGAGACTTTGGTTTTATCATTGTGGAGATAGTAGTAGTCAAAGCCATTTTCCAAGGCATATTGTCTCAGTGCCTTTCTAAAATCATCATTGGAGCCAAATCTCATGCCAGGTTTGAAACAAATCTTATTCCTGAAATCAACTAAGGGATTAAACTGTAATATCCCGTAATTTTTAAGGGTATTTTGAATTTTTTTTCTTATGCCCGTTTTGCTAAGACGGATTTAATTCAGAGAGTTTCGGACTTTCTGTAAAGGGTCTGAGCTCTGTAAAATTTTTCCGAGTATTATAAAACACAATTGAAGTGTATTTGGGGTTAATTTGACGTTAATGTACGAATATATTTAACCAGGAGTTAAGAAAATTAAACGAAAAACTAGTTCGGACAAGAATGCACGAAATAAGCCTTCACCGCACCCATGCCGCACCCTGCCGCACCCGCGGTGAAGAGCAAAACCCGAGCAGTGTCGTCTTCCTCGCAAAGTCGGTCATTGTAGCTCTGTTCCTCTGATTTTTCCGGGCTGGCAAGTGGCTCCTCCAGCTGGCTTGGCTGTGTCCCCTTGTCCCCGACTTGTTCCCCATCAAGTGGCTCAGATTTTCGCTATAAAAGGGGGTCGAACCGATTGGAAAAGCCTTCGTCTTCACCTCCCCGAGTTCTCTTTTTTTCTCTGTTTTTACCCACTGAAAATCGCCCTTTTCGTGCCTTTTCGAGCTCGATTCGTGTGAGTCTTCGTGTTGTGAAGGTTGCCCAAGTGTTGGGTAAAGCTTTGTGAAGTTTGGAGATCCAATTCGAAGCAAATCAAAGCCTTCAATCTTGGGTAAAATTATGTCCGCCATGGCTGTGTTCTTGAGCTGTTCGCTGTCACGTTCACCGCACCCAGCGGCACGGTCCTACCGCACCCGCGGCAGGCCTTGTCCGTGAGGTTGTGTTTGAATTTTGGATTTGAGCAAGGCTTCAATCCTTTGATTTCTTTTCATATTCTTTTAGATTCATATGTAAGTGTATTGAATCTAACTTAGGGTCTTGTTATGGGTCATTTCTTAGGGATTTAATATCCAAGATCTGCTCCAGTTTCAGATCCAGGAACTAGACGTTGCTCAGCTTGGTTCGAATTTGTCGGATCTAAGGCAAGTGGCGGTTCTCTCTTGTTCATCATTCCATATTTGATTATTTATCAATAGTTTTGTTGTTAAATAAATTGGGATGATTTCGAAGTATGTTGGAAATTGATTTGATAACGTTATGTGATAAAAAAGAAATATTATACTAGGTTGTATATTCTGCTAGAACCGACGCTAGTATATTATAGATTTGTTGTGCAGGTGAAGGCCGTAAGGGTCCTTGATGTGATTTATTGTGTGTGTGTTTAGATTATTAAATCTAGGGTGACTGCCAGGTGGGCAAACATATAAATAGTTGTGCAGGTTGAGTCGTGATGGTTCTGTGTGATGTGGCTGTGTGGTTTAACTGTGTAGTTAGCAGGGACAATGGATGAGGTGGTCCTGTCGTCTCTTTATAATTAATTTGCAAGTCATTGACTAACTTATATACTCGAGTGGAGTAAGAAGTGGTGCACTCTGCAGGTGTCACAAACCGGTTCGATATGTGTTTCGCGAGTGGCGGGACATGTATGTAAAAGCTTATAACGTGATGTGGTGTGTGGTCATTTAAATAAGATACGTGCCATGAGTATGCACATAATTAAAATGCCTTGACCAAATTATTAAAGTGTCGTATGAGTAAGCACTTATTTAAAATGTTGTGGCGAGTAGTGTAGTTAGGCGCTAGTGCAGCTAGGAAAAGCTCGTCTTAGTTGTAGATCGCTCGTATGCGATATTGTGATGATGTGTATTGTGTGTTTGCATGAGTTTTCCAACATTTGTCATATTTCCGTTAAGGCTCATTTCTTTGGAGTCTCTCTTTTGTTCGATTGCTGTGAGACTTGGTCTCCAGAATCTTCTGCATGCTTGTCTCTTGTTGTTGTTGTTTTCTAGTAGAGTATGTGGGTTGGCTGTCGTACTCGGTTTTTATTCGAGGGACGACGAGTCTGACCTGATATGTCTACTTAGAACCTTCTGCTTTGTACCCTTGCACGGTCTTTCATTAGACTGACCCACGAACATTGTTCTCCGCATGTGGGCTGGTGTCATCCGTTTGATTCGACACATCAGGTACAGTTGCAGGATTGAAGAGGCTAGAAGCGACTATGAGGATGGACGGTGTTTTGTTTTCGACAAGTGTTTTGTCGTTGCTTTGTAAAAGACTTTCGTTGTGTTATATTTATTTAATTTGTAAAAGACTTCCGCTGTTGTATTTCTGATGAATTGGGTCATTTTTGGAATCGTGTAATTCCGCGACCATGTGGTTTAATAAAAGTTATGATTTTAGTATTGTAACTTGGGTTTTAAGACAGTTATGTCGTTTGAAAAAGCCTGGGGTGACTTCGGGGTTTACGTCCGGAGTCATCGACAGTAGCACTTTCGATTTGGGTTAAATTCGAGGGGTGTTACATAAACTCTGGGTACCTGTAGGTAATGGAATCATCAGACCCACTGAAGCTCCTATAATCATCACTCTCTACTCTGATATCAAAGACATCTTCAATATTCTGCTCACCATCTTCTTTGCTCAGATTCTCATCAACTACATATGCATCTACATTACCCTCAAACTCTGCATCATCATCAGAGCTATCAACCCCAAATACATTTTCTTCATAAACCAAATCATCGGAATCATCATCAGAGGACTCTGATCCTATGACCTCTGCATCTTCATCCCCAGAGTTGTCACTTTCCTCCTCAGATCTATCCTCTTCCAATGGGTGCAAAGAGCTACATGGAATGGCACTGATCTTGGGAGTTGATTTTATATAAATGGATGGGGTGGTCTTAGGGTTAGTACACACTGCACTCATTGTACTTGGGCCTTGACTACTAGAGGGCTCCTTACCAAGTGGGCTGCCTAACTGAGCTGTTGCTTTTATCTTTCTTCCATGTGCAAAGTCCAACAAGTCATTTGGACTAACATCACATTCTTGGACCACAAACACATCTAATGTGTTATTACAGCTAGCTGCAGTTCCACAGAGTTCTACTATATCTCTATCAACATTAATTTGTTGCATTCCTAGATGGAATGAAGTTCCTGACTTACAGTACCAAAGTTCACTAACTTTTCCAACCTCTTCAACACCATCTTTGACAAACCCTTCCAACTCTATCTTTGATAATCTATCAGGGTCCATATTCTTCATAGCATAAACATTTTTTCTCCTATAGCAGAGACTATGCTCAACCTTATTAAGGTAAAATGTACCTCCATAAAAGAATCTTAGAGTCACACTCATCTGTAAAAGCAATAACAAATAAATGCATGACAGTCCAAAAAAAATCATTAAAGGCATATTTCACAATCTGAGCCAGAAAGCAAAACTCATCAATGACAAATAAATTCTATACACATGTGACTATATGAGCCAGAAAATTACTATATATTTCCTAAGGGTCCACCATCTTTGTCTTGCACAAATCTGACTATTCAATGTCGGTCCAAATCAACAGCAATTCTAAAGCACTTTTTTGGTCATCCCAATCCACTAAAAACAATAAAATACTTCAATGCAAAGCACAGTGCAGAAACTTACCTTTCCCAGTAGTTATTCAACTCCTCGATATGGCTTCTTCTTCTACTCAGAGTTTACCAATGCTCCAACTCTACAATGTCTATGCCAAACACACCACCTTCCTCGGTCTTGGTCTTCTCTTCGAGTTTACCAGTCCTTTAGTTCGTCCTTGAGCACATAAACAAACATCAATTAGAAGAAGGCGAGAAATCAAAACCCTAAACCAAAACCCCCAATTTCTGAAGATCAACCCTAGCCCGCAGAATTAGCCCTAACCCATTCGCGACCCTAAATCCCTAACCTTCGTAGATCAAATTTGAGAGTGAGGTGAGGTTTTGGAAGAACTTCAAGAATCGCCACTGTTTTTCTCACTTCTGGGGTGGTTTAAAATCAATTTCAGTAAAATCAATTTCAATATCACCACTAGAACTTCAAGTACCGTATCGCATTTCGATATATCGCGAGATGAACATGTTGAATCGGCAATTTCAGTAAAATTTTAAGGGCAAAATCGTCATTTCCCACCACTTAACGTCTCATCTCACGGAATCTGTCATCAGGTGGTCGATTGTAACAAATTTTACACTTTTGGGTGGTTTAAAATCAATAGGTTGATAACGGGTGATTTACCGACGAAACCCCTATATAGCGGGTGGTTTCCTGCAAAAACCCCTAAAAAAAACAAGAAAGGAACAAAAGGGTAAAAAGAAGGCAACAACAAGTCAACAACATCCAGCTACTCTTGTTTTTGGTTCCCTAATCAAATTATAAAGGGCTAAAATATACACAAAATCACCAGCTGCAATATGAGATTTTTCATAAACACATCCTCATAAATAAAAATGACATATATAGGAGCGGAAAATTTTCATGTAAATACCCGCAGAAATATAAAATACGCAAAACCGTTGATAGGGTAAAAGAGTTTTGACAAAATTGCCCTTAAAGATTTAAGCTTTATTCGTAGATAGTTTAGGCATACTGAAAACTGTCATATTTTGCTAGAGAATTTGTGAAATTTCTACTTTTATGGGTGATTTATGTCAATTCCGTTATTTTTGGGATATGTAAATTTTTCTTTTTATGGGTAGGTTTATATAGAGGTGAGTTTACGTACATTTAACTTTTAAAGTAAAAAGTAGGTCTTAGAATTAAGGGAATAGAAAGTTGGGATTAGAAGGAGAAAGAATGAATAATAACGTGGTGACATAACTGTAAATATGAGAGTAACTCTCACACAAATTACTAAAATTTTCTTAAATAATATGGAGTGATGTGAGAGGGTACAAAATCGGTGGGCTTTGGGGCATATACAGCAGATTTTGGGAGGGGTCGTGTGTGTGCTTGTGCAGGGGACTTAATGTGCACTTTGTGTAGGGAACTTGTGAGTTGTGACCAACACACATGTTGTCATTGATTCTCCATTTTTCGCCAAGTATTTTATATGGAAAAGATGGTTAATTTAGAATGAAGTATGATCACATTTAAGATACATTTTACATTATGTATGATTCAATTTATCCAATGTTTACATGTATTGACATGTACACATAAAATTAAAATAAATGTATAAATTAGAAAATAAATCACATATAGTACATAATAGATGTATAGATAGGGGTGTTCATCCGATTCAGACCGGATCGGATTTTTTGAAAAGGGTGGATCGGAGATCGGATCGGTCTAAGACCGGACTTTATTTTTAAAAAAAATTACAATTCTTATTTAAAATCTATAAAAAAAATATCTATAAAACATATATACTCCTAACTTATTAAATTAAAAAATATCTATAAACAAATACATATAAATCTCCAAAAAAACATATCAAATATATAAATTTATATATATATAAAAAAAAACGGTCCAGGCCGATTTTAAACACCTCTAATAATAGATGTATATAAAATAAACGTGAGAACAATACAAAGTTGATCCGCACACACAATTTCACTAAAATAATACATACACAATACAAAATAATGCACACACATTTGAAAAAAACTTTGCATACATTTTAATATAACGATGTACCGTGTACGCACATTACAAATTAGTATACACATATCACATATGATTTGTTTGGATTATAGTCAATCATGCATTTTTTTGTATTATAATACATAAAAAATTTCATTATAATACAAAATAATACATTATTGAGAGTAGTCCAAACAAACTCACTTTACAAAATATGTGTACATATATACTTTGTCTTAGGAAAAATTGCTTATTTTCACTTCCACTTCCCCATTTCAACTCCCTTACTATCCCACTTTCATTTTATCGAACGAGCCTGATGGATCGCGCTATTTTCATATAGCACTCAACGCGTTAGATGTCCACATTTATTCCCTTCATTACCTTCCATCAATGAGGAGGATCGCGAGTCAACGAGAAAGAATGCGTCCACCTTTAATGAACTCAACGCGGAGATTAACAAGAAACCTCATAACATCTCTAACGCGTCAATTCCCTAAGACCGCGTAGTAACTGTCGGACGCCACCAAACCGCCACAAATTTATCGGACCAATCCGAGCATGTCAACCACGCATCTTTCCAGATTGACACGCGTCTCCCCGCCTTGCTGGTCCAATCACGGCCCTACACCCGTCTGCCGACATCTGCCACCGGGTGAATCACAAAGTGACATGTGTGATGTGTCCCTGCATATTGAACGACTTTGAACAAGACCCCTTACCTATAAATAGCCCAAGACCCCTCATAAATCGGGGTCGAGAAAAAGAGAAAGAACATTGCCACAAGCTTGTTTCTTAGCTGTTTTAAGATATGTGATGATTCTCATGTAATTGTAAAAGAGTGGAAAGCTTCGCGTCCGTCGCCTATAATATATCGCGTTCTTTATTTGAGTTTTTGTTCTTGTATTAAGATTGATTTATCGCATTCATCTAGGACCAAGTCTTTTACGGTGAGTTAGGTAAATGACCTTTTGACAAACTTTTTTTTAAACTAATGGACCCTTAGCAAAAATGGACCCTTCTCCCCCTCTCTAAACCCTACTCCCTAAACCTTAAGCCTTAAAAACTAGTAGGGGTTCATTTTATTAATTGAAAACTCTTAAATGGTCAATGGGCCACACTCTCTCAGTCTTTTATAACTTGATACTTTATTTACTTAGACAACTTGAGAATCATCAGAGCCCATAACTTGATACTTTATTTACTTATATTTTCTATATTTTTTAAGAATGTAGAGAAAATTGAAATAAAAAAACTTACAATTTGATGTGAAGAGAATAATATTATAGTTCACCTTATTTTAAAACAAAATCCCAAAACCAAAAATTTGTCCATAGATATCAACCATGTTGTTTGCTTTCCATATATAATGCTTATGAATAATTATACGGAATCTAAGGGTGTATTTGGATTACACATTATAATGTTAAAAATTGATATTATAATGTCAAAAACGACATTATAATACCAATTTTTAGCATTATAATACGAAATAATGCATAATCCAAAATATTAACAAATAATATTGTTTAATAGAAAAGTAATCAAGTTTGATTTTAAATAGTGAACAAAGATATATATATATATATATATATATATATATATATATATATATATATATATATATATAATGCATTACACTAAGCTCATGGTTTTGCATAAATGAGTTTGTAACAAACTTTTTTTTTAAAGGTTGTAAGTTGTAACAAGCCTTTTTTAAGTGACTACTGTAATTCATAATTATTTATTTTCAACAAAAAATATTATGGTGCTAAAAACACCTTTATGGTTGTTGAATTTACACTATTTTCTCTTTCAATATATTATATTAATTTGCCATTATAGTATATTAGGGTTTACACTAGTTAATAGTTATCCATAAGAAGAGAACTAATATAACCAATGAATTATTTTTAATGGTTCTCTTATAATTCTACTCAAATCTATCTATCTAATCATCAGAATATTTTTAATCGTTGAGTTCTTATCAAATCTTCGATAAAATATATTTAAAAAAAAAAATCAAATCTACATTTGAAGTTTTAATTCTACTCAAAATAACACCCAAGTCAGGAAGGGATTTACATGGGGCCTGGAGGGGGCTATTCTTTCTTAAGCTTTTTACCATCTAGCCAGTCTTAACAGATTTAAGCCATAAAAATAAAATTATCTTAGATTTTTTTTTCCTCGTGTAGGATTTTAGCGCCCGGGAAAAAACCCTAGCTACACAACAACCCAAGGCTAAAAAATGTAATCAAATACATTGATACATAGATCCAAAATCAACATATTTACCTCGGAATCCAAATAACACAAACTGAAAGCTATCTGATACAAATTTTGCCGATATATAAAAAATTGATGCAATGAGAGTTTTGATAAAGAATTTGAGTCATGATGATATAAAGTCCAAAACCCAACTTTTTACCACAAAACCCTAATTCATTCTCTTTACATTGTATAATTTCACTAAAATTTAGTTGTAAACGTGACAAAACTGAAAAACACCCAATGAGGCCACAAGGGTCAGAGATGAACTCCCAAGTACATTAACCTCATCTGACTCTTACAAGCAATTTGAACCACATTTGTTCAAAGAAGAAACGTTACCCTTGTGAGTTGTGATAAGTAGAAGGCTTTCAGAATCACAAACTTTAGCAATTTGAGAGGGAAACAAGCTTTGACCACCAAATTCCTATGTTCCAAGGGATTACTCAGATGCTCAAGATTGTTTACTTCTTTGAAATAATCTGAACTCGGAGTTATGCAAGGACGCCGCTATAATTGAAGCAGCTACAACCAAGGCTGAGCAGAAAGTAAGAATGGACACTACTAACCCATGGGCCTTGGTGCCAGAAGGTATGCTCCACTCTACGGGCCCAGATTCAAGATCAGTATCACGAGCAATTGATGTCAGCAAGCAGCTGTCGCTATTTGATTGGCCTTGTTCTGCATTGCAGCGCAACAACAAGTCTGGTGCTCCAAATTCAACTCTTGTATACCCACTTTCACCCAATGGCTGCCAAAACAAAGTGTGATTATATAAAAGTTAGAAGCACTCAGACTGTAGAATACATCCCATTTACTAAAGCAAAACGAAATAAATTCCATTTTGAGGACTTGAGAAAATAAGATGGAATCTAAGGCACCACCATTAAGATTAAACGGGGATCAGAATCTCATAAAAGGATAATGTAGGTAAAACATAAACAGATTCAACTGTTGCTCACTTGATACCGCGCATGAACAGGGATTTCTATCTTTAACTCCAAGGCATTCTTTTGTGCTGTGGAAGAATCAATCTGAGCACGCATATGAATCTCTACTACGGATCGATTGGACGCAAATGAGGGCAATTCTAAATTCGTATCACCAAAAACAGCAGCATCCTTGAACACTGCAACACCAATGGGATACCAACTGTGAGTACATATGCCATACCCGTGACTTGAATTTTGAGAATGTAAGTAGAAGAATACCTCCACGATGGAGAAGATGATCCAGTTCAAAAGGATCTGCAAAAACCCCAGATGGCAATTTTTCTATGATTATGACCTCACAAATGGATGTAGAGAGGATAGCTACGGATTCTGGCTGTATGCTGAAGCTTATGGATGAACTCAAATGGCGATGAGAGCCATCACCGATCACATCACGCTGCAGGTAAGATACCTTCATCAACGACTGAGACGAAGCAAGATCAAGCGCGTGCGCTAAGAAGTCTGAATCAACCAAGTTGTCATGCTTTTTGAAGTAAGAATCTGAGATATATCTTGGAAAGCAAGTACTGGTAAGGCTGCTAGGTTTGGAACTATCAGTGCACGCTCCATCCTTGAAAAATAAATTACACACATGTAAAAGTTAAATCTTGAATGAACACATTGACAGCTGAAAAGCGCAACTAGAGTATTTCACCGAACAAACTTAACGAACACATAAACAGTTGAATCCCATTTGATGCTAGATCTGATTGGAAGAATGTAAGGCCACCAATGTTCAACCAATTAATGAATCTCAATTAAGGTATTACATCAAAAGTGATGAGTTTTACACCCAATACAAATTCATGCCAAAACATCAGAAGTGAATTAGGAATCTTTATAAAGCTATAATACATTTTCCAAGGTATAAGAAAATGCTTAGTTGCAGGATGATCATGTTGTAATATGATCTGTATTTACTAAAATAGATTATATCAATTCAACTACTAATACAAACAAGTCAATTGCATCTACTAATCATCTTTTATTACTTTCACTAACAAAATAATTCTTAGAAGATACAAAAAGACGATTATTGGATAAGCAAGCTTCACAATCCGGTTTCTGTAAGAAGACAGATGCACAAAACGGATCTAATTTATCAGCATTATGAAGTGAACAACCACTGACCTTGTTCGAACAAGAGCTAGAGGTAGAAACAACAGTTCCAAAAACGAAAAGTAGCTCAGCTACAGATATAGCTGCTAGCAGTACTGAAGATGCGGGATGCATCACAACATGCCAAAGGAGCTTCGATTACTGGAGATTGATACTGATTGAATCAATTGTGAATCAAGGCTGTAAAATCGGAATCAATCAACCAATTGGAATAATTAATTTGATACTAATTCGAGCACAAGAAATAGTAGCCGTAGCTGAATCGCTTCACGTGATTAGGGTTCGAGATCCGATTTGTTGCCACAGCGACACGTAACATGTAGAGCAGTCCCACACTCCACACTTTATGTGTAGAGCATAACCACATGTAACATGTAGAGCAGTCTCACACATAACGTGTGGAGCAGTCCCACACATAATGTGAGGAGCCGCTCCACACGTTACGTGTAGAGTCTCTCTGGCTTTAAAAGCCAAATTTCTCTCATTTGTCTTCATTACCCTAAAATTAGCTCCATACTTTACGTGTGGAGCATAATCACACGTAACGTGTGGACAAGTTTTTCCTCACGTAACGTGGTGAGCCATTTCACACGTTACGTGTGAATCCTATGCGCTAAAAGGTAATTTTATCTATACATTGAAAAGTAAACGTGTAAATATAAACACATACATATACACGCAAAAACTTATACACTTTTAAAATATATACAAATTCACATCGATATGTACATTTTTTTTATTATTATGTCACATTAGTAATTTTCACACTTATTCAAAATCCTCTATCATTTATATAATTATTGGGTACTAAGATATAGATTATTTTCTTAATGATAATACTTATAAAATGGACATCAAATTAACCAGTTTATTCATTTTTTGTGAAATAAATCAGCCTAACTATTATTTTTATGTAAAAATATTAATTAACTGAGTTTGTATGGTGTTTTTATTTTATATTTTGTGTAAATTCAAGGAAAGAAAAAAGAAAAACCCGTTACTCATCGAGCCGATCCCAGACCCCTACTTCTGGCGTCATTGATCTGGCGCCGACGCGTCCTCCGACCTCGCTAATTCACTCTCGGTAAGAGTAAGTCGTCTTTGCTCCTCTCTGTTCTCGTTTCTCATTCTCTCTGATTTTGTAAATTTTTTGTAGTGTTTATTCCTTCAATCGCAAGTTCTCGATTCATATATTCCCTGGACGATTTAATTTGAGCCCCAAATTGCAAGTTGGGAATCGTGGTGGCAACAAATCGGACCTCGAACCCTTATCACGTGAAGCGATTCAGCTACGGCTACTGTTTCTTGTGCTCGAATTAGTATCAAATTTAATTATTCCAATTGGTTGATTGATTCCGATTTTACAGCCTTGATTCCCAATTGATTCAATCAGTATCAATCTCCAGTAATCGAAGCTCCTTTGGCATATTGTGATGCATCCCGCATCTTCAGTACTGCTAGCAACTATATCTGCAGCTGAGCTACTTTTCGTTTTTGGAACTGTTGTTTCTACCTCTAGCTCTTGTTCGAACAAGGTCAGTGGTTGTTCACTTCATAATGCTGATAAATTAGATCCATTTTGTGCATCTGTCTTCTTACAGAAACTGGATTGTGAAGCTTGCTTATCCAATAATCGTCTTTTTGAATCTTCTAAGAATTATTTTGCTAGTGAAAGTAATAAAAGAGGATTAATAGATGCAATTGACTTGCTTGTATTAGTAGTTGAATTGATATAATCTGTTTTAGTAAGTACAGATGATATTACAACATGATCATCCTGCAACTAAGCATTTCCTTATACCTTGAAAAATGTATTATAGCTTTATAAAGATTCCTAATTCACTTCTGATGTTTTGGAATGAATTTGTATTGGGTGTAAAATTCATCACTTTTGATGTAATATCTTAATTGAGATTCATTAATGGGTTGAACATTGGTGGCCTGACATTCTTCCAATCAGATCTAGCATCAAATGGGATTCAACTGTTTATGTGTTCGTTAAGTTTGTAACACCCCCAAATTCATAACCCCTTTGGAAAGGCATTACCGTCAGTGATCCCGGATTTGACCTCCGAAACCACCCAAGGCTAAACCGAATTATTCAAATCATAAATAACATTTATATAATCCACAAACTATCCATTAACATAAGTCAGGGGATTACAACCCAATCCCCGTAGGTTAAAACATTGTTTTCAGAGTAAATAACATAGCAGAAGTCTTTTAAAGATAAAGCAAGTCTTGACCATGGCGATTAACGCCACGGATTTCAACCTGAGTAAACTTGCCAAAAACACTTCCTGTCATAGTCGTTCTTTAGCCTTCACTGGGTGGCAACTTATCTGATGTGCCGAATCGAACAGATGACATCAGCCCACATGCATAGAACAATGTTCGTGGGTTAGTCTAATGAAAGACTAGCAAGGGTACAAAGTAAAATGTTCGAGTAGTCGTATTAGGTTTAGACTCATCGCTTCTCGAATAACAGCCGATAACGGTAGTCAACCTTCATACTTCTATTGGAATGAATAAATATCAAAGATATGATCAAGAGAAGACTCCAAATGAACTGAGTCTTATGGGAAAATCCAAGAGAAGACTCCAAGGAAACGAGTCTTAATGAAAGCATGACAATGTCTGGAACATTATAATTTCATATGTATATACATAACGTTAAAAACTGACTGAGATGCTTCGGTTCACGACCAACCTCACTGTATAATGCGAATCACCGCATGATACGACTCCAGATTGGAAAGAGAACGTACTACATTCAAGTCAAGGCGAGTTTCCTAACTGCACTATAACTTAGCTGCACTACTCGCCAAAGGTATATTAATTATGTGCACTCGGACACTTATCTTATATAATTCAAAAACGATCATTCACGTTTCAAGCTTTTAGAATCTCATCATCGGCGGATATTGAAATATAGAGAGTTGGCACTAAATCCCAGAGATTGGCACCAGCTGTTGTGCACATCCCCTATACTCGGATAGGAGAAGGTCATGACCAAAGAAAAGTGTTGGGGCTTTGACATCTCATCCACTTGGTTATAAAGAAACGACTAATACTCACTAAGAGATACAGAGTAGCGTTCCTACGAATACTCGTTCTAACTAAACAGTTCAGAACAGTCAATCATAATAAAAGCCTTGACCGCGGGGTGCGGTGCACGAACAGAGGCAAGAATTCGAGAGCGACAACGAGGGAAACTCACCCAAATCGATCCCTTTACGCTTCGATTCTTCTTGGTTCGAGTCTACCACCCTTTTAAGCTGCCAACAAGCTCTAAGAACCTCCTAAAAACGGATCGAAACAAGGTCGAGATGACCACGCAAATCGGGTTCAAAGTTCAACAAAAGTCACAAAATTCGGAGGTGAAAACAGTGAGCTTCAAGGGTTTTCTTACCAACTTTTGATCGACTTCCACTTTGAATCGATCTTGGCTGATCTTCTCACCCTTTTAAGCTACACCTCACCTTCAAGATACAACTTCTATCTGCTCGAACGAATGACAGAATCGTCCACAAACAAGGCTCAAAGTTCAGCTCAGAAGCTGATTTTTGGGTTTTTGACAGCAAAAAGGTGGTGAGGAGCTATCTTCTCCCACGACTTCTCCTCTCCTTTTATAGGCAAACCACGAAGACCATCCTGAAGACACGTACCCCATGAGGTGTACCAGCTAGGCCAATAGCTCCGGTGAGTCACCTAAGCTAGTTTGCCAGCCGTGCCAAAATGCTTGCCAGATGCTGAATTTTTGGGCTTTTGACAGAAGAAGATGGTGAGGAGCCGACTTCGTCTCTTCATTTATTGGCAAACCACGAAGACTAATCTGAAGACAAGTATACCAAGAGGTGTCCAAGCTAGGCCAAGTAGCCCCGATGAGTCATCCAAGCTAGTTTACAGCTGCCTCAAGTTGGCTTACAAGTTGCTGAAATGTTTGCTAATTTTTTGCTAAGGCATGGGCCGAATTCCCACTTTGCCCTTATTTACCTTAAGTGGTAAATTTTACTTAACCCCGGGTTAAATATATTTGTACGAATAAATTTCAAATTTTTCTTAAGCCATATTGCTAATTAGATTAATTTTGAAGAGATACGAACATTCTGTGTAATATTTGGCTTCTGTAATATTTTTTTGAGCAATATAAAATACAGTTAAGGTATTTTTGGCTTAAAAGGTCATTCACGTACAAATATATTTAACCCGGGGTTAAGTAAAATTTACCACTTAAGGTAAATAAGGGCAAAGTGGAAATTCGACCCATGCCTTAGCCAAAAATCAGCAAACATTTCAGCAACTTACAAGCCAACTTGAGGCAGCTGTAAACTAGCTTGGATGACTCATCGGGGCTACTTGGCCTAGCTTGGACACCTCTTGGTATACTTGTCTTCAGATTAGTCTTTGTGGTTTGCCAATAAATGAAGAGACGAAGTCGTGGGAGAAGCCAGAAGTCGGCTCCTCACCATCTTCTTATGTCAAAAGCCCAGAAATTCAGCATCTGACAAGCATTTTGACACGACTGACAAACTAGCTTAGGTGACTCACCGGGGCTATTGGCCTAGCTGGTACACCTCATGGGGTACGTGTCTTCAGGATGATCTTCGTGGTTTGCCTATAAAACGAGATGAGAAGTCATGGGAGAAGCCAGAAGATAGCTCCTCACCACCTTTTTGCTGTCAAAAACCCAAAAATCAGCTTCTGAGCTGAACTTTGAGCCTTGTTTGTGGACGATTCTGTCATTCGTTCGAGCAGATAGAAATTGCATCTTGAAGGTGAGGTGTAGCTTAAAAGGGTGAGAAGATCAGCCAAGATCGATTCAAAGTGAAAGTCGATCAAAAGTTGGTAAGAAAACCCTTGAAGCTCACTGTTTTCACCTCCGAATTTTGTGACTTTTGCTGGACTTTGAACCCGATTTACGTGGTCATCTCGACCTTGTTTCGATCCGTTTTCAGGAGGTTCTTAGAGCTTGTTGGTAGCTTAAGAGGGTGGTAGAATCGAACCAAAAAGAATCGAAGCGTAAAGGGATCGATTTGGGTGAGTTTCCCTCGTTGTCGCTCTCGAATTCTTGCCTCTGTTCGTGCACCGCACCCCGTGGATGTGCACAACAGAAGTATGAAGGTTGACTATCGTCATCGGCTGTTATTCGAGAAGCGATGAGTCTAAACCTAATACGACTACTCGAACCTTCTGCTTTGTACCCTTGCTAGTCTTTCATTAGACTAACCCACGAACATTATTCTATGCATGTGGGCTGGTGTCATCCGTTCGATTCGACACATCAGATAAGTTACCACCCAATGAAGGCTAAAAAACGACTATGACGAGAAGTGTTTTTGGCAAGTTTACTCAAGTTGAGATCCATGGCGTTAATCGCCATGATCAAGACTTGCTTTATCTTTAAAAGACTTTCGCTATGTTATTTACTCTGAAAACAATGTTTTAACATACGAGAATTGGGTTGTAATCCTCTGACTTATGTTAATGGATAGTTTATGGATTATATAAATGTTATTTATGATTTGAATAATCCGATTTAGCCTTGGATGGTTTCGGAGGTGAAATTCGGGATCACTGACGGTAATGCATTTCCAAAGGAGTTATGAATTTGAGGATGTTACACAAGGATGGAGCATGCACTGATAGTTCCAAACCTAGCAGCTTTACCAGTACTTGCTTTCCAAGATATATCTCAGATTCTTACTTCAAAAAGCATGACAACTTGGTTGATTCAGACTTCAAAGACTTCTTAGCACACGCGCTTGATCTTGCTTCGTCCCAGTCGTTGATGAAGGTATCTTACCTGCAGCGTGATGTGATCGGAGATGGCTCTCATCGCCATTTGAGTTCATCCATAAGTTTCAGCATACAGCCAGAATCTGTAGCTAGCCTCTCTACATCCATTTGTGAGGTCATAATCATAGAAAAATTGCCATCTGGGATTTTTGCAGATCTTTTTGAACTGGATCATCTTCTCCATCGTTGAGGTATTCTTCTACTTACATTCTTAAAATTCAAGTCACGAGTATGGCACTTATACTCAAAGTTGGTATCCCATTAGTGTTGTAGTGTTTGAGGATACTGCTGTTTTTGGTGATACAAATTTAGAATTGCCCTCATTTGCGTCCAACCGATCCGTAGTAGAGATTCATATGCGTGCTCAGATTGATTCTTCCACAGCACAGAAGAATGCCTTGGAGTTAAAGATAGAAATCCATGTTCATGCACGGTATCAAGTGAGCAACAGTTGAATCTTTTTATGTTTTACCTACATTATCCTTTTATGAGATTCTGATCCCCGTTTAATCTTAATGGTGGTACCTCAGATTCCATCTTATTTTCTCAAGTCCTCAAAATGGAATTTATATCGTTTTGCTTCAGTAAATGGGATGTATTCTACAGTCTGAGAGCTTCTAACTTTTATATAATCACACTTCGTTTTGACAGCCATTGGGTGAAAGTGGGTATACAAGAGTTGAATTTGGAGCACGAGACTTGTTGTTGCGCTACAATGCTTCTAGGCCAATTAAATAGCGACAGCTACTCGATGACATCAATTGCTCGTGATACTGATCTTGAATTCAACTCTTGTTGCCACATCGACTCCAAACTTGCAATTTGGGGCTCAAATTAAATCGTCTAGGAATATATGGATCGAGAACTTGCGATTGAAGGAATAAACACTACAAAAGATTTACAAAATCAGAGAGAATGAGAAACGAGAACAGAGAGGAGCGAAGACGACTTACTCTCACCGGGAGTGAATTAGCGAGGGCGGAGGACGCGTCGACGCCGGATCAATGACGCCAGAAGAAGGGGTCCGGAAATCGGCTCGATGAGTAACGGGTTTTTCTTTTCTCTTTCCTTGAATTTACACAATATAAAATAAAAAACACCCTACAAACTAAGTTAATTAATATTTTTACATAAAAATAATAGTTACGCTGATTTATTTCACAAAAAATGAATAAACTGATTAATTTGATGTCCATTTAATAAGTATTATCATTAAGAAAATAATCTATATCTTAGTACCCAATAATTATATAAATGATAGAACATTTTGAATAAGTGTGAAAAATACTAATGTGATATAATAATAAAAAAAACATGTACATATCGATGTGTAATTGTATATATTTTAAAAGTGTATAAGTTTTTGCGTGTATATGTATGTGTTTATATTTAGACGTTTACTTTTTAATGTATATGTAAAATTGTCTTTCAACGCATAGGATCCACACATAACGTGTGAAATGGCTCACCACGTTACGTGAGAAAAACTTATGATTATGCTTCACACGTAACGTATAGAGCTAATTTTAGGGTAATGAAGACGAATGAGAGAAATTTGGCTTTTAAAGTCAGAGAGACTCCACACGTAACGAGCGGCTCCTCACATTATGTGTGAGACTGCTCCACACGTTATGTGTGAGACTGCTCTACATGTTACATATGGTTATTCTCTACACATAAAGTGTGGAGTTAGTTTTAGGATAATGAAGACGAATGAGAGAAATTTGGCTTTTAAAGCCAGAGATAAGGTGTGGAGCGGCTCCCCACATAATGTGTGGGACTGCTCCGCTCCACACGTTACGTGTAGTTATGCTCCCCACATTATAGGGGTGAGCATTCGGATTAATCTGATCCGCTATACCGAATATCCGATTGTTTTTTTCCATTGAAACAGCTATCCGTATCCGACCCGTTACAAGCCGGATATCCGGCTATTTTGGATCGGACTGGATCAGATTATAATACCGGATATCCAAAATATTCGAAATTATATATATCTGCTTAAATAATCATTTCATAGTAACCGTGTGACTGAAATTAAACCAAATACACAACATCATTCATCAAAGAGCCATTCAAATTCAGTTCACTGTAGAAACAAGACATAGATCAATCAATGCAGTAAACATAGTAGGATTGAAAGTTTAGATAATGAATTAATGACCACAAGCTACTCAAAGTAATAACATACAATATACAATAAACATTTTGGCTGAACACAACAAGATGAAACAGAGACAAATGCAGTGACATTGGCTGAACACAACAAGATGAAGCAAAGACAAGGGCAGTAATAACATACAATATACAGTAAACATTCAGGCTCAAAAGCTGATAATGTCCATCCAAATTAAATGATTAGTTTCTGTTAAAGAACCATTTTTTTCCCAACAAGCAAGAGAACTTCAAAGCTTTAAAGAAAATTTGTAAACTTGATCAAACATGCATAAGCTCAAGATCAGACATGAAAGTTTCTTGTCCAAAAGATGCTCAAACATCTAATTTTTAGTAGAAAATGTTAGCAGGCATACATACATAATACAAACACTAACCAAACATCATTACAAGTTTACAACTACTTAGATTGGAAATTAGATATCCATCCATTTCTATCAAAATTGAATTCTTCGAAACAAAACACCTTCGAATAACAAGTGATGAAGCAAATTACCAGATCAGAAATAGTTTTTACTCGTTTGTTTGGACAGTGAAAAATCTAGACAAATTACAGAAAGGAAAAGAGAAATAGCACAGGAATTGAACAACAGAAGGGGAAATTTGAGATGAAGAATCCTAAGATCATCTCCTATTTTATCAACTCCTTCACGTGCACGAGTCTTGTGGGGGTTGTACTTGAAGAAAATAGATTAGAGTCATTGGTTAGCTTATAACACTAAGGAATGTTGTCACCCTACAAGGTTTAAGCAAATCTTGAACCAAATCTTGGAAGAATACTTTAAGAAAACAAAAGGTCAGCATTAAAGTGTAGAAAAGTAGTGTGCAAGTGCTAGTTCAGCTATATTGTGTACAGAATATAGTTTTGGACCTTATCATTTACCGATCAGTTCAGCACACACACAGAAAATGCAGTTTAATTTTGACATCTGAGAAATTTTTAATTGAAGACCAACAAAAATATTTGAGCAGAGAAAATTAAGATAAGACACATAAGGGTTTCATATTTCAAATTGCATGTTCACCTAGTTCTGAATAAAAAAGACACAGCTTACAAGCAGGATAATTATAATAGTAAATCACAAGCAATTAAATAGTAAATGAAAGACATTTCGGCAATTCCAAATCACATGGATTCAGAAAGCCAAAGCATGAAAAATCAAACCTTGATGGAGATGTATCGGTCACAGTGATGCCTCTTAAACTTCTTGACCCTCTTCTTCACAATTCCAAATCACATTGTTTCTGCAACTAATATCAAAGAAACAATCGATTCAGATCCCCCAACAATCCAGACATCAAATGACACAACAAATTTGCAAAATTACGGAACAATAAACTCTAAATCTACAAGTTGTTAGAGCGCATTAATACAGTGAATAAATAATAAACGAGAGAAAGAATCAAACGTTAACTACTGCTGCGAACACAGGGAAAAGAGGCGACAGATGGGGAGATGAAGCTTACCGAAGAGAGAAAACCCTAAAGGAGAGGCGCGGTAGAGAAAGGAGGAAGTGGCTCAGTTGAATGTAGGGTTTCTGTTCTTATAATGTTTATTTAGGCCAACTCAAGATATCAAGTGGGCTTTTTGTTGGGCCAATCTTGCAAACCGCCGATAGTTTATTTATGGAGACACTTACGTTCATTGACTTTTTAATAGTTTTTAATTAATAAAATTAGTTTTTATTAATTTTTAAGGCTTAAAGGATAGAAATAGGGGGTTTAAAGGATAGGAATAGGGGATAGAGAGTAGAGTTGGGAAAAGAGAGAAAGGTCTATTTTTCATAAGGGTTCATTAATATAAAAAAAATTTTAAAAAAGGTTTTTGAAAAGTGCAATTATCTAACTCATCCTAATTTATAATACTATAAAATTATATTATTATTTTATTTAAAACCTTGGAAAATAGGTACATTTTCAAGTTTTCTTCCCCAAAAACAAGCAATCAGCCATTTCATAAATATTTCAGTTAGCTAGTAAAAATTTAATTATTTTTCTTTCAAAAAAGAGAAATAAATCTTGCAAATCGACATTTTGAAAATTATTATTTTATTTAAACACTTGGAAAATAGGTACATTTTCTTCCCAAAAATCTCATAAATCTTGCAAATCGACATTTTTACGATATTATTCTATCAATATTCCCGTTAACATGCTTCAAGAAGGACTTTTGGATTAGATTCAAGCGTGTAATAAGTAAATCTTCTCTTAAGACTTTATGACTTCAATGATTTTTTTGCCACATTTCTAAAGAACAACACCGCAGGTCATTACACTTCATATATAAAAAAAAGTTGAGTTTCAATTAAAACACATTCCACATCTCTGTACATACAGAAAAAATAAAAAATAAAAAACGTGATGGGTGAACAATTAAGATAAACTTAAATGTTATGCTTAAATTATCAAAAAATGCCATCTTAGCTCAGCTGGTAGAGCGCATGGCTTTTAAGTTTTAACCATGTGGTTGTGGGTTCGATTCCCACCGACGACGAGTTTAATTTTTTATATTAATTATTTTTAGTAATTTTGCAGATGGGTAATAAGTAATAATCCAATTTTTACATATATTTTTTGGGTACAGAAAAATGTAAAAAAAACTAACACTTCATACGTCATTTACTCATTTAAATCGTAATCAAGAGTTATGTTTCCCATATTATGTTTATTGAATGATGAAGTTCATATAAATTTCCTCCGAGGATTTGATGATCGAATGTCTTCCAATGAAAATAACTACATTTCACAAGACCTCTCTCATTTTTTCAAGCTATGATTGATGCATCACGCTATTCTTGAATAACACTGAACGCGTAGAAAGACCGTGTTCATTCCCCTGCCTCTCAACCGACAAGCGTGACACTAATTCAAGTCGCACCCAACCCTGGAATGATCGTGACAGTTGTTTATGTGTTGTGATGTCACTCATCCAATAGAACAAAGTCACAGCTCCACTGCCATTGAATGTCGCCTTATTCGCGCACGACACGTCGCTCCATGTCGTCGCTCCATGCAAGTCACCGTTGGTTGACACGTCTATGCTCCTTGTCAGCAATCACAAACAGGAATCGAACACTATAAATAGATTTGAAGCTTATTTTTTACAGAACTTTTAATTTGTGTATGATTCTCACATAAAAATAATCGTCATTGAAATTGTCGCGTTGATTATCGTTTGGAAGATCGCATTTGGTCTATGTCGTGGCAAATCTATATTTTAAACGGCTCAAATGCACGAGAACCATTAATGATACTTCACTCTTCAACCATATGTACATTGCCATGAACTCAATTCTACTAAATACAGCTCAAGAAGAATAACCATTTCTAGCTATACAAAAAGCCTATATCACCTTTCAATTCACATCTGCTGAAGAAATCTATTGTACGGAAGATTTGAAGGCTTTGAAAGCATCAAACCTTGGCCGTTGAAACAGGACAAGCGAACACCATGAACGGTAGATCTCTTATCCTTAATCCACTTCCCCAGAAGGATGCAAGGCAGAGACCCATGACAACCATTGTCACCACCGAGCACGCTGGTGGGACCGCCTGGCTGGGTCCCAGAAACTGAGTCGCTAGGAACCCAGCAAGGGTTGAGCTTTGCATTCCCGTGCATAACGAGATTGTCCTGCTGACTTCCTCTTCTTGCCTACAACAAGTATGGGAGTTTGTGTTTTTAGTACCAAAGACGACTTTCTTGCAACGAATAGGCCATCAATGAAGCGTTGTTATCTATGGTTTCGTTCGTTAAATGTCTTTATAAAGACTTTTTTATTGAAGAAGTGTTAGAGTAATAGTGTGTTGTTTGGTGAGAAAAGATATTTGTATAATTACTACTCCATATTCTAACAAAAAGCAATTTATAACTAATAAAGTCTTTATAACGATAAATGTCTTTATAAAGACTTTTATTGAAAAAGTGTTAAGAGAAATAGTGTTGTGTAATAAAGTGTGTTGTTTGGTGAGAAAATGTATTTTTATTTTTTATAGATGTATTTTTATTTGTTATGAAATGTGTAGTGGAAAAGAGTAAAATAATAATTACTCTGTATTCTAACAGAACGATTTATAACAAATAAAGTCTTTATAATGATTTGGTCAAACAAGGCCTAATTGAGGGTGAAACGCGCAATTAATTACCTCAACATTGGGAGTTTGGAGATCCAATAGCCTAAGGTGAATGTGAATGCATGAAACGTCAAAACGGGAGTAATCAACTGCAGATCCTCAAAAGATATGATACTGGCCCTGTTAATGGCGAGAGGGCTACCGATACACAGTCAAGTGCACACCATAGCTACCAATGGCATCACAGGTTGAATAAGATTCACAAGTGGTTTTGCATAAGTATTGAGTATCAACCCTAGTGTGATGGGAACGAGAACAACCTGAGGGCAAAAGAACCCTATTATCAAATAAATAAACTACCAAATCTTAACACACTTTGAAAACATAACATATTTATTTTTGTAGAATCATCAAATGCTATTAGTAATTATACTAGTGTAATACCCGTGCCTTGCACGGGATTATTTTATTTTATATTTATAAAAACCGTATATTTTTATTATCGAATAATCATTGTTTTAATATATATATATGATTAGTTATTTAAATTAAAAAGTGATAAATTGACTAAACAAATTAAAGATATAAAAAATTACATTATATAAAGAGAGACGAAACTCTCCATAACTTTATTAATCATAAAATTTAGTTAAGTAGTCTTAAAACAGGCATAATCACACTCTTTTACATTAATACTTGTAAAACGATAAAACATACGGAGTAATAAAAAAGTTCAATTAAATCTAATACATGAAAATGACACGCTAAATATAACAAATGGCACGTTGTTCGAAATTACTACAAATTATCAAAAACTTCATTGTATACTACATTGGTTGTAGTATTATATCTCTTCTTGTCTTTGTCGTAAATCAAGATCTTCAAACCTTTTTTGCTAGTCACCCTTGATGAAGCAACTTAAAACTCATCATGACTGAAAACATGGTCATAGCAAAATAGACACTCAAGGAAAATTGTCTTCGTTGAAACTTAAAAGAAAGACGGTGACATTATCATGCGAGAAATCAAAACCGTATGTCCAATATTATTGCTTGAAACAATTCTCCCTTGTATTATGACTGCCAAGCTGCGTGATTATCAATCTCGTCATGTTGCATAGACCTAACGACTGATCAATATTTCGAAGCAGCATAATAGAGACTCCAACCTTAAGTTTCAGTACATGATTCGGAAGACCAGAACATCTAATATTGTTCAAGTAGTCAGACATATAAATACTCGCATCACTGTCTTTAACAGGACTTGCTTTGCCCAAACTATCTGAACTGAGATTGACATTTTCATCAACACGCAACGAAGACAATATTTACGCATTAATTTTATCTACCTCTTCGTGTGTTGGAGCAAGAATTGTTCGTTCTTTAAAGTACGTCGGAGACAACTGGTCTTCCATAATATAGGGATAAACAGATTTAACAACTGCTGGAATCAGATTTATGTCTACTATTTATAAAAAAAAATATATAGACATATGTGATATGTGTTATTACACCCGAGTACAAACTTTTTATATTGTATTTTGCGCCCAATATGTATAATTAAATTTAATAAAAGTATAAATTGATTTTTTTTAAATATATTTATATTCATGCAAGTTTTGTTAGTATTATAAAAATACAAATTTAACTACTTAATTTAAGTATTTAAAATAGAATTTAATTATAATATTTATTTTAGAATTATAAAAATATAATACAAATTTATAAATACTAAGAAATAGTTATATAATAATCTACTTATTTATTTTATTAATGAATTCAATTATAAATCAGTTTAAATATTAAACGAACTTATAGACCAGTAATATATTAAGATGGATTAGAATTTAATGGGCTAATTTGAAATGTTTTATGGACTTATTATAGTCCACTTGAACATACTCTAAACCACCGACTAATTTTTGGGGCTTGTTTTTCGTTTTTATCAAATATCATTAAATAATTAAATTAAATAGAAAATTGTTACTTCCTTATAACTTTGGTGGACTAATATCCCAAGTCCCAACTCAAGAAACGAATACACTTCATTCCGGAGAGAAATTCATTAGGTCGGATTTTGACCGATCGAGAATTCAACCCCTCTCTCTCCTCCATCCTCCTCTGCACTTCATCCCTCGCCACCGGCACCTGGTTGTCGCCGCTCCTTCTGACGCCTCATCGCCGGAGGTCAATTTTCTGATTCACTATTCCTTCGTCGCTCATCTTCCTCGTGCTTGTTGTCGTCATCTCACAAAAATTAAGGTATTTTTGTTTATCTTCATTGTGTACTCGGTATTGTTTGGTTTGATTTAGATTAGTTGGGGTGATATTTTTGGCTCGATTTTGGTGGATAATCTGGATTGTGTACTCGGTATTGTTTGGTTTGATTTAGATTAGTTGGGGTGATATTTTTGGCTCGATTTTGTTGGATAATCTGGATTGTGTACTCGGTATTGTTTGGTTTGATTTAGATTAGTTGGGGTGATATTTTTGGCTCGATTTTGGTGGGTAATCTAGATTTCGATTTGGATTCTACTGTAAACCACCGCTGACTAATTTTTTTGGGCTTGTTTTTCGGGCTCATTTGGTTCATGGTCTTAATGGGCCCAATATGAAGCATCAATGTCCAGATACTTCTAAAGCCTAATGCGGAAACCCTAACACTCCGAAATGCCGTTTTTGGGTTCTATCTCGCTATCCTTCTCTCTCAAACTTCTCCTTCTTCAGCAATTCCAGATCCAAGGCTTCAAAGTGTTCGAGATCCATGGCAATTTCTCTAAAAAACAACAACCTTTGCCTTCTTCAACCTTCACCTTCTTCAACCTTCGCCGAAGGTTGTCCCTCTCGATCTCTTTCTCCGTGAAGCTTGAAGCTTACAAATACAGATCCATGGCAATTTGTTTTTAAATTCATCTTTGCCTTTCTCAAACCTTCACCGAAATCTATTTCCAACCTTCACCGATTGTCTTTATCTTTCTATAAATCCCGGCCAACCATCTCTCTGCCTCACCGTTTGTCTTCCTCCTTTCACAAAGGTCAGATCCAAGACACTTTAGTTTGAAGAGATCAGTTTACAGATCTAAAATGGAAAAGTGATTCTTGCTACTTCCAAGTGCCTTTTCGTCGTTCGTCTTGGAGGTTTAAGCCATAGACGATTCTCACCACCGCCAAAAGATTTAGATTCCACCATGCGTGAGTTCCTCTCACACTCTCTGTATCTCTCTTCTCTGTATCGTGTGTTTATATTTTTTCCTGCTTAATCGCTTTATTAAATACTGACATAAATCTATTTCATATGAGGCTTTGGACTATACCTTGAAGAAGGAGTTCCGTCATCCAACCTAGAACAAAATGTAAGGTCTATGTACAAATTTCATGCAAATTTTGGATTCAATTCGGTGTTGCTTTCTTTTTTTCTGGTTCATGGTTCATATTACTATCTGATATGAATTAAATAATTGATTCAATACGATTCGATTTCTTATGGCTAATTCATTTTTTTTGTTTTATAGTTTAAGAAATGATAATCTTAGCTTTCTGCATTTGATGTGTTTTATTAGCTTTCTGCATCCTATTTCTTCTGGTTCATATTACTATCCGTTTAATTGATTCAATACCATTCTTTTTTGTTGCTTTTTTTTTCCATTAAGTGATTCACAACAATTTTGATATATTTTATTTTTGATTTCTGACAAAAAATCGAATCTTTTTCATTATATGTATTGGGCTTATTGGCCCACTAAAGTAAATGTCTTATGTATATTAATTACTGGGCTTATCAGCCCAATATGTCGAATAATGTTAATTTGTCTTATCATATTTAACATGCTTATAGGCCCAATGACAATATTACAAAAACTATAAATCGTCGGCCCACTATTTCTGGCCCAATCTGTATACATAAACCGTTGGCCCACTATCTCGAGATAAAAAATTATAACTCTCACACTTACCAATGCTCTCTGTCACTCTTCTCTTTATATGTCGGTGAAACCCTCCACTTTTAACACTCTCTTTCTCCACTTTCTCTCTCTTTCTCTGTATCTCTCTTTCACATTTACAGATCTAGATCCAAAACAAAAACTTCGAAGAAGACATGCATATCTTTTAAACATTCTAACTTATTCTCTTTCACATTTACAGACATATATCTTTTAAACATTGTCTCTCTTTCTCTGTTTTAGTTAGTCCAGATTCTTTTCTATATTTACAGATCTGCTACTAATAATGTTTTTTTACCTTGCTTAATAACATGCCAAGCCATCGTGGGATTTCCTCATCAAACTCCAACTCAAGGTATCCCCCCCTCTCTCTCTCTTCTTTATCAAACTTCACTCAATAAAAAAAATCTATACTTCCTTTTTTATTCTTTCTCTTTAACTCTCTCTGTAAATTTTTTAAATGTAACATGTCTCTCTGAATCTGTGTCTCTCTCTATTAATGCTCCTGCTCTAGATCTATTTCTCGCTCTGTTTATCTAAGTCAATGATTTTTCTTGTGGAATTCATCATATTTTTTTTAACTTTATATGCATGAAAAGCATAAGTATATCTTTCCTACGTACTACTAATTACTCTGTTCTGTATTATTCCTTTTGACCAAGTAATGTTACTGAACAATGCAAAATAATGTGAACTCAACACAATGGTGACATTAAATGATTTTTGTATACTTTGAATGATGAACTCTTCTTTTACATGAACAGTGGCGTCGGTGCCTGAAACCACTTCGTGTGAAACTGTTGCTTAATTGAGAAAGGTGCTCCCTGATCTTGAGAAAGAGGTATTTCTTTTCCAGTTTCCTGAGTTCATTTATTACTATATTGATGTGGTTGATGATGTATTACTGTGAGCTGCAAAGTATGGGTCTCCTCATGTAAAGGAATTTCTGATTCTCTTGTTGTGCTCTGAAAGGTTCAAAGGCCCGCAAACTTTGTGGAATTCTATTCCTATGCGTTCAGCAGTTCAGCTATTGTCTAACAGGTATGTTGATATTGTGTGCTATTTTTTGCTGGGATCATACCAAACACGTCATACTGCACAGTGTTCTGACTCTAATCTTATTTACACAGAGAAAAAACAGAAAAGTGTAGATATAGACTACACATATCTCTGGAAAGATATCTCATGCTTGTATACAATAAAATCGTTGGAAAGAGTATTCTAGGTTGGAGATCAGGAAGAAACAACCTACGCGGTTGATGAAGAGATCTGGAAGAAGTTTCTGGTAAACTCCACAGCTGAGAAATGTAAGCTCTCTACCTCTCTCTTTCTCTCTGTTTCACTTTCTCTGGTAATTTTTGATGTTTGAAATGCTTAATTTTCAAAACTATTTGCAATTAAAATCTACTATCAACCATTTTCGTCTGAGTTCTATCTGTAATATGAGTTCTACCTATAATAACCAAAAATCAAATATTAAAATTGTATAAAATATATTAAGCATTCTCTCACACACTCTCTCTCACATGAGATTTCTATTTACAGCTGACTTCGACGTTTCTATTTCTCTCTACATGTATCCAAGCCAACACTATCTCTTTCCTTCACTGAGGGGTTTCATATCCATTCCGCTGTAGTTCTTAACTTTCTATTTAGCTACGGTTTTTCCTCTAACTCAGGAGATGTAAAGGTATGTTCACTAAACTAAGATTTATATTTGCATAGAGAAATGTAAGTAGTTGATCTACAATACTTACTTTCATTATCTTAGAAGAGAATAATAGGAAATAACTTAGAAGTGCACATGATTTACAACTAATTCATATAAATAAAACATAATTTATTTAGTTATAAGTAAATGCTTCAGTTGTAAACTAAATCATACAAGAGAACATAAAATCTATTACTTGTAACTAAAAACTTAGAAAAAGACATGCATATCTTTTAAACATTCTAACTTATCCTCTTTCACATTTACAGACATATATCTTTTAAACATTGTCTCTCTTTCTCTGTTTTAGTTAGTCCAGTTTTTTTTCTATATTTACAGATCTGCTACTAATAATGTTTTTTTACCTTGCTTAATAACATGCCAAGCCCTCATGGGATTTCAGATCCATGGAGGATTTTAGATCCATGAACTAACAATAGTTAGGGTTTCTACTTTCCTCATCAAACTCTCAACTCAAGGTATCCCCCCCCCCCCCCCCCCTCTCTCTCTCTCTCTCCCCCTCCCTCTCTCTCTCTCACACATCAAACTTCACTCAATAAAAAAATCTATACTTCCTTTTTTATTCTTTCTCTTTAACTCTCTCTGTAAATTTTTTAAACGTAACATATGTCTCTCTGAATCTTTGTCTCTCTCTATTAATGCTCCTGCTCTAGATCTATTTCTCGCTCTGTTTATCTAAGTCAATGATTTTTCTTGTGGAATTCATCATATTTTTTTTAACTTTATATACATGAAAAGCATAATTATATCTTTCCTACGCACTACTAATTACTCTGTTCTGTATTATTCCTTTTGACCGAGTCATGTTACTCAACAGTGCAAAAGAATGTGAACTCAACACAATGGTGACATTAAATGATTTTTGTATACTTTGAATGATGAACTCTTCCTTTTACAGGAAGAGTGGCGTCGGTGCCTCAAACCACTTCGTGTGAAACTGTTGCTTAATTGAGAAAGGTGCTCCTTGATCTTGAGAAAGAGGTATTTCTTTTCCAGTTTCCTGAGTTTATTTATTATTATATTGATGTGGTTGATGTATTATTGTGAGCTGCAAAGTATGGGTCTCTTCTTGTAAAGGGATTTCTGATTCTCTTGTTGTGCTCTGAAAGGTTCGAAGGCCCCCAAACTTTGTGGAATTCTATTCCTATGTGTTCAGCAGTTCAGCTATTGTCTAACAGGTATGTTGATATTGTGTGCTATTTTTCGCTGGGATCATACCAAACACGTCGTACTGCAGTGTTCTGACTCTGATCTTATTTATACAGAGGAAAAATAGAAAAGTGTAGATATAGACTACACGTATCTCTGGAAAGATATCTCATGCTTGTATACAATAAAATCATTGGACAGAGTATTCTGGGTTGGAGATCGGGAAGAAACAACCTACGTTGATATTCTGGTAAACTCCACAACTGAGAAATGTAAGCTCTACCTCTCTCTTTCTCTCTGTTTCACTTTCTCTTGTACTATTTGATGTTTGAAATGCTTAATTTTCAAAAATATTTGCTATTAAAATCTACTATCAACCGTTTTCGTATGAGTTCTATATGTAATATGAGTTCTACCTATAATAACAAAAAATCAAATATTAAAATTGTATAAAATATATTAAGCATTCTCTCTCACTCTCTCTCTCTCATGTAGATTTCTATTTACAACTGACTTCGACGTTTCTATTTCTCTCTACCTGTATCCAGGCCAACACCTTCTCTTTCCTTCACTGAGGGGTTTCACATCCATTCTGCTGTATTTCTTAACTTTCTATTTAGCTACAGTTTCTCCTCCAACTCAGGATATGTAAGGGTATGTTCACTAAACTAAGATTTATATTTGCATAGAGTAATGTAAGTAGTTGATCTGTAATAGTTACTTTCATTATCTTAGAAGAAAATAATAGGAAATAACTTAGAAGTGCACATGATTTACAACTAATTCATATAAATAAAATAGAATTTATTTAGTTATAAGTAAATGCTTCAGTTGTAAACTAAATCATACAAGAGAACATAAAATCTATTACTTGTAACTAAAAATAGTATATTGTGGAGCAAGGATTTACCATATAATCATTAGGTCTTCATTTACCATATAATTGTTGTTTAGTTATAAGTAAATGTTAGTATAGTATCCGTACCTAAAGGTGCAGATACTGTACTAACATTTAGATGAACATGACAAATAGATATTCAATGTTGCATAAAGTAGAGTGAATGAAAGGATGAAAAATAGATATTCGACGTTGCATATAGGTTCTGAAATATTACCTTGTAACTGAGTTATCGATTTCCTGAATAAAATTTAAACAAAGAAAATAAATCAATATCAGTTCTGCTTGAAATATTAAATCTGAATCCCTACAAAATAGAAACTGAAGTTCTATTTGAAATGATATAAGGATTTCAAATAATATAAGCATCACAAATGATATAAGCATTACCTCTTAAATGTGTGTATTCTGCTGTAGTTTATCTACTGTGAACAACTGAGAAGCTCTAGATTTATAACAAATATGTGAAAGAGATGTAGAGTCTTGTATTATAAGTTTTGGTAGTACAAATCATGTTTATTTTCAATTTTTGGAATGCGCAGATTTTTCAATATCATATCTTCGTAGTTATCTTTTTAATTTTGTACATGAACTATTCTGCATGGCTGATAATCATTAGGTCTTTACCATATAATCATTAGGTCTTCATTTACCATATAATTGTTGTTTAGTTATAAGTAAATGTTAGTATAGTATCCGTACCTAAAGGTACATATACTATACTAACATTTAGATGAACATAACAAATAGATATTCAATGTTGCACAAAGTAGAGTGAATGAAAGGATGAAAAATAGATATTCGACGTTGCATATAGGTTCTGAAATATTACCTTGTAACTGAGTTATCGATTTCCTGAATAAAATTTAAACAAAGAAAATAAATCAATATCAGTTCTGCTTGAAATGTTAAATCTGAATTCCTACAAAACAGAAACTGAAGTTCTATTTGAAATGATATAAGGATTTCAAATAATATAAGCATCACAAATGATATAAGCATTACCTCTTAAATGTTTGTATTCTGCTGTAGTTTATCTACTGTGAACAATTGAGAAGCTCTAGATTTATAACAAATATGTGAAAGAGATGTAGAGTCTTGTATTATAAGTTTCGGTAGTACAAATCATGTTTATTTTCAATTTTTGGAATGTGCAGATTTTTCAATATCATATCTTCGTAGTAATCTTTGTAATTTTGTACATGAACTATTCTGCATGGCTGATAATGATTCTATATTATATTTTGACCTTTTTTCCAGATCTTGTAATCAGTTTTGCTATTTATGGTGATGTTATGATTTGCAGAATTTGTGACACGGGGAAATAGAGAGCACACATTTTTGTTTCAATTTTTATGCAGTTTTGTAATTTATATGCAGGTTATATAAGTTTTGTGCAATATTATTTTTTGTAATGCTTATGTAATTTTTCTATGCTCCATATTTAGATTCATGTTTGTGTTTGCGGTTTTGTAATATTTGTGCAGGTTTTGTAATATCTGTGCATGTTTTGTGCTTTGTTTTGTCATATTTGTGGTTGATTTTGTGTTTTTAGTTTTATGCAGGCTTTGTCATAAAGATTTCTTCGGTATGTTATAGGGTGTTTTGAATGCAAAATTTATTGTATTACAGGTTTAATAAATCATTTACAATAAAATAAATTTTATTATAAATGATTTTCAATTATTGGATTTTATTCAATCAAAATGTAGCTCAGAATTTTATTTGGCTAATTTTTTTGGAAAGAATAAGCGTTGCCATAATATACGTACAAACAAAATTTGGTAACAAAATCACAGAGTTTTAAAGCAAAGACAACTTTAACTGGACGGGTGACACGTGTGCAAAATAATACCATAGTGACACGTGGCAGCGAAAAAAGCGGGATTAATCTTGGGGCGCGTGCCTGTGCAGACGCGATTCTGCTTTAGTTATTATATAGTAGATTATTCATATCTTTCTCTCTTTTTCATTTTTGAATTAATTCCATTGATAATTTAAAATTTTGAAATCTGATATATTTTAAATATAGCACCTCAACATATAACTTTTTGCTACAATTTTATTACAGTACAAAAATTTCCCCTAGATCGGCTTGACGTGCGCTTGTCGCTTCACCATGTTGATCAAATGTCTGAGCCTCTGAGGTGAGGTGAGGTGAGTGGGGAGTTAAAGAAAGCAGTAGAAACTCTGGAACTAGGAAGATCGATGAAGGAAGATAGACGAAGGAAAAGGGTGAGTTGTGTCTGATAACAGTGATAAGAGAACGAAAGCCATGGAGGAAAGCGGCGGGTGTGAGAGAGAGGAAGAAAACGATGTAAAGAAATCAAAGAATGGCAACTAGGTTTTAGTCTTTTACTAGAACTTATTTACTGTTGGGTCGGTTGATGCCTGATGGGCCTAGTATGATGGACCGTAAAGTATGTAATATAATTAGGTTTGGTTGGATTTTGTTTGCAATTGGTAAATGTAAGTATGTTACTGATTGATTTTAAAATTTAGATAATAAAACATCTATATATTTTAGTTTAATTTTCAAAAATATTCCCGGATCGGACCAAATACGGATAATAATTAAACGGATTTTTTAGGATACAGATTTTTCGGATTCGGATTGGCGGGTTATAGGATCGGATCGACCGGATATGGATTTTTTGCTCACCCCTACCCCACATTAAGTAGGGGTGTTCAAGCGGTCCAATGAACCGGATTTTCGGACCGGACTGGACCGGTAAAATTCCGATCCGGTCTCCGATCCACCATTTCCCCTTAATCCGGTTCCGGTACGGTCCAAACCCGGAAAAAATCCGGTCCGGAAGACCGGAATTTTAAAAAATAAAATAAAATTGTAATTTATATGTTTTATATGTTTTTTTAGAGATTTATATGTACTTTTTTATAGATATTTTTTTAAATTTAATAAGCTAGGAATATATATATTTTTTAGATATTTTTTTATAGATTTTAAATAAGAATTTGAATTTTTTTTTTTTTAAAATTAAATCCGGTCCAATCCGGTCTTGGACCGGACCGGATTAAGACCGGACCGGACCTATCCGGTCCGGTCTCCGGTCCACAATTGCCCAAAAATCCGGTCCGGTCCGGATGAACACCCCTAATATTAAGTGTGGGACTGCTCCACACGTAACGTGTGGAGCTTGAAAAGGTCTCCTTCCGCGCGTAACGTGGAAAGCATATCCCCACGTTATGTGCGAGTTTTGCGCTGAAAGACAATTTCGCCTATGCGCCGAAAAGTAAAGGCCTATATTAATACAAACTCATACACATATTCAATATAAACACAAATGTATACACATTCTAAAGTGTATACGTTTTTGTCTATATGTACATGAGTTTTACTTAACAAAGTCACACAATTACAGTAAAAAAACTTAAGTACATACAAGCATAAAACGGAAGCATATACATCTTTACACACATTGATAATTTTTTTGCATCTGATCGAATGAATAGAATTGTTCTAGACAGTTTCCAGATGTACATTTGTTCTTTTGATTTGATTGCAATGATATGTTGCTAGACAGTTTCCAAATGATAGGATTCTGATTGCAGTCTTATTTGGGAAGATTTCCTGTGCCAATCAGTACTCCGATCCTTGCGCCCCCACACTGAATATAAAGCACCTTTATCATTCTAGCTGGGTAAAAAATATCAAAGCTTTGCATACTCCAGAGTGTCCTTCCCGCGATGAGCCTTTCTGTAGAAATGCAAGACATAGTCAGAGTAGACAACTCGTCTGTACTTTGGCTTCTCCCCACTCTTGAGCACCTCATCCATTGGACCGATCACGTCACTCGGTTTTGGATTAACGAACAACGGGACTAAGATCCTGTTGTCGGTCTCGTTTGCCACCATCATGTGCTCCACACTCTTGTACTTTCCATTGCTCATTATCTGCAACGCGTCTCCAATGTTGACGACCAACGCTCCTTCAGCTGGAGGGACATGGATCCAGCTCCCGGGCACGCCTTCATCTTTCGGGGAGCGAACGTAGAGACCGCCCACACCATCCTGCAGGAGGATTGTGAAGGTGGAGACATCAGAGTGGCGCCCTACTCCCACGGTAAGTTCAGGATCCGGGCATTTTGGATAGTAGTTGAGGTTTATCCTCTTTGTTCCTGTCAGAATCGTCTCCATTTCCTTGTTGATCAGCTCTATCCGGAGTCCCTTCATCAAGATCGCCACCAGGGGTTCGATCAGCGCCTCACACCTCTTCATGTAGTCCAACAGTTGATCCCTAAACTCATTTTTGTCAACAAGGAAACAATGTGCAAATAAGTTAGTTTTTTTGGAGGAGGGGGTCACCTGCAAGTTGGAGGCCAGAGTGAAAGAGCCTCTTGTTCAGAAACAAAGAAGAGGCTGAGATAATCCTTCCACTCCAAAGCATTCTTTGCCTCTGGGATGAAGCTTGTGGTGAGCCGAAGATTAACCTTGTCAAGAGCCTCCAAGGGCTTGTTCAGAAACAAGTACTTCTTCTTCTCCTCAGCCGGCAACCCGAAGATTAACGGTATGTGGCTTCTTTGACCTTGTCAAGAGCCTCCAAGGGCACTCCATGGTTGACCACCTGGAAGAATCCGAAACTCTCGGATGCAGTCCATATGGAACCCTCCAACTCTGACATGGGCCTGGCGAGGTCGATGATCGGGATGGTAGACCGCTCGTTGATGACGATGGAGCCGCTCCTTTCGGATACGGGTTGGATGTATTGCTTGGGCAAGCTGGGGATGCCCATCTCTGATAGACCCTTCAATCCATTCGCCTGCTTCATAACGTAATCAGAAACCTGTTCTGGGTCTCAAGTGTCAATCAGATGGATTTACTCATCTCTTGAGAGGGACTTTCCTTGTGTTAGTTTAGCCTCAGACACATCTGGTACTCATGTTATATGGATGACAACAGCCTTGTGTGAAAGATTTAATGTCTTGCTCGATTATGGTTTATGGTTGATGCAAAAATGTCATGAAAAGATTTGAAATGCATTCACTTCACGATTGAACTAGGCTTGGCTTCCCTTATTGTCATGATTCTTTCCCTTTTTGCTTAAATCCGAGAACCTTATTCTTAACTCAGTTTTACCTTTTATGTTCCTTGGGGTTGATATGATTTTCTATATGCTGAGTATAACATGTGGCAACGATAAAGAAATGTAAGGTCTACGACGCTACTACGTTATTGCTAGTGCTAGTGAATAGAGTCACTCATTCGATCGTTCATCATCATGAAAGTACAAATATGAAAGATTCATAGCATAAAGATATTAGTGCCAGTCAACGTGCTATCATTATTAAAATGAATAAAAACTGTAGAAAACTAGAAAATGGTCTGTGAAAATAGGAATTGGAAAATTTCTGGAACACCTAGGAATTTTTTGGACCTTACTACGTATGGCATACTGCTGAGCGGAATTGAACGCTGACTGAGCGGGAAGAAGCGGGAAAGAGCTGCAAAGCTCTCGGTATGGCGTGATGGGACCCACCCTCTTCGGTATGGCATACTGGGACCCACCCTCCTAGACGACGTATCCTCTATTCTTCTTCCCCGGTGGTTTGAAGTCACTAGTCGCAACACCGTCCTCTCGCACTCACCGTCGGCCTCTCGTAGTCACCACCGGCCTCTCACAAGACCAGCACCAGTCACCACCTTCCTCGACGATTCTCCTTGCCTCGGCGGTCCTCCACTTGCACCAGCGGCTTCGATTTAGGTAAATCAATTTTGGAATTTTGATTTTTCTTTTCATTTTGTCGTTGATTTCTTTCCATTTCGATTTTTTTTCCTATTGATTGCTTTCCATTCCGATTTCTTTCCTGTTGATTTTGGAATTTTGATTTCTTTCCACTTTCTGTTGATTTCTCCTTGCATTTACCCAAGTAAAAACTTAAACACATATATACAAAGACTTATGTTTTTTAAAAACTCATGCATATAAAAATAAAATTTTATACACTTTAGAATGTACACAAATTTTTATTTACATGTGTATAATTTTTTAAGCGTGAATTTGTACACATTTAAAAAATACATACATTTTTACTTGTTGGTACATGAGTTTTAAAAGTGTAAGTGTTACTTGTATATACATAAGCTTTTATTTGTATGTGTATAATTCTCATTTTACACAATAATAATCATTCTTACATGTTCAATGCCTTCATACTAATGCTATATTATTCCTTAACAGGGTTGGGTTAGCGCCCTTATGTTGGTTGGGTTCATTTTAGATTTCGGGTCAAATAAAGGCTTTTTCTCCTAAAATTTATTTATTAGTGAGGTCGAGTTGGGTCATTTTAGGTTCGTGTATTTATATTTGAGGTTTAGGATTTAGGGTTTAGAGTTTAGGATAAATTATATTTAAGAGTAAATTATATTTAAATTTGAGGGTTTTTTTCATGTTTAAATGTAAATAAATTATATTTAAATTTAATAAAATTCTAAACCGGTCCAAATCCGGTCCAAATAGGACCGGTCCGGACCCGATTCGGATATTTCCGGTCCGGGTTTGGACCGATGCTCAACCCTAGTGCGAAATGCAAAGCGATCTCGACCGTACTTTTTTTTTTGTCAACAGTTTTTTTTTTTTCGTTTCCGTCCCTTGATCATCATGAAATAACCTATATAGAAGGTTCAACACTAAATGTTCATTTATTTGTGTACTAAAGTTCACAAATAAGCACTGAATGTTCAAAGACATGTGTTTGCACATGAACATGTTATATATGAACTTGACGGCATAGAATAATGAACATGTAATACTTATATGTAAACGTCAATAATTGTCTATTCCAGAACGATCAGAGACAATAAATAAAAAATTATTGACCGGAAAAAAAGTTTACCGTATTTACATTTATGTCACTGCGTCACTATTCACTCTTCCCCCCCCCCCTTTTTTTTACAGTGCCGTCCCTTGAATATTACCCCCAGATAATGAACATTAGTTGAGAGATAATGAACATGTGGTGTCAATTTATGAACGCGAATGAACGCGACCGTTTTGCATTTCGCACGGTAAGCATATTTCGCACCCGAAACGGACTCTTCATTTAAAAGTCTTCTTTTTTCTGTCTTGATCGCCTGATTCGATCGGACTGAATCGTTTTACGCCCAGATCGGAATACTCTTGACACACTAAGTGGTAGACCCCTCCCAATCATAAAAATCTTCTTAACAGTGCTATAAAATCTCATTCCTAAAACCCTAAGGTTCTAATTCATATATATGGTTATATTATGTTTTAATTCTTTTTTCTTAAAGGAACTGGTGCTCTTTTATTTCAAGCTTGCTCTTGTACTTCTTTTTTTCTTGTTTTGATATTTTATTAATATATTAGGACATGTTTGGTAATATTAGGATATCAGGTATGGGTATGGATATCATTTGTACTCATACCTGTGTTTGGTATAATTCTGATATCAATATCAAATTGATATATGTTGTTTGGTATGAGTTATGGATATCAGAATATGGGTATGATTGATATCATAGTGTTATTTTGATATCTTTTACATAATGAGTATATCAAAAATATCACTCATATTTATACACATACACGATACTTTAATATCACTCATACTCATATCTTGATACCCATATTGATACTCATACCCGATATCTCATATCTTTGATATCAATACCAAACGAGCCCTTAGTGGATTAAGTGTATATATATAATTGGTTAATTCTAGCTTAGTATATATTCTCATAATTAATTATCAAAAAAACTAGTCTTATATTAAAATGTCTATATGATTAAAATAAGGGAGAAATAATATTAGGAATTAAAAAACAACATATATCTATTATTTACTCCCTCCGTTAAGTTTTAATTGGCATTATAGACTTAAGTCTTTGTTAAGTTTTAATTGTCATTTTAGACTTTTTCACTTTTTTTTCAAATTTATCCTCATATTTAGTAATTCTTTTATTTTTATTTTTTGGTTTCTCAATTTTTTATTCATTGCTTTCCCATTTTTTAGGATCTACTAATCAACCGTTCATCCTTCCATATCTTTTTTTTTTTGGGTTCTTAGAACTTATTGATTGTAGCTAGTGATGTTGGGATTTTAGATGCGTAAAGCGGAATTTCAGGAAACGTTTTCCTAACATCTAACCAAGGATCTCATGCATAAACCAAGTAGATCATAGATAGGAAGAATCAAATACCTCTTGATGCGTGTTTCAATCTGCTGGAATAGAGAGAATAGAGCCTCACGTGTGACTCCTCTATTTGGTCCACCCGAGCTTGAATCTGGATCACCTAGGACTCGGTTGCTAGAACGAGGATCGAAGGCGAACGAAGGGAGAGAGAGGGAGAAGGAGGCAGCCGTACTTCTTAAGTCAATTAGGGTTATGGGCTTTTCCTAAAAGCCCTCCTTTTATAATATCATGTGTAGATATCTTATTTCCTAAATAAGTATATCTTTTATTATTAATAATAACTCTTTATTATTAACAAACCTTATCTCCCAAGTTATATCATATATAACTTTATATCATATTCATATACCTTATATAATATGTCTCCCATTAAACTGATCAAGTCCAAACTCTAAGGGTGTGACCTCGTAGGACCCGGTAATAATAGCAATAGACTTTATGACATACTTTATAACATATAGTCTATAAATCATAGTTGGCTTCTAGCAAAGCACTATGACTACCTAAAATCACCAGATTAAATATCTTCATAAATGGTCTCACTTCATAATCAGTAATTGTACCTTTGATTAAAGGACACAATTCCTTCAATCTCCCACTTGTCCTTAAAACAAGTGTGCAATGTTAAAATTCCTTTGTCACTTAGTGTCTTATCTGACTATATGATGAAACTCATCTTTACCGTCAAATATGTTTCTTGAACTCTTGAGATCAAACTGTCAGTACGGATGATTACTAATAATCCATCCGAGGATGGCCATGCGTTTTCACAGTTCTCACTCTTCAAGTGGCCGAGACACCAATCCTTTCCAAATGTATCATGGTATACACGGAATAGGAGGACATATTGTAACACCCCCCGATTTGAAACCCAAATGAAGGCGCTACTGCCGATGACTCCGGACGTAAACCCCGAAGTCACCCCAGGCTTTTCCGATGTCATAACTGACTTAAAACACAATTACAATACCCAAATCATAACTTTATTAAACCACATGGTCGCGGAATTACACGATTCCAAAAACGACCCAAATTCATCAAAAATATACAGCGGAAGTCTTTTACAAATTAAATAAATAAAACACAGCGGAAGTCTTTTACAAAGCAACGACAAAACAATTGTCGAAAAACAAAACACCGTCCATCCTCATAGTCGCTTCTAGCCTCTTCAATCCTGCAACTGTACCTGATGTGCCGAATCAAACGGATGACACCAGCCCACATGCGGAGAACAATGTTCGTGGGTCAGTCTAATGAAAGACCGTGCAAGGGTACAAAGCAAGAGGTTCTAAGCAGACATATCAGGTCAGACTCGTCGTCCCTCGAATAAAAACCGAGTACGACAGCCAACCCACATGCTCTACTAGAAAACAACAACAAACAGCAATAGATATGAATGAAGATTCTGGAGACCAAGTCTCACAGCAATCGAACAAAGAGAGACTCCAAAAAAATTGAGCCTTTAAGGAAATATGATGACAAATGTTGGAAGACACAAACAAACAAACACACACACACACAACACAACACACCATCGCATACGAGCGATCTAAACTAAGACGAGCTTTTCCTAGCTGCACTAGCGCCTAGCTGCACTACTCGCCACAATATTTTAAATAAGTGCTTACTCATACCGCACTTTATAATTAAGGTCAAGGCATTTTCATAATGTGTGTTATTCATTGCACGTATCTTATTAAATGTCATCACACACACACATCACGTTATAAGCTTTTACATACATGTCCCGCCACTCGCGAGACACATATCGAACCGGGTTGTGACACCTGCAGAGTGCACCACTTCTTACTCCACTCGAGTATAGAAGTTAGTCTAGACTCACCAATTTATTATAAAGAGACGACAAGACCTCTCATCCATTGTCCCTACGAATACTCGTTCTGACTAAACAGATAAACACACACAATCACATCTCACAGAACCATCACGGCTCTTCCTGCACAATTATTTATTTATGCCCACCTGGCAAACATCCTAGATTTAATAATCTAAGCACACACACAATAAATCACATCAAGGACCCTTAAGGCCTTCACCTACACAACAAATCTATAATATATTAGCGTCGGTTCTAGCAGAATATACAACCTAGTATAATATCAGATTTTTAACACATAACGTTATCAAACAATTTCCAACATATTTAACAATCATCCCAAATTATTTAACAACAAAAATATTGATAAACAATCAAATATGGAATGATGAACAAGAGAGAACCGCCACTTGCCTTAAATCCGACAACCTCGAATCAAGCAGAGCAACGTCTAGTTCTGTAACACCCCTCAATTTATAAGAATGTTTTGGAATTTTTCTAACTCCCGAATTACTAGACGGATTAATTTCTAAAGAGTTTTGGACTTTCTGTAAGAGGTTTGAACTCTGTAAATTTTTCCGAGTATTATAAAACACAGTTGAAGTGTATTTGGGGTTAATTTGACGTTTATGTACGAATATATTTAACCCGGAGTTAAGAAATTTGATCGAAAACGAGTTCGGACAAGAATGCACGAAATAAGCCTTCACCGCACCCTGCCGCACCCGCGGTGAAGAGCAAATTCCGAGCAGTGTCGTCTTCCTCGCGAAGACGGTTACTGTAGCTCTGTTCCTCTGATTTTCTGGGCAGGCAAGTGGCTCTCCAACTGGCTTGGCTTGTGTCCCCTTGTCCCCTGCGTGTTTCTCCATCATGTGGCTCGAATTTCGGCTATAAAAGGGGGTCGAACCGATCCGAGAAAGCCTTCGTCTTCCTCCTTAAGCTCTCTCTTTTCTCTGGTTTTTGCCCACTGATTTTGCCTTTATTCGTGCCTTTCGAGCTCGATTCGAGTGATCCCACGAGTTGGTGAAGCTTGCCCAAGTGTTAGGGAAGACTTACAAGTGTTTTGTGATCGATTTGAATGCAAAACAAAGCCTCCACGAATCGGGTAAATTTCCCTTCCCGCCATGGTTGTTCTTGAGCTGCTCGCTGTCAAGGTCACCGCACCCAGCGGCAAGGTCCCACCGCACCCGCGGCAGGCCTTGTCCGAAGGGTTGTGTTTGGATTTTGGCTTCGAGCATGGCTTTAATCTTTTGATTTCTTTTCATATTCTTTTAGATTCATATGTAAGTGTATGGAATCTAACTTAGGGTCTTGTTTTGGATCGTTCCAATGGGATTTTATCCAGGTTTCGTTCCAGATTCAGATTCAGGACTCGTTCTTGAGAAGTTGTCTTAGTATTCGTCTATTCTAAGGCAAGTGGCGGTTCGCTCTTGCTTTTCATTCCATATTTCAATTATTTATCAATAGTTTAGTTGTTAAATAATTTGGGATGAATCTGAAATATGTTGGGAACTGTTTGTTTAAGTAATATAAATGAAATCTGATATTATTATTAGGTTGTATATTTTGCTAGAACCGACGCTAGAATATTTGTATATATTGTGCAGGTTGGCCGTAAAGGCTTGTGTAATTTGTGTGTGTGTTTGATTGAATAGTTAGCACGAGTATTCGTAGGGGCGATGAGCTCTAGATTGTGGCTAAGTCGTTTCTCTATAACAAGTGGTGAAGGGGCAGATATAAGTCCCCGACACCTTGTGTTGTGGTTGTTGTGGATAAGGTCGCAGACTCTATATGTGGTCCCATCTCTTCAGATCGTGTTGTGGATAATTAAAAGCTTATAATGTGTTGTGGTTTGTTGTGGAATCTAAATCAAGATATAGTGCCTTAAGTGCACATAATTAATTTGTTGGCGAGTAGTGCAGCTAGGCTCTAGTGCAGCTAGGAAAAACTCGTCTTAGTTGAGGTCGCTTGTATGCGAAGTTGCTTTGTGTGTTGCTTGAGTTCCCCAACATTTGTCATATTTCCATTAAGGCTCATTTTCTTTGGAGTCTCTTTTCATGTTCGATTACTGTGAGACTTGGTCTCCAGAATCTCTTTCTCATGCTTATTGTTGTTTTCCAAGTAGAGTATGTTGGTTGATTATCGTACTCGGTTTTTATTCGAGGGACGATGAGACTGACCTCGTACGTCTACTTTGAACCATCTGCTTTGTGCTCTTGCATGGTCTTTCATTAGACTGACCCACGTTAATTGTTCTCCGCATGTGGGCTGGTGTCATCCGTTTGATTCGGCACATCAGATAAATTAAGGATTCGAGAAGGTTAGAAGCGACTAGAAGATGAACGATATTTTGATAAATTGTTTTTGTTGAAGACTTCCGCTGTTTTCTGTGTTTTGTACATTTATTGTAATTATTGTATTTCTTTTCAGACTTCCGCTGTAATCTTTGTTATTTTGTATTTTGTTGTATGTGGGAATGGTTGTATTCCCAATACGTTGACTTTGTTAAAGTTGTAATATATGGCATTATAAGTCGTGATTTGATTTTATATCAACTGTAAAAGCCTGGGGTGACTTCGTGATGTAGAATCCGGGGTCATCGGCGGTAATACTTTCAATTGTCAATATCGATGAATTTGGGGGTGTTACAAGTTCCTGGATCTGAAACTGGAGCAGATCTTGGATATTAAATCCCTAAGAAATGACCCATAACAAGACCCTAAGTTAGATTCAAAAAACTTATATATGAATCTAAAAGAATACAAGAAGAAATCAAAAGGAAATAAGCCAAGCCCAAGCCAAACCACACAAAACAACCTCTCGGACAGCCTTGCCGCGGGTGCGGTGGAAGGCTGCCGCGAGGTGCGGTGGTCAGAACAGGGGAAGCTTCGAACACAGCCATGGCGGGGGAGAAAATTACCCAATCGATTCCAAGCTTCGTTTTGCATTCGACTTGAACCAAAAACACCTCAAAGCCTTACCCAACACTAGGGGCAACTTTTCCAAGCCACGAATCCTCTCGAATCAAGCTCAAACTCGAGCTCACAGCCCACGCATCAATGGAGAAAACCAGAAAACAGAGGAGGAGAAGGAGAGAAGAAAGGAGAAGGGTTTCACTTCGGTTTCGACCCCCTTTTATAGCCCAAATCCGAGCCACCACTTGGGGAACAAACCGGGGACAAGAGGACAAGCCAAAGGAGCCACTTGCCTGCCCACAGACTGCCCAAGCCAATCGCCAAATCCACTTGCACGAGGAAGACGACGAAGTGCTCTGCTGGCAACTCTCACCGCGGGTGCGGCAGGGTGCGGTCAAGGCTTATTTCGTGCATTCTTGTCCGAACTCGTTTTCGTTCAGTTTTCTTAACTCCGGGTTAAATATATTCGTACATTAACGTCAAATTAACCCCGAATACACCTCAACTGTATTATATAATGCTCGGAAAATTTTACAGAGCTCAGACCCTTTACAGAAAGTCTGAAACTCTCTGAATTAAATCCGTCTAGCAAACCGGGCATAAGAAAAATTTTAAAAATAATTCAAAATACCCTTATAAAATACGGGATATTACACATTCAATCTTGTAAGACTACAGCTCCCACTCAACTTTTGGAAATCACAATCACTGCCTTTATAATTGCCTATTACGGTCAGCGTTTGACAGCGTCAAAGACATACCAGCAGTCAAATGATAACTATATCATACTCATGTCTAAGGAACTCACTAATCATGAATAATCCTAGAACTCCGCAGTAAAGTCCCGAGAAGTCCTAAGATTGGTATGTCCGATGTGTATCAATATACACATCTATGTAATCGATTAAACATCTCCATGTCCCTATAACACATGAAACCCGGTGTTATCAATCAATCTCACATATGGTCTTTTGATCAAGTCATTTGTATCCAAGTTAACAACTTAGACCATGGACTTCTAACAATTTTATAATTTCAGTTCACTTAATGGGGTTTCATTCACCAAAACAGTTTTGATGAGCCCATTTGATAACTATTAAATTGTTTGGATACTTTATCTAATCCCAAGCAATGATTAAATAATAATATGAAACTCATATATAAGTCAAGCATAAATGTTTGTGATAACAATAAACAAGGTTTATCATAAAACAAACAATGTCTCAAAAGAACTCTCTAATGTGCTTGAGTCCTTTGGCCCGAGTGTGACTGTCATGCTTGGGCCTAGACATGGGCTTGGTCAACAGGATCTGCAATGTTGTCGTCTGTGTTCACTTTGCACATCCTCACATCTCCACTATCAACATAGTGTCTGATCATGTGGTACTTCCGTAGAACATGTCTGGATTTGGAACTCTTCCAACTGACGGCTCCTTCATTCAGAATGAGGACATATCCAGACTGAGATTTAAAATCATTTACGTATGTCTGAAAACTTGTATCAGTATAGCCCTTGACGACCAGCTCGTCATCACCTCCAAATGTCAAGAGATTATCCCTAGTCCTTCGTAAGTACTTCGGGATGTTCTTGGTTGCACACCAATGTGCATCACCCGAGTTTGATTGGTACCTGCTATACATGCTCAAAGCAAATGCAACATCTGGGCGAGTACAAGTCATTGCATACATGATGGATCCTATGGCTGAGGCATAGGGAATCCTGCTCATCCTCTCAGTTTCACCAGGTGTCTTAGGACACTGGCTCTTGCTGAGAAGTAAGCCATGCTGCATAGGCGATAACCCTTTCTTAGAGTTCATCATATTGAATCTCTCAAGGACCTTATCTATATAAGTTCCCTAACTCAGACCAATAAGTCTCTTAGATCTATCTCTATAGATTTTAATGCCTAATATGTACTCAGCCTCTCCCAAGTCCTTCATTGAGAAATACTTCTTAAGCCACTCCTTAACTGTCTCCAACATAGGAATGTTATTCCCAATGAGTAGTATGTCATCCACATACAGAACTAGGAAGGCCACTTTGCTCCCACTAAACTTCTTGTAGACACAGGGCTCTTCTTCGCATCTGACGAAATCAAACTTTTTGACCACTTCATCGAAGCTAAGATTCCAACTCCTGGATGCTTGCTTAAGTCCATAGATGGACTTCTTAAGCTTGCATATTCTCCTAGGATTTTCCAAATCTCATAATCATAATAAGCGGCAATCACTAGAAGTATCCTAATGGACCTGATCATAACGACCGATGCGAACGTTTCATCATAGTCAATACCATGAACCTGTCTAAATCCTTTGGCAACTAGTCTTGCCTTATAGACAGAAACATTTTCATCCTTGTATGTCTTGATCTCAAAGACCCATTTGCATCCAATGGGTTTTACCCCATCAGGAAAATCTATCAAGTCCTATACTTGATTTTCAGACATGGAGTCCATTTCGGATTTCATGGCTTCCAGCCATTTCTCGGAGTCGGGGTCCGCCATCGCTTGCTTATAGGTCACATGCTCGCCGTTCTCTAAAAGTAGAACGTCAATGCTAGTAGTCAAGACGTAATCCTCATAACGTCTAGGTTGCTGCCTTAGCCTTTCTGATCTCCAATGTGGTCCAACAATAGGAGAGATTTCAGCTGCTGGGTTGACCACATCTGTATGCGAGACCTCAGGTGCTTTATCAACTTGAAAAATTGCATCTTGGATTTGGACGGTTTCCCTTTGAGAAGGTACGCCTCCAAAGTCAAGTTCCTCAGTGACATCGTCTATGTCCTCATGTTGTTAGGTTTGTTGCTCAGCTTGAATCTCATCAAGCTGAACATTTCTCCCACTTGGCTTCTTGGAAAACAAATCTTTTTTCCAAAAAAACACTATCCCGAGCAACAAACAATTTGTTCTCAACGAGATTGTAGAAATAATATCCCCTTGTTTTCTTGGGATAACCTATAAAAAAGCATTTGTCTGATTTGGGTGCTAGCTTATCAGATAGTAAACACTTTACATAAGCCTCGCATCCCCAGACCTTCAGAAATGACAAGCTAGGAACTTTTCCATACCATATCTCATGTGCTCATGTGGTGTCTTGTCAACTGATCGTGACGGAGTCCTGTTTAGTGTGAACGCAGCAGTGGTGAGGGCATATCCCCAAAAAGATGTAGGAAGATCCGCAAAACTCATCATTGAGCGGACCATGTCTAACAATGTCCTATTCCTCCTCTCAGATACGTCATTCAACTGTGGCGTGCCTGGTGGAGTCAGTTGTGTCAAAATGCCACAACTCCTCAAGTGATGGTCGAATTCTTGGCTCAGATATTCGCCCCCTCGATCTGATCGGAGTGCCTTTATCTTCTTGCCAGTCTGTGTCTGAACTTTATTATGGAATTCTTTGAACTTTTCAAAAAGACTCAGATTTATGCTTCATTAAGTAGATATATACTCATATCTACTAAAATCATCAGTAAATATAATGAAGTATCGGTAGCCTCTCCTAGCTTCTGTGCTCATAGGTCCACATACATCGGTATGTACGAGAGCTAAGAGCTCAGTAGTCCTCTCACTCGTACCAGTGAAAGGTGACCTTGTCATCTTGCCCATCTGACATGACTCACATGTTTCAAATGATTCTAAATCAAATGACTTTAGGCTACCAACCGTTTGGAGTTCCTTCATGCGTTTGATGCTGATGTGACCCAAGCGACAATGCCAAAGATTGGCCTTACTTATATTCGACTTTTGCCTCCTTGTATCAACGTTATAAATTTTAGATTTGAGATCCAACATGTATAGTCCACTACTACTCGCATGGGCTCGAGCATAGAAAATGTCATTCTTATAAATGGAAAAACAATCCTTAATGACAAATTCATAATCCTCAAGGTTCAAAACTGAAATTGAAATCAAATTCTTAGTAATAGAAGGAACAAAATAACAATTATACAGTTCTAAAACTAAGCCAGAAGGTAGAGATAGACTATAATCTCCAATGGCAAGTGCAGCAACCCTTGCTCCATTTCCAACGCGGAGATCTATCTCACCCTTCTGCAACCGTCTCCTATTTCTTAGTCCTTGCACATTCGAAATAATGTGAGAACCACATCCTGAATCTAATATCCAAGAATGAGACTTGGTTGATGAGATTTCAGTAACGTAAATACCTGAAGTGGAGACTATTCCCCTCTTCTTTTCTTCCAGGTTTTTGTGACTTGCCTTATGCTCATCAGATGAGGTGACAGTCAACTCTGGGATGGGGATTTCAAGGACATCCTCCTGTCCCTTAGACCTGAGACTGATTCTCATATGTCTTTCCCAATCAAGGAAATTTGTGTCATTCAATCGGTTTTTCTCAACAATTGAGCGGAGAGTGATTTTGAGGTGTTCAGAAGACATAGTAACTGCAAAATGGAATAAAACATGCAGATAAATTATGATTGACATGCAAGAACTTAAAATTTAGACCAGCTATAAACAGTAAGTTATTGCACATTCTACTCAATTATGTTGTCCCTTGTGAGTAAAATGATTCCAAGATCCTATCTTAGATGAAACTCGAGCGTACTAGGGCACTTCCCCAAGTCTCATGTAATCAAGGTAAGTAAACTCCTTTACTAATTATAACACCTTATAACTCTTGGTTGATGGCCACATCTTATGTAAGACTCATCCTTATGCCTCAAGATCCAAAACTGAGCCTTTTGGTCTCTTGTTGAGTGTAACCATACCAAGGCAGCATGCCCCTATTAGACATACCCGCACTATCCCAAGGTCAAGGAAGGACACCTCGCTAGGGCGAAAACTATCCAACGAATTCCAAGGGCCTCATGGTTTTGATATGGAAAGGCATGATCTCAATATTCTGTTAAGGGACTTAAGCATGCAATGGTTGTTTATTTACTAGTGAACAAAATAGCATAAACAAACACACAAGCATGCAAAGTGGGAAATAAAGCATTCAAGTAATGCAGTAATTAAATGTGATCCTAGTATGACACCTAAAAACCAAAATTAAAGATCTAATCTTCATGGCTTTTGTTACTCTTGGATCTCTATCCTTAGTATCCTCCATGGATCTCCATCCTTTGGTCTTCTTAGGATCTTCTTTTTCTTGTCTTACATATAATTGAAATAAACTCTCTTGCATAAATTTAAATTACAAAAATACATAACGATACGCAGATCGTGTACAAGAAAAACACAACGGTACGCAGACCGTATTTATCTATCCTAATGTGGGCCATACTAGTCACCTCATGCAAGCAATAATATCATAATATAATAACACATGCATGCAATGATAATATCAAATATTATCAATAATATTAATCTAATTAATAGTAACAACCAATTTAACTAATTTAAATAAAACCATATTAAAAGAAATAAATCATCTCATGATATAAATAATTTAATATCAAATTCTTAATTCAAATTAAAAATAATATATAGCATTAATCATAATTAATCATTAAAATACATTATTGAATAATATATGCATAAACAAGATAAGATATCAAATATCCTTATCTAATTCTAGTGGGAATCTATCCTAACAACTTTTAGGAATTTATATATTTTAGATAATATCAAATATTATCCAATTAAATAAATAAGATCTTATCTTATAGTTTAGGAAATTATTCTAAAATTCCAAATCTATCCAATCAGACCGAGTTACGTTCGAGTCAAACCCGGATCGACCCATGCCCACCGAACCACACAGCCCCTACGGGCTGACCCGGGTCTAACCCGAACCAGCCACCACATGTCCGTAAGCAGAACAATTCTGAAAATCCGAAAAATTCTTCTGAAAACCGAGAGCGTTAACAATTAAAGCTTAATATTATGATCTAAAGCATAATATAATTTTCTAATGTTCGAAATGAAATCAGGACCGCATAAATATTAGAACAGTAGGACCGCAGTGCGTTAACAATTAATTAAATCACATCTTATGAATTTACCACACTGCGTTGTTCATAATGTAAAATCAGCCACCGAAGATGTCGATAAAAAATCAGAATTTAATAAAAACCAAAATTTGGGTAGTTAATTCATCGTATGAAAATTAAATCTTCATCTAATGATTTAAAATATGCCAAAAAATCATATCTCTTGCATAATTAAATCACATGAATCAAGTATGATTGTACATGCATATTTGTTCATAAAGTTCTTCAACTTTACCAATCCAATCAATTAAAATCATAATTTTAATCATGTAAGTTAACCTATATATCAATTTTCCACTTAATTTGAATCAAGACAATCATGAACATGCATCAAAATTTAAAACTTTAAATTTGATCTAATCAATTTATGCAAGAGGCAACTGATACCACTCTTGGGATTTTAGATGCGTAAAGCGGAATTTCAGGAAACGTTTTCCTAACATCTAACCAAGGATCTCATGCATAAACCAAGTAGATCATAGATAGGAAGAATCAAATACCTTTTGATGCGTGTTTCAATCTGCTGGAATGGAGAGAATAGAGCCTCACATGTGACTCCTCTATTTGGTCCACCCGAGCTTGAATCTGGATCACCTAGGACTCGGTTGCTAGAGCGAGGATCGAAGGCGAACGAAGGGAGAGAGAGGGAGAAGGAGGCAGCCGTACTTCTTAAGTCAATTAGGGTTATGGGCTTTTCCTAAAAGCCCTCATTTTATAATATCATGTGTAGATATCTTATTTCCTAAATAAGTATATCTTTTATTATTAATAATAACTCTTTATTATTAACAAACCTTATCTCCCAAGTTATATCATATATAACTTTATATCATATTCATATACCTTATATAATATGTCTCCCATTAAACTAATCTAGTCCAAACTCTAAGGGTGTGACCTCGTAGGATCCGGTAATAATAGCAATAGACTTTATGACATACTTTATAACATATAGTCTATAAATCATAGTTGACTTCTAGCAAAGCACTATGACTACCTAAAATCACCAGAATAAATATCTTCATAAATGGTCCCACTTCATAATCAGTAATTGCATCTTTGATTAAAGGACACAATTCCTTCAAGTGATTGAAGCATTTTGTCTTCCATAACAAATCCTTCGACGTTTGGTCTCCATAGCCAAAAAATAGTTACTTAGTAGATGAAAAGGTAGAGGGAAAAAAGAGAAACGTAACCAGAAAAGATTTTTTTTTCTTAATTTCTTTTATTTTTTGTGAGATTAGCAGAAATAAAAAAATAATTAATCATTAATTATAAGGATAATTTGGAAAAAAACTTAATTTCTTATTTTATCTAAAATTTACTAAAACGTGAGTTAAAACTTAATGGATAGAGTATATATTATAAATTTGGAGTCCCTAAACTACTCTTTTATTCACTTATTCACATCTTTCTTAGATTTTTTTTTAAAACTTTTTACTGACAATATACTGTATTAAATTATTCATATTATTTAATTTAATAGTAATATTTATAGGTCGCTCTCATTCTGTCACTTCACTACTCTTATAAAGGTGTCTCTTCTTTTAAAACTTATCGGCCACCGGTCGAAACTTAAGGGAGCGGACCAGGATTGATCTTACATGCAAACAAATCCGGTACAGTATACCAACACTAAACCAACTTAGTCTTGGTAGTTAGACCACCATGACAAACTTGAAATACTAGGAATCCAATGTGCTTTGATAACCATTTATCTAAATGACCATATTAAAGACAAATGACCATAAGTTAGACCAACATGATAAACTCGAAATATTAGGAATCAAATGTGCATCATAGCCATTTATCTAACATAGTTAAAAAAATGTACTCCTTTTATTGAAACAAGAAAAATAAAAAGTAAATTGTAATATCAGAATATCAAGTATGGATATCACTCATACATGTGTTTGATATAATTTTGATATCGATATGAAACTATCGATATAAAACTCATATCTACTGTTTGATATAAGTTATAGATATCAGTATATGAGTATGAGTAATATTATAATGTTATTTTGATATCTATTACATAATGAATATATTAAAAATATCAATTATATTTATATCCATACTCAATAATTTAATATCAGTCATACTCATATCTTTTTTTTGGTGCAAAAAAGGAGTATACCCATTTATTTAATGCGAAGCAAGTTAAACATACTTACTCGGGAGTTTATCCGCCTCTAGAAATATAACAAGTTTTTCAGACGGAAACATAAAATACGTAAATACACTAATACTAGAAGAACTAAATCTCGTCATCCAATTTACAACTTGATTACCAAGTCTAGACACATACTCAATAATCACCTCTCATTTTGAATCCGCAATAAGAATCATACTCGTATTTTAATATTCATATCGATACTTATATTCTTTGATATAGGTACTAAATGATCCCTTCGGTTTTCACGTACCTTGCTGTAATTAGCTGGCTGGCTCCTCGGCCATAACTATAAACTTCTGTAAGTTTTTTTTTTTTTTTTTGTATTCACTTATAATCCGGTCTAGTCTCCAGTCCCACAACCGCAGCCCGAGGTGTAGTAACGGCTCAATTTTACAGCTAGACTCCAACCACTCACTCTCTCTCACTCAATACCCGGCGTAATTTTGGCTCTTCCTTCTACATTACGCCTCTTTCCCCGCGCACCTTAGCGTCCTGCTCAAGCCAACTGGCGCCGACACTTCTCTTCTCTTCTCCCACACTTCTCTGACTCGGAACTATTAACAATCACATATACAGAAAATAGACTCCAAATAGAGATTTCACTTTCATCTGTACAGGAAATTGCAAGCTCTTTCTCCTCCTTATTGGTGTGAAATCGACGAGAAATAACACGGACATGTGCAAATGATATATTATCATAAATACAGAAAAATAAAAGGAAGTTAGCAATTAAAAAATATCCAGAGGAGGACCACCTTCAACCAAGCACTGTAGAGAAATAGAGGAAAGATTTGAGAATGGCGCGATGCGTTAGAAATCGCCGAGTTTTCTGTGAGATCTGGAACTCTTATTGGCGTCCTTTCTGATTTCTTGTAGATTTCTCAGGCTTCCAATTGCTAGCATCTCGCCTTTGTCCAAAACTCGCTCGAATTGGTCGATTTCTCTCGAATCTGCAAAGGCAAATTGATACACGAATGAGATAAGGTAACAAAAATAAACGCCGTGATTAGACCTGCAAGCTATCGTCAAGAACAATTAATAGCATACAATTCGAATCTAGCGGCATTATACCTGCAAGCTCTGACGGATGCTTGAATCCGTCAAAATGAGCTAACTCTGCAAAGCAAGAAATCAGAAAAGAACAATCAGGAACCAAACCAAATCGAACAAACGAACATTCTCTAATCCTACTCAATCAGCAATTTACCGGTGGGAGAAGGCTCGTGAGAGCAGAGGAAGAGGACGAGAAAGCAAAGGAGAGTAAGAATCGGAATGGCGTGTATGTATTTCTCAGGTCCACCACGGAGAAGCGGAGGCAACGAAGATCTGCGAAATCGAAGCTTCTTCAGCTTCACGTCATCGTTGTCACCGGCGCCGGAAACAATCACCGGAGAAACCGACGGTGAGGACGGCGATGGCGATGCGGCGGAGATTTCGATAGATGCTCCTCCTCTTCCATGGCTGTGAAGCCTCGGAGATGGCGAGCCCAGAGATTGCCTCTGCATAGTTCAGCGGCGGGACAAAAAGAGAGTGGGTGCGCTTTGTAAACGATGGGAGGCGGAAGAAAAGAAGCTCAGTGTGTAGAGAGAGATAAGAGAGGCTTAATGAGTTTTTTATTAGATTAATAAAATAAAAATACTTTAGAATTTCGTGACCTTTTCTTTTTATATTTTCTTTTTCTTGTATAAGGGCCCAACTGCTCAGGCTTATAGAGGAAGGAACCTTGTGAGTCTTTAATAATTGCAAGTGGGTACCTGTGGGCCGAGTTGAAAACAAAGCTACTTTGGCCCATTAGAAGTGATGACCGTTGAAAGCAAGGGATTGTTTGTTTCATATCTAAGTTTTTTTTATACGATAAGAATTAGACTAATGTCAATGAGACTTTAACAACATATAACATCATTTCGGATGAGAGTTTTCAATTTTGAGTTGTTCATGATAACATTCAGAGAAAAGTTGTGGCTAAGTTTAGCAATGTAATCAACCACTGAGTTTAATTTTTAAAAGATATGGAAAATCTGCACTATCTGATTTTTTTTTAATAAACATAGGATATCGGGGATAAGAATTTCAATTTTCCATGAATATTGTCAGATCTGGTATTTTTTTTTTGTGTGTTTTACAAGGACAAAAAAACAATGGTAGAGATCGAGTTTAACAAATGTTTTACACGGCCGTGAAAATAATGATAGAGGTAGAATTTGATGTTCTAGAGAAAGTAAAGGATCATGATATTAGTAGCGGTTTTTCTAACCTATGTTCTAAGGGCATAGGTTAATAATTCATATTTAAAAATATACATTTTAAAGAAGAAAAAGTAAATCCATTTTTAAAAAATTAAAATATCTTAAAAAATTAACACATAATTAAAAAAAATTTACATATAAGGGCATATGTTAAGATCAATTGGATTGAATCGGACTCATTTGACAAATGTGCTTCAAAGAACTATATATATGTGAAGTAATTAGGCATAACATTTTTTTAATTACTGAAATATAACATGTTTTGATATAATTATTTTAAATAATTATTAGAAAATAAAAAATAAGAATACGTGCTTAAACTCCTCTCTTCTTCAATAGATACAACTATATATACAAGTCTCGCAAACTCATAGGATGCACTTTTCCGAGCACGAATCGCACTGTGTAACTTTGTGGCATGGGCAACAATGTAATTTAGACTTTAGAGTGCCTTTGTTCTTCGATACTTCACCATATTGATCATTAATTGTTCTTCGATACATCACCAAATCACCAATATATTGATCAATTGTTCTTAGACACGTACATACTTTGAGCACTTTCCTTACGTTTTAAATTATACTAGTGTAATATCCGTGTCTTGCACGAGATTTATTTATTTTATTTTATATTTGTAAAAATAATATATTTTAATCATTATTTCAATATATATTTGATTAGTTATTTAAATTATAAATGATAAATTGACTAAACAATTTACAGATAAAAATTTACATTATATAAAGAGAGATAAAACTCTTCGTAACTTTATTAATAATAAAATAAGTAGTCTTACAAACAGATATAACCACACCATTTTACATCAATATTTTCGATCAAACATAATAAAAATGTTCATTTAACTCTAATACATGAAAATGACACGTTAAACATAAAATATGGAACGATGTTCAAAATTGCTACAAATTATCAAAAACTTCATTGTATACTACATTGGTTGTAGTATTATATCTCTTCGTGTATTTGTCGTAAATCAAAATCTTCAAACCTTTCTTAATTACTAAGCCAAGTCATATACAAGTACATATTCTCATATTGATAATTCAATGTAGGGGTCAGCCTGTTCAAAATAACATTATTGAAGAAGAATAATAATTAACTTTTCAAAATAACATTTGGGGCCCTGTTCAAAATAACATGTTGGACACTATGAGGCCGGACCTGGATCAAATAATAGTGATGTAATTGACATTTTCTTTCCTCCATTATTGAAGAAGAATAATAATTAACTTTTTATACGAACCTTGATAATTGTGACCGTCAGCCTCTCATCCTCTTCCTCAAGTCTTATATGTACAGTATCTTCCTCCAAATATGACACAAATAAAGAATGTAACAAGAATCGTAGATCCTTTAATTTGAGGAAGCATGATCAGCACTACTTTGTAGTACGTATCTAGATGTTGTTATCGGTGTTTTAGGTACATTTGGAGATGTTTAGAGCACACAACTATGGAGAATGAAGTTGAGAAAAAGAAGTGTGACTTTAGTGGTTTGGAGGAGCTTAAACGAAGATATCAAGAAGATGAGGAGAAGGCCATTTGAGAAGACCGAGGAAGAGTCGAAGAAAGAAGTCACACAAAGCAGCAGAGTCAAATCCGCGACCGCGGATGGTCGCGGAAGTTGGTCGCGGATTAATCGAGAGCAAAAGAGCTGGAAAAGGAATTTTCTACGACCGTAGAAATTCATCCGCGATCGCGGATCACACCCGGAGCCACACCCGGAGTGGACATCCGGATTTTTCGTTCGAGTTTATTTTATTTTATAAAAAATGACCGTGCCACACCAGGATCATATTTGGGCTCCACCATGTGTTCGTTGAAGGCCAAGCTCACAAAGATGTCACTGAAAGATCATATTGATATGCTATTCTACTGCTTTAATTTTTCAACAGTTTCTGCCTCGAACCATCCCTGTGAGCTTGCAAAGGATGTTGTTTTTTATGATAATTCAAAGAATCACACACTTTGTCTTAACTAAACTAAGTGGTTAACATTGGCCTGGTGAAAGACAGAATTAGTTTACATTGTCGATCAAATCAGGGTCGTCCCTACTAGAAAGAGGCCCTCCTTACTAATAACAAACATGATAATAAAATTTAAAAGTTTATTTAATATTCAAATACCTTAAATCTTAATGAAAGAACAAACAAAATTATCCCTTGGATGGATAACAAAAAAATAGAATAATAGTACAATACATTGTCATCAACCCATCATACTTTTCGCACACTCTACCTCAGATAAAGTTTCAAAAAAAAATTCCATTTATTCCTTTATATACACATAAGGGCTAGGTAAAAAAGCAAAAAAAATCCTAGATAATTGTGACCGTCAGCCTGTTCAAAATAACATTATTGAAGAAGAAGAATAAATAACTTTTCAAAATAACATTGGGGGCCATGTTCAAAATAACGTATTGGACACTATAAGGTCGGGCCTGGATCAAATAATAATGATGTAATTGACATTTTCTTTCCTCCATTTTTGAAGAATAATAATAATTAACTTTTCATACAAACCTTGATAATTGTGACCGTCAGCCTCTCATCCTCTTCTTCAGGTCTTATATGTACAGTATCTTCCTGCAAATATGACACAAATAAAGAATGTAACAAGAACCCTAGATCCTTTAATTTGAGTAAGCAGCACGTCTATAATTTTAGACCAAGATTGCATCAAATCAAACCTAAAAAAGCAAAAAAACTCACCAATTCGTAGATAAAACCTGTGAATTGGAAAGTTGTGTAATGCTTGAGCTTTCCGTCTCCCGGGGTGGAATTGGAAACCCTAACAACATCACCCACTGGCTTCGCGTAGCGGCGATTACTGGATTCGCACTGTTCCTCCTCCTTGTCAGACGACGACACCTGAAACCTTCGCTTCCGCCGCTTCTGCATGGTCAAAGTTTGTCCCTCTCTATCCGCCATTGAATTTCTCTGGAGGACTGCGTTTGAACTCTCTCTCTCCATCTTTATTTCTTAGTTTGGAGTAAGTATCGGCTATAGGTCCCTCATTTAATGATTAAAGCTAAATGAGTACATATCAATCTATTTTTTATACTCATCCGAAAGTGGCCTTTTTTTGATGTAGAAAGTGGCCTTTAATTTGAAGAGATAAAGTGGGTTGGTTGCACATTAACTTTAATCACTATATATGATACTCCCTCCATCCCATAATGTTCTTCCTATTTTGACCAGACAAATTTGTCGAGACGGGTTTTGTATCGTTAATATCTCTAATTACATATTACTGAAAATTATATTTTTTTGATATTATCAAAGTACTCATTGAGACGAATCAAAGAAGACCCCACATGACTATATTTTTTCTTATATATTGAAAGAAATCTTAAAAATTCTCTTCAACTATAAATAGTGTATAAAAATGAAACAGGAAGAACATTATGGGACGGAGGGAGTATAATATATATAGCATGCCTAGCTATAATTCATCCATTTAAAATCAACGTGGCCAATGTCATTTTTTGGTTGAACAAAATCCTAAGGCCAATTTTTTTATATAACTCACATATGATTAATTAGTGAATTTATATGGAACTTTAATTTCAACTTAATATGTACTATACCTTTACTATGAATTGCTCGTAATTTGTAAAAAATTATCAAGTCAACATATAGTTCAAAGAGAAAAGCAATTATGATCAACAGGTTTGTTAAGATCTCCTATTTTTATATATGAAATTTTCGGCTATTTTGAGATTAGATTTGGTTTCATCACTGATTAAAAAATAAGTTGTATCCAATTGAAATTATTGAAGCAGGTTTCCTATTCTCTTACGATCAAGTCTGCATGGAGTTAATATCATTTTGCTTATGTGAATGTTACTAAGCCAAGTCATATACAAGTACATATTCTCATATTGATAATTCAATGTAGGGGTCAGCCTGTTCAAAATAACATTATTGAAAAAGAATAATAATTAACTTTTTAAATAACATTTGGGGCCCTGTTCAAAATAACATGTTGGACACTATGAGGCCGAACCTGGATCAAATAATAGTGATGTAATTGACATTTTCTTTCCTCCATTATTGAAGAAGAATAATAATTAATTTTTTATACGAACCTTGATAATTGTGACTGTCAGACTCTCATCCTCTTCCTCAGGTCTTATATGTACAGTATCTTCCTCCAAATATGACACAAATAAAGAATGTAACAAGAATCATAGATCCTTTAATTTGAGGAAGCATGATCAGCACTATTTTGTAGTACGTATCTAGATGTTGTTACTGGTGTTTTAGGTACATTTGGAGATGTTTAGAGCACAACTATGGAGAATGGAGTTGAGAAAAAGAAGTGTGACTTTAGTGGTTTGGAGGAGCTTAAACGAAGATATCAAGAAGATGAGGAGAAGGCCATTTGAGAAGACCGAGGAAGAGTCGAAGAAAGAAGTCACACGAAGCAGCAGAGTCAAATCCGCGACCGCGGATGGTTGCGGAAGTTGATCGCGGATTAATATAGAGCAAAAGAGCTGGAAAAGGAATTTTCTACGACTGCAGAAATTCATCCGCGATCGCGGATCACACCCGGAGCCACATCCGGAGTGGACATCCAGATTTTTCGTCCGAGTTTATTTTATTTTATAAAAAATGACTGTGCCACACCAGGATCATATTTGGGCTCCACCATGTGTGAGTTGAAGGCCAAGCTCACAAAGATGTCACTGAAAGATCATATTGGTATGCTATTCTACTGCTTTAATTTTTCAACAGTTTCTGCCTCGAACCATCCCTGTGAGCTTGCAAAGGATGTTTTTTTTATGATAATTCAAAGAATCACACACTTTGTCTTAACTAAACTAAGTGGTTAACATTGGCCTGGTGAAAGACAGAATTAGTTTACGTTGTCGATCAAATCAGGGCCGTCCCTACTAGAAAGAGGTCCTCCCTACTAATAACAAACATGATAATAAAATTTAAAAGTTTATTTAATATTCAAATACCTTAAATCTTAATGAAAGAACAAACAAAATTATCCCTTGGATGAATAATAAAAAAATAGGATAATAGTACAATACATTGTCATCAACCCATCATACTTTTTGCACACTCTACCTCAGATAAAGTTAAAAAAAAAAATCCATTTATTCCTTTATATACACATAAGGGCTAGGTAAAAAAGCAAAAAAAATCCTAGATAATTGTGACCGTCAGCCTGTTCAAAATAACATTATTGAAGAAGAAGAATAAATAACTTTTCAAAATAACATTGGGGGCCATGTTCAAAATAACGTATTGGACACTATAAGGTCGGACCTGGATCAAATAATAATGATGTAATTGACATTTTCTTTCCTCCATTTTGAAGAAGAATAATAATTAACTTTTCATACAAACCTTGATAATTGTGACCGTCAGCCTCTCATCCTCTTCCTCAGGTCTTATATGTACAGTATCTTCCTGCAAATATGACACAAATAAAGAATGTAACAAGAATCCTAGATCCTTTAATTTGAGGAAGCATGATCAACACTACTTTGTAGTACGTATCTAGATGTTGTTACCGGTATTTTAGGTACATTTGGAGATGTTTAGAGCACAACTATGGAAAATGGAGTTGAGAAGAAGAATTGTGACTTTAGTGGTTTGGAGGAGCTTAAACGAAGATATCAAGAAGATGAGGAGAAGGCCATTTGAGAAGACCGAGGAAGAGTCGAAGAAAGAAGTCACACGAAGAAGCAGAGTCAAATCCGCGACCGCGGATGGTCGCGGAAGTTGGTCGCGGATTAATCGAGAGCAAAAGAGCTGGAAAAGGAGTTTTCTACGACCGCAGAAATTCATCCGCGATCGCGGATCATACCCGGAGCCACACCTGGAGTGGACATCCGGATTTTTGTCCGAGTTTATTTTATTTTATAAAAAATGACCGTGCCACACCAGGATCATATTTGGGCTCCACCATGTGTTCGTTGAAGGCCAAGCTCACAAAGATGTCACTAAAAGATCATATTGATATGCTATTCTACTGCTTTAATTTTTCAACAGTTTCTGCCTCGAATCATCCATGTGAGCTTGCAAAGGATGTTTTTTTATGATAATTCAAAGAATCACACACTTTGTCTTAACTAAACTAAGTGGTTAACATTGGTCTGGTGAAAGAGAGAATTAGTTTACGTTGTCGATCAAATCAGGGCCGTCTCTACTAGAAAGAGGCCCTCCCTACTAATAACAAACATGATAATAAAATTTAAAAGTTTATTTAATATTCAAATACCTTAAATCTTAATGAAAGAACAAACAAAATTATCCCTTGGATGGATAATAAAAAAATAGGATAATAGTATAATACATTGTCATCAACCCATCATACTTTTCGTACACTCTACCTCAGATAAAGCTTCAAAAAAAAATCCATTTATTCCTTTATATACACATAAGGGCTAGGTAAAAAAGCAAAAAAAATCCTAGATAATTGTGACCGTCAGCCTGTTCAAAATAACATTATTGAAGAAGAAGAATAAATAACTTTTCAAAATAACATTGGGGGCCATGTTCAAAATAACGTATTGGACACTATAAGGTCGGGCCTGGATCAAATAATAATGATGTAATTGACATTTTCTTTCCTCCATTTTTGAAGAAGAATAATAATTAACTTTTCATACGAACCTTGATAATTGTGACCGTCAGCCTCTCATCCTCTTCTTCAGGTCTTATATGTACAGTATCTTCCTGCAAATATGACACAAATAAAGAATGTAACAAGAACCCTAGATCCTTTAATTTGAGGAAGCAACACGTCTCTAATTTTAGACAAAGATTGCATCAAATCAAACCTAAAAAAGCAAAAAAACTCACCAATTCGTAGATAAAACCTGTGAATTGGAAAGTTGTGTAATGCTTGAGCTTTCCGTCTCCCGAGGTGGAATTGGAAACCCTAATAACATCACCCACCGGCTTCGCGTAGCGGCGATTACTGGATTCACACTGTTCCTCCTCCTCGTCAGACGACGACACCTGAAACCTCCGCTTCCGCCGCTTCTGCATGGTCAAAGTCTGCCCCTCTCTATCCGCCATTGAATTTCTCTGGGGGACTGCGTTTGAACTCTCTCTCCATCTTTATTTCTTAGTTTTGAGTAAGTATCGGCTATAGGTCCCTCATTTAATGATTAAAGCTAAATGAGTACATATCAATCTATTTTTTGTACTCATCCGAAAGTGGCCTTTTTTTGATGTGGAAAGTGGCCTTTAATTTGAAGAGATAAAGTGGGTTGGTTGCACATTAACTTTCATCACTATATATGATACTCCCTCCATCCCATAATGTTCTTCCTATTTTGACCGGGCAAATTTGTCGAGATGGGTTTTGTATCGTTAATATCTCTAATTACATATTACTGAAAATTATATTTTTTTGATATTATCAAAGTACTCATTGAGACGAATCAAAGAAGATCCCACATGACTATATTTTTTCTTATATATTGGAAGAAATCTTAAAAATTCTATTCAACTATAAATAGTATATAAAAATGAAACAGGAAGAACATTATGGGACAGAGGGAGTATAATATATATAGCATGCCTAGCTATAATTCATCCATTTAAAATCAACGTGGCCAATGTCATTTTTTGGTTGAACAGAATCCTAAGGCCAATTTTTTTTATATAACTCACATATGATTAATTAGTGAATTTATATGGAACTTTAATTTCAACTTAATATGTACTATCCCTTTATTATGAATTGCTCGTAATTTGTAAAAATTTATCAAGTCAACATATAGTTCAAAGAGAAAAGCAATTATAATCAACGGGTTTGTTAAGATCTCCTATTTTTAGATATGAAATTTTCGGCTATTTTGAGATTAGATTTGGTTTCATCACTGAAGCAGCAGAGTCAAATCCGCGACCGCGGATGGTCGCGGATTAATCGAGAGCAAAAGAGCTAGAAAAGGAATTTTCTGCGACCGCAGAAATTCATCCGCGATCGCGGATTACATCCGGAGCCACACCCGGAAATGGACATCCGGATTTTCGTCCGAGTTTATTTTATTTTATAAAAAACGACCGTTTCACACCAGGATCATATTTGGGCTCTACCATGTGTTCGTTGAAGGCCGTGCAGCCCCGACTTCCTTGCTATTCCACTACACCCTACAGTGGATCTATTTGGTTGCGCGGTAGAGATTACTAGACGAGGACGCCGCAACACCAGTGACATGTGCTTTATTGTTTTACCGCCAGCAACAACGTCCGTGTTCAAGCCAACTCAGCGACGTTTGTGAGTTATCTTTTGCCTTTCCCTGTGCTTCATTCTTTTTGCCTTTCATTACATTGGGGACAATGCAATGTTTAAGCATGAGAGATTATTCTATATTTGCTAGTCGCTGAGGATAAAAAACAAAAGCCAAAAAGCCAAAATTTGAAAAAAGGAAAAAATAAAAATCCTGGGATAAGTCGAAAACCCGAGAGGGTGGCTTAGGTTAAGCATGTGGCTTGGACCAGCATTAGGCTGGATAATAATTGGTCAAGAGTAATGTGAGTTATATTATGAGCCCATCTATTGAAAAATAAAATGAGTGGCTTGGTGAAAATCCGAAAGGGGGCCTTGGAAAAATGAGTGAAAAGAAGAAGAGTGATTTTTAGGAATCATCATTTTACCTGGCGTGGTGACATAAGAAGAGGTGATATAAGGAGGATTAAGATAGGTCACCCTGGGAGGCATAAGAAGATAGATGAAGGCTAGGATTAGATTTTTATTCACTCTATGGTGTTCGAGATAAGCTTGGGGGAAGTACTCTGTTTTCCTTTAAGCTTGGGGTTTGTTTGGTGAAGGGTATTATAAGGGCATTATTTGAAATAATGTCTTTTTAGTTTTTGAAATTTAAAATGTGTGAGGTATGGGGAATTGTGAAAGGTAAAAATAAAGGGTTTATTTGTAATAATGGCTTTATAAGTTGTGAGACAAACAAACCCTTGGTTGTGTGTGGTGATTTTGTTATGTGTGGTGTTGTGTTATGCATATTGTGTTGGTGCCTTGGAGTTTCATGTTAGGTGCAATTCTTAGTGGAGATGATTTTGCTATGCTTCCTGAGATCTTGGGGATTTGATTGGAGGAGTAGGTTTCTTTTAGCTTACTCGAGGACGAGCAAGGTTTAAGCATGGAGGAATTTGATCAGCGCTACTTTATAGGGTTTAACTAGGGGTTGTTACTGGAGTTTTGGGTACCATTTGTATGAGTTTAGAACACAATATAGGATGATGGAGTTGAGGAGAAGAAGTGTGACTTTAGTGGTTTGGAGAAGCTAAATGAAGACTTATTGAAGATGGAGAGGAGACCACAGAAGAAGACCACGAGTCACGACGAAGAATAGACCCAACTGTGTAACACCCCCAAATCTGAACTCATTTGGAAAGGTATTACCGCCAGTGACCCCAGTGCTCCGTACCAAGATCACCCCAGGCTAATACCGGTTTAAATATAATACAAGAACACAATTGATACTTAATGATCAAAGCATGGCATCATTCATATAAAGCATGAGTTACGGGATTACAACCCAATCCCGAATAGGCAAACGCAGAGTTTAACATAATACATCGGAAGTCTTATAAAGTAGAGTACAACGAAAGTCTTAAATTACAAACCAAAGTCTTGCCCAAAAGATCTCAACTTGATTAAAAGAAATTAATAAAAACATCAAAAACCATTGAAAAGCCACCGTTGCCTCCATAGTCGTTCTGATCTTCTTATCTAAACTCTAGCTGATGTGCCGAATCAAACGGATAACACCAGCCCACATGCGGAGAACAAAGTTCACGGGTTAGTCTACTGAATAAACTAGCAAGGGAACAAAGCAGAAGGTTCGAAGTAGTTGTGTTAGGTTAGACTCATCGTCCTCGAATAATAACCGACAACGATAGTCAACCTTCACACTTCTACAGAATAAAAACAAGAGATATGCACAAGAGAAGACTCCAACTGAAGTGAGTCTTAAGGAAATATGACAAGTCTGGATAATACAAGAATCATATACTCGATGATTAAAAACTGACTGAGATGCTTCAGTCCCTGACCAACCTCATCGCCTTACAGCGAATTCAGATTGGAGAGCAGACGTACTACATTCAAGTCAAGATGAGCTGTCCTAGCGACACTATTACTTAGCTGCCCTACTCGCCAAATATTTATTAATTATGGGCGAACCTACGACCCTTATCTGTTTATATTTCAAAACCAGCATCACATTAGAGACTTTTATATGTGTACCCCGCCATTGGGACGACACATCTTAGCGTACGTTTCGTCGAGATTGACGCACACCGAGAGGGAAAGAAATCCCAGAATAATGACACCAAGTGTCCTGCCTCTCCACTCTTGTGGAAGAGACCGGTCATGACCTTAGAATAGTACCAGATGGAGTAGATCCACCCCGATACCCGCGTTATAAAGAAACGACCGGACGAAGTCCGAGTGACGTCCCTGTCTAAACAGTGCTAACTAAGCAGTTCTAGCACAACAACAATATAGGATAAAATCCTCATAAAGGCCCGAAAGGTGAATTACAGATAATAGCGTCGTACTAGCAGATATACAACCTATTATATGATTTTCCAAAACAGTTTATGAAACCATTTTCAGATGAACCGAATAATCATTCCAAATTAATTACTCAGATAAGCTACTGATAATTAATGTAAGGATGGAACGATGAGTAAGAGCGAACCACCACTTGCCTTAATCCGTAAAACTGGAATGAAAAGTCAACTGATGACGGGATTCCGGGCTCGACACGGGTATAGCTCCGACAGCACAACGACCTTCGAGTCGACCCATAAAAGGAACCCTAAGTTAGATTCGACATAACAACAGTACGAACCTAAAAACGACGAAAGAAATCGAAAGGAAAGACGCCACGACGACTATCGACCAAGCCAAAGCCACTAAGGCATTCTGGCACTGGCGGCGGTCGCTGTTCTTAGCGGCGGTCGCCGTTCTTAGCGGCGGTCGCCGCATTCATCACGGCGGTCGCCGTTCTTAGCGGCGGTCGCCGCATTCATCACGGCGGTCGCCGTGAAGAACACGACGGTCGCCGCGATGAACTCAGACGACTGAAACGACAAGAATTCTCACCCAAAACGCTAGCGACACGGCCTCCTTTCTGCCTTGCTTTGGATTCTGACCCTTAAAGGCAACCAAAGGCTTCGAAAGGCTCCTGGAAACACCACCCAAACAACTCCGGCGAGGGCAAGCAAAAATCCGGCAAGAGAGAGATTTGAGAATTGGAGCTCGATTTGTGGCTGATTCTGACCCCAAAGCTCTCCTATTTATAGCCAAAGCAGGAGGGAGCACAATGATGGCCATAGGGGAGACGTGGAGGCCTCGATCGAGCTAGTTCGGCGCGCGCCAGAAGCTATGCCGGCGACCACGAGACTACGCCTCTGCTAGTCCGCGGCGGTCGCCGTTTTAGCCTGGTCGCCACCTCCCATTTGCACTGCGGTGGGCACTATTATGGCGGTCGCCGTAATCCTGGTCGCCGCCTCCTAGCCCTGGCGCCCAGCTAGTCGAAGAAGACTGTAATATCCCGTATTTTATAAGGGTATTTTGAAATTTTTATTTTTTCTTATGCCCGGATTGCTAGACGGATTTAATTCAGGGAGTTTTGGACATTCTGTAATATGTTCTGAGCTCTGTAAATTTTTCCGAGCATTGAATAATACAGTTGAGGTGTTTTTGGGGTTAATATGTCGTTAATGTACGATTATATTTAACCCGGGTTTAAGGAAATTAACCCAAAGTGAAATCGGACAAAAGAGGTGGGATTTTGCCTTGACTGCACCCCACCGCACCCTGCCGCACCCACGATGAGGAACAATTTCCAGACCGTGTCGTCTTCCTTGCGAGGCGGCTACTGTAGCGTCTGTTGGGCAGTCCAAGTGGGCTCGCAAGTGGCTCCTTCGCCTTGTCCCCTTGTCCCCGGCTTGTCCCCTTGGTGGTGGCTTGGATTTGGGCTATAAAAGGGGGTCGAAACCGAAGTGAAAGCTCTCCTTCTCCTTTCTTCTTCTTCCTCCTCTGTTTCTCTGTTTTTCTCTCTGATATTCGCCATTGTTGGCACTGTTTTGAGCTCGGTTCAAGTGGCTCTTGAGTTGGGAAGAAGCTCTTGAGTGTTGTGTGAAGCTTTGAAGTGTTGGGAGATCAAACCATAGACAAATCGAAAGGATACAAATCGATTGGGTAAGAAAACTCCATGGATGCTCTGTTCGCTGAAGCTCCACTGGCACTCTACCGCACCCCGCGGAAGGCCTCCACCGCACCCGCGGCAAGGCTGTCCGAATGTGTGTTTTTGGTGGTTTGGCTTTGGGCTTGGCTTGTTTCCTTTGATTTCTTCTTATATTCTTTTAGATTCATATATAAGTGTATTGAATCTAACTTATGGTCTTGTTATGGGCCATTTCTTAGGGATTTAATATCCAAGATCTGCTCCAGTTTCAGATCCAGGAACTAGACGTTGCTCAGCTTGATTCGAATTTGTCGGATCTAAGGCAAGTGGCGGTTCTCTCTTGTTCATCATTCCATATTTGATTATCTATCAATAGTTTTGTTGTTAAATAATTTGGGATGATTGTTAATTATGTTGGGAATTGTTTTGATAACGTTATGTGATTAAAATCTGATATTATACTAGGTTGTATATTCTGCTAGAATCGACGCTAGTATATTGTAGAGATTTTGTGCAGGTGAAGGCCTTAAGGGACTTTGATGTGATTTATTGTGTTTGTTTAGACTGTTAAATCTTTAGTGATTGTCTGGTGAGCATAGATATAGATGTTTGTGCAGGTTGGGCCGTGATGGTCCTATATGTGGTTTGTTGTGTGTTTGACTGTTTAGTCAGAACGAGTATTCGTAGAGACGCTACTGTGTACCTCAATATGAGTGCTAGTCGTTTCTTGATAACCAGTGGTTAAGATCTAGTTCCTGCCATCTTTCTTTAGTGCGCTTGTAGGGATTTAGTTCCTGATTCTGCTTTATGGATTTAGTTCCCACGGGATTTAGTTCCTAAATCGACTTTGAGGGATCTAGTTCCCAGGTCAACTCTTTGAGTAAGAATTTAGTTCTCGACTTCGTGGGATTTAGTTCCCAAGGGATTTAGTTCCCCATTAGAACCGACTCTTGGGATTTAGTTCCGAGTCAACTCCGCCTTAGGGGATTTAGTTCCCAAGGGATCTAAAAGCTTATAATGAGTTGTGTGTATGGACATTAAATAAGATAAGTGCTTTAGTGCACATAATGAATATTCTTTGGCGAATAGTGCAGCTAGGCTCTAGTGCAGCTAGAAGATCTCGTCTGAGTTTAGATCGCTTGTATGCGATATTGTGTTGTTGTGTTTGTGTGTTTGTTTGAAGTTTCCCAACATTTGTCATCATATTTCCGTTAAGGCTCATTTCTTTGGAGTCTCTCTTTGTTCGATTGCTGTGAGACTTGGTCTCCAGAATCTTTATTCATGCCTGTTGTTGTTTTCCAGTAGAGTATGGTGGTTGACTAGCGTACTCGGTTTTTATTCGAGGGACGATGAGTCTAACCTAATATGTCTGCTTAGAACCTTCTGCTTTGTACCCTTGCACGGTCTTTCATTAGACTGACCCACGAACTTTGTTCTCCGCATGTGGGCTGGTGTCATCCGTTTGATTCGGCACATCAGGTACAGTTGCATATCAGTGGAGGCTAGAAGCGACTATGAGGATGGACGGTGTTTTGTTTTACGACAATTGTTTTGTCGTTGTATTTAAAAGACTTCCGCTGTGTTATTTTATATTTTGTTAAGACTTTCGCTGTGTTATATTTATTTAATTTGTAAAAGACTTCCGCTGTTGTATTTCTGATATTTTGGGTCGTTTTTGGAATCGTGTAATTCCGCGATCATGTGGTTTAATAAAAGTTATGATTTTAGTATTGTAACTGTGTTTTAAGACAGTTATGTCGTTTGGAAAAGCCTGGAGTGACTTCGGATTTTCAGTCCGGGGTCATCGGTGTAACACCCCGTAATTTTAAGGGTATTTTGAATTTTTTCTTATGCCCGTTTTGCTAGACGGATTTAATTCAGTGAGTCTCGGACTTTTTGTAAAGGGTCTGAGCTCTGTAAAATTTTCCGAGCATTATATAATACAGTTGAGGTGTTTTCGGGGTTAATGTATCGTTAATGTACGAATATATTTAACCCGGAGTTAAGAAATTTAATCCAAACCAAGTTCGGATAAGAATTAAACGAAGTCGGCCTTAAACCGCGACTTGACGCGACCTGACGCGAGCTGACACGACTAACCGCGACTCGCCGCGATCGCGGTGATCTGGGCAGAGTCGTCTTCCTCGCGTGGCGGTTACTGTAGCTCTGTTTTGGCTCAGTTTTGGGCAGGCAAGTGGCCCGTTCCACTTGGCCTTGGCTTGTCCCCGACTTGTTCCCCAAGTGGTGGCTCGGATTGAGGCTATAAAAGGGGGTCGAACCGAAGCCTTTCCTTCTCTTCTTCTTCCTCCTTTCTCCTCTGTTTTTCTCCTCTGTTTTCCTCCATTTTCGAGCTGTTGGAGCTTGATTCGAGAAGGCTCTTGAGTGTTAGAAGGAGCTCTTGAGTGTTGTGAGAAGCTTTGAGGTGTTGGGAGATCGAACCATAGGCAAATCGAAGGGAAACAAATCGATTTGGGGTAAGAAAAACTCCATGGGAGCTGTCGAGCATGGCCACTGTCATGCCACATGAATACCGTGACTCACCGCGACCAGCCGCGATCGCGGTAAGTGCGTCCGAGAAGTGTGTTGTGTGGTTTTGGCTTTGGGCTTTGCTTGTTTCCTTTGTTTCTTCTTGTATTCTTTTAGATTCATAAATAAGTGTATTGAATCTAACTTAGGGTCTTGTTATGGGCCATTTCTTAGGGATTTAATATCCAAGATCTGCTCCAGTTTCAGATCCAGGAACTAGACGTCGTTGAGCTTGGTTCGAAGTTGTCGGATCTAAGGCACGTGGCGGTTCTCTCTTGTTCATCATTCCATATTCAATTATTTATCAATATTTTTGTTGTTAAATAAGTTGGGATGGTTGTTAATTATGTTGGAAATTGTTTTGATAACGTTATGTGATAAAAATCTGATATTATTACTAGGTTGTATATTCTGCTAGAACCGACGCTAGTATATTATAGATTTGTTGTGCAGGTGAAGGCCGTAAGGGTCCTTGATGTGATTTATTTGTGTGTGCTTAGATTATTAAATCTAGGCTGATAGTTGTGTAGGTTGAGCCGTGATGGTTCTGTGTGATGTGTTTGTGTGATTAATTGTATAGTTGTAGGAACGTTACTGAGGCCTTGGGGTCCAATCGTTTTTTTATAATAAGGTAGAGGGGTGGCTCAATTCCACCTAATACCAGTTTCTGTCTAGACTTACCTCTGCACTCGGGTGTAGAGGTGGTGCACTTAAACAGTGTCACAAGGTCGGGAGTGTTCCCAAAAAGGTCTCTCGTCTCGGGGCGAGTAGATCTTAAAAGTTTATAACGTGATGTGTGTGTGTGATAATTAATCAAGATAAGTGCCGTATGCTCGCACATAATTAATAATGTTTGGCGACTAGTGCATCTAGTGTTAGTGCAGCTAGGAGCTCGTCTTAGTTTAGTCGCTTATGCGATGTGGTGTTTGTGTGTGTTTGTTATGTTTTCCAACATTTGTAATCATATTTCCTTAAAGGCTCAATTTCCTTGGAGTCTCTCTTTGTTCGATTGCTGTGAGACTTGGTCTCCAGAATCTTTATTCATGCCTGTTGTTTGTTTTCTAGTAGAGCATGTGGGTTGGCTGTCGTACTCGGTTTTTATTCGAGGGACGACGAGTCTGACCTGATATGTCTGCTTAGAACCTTCTGCTTTGTACCCTTGCACGGTCTTTCATTAGACTGACCCACGAACATTGTTCTCCGCATGTGGGCTGGTGTCATCCGTTTGATTCGGCACATCAGGTACAGTTGCAGGATCGAAGAGGCAAGAAGCGACTATGAGGATGGACGGTGTTTTGTTTTCGACAACTTGTTTTGTCGTTGATTTGTAAAAGACTTCCGCTGAATATTTCTGATGAATTTGGGTCGTTTTTGGAATCGTGTAATTCCGCGACCATGTGGTTTAATGAAAGTTATGATTTTTATATTGTAACTGTGTTTTAAGTCAGTTATGTCGTCGGAAAAGCCTGGGGTGACTTCGGGGTTTACGTCCGGAGTCATCGGCAGTGACGCTTTCAAATGGGTGATATTTGGGGGTGTTACAATCGGCAGTAGCACTTTCGATTTGTAAATTCGGGGGGTGTTACAAAGACGGGTGCCTCGAGCCCTGTGCGGCGGTCGCCGCCATTAATGCGGCGGTCGCCACCACTGTGGCTTCGCCCACGTGGCTCCTTAGGACGACCTCGTCTTAAACCGGGGTAAAAACAAACGCACACGAACGAGAAATAACTTACGAAACACGTCAACTGTATATTATTTCACTGAGAAAAATATTACAGATACAGAGCACATTACAGAATGTCTCCTACTATCAGAATTAAATCCGACGTCCAAAACGGGTACTCTGGAAAAATGCCAAAATTTCCAAAAATGCCCTTACAAATATCGGGGTATCACATCTCCTCCCCCTTAAAAGAAGTTTCGACCCCGAAACTTAGGTCGAGAATAACTCGGGAAAACGCTTGAGCATATCTGACTCGGTCTCCCACGTTTCCCAAGTAACTTCTTCGGTCCCAGACCTGGACCACAGAATCCGCACCAACGGTACAACCTTGTTGCGCAGTTGCTTCTCCCGACGCTCCAGAATGCGTACGGACAACTCTTCATAGGTACCATTTGCTTGAATCTCGATGTCTTCGAAACTAAGCACATGAGATTCATCTGGCACATACTTTCTGAGCAGAGATACGTGGAACACATTATGCACTGGGTGAGCCGATGGCGGCAATGCCAAATTGTACGCTAAGGTCCCCACCCTATCCAGAATCTCGAATGGTCCCACGTAGCGAGGGTTAAGCTTCCCACGCTTACCAAATCTGAAAACTCCTTTGGAAGGCGACACCTTGACAAAGACCTTGTCGCCAACCTCGAACTCGACATTCCTACGCTTCTTGTCTGCGTAAGACTTCTGTCGACTCTAAGCAGTCAATATTCTCTGTCTGATCAACGCAACGTCAGAAGCTGTCCTCTCGACCAACTCTGGTCCAAGCAGAATCTTGTCGGCGATATCATCCCAACAAATCGGTGATCTGCATCTGCGACCATACAAAGCTTCGAACGGAGCCATCTTGATCGTCGCATGCCAGCTATTGTTGTATGTGAACTCAATCAGACTCAAGCTGTCCTCCCAGCTAGTCGGACGATCGAGCACACACGCCCTGAGCATATCCTCCAGAGTCTGGATGGTCCTTTCAGACTGGCCATCTGTCTGAGGATGAAAAGTTGTACTGAACCTTAACTCGGTCCCCATGGCCTTGTGAAGTTCCTTCCAGAACCTTGACATAAAATGGCCATCTCGATCCGATACAATGGTCTTAGGGATACCATGTAAACGGATAACTTCCTTCTGGTAAACCTCTGCTAACTTATGGGCTTCCCAAGTGGTCTTAATGGCTATGAAATGAGCACTCTTCGTAAGCCGATCCACAATCACTCAGATAGCATCTTTCTGACTCTTAGTCTTTGGTAGCCCAGTAACGAAGTCCATGGCGATATCCTCCCATTTCCACTCTGGCACAGGGAGAGATAACAACTCACCACCTGGCCTATGGTGTTCAATCTTGACCTTCTGGCAAGTTAAGCACCTTGCCACGAAGTCTGCCACGTCCCACTTCATGTTTGGCCACCAAAACTTCTTCCGGAGATCCTTGTACATCTTGCTAGAGCCAGGATGTACATGTAACACCCCCAAATCTTAACCCAAATGGAAAGGTATTACTGCCAGTGACCCCAGTATTCCTTACCGAGATCACCCAAGGCTTTACCATTTAAATACAATTAAAGGCATACAATGATTCATAAAGATCAAAGTATCCAAATCAAAACATAATATGTTCAAATGAAACGTGAGTCCCGGGATTTCATCCAAATCCCGAATAGGACAAATACAGAGTTTAAATGAATACAGCGAAAGTCTTATGAAACATCAACAAAGTACAGCATAAGTCTTTAACAATACCTTACCCAAAAGAACTCAACCTGATTAAAAGAAATTATTAAAACATCGAAAAGCCACCGTCGTCTTCATAGTCATTCTAGTCTTCGAAACCATACACAACCTGATGTGCCGAAACGGGCGGACGGCACCAACCATGACGATGCAGATAACAAAAACACAGTGGGTTAGTCTACTGAATAGACTAGCAAGGGAAACAAAGCAGAAGGTATGAACAAGAGAAGACTCCAACGGAAATGAGTCTTATGGGAAATTCAACAAGAGGGACTCCAAAGATCGAGTCTTAAAGGGGATAAGACAAATCTGGAAAGCTTACAGAATCAGACAACAATGAATAGAAAGCCGACTGAGATGCTTCGGCTCACGACCAACCTCATCGCTTATAGCGAATCCAGATTAGAAAGAGAACGTACTACATTCAAGTCTGAAACTTACAGAACCACACAATGATAGTTTTAGAAAAACTGACTGAGATGCTTCAGCTCATAACCAACCTCACCGCTTACAGCGAATCCAGATTGGAAAGAGAACGTACTACATTCAAAGTCGAGATGAGCTTTCCTAGCTGCACTATTTACTTAATTGCACTACTCGTCGAAGGTTTATTAATTATGTGCTCTCGGGCACTTATCTGATTTATGTTTCAAAACACATTTACATCTTATAAGCTTTTAACCTACAGATCCCGTCGCGCAGGACTCGGATTGGAACTTGCAGAAACCAAACCTCTAAACTTCACATCGAAGGATGAACCTCTCCGGATCCAAACTTCTTACTATCGTATGGATCTCAGCTGCCCTTAACAGTTATAAAGAAACACGCATGGACTTCTCCGAATCCAGGCGTTCCTACCAATGCTAACTTACAGACAAAGTACAACATAGATAATACGGATAAATCCACATAAAGGCCCATCAGGCGATTACAGATAATAGCGTCGATCTAGCAGATATACAACCTATTATATGATTTTCCAAAACAGTTTATAAAACCTTTTCCAGACAAACACAGATAATCATCTTAATTTAATTACTCAGATAATCATTCTTAAATTTATTATTTAGATAACCGACTGATGATTAAAGTAATTATGGAACGAAAGAGCAAGAGCAAACCGCCACTTGCCTTAATCCGCAGAAAAGCCTAACGACGACTTCGGGATCCCGGGCTCGACACGTGTATAGCTCCGCTAGCTCAAACACCTTCGAGTCGACCCATAAAAGGAACCCTAAGTTAGATTCGACAATCATAAACACAGATAATCGAAAGAACGAAAGGAATCGAAGGAAACGAAACCCGAACGAAGATCCCGAAAGCCACGAGGACTCCTCCCGGCCACCACCACTCACGGCTGGCCACGGCCTAATTCCGGCGGGCGCCGTCACCACCACGGCGGGCGCCGTCACCACCACGGCGGTCGCCGTCACCACCACGGCGGTCGCCGGCTTCACGGCGGCGGTCGCCGTTCTTCACGGCCTTCACGGCGGCGGTCGCCATTCTTCACGGCGGCGGTCGCCGTTCTTCACGGCGGTCGCCGGCTTCACGGCGGCGGTTGCCGTCTCCCTGGCGGCGGTCGCCGTCGCTGAACAGAAACTGAAAACGGACGGGAAATCTTACCCGAAACGCTCGATTTGGCTTGTCTTTCGCCTTGCTTTGCTCCTAGGCGTCCGAGGGTCTCCAAGGCTTCACTTGGCCACCGGAAACGACACCAAACGAGCCTCCAACGATCCACTCAAGCCTTCCGAGAGGGAAAGCGTTTTTCTTTGGGAGCGTTTTTGTGAGACGAGAAATGGGCAGCGTAATGGCATTTTCACACCCTTTCCAGCTTCACCCATGCCCTCTATTTATAGGCAAAGATTTGGGTTGTTGGGAGCCAAAAAGCTTTCCAATTGTGCCCTTGGGTATTACCCAATGGTTAGTCTATTTGCACCTCTTGGGCAATAACCAAGTGGGTAGAGATTTGGTATAAATCTTAACTCGCGTTAACAAAAGTCGTACACGAACGAGTATAGACTTCCAACAGGCCTTAACTGTATAATTCTTCACTGAGAAAAATATTACAGATACAGAGCACATTACAGAATGTCTCCAACTCTCTGAATTAAATCTGACGTACCAAACGGGTGCTCGGGAAAAATCCAAAAAATCCCAAAATAGCCTTACGAAATTACGGGGTATCACATCACCACCCCCTTAAAAGAAGTTTCGACCCCGAAACTTGGCCAAAATACGAGGCGTCACATCACCACCCCCTTAAAGAAGTTTCGACCTCGAAACTTGGTCGAAAATGACTCGGGAAAAAGTCTGAGCATCTTTGCTTCGATTCCCCAAGTAACTTCCTCTGTCCCAAACTTGGACTACCGAATCCGTACCAACAGTACGATCTTGTTGCACAACTGCTCCACACGGCATTCGAGAAAGCGCACTGGCATCTCCTCTCCAGTATCATTTGCCTGAATCTCGACGTCCTTATAGCTCAGCCTACGAGACTCATCTTGGCACGAATATCCTTAGCAAAGACACGCGGAACACATTATACACTGGGTATGCCGATGGCGGCAATGCCAAACGGTACGCTAGAGATCTTACTCTAACCAGAATCTCAAATGGTCCCATGTAGCGAGGGTTAAGCTTCCCACGCTTACCAAACCTGAAAACACTCTTGGATGGCGATATGCTGACAAGTATCCTGCCACTAACCTCGAACTCAACACTTCTACGCTTCTGATCTGCGCAAAAATCTTGTCGACCCTAAGCGGTCAACATCCCTGTCTAATCAAGCAATGACTGAAACTGTCCTTCTGACCAACTCTGGTCCAAGAAGAATCTTGTCGGTATCCTTAACCCAACAAATCGGAGATCTAAATCTGTGACTAAACAAAGCTTCAAACTGATCCATCTCGATCCGATACAATGGTCTTATGGATGCCATGTAAACGGGCAATCCTCTGGAGAAACTTCTGTTGACCTCTGGGTCATCCAAGTAACCTCAGCTTCCAACGCAAACACTATAGCGACTAACTCAAGATCATGGGTCGGGTAGTTTTCTTCATAAGTCTTTAGCTGCCTGGATGCATAAGCAATGACTCTGCCCCTTTGCATCAACACACAATCAAGACCACTCTTTGAAGCATAACTGTAGACCACATAATCTTCATTCCTTCCGACAACGCCAAAACTGGTGCATAAGTCAGGTACTGATCCAACTTCCCTGAAAATTGATCTTGCTCTTGTCATCCTAGACAAACTCCTGGTGGACCTTGTGGACAGACCGGTCCTAGGTGGCAAGACCTTAGAACAATCCTTCCATGAACCGTCTATAATGTCCAGCAAGCCCTAGAAAACTGCGCACCTTGCTCACACTCTGAGGCCGCTTCCAAACAACTACCGAATCACCCTCCTGGGGATTAACCAAAACCCCATTTTCCTTAATCACATGGCCTAAGAAAGCCACTTCTAGATCCAAAAGTTGCACTAGACCACTTCGCACACAACCGACTGGGTCTAACGACCGATAAAGCAATCCGCAGATATTCCCCGTGAGCTTCCTTGCTCGGGAAAATTACCATTGAAGAAGACCACTATGAACTTATCCAAGTACTGGTGGAAACATCGATGCACTAGATCCAAGAAAACTGATGAGGCATTCCCAAGCCTAGATGAAATGACTACTGACTCATAGTGATCATCTCACGTCCAAAACGCTATTTTCGGAATATCATCCTCACGAATCCTGAGCTGATAATAATCAGATCTCAGGTCTATCTCGGAGAAAACTCTTACTCCTTGCAAGTGATCCAACAATCATCAAACCTTAACAACAGATACCTGATCTTGATCGCAACTTTATGCGACTCTCGAAAGTCAAAACAAAGCCGAAACGGTCTATCTTTCTTCTAGACAAATAAAACTAGGCACTCCTACTTAAGGTGATGCACTAAGATTTATATGACTTCTTGTCAAAAGATCCTCCATTTGGTTCCTTAACTCTTGCATCTCGACAGGAGCCACCTGGTACGGGCCTCTACGATCGGCGTGGTACTTGGCTCGAGATCAACGACAAACTCCACGACACGATTCGGGATAACTAGGAATATCTTCTGAAAAGACATCCGAAAACTCTCTAACCACAAGAACATCAAAATCTGAAGTCGAACACTGCCTTACGACACTTCCGGCAATCCATACCGAGAATAATTATCATATGAAACCATGATTATTTAGGTCGAATCGCTTTGAATTTCCTACCCTTAATGGTAATCGACAATTCCTGAAAGACGATTTGTTCTAACCAAACATTTTATATTAATAACGTTCGTAACCAAAGGTTCACAACTTAGCCGCTTACAGAGCGTAGCTTACAACCATCCAAAACGAAAGACTGGGTAGCACCCACAACAACAACAACTAACAAAAGCAGGAAAACAGATACAAAACACTCTAAGCATTAGGGGCATAGGGTCCGTCTTCCTCACGAATCATGTAAAGGCGTTGACCCTGACTTCCAGAAGCCACTTGGGCTTTCCCCTTGTTCTGCGCAGTGGTCAGCATTGAAGGGCTAGGAGCTTTCACCGGACTGAACCTGGGTCGGTTGTTCTGATTAACAGGCCCTTGCTGTGATTCAGCTCCCTTTTGCATTTCTTTACGACAGAACTTCTGCATATGCCCCTCCTTCCCACAGCCAAAACACGTCTTCTTCTCATTCCGACACTCAAAACTCTTGTGCCCAGAAGCACCACAATTGTGACACTGAAATGATCTGCTGCTCCAACCAGAGCCCTGGCAGAGCCAGATTGCGTCATCTCGGTCTTAGCACGACCAGATTTCTCGAACTTGGTAGGCGATGCCGGTCGTTTGAACGAACCAACTTGGCGATCCTGCTGCCCACCATTTCCTTTAACTTGCTCCTCCCGCTTACGGGCGGACTCTTCCAGTGTTACCTCTAACTTGTAGGCCGCATCCACGTACTGCTCCAGAGTAGAGCATGAGTGGTGCACCATCCATGGCTTAATATCTGGATTCATCCACTCATGGAAGTACCAAATCTTCTGAGTCTCACAGGTTATTTGCGGTTCAGCATACTGCAGCAAATGATTGAACTTAGTGGCGAGCTCTGCCACTTTTAACCCATCCATCTTCGGATACAAGAACTCATTGTGCTTCTCCTCCCTCATAGCTCGAGAGAAGAAACGGTCCATCATCTTGGCCTTGAACATTGACCAGGTCAACACCGGGCTATCAGCTAAGCCGGTACTCTCCCACCATTCACTGGCTTCCTCCTTCAGCTGTAGAGAAGCTATGTGCACTTTCTCAGCTTCAGTGCACTCCACATTACGAAACAACCTTTCCATGTATGAGAACCAATGAGCGACTCTAACTGGCTCTCCCTTTCCATCATAGCTGTCGGGTCTCATGGAGTTAATGGCCTTCAGCGCTCGGCCATAGTCTCCTCTATCCCTGACCACGCCTCCTTGTAGCACCTAGTCCCCTTGTTCCTCAAACCTTGAGACTTCTGGAACTACTGGCACTCCTTGTGCCTGAGGTGCGATTGGCCTCATTATCTCGGTGATTGTTTGCAGGACAATTCCTCGAATTGCTGCGACTGTTGCTGCATCGAGCACCACTGGAGCGTCGGCCTGAGCTTGGCCATTGCCTCCTAAATTGTTGTTGACAGACTCACGTTCTCCGGACGAGTCTTCCTCAATCCTCTGGTTTGGTCTGGGGTTGTTGCTCGGCCCAGCACCATCACGAGTAACATTCCTTGTGTTCACCATCTGCTCACCAATCAAATCCCAAGGATCTTATCACATTAGCACCACCCTGATATACTTATTGCAATAAAGATCAACCTAGAATAGATCAACTTGGAAATTTATATTGGTGAACTCAAACTGGGAACTAGATTCCTCAACCTCAAACAACAACGAGCGAACAGGAAATCGAGCCTAACAGGGAATGACGGAACTATCTCGGTTCCTCTCGGATTCCACTAAAGAAAACAGAAAGCACCCAAATCTAGCGGGGCAACGAAGAAGGAATTAGTCTTTCTAGACATAGAAGCAAGCTTACTACATCAGACTATACAGAAGACAAGACTATGAACGGCGCTTTCAAATTCTTTTCACTTTTGAAAATTCAGAATACTTTTCAAGTAAAACGAGTAAACGGTTTTCAAATACCCAACCCGTTTTAAAAACTTTTAGCTCTGATACCACAACTGTAACACCCCCAAATCTTAACCCAAATGGAAAGGTATTACTGCCAGTGACCCCAGTGTTCCTTACCGAGATCACCCAAGGCTTTACCATTTAAATACAATTAAAGGCATACAATGATTCATAAAGATCAAAGTATCCAAATCAAAACATAATAATGTTCAAATGAAACGCGAGTCCCGGGATTTCATCCAAATCCCGAATAGGACAAATACAGAGTTTAAATGAATACAGCGGAAGTCTTATGAAACATCAACAAAGTACAGCGGAAGTCTTTAACAATACCTTACCCAAAAGAACTCAACCTGATTAAAAGAAATTATTAAAACATCGAAAAGCCACCGTCGTCTTCATAGTCATTCTAGTCTTCGAAACCATACACAACCTGATGTGCCGAAACGGGCGGACGGCACCAACCATGACGATGCAGATAACAAAAACACAGTGGGTTAGTCTACTGAATAGACTAGCAAGGGAAACAAAGCAGAAGGTATGAACAAGAGAAGACTCCAACGGAAATGAGTCTTATGGGAAATTCAACAAGAGGGACTCCAAAGATCGAGTCTTAAAGGGGATAAGACAAATCTGGAAAGCTTACAGAATCAGACAACAATGAATAGAAAGCCGACTGAGATGCTTCGGCTCACGACCAACCTCATCGCTTACAGCGAATCCAGATTAGAAAGAGAACGTACTACATTCAAGTCTGAAACTTACAGAACCACACAATGATAGTTTTAGAAAAACTGACTGAGATGCTTCAGCTCATAACCAACCTCACCGCTTACAACGAATCCAGATTGGAAAGAGAACGTACTACATTCAAAGTCGAGATGAGCTTTCCTAGCTGCACTATTTACTTAATTGCACTACTCGTCGAAGGTTTATTAATTATGTGCTCTCGGGCACTTATCTGATTTATGTTTCAAAACACATTTACATCTTATAAGCTTTTAACCTACAGATCCCGTCGCGCAGGACTCGGATTGGAACTTGCAGAAACCAAACCTCTAAACTTCACATCGAAGGATGAACCTCTCCGGATCCAAACTTCTTACTATCGTATGGATCTCAGCTGCCCTTAACAGTTATAAAGAAACACGCATGGACTTCTCCGAATCCAGGCGTTCCTACCAATGCTAACTTACAGACAAAGTACAACATAGATAATACGGATAAATCCACATAAAGGCCCATCAGGCGATTACAGATAATAGCGTCGATCTAGCAGATATACAACCTATTATATGATTTTCCAAAACAGTTTATAAAACCTTTTCCAGACAAACACAGATAATCATCTTAATTTAATTACTCAGATAATCATTCTTAAATTTATTATTCAGATAACCGACTGATGATTAAAGTAATTATGGAACGAAAGAGCAAGAGCAAACCGCCACTTGCCTTAATCCGCAGAAAAGCCTAACGACGACTTCGGGATCCCGGGCTCGACACGTGTATAGCTCCGCTAGCTCAAACACCTTCGAGTCGACCCATAAAAGGAACCCTAAGTTAGATTCGACAATCATAAACACAGATAATCGAAAGAACGAAAGGAATCGAAGGAAACGAAACCCGAACGAAGATCCCGAAAGCCACGAGGACTCCTCCCGACCACCACCACTCACGGCTGGCCACGGCCTAATTCCGGCGGGCGCCGCCTTAAATACGGCGGGCGCCGTCACCACCACGGCGGGCGCCGTCACCACCACGGCGGTCGCCGTCACCACCACGGCGGTCGCCGACTTCATGGCGGCGGTCGCCGTTCTTCACGGCCTTCACGGCGGCGGTCGCCATTCTTCACGGCGGCGGTTGCCGTCTCCCTGGCGGCGGTCGCCGTCGCTGAACAGAAACTGAAAACGGACGGGAAATCTTACCCGAAACGCTCGATTTGGCTTGTCTTTCGCCTTGCTTTGCTCCTAGGCGTCCGAGGGTCTCCAAGGCTTCACTTGGCCACCGGAAACGACACCAAACGAGCCTCCAACGATCCACTCAAGCCTTCCGAGAGGGAAAGCGTTTTTCTTTGGGAGCGTTTTTGTGAGACGAGAAATGGGCAGCATAATGGCATTTTTCACACCCTTTCCAGCTTCACCCATGCCCTCTATTTATAGGCAAAGATTTGGGTTGTTGGGAGCCAAAAAGCTTTCCAATTGTGCCCTTGGGTATTACCCAATGGTTAGTCTATTTGCACCTCTTGGGCAATAACCAAGTGGGTAGAGATTTGGTATAAATCTTAACTCGCGTTAACAAAAGTCGTACACGAACGAGTATAGACTTCCAACAGGCCTTAACTGTATAATTCTTCACTGAGAAAAATATTACAGATACAGAGCACATTACAGAATGTCTCCAACTCTCTGAATTAAATCTGACGTACCAAACGGGTGCTCGGGAAAAATCCAAAAAATCCCAAAATAGCCTTACGAAATTACGGGGTATCACATCACCACCCCCTTAAAAGAAGTTTCGACCCCGAAACTTGGCCAAAATACGAGGCGTCACATCACCACCCCCTTAAAAAAGTTTCGACCTCGAAACTTGGTCGAAAATGACTCGGGAAAAAGTCTGAGCATCTTTGCTTCGATTCCCCAAGTAACTTCCTCTGTCCCAAACTTGGACTACCGAATCCGTACCAACAGTACGATCTTGTTGCACAACTGCTCCACACGGCATTCGAGAAAGCGCACTGGCATCTCCTCTCCAGTATCATTTGCCTGAATCTCGACGTCCTTATAGCTCAGCCTACGAGACTCATCTTGGCACGAATATCCTTAGCAAAGACACGCGGAACACATTATACACTGGGTATGCCGATGGCGGCAATGCCAAACGGTACGCTAGAGATCTTACTCTAACCAGAATCTCAAATGGTCCCATGTAGCGAGGGTTAAGCTTCCCACGCTTACCAAACCTGAAAACACTCTTGGATGGCGATATGCTGACAAGTATCCTGCCACTAACCTCGAACTCAACACTTCTACGCTTCTGATCTGCGCAAAAATCTTGTCGACCCTAAGCGGTCAACATCCCTGTCTAATCAAGCAATGACTGAAACTGTCCTTCTGACCAACTCTGGTCCAAGAAGAATCTTGTCGGTATCCTTAACCCAACAAATCGGAGATCTAAATCTGTGACTAAACAAAGCTTCAAACTGATCCATCTCGATCCGATACAATGGTCTTATGGATGCCATGTAAACGGGCAATCCTCTGGAGAAACTTCTGTTGACCTCTGGGTCATCCAAGTAACCTCAGCTTCCAACGCAAACACTATAGCGACTAACTCAAGATCATGGGTCGGGTAGTTTTCTTCATAAGTCTTTAGCTGCCTGGATGCATAAGCAATGACTCTGCCCCTTTGCATCAACACACAACCAAGACCACTCTTTGAAGCATAACTGTAGACCACATAATCTTCATTCCTTCCGACAACGCCAAAACTGGTGCATAAGTCAGGTACTGATCCAACTTCCCTGAAAATTGATCTTGCTCTTGTCATCCTAGACAAACTCCTGGTGGACCTTGTGGACAGACCGGTCCTAGGTGGCGAGACCTTAGAACAATCCTTCCATGAACCGTCTATAATGTCCAGCAAGCCCTAGAAAACTGCGCACCTTGCTCACACTCTGAGGCCGCTTCCAAACAACTACCGAATCACCCTCCTGGGGATTAACCAAAACCCCATTTTCCTTAATCACATGGCCTAAGAAAGCCACTTCTAGATCCAAAAGTTGCACTAGACCACTTCGCACACAACCGACTGGGTCTAACGACCGATAAAGCAATCCGCAGATATTCCCCGTGAGCTTCCTTGCTCGGGAAAATTACCATTGAAGAAGACCACTATGAACTTATCCAAGTACTGGTGGAAACATCGATGCACTAGATCCAAGAAAACTGATGAGGCATTCCCAAGCCTAGATGAAATGACTACTGACTCATAGTGATCATCTCACGTCCAAAACGCTATTTTCGGAATATCATCCTCACGAATCCTGAGCTGATAATAATCAGATCTCAGGTCTATCTCGGAGAAAACTCTTACTCCTTGCAAGTGATCCAACAATCATCAAACCTTAACAACAGATACCTGATCTTGATCGCAACTTTATGCGACTCTCGAAAGTCAAAACAAAGCCGAAACGGTCTATCTTTCTTCTAGACAAATAAAACTAGGCACTCCTACTTAAGGTGATGCACTAAGATTTATATGACTTCTTGTCAAAAGATCCTCCATTTGGTTCCTTAACTCTTGCATCTCGACAGGAGCCACCTGGTACGGGCCTCTGCGATCGGCGTGGTACTTGGCTCGAGATCAACGACAAACTCCACGACACGATTCGGGATAACTAGGAATATCTTCTGAAAAGACATCCGAAAACTCTCTAACCACAAGAACATCAAAATCTGAAGTCGAACACTGCCTTACGACACTTCCGGCAATCCATACCGAGAATAATTATCATATGAAACCATGATTATTTAGGTCGAATCGCTTTGAATTTCCTACCCTTAATGGTAATCGACAATTCCTGAAAGACGATTTGTTCTAACCAAACATTTTGAATTAATAACGTTCGTAACCAAAGGTTCACAACTTAGCCGCTTACAGAGCGTAGCTTACAACCATCCAAAACGAAAGACTGGGTAGCACCCACAACAACAACAACTAACAAAAGCAGGAAAACAGATACAAAACACTCTAAGCATTAGGGGCATAGGGTCCGTCTTCCTCACGAATCATGTAAAGGCGTTGACCCTGACTTCCAGAAGCCACTTGGGCTTTCCCCTTGTTCTGCGCAGTGGTCAGCATTGAAGGGCTAGGAGCTTTCACCGGACTGAACCTGGGTCGGTTGTTCTGATTAACAGGCCCTTGCTGTGATTCAGCTCCCTTTTGCATTTCTTTACGACAGAACTTCTGCATATGCCCCTCCTTCCCACAGCCAAAACACGTCTTCTTCTCATTCCGACACTCAAAACTCTTGTGCCCAGAAGCACCACAATTGTGACACTGAAATGATCTGCTGCTCCAACCAGAGCCCTGGCAGAGCCAGATTGCGTCATCTCGGTCTTAGCACGACCAGATTTCTCGAACTTGGTAGGCGATGCCGGTCGTTTGAACGAACCAACTTGGCGATCCTGCTGCCCACCATTTCCTTTAACTTGCTCCTCCCGCTTACGGGCGGACTCTTCCAGTGTTACCTCTAACTTGTAGGCCGCATCCACGTACTGCTCCAGAGTAGAGCATGAGTGGTGCACCATCCATGGCTTAATATCTGGATTCATCCACTCATGGAAGTACCAAATCTTCTGAGTCTCACAGGTTATTTGCGGTTCAGCATACTGTAGCAAATGATTGAACTTAGTGGCGAGCTCTGCCACTTTTAACCCATCCGTCTTCGGATACAAGAACTCATTGTGCTTCTCCTCCCTCATAGCTCGAGAGAAGAAACGGTCCATCATCTTGGCCTTGAACATTGACCAGGTCAACACCGGGCTATCAGCTAAGCCGGTACTCTCCCACCATTCACTGGCTTCCTCCTTCAGCTGTAGAGAAGCTATGTGCACTTTCTCAGCTTCAGTGCACTCCACATTACGAAACAACCTTTCCATGTATGAGAACCAATGAGCGACTCTAACTGGCTCTCCCTTTCCATCATAGCTGTCGGGTCTCATGGAGTTAATGGCCTTCAGCGCTCGGCCATAGTCTCCTCTATCCCTGACCACGCCTCCTTGTAGCACCTAGTCCCCTTGTTCCTCAAACCTTGAGACTTCTGGAACTACTGGCACTCCTTGTGCCTGAGGTGCGATTGGCCTCATTATCTCGGTGATTGTTTGCAGGACAATTCCTCGAATTGCTGCGACTGTTGCTGCATCGAGCACCACTGGAGCGTCGGCCTGAGCTTGGCCATTGCCTCCTAAATTGTTGTTGACAGACTCACGTTCTCCGGACGAGTCTTCCTCAATCCTCTGGTTTGGTCTGGGGTTGTTGCTCGGCCCAGCACCATCACGAGTAACATTCCTTGTGTTCACCATCTGCTCACCAATCAAATCCCAAGGATCTTATCACATTAGCACCACCCTGATATACTTATTGCAATAAAGATCAACCTAGAATAGATCAACTTGGAAATTTATATTGGTGAACTCAAACTGGGAACTAGATTCCTCAACCTCAAACAACAACGAGCGAACAGGAAATCGAGCCTAACTGGGAATGACGGAACTATCTCGGTTCCTCTCGGATTCCACTAAAGAAAACAGAAAGCACCCAAATCTAGCGGGGCAACGAAGAAGGAATTAGTCTTTCTAGACATAGAAGCAAGCTTACTACATCAGACTATACAGAAGACAAGACTATGAACGGCGCTTTCAAATTCTTTTCACTTTTGAAAATTCAGAATACTTTTCAAGTAAAACGAGTAAACGGTTTTCAAATACCCAACCCGTTTTAAAAACTTTTAGCTCTGATACCACAACTGTAACACCCCTAAATCTTAACCCAAATGGAAAGGTATTACTGCCAGTGACCCCAGTGTTCCTTACCGAGATCACCCAAGGCTTTACCATTTAAATACAATTAAAGGCATACAATGATTCATAAAGATCAAAGTATCCAAATCAAAACATAATAATGTTCAAATGAAACGCGAGTCCCGGGATTTCATCCAAATCCCGAATAGGACAAATACAGAGTTTAAATGAATACAGCGGAAGTCTTATGAAACATCAACAAAGTACAGCGGAAGTCTTTAACAATACCTTACCCAAAAGAACTCAACCTGATTAAAAGAAATTATTAAAACATCGAAAAGCCACCGTCGTCTTCATAGTCATTCTAGTCTTCGAAACCATACACAACCTGATGTGCCGAAACGGGCGGACGACACCAACCATGACGATGCAGATAACAAAAACACAGTGGGTTAGTCTACTGAATAGACTAGCAAGGGAAACAAAGCAGAAGGTATGAACAAGAGAAGACTCCAACGGAAATGAGTCTTATGGGAAATTCAACAAGAGGGACTTCAAAGATCGAGTCTTAAAGGGGATAAGACAAATCTGGAAAGCTTACAGAATCAGACAACAATGAATAGAAAGCCGACTGAGATGCTTCGGCTCACGACCAACCTCATCGCTTACAGCGAATCCAGATTAGAAAGAGAACGTACTACATTCAAGTCTGAAACTTACAGAACCACACAATGATAGTTTTAGAAAAATTGACTGAGATGCTTCAGCTCACAACCAACCTCACCGCTCACAGCGAATCCAGATTGGAAAGAGAACGTACTACATTCAAAGTCGAGACGAGCTTTCCTAGCTGCACTATTTACTTAATTGCACTACTCGCCGAAGGTTTATTAATTATGTGCTCTCGGGCACTTATCTGATTTATGTTTCAAAACACATTTACATCTTATAAGCTTTTAACCTATAGATCCCGTCGCGCAGGACTCAGATTGGAACTTGCAGAAACCAAACCTCTAAACTTCACATCGAAGGATGAACCTCTCCGGATCCAAACTTCTTACTATCGTATGGGTCTCAACTGCCCTTAACAGTTATAAAGAAACGCGCATGGACTTCTCCGAATCCAGGCGTTCCTACCAATTCTAACTTACAAAAAAAGCACAACACAGATAATACGGATAAATCCACATAAAGGCCCGTCAGGCGATTACAGATAATAGCGTCGATCTAGCAGATATACAACCTATTATATGATTTTCCAAAACAGTTTATAAAACCTTTTCTAGACAAACACAGATAATCATCTTAATTTAATTACTCAGATAATCATTCTTAAATTTACTATTCAGATAACCGACTGATGATTAAAGTAATTATGGAACGAAAGAGCAAGAGCGAACCGCCACTTGCCTTAATCCGCAGAAAAGCCTAACGACGACTTCGGGATCCCGGGCTCGACACGCGTATAGCTCCGCTAGCTCAAACACCTTCGAGTCGACCCATAAAAGGAACCCTAAGTTAGATTTGACAATCATAAACACAGATAATCGAAAGAACGAAAGGAATCGAAGGAAACGAAACCCGAACGAAGATCCTAGAAGCCACGACGACTCCTCCTGGCCACCACCACTCACGGCTGGACACGGCCTAATTCTGGCGGGCGCCGCCTTAAATACGGTGGGCGCCGTCACCACCACGGCGGTCGCCGGCTTCACGGCGGCGGTCGCCGTCGCTGAACAGAAACTGAAAACGGACGGGAAATCTTACCCGAAACGCTCGATTTGGCTTGTCTTTCGCCTTGCTTTGCTCCTAGGCGTCCGAGGGTCTCCAAGGCTTCACTTGGCCACCGGAAACGACACCAAACGAGCCTCCAACGATCCACTCAAGCCTTCCGAGAGGGAAAGCGTTTTTCATTGGGAGCGTTTTTGTGAGACGAGAAATGGGTAGCGTAATGGCATTTTTCACACCCTTTCCAGCTTCACCCATGCCCTCTATTTATAGGCAAAGATTTGGGTTGTTGGGAGCCAAAAAGCTTTCCAATTGTGCCCTTGGGTATTATCCAATGGTTAGTCTATTTGCACCTCTTGGGCAATAACCAAGTGGGTAGAGATTTGGTATAAATCTTAACTCGCGTTAACAAAAGTCGTACACGAACGAGTATAGACTTCCAACAGGCCTTAACTGTATAATTCTTCACTGAGAAAAATATTACAGATACAGAGCACATTACAGAATGTCTCCAACTCTCTGAATTAAATCCGACGTACCAAACGGGTGCTTGGGAAAAATCCAAAAATTCCCAAAATAGCCTTACGAAATTACGGGGTATCACAGTACAGAATAAGCGGACGAATGAGCTTCTCTCATTACCAACTGATGTAGGCCTTCTGTGTCTGGCACACAGATCCTGTCCTGAAACCACAGTGATCCATCCTCCTGAACCACAAAACTAGGAGCTTTCCCATCCATCACCTCACTACTTATCTTTACCAAGATCACGTCATCGATTTGATTGTCCTTGATCTGGTCCAGTAGTGTAGCCTGAATTTCTAGCATACTCAGGAAACCTCTGCGCTGATCATAAAGAACTTCAACGTCGCATGACTCTCGGTTCAGCTTGGTCTGAGCAGTAAGTAAGGCAACTATCGTCTCGTGCGTTGTCTTCCGGCTCAGTGCATCGGCTACCACATTAGCCTTGTCCGGATGATACAACAACTCGATGTCGTAGTCTTTGAGCAGCTCTAGCCAACGACGTTGTCTCATATTCAGCTCCTTCTGAGTGAATATGTACTTGAGACTCTTGTGATCGGTGAAGACTTGGCATCTTATACCGTAGAGGTAATGCCTCCAAATCTTCAGCGCAAAAACAACCGATGCTAACTCCAGATCATGCGTCGAATAGTTCTCTTCATAAGTCTTGAGCTGTTTGGATGCGTAAGCAATGACTCTGCCCCTCTGCATCAATACACAACCCAAACCACACTTGGAAGCATCACTATAGACAACATAATCGTCGATCCCTTCAGGAAGAGCTAAAACTGGTGCCGAGGTCAGTCGACGCTTCAACTCCTGGAAACTGGCCTCGCACTTGTCATTCCAGACAAACTTCTTGTGAACTTTACGGAGCAGATTGGTCATAGGTAGAGCGGTCTTTGAAAACCCCTCCACAAACCGTCTGTAATACCCGGCAAGTCCAAGAAAACTGCGCACCTCCTTCACATTCTGAGGCTGCCTCCAATTAGCCACTTCTTCAATCTTCTGGGGATCAACCATCACCCCATTTTTATTGATCACATGGCCTAAGAAAGCCACCTCCTTAATCCAGAACTCACACTTAGACAATTTAGCATAGAGCTGATGTTGTCTAAGGACTGACAAAGCGATCCGCAGATGCTCCTCGTGAACCTCTTTGTTCGGCGAATAGATCAAAATGTCGTCGATGAAGACCACCACGAACTTATCCAAGTACTGGTGAAAGCATCGATTCATTAGATCCATGAAGACTGTGGGAGCATTCGTAAGCCCAAAAGGCATCACTATGAACTCGTAATGACCATACCGGATCCTGAACGCAGTTCTAGGAATGTCTTGCTCGTGAATCCTTAGCTGATGATAACCAGATCTCAGGTCGATCTTGGAGAACACCTTTGCTCCTTGCAACTGATCTAACAGATCGTCAATCCTTGGCAACGGGTACTTGTTCTTGATCGTCACTTTGTTCAGCTCTCGATAGTCGATACAAAGTCGGAACGACCCGTCCTTCTTTTTGACGAACAAAACCGGAGCACCCCAAGGCGATGCACTCGGTCTGACGTAACCCTTGTCAAGAAGATCTTCAAGCTGATTCTTCAACTCTTGCATCTCTGCGGGAGCCATCCGATACGGTGCCTTAGAGATGGGCCCAATACCAGGCTCGAGATCAATGCCAAACTCCACGTCACGCTGGGGAGGTAATCCTGGAATATCTTCTGGAAAGATATCCGAAAATTCCCTGACCATAGGAATATCAAGAACCTCAGGTCCATCTCTCACGGGCGAATCCAAGTAACAAAGGTACCCGACACATCCTTGTCGTAGTAGCTTAAACGCAGCCATCGCATTGATCAGCTTGCCGTTGTCAGCGTCATTCTGACCTTTGAACTTGCACACGAACTTGCCCCTAGATGACACCGTCACCGTTCTTGAATCGAAATCGATCACCGCCTTGTGACGCGTCAGCCAATCCATACCGAGAATGATGTCGTATGGAGCCATGGCTATACAGATTAGATCTGCTTCAAACTTCCTACCCTGAATGGTAATTGGAAACTCGGACAGGCGCTTGGTTCCCACCAAATGTTCGCCATTCGGAAGATTCACGACAAAAGGCTCGCAAAATTCATTGCAAACTAAGCCTAACTTGCTAACACAGCTATCCGAAATAAAGGAATGCGTTGCTCCAGAATCAAACAGAATGCATACTGAAGCAGAATGAAGGTATAGAGTACCTTGGGAAATCGGAGCGTTGGATCCATCTGCTTCACGCATCTCATACAAGCGCTGACCTCCTGGCACAGCTGGGGCCTTTCCTTTGTTCTGCGCAGTTGTCTGCACTGACGGGCTCGGAGTCTCAGCTGGCTTGAACCTGGGTCGGTTACTCTGATTGACTGACCCTTGCTGCGACTCTGCTCCCTTTTGTTTCCCCTGCTTGTAGAACTTCTGCAGATGTCCTTCACGACCACACCCAAAGCATGTTTTCTTCTCCTTTTGGCACTCAGTGCTCTTGTGTCCAACAACTCCACAGTTATAGCACTGGAACGAACCTCTGGTCTGCCCTGACCGCTGAGTAGAACCGCCCTGCGACATCTCCGTCCTAGCTCTGCCAGATTTGGCAAAGTTAGATGGTGGCGCGGGACTGATAGGCGTTGTCGTCGTGACACCTAAACAAATAAAATAATCCTAACAAACCTAAACAAGTAGTAGAGGCAAGCAATGGTCGAATCCACAGGGAGGAAGTGATCAATTCATGTGTTTATGAGCATGCAAAGTAACAAGGAAATGGGGTTTTGGTTATCAAGCAAAGCAAAGCAAACAAGTGTAGTTAATGAGAAAATAAGAATGGGGAAAGTAGTTCTACTAGAACGAGATCCACAATACAGAGATAAGTCGATCATAGAAATCTATTAAATCCAAATTCTTTAACTATTCTTATGGTTGTTCCCACCCTGATCTTAAGTACTACCGATTCTCACAGTTGTCGATAGACTTATTACTATGCCAATGATAAAACACGCCAGTCACGCCTGTCACGCGGTACCAGACCGGGGTACTCTACCACCAACAAAGCAATAGCAATGCACACAAGGATATAGGATACATGTAAGTAGAAAGACGTACAAGTACTCACTCCCCTACTTAACATGCAATGATTCCCACTCACAATTGTACGCTCGGAACCCCTATACGCACAATTGTGTTTGCCACTAGATATGCACTCGGAACCCCTATATGCAATCCTAGCAATATGATAGATATCGATAAACCTAGTTAGCAACTCTAGATAAACCAACATAAATCAATAGACAAATTAACCAAGAGAATCAATCCAACACACATAAGAATAAGAACAAGGAATAGAAATCTCACAACATAATCAACTGTATTGCTTCAAACGTCTAGCAGAACAAAGGTGTTTAGTTCTCCATGGGTTGGAAACCCAGGAGGCGAACGAACTTCAAAACTAAAACTGAATCTAATCTAATTGGTGAATGGAGGCTGTGGGAATTAGGTTAAATAGAGTTAACCTAAAGCCCAAGATCACAAACCCCAATCTACAAGGAAATAAAATAATAATAAAGTAAAAGGAAATAAATAGCAATAATAAAATAATAGGAAAGTAAACTATCGAAATAAGGAAATTCCCGCAATCACGCTCGACATCGTCCCTGCCTCGCGGCAGCTGCTTCTCGCAGACTCCAATTCAACTTCTCGGCCCATCTCACAAAATCAGCACGGTTCGGCCCAATTGCATCAGCTCGCCGGCCCAACACACGCAGCGGCCCAACAACAACTAGCAGCTCGCTGACGTCATGCTCCGTCATCCACCCGCTGCAACATTTCACGCGCGCTTCAATTCTTCGGTTTCAACGCGGCATCTCTTTCCTTCGTGGGCTCCAGCCATCATGGGCCTAATTTCTTCTCCTTCACGGCCCATCTTCAATTGGGCCTAATTTCCTTCAATTCCAGCACGCGGCTTATAATTAATTCGATTCCGCTTCGCGTGGCCGCGGGGCGTCTCCATCTACCGCGGGGCGGTACTTCTCACCGCGGGGCGCTGACTCCCACCGCGGGCGGTAATTTCCACCGCTCCAATGTGGTTCCTTCATAGATTTTTCTCGTCTCCTCAGGTGGTCAACTCCTCTTCCTCTGGATGTCTCCAATTAGCTTCTCCAGACCACTAAAACCACACTTCTCCACTTTAACTCCATAATCTTTAATTGTGCTCTAAATCCAACCAAATGGCGCCTCAAACCTGGTAATAACCCTTAGATATGTGGTACAAAATAGCACTTATCAAATCCCCCATGCTTAAACCTTGCTCGTCCTCGAGTAAGCTAAAGTCAACCTACTCCTCTAATCAATCCCCAAGGCTTCAAGAAGCATAGAAAACTCAACCTCCAAGAATCACACCCAACAATAAACTCCAGGCAACCATACAAAATAAGCTCAGCACAACACAACACCAAAATCAATAAATCTCAACACCCACACATCCAAGCTAAAAGGAAAGCAGAGTACTTCCCCCAAGCTTATCCCAAACACCATAGAGTGAAACAAAATCTAATCCTATCTCCCATCTATCTTCTTATGCCTCCCAGAGTGACCTACCCGACAATCCTTCTTTGACTCCTCTTCTTATGACGCCTCGCCAAGAATAATGAGAAATCCTAAAATCACTCTTCTTCTTTTTCGCTCATTTTGCCAAGGCGCCCTTTCGGGTTTTCACCAAGCCACTCATTTCATTTTCCAATAGATGTACTCACATAAGCTCACATCACTCTTGACCACATATTACCCCAGCCTAATGCTGGTCCAAGCCACTTGCTTATTACCTAGGCCGCCCTTTCGGGTTTTCGACCTATCCCAGGATTTTTAATGTATGCCTTTTTTCAATTTTTGGCTTTTTTCATTTTTATTTATTTTTCTCCTCAACAATGTAGCAAGTATATAACTCTCCCCCATGCTTAAACATTGCATTGTCCTCAATGTAATGAAAGAAAAAAGAATAGAAGCAGAGGGAAAAGCAAAAAATAACTCACAAACGTTGTCAAGTTGCTTGGACACTAAAGGTGATCGCTGGCGGTCTTCTCAATAAATGTCCAGGTCTCTGGTGTTGGGTGGGTGTCTTCATCAAATCTATCGTCATCTCCTACCGTGCAACCATAGGAAACCACTTTGGTGAATAGTGGTATAACATAGAATGGCGGGGTCACACGGCCTTCTAGGAACACATGGTGGAGCCCAGATATGATTTTGATGGGGGCTCTAGTGTTCCTCCTCCTCAGCTGTCGAATATAGGGCCATCATCGTTGTCAAATAATGTATGGGGCTAAGGTATCCTCCTTGACAACATGATGCGCACCATCTCCATGGAAATTCCGGACAGCTTGTCTTCGGTAGAACTTTTTTTTTTTTCATTTTCAATTTTTTTTTACTCCCCGTTTAAGGTTTTTTCGGGGCCCTTTATTAAATTTTTTTTTTTTCGAAATTTAAAAAAAAAAATCGGAGAGAGAAAATGTACCAGAAATTCACCGCGGGGCGATGAGCTCCACCGCGGGGCGGTGAGGATCGCCGCGGGGCGGTGGGATGGCTGAGAACACCATCTCTCCATTTACTTTCGTACCTGAAATGTTAGTAACAGGCGAACGAAACAAAGCAAAAACACACTAAAAAAAATGCAAAACGAAAGAATGAAAAGCAAAGAAAAGAAAAACATACCTCGGGTTGCCTCCCGGATAGCGCCTTAGTTATTGTCATGGCATGACATCCTGCTCCAACCTTCTCAACTTGGGTTGCTCACAACAACCAAACTCCTGGGGTCCATATCAGGGGGATGCCTCTTTGTATATTCTCTGTTGAGCCTTTCCCCCAATCTTGTGTAATTGTTGATGGCTGGATCACTCGTCGTATCCATGAATGCACTTGCCATCTTGAAAAATTGTCTATCCAGCATCTCAGGGGCTGCATGTATGTCATGCCCCGTGTCCAGCATGTAAAAAATTTCCACTTGAATCAAGTTCTCCTTTTTGTGCTTCCCCTTTGGCTTCTTCTTGATTATGCCCAGCACCTTTAATATTTCCTTGCAGCAAGGGGTGTTGTCCGTCAGATGGACCAAAGGGGTGGTTGCCTTGCAGCTACTGAAGGTGTCAAATAATCCTTTGTCGCTCTCCACCTTTTGGGTGTCCTTCAGAGCCTCAGGGAAGGGTGTAGCGGTTTGCGGCGAAACAAGCGGGAAGGAGTTGAGACGCACAAACTCATCATAGGCAGCCTCCAAAGGATCGGGGACTGCCAGGGCGTTCATGGGGGGAACGGGCGTCTCTGGAGCATATTCACGGTAACAGCACTCCTCCTCATCGTCGCTCCAATCCTCCTCATATCTCAAAAAGTACTCCTCCTCAGTCAGCACCTCTGGGCAGAAATGAGGATCAACCCAAACCTCATCAGCAGAGCTAGGATTTTAGATGCAGGGCCGCGGTGGTCCCACCGCGGGGTGGTGGCCATCGCCGCGGGGCGGTGAGGTCGCGGTGGAGATACAGAGGCACGCCGCCGGGTCGCGGTCAGTCTCGTCGCAGGGCGGTGAGATAACTGGGACTTCACGCCGGGTCGCGGTGAGAGGCGACGTGGGGCGGTCGACGATGCTCTCCATCTCACAGTCGCTCTCCTTTTCAGCAGACTTCAACTCAATCAATGCTTGACTCAGTTGGTTAACCTGGCTTTGGAGATTGGAAATCGCCTCTTGCTGTTAGTAGTCATTCTGAGCCATGGTTATTTGCAGTGTGGACACGTTCTCAGCCATGGTTGTTCTTATTGAGGACACGGTCTGGGCCATGGTTGTTTGCATTGATGACACGGTCTCAGCCATGGTTGTTTTCATTGAGGACACGGTCTGGGCCATGGTTCTCATATGTTGAACCAGAGTGCCGAGCACCTCAGTAATGTCAGCAGTGGTTGCAGGCGAGAACTGTGGTTCACTTCCATACGGACTTGGGTTATAGTGCTCCCTCCACCCGGAGTTGTAAGTGTCCGGATACGGCTCCTGCCTTGGTCCCTGTGAGTTTACATCTCGTCGTGCTTTTATTGCCGCTCTGAATGCGGGAAGTCCTGGACAATCGTCAGTGGAATGCCACGGATCATGACAGATTCTGCAGGCTCTAGCTGGTCTTTCGTGTGGTTCTCCCCCGAAATCCATATCTGTAACAAAAATCAAAAAGAAAAACAAAAATCAGTAACACGGGTGTGGACCGTAAGATAGGTCCACACCAAAGTAACAAACACACAAACAAACACACAGAAAAATCAAATCTTGCCTCCCCGGCAACGGCGCCAATTTGATAGGCGTTGTCGTCGTGACACCTAAACAAATAAAATAATCCTAACAAACCTAAACAAGTAGTAGAGGCAAGCAATGGTCGAATCAACAGGGAGGAAGTGATCAATTCATGTGTTTATGAGCATGCAAAGTAACAAGGAAATGGGGTTTTGGTTATCAAGCAAAGCAAAGCAAACAAGTGTAGTTAATGAGAAAATAAGAATGGGGAAAGTAGTTCTACTAGAACGAGATCCACAATACAGAGATAAGTCGATCATAGAAATCTATTAAATCCAAATTCTTTAACTATTCTTATGGTTGTTCCCACCCTGATCTTAAGTACTACCGATTCTCACAGTTGTCGATAGACTTATTACTATGCCAATGATAAAACACGCTAGTCACGCCTGTCACGCGGTACCAGACCGGGGTACTCTACCACCAACAAAGCAATAGCAATGCACACAAGGATATAGGATACATGTAAGTAGAAAGACGTACAAGTACTCACTCCCCTACTTAACATGCAATGATTCCCACTCACAATTGTACGCTCGGAACCCCTATACGCACAATTGTGTTTGCCACTAGATATGCACTCGGAACCCCTATATGCAATCCTAGTAATATGATAGATATCGATAAACCTAGTTAGCAACTCTAGATAAACCAACATAAATCAATAGACAATTTAACCAAGAGAATCAATCCAACACACATAAGAATAAGAACAAGGAATAGAAATCTCACAACATAATCAATTGTATTGCTTCAAACGTCTAGCAGAACAAAGGTGTTTAGTTCTCCATGGGTTGGAAACCCAGGAGGCGAACGAACTTCAAAACTGAATCTAATCTAATTGGTGAATGGAGGCTATGGGAATTAGGTTAAATAGAGTTAACCTAAAGCCCAAGATCACAAACCTCAATCTACAAGAAAATAAAATAATAATAAAGTAAAAGGAAATTAATAGCAATAATAAAATAATAGGAAAGTAAACTATCGAAATAAGGAAATTCCCGCAATCACGCTCGGCATCGTCCCTGCCTCGCGGCAGCTGCTTCTCGCAGACTCCAATTCAACTTCTCGGCCCATCTCACGAAATCAGCACGGTTCGGCCCAATTGCATCAGCTCGCCGGCCCAACACACGCAGCGGCCCAACAACAACTAGCAGCTCGCTGACGTCATGCTCCGTCATCCACCCGCTGCAACATTTCACGCGCGCTTCAATTCTTCGGTTTCAACGCGACATCTCTTTCCTTCGTGGGCTCCAGCCATCATGGGCCTAATTTCTTCTCCTTCACGGCCCATCTTCAATTGGGCCTAATTTCCTTCAATTCCAGCACACGGCTTATAATTAATTCGATTCCGCTTCGCGTGGCCGCGGGGCGTCTCCATCTACCGCGGGGCGGTACTTCTCACCGCGGGGCGCCGACTCCCACCACAGGGCGGTAATTTCCACCGCTCCAATGTGGTTCCTTCATAGATTTTTCTCGTCTCCTCAGGTGGTCAACTCCTCTTCCTCTGGATGTCTCCAATTAGCTTCTCCATACCACTAAAACCACACTTCTCCACTTTAACTCCATAATCTTTAATTGTGCTCTAAATTCAACCAAATAGCGCCTCAAACCTGGTAATAACCCTTAGTTATGTGGTACAAAATAGCACTTATCAGGGACGCTTGAAACCACTTCCCTGGTTCTGGTTCTGCATCGCCCTCTGGCTGCTACGCTTCTTCTTTGACTCATCCAGAGTCTCCTCCAGCTTATAGGCACAATCCACATACTACTCCAAGGTAGAACATGAGTGGTGCACCATCAGCGGCTTGATGTCTGGACTCATCCACTCATGGAAATACCAGATTTTCTGCGCCTCGCTGGATATCTCGGCTGGGGCATACTGCAGAAGATGGTTGAACTTGGCTGCCAGCTCATAAACTTCCAACCCATCAGTCTTCGGATACAATAACTCCTTGTGCTTCTCCTCTCTCATAACACGAGATAAAAAGCGATCTGTCATTTTGGTCTTGAACATAGACCAAGTCAAAACTAGGCTATCAGCCAAAGCCGTACTCTCCCACCACTCGCTAGCCTCTTCCTTCAGCTGAAGAGAAGCGATGTGAACTTTCTCAGCTTCGGTAACCTCCACATTACGGAACAGCCGTTCCATGTGGGAGAACCAATGGGTCACCCCGACAGGTTCCCCTTTTCCGTTGTAGCTGTCAGGCCTCATTGATGTGATGGTTTTCAGAGCACGACCGTAGTTGTCTCTGGCCCTGATGACATTCTCCTGGATCACAGGGTTCCCTGGCTCCGCAACTCCAAGAATCGGTGGATGAATAGGCACTTCTTGCGCTTGAGGCACTCTGGGTTGCAACACATCTGTAATGGCTTGCATGACGATGCCTCGGATTGTCTCAACTGCTGCAGCGTCGAACAACATCGGCGTTTGATTCTGGCCTTGACCTTCGCGTCTAGGCTGAGTGCGGGACTCAGACTCATGCTCATCATGTGTATCACCTCTTCCTATCGGCCTGGGATTCTGACTAGGCCCAGCACCTCCTCGGGTCGAGTTTCTGGTGTTTCTTGGGTTCACCATCTGTTTACCGATCAGATTCCAAGTAATTCATACATTAATATATGTTTAATGTAGCGAAATCACTCGGAATAGATCAACTGGGTATTTTATAGATGGACTTGAACTAAAAACACACTACACATGATTCGAATCTTTCGAGTATCAAGACAAAAATTTATGCTCGAAGATCCTAAGTATTACACAGAGTACTTTTGCCGCAATATTGAAATATTACACATAGTACAACCGGAATACTAGAAAGGAAACTACAACACTAAGCAATGATGAGACGTATCATGGCGCCCTGAAACGCCTCCTGTAAGACGAGCTCCTCAAGCAAGGTCTTTTCGGGCTAGGCTCCCCATCGAGCTCTAGTGATGGGCTTCGCACCCTGCTTGGCCCCGGCTCACACGGTCTTGGCACAAAAGGCTCAGGCGACTCAGGCCCAATCTGCATCGTGGAAAAGTAGGGGTCGTCCATGAGTGGACCTCCTATCCCAGCCCTCCTCTGAGCGCTAGTGATCAGTCCATCCATCAACTGCTGCTGCTGCATATGAGAAATCATCTCGCTTTGGCGAAGGATCTCCATCAACTCAGCCTCTGACCTCCTCCTCCTACGAGGCGGATAGTCCCTAAAGGTTGGGCCATTCATGCCAATGCCATACTCAGGTACAGTGCCTCCCAATCATCATTCGTCATGAGTGGGTAAGGCGGCAGTGGTGCCAACCCTGACACAGGAACAACCTCTGAATCTGGCTCCAAGTATTGTCCATCGTGATCCATCTCGGGATCCTCATCAGAAATAATCACAATCGGATCCTCCTCTTCGGGATCGTCCTCAATGGGATCATACTCCTCCAGATCAGTCTCAGGATTGTACTCAAGAGGGTCCTCATTCTCTGGATCAGGCTCGGGATCATACTCCTCATCCTCAGGGTCAACTTCAATCGCATCATCATCAGCATGAACTGGATCAAACTCGAGCATATCCTCGTTCGCGACAGGATCTAACTCGAGCATCTCCTCCTCCCCTTCTTCCTGCATTTCCTCCACCCTTGGTGGCGGTACAGGTACAGCTGCAGGTACCATAGCCTCCATAGTCACAAGGATGACTGACTCGGGGAGCACGTACTTGATGTCCTCGGGCAGGCTGCTCGGGCCTCCGACCTCGAAGCATCGCTGGGGAATCGGAAAATCTGGCCTGCTTGGAGACGGCGGGTCCGTCTTGGCTTCCTCCGATCCCTGGCCAAGCGAGAAGCACGCACCCATCCTACAGGACAACGAGGAATCGAGTTAGTCTTTCTAGACATAGAAGCAAGCTTACTACATCAGACTATATAGAAGACATGACTATGAACGGTGTTTTCAATTTCTCTGCACTTTGAAAATTTAGAGCCTTTTAAAGCATTTTCAAAAATGGATAAATGATTTATAAAAATCCCAAACCCGTTTAAAAACCTTTGGCTCTGATACCACAACTGTAACACCCCCAAATCTGAACTCATTTGGAAAGGTATTACCGCCAGTGACCCCAGTGCTCCGTACCAAGATCACCCCAGGCTAATACCGGTTTAAATATAATACAAGAACACAATTGATACTTAATGATCAAAGCATGGCATCATTCATATAAAGCATGAGTTACGGGATTACAACCCAATCCCTAATAGGCAAACGCAGAGTTTAACATAATACAGCGGAAGTCTTATAAAGTAGAGTACAGCGAAAGTCTTAAATTACAAACCAAAGTCTTGCCCAAAAGATCTCAACCTGATTAAAAGAAATTAATAAAAACATCAAAAACCATTGAAAAGCCATCGTTGCCTCCATAGTCGTTCTGATCTTCTTATCTAAACTCTAGCTGATGTGCCGAATCAAACGGATAACACCAGCCCACATGCGGAGAACAAAGTTTGCGGGTTAGTCTACTGAATAGACTAGCAAGGGAACAAAGCAGAAGGTTCGAAGTAGTTGTGTTAGGTTAGACTCATCGTCCTCGAATAATAACCGACAACGATAGTCAACCTTCACACTTCTACAGAATAAAAACAAGAGATATGCATAAGAGAAGACTCCAACTGAAGTGAGTCTTAAGGAAATATGACAAGTCTGGATAATACAAGAATCATATACTCGATGATTAAAAACTGACTGAGATGCTTCAGTCCCTGACCAACCTCATCGCCTTATAGCGAATTCAGATTGGAGAGCAGACGTACTACATTCAAGTCAAGACGAGTTGTCCTAGCGGCACTATTACTTAGCTGCCCTACTCGCCAAAGATTTATTAATTATGGGTGAACCTACGACCCTTATCTGTTTATATTTCAAAACCAGCATCACATTAGAGACTTTTATATGTGTACCCCGCCATTGGGACGACACATCTTAGCGTACGTTTTGTCGAGATTGACGCACACCGAGAGGGAAAGAAATCCCAGAATAATGACACCAAGTGTCTTGCCTCTCCACTCTTGTGGAAGAGACCGGTCATGACCTTAGAATAGTACCAGATGGAGTAGATCCACCCCGATACCCGCGTTATAAAGAAACGACCGAACGAAGTCCGAGTGACGTCCCTGTCTAAACAGTGCTAACTAAGCAGTTCTAGCACAACAACAATATAGGATAAAATCCTCATAAAGGCTCGAAAGGCGAATTACAGATAATAGCGTCGTACTAGCAGATATACAACCTATTATATGATTTTCCAAAACAGTTTATGAAACCATTTTCAGATGAACCGAATAATCATTCCAAATTAATTACTCAGATAAGCTACTGATAATTAATGTAAGGATGGAACGATGAGCAAGAGCGAACCGTCACTTGCCTTAATCCGCAAAACTGGAACGAAAAGTCAACTGATGACGGGATTCCGGGCTCGACACGGGTATAGCTCCGACAGCACAACGACCTTCGAGTCGACCCATAAAAGGAACCCTAAGTTAGATTCGACATAACAACAGTACGAACCTAAAAACGACGAAAGAAATCGAAAGGAAAGACGCCACGACGACTACCGACCAAGCCAAAGCCACTAAGGCGTTCTGGCACTGGCGGCGGTCGCTGTTCTTAGCGGCGGTCGCCGCATTCATCACGGCGGTCGCCGTGAAGAACACGGCGGTCGCCGCGATGAACTCAGACGACTGAAACGACAAGAATTCTCACCCAAAACGCTAGCGACACGGCCTTCTTTCTGCCTTGCTTTGGCTTCTGACCCTTAAAGGCAACCAAAGGCTTCTAAAGGCTCCTGGAAACACCACCCAAACAACTCCGGCGAGGGCAAGCAAAAATCCGGCGAGAGAGAGATTTGAGAATTGGAGCTCGATTTGTGGTTGAATCTGACCCCAAAGCTCTCCTATTTATAGCCAAAGCAGGAGGGAGCACAATGATGGCCATAGGGGAGACGTGGAGGCCTCGATCGAGCTAGTTCGGCGCGCGCCAGAAGCTACGCTGGCGACCACGAGACTACGCCTCTGCTAGTCCGCGGCGGTCGCCGTTTTAGCCTGGTCGCCGCCTCCCATTTGCACTGCGGCGGGCACTATTACGGCGGTCGCCGTAATCCTGGTCGCCGTAATCCTGGTCGCCGCCTCCTAGCCCTATCGCCCAGCTAGTCGGAGAAGACGGGTGCCTCGAGCCCTGTGCGGCGGTCGCCGCCATTAATGCGGCGGTCGCCGCCACTGTGGCTTCTCCCACGTGGCTCCTTAGGACGACCTCGTCTTAAACCGGGGTAAAAACAAACGCACACGAACGAGAAATAACTTACGAAACACGTCAACTGTATATTATTTCACTGAGAAAAATATTACAGATACATAGCACATTACAGAATGTCTCCTACTATCAGAATTAAATCCGATGTCCAAAACGTGTACTCTGGAAAAATGCCAAAAATTCCAAAAATGCCCTTACAAATACTAGGGTATCACAAACTGGGCCTATAGAAGCAATTCGCAGACGCGGAATATGGTGCCGCGATCGCGGAAGTGCCGTCGCGGGCGCGGTTGGTCGCGGATGCTGACCGCGGATAATTCGAGAGCAAGGAGCCAGGAAAGCAATTTTTCGCGACCGCAGAAATATTTCCGCGGTTGCGGATCACACCCGGAGCCGCATTCGGAGCGGACATCCGGATTTTCGTCCGAGTTTATTTTTTTTTATTTCTTTTCCTTTTAATTTCTTTTATATTCGTTTATTTCTTTTTAGATATTATTTCCTATCTTATGAAAATTAGGTTTTGCAAAGTCTTTATATTTTTTATTTAGAACATTAGTTTTGTAAGTTAGGTTTTACCCCAAGTTGGGTTTTACCTTTCTTCCTCTTTTCCCTTTTCTTAGTTTTGTTTTTTGTTTTGTTTTTTGCTAGACAATTGAAGTCTTGGTTTGAATTTGATATTGAGATTATTCATTTCTTTATCCTTGAATGTTATTGATTCTCTTGTGCTTCATCCCATTGAGTTTTATTGATTTCTCTAGCCTGATCACCTAGTTTAATTGGTATTATTCATAGTGCAAGATTAAGATTTTGAATTCTATTAGTTGATTTAGCTCATCAATTATTGTGATTGGTATTATTAATATTAGTTTCCATATCCTGATAAACTAGTCGAGATTGATACTATCTATAGTGCTAGTTCTCCTAACTTGGTCAACTTGTTGAGATTAATATTGTTCATCCCTAATTCAGAGTAGCAAACACGATTTACTGGAACGAGTTGTAAATGTTTATTGTGAAGAGAATTGATTGCATGTCGAGTACTGATGAGTTGTTAAGTATTGCATGAGCATATCTATTCCTGAGCTTACTGCTGGCTGCTACTGTTAGATTTATCTTGATAGTTTCTTGATTGTTTAATAGTTAGGGTTATTAGGACTAGTTGGATTGTTAACTATTTTAGAACAGAGATTAGGATATTCATGAGGATTGAGAATTAGGGATAATCAATGATTGATCAACCAAACTAAAGGTGGATATTTGCTAGCCATGCTTTTTATATTTTATTTATCGTTTTCTTAATTAGATTCATACAAAACCCTTCATTTGTCTTTGTTATCAATTGGTGAATGATTTTGCAAACAAGATATATATAACTTGATTCTCTGTGGGATTCGACCCTTACTTACCAGACTACATTAGTTAGGTTTTTAAGGATTACTTTATTTAGGTGTCATGACAAACGCTTATCAAAGCAACACGTCTCTAATTTTAGACTAACATTGCATCAAATCAAACCTAAAAAGCAAAAAAAAACTCACCAATTCGTAGATAAAACCTGCGTATTGGAAAGTTGTGTAATGCTTGAGCTTTCTGTCTCCCAAGGTGGAATTGGAAACCCTAACAACATCGCCCACCGGCTTCACGTAGCGGCGATTACTGGATTCGCACTGTTCCTCCTCCTCGTCAGACGACGACACCTGAAACCTCCGCTTCCGCCGCTTCTGCATGGTCGAAGTCTGCCCCTCTCTATCCACCATTGAATTTCTCTAGGGGACTGCGTTTGAATTCTCTCTCTCTCTCTCCATCTTTATTTCTTAGTTTGGAGTAAGTATCGACTATAGGTCCCTCATATAATGATTAAAGGTAAATGAGTACATATCAATCTATTTTTTGTACTCATCCGAAAGTGACCTTTAATTTGAAGAGATAAAGTGGGTTGGTTGCACATTAACTTTCATCACTATATATGATACTCCCTCCGTCCCATAATGTTCTTCCTGTTTTGACCGGGCACACTTGCCAAGATGGATTTTATATCGTTAATATCTCTAATTACATATTAATAAAAATTATATTTTTTTGATATTATCAAAGTACTCGTTGAGACGAATCAAAGAAGACCCCACATGACTATATTTTTTCTTATATATTGGAAGAAATCTTAAAAATTCTCTTCAACTATGAATAGTATATAAAAATGAAATATGAAGAACATTATGGGACGGAGGGAGTATAATATATATAGCATGCCTAACTATAATTCACCCATTTAAAATCAACGTGGCCAATGTCATTTTTTGGATGAACAAAATCCTAAGGCCAATTTTTTTATATAACTCACATATGATTAATTAGTGAATTTATATGGAACTTTAATTTCAACTTAATATGTACTATCCCTTTATTATGAATTGCTCATAATTTGTAAAAAATTATCAAGTCAACATATAGTTCAAAGAGAAAAGCAATTATGATCAACGAGTTTGTTAAGATTTCTTATTTTTAGATATGAAATTTTCGACTATTTTGAGATTAGATTTGGTTTCATCACTGATTAAAAAATGAATTGTGTCCAATTGAAATTATTGAAGCAGGTTTCCTATTCTCTTACGATCAAGTCTGCATGGAGTTAATATCATTTAGCTTATGTGAATGTTACTAAGCCAAGTCATATACAAGTACATATTCTCATATTTATAATTCAATGAGTGTATTTGACTATTTGTTCTTAATTTAGTGTTGGTATTCATCTATCTAAACGAGCAAACAAATTGTATGATTCTACCTTGGGTTTGGTACGATTCTTCAAGAGCATCTCTATGATTTTTTATATCTTATTGACATTTTTATTTGATAACACTACAGATCCCTTAGAGTTTTTTCTTCATCTTCTTAAACGAGTTAATAGCGAGAACCCCTTATTGGATCCTTATTGAAGATAGAATTCAATGTCCATCAGAAAAAGTTACTTACAACAAAAGATTTGACTACATCTTATCCTTAAATATTCTCCTGCATCAAGCCATTAACAAAGGTACCTTTAAAATCTCAACTCTCCTTTTATCACAGTATCTCAAGTTGGTTTTTGCTAAAATTCTATGATTTTAGATGTCTAGATTGATTGAGCATTCATACCTTTTGCGAATTTGTTCAGATCTATTGTTGAAGTTGTTCATCCAAGGGTACCTCTAGAAGCATGTATAGCAAGCTACTCTGCCCTTGAGGAGATGCCAGAATATTTATAGTAATGTTTCATTATACCTTTTTGTATGTTTGTTCTCGCTTTGGCAAACCCAGTACATAGCGCATTTCAACATCTGAGCAATCTTAAAGGTGTGCATATGAACTCTGTTCTAATTTCTTGTTTTATGTGGAACTTTGTCAAACTTAGCTATTTAACGAGTGGTTTTTCCTAAGTTACCTGCCTTCAAAGTGCACAAGCTTCTGTTTTTTTTATGAATTGCATGCTTCCAACCAACAGTGAATGTTGATCTTTGCAAGATAAGTTTGTTTCCATTCATCTCTTAGCCTAGATCTTACATTTGCATGCAATTCATGTTTGTTGATGCGAGGATCAGAATTCTCCCATTGAGTGATTAGAACAATAAAGCTTATCTACGTTCTAAAAGATGTCACTGAAAGATCATATTGGTATGTATTTATGAGGGAAAATTACGCACTTCCCTATTTTAGTAGGCGCGGCCCATTTGGTTTAATCATGCCCATTTACTAGAAATCGATAGGTATTTAAGATGCCAAACTTATCCAGAAATCCTAGGGCGAGTCAGTTAATGATTCAGCCTCCTTTCCATCTTTCCCTCTCTGAAGAGGGAAAACATGTTTAATTACTCAAATTGTCATATTGATAATCCTGGATTGTAATCCTCCAGATGTAGCCGTTTACGGTAAACTGGGTCAACAAATCTCGAGTTCTTTATTATTTTTCGTATTCAACGTTCATTCGTAGGAAATTCGATCGTTTCCTTTTACAAATTTAATATCGTTCAAGATTGTGTAACGACATTTGACGCCGTACGTGGAAAACGAGTACGATGAATCCGACACGAAGAGCAAAAAGCAGTGAATCTGGAACAGTTCCAGTGGTTGACCCATCTTCAACGAAAGGTGAGTCCCCGAGGATAGCCCGAGCACCGTCAAAACCCTAGGAGCGGGGACGGCGTGGATCTGGAAGCGCGTCGGAGCCTTGGACGCGTCGAAGGCAGCGCCGGTACAGATCTGGGGAAGCGTCGCAGATAAATACGCAGGGAGCGGGAGGCGGAGGATGATCCCGGTTCGGCGGGTTGGGGGCGAGAGCCCCGTCTGCAGAGCCAACCCGGTGAGGACGACGACCAACGACCCAAAGGCGGCAGAGTAGAGGCATCCATGGCTAAAGTTGATCGTCGCCGACGAGCGAGGTCTTCACCGCCGGCGTTGGCTCGATATAGCGCCGCCGTGGTCGAGCTGCTGCTCGATTATTCTGGAGAAGGAAGAAGCAGGTGGGCTCCACCCACATAATACATGAAGATGGGCCTAAGCTGTAAAGACAAGCTAATGGGCCTTAGCTAAACAAAATAATTTTGGCCAGGGATGAAAATTTGCAAAGTTAGAATCCGGCGGTCCTCTCGTGCAATCAACGAATATCAAGGTGGGATATTTGACCCATAGAGCTAATTGGTTCCGATTTCAACCCGTTCGGTGAGTTTCGATATTGAATATTTTTTGGTTTAAATTAAATTATTTTACTTAAATATGCTTAGAATAATTTAATTAATCATCCAATGATTGTTATATGTTTATGCCATGTCGGTACAAATTTTCGAGCAAACCGCTAATGAAAGCGGACATGGTTCCAAGCGATAGCAATCTAAAGACGACGATCATGGTGTTGAGACTGATGTCCGGGGCATGGGACGATCGAACAACAACAATAAAGATCGACGTAAGAGGGCATGTATCAAGCCCTGCAGAGTTTGTCTAAGGAATTTGCATATCGAGGCGAACTAATAAGCTCAACTGAAATAGAAGCAAGATCTGGAACTTACTCGCCAACTAAGTTTCTACCATTCTCTTTGAGTACAATGCATAATTTAAAAAATAATCGATATGTGTTGACTGCTATGGAGAGCTAAATTACAATTAGGGTTGAGCAGTATTATTAAATTGTCAACCTGATCTATCTTGAACCGCATTAAAAGCATGATGATGTCATTGCACAATTGATTTGATGTCTATGAGCATGTCAGCTAGCAGGTTTTTCTCTACACTGTTTTTTAAGCATGGGCATGTCATTGAATGATCAATGTGATATCTATGAACATGTTAGCTAACGGATTACATGAAGTTTAAAACAACATGACTACATGTCATCGTGCCACGTAGCATGAGAGCAGGTGGTTGCCACACTGTTTCTATCAGTTCACGGGACACATATTGAGAAACAGGTGATGATGAGACCTAGGCGAACGACTTCACGCCGGATGTCTTGACATACCGACGGAAGCGTCGACCAGGAGAGTCTCACATCAAGTTTCCAACTGTCCTTCCAGATTGAGAAGCAGGTGATGATGAGACCTAGGCGAATGACTTCACGCCGGATGTCCTTGATATATCGACGGAAGCGTCGACCAAGAGAGTCTCACATCAAGTTTCCAATTGTCCTTCCAGATTGAGAAGCATGTGATGATGAGACATAGGCGAATGACTTCACGCCGGATGTCCTTGACATACCGACGGAAGCGTCGACCAGGAGAGTCTCACATCAAGTTTCCAACTGTCCTTCCAGATTGAGAAGCAGGTGATGATGAGACCTAGGCGAACGACTTCACGCCGGATGTCCTTGATATACTGACGAAAGCGTCGACCAGGAGAGTCTCACATCAAGTTCCCAACTGCCCGTCTAGATTGAGCAGCAGGTGGTGAGATCGGGGCAGGCGACTCCACGCCGGTGTCCATGACATCCGACGGTAGCGCCAACCGGGCGTATCTCACACCAAGTTCCCGACAAAAGCTGACAATGGTGTCTAAAAGACAACCACGTGTCGAGCCCAATCTGCCTCTCTCGGGCATCAGATGAGACCGAGGCAGGCGACTTCACATTGGGTGTCCTTGACATTCGACGAAAGTGCCAACCAGACTTATCTCACATCGACTCTCCGACACAAGCCGACGGTGGCGTCCAAGCGATAGTCACGCGTCTAAATGGGATGACCCGATGTTGGAATCATCGCATATCTAGACACTTCAAAAGGTGATTTAGGACTGATAAAAGTCACGAATCAAACATACAACTCCAGGTGGACACACGTTGAAGTGTTTTCTGAATATGAGTAGGTATGAAAACGACCAGGAGAGACGTATATCGGAATTGGAATGGACGCTGAAGATACGTATATGACTTCCGGAGAGTTAACTGATTGCAACAAATCATGCACACAACACAGAGGCCGTGCGACTTCGTAGAAAAGCGGGATTTGAGGTTCTGCACGGTTTATCGACAACCGTGTAGGAAGAGCCCAAACCATGCCTTTAGGACGAACATGGGTTGAAGGCGTCAAGTTTGTCAGTCTTACATCGAGTCTGAAACTAGATCGAGATATCTAGGATGAGACCTCGACGAGTGATCTCACGCTAAGGGGCATTGACACCCGACAGGGACATCGAAATGGGTATATCACATAGAGTGTCCAATGGCACGGGTGGGGGCGTCGGTTTAGACAGTCTCCAAGGAAGTCAAAACCAAATTGAGATGCTGATATCGGTACGAGTAATGTACAATGAATTCGAAATTGGCATGTAGCGGCGTCCACCATTGGGCGACCCTCACGAAGGTACTTCCAGATCAGGGCACATTGGTCCGGGCACGCAGATTAGTGACTCAGAGTCGGAACTCTCACGATGAGCCTCCTCAAGCACCCCACCGAAACGCCAACAAATCACAAAGATAACTTCCATTTCTACTCTTAACTTTTATTATTATAGCATTAAATCTCTTTCAGTTATATTTATACATTATGGAATCGACCACCCTTGGTCTAATTTTATTCGAAATAAGTTGATTATTTTGATATTGTAAACTGTAAATAATCATGAGTATGTAGGGTGTTGCAGCACGAGTTCCTACTACTTACCCAAGAGAACCCCCAGTGTAGCAGTGTTTGTATAACAACACACAGGTGTATCAGCAATCGAGAGAACTTTTCCGAGTGACTCCTCATTGAGCATCATTAATGCCAATAGAGGTGCTGGACTGGTCTTACGTTGAGCGTCAAAGGCGTCAACAGCGGCACCTGATCAAGCGGCACCAAGTTGAGCTTCTAAAATGAGACTAGGCCGATTGACTTCACGCCGGATGTCCTTGACATACCGACAGAAGCATCGGGTAAGGCCTGGAAAAGATCGCTGCACACATGCCAGGAGGAGGTTCGAGCGTGGTGGTGATTCGGCTTCCCGAGCCTGCAACAGCCTCGAAAACCCGAGGGGAAAATTGTGAGGGAAAATTACACACTTCCCTATTTTAGTAGGCGCGGCCCATTTGGTTTAATCAGGCCCATTTACTAGAAATCGATAGGTATTTAAGATGCTAAACTGATCCAGAAACCCTAGGGAGAGTCAGTTCATGATTCAACCTCCTTTCCATCTTCCCCTCCCTGAAGAGGGAAAACATGTTTAATTGCTCAAATTGTCATATTGATAATCCTGGATTGGAATCCTCCAGAAGTAGCCGTTTACGGTGAACTGGGTCAACAAATCTCGAGTTCTTAATTGTTTTTCGTATTCAACGTTCATTCGTAGGAAATTCGATCGTTTCCTTTTACAAATTTAATATCGTTCAAGATTGTGTAACGACAGTATTCTACTGCTTCAATTTTTCAACAGTTTCTGCCTCGAATCATCCCTGTGAGCTTGCAAAGGATGTTGTTTTTTTAATGATAATTCAAAGAATCACACACTTTGTCTTAACTAAACTAAGTGGTTAACATTGGCCTGATGAAAGACAGAATTAGTTTACGTTGCGAACTTGATTATTATTCTAAGATTAGCGCTTGCGAATCCTTACCCTTCCTACTGCGTCAATTTTTCTACCTTTCAACTGCTAGATCAAACTTATTGAGCTAGCATATAATAGTGATGTAATTGACATATTCTATTTCCAATATCTATTAGAGGTGTGATCATGTGATTTTCCAAATCATATATATATTTTACATAGACTTAGGATGTTGGATTACATTATCTTTATGCATCTACTAAGACTAACAAAATATTTTTATATTATAGATAAGCCTAGGCTTTTATAACTCGGTTTTTCTAATATGTGTTCATGGACACATAGCCACATACTAACAAGCTAAATTAAAAAATTATATTCAAAATATTTTCTAATAGATAATGGATAAACTTTAGCGAAAAATTAAACTAATAACTAAAAAAATTATTACTAAAAATAAAGTTATTATAGTGTGCCACGTGCCTAGAAAAAACCTTTATCAATAAGCTAGATATACGCATAATTGAATGTTTAATTGCTTATGTAGCATTGATATATCAGGTTCCGTGAGGGATCAATAGATTATACATAGATAGAACTAATGTATAGATTTGAGCACATGAAGCCTATAAAGTGTCTTTAGAAGATGCATATTGTAACATATGAGTAAAGGGTTTTATCTGATAAGGGCACCTCGATTGATTTGTATATATTATGAACATATAATGACTGATCAATTATCCATATTCTTAATCAATTAAATTAATGTTCCAATCTTTATAGTTTAGCTAAAACTATGACATTTAATGACTTTATTGTCACTAGGATCCTTGAACCAAAAAATATATTAATCAGCTTAATTATTGCCCTCCCAATTAGCCAAAAAAGAATATTATATTTACAGCCATAATGCAAAATTCATCGATTCGAATTGGGTGTTCAATAATAGAATATTGGTAAACTGACAAAATGCGACTATAAGGTGATCATGAGACTATATACAAACTTAATCACATGATATTTGTGTTGTACATAATGAGCAATAGAAGTTGAAATTCTAAACTAAGTTTGTATAGTACAGCAGGACATTTGTCATGTTTATTATTTGATGGGAGGATTCAAACCTTTATCCATCTCCTTGGGGAATGCAATGTAATAAAAATATGTTTGGCTAGCAGTATAATGTATTAAATTATATTGTTCGATATTTTCTTGAATTATATCACGATTTAAACACATTTTAAATTGCATGTTTAAGTTTTAGCTCTTAGCAATTTCCTTAATGTATCGTCTGAAATGAAACGCTTTTTAAATGATTTAGTTATTTGGAGTTGAGTTTTTGTAAGCATTTTATTCAGAGGTTCAGAATTAATTATTATTAGAGGTGTGTATAAATATCCTGAAAATTAGAAGGGACTTACCCTTTCATGGATCAAGATTTTGATGTAAAGCTTTAACAATCGAACTAGACGGGTCAAGACAAAAAAAATGTTAAAGTGAAGTTCTCAAAATTTTGTTATTATCGCTAAGACGAAATGTTGATTATACAAGTCAGGATTACAGAGATAAAAGACATACTTCCTCCATCCCTTAATATAATTCTCTTTTTCGTTTTTGGCGTCCCAAAAAATTGTTCTTCTTTCCATATTTGTTTTTGTCTTTATTTCCCAATCCCTAAATCACATACTCTTCTTTTCTTTCCCATTAACACCCTCCATTTATTTATTTATTTTTCATTCAAATCATCAATTACCCTTAATTTACTCCCACCATTAATTTCACCTACTCTCACCCTAAATCCCTAAACCATCTCCCTACACCATCAACTACCCCATTAACACCTCTCATCTGATATCCATGTATAAAGCCTCTCATTCACTCTCTCCTCTCAAACCCTAACCCTAATCGCCGCTGCTCTCCAGATCCCCTCTCATTCACTCTGTTCTTCGCTCTCAAATCTCTCTTTTCTTCACTCGAAAAACCCTAGTTTGTGTGCTCTCCATCTAAAAACCCTAGAAGCCTCTCGTCCCCTCTATTCTCCGATCTCTGTTCTCCGAGCTCTCTCATCAAAGATCCCCTCTCGACCCCTCTGTTCTCCGATCTCTGTTCTCCAAGCTCTCTCATCAAAGATCCCCTCTCGTCCCCTCTGTTCTCCGATCTCTCTAAACCCTAGAAGCCTCTCGTCTCCTCTGTTCTCCGATCTCTCTCATCAAAGATCCCCTCTCGTCCCCTCTGTTGCTTGATCCAGATCCCCTCTCATCATGAGTAGCTCCTCCTCCTTACCCTGGTCCTCTTGTTCTAGTTCTCCCAGCGGACAATGCTCTGAGCATCCTAGGTACGATGGAGGTTGTTACTTTTTGGGGTATCACACGTACACCCCTGAAAGATCCGAGGAGACGGTGGAGGAGAGAATCAGAGGAGGTGGCTCGCCTGAGGTGATCGTGATACCTGACTCGGATGATGTGGCTTCGCCTAAAGTTGTTGTCATCCCTGATGTCCCCAGTGTCCCGGGTGTCGCTGATGTCCCCTCCGTCTCTGATGAGGTAGCTTTGCCTGAGATTATTGTCATCCCTGACTCGCCGGATCACTAGGGAAGTTCCTAAGAACCCTAATTGACTTCGTTTTCTGTTGTTGCATGCGTAATTGAGATGGATTTTTGGATTGTCCCATTATGTTATTTGAAGTCCCCTTTTCAATTGTTGTTGGATAATGTGTATGTTGGATTATGATGTGTGGTCTGTTGGATTTGCATTATAAGTGGTTGATCTGTTATGTTGGATTTGCATTATAAGTGAGTAATGAATGCAGTGTTGAAGGTTTAGGGTTTTTTATACTGCTAGAAATGCTGTGATTCTCTGTAAATTTTTTGCTTAATCTGTGTGTTTATGAATTCTGTGTTTCTATTGGTTGTAAATAATTTACGAATGTATTTTTATTGCTTAATTGAATGTGAGAAAGATTGAGGCACAAGTTTGATGAATTCTAGAGTGTGATTGTACCCTAAACCTGATGTACTTTCCTGCAAAATTGCTTACCTTAACCCCTTATTGAAATTTTCTTAACTTGTGCAATTTGGCAAAGGAGAACTATACTTTGTTGATGATAATCTGAACTTGTTGGCTATGTTTGATGTTGTCTAGTGATGGTTGTCCCTTTGTTGATCTGTGATGAAATCTCTAATGGATTGAGATACATATCCTTTGGTTTCATGCCCTAATGTGCCTTTAAGCAATCAGTTGATATAACTTGGATGGTTTATTGGTATATTTGTTGTTGTGTGATTGGATATGTTTCAATGATGCATGGGGACATCTGAGATGCTGTTTATATTCTTTTCTTATATCTATGATGAGTTCTCTAATGGACTGAGATGCATATCCTTTGGTTTCATGCCCTAATGTGCCTTTAAGCAACCAGTTGATATAACTTGGATAGTTTATTGGTATATTTGTTGTTGTGTGATTGGATATGCATCATGGGGACATCTGAGATGATGTTTATATTCTTGTATGTGCATTTGATGACAATGACTTGCTTGATAATGCTCTATTAGATTCTGATTTAGTTTCCAAAATTACATTATGTTCCCAAAAGTTGTAGGCTAATCCTATATCAAGCTTCTATTTTTCACATAACCTACTAGTTATGTGAAATGTAGAAGCTCTTCACAAAAGTATAGACTTTAAATTTAAAATACTTAGAGTCCAAATGTTGTTATTGTTGTTTCTTGAGTGTCTTGCATATCATATCCCATGCTTGCACTTCCTTCCTGAGTGTCCTGCAATCCATGTCCATTGCTTGTTGTTGGGTCCTGAGGTGGTTGTTGATCTGTTGCTTCATGAGTGTCATGCAATCCATGTCCATTGCTTGTTGTTGGGTCCTAAGGTGGTTGTTGATCTGTTGCTGCCTGTTGTCCCCTTTGTTGTGCATTTCCCTTGACAAGGTCCCAAGCTTCTATCACAACCCACATTGGGGCCTTCACTGGTAGATGTAATAAACCTTGAGCATCCAGTTTCTTCTTATTTACATGTGGTATCTCATAGTCATTCCCTCCCTTGTCCTTCAAAATCTCCTTCATTACATGCTTGAGAGTCACCCACACATTACTCAGTGTTTAGGATCTAGTTCATAGAAGGCTTCACTAATTGCACCTAGCAGTGCATCTACATCTTTAGGCATTTTTTTATGCATCAAGGACTGTATACTTCTAAAAAAGCCTAGATCTAAGATGTTTAGGTCAGGGCTATTAGGAGGCTGTTGAATTAGAATAAAAGTGAATCCATCTTGCTCATATACCTGCTGCCACTCTGCATCATTTTGAGTAATATGTGCCTTTGCATTATCTTGTTGGATGAAAACTACATGTGGTGCTCCCCCTGGCCATTTGGACTTGATTGCTGGAATAATCTGATTGATTAGCATGTCCCTTGTGACTCTCTGATTGACTGACTCTACAATTTTTGTGCACATTATCCCCTTTTGCCTGTTTTTTGATGATCTTTTGGCTGCCTCTTGATATGTGAATGGAAAGATGTCAATCTTTCCATCAAATGTGCATTCTCCTTGTGAATTGAACCTTGGCCTAGCCACCACTGAAGTGAACATTACCTTTGGAATGAATTTGCTTGAGCATGCTGATTTGTATTTGCCCTTTTCATTCTGTGCTAGATATATCCTATGTGACTTTTTGCTGAGATTGAACCACTTTTCATCTAAATGGACAAAGTCAAACATTGGGAAATACTCTCTCTTTGATTCAGCTGTGTCCCCTTGCAGTAGATCCAAAATCCATGACAACCTTCTCATTTTATTTCCATCTTTCAAACTTGGATGTAATGAATTTGTATGTGGCTTCAATGCTCCCCTTTTAACCATTCTATGGACTGTACTCTTTGAGATGCTAAGCTTGGCTGCCAAATCTCTAATACATGACCTGTCACCCATGCTAATTGATGTGATATCTCCAACTGGTACTTCAACCCTTCTTCTGCCTGAGTTGTGGAACTTGGTTGTGACATTATATCTTTCATTTGCTTGTCTTTGTCTCTTGGCTAAGTTCCACAGTTTGCTTATGCATCTTTTTGTTACTTGAAATTCATGTGCAGCAGCCATGATTGATCCTCTGTTGAGCTTGCCCTCTGTTGTTCTGCTGAGAAGCCATATAAGTATGTCCAATCTCTTCTCATTGCTGAGCCTATTCCTTGAAGGCTATTGATGATTATCTGATGAAAAAGGAAATGATGTGTGTTGAAGGTATGTTACCTCTATTTCTGGTTGTTGAATGCCATGTTCATCTTCTGGTTCCATATTGAGATCAAAATGGTAGCCTTGCCCCTCTTCCATGTCCCCAGCCGATTCATTAAGATCAATGTTGATCTCAGCAGCTCCCATGTGTCCATGGTCTTTAGCATCTGGAATCCATGTATCATTTAAGTCCCAATCTGAAGTCATCAAGGATAGGCAGTGATGCCTTTAATTTTCTGTTTAGGGTTTGTTGTTTTTGTGTAAGTGATGAGTTCTCTAATGACTGCAGATTTCTAGCATTATGGGTATTTATAATGGTAGAAATACTGTGAATCTCTGTAAATTCTTTTAGCAATCCGTGTGTTTATGAATTCTGTGTTTTTATTGGTTGTAAACAATGTACAAATATATTTTTATTGATTATTTAAATGTGAGATAGATTGGGGCACAAATTTGATGAATTTTGGATTGTAAAACTGATATACTTTCCTAAATCTAATGTACTTTCCTGCAGAATTTCTTTGGTTTCAAATTTCTTAATTTTTGTGCAATTTTCCAAAAGAAAACTATATTTGGGGACAGAGAAAATATTTTGGACCTGAAAAATTAAAGCGCTCTCTCCCCCTCCCTCCCTCTCTCTCACACATACACACACCCCATAAAACACTATCCAAGGTGATGTCATACCATAATTCAACCAAACTAAAATGAAAATGAACTAGTGTTATGAACTTATAATCTATAGTCTTATTTTTTAGTCGACTTCATAATTATAAGTATATTTCATACAAGACCTCGTAATTGTAAAAAAAATCGTTTTTTTAGCTATACATAGGCATAGCAAAAGATAAAATGGGATATAATCAAATATTCTATTTCAAGCCGAACATGAAAATTTCCACTCATCCGACTCAAATGGTAATAATTATATAAAGTTATAGGTTTCAAAATCTATTTTTTTTTTTTAAAATCTCAACTTAAAACAAAAGTTCTACTCCTTGCTCAAGTTCCCACGTCACGCTTTCACTCTAGAAAACAAAACCACAAGTGATATATAATAACAAAAGGCTTAAAATCGGTATAAGTTTAGGCTTTGTTTGGCTATTAATGTTTATTATTTATAAACAAAACCACAAGTCATGAATCGGGTTGAAATCAGAATAAGAAATAACTTATTTTGATTCTGGTAGTTTGTCATTTGATATGTTGTTGAAATGAATTATTCTTGGACATACTCTTAATCAATGATAGATTGTTTTGACCAGTTAACTGGATCAGGCGAGTCGAGTTCATGTGAAGTTGGGGGTTCAAGTCAAATCGGGTAAAAGTCGATTGGGGGTCGTTAAAATTTTCAAGTTGATCGAATCAGATCATACGGGTTTGGCTCGGGTTCGAGTTGACACAACGAGGTGAAAGTGTCCATTTAATATGATGATTATATTTTTTCAATTTTAAAATAATAAAATAAGTATTATTAATTATTTAATAAAAAATATTATAATATTTAATATAAATGAGATAATATATATGAAATAACGGGTCAGTCTATTTGGGTCCGAGTTCGGGATCGTCTCTTGACGTATCGATTTTCGGATCGAGTCGGTTATTAACATGTCTACTTAGAAGTTGGAGAAAAAGTTTACATGTGCATATTTCAATAATGAAAATTATAAATCACTAATAATTTATTTTCTAAAAATCTAGAGAAGTATAAAGTGCAATATAAACAAGCATAAAAAAAGATAAATTGCATAATTTAGTTATTGAAGTTGACCACTTATTGTATATAACTCCTTTTTTTATTTCATTTTCTACGCCTATTTTACTTATATATGTGCAAATATATGCGGAGTATACAAAATCTAATTAATACTAATATGAGATACACAATTATATAATATACACAATCCAATTAATACTATATGCAAAGTATCATTTTTATTAGCATGTAAATTTAAAATATGAATTTTTAATAAAAATAAAAATATTTAAAACTTATTAAAATATATAGTATAAAACGTATTTTCTAACTAAATAATAAATTTTGTGTCACATTTCCAAAACTTTCACCCTTCATCCAATCTATATATCTATATATCTATTACTAAAGTCATAACTGTGATACCCCGTATTTTTGTAAGGATATTTTGGGAATTTTGGAATTTTTTCCGAGTACCCATTTAGTACGTCGGATTTAATTTGGATAGCTTGAGACATTATGTAATGTGCTCTGTATCTGTAATATTTTTCTCAGTGAAATAAAATACAGATGACGTGCTTTGGATGTTTATTTTCGTTCGCGTACGATGATTTTATCCCGAGTTAAGTCTTGCCCGTTCAAAAGCTGAAACGGGCGGGAAAAAGGGAAAACGGCGACCGCCGTCGTTGGGCCCAAGGTGTCAGCCCGTCAGCTCCTAGCTGGGCGCGCCAGGCCTAGCGACGACGACCACCGTAATTACGGCGCCCGCCGCGTGCCCGCCGCAGGCAAAATACGGCGCCCGCCGTGATTGTCCAGTGGTCATTGCACGATGGTCGCCGACGTGTTTCGAGGCGCGCCGATCTAGCCTTCTGCCGCGTCGTAGGGGGTGATGATGGTGTTCCCGGGGGTTCTCCTTGCTTTGGCTATAAATAGAGGGCTTGGGAAGGCAGATTTGAAGCCATTCCAACCCCGAATCGCTGCCAATTTTCTCCCTCGTCGGATTGTGTTTTCGCCGGATTTTCAGAGTGTCGTTTGGAAGCCGTTGGTGGTGTTTTCCGGTTGCTTTAGGTGCCTTTGGAAGCTTAGTGGAGTGTGGTGTCCAAAGCCAGGCCAAAGGGTACCTCTCGCTCGTGTTTTGGGTGAGATTTCTCTCGATCTGTGTCATCTGAGTTCGTCACGGCGACCGCCGTGTTCTTCACGGCGCCCGCCGTGATGAATGCGGCGACCGCCGCTAAGAACGACGACCACCGCCAGTGCCCAGAATGCCTTCACGGCTTTGGCTTGGTTGGTTGTCGTCGTGGCGTCTTTCCTTTCGATGTTTTAGATTCGTACTATGTTTATGTCGGATCTAACTTAGGGTTCATTTTATGGGTCAACTCGAAGGTATTTGTGCTAGTGGAGCTTTACGCGTGTCGAGCCCAGGAATCTCGTTGTTGTCGTTTTTAGGACTTTCTGCGGACTAAGGCAAGTGGTGGTTCGCTCTTGATTCTCGTTCCATAATTACATTAGTTATCAGTTATTCATATGAGTAATTAATTTGGGACGATATCTGTATTGTCTGGGAAAAAGGTTTTTTTTTATAAACTGTTTTGGAAAATCATATAATAGGTTGTATATCTGTTAGAACAACGCTATTATTGATAATCGCCTTTCGGGCATTTATGAGGATTTTATCCAATATCTGTGTTGTGTTGTATCTGGGTGATTAGCATAGTAGCAGGAATGTACTCGGACTTCGTCCGGTCGTTTCTTTATAACTTGGGTACCGGGGTGGTGTATCTCCATCTGGTATCATTTTAAGGTCATGACCGGTCTCTTTCACAAGAGTGAGGAGACAGGACACTTAGCTGGTGTCTTTATTCTGGGATTTCTTTCCCTTTCCGGTGTGCGTCACTCTCGACGAAACGCATGCTATGATGTGCCGTTCCATTAGGTGGAGTGCACATGTTAAAAGTCTTATAACGTGATCTGTGTTTTGAAACATAATCAGATAAGTGCTACTTGACGCACATTAATAATGAATAATCGGCGAGTAGTGCAGCTAAGTAATAGTACAGCTAGGAAAGCTCGTATTGACTCGAATGTAGTACGTCTTCGTTCCAATCTGGATTCGCTGTAAAGCGGTGAGGTTGGTTGTGGACCGAAGCATCTCAGTCAGTTTTCAATCATCTGTCTTGTGATTCTGTAAGTTACAGGCTTGTCATATTTCCGTTAGACTCAATCTCTTGGAGTCTTTTTCGGGTCGATCTCTGTGGAGATTCAGTCTTCCAGAGTCGTCTCTTGTGCATACCTCTTTTCATATTCCAGTAGAAGTATGAAAGTTGACTCTTGTTCTCGGCTTTTATTCGAGAGGCGAGGTGTTTAGACCTAATACGACTGCTTCGAACCTTCTGCTTTGTTTCCTTGCTAGTCTATTTCGTAGACTAACCCACGTACATTGTTCTCTGCATGTGGGCTGTTGTCATCCGTTCGTTTCGGCACTACAGTTAGGAGGTAGTTATGAAGAATAGAAGAACTATGGAGTCAACGGTGGTTTTCAAACGTTTTAATGTTATCTTTTATAAGATCGAGCCATTTTGGGTGATGACATTTGTTTGTAATGAGTTTAAGAAAGACTTCTGCTATACTCTGTATTTTGTTTACAACCTTGAGACTTCCGTTGTAATCTAATACTTCCGTTGTATTTGGTTTAAGACTCTATTTTACCTATTCGGGATTGGGTTGTAATCCCGTAACTTATGTTTTGGTTGAACAATGTTGTGTTAGGGTTTGAATGCTTTGATCATTGTGTATCATTCGTATTACATTATTGTATTTAAATTGGTATTAGCCTTGGGTGACTCTAGTAAGGGACACCGGGGTCACTGGCGGTAATACCTTTCCAAATGGGTTCAGATTTGGGGGTGTTACAGTTGTGGTATCAGAGCCTAAAGTTTTTAAAACGGGTTTGGGAATTTTTATAAACCATTTTCCGTTTTTGAAAATACTTTGAAAAAGGCTCAATTTTTTTTTTTATAAAAAGCAATTAAAAACACCGTGTATCATTCGTATTATAGTCTGATGTAGTAAGCTTGCTTCTATGTCTAGAAAGACTAATTCCTTCCTTATTGTCATGTAGGATGGGTGTCTGCTTTTCTGTTGGTAGGGGGTCGGAAGACGCCAAGACGGACCAGCTGAGGCTAGATTTTCCGTTGCCCCAACGATGTTTCGAGGTGGGAGGCCCGAGTAGCCCGCCCGAAGACGTCAAGCACGTTCTCCCCGAGTCGGTTGTCCTTGTAGGTAGGGATGCTATGGTCCCTGATCCTGCACTTGTGCCGCCACCAGGGGTGGAGGAGGTACAGGAAGAGGAGCAGGAAGATGAGTTGTCAAGGTACGACCAAGGGGTTTACCAAGACGACTTTCTGCTGGGACCAATTCCTGAGGAGATCGAGTACGAGGAGGAGGAGGAGGAGATGCTAGAGATTGATCTGGTTGCTGATGCGGATATGATTGAGGTGGACCCCGAAGACGAGGATCCCAGTGGGGATGAGGAAGAACCCGTCAGAAACGATCTCGAGGATGAGGTAGAACCCTTCGAGGATGAACCAGAGGGGGATCCTGATTTGGATCATGATGGGCAGTATCTGGAGTCAGACTCAGAGTTCGCTCCTGCGCCAGGGTTGGCACCGCTTCTAGTGTACCCTCTCATGACAGACGAGGATTGGGAGGCTTTGTACACCGAGCATGGTATCAGGAGGAGTGAGTCGACTTTGATTCGTGAGGAGTGCCCGCATACTCAGCCTCGTAGGAGGAGGAGGATACCAGGGGCTAGGCCGACAGATATTCCTTGCCAGTGTGTGATGATCGCTCAGATGGAGCAACAGCAGCTGATGGATCAGGCTATTGCTAGTGCTCAGAGGAGAGCTGGGATTGGAGGACCTCTTATGGACGATCCTTTCTTTTCCGCAGCTGAGATTGGGACTGAGTCACCAGAGCCGTGTGACCCAGGACCAAGCAGGGTGCGAAGTTCATCACCAGAGCAGGAGGGTGCGCCGAGCCCGAAGAGACCTTGCATAGATAGCCGGTCTTACAGGAGACGTCTTGGAGCGCCTTAGTGTGGTTTGGCGTTGCCTAGTGTCGTAGCTTCTTTTGCTAGTGTTTCAGTTGTGTGTGTGTTTTGTTTCAGTGCTTCGACTAGTGTCTGTGGATTTTCTAGATTTCCGAGCAAGTTCTGTTTTGATGCTCGAAGATTTGACTCTTGTGTTGCTTGTGTAAAAGTTCAAAGGTTCATCTATATAATGCCATATTGATCTATTCTGAGTAATTTATTTACGTTGGTATATTGCATGAGTATATTGCATAATATTAATGTATTGAATGCTCGGAATTGGATCGGTAAACAGATGGTGAACACGAGGAACTCGACTCGAGCCGGTGCTGGGACTAGCCAAGATCCCAGGCCAGCAGGAAGAGGTGTTCAAGATGAGGACGAGTCGGAGTCTCGCATTCAGCATAGGCGTGAAGGTCAGGATCAGACGCAAGTGTCGGTGTTGTTTGATGCCGCAGCTGCTGAGGCGATTCGCGGGATGTTGATGCAGGCAATTGCAGATGTATTGAGACCCAGTGCGCCTCAAGCGCAAGAAGTGCCTACTCACCCAGCGGTTCCTGATGTTGTGGAGCCCGGAAACCCTGTGGTTCAGGAGAATGCCTTCAGGGCTAGAGACCGCTATGGTCGCGCTCTTAAGACCATCACTTCCATGAGGCTCGATTGCTATAACGAGAAAGGGGAGCCAGTAGCAGTGACTCATTGGTTCTCCCATATGGAGAGGCTATTTCGGAACGTGGAGTGTACTGAGGCCGAGAAGGTCCATATCGCTTCTCTTCAGCTGAAGGGGGAGGCTAGCGAGTGGTGGGAGAGCACAGGTTTAGCAGAGAGCCTAGTGTTGACTTGGTCGATGTTCAAGACCAAGATGATTGATCGCTTTTTCTCTCATGCTATGAGAGAGGAGAAGCATAAAGAGTTCTTGTACCCAAAGACGGATGGTCTGAAAGTGACCGAGTTGGCATCTAAGTTTAATCATCTTTTACAGTACGCCCCTGCCGAGATTACCAGCGAGGCCCCAAAGATCTGGTACTTCCACGAGTGGATGAGCTCGGATATCAAGCCGTTAATGGTGCACCACACATGCTCTACCTTGGAGCAGTATGTGGATTATGCCTATATGTAACACCCCGTAATTTTTAAGGGTATTTTGAATTTTTTTTCTTATGCCCGTTTTGCTAGACGGATTTAATTCAGAGAGTTTCGGACTTTCTGTAAAGGGTCTGAGCTCTGTAAAATTTTCCGAGCATTATATAATACAGTTGAGATGTATTTGGGGTTAATGTATCGTTAATGTACGCATATATTTAACCCGAAGTTTAGAAATTTAATCCAAACCAAGTTTGGATAAGAATTAACGAAGTCGGCCTTTAACCGCGACTCGCCGCGACCTGACGCGATCTGCCGCGACTTACCGCGATCGCGGTGATCTGGGCAGAGTCGTCTTCCTCGCGTGGCGGTTACTGTAGCTCTGTTTTGTCTCTATTTTTGGGCAGGCAAGTGGCCCGTTCCACTTGGCCTTGGCTTGTCCCCTTGTCCCCGACTTGTTCCCCAAGTGGTGGCTCGGATTGAGGCTATAAAAGGGGGTCGAACCGAAGCCTTTCCTTCTCTTCTTCTTCCTCCTTTCTCCTCTGTTATCCTCCATTTTCGAGCCGTTTGAGCTTGATTCGAGAAGGCTCTTGAGTGTTAGAAGGAGCTCTTGAGTGTTGTGAGAAGCTTTGAGGTGTTGGGAGATCGAACCATAGACAAATCGAAGGCAAACAAATCGGTTTGGGTAAGAAATTCTCCATGGAAGCTATCGAAGCTTTGCCACTGTCGAACTACCGCGACTGGCCGCGACTTGCCGCGATCGCGGTGAGGGCGTCCGAGTTGTGTCTTGTGGTTTGGCACCACCGCGACTGGCCGCGACTTGCCGCGATCGCGGTGAGGGCGTCCGAGTTGTGTGTCTTGTGGTTTAGCTTTGGGCTTTGCTCGTTTCCTTTGATTTCTTCTTGTATTCTTTTAGATTCATATATAAGTGTATTGAATCTAACTTAGGGTCTTGTTATGGGCCATTTCTTAGGGATTTAATATCCAAGATCTGCTCCAGTTTCAGATCCCGGAACTAGACGTTGCTCAGCTTGATTCGAGGTTGTCGGATCTAAGGCAAGTGGCGGTTCTCTCTTGTTCATCATTCCATATTTGATTGTTTATCAATATTTTTGTTGTTAAATAATTTGGGATGATTGTTAAATATGTTGGAAATTGTTTGATAACGTTATGTGTTTAAAAAAGGAAATATTATACTAGGTTGTATATTCTGCTAGAACCGACGCTAGTATATGATAGATATCTTGTGCAGGTGAAGGCCGTAAGGGTCCTTGGTGTGATTTATTGTATGTGTGTGTTTAGATTATTAAATCTAGGATGTTTGCCAGGTGGGCATAAATAGATAATTGTGCAGGAAGAGCCGTGATGGTTCTGTGAGATGTGATTGTGTGTGTTTATCTGTTTAGTCAGAACGAGTATTTGTAGGGACAATGGATGAGAGGTCTTGTCGTCTCTTTATAATAAATTGGTGAGTCATTGACTAACTTCTATACTCGAGTGGAGTAAGAAGTGGTGCACTCTGCAGGTGTCACAACCCGGTTCGATATGTGTTTCGCGAGTGGCGGGACATGTATGTAAAAGCTTATAACGTGATGTGTGTGTGTGATGACATTTAATAAGATACGTGCAATGAATAACGCACATTATGAAAATGCCTTGACCTTAATTATAAAGTGCGGTATGAGTAAGCACTTATTTAAAATGTGTGGCGAGTAGTGCAGCTATGCGCTAGTGCAGCTAGGAAAAGCTCGTCTTAGTTGTAGATCGCTCGTATGCGATACTTGTGTGATGTGGTTATGTGTGTGTGTGTTTGCATGAGTTTTCCAACATTTGTCATATTTCCTTAAAGGCTCAATTTCTTTGGAGTCTCTCTTTGTTCGATTGCTGTGAGACTTGGTCTCCAGAATCTTCTGCATGCTTGTCTCTTGTTGTTGTTTGTTTTCTAGTAGAGCATGTGGGTTGGCTGTCGTACTCGGTTTTTATTCGAGGGACGACGAGTCTGACCTGATATGTCTGCTTGGAACCTTCTGCTTTGTACCCTTGCACGGTCTTTCATTAGACTGACCCACGAACATTGTTCTCCGCATGTGGGCTGGTGTCATCCGTTTGATTCGGCACATCAGGTACAGTTGCAGGATTGAAGAGGCTAGAAGCGACTATGAGGATGGACGGTGTTTTGTTTTCGACAACTTATTTTGTCGTTGCTTTGTAAAAGACTTCCGCTGTATATTTCTGATGAATTTGGGTCGTTTTTGGAATCGTGTAATTCCGCGACCATGTGGTTTAATAAAAGTTATGATTTTGGTATTGTAACTTTATGTTTTAAGTCGGTTATGACGTCGGAAAAGCCTGGGGTGACTTCGGGGTTTACGTCCGGAGTCATCGGCAGTAGCACTTTCGATTATCGATTTGGGGGTGTTACAGATTTGGTATCAAAGCTAAAATTTTCTTTTTAAGGGCTCTGAGCTTTAAAATAAAAAGCCGTTCATAGTCGTGCCTACTACAGTCTGACATGGAAGTTTGCTTCTGTGTCTAGAAAGACTAAGATTCTCTGTTTGTCGCCCGAAGGTTAAGGGTGCAGTTCTCTTCAGAAGGACTCGGATAAAGTCGAGGTGGTTTCTCCATCTCCAGTTAGACTCGAGTTTTTAATTCTCTTGTCGTGAGTTGAGGTTGTAGAACCTAAGTATTCAAGATTGGTGTTCATCTAGGAAAGTTACCAGGTTGATCTAATCTAAGTTGACTTTTATTACATTTTGAATAGATATTAATGTGTAAAGTACTTGGACTTTGATCGGTAATCAGATGGTGAACCCAAGAGACGTTATTCGCACTAATGCTGGGCCGAGCAATGACCCGAGGCCAGGTGCAAGAATTGATGCAGACCCTGTGGATGAACACGAGTATGTGAACAATAATCTTGGAGGCAATGGCCAAGCTTCGGCCAACGCTCCATTGGTTTTTGATGCAGCAGCTGTTGCAGCTATTCGGGAGATCATGATGCAAGTACTCGCCGAGGCTAGGCAACCTGCCGCACCACAGGCACAAGCAGTGCCGATTCCCCCAGTGGTTCCTAGGTTTGAGGAGCCAGCTGTTTGTGTACACAGAGATGAGGCGGTCAAGAATAGGGGTGATTATGGTCGAGTGTTGAAGACCATTACCTCTTTGAGACCTGACCATTATGATGGCAAAGGAGAGCCAGATAGAGCTGCTCATTGGTTTTCCCACATGGAGCGGTTGTTCCGCAACGTGGATTGCACCGAGGTTGAGAAGGTGCAGATCGCTTCTCTTCAGTTAAAAGAAGAAGCTAGTGAATGGTGGGAGAACACTGGGTTGGCTGACCGAGTTGATTTGAACTGGGCTATGTTCAAGACAAAGATGATGGACCGTTTCTTTTCCCGATCTATGAGGGACGAGAAGCACAAGGAGTTCATGCATCCAAAGATAGAGGGATTGAAAGTCACTGAGCTTGTGACTAAGTTCAATCACCTGTTGCAATACGATGGGTCAGATGTAACCAGCGAGGAACAGAAGATCTGGCACTTCCATGAGTGGATGGGTCCAGACATTAAGCCACTGATGGTGCGTCACGGATGTTCCACTTTGGAGCAGTACGTGGATGCAGCCTATAAGCTGGAAGTGACTCTAGAGGAGTCTACCAAGAAGAGGAATCACCAGAAGTTGGTACAAGAACAATCTCAGGCGAGCAGATTTAAGCGTCATGCGCCACCGTCTGACTTTGCAAAGTCAAGCAAGGCAAAGACGGAGATGACTCAAGGAGGGTCGACACAACGATCGGGTCAGGACCAGAGTCTGATCCAATGTTTCAATTGTGGTGCCATTGGACACAAAAGCTTTGCGTGTCAAAAAGAGAAGAGGACATGCTTTGGCTGTGGAAGGTATGGGCACGTACAACAGTTCTGTTGGCAGGAAAGGAAAAGAGGACTGGAGTCGCAACAAGGGTCTGCTAATCAGAATAACCGGCCTGAGTATAAACCGGTGGAGGCTCCTAGTCCTTCGATGCAGACAACTGCACAAGATAAAGGGAAGGCCCCAGTAGCTTCTGGAAGTCAAGGTCAACGTCTTTACGTGATGCGTGAGGCGGATGGATCTGATTTTCCATTTGCTTAAAGCTTTCTACTTTTGTTATATGTTGTAGATTTGGGTGTTTACCCTATCTTTTGTTAAGAATGGTTGTGTTAGTAAGTTTAAGAACGCAGCAAGGTTGTAAAACTTTTATTGTAAATATTCTTGCTAATATAAATATTTGGTTGGAATCAAGCATTTGTCTGATGTCTCGATTACCATTCAGGGTGAAGTTTGAGACAATTGTGCAGTAAGGTTGTACCTTTGGTACGAGTTTTGTGCTCCAAGTTAGAAACCGAAGAGGTTACTTGGGAGACTGAGGCGGGTATACTTAGATACTTTCCCTATTTTGTTGTCGGCCTTGATTAATGCAAGTTTCGGGGTCGAAACTTAAAATAAGGGGGTAGTAATATAACACCCCGTAATTTTTAAGGGTATTTTGATTTTTTTTTTCTTATGCCCGTTTTGCTAGACGAATTTAATTCAGAGAGTTTTGGACTTTCTGTAAAGGGTCTGAGCTCTGTAAAATTTTCCGAGCATTATATAATACAGTTGAGATGTATTTGGGGTTAATGTATCGTTAATGTACGAATATATTTAACCCGGAGTTAAGAAATTTAATCCAAACCAAGTTCGGATAAGAATTAACGAAGTCGGCCTTTAACCGCGACTCGCCGCGACCTGACGCGATCTGCCGCGACTTACCGCGACTCGCCGCGATCGCGGTGATCTGGGCAGAGTCGTCTTCCTTGCATGGCGGTTACTGTAGCTCTGTTTTGTCTCTGTTTTTGGGCAGGCAAGTGGCCCGTTCCACTTGGCCTTGGCTTGTCCCCTTGTCCCCGACTTGTTCCCCAAGTGGTGGCTCGGATTGAGGCTATAAAAGGGGGTCGAACCGAAGCCTTTCCTTCTCTTCCTCTTTTCTCCTCTGTTTTTCTCCTCTGTTATCCTCCATTTTCGAGCCGTTTGAGCTTGATTCGAGAAGGCTCTTGAGTGTTAGAAGGAGCTCTTGAGTGTTGTGAGAAGCTTTGAGGTGTTGGGAGATCGAACCATAGACAAATCGAAGGCAAACAAATCGGTTTGGGTAAGAAATTCTCCATGGAAGCTATCGAAGCTTTGCCACTGTCGAACTACCGCGACTGGCCGCGACTTGCCGCGATCGCGGTGAGGGCGTCCGAGTTGTGTCTTGTGGTTTGGCACCACCGCGACTGGCCGCGACTTGCCGCGATCGCGGTGAGGGCGTCCGAGTTGTGTTTCTTGTGGTTTAGCTTTGGGCTTTGCTCGTTTCCTTTGATTTCTTCTTGTATTCTTTTAGATTCATATATAAGTGTATTGAATCTAACTTAGGGTCTTGTTATGGGCCATTTCTTAGGGATTTAATATCCAAGATCTGCTCCAGTTTCAGATCCCGGAACTAGACGTTGCTCAGCTTGATTCGAGGTTGTCGGATCTAAGGCAAGTGGCGGTTCTCTCTTGTTCATCATTCCATATTTGATTGTTTATCAATATTTTTGTTGTTAAATAATTTGGGATGATTGTTAAATATGTTGGAAATTATTTGATAACGTTATGTGTTTAAAAAAGGAAATATTATACTAGGTTGTATATTCTGCTAGAACCGACGCTAGTATATGATAGATATCTTGTGCAGGTGAAGGCCGTAAGGGTCCTTGGTGTGATTTATTGTGTGTGTGTGTGTTTAGATTATTAAATCTAGGATGTTTGCCAGGTGGGCATAAATAGATAATTGTGCAGGAAGAGCCGTGATGGTTCTGTGAGATGTGATTGTGTGTGTTTATCTGTTTAGTCAGAACGAGTATTCGTAGGGACAATGGATGAGAGGTCCTGTCGTCTCTTTATAATAAATTGGTGAGTCATTGACTAACTTCTATACTCGAGTGGAGTAAGAAGTGGTGCACTCTGCAGGTGTCACAACCCGGTTCGATATGTGTTTCGCGAGTGGCGGGACATGTATGTAAAAGCTTATAACGTGATGTGTGTGTGTGATGACATTTAATAAGATACGTGCAATGAATAACGCACATTATGAAAATGCCTTGACCTTAATTATAAAGTGCGGTATGAGTAAGCACTTATTTAAAATGTGTGGCGAGTAGTGCAGCTATGCGCTAGTGCAGCTAGGAAAAGGTCGTCTTAGTTGTAGATCGCTCGTATGCGATACTTGTGTGATGTGGTTATGTGTGTGTGTTTGCATGAGTTTTCCAACATTTGTCATATTTCCTTAAAGGCTCAATTTCTTTGGAGTCTCTCTTTGTTCGATTGCTGTGAGACTTGGTCTCCAGAATCTTCTGCATGCTTGTCTCTTGTTGTTGTTTGTTTTCTAGTAGAGCATGTGGGTTGGCTGTCGTACTCGGTTTTTATTCGAGGGACGACGAGTCTGACCTGATATGTCTGCTTGGAACCTTCTGCTTTGTACCCTTGCACGGTCTTTCATTAGACTGACCCACGAACATTGTTCTCCGCATGTGGGCTGGTGTCATCCGTTTGATTCGGCACATCAGGTACAGTTGCAGGATTGAAGAGGCTAGAAGCGACTATGAGGATGGACGGTGTTTTGTTTTCGACAACTTATTTTGTCGTTGCTTTGTAAAAGACTTCCGCTGTATATTTCTGATGAATTTGGGTCATTTTTGGAATCGTGTAATTCCGCGACCATGTGGTTTAATAAAAGTTATGATTTTGGTATTGTAACTTTATGTTTTAAGTCAGTTATGACGTCGGAAAAGCCTGGGGTGACTTCGGGGTTTACGTCCGGAGTCATCGGCAGTAGCACTTTCGATTATCGATTTGGGGGTGTTACACTATAAGCTGGAGGTAACCCTAGAGGAGTCGACCAAGAGGCGCAACCGACAGAAGTCGATGCAGAACCAGAACCAGGGAGGTGGCTTTAAGCGCCCTGCGCCATCGTCTAACTTTGCCAAGTCTGGCCGGGCTAAGACGGAGATGACGCATGGAGGATCGACTCAGCAGTCGGGGCAGTCCAGGAGTTCAGTTCAGTGCTATAACTATGGCGTTGCTGGCCACAAGAGCAACGAGTGCCAGAAGGAGAAGAAGTCTTGCTTTGGATGTGGTCGAGATGGGCATCTGCTGCGGTTCTGTAAGCAAGGAAAGCAAAAGGGAGCTGAGTCGCAGCAGGGGTCGGTCAACCAGAGTAATCGGCCCAGGTTCAAGTCAGTTGAGACTCTGAGCCCGTCAGTGCAGACGACCGCTCAGAACAAGGGGAAAGCCCCGTTTACTTCAGGAGGTCAGGGTCAGCGCTTGTATGAGATGCGCGAGGCTGATGGACCTAACGCTCCGATTGCCCAAGGTACTTTATACCTTCATTCTGCTTCAGTATGCATTCTATTTGATTATGGTGCTACGCATTCCTTTATCTCGGATAGCTGTGTTAGTAAGTTAGACTTAGTTTGCAATGAGACTTGTGAGCCGTTTGTTGTGAATCTACCTAATGGAGAACGATTGGTGGGAACTAAGCGCTTGTCCGAGTTTCCGATTACCATTCAAGGCAAGGAGTTTGAGGCAGATTTGATCTGTATCGCCATGGCTTCGTACGACATCATTATTGGTATGGATTGGCTAACGCGTCACAAGGCGGTGATCGACTTCGATTCGAGAACAGTGACGGTGTCATCTAAGGGCCAGTTCGTGTGCAAGTTCAAGGGTCAGAATGACGCTGACAACGGCAAGCTTATCAATGCGATGGCTGCGTTTAAGCTACTACGACAAGGATGTGTCGGGTACCTTTGCTACTTGGATGCGCCCGCAAGAGATGGGCCCGCACTTCTTGATATTCTGGTGGTTCGAGAGTTCGCGGATGTTTTTCTGGAGGAGATTCCAGGATTACCTCTACAGCGTGACGTGGAATTTTCCATAGATCTTGAGCCTGGTACCGCGCCGATTTCTAAGGCCCCGTATCGGATGGCTCCCGCAGAGATGCAAGAGTTGAAGAATCAGCTGGAGGATCTGCTTGACAAGGGTTATATCAGGCCGAGTGCATCGCCGTGGGGTGCTCCGGTGCTGTTCGTCAAAAAGAAGGACGGATCGTTCCGACTTTGTATCGACTACCGAGAGTTGAACAAGGTGACGATCAAGAACAAGTACCTGTTACCGAGGATTGACGATTTGTTGGATCAGTTGCAAGGAGCTAAGGTTTTCTCCAAGATAGACCTGAGGTCTGGTTATCATCAGCTTAGGATTCGTGAGCCGAACATTCCTAGGACTGCGTTCAGGACCCGTTATGGTCATTACGAGTTCGTAGTGATGCCTTTTGGGCTCACGAATGCCCCCGCAGTCTTCATGGATTTGATGAATCGATGTTTCCACCAATATTTGGACAAGTTCGTGGTGGTTTTCATCGACGACATTCTGATTTATTCGCCAGATGAAGAGACACACGAGGAACATTTGAGGATTGTTTTGTCAGTCCTTAGACAGCATCAGCTCTATGCCAAGTTGTCCAAGTGTGATTTCTGGATCAAGGAGGTGGCTTTCTTAGGCCATGCGATCAATGAAAGTGGGGTTATGGTTGATCCCCAAAAGATTGAAGCAGTGGCAAACTGGAAGCAACCACAGAGCGTCAAGGAGGTGCGCAGTTTTCTTGGACTTGCCGGGTATTATAGACGGTTCGTAGAGGGGTTTTCTAAGATCGCCCTACCTATGACCTATCTGCTCCGCAAGGTCCATAAGAAGTTCGTCTGGAGTGACAAGTGCGAGGCCAGTTTCCAGGAGTTGAAGCGTCGGCTGACCTCGGCACCAGTTTGGCACTTCTAGAAGGGAATGATGATTATGTGGTCTACAGTGATGCTTCAAAGAGTGGTCTAGGTTGTGTGCTGATGCAGAGGGGCAGAGTTATTGCTTACGCATCCAGACAGCTCAAGACTTATGAAGAGAACAACCTGACCCATGATCTTGTAACACCCCCCCCGAATTTACCCAAATCGAAAGTGCTACTGCCGATGACCCCGGACTGAAAACTCGAAATCACCCCAGGCTTTTCCAACGACATCACTGTCTTAAAACACAGTTACAATACTAAAATCATAACTTTTATTAAACCACATGGTCGCGGAATTACACATGATTCCAAAAACGACCCAATTCATCAGAAATACAGCAGCGGAAGTCTTTTACAAATTAAATAAATATAACACAGCGGAAGTCTTTTATAAATACAACGACAAAACAATTGTCGAAAAACAAAACACCGTCCATCCTCATAGTCGCTCTAGCCTCCTTGCATCTGCAACTGTACCTGATGTGCCGAATCAAACGGATGACACCAACCCACATGCGGAGAACAAAGTTCGTGGGTCAGTCTAATGAAAGACTGTGCAAGGATACAAAGCAGAAGGTTCTAAGTAGACATATTAGGTTAGACTTATCATCCCTCGAATAAAAACTGAGTACGCTAGTCAACCACCATACTCTACCAGAAAAACAACAATAGGCATGATAAAGATTCTGGAGACCAAGTCTCACAGCAATCGAACAAAGAGAGACTCCAAAGAAATTGAGCCTTAACGGAAATATGACAAATGTTGGAAAACTCATACAAACACACAATACACATCATCACAATATCGCATACGAGCGATCTACAACTAAGATGAGCTTTTCCTAGTTGCACTAGCGCCTAGCTGCACTACTCGCCACAACATTTTAAATAAGTGCTTTACTCATACCGCACTTTATAATTATGGTCAAGGCATTTTAATTATGTGCATACTCATGGCACGTATCTTATTAAATGTCATCACACACACACATCACGTTACAAGCTTTTTTAATCTGCTCGCCCCGAGACGAGAGATCTTGGGAATACTCCCTAGATTTGTGACACATGCAGAGTGCACCACCTCTTCACCCGAGTAAAGAGGTTAGTCATGACTCACCCATTTATTATAAAGAGATGACAGGACGTCCATCCATTGTCCCTACGAATACTCGTTCTGACTAAACAGATAAACACACAACCATATCTCACAGAACCATCACGGCTCTTCCTGCACAATAATCTATATCTTTGCCCACCTGGCAGTCATCCTAGATCTTAACAATCTAAACACACATACTCACAATAAATCACATCAAAGTCCCTTAAGGCCTTCACCTGCACAAAATATCTATATATACTAGCGTCGGTTCTAGCAGAATATACAACCTAGTATAATATTTCCTTTTAAACACATAACGTTATCAAAACAATTTCCAACATACTTCAGAATCATCCCAAATTATTTAACAACAAAACTATTGATAAATAATCAAATATGGAATGATGAACAAGAGAGAACCGTCACTTGCTTTAGATCCGACAAGTTCGAATCAAGCTGAGCAACGTCTAGTTCCTGGATCTGAAACTGGAGCAGATCTTGGATATTAAATCCCTAAGAAATGGCCCATAACAAGACTCTAAGTTAGATTCAATACACTTATATATGAATCTAAAAGAATACAAGAAGAAATCAAAGGAAACAAGCCAAGCCCAAAGCCAAAACACACTCTCGGACAGCCTTGCCGCGGGTGCGGTGGAGGGCTGTCGCGGGGTGCGGTGGTCAGAACAGAGGGAGCTTGCGAACACATCCATGGCGGGGAGAAAAATTACCCAATCGATTCCAAGCTTCGTTTTGCATTCGACTTGAACCAAAAACACCTCAAAGCTTTACCCAACACTAGGGGCAACTTTCCCAACTCACGAATCCTCTCGAATCGGGCTCAAAACCGAGCTCACAGCTGCTCTTCAATGGTGAAACAGGGGAAAACAGAGGAGGAGAAGGAGAGAATAAGAAGAAGGCTTTCACTTCGGTTTTGACCCCCTTTTATAGCCCAAATCCAAGCCACCACCAAGGGGACAAGCCGGGGATAAGGGGACAAGGCGAAGGAGCCACTTGTGAGCCCACTTGGACTGCCCAACAGACGCTACAGTAGCCGCCTCGCGAGGAAGATGACACGCTCTGGAATTGCTCTTCACCGCGGGTGCGGCACGGTGCGGCATGGGTGCGGTGAAGGCTTAATTCGTTAATTCTTGTCCGAAGTCGGTTTCGTTCAAATTTCTTAACTCCGGGTTAAATATATTCATACATTAACGATAAATTAACCCCGAAAACACCTCAATTGTATTATATAATGCTCGGAAAAATTTACAGAGCTCAGAACATATTACAGAATGTCCAATCTTCTCTGAATTAAATCCGTCTAGCAATCTGGGCATAAGAAAAATAAAATTTCAAAATACCCTTATAAAATACGGGATATTACATTACTACCCCCTTAGTTTAAGTTTCGACCCCGAAACTTGCATCATTCAAGGCCGACAACAATTAGGGAAAGTATCTAAGTATACCCGTCTCAGTCTCCCAAGTAACCTCTTCGGTTTCTAACTTGGAGCACAAAATACGTACCAAAGGTACCACCTTGCTGCGCAATTGTCTCAAACTTCACCCTGAATGGTAATCGAGACATCTGACAAACGCTTGGTTCTACAACCTCAAATCCTGACAAGAGAACTAAAACTCGAGTCTAACTGGAGATGGCGAAACCACCTCGACTTCTTCCGAGTCCTTCTGAAGAGAACAGAATGCACCACAACTACGGGTGACAAACAGAGAGTCAGTCTTTCTAGACACAGAAGCAAACTTCCGTATCAGACTGTAGAAGGCACGACTATGAACGGCTTTTTATTTTAAAACTCAGAGCTTTTAAAAATAAATTTTAGCTCTGATACCAAATCTGTAACACCCCCCGAATTTACCCAAATCGAAAGTGCTACTGCCGATGACTCCGGACGTAAACCCCGAAGTCACCCCAGGATTTTCCAACGACATCACTGTCTTAAAACACAATTACAATACTAAAATCATAACTTTTATTAAACCACATGGTCGCGGAATTACACATGATTCCAAAAACGACCCAATTCATCAGAAATACAGCAACGAAAGTCTTTTACAAATTAAATAAATATAACACAGCGGAAGTCTTTTATAAATACAACGACAAAACAATTGTCGAAAAACAAAACACCATCCATCCTCATAGTCGCTCTAGCCTCCTCGCATCTGCAACTGTACCTGATGTGCCGAATCAAACGGATGACACCAGCCCACATGCGGAGAACAAAGTTTGTGGGTCAGTCTAATGAAAGACTGTGCAAGGGTACAAAGCAGAAGGTTCTAAGTAGACATATTAGGTTAGACTTATCGTCCCTCGAATAAAAACCGAGTACGCTAGTCAACCACCATACTCTACCAGAAAAACAACAATAGGCATGATAAAGATTCTGGAGACCAAGTCTCACAGCAATCGAACAAAGAGAGACTCCAAAGAAATTGAGCCTTAACGGAAATATGACAAATGTTGGAAAACTCATGCAAACACACAATACACATCATCACAATATCGCATACGAGCGATCTACAACTAAGACGAGTTTTTCCTAGCTGTACTAGCGCCTAGCTGCACTACTCGCCACAACATTTTAAATAAGTGCTTTACTCATACCACACTTTATAATTATGGTCAAGGCATTTTAATTATGTGCATACTCATGGCACGTATCTTATTAAATGTCATCACACACACACATCACGTTACAAGCTTTTATAATCTGCTCGCCCTGAGACGAGAGATCCTGGGAATACTCCCTAGATTTGTGACACCTGCAGAGTGCACCACCTCTTCACCCGAGTAAAGAGGTTAGTCATGACTCACCCATTTATTATAAAGAGACGACATGACCTCCATCCATTGTCCCTACGAATACTCGTTCTGACTAAACAGATAAACACACAACCACATCTCACAGAACCATCACGGCTCTTCCTGCACAATAATCTATATCTTTGCCCACCTGGCAGTCATCCTATATCTTAACAATCTAAACACACATACTCACAATAAATCACATCAAAGTCCCTTAAGGCCTTCACCTGCACAAAATATCTATATATACTAGCGTCGGTTCTAGCAGAATATACAACCTAGTATAATATTTTCTTTTAAACACATAACGTTATCAAAACAATTTCCAACATACTTCAGAATCATCCCAAATTATTTAACAATAAAACTATTGATAAATAATCAAATATGGAATGATGAACAAGAGAGAACCGTCACTTGCCTTAGATCCGACAAGTTCGAATCAAGCTGAGCAACGTCTAGTTCCTGGATCTAAAACTGGAGCAGATCTTGGATATTAAATCCCTAAGAAATGGCCCATAACAAGACCCTAAGTTAGATTCAATACACTTATATATGAATCTAAAAGAATACAAGAAGAAATCAAAGGAAACAAGCCAAGCCCAAAGCCAAACCACACAAAACACACTCTCGGACAGCCTTGCCGCGGGTGCGGTGGAGGGCTGCCGCGGGGTGCGGTGGTCAGAACAGAGAGAGCTTGCAAACACAGCCATGGCGGGGAGAAAAATTACCCAATCGATTCCAAGCTTCGTTTTGCATTCGACTTGAACCAAAAACACCTCAAAGCTTTACCCAACACTAGGGGCAACTTTCCCAACTCAAGAATCCTCTCGAATCGGGCTCAAAACCGAGCTCACAGCCGCTCTTCAATGGTGAAACATGGGAAAACAGAGGAGGAGAAGGAGAGAAGAAGAAGAAGGCTTTCACTTCGGTTTCGACCCCTTTTATAGCCCAAATCCAAGCCACCACCAAGGGGACAAGCCGGGGACAAGGGGACAAGGCGAAGGAGCCACTTGCGAGCCCACTTGGATTGCCCAACAGACGCTACAATAGCCGCCTCGCGAGGAAGACGACACGCTCTGGAATTGCTCTTCACCGCGGGTACGGCACGGTGCGGCATGGGTGCGGTGAAGGCTTAATTCGTTAATTCTTGTCCGAAGTCGGTTTCGTCCAAATTTCTTAACTCCGGGTTAAATATATTCGTACATTAACGATAAATTAACCCCGAAAATACCTCAACTGTATTATATAATGCTCGGAAAAATTTACAGAGCTCAGAACATATTACAGAATGTCCAATCTTCTCTGAATTAAATCCGTCTAGCAATCCGGGCATAAGAAAAATAAATTTTCAAAATACCCTTATAAAATACGGGATATTACAGATCTGGAATTAGCAGCGGTGGTGTTCGCATTAAAGATTTGGAGACATTACCTCTATGGTACTAGATGCCAAGTCTTCACCGATCATAAAAGTCTCAAGTACATATTTACTCAGAAGGAGCTTAATATGAGACAACGCCGTTGGCTAGAGTTATTGAAGGACTACGATATCGAGTTGTTGTACCATCCGGGGAAGGCTAATGTGGTGGCAGATACACTGAGCCGGAAGACTTCGCATGGGACAGTAGCTGCTTTACTTGTTGCTCAAGGCGAACTGAATCGAGAGTCGTACGACGTTGAAGTTTTGTATGACCAGCGAAGATGCTACATGAGTATGCTGGAAATTCAGGCTATGCTGCTGGATCAGATCAAAGAAAGACAAGTCGATGATGTCATCTTGGTGAAAATAAGCAGTGAGGTAATGGACGGGAAAGCTCCCAGTTTTGTGGTTCAGGATGATGGATCGCTGTGGTTTCAGGACAGAATCTGTGTGCCAGACACGGAAGGTCTTCGTCAGGTTGTGATGAAGGAAGCTCATTCTTCAGCCTATTCTGTGCATCCAGGCTCCAGCAAGATGTACAAGGATCTGAGAAAGAAGTTTTGGTGGCCGAACATGAAGTGGGATGTAGCTGACTTCGTGGCTAGGTGCTTGACTTGTCAGAAGGTCAAGATTGAGCATCGCAGGCCGGGTGGTGAGTTGCTACCTCTTCCTGTGCCCGAGTGGAAGTGGGAAGGGATCGCCATGGATTTTGTCACAGGGCTACCCAAGACTCGAGGTCAGAAAGATGCTATTTGGGTGATCGTGGATCGGCTTACGAAGAGTGCTCATTTCATAGCCATTAAGACCACGTGGGAAGTCCAGAAGTTAGCAGAAATCTACCAGAAGGAGATTGTCTGATTGCATGGTATTCCTAGGACCATTGTATCGGATCGTGATGGCCGTTTCATGTCAAAATTTTGGAAGGAGCTTCATAAGGCTATGGGGACCGAGTTAAGGTTCAGTACAGTTTTTCATCCTCAGACAGATGGCCAGTCCGAAAGGACCATCCAGACTCTGGAGGATATGCTCAGGGCTTGTGCGCTCGATCGCCCGACTAGCTGGGAGGACAACTTGAGTCTGATTGAGTTCACGTACAATAATAGCTGGCATGCTACAATCAAGATGGCTCCGTTTGAAGCGTTGTACGGTCGCAGATGCAGATCTCCGATTTGTTGGGACGATAACGCCGACAAGATTCTGCTGGGACCAGAGTTGGTCGAGAGGACAGCTGCAGAAATTGCTTTGATTAGGCAGAGAATGTTGACTGCTCAGAGTCGACAGAAATCTTACGCAGATAAGAAGCATAGGAATGTCGAGTTCGAGGTTGACAACAAGGTCTTCGTCAAGGTGTCGCCTTCCAAAGGAGTTTTCAGGTTTGGTAAGCGTGGGAAACTTAACCCTCGCTACATGGGACCGTTCGAGATTCTGGATAGGGTGGAGACCTTAGCGTACCGCTTGGCATTGCCGCCATCGGCTCACCCAGTGCATAATGTGTTCCACGTATCTTTACTCAGAAAGTATGTGCCAGATGAGTCTCATGTGCTTAGCTATGAGAACATCGAGATTCAAGCTAATGGTACTTATGAAGAGTTGCCCGTGCGCATTTTGGAGCGTCGGGAGAAGCGTTTGCGCAACAAGATCGTGTCGTTGGTACGAGTGCTGTGGTCCAAGTCCGGGACCGAAGAAGTTACTTAGGAGACGTGGGAAACCAAGTCAGATATGCTCATGCGTTTTCCCGAGTTATTTTCGGCCTAAGTTTCGGGGTCGAAACTTCTTTTAAGGGGGGGGGGAGATGTGATACCCCGTATTTTTGTAAGGATATTTTGGGAATTTTGGAATTTTTCCGAGTACCCGTTTAGTACGTCGGATTTAATTTGGATAGCTTGAGACATTCTGTAATATGCTCTGTATCTGTAATATTTTTCTCAATGAAATAAAATACAGACGACGTGCTTTGGATGTTTATTTTCGTTCGCATACGATGATTTTATCCCGAGTTAAGTCTTGCCCGTTCAAAAGCTGAAACGGGCGGGAAAAAGGGAAAACGGCGACCGCCGTTCAGAAACGGCGACCGCCGTCGTTGGGCCCAAGGTGTCAGCTCGTCAGCTCCTAGCTGGGCGCGCCAGGCCTAGCGATGACGACCGCCGTAATTACGGCACCCGTCGCGTGCCCGCCGCAGGCAAAATACGGCACCCGCCGTGATTGTCCAGTGGTCATTGCACGATGGTCGCCGGCGTGTTTCGAGGCAGCTGATCTAGCCTTTTGTCGCGTCGTAGGGGGTGATGATGGTGTTCCCGGGGGTTCTCCTTGCTTTGGCTATAAATAGAGGGCTTGGGAAGGCAGATTTGAAGCCATTCCAACCCCGAATCGCTGCCAATTTTCTCCCTCGTCGGATTGTGTTTTCGCCGGATTTTCAGAGTGTCATTTGGAAGCCGTTGGTGGTGTTTTCCGGTTGCTTTAGGTGCCTTTGGAAGCTTAGTGGAGTGTGGTGTCCAAAGCCAGGCCAAAGGGTACCTCTCGCTCGTGTTTTGGGTGAGATTTCTCTCGATCTGTGTCATCTGAGTTCGTCACGGCGACCGCCGTGTTCTTCACGGCGCCCGCCGTGATGAATGCGGCGACCGCCACTAAGAACGGCGACCGCCGCCAGTGCCCAGAATGCCTTCGCGACTTTGGCTTGGTTGGTTGTCGTCGTGGCGTCTTTCCTTTCGATGTTTTTAGATTCGTACTATGTTTATGTCGGATCTAACTTAGGGTTCCTTTTATGGGTCGACTCGAAGATATTTGTGCTAGTGGAGCTTTACGCGTGTCGAGCCCAGGAATCTCGTTGTTGTCGTTTTTAGGACTTTCTGCGGACTAAGGCAAGTGGTGGTTCGCTCTTGATTCTCGTTCCATAATTACATTAGTTATCAATTATTCATCTGAGTAATTAATTTGGGACGATATCTGTATTGTCTGGGAAAAAGTTTTTTTTTTATAAACTGTTTTGGAAAATCATATAATAGGTTGTATATCTGTTAGAACAGCGCTATTATTGATAATCGCCTTTCGAGCATTTATGAGGATTTTATCCAATATCTGTGTTGTGTTGTATCTAGGTGATTAGCATAGTAGTAGGAATGTACTCGGACTTCGTCCGGTCGTTTCTTTATAACTTGGGTACCGGGGTGGTATATCTCCATCTGGTATCATTTTAAGGTCATGACCGGTCTCTTTCACAAGAGTGAGGAGACAGGACACTTAGCTGGTGTCTTTATTCTGGGATTTCTTTCCCTTTCCGGTGTGCGTCACTCTCGACGAAACGCATGCTATGATGTGCCGTTCCATTAGGTGGAGTGCACATGTTAAAAGTCTTATAACGTGATCTGTGTTTTGAAACATAATCAGATAAGTGCTACTTGACGCACATTAATAATGAATAATCGGTGAGTAGTGCAGCTAAGTAATAGTGCAGCTAGGAAAGCTCGTCTTGACTCGAATGTAGTACGTCTTCGTTCCAATCTGGATTCGCTGTAAAGCGGTGAGGTTGGTTGTAGACCGAAGCATCTCAGTCAGTTTTCAATCATCTGTCTTGTGATTCTGTAAGTTACAGGCTTGTCATATTTCCGTTAGACTCAATCTCTTGGAGTCTCTTTCGGGTCGATCTCTATGGAGATTCAGTCTTCCAGAGTCGTCTCTTGTGCATACCTCTTTTCATATTCCAGTAGAAGTATGAAGGTTGACTCTCGTTCTCGGCTTTTATTCGAGAGGCGAGGTGTTTAGACCTAATACGACTGCTTCGAACCTTCTGCTTTGTTCCCTTGCTAGTCTATTTCGTAGACTAACCCACGTACATTGTTCTCTGCATGTGGGCTGTTGTCATCCGTTCGTTTCGGCACTACAGTTAGGAGGTAGTTATGAAGAATAGAAGAACTATGGAGTCAACGGTGGTTTTCAAACGTTTTAATGTTATCTTTTATAAGATCGAGCCATTTTGGGTGATGACATTTGTTTATAATGAGTTTAAGAAAGACTTCCGCTATACTCTGTATTTTGTTTACAACCTTGAGACTTTCGCTGTAATCTAAGACTTTCGCTGTATTTGGTTTGAGACTCTATTTTACCTATTCGGGATTGGATTGTAATCCCGTAACTTATGTTTTGGTTGAACAATGTTGTGTTAGGGTTTGAATGCTTTGATCATTGTGTATCATTCGTATTACATTATTGTATTTAAATTGGTATTAGCCTTGGGTGACTTTGGTAAGGGACACCGGGGTCACTGGCGGTAATACCTTTCCAAATGGGTTCAGATTTGGGGGTGTTACAATAACTATCTCTCCTAGGTGTCAATTTTCTAGCTATGCCAAGTCATTAATTTAATTAATCTATTTACCTATTTATCCTTACATTAATCCTATAAATTATATCCCAATTATTAACCTAAATTAGCTATATCTTTCTTACCATATAAATTAGTAGTAGCTTATATAATATATCTAGGTGATGTCATTATAGATGAATAAGGAAAGCTATATTATATCTATTTACTATTTTACACTTATTATTATATGTTTGATAATTAATTCATATCATTAATTACCAAAATATGTAATTAGCACATGGAATTTAAGTAGATTTTTTGTGACTAAATATATATAAATTAGATATTTTATCAGATTGGTAGGCTTTTATACAAATTAGGCAAAATATATGAAATTCTTATCTTACATTATTTTATATCAACATAAATTCATTTTGTTTAGGAATATATTATCTATTTTTTACAAAAAATATAATTAAATACATTATTTAGTCTTATTAACTTTAATCATTTATAGAAATCAAGGTTTGTAAATCGTTTATTCCTCTACATTAAAGTAATCAATTTTAGAAAACAACATAAAAATTCGGCCATGCGCTAGATCATTTTAAGACTTTTATTTACATTACTATGAAAATTTTAAGATACAAAAAGTATTTTTGAAATGATTTTACATTTATAAAAATAATAATAATAATTATTATTATTATTATTTAATTAAGATTGCAAATAAATAATACTTATTTTATTGATAACAATTCTTAAGATAATTTTGATTATAAACCCCAAATTATATTTCTTTATAAAATCTTACAATAATCATTCTTTATCTATTCTAATTTTAATATAGTTATAATGGCAATCTTACAAAAATATTTCTTTATCTCTAATGATTGATTTATATATTCCTACAATTTATATAACCTAGATAGTTAAAAACTTTTAATACAATCCACCATATATAATTCATAACACCACATTTTTAAATATACACATATTTATGATAAGATTTTCATTAGAATAACGAGATAGTGTAAAAATAAAATTATAATGGTCTTGACCTTTTTCTTGATTGTAAATATTAAGTCGGAAATAAATTCGGTATAATTATAATGCAATGATATTTACTTAATTTTAGATAGTGGTTTGTCTTAGTTTGATTAATAAGGGAATATATTTATCCAAACTTAGTAATTATGTTACTTCAGATCTTTAAAAAATAAAATAAAATATCACAACTTTATGGATTTGTTTTCAGTTTTTGAATAATTTTACTCTCAAACTATAAATAAATTTTTTAAGAAGGAAGTTGAAAATTAAAATTATATTTTTTATAAAAAATGTTTGGCGTGTCAAAAGGAGGTGAAGACACATAACATATAGTAAAAGATGCGTATTTTCGGTGGACATATAGTCTTAGGAGGTTTAGATTAAGTAATTATATAGTATATTGAACAGACTTGTCAACTGGGTCGGGCGGATCGGGTTCGGGTCATATCGAGTTCGGGTCAAATCGGGTTCAGGTCGATCGGATTGATAACATGTTCGGGTCGGTTGGGTTTGGATTGACCCGGCGGGTCGAACATGCCCTTTTTTTAAGATTATTATTATGATTTTTAACTTTAATAAAATAATTTTAATAATATAATTAATATTATATTATTATTTAATAAAGTATATTAAAATATTTAATATAAATGGAATAAAATATACAAAATAAAGGGGACCCGCGAGCTCAGATTTGCGTTCGGGTCGAGTTCGGATCCTTCGGGTTCGGGTCCTTCTTGACCCATTGACGTTCGATTTGGGTTTTCGGGTTGGGTCTTTTTTGACAGGTCTAATATTGAACTTATTAAAAAAATAGACATATTTTGTTGTGGCCATTTATAATTTGGTATTTGCGAGTTGTTTATATGACATAATTGATATCACGCTTTTTTTTATTTTATTGTTATAAATGATGGTTTTATATTCAATTGATAATATTAAGAAAACTAACTTTTAGATTCGAAAAAAATAAAACAAAACTCACAAATTATAAATTGGTAGTCAAACGATTGTCTATGTACCTTACTTGATCCATTTTTTTTGTTACAATTTCTATAAAAGTGGCAAAGTGAAGGTGTGGCTGGACTGATGACATGACGAAAGAAAATATGTCGTGTTATAAACCCATAGAATCTAATTTTCTTTTTCAATATCATAACTCTGATCAAATTTCTAAAGTTCACATCATTACTTCATTGAAATTATCACTTGAAAAATTGAATAATTTTATGTTTCAGTATATATATATATATAAATAGATAGATACAGTATTAAAGGTATGTTTCTAATATCAATGAATTAAAATCAAATTTATATTTATATTTCAGTAGATAGATAAAACCTATAATTTGACAACTAATATACAATATATGAAGTTCATATTATATTTTTGTTGATATATATTTTTAATATTATTTAAAAATATTTTTCTAATATGAATAAATTAAAATAGATAATTAACTGACACTTAAAAATAAAATAAAATTTAATGAAAAAAGCACAAATCAACTAGTTCCTAGTAATTCCCTTAATTAAAACTTGTGTCCACAATAATTAATACTCTAAATAGCCAACTCATCAAGGGTAGTCCACCCTAAGGGTAACTCAAATATTTTCCCAAATTAAGGGTTTCAATTGAAGTGTATTTTTAACATGTATCTGGCAGCTGGGAGCGTCCTGATACATGGAGTTTACTTGCCTTGCACGGGATTTGTCTATATTTTTGTACTTGCCTTGCACGGGATTTGTCTAATATCCAACTCATTCATTCTATTCTTTTACTCTTAATCCATAACTAGTGTAATACCCGTGTCTTACACGGGATTTGTCTATATTTTTTTTACATTTGTAAAAATAGTATTTTAAAAAAAAAGTTATCCATGAGTCATTGGTTCAATATTTTTTTGATTAGTTATTTAAATAAAACATGACTAATTGAAAAACAATATGTAAGATATACCAAAAAATAATTTATATAAAGAGAGACGACACTCTCAAAAACTTTATTAATAATAAAAATTGGTTAAGTAGTCTTTGAAACAGGTATAGCCATACCACTTACATCAATACTACTAAAACAATCAAATATAATAAAAATGATGATATAATACATGAAATGAAACGAAAAACATTACATGTGGAACGATGTTGAAATTGCTACAAACTATTAAAAACTTCCTTGTATACGACATTAGTTGTAGTATTATACCTCTTCTTATCTTCGTCGCAAATCAATATCTTCAAACATTTCTTGCTAGTCATCCTTGATGATGCAACATAAAACTGACCATGACTGAAAACATGACGTGGAAGATACAAGCCGAAATTTGCAAGAGATTGGCCCTGACTTTTGTTTATTGTCATAGCAAAACATACACTCCAGGGAAATTGTCTTCGTTGAAACTTGAAAGGGAATGAAGTGTCAGATGGTGACATTATCATGCGAGGAATCAACACCGTATGTCCGATATTGTTGCCTGAAATAATTCTCCCTTGTATAACATGACTGCCAAGTTGCGTGGTTATCAATCTCGTCCCATTGCATAAACCTAAAGATTGATCAATATTTCGGAGCAGCATAATTTCAGAGCTTACAATATTTCGGAGCTTATACGCCCAAAACAAATATCATTGGCATGGTTTTGGATTGTAGGCCTAATTATAGGCCTACTACATACCAAAATAGAGATTATGTACTTATAAAAAAATATAATTTTATTTCTCTGTATTATTAAATTATAATAAAAATAAAAAATAAAAAATTGACATATAGGCACATTTTTTTTGTATAGGTTGTAACTTTTTGCATGCAACATTAAACACGTTTATCGCCATATAGGCTCAAGTATAAAAAATGAGAAAGTGAAATAGAGGGCCAATTCCAAAAGCTCGATTTATTTAACAATATATTAATTATAATAAATTGAATTTGTTAGTTGTCATTTATCTATAATAACAACTAATATCAATATTATATTATGTTGGGTTACAACAAAACTAAAACAATCAATGTAGAATTTTATATATTCCTAATAAATTCAAAAAATTACAATAAGAATAAATTAAATTAATTTAATTCATACTATATAACACATCAGAAGCATTATGATTTGTTTCTGTGATTTGGGCCGATTGACGCAATTTGGGCCATTGCTGTGATTGGAATCAAACGGCCCAATTAAGCCCACAAACAACTACAGATTGATTTCGACTTCCCTAACCCTACGTATTTCCACTTTGGGAAAATCATTTCGCCGCTTACTTTCTCTCTCTCTTCATCTCTCTGTCTCATAAAACCTTCCATCTCCATTTCTCTCCTTTTCCAGATCTATGGCGTTTTTTGATATACTCCTTAAAGATTTGTCACTCTACTTCCTTTCTCACTTAATCCAGACCAAATTCTTTCATTCTTTTTCCAAAATATGAGAAGTAACAATATTTCTTTCATGATCTAGTTTAGATCTATACCACCCAGATTCGTTCTGTTTCATGTCCATAGCAATTTCTTCTCCAAAATTTACATACAAAACTGACAACCCGGTGTTTATGAAAAGATAATCACAAGGAAGAGCAGATCTGGAAGTCGGAGGTTCTGGAGAGCTACATAACCCCAATAACGTAAGATCTCTCTCTCTCTCTCAGTATCTTTGTCTTTTTTTTTATTCTCTAGATTTCCCTTTCGATTTTGCTAGATATCTGGAAGTCGAAGGTTCTGGAGAGCTCAATAGTTTACAGAAACGTAAGATCTCTCTCTCTCTCTCTCTCTCTCTCTCTCTCTCTCTCTCTCTCTCTCTCTCTCTCTCTCTCTCTCTCTCTCTCTCTCTCTCTCTCTCTCTCTCTCTCTCTCTCTCTCTCTCTCTCTCTCTCTCTCTCTCTCTCTCTCTCTCTCTCTGATTCTCTTGATTTCCCTTTCGATTTAAAAATCATCAAGAATTTGTTTCAATGCATTGTTTAAATATTTTTCATGCTTGTTCATCATCTACTCTCGATTAGTTTGAAATGCTATGTTACCTTGCTTCGAAAAAAACTTAACATCAACCTCTTCCATGAATCATTAAAGATTTGTTTCAATACTGTGTTTGGATATTTTTTTCATGTCTGTATTGATTAGAAGAATGTGTTTCCATGTTCATTATGCAATATCTAGAATCTTCTCATTGAATCTATACATTATATTTGTTATAATAGGTTCAATAATAATATATAAACCGGGTTCAACAATACAATAACTATTAAATTTATATTTGATACGAATTGAATTGGATTCAGATAAAAAAATTGCTTTGCTATAACGGGTTAGTGGCCCAAGTTTTTTATGGGCTTGATTAAATGATGACTTTAGAACTAGTCATTAATAACATAATTTCTATCTTTGATATAATGGCTTAGTGACCCAATTTTTTAATGGGCTTGATTAACGCCGGCCCAACATGTGTAACAAAATTTGGCCCAAGTTTAAATTAGATCGGCTTAGTGGTCCAATCTTTAAAGAACGACAATAATTAATGGCATTAAAACAATAACAGATGGGCCTAGAAGTCAATGGGCTTATAGGCCCATTTCATTTGGGTATCGTTATTTTGTCATTGGATTCTTCTGGAATGTAGGCCTGATAAATAAGTTTAGTCAGTTCACATTTTGGGAAACCCTACCACATTAAGAAATTTCCTATTGCGCCGCTTTTATTTCCTCTCTCTATACCTGTTCTTCAAACCCCTAACTTCACCATTTTCGTCTCCAATCAACAAAATCGCTACCTTTCAAATTTATCTTCCTCTTTCTATAAATCACCAAAAACAATATCAAGATTGTAGTTGCTCTTAATCGCTCTCTCTATTGCACTATTTATCTAAATCTATTGTTCTTCTGTAATTACTTTCTGAAATACTGATATCAGTATTTGATTATGAGGATATGAGGAGATCATTGCATGTGGAGTGTACTTTGAAGAAGAGGATCTAGTTATCTGCATGCGACCATGTAAGTTCTCTCTCTCTCTCTCTCTCTCTCTCTCTCTCTCTCTCTCTCTCTCTCTTAAAATTTCTCTCGTTTTCTAGAAATCCATAAATCTATAGATCTGTACATCTTTGTCTCTCATTCTCTCTATATCGATGTATCTACCCAATTTCCTTATCTCTTTCTCTCAATTTCTCGAGATTCCTCATGTTTGAACCCCTAGAACCTTTGGATTTAATGAAGTGCGAAAAAAGCTATAGTATTATTCGTTTTCTTCTTGTTGCATATTGTTAGTACTTTGGTTATTAATATCATTTTAGGTAAATGAAGAATGTTATTGTCTGCAAACAATGATTAAACTACACTCTTCGAGTATGAAAACATTTATTAATCTATACTCTTCTTCATTCACTGTTCTTCGTAAAAAAAAATATATATGTTTTTAGTTTAATGGATAAAAATGTAATTAATATAATTATATTATATGAAACCGGAACGACTTATACTAAATGTTTAATTTTACAGTTTAGAATATAAATACTATAATATTTAAAATCATATCTTTAACTGTATCAAAAAATTAAAAATTAAATGTTTAATGAAACTAAACTTGTTTAAACTTCAATATTATTGTCTGAAAACATTGATTACATTTTTTACATGGGCTGGACCAAAGGATGACTTTAGGCCTAGTCATTAATAACTTAATTTCTGTATTTGATATAACGACTTAGTGGCCCAAGTTTTTTATGGGCTTGATTAACGCCGGCCCAAAATGTGTAACAATTTTTAGACCGGCTTAGACATGCAAGTTTATATTTATATACTCTAAATTTCTATCTTTGATATAAATAAAGCTGTCCCCTCTCTCCCTCTCCCTCTCCCTCTCTCACTCATCCAGAACAAAAACATTAACTTCTACATCTTTCTCTTATTCTTTGTCAGAATATATCTCTTTCACATTTACATATCTATATCCGAAAACATAGATTACCAACATTATCCAGCAAACTGACATTGTCTTTGTATTTATCTTGAAACAACAGCAACGCCAATGATGCGGATATTTATGTCCAATATTAACAATACAAAAAGCAAATCATATAGGCCAATGATTGTGTTCGATAACTATCTACTATTAGTTACATACCTGGTATTAATTACTTGTGTCCTTCTTTAATTACATGCAAAGAGACACATGGTTTAAGATGCATGACAGATGTTAGGATGATATCAAAAGCACGTAAATGTAAGAAGTCTATCTCTCTATTTCTCCCTCACTCCCTCTCTCACTGTATATATATATATATATATCTATAGTTCTGTCTTTATCTATTTGTTTATGAGTTTACAGATCTAGTTTTTTTTTAGGGTTTAACCAAATGCAAATTTAACAACCAAACGGTTTCAGATAGAAAAAAGACATTCAAGGAGGAAGTTATGCAGATATCTCTCTAACCTAATCAACTGAAAAAAGTGATATAATATCTTTATGTCTCTGTTTTATTCTGCTATTTCTGTAACACCCCCAAATTTTACCCATTTGAAAGTATTACTGCCGATGACCCCGGACGAAAACCCCGAAGTTACCCCAGGCTTTTCCAAACAATATAACTATCAAAACACAGTTACAATACCAAATATCATAACTTTTATTAAACCACAGTCTCAGAATTACACATGATTCCAGACAAAACAAAATACATAGTCGCAGAATGTCAACACAATTCCAAAAACGACCAAATACATCAGAAATACAACGGAAGTCTTAACAAAAATACAAAATAACACAGCGGAAGTCTTTTAAATACAACAACAAAATAACTTGTTGAAAACACCGTTCATCCTCATAGTCGCTCTAGCCTCCTCGGATCTGCAACTTAACCTGATGTGCCGAATCAAACGGATGACACCAGCCCACATGCGGAGAACAATTAACGTGGGTCAGTCTAATGAAATACTGTGCAAGGGTACAAAGCAGATGGTTCTAAGTAGACATATTAGGTTAGACTCATCGTCCCTCGAATAATAACCGAGTACGCTAGTCAACCACCATACTCTACTGGAAAACAACAACAGGCATGAAAAAGATTCTGGAGACCAAGTCTCACAGCAATCGAACACAAGAGAGACTCCAAAGAAATTGAGTCTTAACGGAAATGACAAATGTTGGGTAACTCAAGCAAACACACACAATCACAGCTTCGCATACAAGCGATCTAAACTAAGATGAGTTTTTCCTAGTTGCACTAGAGCCTAGCTGCACTACTCGCCAAGGTATATTAATTATGTGCGAACATACGACACTTATCTTGGTTAAATTACCACACACACATCATGTTATAAACTTTTATGATCTACTCGTCCCGAGACGAGAGATCTTTTGGGGAACACTCCCTAGATTTGTGACACTGTTTAAGTGTACCACCTCTACACCCGAGTGCAGAGGTAAGTCATGACCGAAACTGGTATTAGGTGGGGACGAGCCACTCCTCTACCTGATTATAAAGAAATGACTGGACCCCAAGGCCTCAGTAACGTTCCTAACAACTACTCAGGTAACTACTCAGTTAAACACACAACCAAATCACACGGAGCCATCACAGCCCAACCTGCACAAACTATCTATATCTATGCCCATCTGGCAATCACCCTAGATTTAACAATCTACACACATACAATAAAATCACATCAAAGCCATCATGGCCTACACCTGCACAATATATAAATCTATACTAACGTCGGTTCTAGCAGAATATACAACCTAATAATATCATCTTTTAATCACATAAAGTTATCAAAACTGTTCCCAACATAATTAACAATCATCCCAAATTAATTAACAACAAAATAATTGATAATTAATGGAAGTATGGAATGATGAGCAAGAGAGAACCGCCACTTGTCTTAGATCCTACAAGTTCGAACAAGGCTTAGCAATGTCTAGTTCCTGGATCTGAAACTGGGGCAGATCTTGGATAACAAATCCCTTAGAAACGACCCATAACAAGACCCTAAGTTAGATTCAATACACTTATATATGAACCTAAAAGAATACGAAAAGAAATCAAAGGAATCGAGCCACGCCCCAAGCCAAACCACAAGAACACACTTTCGGACAAGGCTCGCCGCAGGTGCGGTGAGAGCCTGCCGTTGGGTGCGGTGGTCAGACAGTGGCGAAGCTTCGACAGCTTCCATGGAGAATTTCTTACCCAAAACCGATTTGTTACCTTTCGATTTGTCTATGGTTCGATCTCCCAACACCTCAAAGCTTCCAACAACACACAAGAGCACCTTCTCAACTCAAGAAGCACTCGATCTCTCCCACACACGAAGCTCAAAAGCTCGGTTTTAATGGAGAAAACAGAGGAAAACAAAGGAGAGCAAAGGAGGAAGAAGAAGAACAAGCTTGGCTTCGGTTTTCACCTCCTTTTATAGCTCCAATCCGAGTCTCCACCAAGGGAACAAGCTAGGGGACAAGGCAAAGAGCCACTTGGATGCCCACTTGACTGCCCCAAACGGCTGCCACAGAGCCACTTGCGAAGACGATGACTCAGCTCTGTTTTTGGTCCTCGCCGCGGGTGCGGTGGCGACTGCCGCTGGGTGCGGTGAAGGCCAAAAATGCTTCGTCTTATCCGAACTCACCTTGGGTTAAATTTCTTAACTCCGGGTTAAATATATTCGTACACTAACGATAAATTAACCCCGAAAACACTTCAACTGTATTATATATTACTCGAAAAAATTTACAGAGCTCAAACATATAACAGAATGTCCGATCTTCCCTGAATTTAATCCGTCTAGTAATTCGGGCATAAGAAAAATTCAAAATACCCTTATAAAATACGGGGTATTACAATTTCTGTTTCATTAATTATACATAGGTCAATATAATATCTGTTTGAAATGTCTTAAATCAGTATTATGTCACTTTAATAGATTTAATGATGATACCTAGGGTTCATATTTGAAGTCAATTCGAAATTCTATGATCATATAATACATAGTATAACTACATTTTCAAACATAAATATTCAGAACAATATTACTAAAAAAATGTACCTTCCTTGTAGATAATAGTTCTGTTGTAATAGAATTCTTCACACTAAAATTGCAATTATTTTTCCACTATCTGGTTGTATGTGAGACATTCAGCAAGACCTGAAAAATAAATATGACTACAATACTGGTTAGATAAACTGAATGTTTGACAAAAAAAGATCAGCAAATGATAAACAATGCCATTAGATATCTCTATATGTCATCTGGAGTTATGTTTACTGAGTTAAAATAGGATTCTATATATACATAATAGTATTAGTTTGTAATGATATGTTGCATGTAGTATTTAGTATTGTCAAACAATGAGTAACACTAAATCAAAAAACTAAAAAACATATAAATGTAGTTGTAAATGAATATATTGAATACTATACTATTATTTTCATATCTGGATATGTTCATTCAATCTATACAATGACATCATGGTTTCATCAATTGATTAATCTACCTAACTGGTTTACTTGTTTATGATGTACTAAACTAATTTTTTTTATTCTATAGGAATCATTTGGGAGCTCGGATTGAATGCAAAGACAATTTGGATTATACATACATACAAAATAAGACCTAAAGGTATATCTTCTATACTAACTTATAGTGTTGCAAACTAAATCCTTTGGTTTATAAGTACATGATGCAACTCTAAACTAAATCATATATAATGACTGTAAGCAATGCGTAGAAGATGTGAATCATACATTGATTAAACAATTCAAGTTCAGAATTTTACACAACTCATGTTCACAAATCAGAATAATATAAAGCATATAACAAAAGGTCAAAGTTATGTAGTTCCCCTAAAGACAATAGAAACCTTTTATCCAATATGAGCAGATATGGAGTTAAGTAAATGAACATGACAAATAGATATCCAATGAAAGAATGAAAAATATATAGTCAATGTTGCATATAGGTTCTGAATTATTAACTTGTACCTGAGTTCTGAATTTCCTGATACAACTGAAACAAAGAAAATAAATCCAAATCAGTTCTTTTTGAAATGTTAAATCTGAATCCCTACAAAACAGACACTGAATTTATGTTTGCAATGATATAAGAATTACATTTGAAATAACTGACTTGTGCTTTAGCATTACCTCTAAATGTCTGTATTCTGCTGTAGTGTAGGGTTTTAACATAACTGACAAGGTAGATTTATAGACGACTATGTCAAAGAGATGTAGTCTTGTATTACATGTTTCAGTATAAGAGATCATGGTTATGTTTTTTTATTTTTGGAATGCATAGATTTTTCTATACCATATCTTCTTAGTAATCATTTTAATTTTGTACATAAACTATTATGTAAGGCTCCTAATGATTTTGTATTATACTTTGCTTTTTTTGGTCAGATCTTGTATTCAGTTGTGAAATTTATGGATGTTTTATGATATGCAGAATTTCTGCCATTGGGAAACAGACAAAGTACACTATTGTCTCAGAATTTATGCAATTGTGTAGTTTTTATACAGGTTTTAAAAGTTGTGCAATATAATCTGCAATATATGTGCAAGTTTGTGTGTATATGTGGTTTTGTAATATCTGTTGTGGTTGGTTTTGTGTTTAGGCTTTTGCTGTATTTCTGTAATGCTTATGTAATTTTGTAATGCTTCATATTTAGGTTCTTGTGTGTATGATGTTTTGTAATATGTGGGCAGGTTTTGTGCTTTATTTTGTCATATTTGTGGTTGGTTTTGTGATTATATTTTGTCCAGGATTTGTCGTAATTTTGTTCATATATTTTGGTGTTTTGAATGCAAAAAATTTCATATAACAGGTTTTATACAACATTTATAACAATTTTTTTTTTCCCAAAACGTTCTCAAATTTTGGATTTTATTCATGAAAACGTAGCTCTTATTTTTAATTGCTTATTTTTTTTGGAAACATTAAGATATCAAAAAAAATCGTACAAAGCAAATCTCTGGACAATTATGTCAGAAAAGTAGGTTAGAATATCTCATAATCATAGCTTTTCACAAAAATGACAACATTAAGGCTATGTTTGTATTGAGGGATTGAGAGGGGATTTGAAGGGAGAGGAAGCAAGAAAATTGTGTTCTCTTGTTTGATTAAATTTTATGATGGAAATTGGAAGGATTTTAACAAAAATAAGGGAAAAATCACAAGGGAATTGAAGGAAAATTGAATCCCACCAAATTGGTGGAATTTTGGTGAAAACTACAAATAGACCAAATCAAAATTTAAAAAAAAGAAAGAAAGAAAATTAACATCAACTAATTTTTCATTTTTCTCCCTCTTAAAATTCCCTTCTATCCAAACAAGAGAACAATTTGAAATCCTTCCCTTCACTTCTCATTCTCTCCCTTTCTTTTCCGTCTCATCATTTTTTATATTTTTCTTCTCTTCCCTTTCTACTCATTAATCATTTGTCAAACACAATGTAAGCGAACTGATGACACGTGTACAAAATACTCCGACTATGACATGTGGCAGCAAAAAATGCGGGTGCAATATGGAGGCGTGTGCTGCTCAGCCGCCTTTCTGCTTTAGTTATTATATAGTAGATTATTTAACCAATAATTGACTCAAATATCAAGGAATAATATAAAAATAAGCTTATAGAATTTAGAATCTAAAGCCTACTCAACCTGATTGGTGTGAAAACTAGGGTTGAGCAAATTCCGGTCCGGCCCGGAAATTTGGACCGGACCGAAACGGACCGGATCGGTCCTAACCGGTCCGGTCTCCGGTCTAGTGAATTCCAATATTCCCGGTCCGGTCCAAATCCGGTCCGGTCCGGTCTGACCCGGATTTTTAAAAACAAAAAAAATTAAGATTTTTGAGTTTTTAAGGTTTTAAGATTTAGGTTTTAGGATTTAGAATTTATGATAAATTATATTTAAGAGTAAATTATATTTAAATTTTAGGGTTTTTTTCATGTTTAATTTAATTAAATTTTGTTTAAATTAAAAAAAAAAAAATCGGTCCAAATCCAATCCAAATAGGACCGGACCGGATATTTCCGGGTTCCGGTTCACTACTTTGGGGGTTTCCGGTCCGGGTCAGTCCGGTCCGAGTTTGACCCTTTGCTCAACCCTAGTGAAAACTGAAGTCAAACATGATTTTCATTTTTAATCTACACATCTAAAATACAAAATATGTGCACATGTCCAACGTGATTAGCACATATACATAATACACTTTAGGTCTTGGACGATGTAGAAGAGCTTGCTATCCTACAAAAACAACCAGCTTTCCTTGGACGATGTGTGACGTTTAAATTCTAAATTTCTAAGTGATATTTTTGATGGGTGAGTTTTGCACGAAAGTTTACCGTTCTCTAACATTGCAGAAAGCTATGGCTAAATGCCTAAATTAAATGCAAATAATAAAGAAAGAGTAAAGCTTATAATATGTCTTAAAGTTTCGTGATAATTTTATGACAAAAAAGGTTTACTAAAAATTGCTAGATTAATCCGGGCAAAATGATATAATTTTGAGATTTTAATTTTAATTTTAAAAAGTTAAGAATATACAGTAAATATTTGTTAAACGATTGCAGTTTAAAAAATGTTAAAATACAAAACAATAAAACCATAAAGTAGCATGAAATTTGTTGGCGAATACTAATAGTCTAATACAATTTGGTTATTATAACCTCGCCATAATTGAATCCACCAAAGAGATTGTGCCTTCGAGTCTTCGACCACTGTGCTTCGGCTCGCGTATTGAACGAAAAACACCCAAAACGCAGCGTTTTCTCCCACCTTTTAGACTCTTGGTATAATAAAAAGGAGGAGAAGAGAGGCAAGCAAGGCTGGCTTTTCCTCGCAGATTCCTCTCCAGTCTACTCCTCTCCGCCACTTCGCAACTGGAAATTCCCCACTCCAGCTGGTCTTAATCTTCATTCTCTTTCGCTCTGGTTCGTAGCGAAGCTGAACAATCACCCGTGAGCTCTCACCACCATTTTTCGATCGGATTGTTAAGCTTTTGGTAATTGTGTTAGTCTTTCTTTTTGTGGAGTTGCGTTTTTGGTTGAGAAGGTGATTCTAGGTTTATTTTTTTGCACATCTGAATCAAGTTGAAAATTCTCGTGTTATGAGATTGATTAGTTCATCGTCAGTTTTGTAGGAAATTCTATGGCACTCGTAACGCAAGCAAGTTACGGAATCTGTTCAGAGACGTTTCAGTATGGTGCTGGAGCAAAGGAGAGTTCTGTGAATCGCTGTTCTATGCCTTGGCGTTCTCTGAAACAGTCTTCGTCCTGTGGCGTCGTCAAATTTGAAAACAAACGCAGAAATCAGGTGGTTGTGGCTGCAAGTCCTCCCACAGATGACGCTGTAATTGCTGCAGAACCACTCACGAAAGAAGATCTTATAGGATATCTCGCATCTGGATGCAAACCTAAGGAGAAATGGAGGTCCGTTTCTTTGTCGTTTGGTCAATTAGATGCAGTTGCTTATATTTTACTGGTGTTTAAACGGAAATTTAGTATTCAAGTGAAGTGCATGTGCCATTTGTTCACTTCGTGCTTAGTGGTGAATCGATTTAATACAATATTGTATTCCATTCTGTCATGTGAAATTGTTTGTTTTCTGGTTGCTGTTATTGAGATCACGCCTCAAAACTTGTTCTGCATTATACACACAAGTACATTACTAATGTCCCTTACGGTTTAATGTATATCACATGCATTTGTCTCACCTAAAGTTCTGATGATGGAGGTTTCACATCCATATGACACACAAGTAACATTACTAATGTCCCTTACCTTTTATTGTATATCACATGCATTTGTCTCAACTAAAGTTCTGATGATGGGGATTTCACATCCATATCTTGAAAGTTTAGACTTTAGACTGTCATAATATTTGAAATGAGTCATTGTCTAAGTTTCTTAACTTATCTTTCAGCTTTTCAAGGAACTTTATACTCCAATATCTTATATAGGTCTCCTTTTCCAACACAAAAGCTTCAGGCTTATGTTGGGTGGGCATTTCTTCCATTGGTTTTTTAAACATGAAGCACCATTTCTTGGGAACTTAGTGGAGATTTTAAAGTACAAAGCCCTCAATCTTGCATTTTGTTTTACTTCAACATTAATCATAGAGATTTCTTGAATGTTTCTACCGTATGCAGTTCCATTTTTTATACAGGTCGTTTAAATTCATTGAAGTAAGATGTGTGATCAAGCATGTGTCTAAAGCATCTGATTTGAAAAATGATCTGTGATCTTACTTTTACCAAGTCTTGAAGTTTTTTTTCTCTGTAATATATATTTGCAGGATAGGCACAGAGCATGAGAAATTTGGTTTTGAGTTGGGAACCCTAAGGCCAGTGAAATACGAGCAAATTGCTGAGTTGCTTAATGGTATTGCTGAGAGATTTGATTGGGATAAAGTGATGGAAGGTGACAATATAATTGGATTGAAGCAGGTAATTTGATTGTGTACTTTGTCACTATTTTCCTTATTTCCACTTCTCTGTTTATTTCATTACATTTCCATCTGGGGTATTTCTGTTGAACTTTCATTTGCTGAGACAGCCAACTATGCTAATTCTAATAAGATAAACCATTCCCAAAACCAGCCAGCATGTGTTTACCTAACTAAGTGAAAATAATTCAGTTATCATTTTATTAACATGTTCTACCTGCACCCTAAAAATCCTTTATCTTACATATAATATCCTCCTGTATTTCCAGGGTAAACAAAGCATATCTCTTGAACCCGGTGGTCAATTTGAGCTTAGTGGTGCACCACTTGAAACGTTGCATCAAACCTGTGCTGAGGTTAATTCACATCTTTATCAGGTAAAAAATAGCCTCTCTCTTCTCTAAAGACAGGTTTTATACCAGTATTCTGGAGTTGGAATTTCTTGATATTGTCATCATGGATGTAAACTTATTGTTGCAATATTGGCTTTTCAGTTATCTGTTCCACAAATAATGGTGCATCATATGATGGTTTTACCTCACTCAATCCTTAGATATATGCAGTTGAAACATTGTTTCTTTTTCACTTATCCTTCATACAAATATCCAGCATATTCTTGACCTCCAGGATGCATCAGGCCTATCTGTTTGACAATCTTGCTCTTCATCAATTATTAATCTCCTCATCAAGAAACTGTCAATAAAAGAAGATTTGAATAACTGACCTTCCAAAATCACCAAATGTATAATCATCCATTAATTTTGAGGTATATTTCCCTGTGCATGTTCAAATGATGGAAAATGGCCTTAAATTGTATTCTCATATCACAGGTATAATCAGACTTTTTATGATTAGCCTAGATAAGTTTTACTGCTCTACATCTGATCATACTATGAAGTATTTTATGTGTATAGTCAACGATAAATCTTTCACTTTTTAACAGGTCAAAGCTGTCACCGAAGAAATGGGGATTGGATTTCTAGGAATTGGTTTCCAGCCAAAATGGGGAATCAAGGACATTCCTGTCATGCCCAAGGTAGGTTTTCTGTTTTCTTAGACATTATTACACATGGACATGGAAATACTAAATAGTGTATTTAATTCCCCTGCATGTCAAATCTTCACTAATGATGATTGATGTTGCTCATCTTCCAGTCTTTACTTTTCTGTATCATCTTTCATATACGTGAGAATCCTTGATCCCAACTTTTTTCTTGTATCAGGGAAGATATGAAATCATGAGGAATTATATGCCCAAAGTGGGGTCCCTTGGACTTGATATGATGTTCAGGACATGTACTGTTCAGGCAAGTGAAGCCTTACTTCTCTTGGATAAAAATTCACGGGTAATTGACAATTTGGTGTTGATTTTTTCTTCTTCTCTTAACAGGTTAACCTGGATTTCAGCTCCGAAGCTGACATGATAAGAAAATTTCGTGCTGGACTTGCATTGCAACCTGTGAGCAGTGTGCATTGTTTTATTTCCTATGTAGATTGTAAGAATTTGTCTCACTAAATCTGTGCTTTTATGTTGAGTAGATTGCAACTGCACTTTTTGCAAATTCACCTTTTACTGAAGGCAAGCCCAATGGTTATCTTAGCATGCGAAGGTATTATATACCCATGATTTCCTTTTTTTGGATTTTGTGATACTTTTTTCCCTGAACTCTCTTTGCTTCCATGTTTGGCAGTCATATATGGACTGACACTGACAAGCACCGTTCTGGGATGCTTCCGTTTGTTTTTGATGATTCATTCGGGTAGGTGCTGTTTCAGTATGACTTTTTCTTGAATTTTTAGGCATTACATTATCCTAGTAAGCATATTGATCATAAACAGTCTATATATGTTAGTCATTATGTCAAATTTTAGACTAAATATGAGACTTCACTGCTAAGAGAGCACAGTTGGGAGATGCATATCCAAATGTGAAACTGTTTCTCTGTTACTCTGCTAGAATGAACTGCATATCAGTAGCAAAGTCCATCTTTTATTAATATTCCTGGTGCTAACTGATTGATGTAACAGATACTCTGATAAGTTTTTTGATTTTATGTTATAGGTTTGAGCAATATGTGGATTATGCTCTTGATGTTCCTATGTACTTCGTCTATCGGGAAAATAAATATGTTGACTGCTCTGGGATGTCCTTTCGGGTTCCACTCCATCCTTACCTAATACTTTATTTTAGTAATCTTTTGTAGGCAACCCTTCCCTCCTATAAAAAGGCTTCACTGTATACCCCCCCCCCCTTTCTTGTGGTGGTTTCAGTAAGAACTCATTATTTCTTTTTGTTTTTAGGACTTCTTGGCTGGGAAGCTCCCTGCCCTTCCTGGTGATTTCCCGTCCCTAAATGACTGGGAGAACCATTTGACAACAATATTTCCTGAGGTTGCCAATTGATGAAATTGTTTGACAATCCTTTCCATCCCTCCATTCACATTGTTTGGGTTAAATGATAATGGTATATTCTTTTTCTTGCCTGCTGCTCAGGTTAGGTTGAAGAGATATTTGGAAATGAGAGGTGCTGATGGAGGACCTTGGCGAAGGTTATGTGCATTGCCAGCATTTTGGGTATTTATTTCTTTGTTGCTCATTCTCTTTTCATGATAGTATTTGTTTCAAAAGATAGATAATACAAAAAATATGATCTTCCTCTTGATAAATATGTTTTTATCTTTCCATAATGACACAAGGTTTCCCTTTTCTGGATGAATCTGTTCACCACATGATTGGAGACAGATGAAATCATAAAACTTTGAGATTTGTAAATGAAGGTTTGACTTTGAGGATAAAAGACCATGTCTCAGATACTTGCATTATTAACAAAGTGAAAAAAGCAATCAATATTTTGTCTTTGCATTGTACATTGGAACATGCCAAAGATCATTATGGCCAGCAAAAGTTTCATAAATTGAATCTTCTTCACAGTTCTGACATGTAAGATTTATATATTTTGGGATTACATGAATCACTTCCTTGAGATGTGATGTTCTTTATGTTTAATTTTAGGTTGGTCTGCTATATGATGAGGTTTCTCTCCAAAATGTTCTTGACATGACAGCTGATTGGACTCCAGAAGAACGGGAGATGTTGAGAAATAAGGTTTTTGTTTACTAAGTAGTTTTGTTCTTTCAAGTTCTAACCCACTCCTTGATTATCATTTTTCTCATTCTAATGCTGAAGAAGCAAATGAAATGATGGTTTGGTGATCCATGTTTTGATAAAATGACAACTGGATGCTACCATTGGACAAACTGATTCCTATGGTAGCATCACATCTTGCAGCCAGCTTGCATTTTTCATCCTGTACTGACTCCATCTTGAGACTTGACCTATTTCTTTTGTGAATCATCCATCATAACTACCTGATAATTATTAGTATCCCCTTTGGAGATTGACTTCCCTGCAGGGTTTGTATCTGTCCAACTTTGCCCAGTTCTCAGTAGTTTAATCTTCCTTCTTACCAAAAAGAAAAAGAAATATATCGACCTCTTCTAATGTGGCCCGTTTGGCATATTCCTAACAAGGATAGAAGTAAATATAGTCATCTGAGAAATAGACTGCATTTTTTTAATCTTCTGTTAAATGTATATCCAAAATATATGTTCAGATATAGTCCTGTAGACCCTAGTTTGAGTTTGTAAGATGTAAGAGCTCAGCCACTCCAGCCAGTGGATTAATTATAAGTAATCCTAACCCAAACCATGTGCTATAGGTACCTATAACTGGTCTCAAGACACCATTTCGTGATGGATATGTAAAGCATCTTGCTGAAGATATCTTGAACTGGGCAAAGGTAAGTTTCTTGGTTTTGTTATGTCATGTCTTTACTGTTCGTATACCTGTAACAACTTATATCTTTTTTGCTTTAGGATGGCCTTGAAAGAAGAGGCTTTAAAGAGGTCGGGTTCTTAAACGAAGTGGCTGAAGTGGTTAGAACAGGCAAGTGATTTATAAATATCCATGTGATACTGTATGGAAGGGAGAATGGTAGACAGTTTTTAGCTGAAGCTATTGTGAAACAAATGGTTTTCTTGACTAGGCTCCAAACAGATCATAATGCTTCTAAATGAAGTACTAACCAAAAATCTAGGGAGCTAAACTCTTCTACACACATATTCCTGTTTTTGATGTTTGATTGCAATGACAGGTGTGACACCAGCTGAAAGGCTATTACAGATGTACCATGAGAAGTGGGGACAAAGTGTGGATCCCGTTTTTGAAGAGCTGCTGTACTGATAGCTTTTCAGTTCATGTAATTTGTTCTCAAATATATCTTCCATATACTTCTCTATCTTTCATTTCGTTATGGTGGTTGTACTATCATGAACAGGAGTAGCCTTTTTCAATTTTTATTTTGGATTCTATGCATTTCCCTCTGAAGGGTTGAACTAACTTTCTTTGATTCTTTTGCTATGCAGATAAGTTCAAGAAGAGTGCTTCTGCAGCTTAGAAAGGGATGGAAAAAGAAGTGCATATTTTAGCTCGAAAATGGAGAGGTGGACAACTCGGGTCTCTCTCTCTATACTTGATGTTCTGAATTCTGCATTGCTGCCCCAATTCCTACTGGTGATATTCATCCAACCAACAAATGCAGATTTTTCGGTTAAGCCTATGCGATTTGTATGATTAAATAATTCACGGGGAGTTCACTGGGATGAAAACATCTCCACTGATATCAGTTACAGATTGTTGCCTAATCTTTTTCCCGTTTGATTAAGACGGAGTTCCCTCCATGTCGACCATTTTGCTATAGCGCCTATCTTTGGTGGTGGAAGCCACTGCTTCAATTGTTGAATCATTTCTATTAGGAGGAATAACGTGGCTTTATTGTTTTTGTTTTTTTTTCTTCCAAAAGATTGAAAGAAGAAATCATAACACCATTATCAAACTCGAATGAGTTCATCTCAAGAAGTGTAACAAAATGTGTTTTCTCTCATAAAAGAATATTCGCTCTTAGGGTCTGTTTTAATTAAATTTAATACAAGATAATGTAATTTAATATATTATTTCGGCTATTCAAACGCTAAATGTATAGAATGAATCATTTATAGAGAGGAGATTAAAGCTGGAGATTGTTACAACAGAATGCCAGCTCAGCAAAACTCAGCAGAGCTCAACAAAGTGTGACACGTCAACTCTCCATATTTTTGTTATAGCTATTATGTTCATTGCTCGCAGATATAATACGGAGTAAAATATTGTGATGATTAGATGAATGTGATGTGATCACGTTCTTGTTTCTAGGTGTGCATTTAGCATGTAGTTAATTTCAGAAGGTAATATGTAGTTAGGACATGCCATTTTTGAGAAATGTACTGTTATCCAGCTGAACCATACAATTTTATTTTACTATCTTTTACAAGCCAGAGAAGTCTAAAATCATGTAAGAAAAATACAGACAGATTCTCTTAACCACTCCAACTCGGTAAACTTACACACAACACAAAACTGGCTTATGCAATCCCCAGCAGCTTCTGTATATCGTACTGCAAATAATAATACAAAGCAATACAAAACGAGCTTTATAATTGGAGAAATTGGAAACTGCAGTTGGTTCCCTATACCAACAATATGAATGACAATGAAATCTTTTACCTCCATGCTGAGAGGTGAAGTCGTGGGATAGTATCGACCAACAACCTGCCCGTCCCCATCAACAAGGAACTTGGCGAAGTTCCACTGGATATCGTCTCCAAAGATTCCCCATTTGCCCAGTTTCAACAGCTTGTACAGCGGAGCAGCATTTTCCCCATTTACTTCAATCTGTCCCAAAAAATATTGTAGTAGTTAACACAATAGTGCAAGCTGAAGGAGTATGCTCAAGCACGCGTGCGTTCCACAGAAGTAACAGTACATAATTTATCATTATAACTGTTGAGAATTTCGGATGATTTGATGAACTGTAAAGCGAAGTAGAAAGAAACGAGTTTGGAGCAAATCGCCCTTTGTACGGTTTCCTCAAGTAGGGTCCCCTTGCAGTACTTTCTGATTTCACCTAGAACAATAACACCTACAGATTTACCTTATCAAATATGGGGAACTCTGACTTAAACCGAGTGCAAACGAAATCTAGAATCAGCTCGTTACTTCCAGGCTCCTCATCGCCAAATTGGTTGCATGGAAATGCCAGTATCTGGAGGCCTGAAAAGGAAAGAAAATGTTGGTATGTGGAAGACCAAGAGCAACTACAAAAGAAATTCAGTAGTAAACGAAAACATATCAAAATCTGCTATCCTGAATAAACACCTATACTTGCATGATCAAAACTATGCCAGCAATCATATGTTTAAGCTTACAGCATTATAGGCTAATCGTAACATTTTGAGACAGATTGGTATACGCAAAGGCTATGAAGACGTCGATCATTAAACAAATGTAGAGAATAACGAAGAAAAGCCTGAATTATGCAACGGACCTAGATCTTTGTACTTCTTGTGTAACTCGTTCAGTTCAGTGTAATTGGAGTTGGTCATTCCACTGCGACAGCCAGTAGTTAAATACACAAAAGATTGTTATTGAAAATTGCATTTGCATATACATGAAAACAATAAAGGCACAAAAGAAAGCAGAAATGTATGATTTCGGAACCATTTAGAAGCAACATTAACAATTAGCAGAACTTTGCCCTTGTATGAACCTAGGCTCACATTATTCCCATTTGCATCCTGCAAATCAGCAAATTAATTCCATAAACACAATAACCTCTAATGTAAGTTTTCTTGCAAGAAATAGTCTAGGGGGAAGTAATCACATGTGGAAATTCAACAAAAAAATGCTTGAATGGTTTCAAAACCATTCCCATACAGCAAAATTTTCAATCAATTTTGGTTGCTCTAATCTAAATTTGTCTAGAGCTAATTTCATACTCTAGTTACAATTAACAAGAATCATCCATCAGTTTAAACTTCAAACCCTAAAAATTGTTTCAAGCTCCTACTCTTGATTTCCCCCTTAACAAGCAAATACCCATTTGTCAACAATCTAAGATAAAAATAAATAGCATTAGTTTGGGAGGCCTAAACGCCTGAAACAGAGTTACCCATATCATAAGGGTTAGGGTATTCCAATTTTTGAATTTTTTTCAGAGGGGGTGCTATAAACCTATAACAAAGTATAGAGAAAGAAATTGGTAAAAGGTACATGTTGAAGAAACTTAATCCGAGAATAACGATGACCGAACTGGAAAAGATGGAGGAAATTATAGAAGAGAGTGTTGCACTAACCTTGACAGTCAAATCGTAAATGGAGTGACTTTCCATGGAACCCACAGACAGAGAGAGATAGAGAAGGTGACAAGTTGGGAAGTGAACTCACAAATCAGAGAAATCAAACGTAGAGAGATGGTGAGAGAATAAAAAGGGAAAAAAGGGAATTCTGCAAACTTCTTGTTCTTCTTTTCATATATACTCAAAGGAGTCAAAGGTCATTTTATTTTTAAAATTTTGTTAAAAAATTGTCATTTAATATTTTAAATAATAATTTTTTAGTGAGTTTTAAGGTGTGTTATTGAAAAATATACATATTAATTTTTTCTATTAAATGAGGTAGATAGTTAATAAATTATAAATTTAAAAAAATATAATTATAATAATTAATATTTTAATAATTTTCAAAAATTAAGATGGCATATATTATTGAGCAAAACATTAAAGTGTTTTCAAGTGAATTAAAATGGCATATATTAATGAGTTCATCTCAAGAAGTGTAACAGAATGTGTTTTCTCTCTTAAAAGAATACTCGCTTTTGGGTATGGTTTGTATTAGTGACAATGTCAAGAAATTTTTTATAATCTCCTTGCAAACTTCAAGTGAATTACCTTAAACATATGGTGCAACACTTCCAAAACCTGCCCCAATTGTTAAAAAAACAACATTGTGTTTTACTGTTCAGGAGATTTGCAATTTGTTGTTAAGAAGTCACCTTAACCAAGACATTAAAATTATTGTTCAAATTTTTATGCAGTTATCATATCATACACTTCATATTTTATCAACCACCTTGGGTCTTGAAAGATAAAAATTATATGCCAAACAGATCCCATGGTCTCCAATCTCCATTGTATAGTCTCCATGGCAGCACTAGACCAGAAATTAACCCAACCTGCAAATTGATTTGTTGAGCTGAAACTTTGATGGAATAGCTTAGATTGACATCCATGGAAATGATTGAAACCAGAAGAACACAATATAGGGAGTTTCTCTCATAAAGCTCTTTACACTACAGTAGAAACAGAGTGATTAAAACAGCAGAGTATACAGCATAGATACAACAGGTCCACAGTGGACTGTATCCATTTATGTTATTGTACACGGTACATATACGACTACAACGCCAAAACAACATGACAAAAACACACATTCAAGAGCAACCATTCTCTTTAACAAAGTAAAGATCTGTCTTTTTATTTTAATGAAGTTCTCTGCCTTCTACTAGTTGTTGCAAGCAAATTGTTCTCCTTTGATCTCTATGATACTCCCAACACCTTCTTTACATCCTTCTGCAAAATGTAGAATATAGATTAGGTTATTCTGACATCCAAATTAGGTTATCTTTACATCCTTCTTTTTATTTAATGAAGGCTTACCTCGATACTGGATGGAGAAGTTGTAGGTGCATAACGTTCGACAACATTCCCGTCTTTGCCTACCAGGAACTTTGTGAAGTTCCACTTGATACCGTCTCCAAAGAGTCCGCCTTTACTGGACTTGAGGAACTTGTAAATTGGAGCAGCTTTATCACCATTAACATCAACCTAATAAAAGCATGGGGGAAGGAAACATTTAGCCTTGATGGAATAGAAACCAAGTCAGAAATTGGCAATTTAGGCTTTTCAAATTTGTTAAAATATGAAGCTGATAAGATTGCATCATCATTAAGAGACTGGTATTCACAATTTCATATTACCTTATCAAATATTGGGAACTCAGCCTTAAAACGAGTGCAAGCAAACTCAACAATCTGGTCATTAGAACCCGGTTCCTGGGCACCAAACTGATTGCATGGGAAGGCCAAAATCTCCAAACCTGCACAAGATCAATGAAGGAGCATGAAACTCAGGTTAGCTTACATACAAAACTCCATCCCACTTCAACCAAACAGATGAAAGGAAGAAATGAGGAAGAAAGTAGAAACCCACCTTGGTCTTTGTACTTTGTGTACAATTCGCTGAGTTCAGTGTAGTTTGAGTTGGTCAAGCCACTATACAAGATAAGAAAGAAAAAAAACATGAATTCAGTTAAGCACATCTTATGTAATTAAACCCTCATTTCTTGGCAAGAGGACAATATTCTAGCAGAGAAAACTATGTACCACTGTGACGCAACATTGACAATCAATAGCACCTTCCCCTTGTATTGGCTTAGGTCCACATCATTGCCACGAGCATCCTGCATCATATTCTCATACAACATCAGTATCTTTTCAAATGGATCAAGAGTCCAACTTCAAATCTATAAGGAATTGAGGATAGATGTTTACAATAATATAAGCAAATAGGTGAAAAGCAATGTGACATTAAGCAAGCATATCATCAAGTATAAATCTGTGTGGTCATGTTAACACGGAAAATTCTACACTCATTCGTTTCTCGTCAAGAAAACACACACATAAACTGTACCATGAGAAGCTGCTTGGGCACAGCACTCCTAAACCCATCTTATCTATCGACAACCAATCAATCATAGCTTGCAACATTATTCAGGTTGCGATTTAGCTTGGTATCCAATGCCATAATACATGAACACTCGGAAATCCCTATTCCTATCAATCAAACTGAAGCTCATTAGAGTATTCCTTCCAAATTTTGCTTTACCCCAATTAAGCTCCAAGTCTTTCTGATTTCAAGTTATGACTTCATACAGAATTTTCGCTTTGTGGATTTTGACTCTTAGTATGATGATAGCTTGAATCCCCTATCTTGTTAACAAAAAGTATGCTATAAATATAAATTTTCACTGATCAAATCTAGAGACTATTGGGTGTTTGCTTTAGAGTGGGTTTGGATTTCCAAAATAATACATTAAAATACATTATCTTACATTAAATTGATAATTTAATACAATATAATGCAAGATAATGCATTATTTTGGGAGATCCAAACGCACCCTTAGTGATCATCACAAACATGAACAAGTATTATATTTTGTGCAGAATACTAATATTCATGTACCAGTAGATCATTGGTCTGATGTTAAACTTCAATAGAGTTCCCAAATGAAAGCATGATCAGATTAAAAAATCCGTCTTTAAGAGGTATATAAAACTGCACAATCAAATCCAATTCCAACAAATAACCACAAAAGACAAACCCTAACCCGAAAAAATCAGGTAACACCAACTAACCTTGACAACGAAATCGTAGACAGATTTGACATCGGTACTGGACGCGCTGGCCATGGATGAATGCTCGAACCTCAGGCTGCGAAGCAGAGAAAAAGAGTCGGAGCGAAACCTCGGGTTCCCGAATCCAATCGACGAAGGTTGTTTGAAGAGGAATTGATTTGCAGAGCAAGAAAAGCTTTGCCGCGAAACGATAGGATCGGAATATGGTGAGAGCGCTAGTGATCTGAGATTGAGATTTTTTGCGAGCGATGAACGGAGAAGAGGAACACGAATCATTAAGAAAGCGGGTCGGGTATTTATAGGGGCTTAACGGGTTTCCGGGTTCGGGTGGGTCGCAGTCGAATAATCGAAGGCGTTAATGTGAACTGTTTATAATCTTCTCCTTGCGTCGTGACCAAAGTTAATGTGAGCCGTGTATTGGAATATGAACACATCCAGACGACGTGGCACGGATATAATGCACCACGTGGCGCTCTGCAGGCCTTGGGTAGTCAGTTGAAACTTATTTCCGATTTTCCGTTCTTGTATAATTTTCTTGCAGGGTCGAGATTTTTGCTCCCTCTAGATATCTTTACGGCCTTCAAGTCCTCGATTTTGAACAAAAAAATTGAAAATATATTCATCATGATATAATTTGATGACCAAGAAACGTTTTTTTTTATTGATTTCTCGGTGGCTGTTCACTAGTAATTTACACCCAAAACGTTAAATTTAAGTAAATAAAACAATCAATCTAGTATAATTTTATAGAAACGGGTTTAGGAGTCGAAATGTAAGAATTCATACTTCGAATATGTTGAGGAGATTTTTATAAAAATAATGTATACTAATCTCAAAAATGGTGACATGTTGTACCGAATTATTCTAGAAGGATACGAAAACGAAAATGATGTACTACATTACATTATCCGTTGGAAATGCCTCGCGCCATGTCATAAGCAAATTTTAGTTTGTCTTCCACTCTTTTCCAATTAGCATCTTATATGGGTTCATACTGAATAGAAAATGTGTACTAAGAGTTTGTTTGTTTGGATATCTCTACATAATACATTAAATTATATTAAATGTCATATTTAATATAAGATAATATAATTTAATATATTATTTTAAAAATTCAAACGAATCCCAAAAAGTATAGTACCTTCGTGCTATTAATCATGTTTACATTGTCATTGGTAAATAAATCTATTCTTTTAACTTATATTATAGAGACATATGTTAAGTATCTTATTTTAAGAAATCTTGATTATGTATTACCATTTTATTTATTTTTAAAAAAAAGATTTTAAGCATTTTCTTTTAGGAAACAACCTATAAATAATATTCTCTTCGTTAAACTTTAATTATTCTTTTAGCAATTTATGCACGTATTAAAGAAATTTAATTTTTAAAAAAACGTCCTTATTTAATTTTATTGAGAATGAAAATATGCATTAAATAGTACGTATTATATAAAGAAATAGTAAAAATAAATCAACAAGTATATGTGTCATACATATATGATAAATTTGTGTCTAAATTATCAAAAATAACAAATAAAATTTTGAGTTTAAAAAGACAAATAAAATTTAATGGGATTATAAGTATAATGACAAATTACTTTATATTTTTTATTAGAAAATGATATACTATTTTCCTTCTAAAATTCATCGTATACTGCCAGAAACTCAACTGGGCTTCACAACAAAAATGAACGAATCCAATTATATGAAACCAAATTCACTCTCATGGCAATTTGCTCATCCTATGAAGCACACTATTCATAGCCACACTAAAAGCATCCTCAAACCTCACAAACTTCCCCTCCGGATCAGCATAAACCAGCCCAGGCATCACCTCATACACAATGTACCTCCGCATCTCCTCCCTCCGGGCGGCCGTGACCGCCTCGAGCCGGTCAACCACGTTGACCTCGCCCTTCAAGACCGCCTTCCGGTCAACGAAAATCGAGTAGTTTGACCGGTCAGTGGGCAGGTGCCACGGGTACTGGTAGTGTGCGGTGAAGGGGTCGAATATGACAGGGATACAACCAGCAAGAAGGGATTCGAAGAACGACTTTCTCGTGGCGCTTTCGCCCGAGGGATGTAGGCAGAACTCCGAGTCCATTAGGAGGTTCATAACGGGGCCCGGTTCGCTGCCGTTGAGGATCTTGCACTTGGTGGTGGCGATTGTGCATTGATTGATTACGGTTGATTCTATGCTTTTGGCGGCGTTTGGTTGTGGAGTGCCTACAAAACTAGCCAAGTTCTTCCTTTGAATCTGCATGGATTGAGAAATATTGATGTGATGTTTGTTAGGGAAAAGAGTTTTTCGTTTATAAATAGGGTTGTATAAAAAGAAATGTTTTTAAAGGAATGTGTATAGTTTATTAAAAAAAAGTTAAATAATTTTATTATATGTTTATCGAAATGTATAAAAGTATGTTTTTGAAGAAAAAAATGTTTATAAACAATAAATTAGTAGAGCCAAACAAAGCCTTTAGAGCATGTACAACGGCAGTTTTTTAGAATTCTAGAATAAATAATTTTTTAGCTACAATATGAAAATGCTAAAAAATCAGGTTGAGAGATGCAAGCTAAGCTAATAGTGTCATTCTTATAGCATATTTTCATGAGTCTTAAGGCATGATTTATACGGTTGATTGGATTTTAGAAATGGGTTTACTTGACTTGACCAAAATTTTTACTTGACTTGAAATGGCGCCCCAAGGTACTCAAAATTACTTGACATGGGAGAAGGGTTCATTCAGGTAAAGGATGCACTACTTAGCTTGTAAATATGAGATTTGTCAACACTAAAACTTGGTTAAAAAAACATACAAGAATAATGATAGGATTCCAGATAATATATCAGACTAGGATTATTTTATCTTAAGTCAGAATTTCATTCAGTAATTAGATTCCTGAATTATAGCTAGCTAGGTGAGTCAGTTGTCAGTTTCCCCTATTTTAGAGCATTATTAGCATTACCTAAGAAGTGGGTAAGTGAAGTTAGGCCACTAAGCACGAGTCATTCTGTAATTCAGCTTGTTAATTGATTCAATATATTGAAAACGGAGATTCTCGACCAATTTCCTGTTTGTTAGAAGCTGTAAAAAAGGGGCCAAATACCTGCATTATCTTGGTCTGCCAAGCAACAATGTCATTATCAGAGCGAGGATGGAAGGACGTTGGGTAAGGCACAGCGACGTCATTACCATGCCATGGATGGCGCTCTACGAGAAGCTTGATGGGGTTCTGCAACTCATCCAGTTCAAGAAACCGCGTGCCCCAAGTGGCGTTCTTCCCGCGTCTGAAATCCCAGGAGACTTTGCCCAACACAAACACATGATCAAGCCCAAAGTTCCTGTTCCAGAATCTCTGCTGTCCAAGCCACTCGATGAGTTCATGGGACAGCTTATCTTTTATCTCATTTGAAGTGGTCTCTTTGAAGTGAGATTTCAAGGTGTCTAGTCCTCCATAGAAGGCCACGTAGAAGAGTTTGGCATTCTCAGGATCATCAACTCTGCAGAAACAGGCAGATAAATAACCAACATAAGTGAGCTCAATTTACTATGGGAAGAATTTGCATTGCTATTGAAGTATGAATAACGTACAGGTGGATAAATGCAATGCAAAGTAGCTTAAACTAAAGGGTGAATTTGTGTAATAAACCCAATTCTACAAGTCTTGAACTTGAATTATCAGGTGAATCAGAAATCAGCAAATCATTAAACTCTAAATCAAGCATGAAGAAGCAATGTGGTAACTAATATTTACCTGCAAGGATGCTTTAGAACCCTAGCATGAAAGATAGGCTCTAGAGCATACTGATGTGTATTATACCATCCATTTCCGAGCTGTGAGACAGGCTCCCCGAAACCGCCATGTGAAAGGAACTTGCAAAAATCCAGCCAAGAGACCATTTCACTGCACTGAGCCATCAAATCCTTGTTGAATTTGGATGGCAAATCATACACAAAAATCCCTTTCCCGTCACACGCGTCAGGATCGCTATAGTCAACAGACTTCCTCATCTTGTATGATCTCAGAATCCCCATCTGTATTTCCACTTCTTTGTTGGAAGCCTCGGCCTCAGCCTCAGAATGGTAAAATGCCATGTTTTTGCCATGTTGTTGTTCTGTTACATTGCCTGTTCTCTTGCTCTTGTTGGTTGGTGGAAGTTGGTTTGCTACTTGTGATGGTGTCTTGTTCTTGATTGGATTACTCAATGAGGCTAAAGGAGTCCTAAGAGGATCAGAAAGGGGAGCTGAAGGGGGCGCTTTCGCCTTATCCACAACAAACGTAAAGCTGTCATTGGAAGGTTGGGCTCCAGCTGAGAGACAGAAGACATGATTGTTGGTGAGTTTTCGGGACGTAACACAGACATGAACGATGGAGCCGGAGATCAAGGTGGTCGAGGTGGACCAGAGGAAGATGAGGAAGAGGAAGATTAAAGTTGCTGGGATGCGGCTGAAGAATTTGCATAGGAAGGACTTTTCTTGATCTTCATTCAAGGAGCTATCTTGAATCTTGGCTCCCTTTCTGGAGTTCCTCTTTTTCTGCACTGTGATGGCCATTTTGGATGCATAATGGTGGTATGAGTACTAGAATTTGTTTTTAGCTTCTCTGTGGAGAGTCTCCTTTGTTGCCATTTACATGGAGGCAAGTCATAGTCTTGATCTTGCAACTTTGGCACCTGGACAAGCTTGCACGTTCTGTATATGATTGATTAGTGTATGATAGCAGGAGATAATTGCAATAACAATTTAATAATTGGAAATTTAATTGAAATAATGGGTAATCAAACACAACAGATTAAACAAAGAGAATGTCCAAGATCATCTGCACTAATCGTTAGTTAGGTCCGATTATCACATGCATTTTGCTGTATAGTTCTTGCTTCAACTCAACTTGCCTGTAACTCGGCAAATCTCAATGTATATATATCAGTGCCTAAATCAAATATAATGTAGGAAGATTTAGACACAGTAATAAGTTCTTTAAGTACTCAAATATTTATAGCAGATATGTATACATAAGCACATACGTATGCAGAGAGGAGCAAATAAAATATTACAAGTTGAGAAATGGTGAAGTACCACATTGAGAGAGCAAATACAAGATTTTACTTTACTGTAATCACATGGAACTGAATTTATCTACAGAAGATAATCAACTAGACCTTGTTGGCACCTTTATGGTTGATGGATTGCGCTATTTTCATAGCTCTCAACGCGTTGGACGTCCACCTTTATTCCCTTTATGGCCTTCCACCAATGAGGAGAATTGCGAATCAACAAGAAAGAACGCGTCCACCTTTAAAAAACGTATCGCGAAGAGTAACAAGAAGCCACGAAACATCTTCAGCACGCCAATCCCTATGACCGCGTGGTAGTTGTCAGACGCCACCAAACCGCCACAAATCCATCGAACCAATCCGAGCATGCCAACAATGCATCTTTCCAGATCGACACGCGTCTTCCCGCCTTGCTGGTCCAATCACGGCCCTACACCTACTTGCCGACGTCTGCCACCTGATGAATCACGGGATGGCACGTGTCCTTGCATAGTGACCGAACTCGAACAAGACCCTCGCCTATAAATAGCCCAAGACCCCTCATAAATGAGGGTCGAGAAAAACAGGACTACAAACTTGTTTTAGCTTTTTTAAGATCTGTGTATGGTTCTCGTGTAAAGATTCGTTGGGATGTAATCGTCAAATGAAATTATCACGTCAAATATGAATAAAACGTGTTCTTTTCAAAATGTGTTCATGCTGAGTAACATTGTATTGATCGCGTTCTGTCATGATGGATGATCTATGTCGGGAGGATTCTATATTTTAACAACTCGGAAATCAACGGTGACTGAAACTTCAATACAAGCTACAAATGTTCTACAATTTCAATTACTAAATCACCCTCTACTGTATACTGTATCTTGTCACTTCTGTATAGCACTTATCTTTGTTTATTGTTGTTGAAAAGTAGTGGTTTTTAGCCTTCTCTTTTTCAGACAAATCGCATATTCCCCAATCACCATGGCGAATCGACACCACTATGAGATTGATAGTCTACCAACCAATAATCAGAACACAAAGAAATATCACAGTTACACTAGTATAAGGATTTTTCACTTTACACAAAATTTTAGATCCACTTGGAAAAATTTCATACCTCACTGTCCAGAAAAAATGGCAGCTAACTTTGACAATTTTCAGCTTCTTTCATTATAAATTAGGGAATATCACACTCCCAAATCCCCACATACCCAAAGCCTTCACTGTTATCCATTTGCTCAGGGAAAGCGAGAAATGGCCGCTCTCAAGGTGTACGCTGATCGCCGATCCCAGCCATCCCGTGCGATTCTCATTTTCTGCAAGTAATTTCTGCACAATGGAGCTCTCAATCACTCTATTTTGATTCCTCTGTTGCAGAACACGTGGAGAATATGTAATTGAGAATGTAATTTCGTGTTTAGGGTTAATGGAATTGATTTCGAAGAAGTAACAACCGACCTCGCCAAAGGAGAGCACCGTACACCAGAGTATGCAGGTGAGTTCTTCTCTTCTCACTATCGACATTGATTTCGAAAAAGTACCAAAATCGGACTCCAAATTTTCAGAGATCAATCCCATGAAGCAAGTTCCCGCTATAGTTCATGAAGATCTCAAGCTCAACGAGAGGTAACCTCCAAATTCTTTGACTGCCTTGTTGTAAATCCGAAGAATCGCTTTCAAATTCTTCGCTTCGTCTCTGCAGTCACGCGATCCTCATCTACATTGCTTCGGCGTTCCCCGGCGTCGCAGACCATTGGTGAGTGAGCAACCTCTCAAATTCACGAGGAATGGAAGTTGGATCTTTGGACTGACGAGATTATCGTGATTGATCTTGAAAAAGGTATCCTTCTGATCTGAAGAAGAGGGCTAAGATCCACTCGGTGTTGGATTGGCATCACTCCAACTTACGCCGTGGTTCAGGTAATTACTGGCGCGTAACGGCGAAAACGCACCGTTTTAAGTGTAAAGCGCGCCTCATAGCGATGATACGCACCGTTTCGAATGATGTATACGCATGATAGATAGAAACTATGAAAACACATCACATTGAGTTTAAATGTTGTTTGTTGTTTCAGTGGGATATGTGTTCAATGGAATACTTGCTCCTGTGTTCAATGCTCCGAAGAATCTGGAAGCTGCTGCAGAAGGCAAGAAGATTCTGATTGCGTCGCTGTCGACAATCGAGACGGTCTGGCTTGAAGAACACGGCAAATTCTTGCTTGGAAGTGACCAGCCATCCATTGCCGATCTCAGCCTTGTGTGTGAGATCATGCAGTTGCAGGTAATTATAAACTTTATTATATATGCATGGAGATGAACATGTGTAACCATCACTTAATTAAATTAGTGCATGATATTATGACAAGTTGCATGATTCTCCTTGATTTGATCGGTTTCTTTATGTTAGAATATAAATCCGTTCCACGTCGAAAGTTATTGGATATCAAAGCCTATACTTATATAAAAAAAAATTATTGTACATTTTGAATTCTTATTTTATCAAAAAAAAACAAAAAACCTATACTTATATAAGTTGATGAGTTACTTTTTCAATTAGTTATCTTCACCCCGGATAAAAAAAACTATTTTTTATGCAATTTGATTGCCTTACAAGTTCACATTATGACGACAAGGTGCAATTTTATATTGTGATTTCGTCTTATAAGAACAATTTGTGATGAAAAAGGTTTTAGAGTTCGTTTGGTATCGATATCAGGTAACGATATTTGTATGGATATCAAGATATGGTATGACTATATAAGTGATATCAAGGCCGGTATCGGGCATGAGTATAGATATGAATAATATTATTGATATATTCAATTTATGAGAGATATTAAAATAATACTCTAATATCATTTTGATATCACTCAATACATGTCTGATACCAAAGAACAAATATTAGTTTGATATCGATATCAAAATTATATCAAATACAGATATGAGTATCAATAATATCCATACACATATCTGATTTCTTGATATCAATACCAAACAGGCCTTTACCCAAGAAATTAAAACCATCAGTTTTAGGGGTGTGAAGAAAAATACTTAGAAAGCGAAAAATAGAGTCTAAATTTGTATGATATATGCAACATTGTTGATATATAGTTGTTGGACGACGATGAACGCACAAGAGTTTTGGGGCCGTACAAGAAGGTTGAGCAATGGGTGGAGGATGTGAAGAATGCAACAAAGCCTCATTTTGAAGAGGTTCACAAGGTCATCTTTGAAACCGCTGCAATGGTGAAGAGTTGAGTTGGTTTTATGAATCCCTTTTTCAGTAGAGTGATATATTGCATTAATAAAAGAAAAGGTTATATCCGTTTGTTTGATGTTTCTTGCATGTGGTTTGTTTATGTTGAGTTTGATTTTACAAAAATAAATAAATTTAAATGTATTGTATGGAAGTTGACTGGTGTAGTGGTGTGCAATTGATTTTCCTATGATGGTTTCTTGCATGCGATTTGTTTCTTGTTAACGATTACAAAAATAATAATCTAGTGTCCGGAATTTTAAGACAAAAATATAGTGATGAAGATGGTAAGAGCATCTTTTAGGTTTATTGAGAGATTTATTGAATTTTTTGGAATAAAAAATTATAAATTCTCAATAAACTTTCACTTGGGGCTTAAATTTTGGCCTAAACTTAAGCCTCTGACGCTAGATTATTGAGAGATTCATTAGAAAGTGGAAGTAGGAGTTGAAGTGGAAGTATGAGTTGAAGTAAAAGTACGAGTTAAAGTTATAAAATGGCTTGTTCGGTAAGTAGTAATTACGAGAGTTGAATTTAGGTATTTTTGATGTGTAATTACCAAAAAGGGCATTAATAATTTGAGAATTTACTAGCATTGCCGAACATGTATCATCACCATGGAGGGGGACAAAAACAAGATTGTCTTCCACTTCAACTCCAATAGTAACTTACCATGGGGGGAGGGTAAGGAAATTGGTGGTAAGGGAGATGAAATCACCTTTTCCTCCACTTTCATCAAGCAGCTTTCACTTCAACCCAAATGATTGCCGAACATGTCTAGGTGTGCGGTGAGGGAGATGAAGGAGGAGCTTCCACTCCGCAACTGCCCCCGAACTGATTGCCGAACGGGCCCTAAGTATGCTGTAAATATAAAGATGACAGGTATAACCGAAAGTATAAAGAGTAGATCACTTAAAGAGGATAGGAAGAGGATTAATAGTTAGGGGTCTAGAAAAGGAAGAAAAAAAATATAACCTGTAATCATCATTATCTGGTGCCTGGTGGACACCAAAGATGAAAGAATAGGGAAGAAACCCATTAAGAACGAGATACGAACTACTGTTCAAAGAAGAAAAGGAGGGAGGATGATACTTGAAGAGTTTAACACAAGGACATAAGTGAAAAGAATTGTTGATATGGTTACCGAACCTCAGTAAACGATATTGGTAGTTTGCTAAATATGTAGTGGAAGAGGTAGATAAAATGTTAATAGGGAATTTGTGGGTCAGTAATTTGAACCAAAGGGTTGGATATAAGAAACTAGCAGTGAGATTGTTATAGCAAAAATTATGAAGACAACAAACATACGTAAAAGGAGTCATATTAGAAGAGGATGACAAAGCATAATACAAACATATATAAAGGATGAAGGTTCCATCATAAAGTTCATATGAAGGTTTCATATATAACAGACGTGTATCCCAGGAAACAAAGGCACATGATATAGTTTATATTAGGATCAAACTACATCGAAACATTGGAACAGTTGACATATATGTGGTGCTAAAGTTTGAAATGATGGATTTGGATGTTCTCACAATCAAGCTTCTTGAAGTTGCTTAGCTTTCTTGAAGAATAAAACTTGCCATACTTGTATCCTTTGTACTTTGGTGGGTTATCTTCATTCACAAGCTCATCCAACGGCTTCACCTCGACATAGTGCGACGGGAGGAAGAAAAAGGGCATTGAGAGCCGTGCCTTGTCGCCATTGGCCTTCACCCGGTGCTCTACGCTGTCATACTTGTCATTGCTCCAAACCTGCGCGCGCATCCATAGATAAACCAACAAGTATCCTGGCTAGAATTGATCTTCACTAGCTAGCTTGTTTTGTTTTGTTTTGACATTATCTAGATAAGTTTAGTAAACAGAGCATGGTGGTACCTGAAGTACATCTCCAACATTGATGATGAAAGCATCCGGTGTGGGGTTTATGAGGATCCATTCACCGTCGGATTTGCGCCTCACTTCAAGTCCCGGGACGTCGTCGTCTTGGGCGAGAACGGTGAAAGCGCTGCTGTCCTTGTGGGGACCGATGCCTAGTGCCAGGTCGGGAGAAGGGCACGGCCGGTAGTAGTTCAATCGGGCGAAGCTGGTTTGATGCTCGAAAGCTCCATCAAGACGATTAGGAGGCAGTTCCAAGCTCATTGCTATAAGCTCTAATAACTTGTGGGAAAGCTTCACCATTTCTGCAATATAATCTTGGCATGCTTCCCTGACAAGTCAAGTGATCAGACTATATATATTAACAAATATTTGATACAAGCTCTATCAGAATTCAGAACCCGATCAAAATGCCTAATTTGCCTGCTTTCCGGTCTATTTTAGGATAAAGAACAGAAAGTAATTTCATGAGTATACCGATTCCGATTAAATACATGATTGACGACTCCACAAATAATTAATGTCAATTTATTCGGAATTTGATTTGGATTACCTGAAGTGGAGAGGCAATTGGGGCCACTGAGACCTCAACTCCCTCAAACAGTCGTCATCGGAATCCGGCGACGCCGGCACCAGGACTGGATCGGCGGCGTTGAAATCGAATACCTCCTTCCAGTCGCGGACGTTCTTGGTGTGCTCCGACTCGTAGTATCCGAGCGGATTCGCTTCGCTCCTCCTCACTTTCCTCTTCTCCTCCGCCGGCATCTCGAAGAACCTCCTCGCCTCTGTTTCCACTCTCCTCCTCTTCTCCACCGGAACCCCGTGGTTTACCACCTGGAAAAAACCCCAGTCCGCGCACGCCGCGCCGATCTCGGCCACCAAATCGCCGGCCTCTGCGGAGGAGAGGTCGATGACCGGAATCTCGTCGGAGCAGGCGGCGGCGGTGGTGACCGAGCGACGCTCCGTTGGCTGGACGAAGGACGGATCGATTTCGAAGCCCATTTTTTCTTTTGCTTTGTCTCGAATGGAGTTGTTGGATGTTGGACTCATTGGGGTTCTTCTTTCAATATAATCGATTGATCAGTACTCCGTTTGAATCTGGACGGGTTAGAGGGACGGATTCTTCGAGGGTTGTATCAGGTGGTACATGACAATGATTTGCAGCTGAATATCAACCAATTAAACGTTTCTTATCCAAGCGGCAATCGGGTCCGTCGGTTGCTTCGGATCACTTTCAAGTCATTTTCAGTCTAATCATCAATAATTCTTAATTTCTTATAATTATATTACGGATATTTCGTCCGCTGTTCCTGAGTTTTGGGCTTTTTTGCGAAATATTCAGAGATTTTGACATTTTCGTCTGGTATCTTTGAGTTTTTGACCAATTTTGCCTGATATTTCTGAGTTTTTGACAATTTCGTCATATGTCCTTGAATTAAAAAAAAAATAAAAAATTTTAAAATTAAAAAAAATTAAAAATAATAATAGAGAACTAAAATAATTAAAATTAAAATTGAATTAAAATATTAAACTAGAAATGGTTAAAATTGAATTAATCTTGATTACTGAATAACAATAGAGAACTAATTTGATTTTATTAAAATTAAAATAATTAGAATTACTTTGGGTATTATCTTAAACTAGGAATGGTTAAAATATTAACTTTTCATCTAAATAATAACTTTGATTGAAATTTCTAGTAAATTTTGCATTAAAATTAAAATAATAAGATTATTTAGTAAATTTTGAGACATATATTTTAAGGGTATATACTAAATTTTGAGACATATATTGAAGGGTATATACTAAAAATCTATTAGTCGTTAAAAATCTTGAGGCAAATTTTTTGCTCCCTCACGACTTGCCTTCGAATTAAAATAACTAAAATATTAAACTAGGAATTGTTAAAATTGAATTAATCTTGATTATTGAATAATAATAGAGATATAATTTGATTTTATTAAAATTAAAATTAAAATAATTAGAATTACTTTGGGTATTATCTTAAACTAGGAATGGTTAAAATATTAACTTTTCATCTAAATAATAACTTGGATTGAAATTTATAGACTTATAAATAAAATTTGAAATTTATTTATTTATGATAAGATTATTTAGAATATACGACTAATAGATTTTTAATCGTATAAATAATCATTTTACCGATAAGCCTTGAAAATTGAATTAGTTGGAGATAAATTAATTGAAATATACCCTTTAAAATTTAGTATATCCTTAAAAATCTATTAGTCGTTAAAAATCTTGAGACATATATTGAAGGGTATACTAAATTTTGAGACATATATTGAAGGGTATATATATAATTTTGCCTCAAGATTTTTAACGATTAATAGATTTTTAGTATATACCCTTCAATATATGTCTCAAAATTTAGTATATACCCTTAAAATATATGTCTCAAAATTTACTAAATAATCTTATTATTTTAATTTTAAGGCAAAATTTACTAGAAATTTCAATCCAAGTTATTATTTAGATGAAAAGTTAATATTTTAACCATTCCTAGTTTAAGATAATATCCAAAGTAATTCTAATTATTTTAATTTTAATAAAATTAAATTAGTTCTTTTAATTCAATTTTAACCATTCCTAGTTTAATATTTTAATTCAATTTTAATTATTTTAGTTCTCTATTATTATTTTTTAATTTATTTTAATTTTTTTTTAAGTTTTTTTAATTCAAGGGCATATGGCGAAATTGTCAAAAACTCAGGGATACCAGGCGAAATTGGTCAAAAACTCAGGGATACCAGGCGAAAATGTCAAAACCTCTGGATATTTCACGAAAAAGCCCAAAACTCAGGGGCATCAGGCGAAATATCCGATTATATTATTTTTGTTATAAGATGAAAGATTAAAATAAATTATTCACATTTTACTGTATATTTAGTCTATATGGCCTTTCATAATTTCGGTCTTTTACCGAAGAAATTAAAACCATCCATTTTAGGGGTGTGAAGAAAATTACTTGAAAGCGAAAAATAGAGTCTAAATTTATATGATGCAACGTTGTTGATATATAGTTGTTGGACGGATGAACACACAAGAGTTTTGGGGCCATACAAGAAGATTGAGCAATGGGTGGAGGATGTGAAGAATGCAACAAAGCCTCATTTTGAAGAGGTTCACAAGCTCATCTGTGAAGAGTTGAGTTGGTTTTATGAATCCTTTTTCAGTAGAGTGATATATTGCATTAATAAAAGAAAAGGTTGTATCCATTTGTTTGGTATTTCTTGCATGTGATTTGTTTATGTTGAGTTTGATTTTACAAAAAAAATAAAATAATGTATTGTATGGAAGTTGACTGGTGTAGTGGTGTTCAATTGATTTCCACGTGAAATAAATTTTTAGGAATTACATTTTTCATATTCAATCAAACAAATATTTGTTTCTTATTAACGATTATAAAAATAATAATCTAGTGACCGGAATTTTAAGACAAAAATATAGTGTTGAAGATGGTAAGGTGTAAACCTGATCAAACACGGATTCAGGCTGGGCCGAATCCATTTTCTCGACCCGTTTAAGCGGGCCAGAACCCTTAATCGGACCCGTCCGTAATTCCGGGCCGGACTGGTCCGTGGACGGCCCGGTTAGTCATTCTCAACTATATTTTTATTTTTTTTATTCTCCAAACTAATTATTTAATACTATTAATAAAAAAATGATAAAAAATTTTAGGTTAGAGTTTATTTGTTATATATTTTTATATTAATTATATATAAAATGCGGACCGGACTTAAACCTATAACTGGACTCGACCCGTTTATCCATCCGGGCCGTTCGGTCTAGACTTCTTATCCAGGCCCGTATTATTTGTCGGACGGACGAGCCGGGCCGGGCGGGTCAACCCGTGTTTGCACGCAAAAAAAAAATGCACGCTCTTTTTTTCCAGCAAACTCTTTATTGCTATTTATCTTGGGCCATAAAACTACTAAATTGATAAGAAAAAAAATTCGATAAATTTATTTGAAAAGCTAAAATAATTAAATTATCCAAAATGCCCAATATTTCTCATCTCAATTTATTATTATATAATATTAAAAAAGAACATTATTAAGTCTACATGGCTCCCCCTATATTTATCATAATTGTCGTGTGTCATCACTTTAAATTTTTACGTAATTTCATATTATTTTTTAAAAATCAAACAATTTTGTACGATTGTAACAACAAGAATATAATGAATATATTTCTAAATCTTCCTAAAGTATTTTTTTATAATTTAATTTAAATATCTAAGATAATAATACATAATAATAAAAAATATGATAGATCATTTATCAAATATCTAAAAATAATATATTTTTACAACTTATTTAAGATAATTTTTAACATTCAAATATTATTAATTATTTTGTTTTTAAGCTTTTTAACGTGGTTGTAAATAAGACCACAATTGTGATATACATTCCAATTTGGCTAGAGGTGAATTTTGAATGTAGTACAAATTTACAAGAAAAATACAAGTTTGAAAATTACTCATTCGAAAGTCATTATGACTCAAATTCACACATTTCTCGCGACGTATATCTCGACAAGACGATGACTCATATACTTTTATTTTTGAGCAGAGACTCATATACTTAAAATCGAGGAAAACATATAAAAGAGTTGTAATTCTTTGTAGCACATAATTATTTGTAACTTTTCAATTAATTTTCGATAACGGTATTCACTTAAATACACGTATCTTTTTTACTTTCTTTAACAAATCTTCTATTTTTGCACTTGATATTTCGTTTAAAATATGATAATTAGTTATGCTAATTGTATATCAATTCTATGTAAAGAGAAAAAAATAAATGAACCATTGATTTGTGCATGATATGTAAATTCAGCTAGTAATCCTATAAAAGTCTAAGGGTATGTTTATTGATGAAGCCCTTCTAAGGCTTTTACTTTCTTTTTTTAATTTAAGAGATCTATTAAAAAGTTCCAATTTATTAGTGAAATCTAATAGAGTCTCATCAATCATATATTAAATTATTAAAAATTATTATTAAAAATTTTAAAAAAATTATAACAAAAACAACATAAATTGGTATTTATTTTATTTTAAATCAACACAAATATAAATAATATATATTTTTTCACTTAATGATATACAAAAAATATATACAAAAATAAATACTATCAAATATATCCAAAATGGATGTCTATGGATAGAGAAAAATAAAACTAGAATAATGATAATTTGTTTTATTTTTTTTAACTTACCGATTTTGAAATATTTCATTTTAAAAAAAAATTATTTTATAAATCTTGGCCGTCGATAACGCGTCACGTGTTGCGCATCGCGTGGCGCGCTGAGCCATGAGACTCTTATGGAGAGTCCCATGAAATTCCCTTTTCTTGGGACTCTTCAGCCAATCTCATGAGTTTTCTTTATTTTTTTATTAAATAAATTCTAAAAGTCCTATATGGGTCTCACTAATAAATATGGTATATTCTCCTAAATAAAGGCAATTTATATATGCACTACGAAATTTGCCTTTTCGCACTACAGTTTTCTACGCAAGAATATTGCGTATGACGTATTTCTGCGCACACGTTCAAAAACGAAAAAATACGTGATTTTTTTTAAAAAAAATACATTTGTTTCGTCATATATTGGCGCAGGATTTAATTATTATTATTTTATTTTTTTTCGACGCAACCAAGTGAACAATATATTTTTTAAAATCTACATTTGACTCTAGTAATAGACGTTTTCAAGTAATCAGGATTACATGATAATAAATTCGTTTGTATCATGAGATTTCAATCATGTACGTTTCTCCACTAATTCGTTTGATATTAACTGTTTGTTATTATTATTCTCGAAAATCACATATAACTATGGTTATATCTTATAGTTATATGCTACGGTTATATTCATTAGTTATATACTATGATTATATTTTATAGTTATATACTACGGTTATATCTTATAGTTATCAATTTGATTATATCTTATAGTTATATTCTTTAGTTATATACTATGGTTATATTCTATAGTTATATACTATGGTTATATTCTATAGTTATATACTATGGTTATATCTTATAGTTATATCCAATCTGATTATATCTAATTTGATTATATCTTATGGTTATATCCTATAATTATATATTACGATTATATCCAATTTGATTATATCTGATGATTATATTCTATTGTTATATCTTATAGTTTTGTTTTTTTTGGTCAAAAGGAGGGCAAGCCCATTGAAATATTATTACTCAGCAGTGCCCAAGAGGGCAGAAACGTCAGCGTTTAACAAATGCAGAATATGAGGAGGGACTAAACTTAAACTACGACTAAAAGAAAGATTCGCAGGTTTCCACCTGCACTTTAGGGACGCATCTATGTAGCAGGAGATGAAGCCCAGTAGAGATGGCAAGGAGCTCAGCCCGAAGCGCCGAGCAACTTCCAAAATAAGCCGAAAACGCTACCGCCCGAATTGGAACGCACAATACCACCACCCCCGGCATGTCCGGGGTTTCCTCTAGAAGCCCCGTCAGAATTGAGCTTCACCCATCCCGCTGGTGCTGAAGCTCATAGACGCCGACTGAGCACTACGAATATATAACTACAAAAATATAATGTATGATATAACCATAGTATATATTATGATTATATACTATGGTTATATACAATCGCAGGAGGCCGAATAAGCCGCAGTCGCGGAAAGGAACAGCAGAGGAAGCCGAATAAGCCGCGGAAAGGAACAGTAGCGATCACAGGAGCATAATGTATGATATAACCAGTATACACTATGATTATATCTTATTGAATAATTAATCATATGCAAAAGCATCAACAGTACATGTCTTCACTTACTTTTTATGAAATTTGGGGGTTTACAAGTTAAAGGCTGATAAATTATTCCAGCATAGAGTCAGATGAAAACTTCAATACATCCATTGGCTTGAAAACCAGACAACTTTTTGTTGGAAACAAAATTTACAACATAAAGGTATAACTACCGCACCAAGAATCCTTAAATACAACGAAGAGCAACGATCTGCATGCTTCTCCTTGTGCAGCACTCCCATCCCTCTTTTCATTTGCTGCAATAGAATGAGTTGCAATGTCAAGATTAGTAGAAAAATAAAATAAAAACTGTAGCTAATGAATTACAGAATGAACGTTACCTGCAAATTCAATCCTTGTTTAGAACTTTAGGAACTTTGATATAAGGCTCCTCATAGCTTGGTATACCATCTACAATCGCTTGCCTACCAAAACAAAGCAAGCAACACACAGAGTTCAGCTGAAACTGTCTAGTACTGAGATGGCCTGAATACTAGTATAATCCCTCACATATTCTCAAACACTTGCGGCAGATCTTCGCGTGTATTGTAACCTTGTGTATCTGGAAAACCAATGGAACATTGCTATGAGAACTGCATTGCTTGCATATCCACTTGACCCGGTGTTGGGTTTAAAGAATTGTACAAGAAAGTTTGATTATGATCATTTTTAGCTGCCTAGAGGGCTAAAGGGCAAAGGCTAACTGACGTTTAGCTGCCTAAAGGGTTAGATATTTGGAGTTGACAGCTTTAAAAGATGAGACCTGCACGGGTTGACGGCTCAACACTCTCTAGATCAATTGCTTGAAGTTGTCCAAACCTGAAACAGGATGCAATACACTAACATTATAATTAAGGAACCACAAGTTTTGTTGATCCAAAGCTCCAGATAGAAGAGAATCGGAAGAGCTATATTTGCAGTTTTGTTGTAGAAATTTAAAGATAGCCAATCAATTTTGGTAAATATAGACAAGAACAAAATACATAAAAACCCACATATGGGCTCAATTATGGTATGAACATGTTAAAGGTGTTAGCTGTTGATGTGAAAAACAAGGATTGATGGGTTATGCAATGCTTGCAGAGCATTGAAAAAGCTTCTCAATAGAGTACATAATTAGTAGAAGTGCTGCTATGACATTCCAATTCTTTCAATTTCAGGTATCGTGCAACTAACCCAAAACTTTACAAGACTGAACATTTCTATCAAACAAGCAGTTAATGCAGATTTATGGATGCCATAATCCATTTTCTTTCCCATGTCAAAACATGAAGCTTGAAAACAAACTGACAGCTGTCAAATTATAAGCATCAAAAACAGTATTACCAGATTCAAATCCCTAAATTCTTTCCCAGCTAAATCTAATTCCGTATCAAAATCGCAGAATATCTAATGCAGCATACAAATAGAGATCCGTTCCCTGGAATTCATCACCGAAATGGATTTTGAAAAAAGGCGAGAACAGAGACAGCTGAAACAGGATGCAAAAGAGGAGATGAGTGACGAGACTATTACCAGTGTACAACTTGCTGAATTTTGGGAGCCAAGTCGTCAACCTAGTATCAAAAAGCACACCCTAACAATATCAGTTTTCAGAAACTTGCTGTGAGATGACATAAATGGGTTGAAATTCAAAGCGGAGAAACCTCTTGGAGATTGAGGGAAATGCGAGCAGTTTTAGCCAAATTGGGGACATCAGGAAGAGACGCCTTGACAGAAAAGTGCTTTCGGGGGGGTTTGTGTAGACCCACTCTCCAGAGGAAAGCCGTAGCTCCGCAAACCATAGCCCTGCTCCCCATTTTCACTCTCTCACTCGCTCTCACACAACAGAGAACCTCTTAGCTATGAGAGTACAGTGAGACACTGAAAATAGAACAACAAACACATCGAAAAGATTATTTTTTTTGCCACGATAAACTCCAAGAAACTGTAGATGAAAAAGAAGAAGTCTGTACAAACCTAGGCTGATCGGAGACGATAAAGAAAGAGGGCTTCGCAGGACGGAAGGAGCGTATCTCTCTCTGGAAGGTTTGGGTAAGGCGCTAGGGTTGCGATTCGCAGATCAGGGTTTTCCCTATTTATGTAATTTACTATTATACCCTTACAATTATTATTTTCCTATTTTACCCCTTAACCCGACCCAAGTGAAACACCTCTCTCGCCCCGACTTTCGAGTTTCTACCGAAGCTCGGCTGCTTGCCCATGGCTACCGCGCTCCTTTCCTCCTCTACTCAGAGCAGGCATTCTCTCTCTCCTGTCTTCCTCTTTTACGCTTTTTGTCTCTGTCTCTGTCTCTCCCTTTGGCGAGCTTTAGAAGAGCAATTTAGTGAGGCTATTTGAATTTGTAATTTCGATTTCTTTCGAGTGAAATCATATGATATGTTGAATACGCTGTACTTATTCTGCAATTTATTATTTGGCATTGTCGCAAGAAAGGATACTAATTTCTTCAGTTTACGGTGTTTTGTTCCTGGAAATTTGTTGTGGTAGCGTATAAAGAAATCTTATATGCTGGTGTGACACCAGGATTGTGTTGTGGTGCTTTTTGAATGCTGAGTGCTGTTGTTTCATGGTGCTCATTTTGATGAAAATTGTTCAAGCATGCCCATTGACCTCACTCGTCATGCTCGGAGGCAGCTTCAAAAGTTGCAGGAATATTTGTGAAATCCTTGGTGGCTAACATTATCAACAAGCTGTTATTCTTATTGTCATGCACAATGGTCTTTGTAAATCTTCATGCAGGTAAAAGTATATAGTACTTCTCTTGTCACACCATTGATGGGGTTGGCTAAGGTTCTTAGCTTGACAAAAAGGCGATAGAAAACTGGTAAGGATTTTTGAGGCAGCTCATGGTGTTGAAAGTGCAGACGTCGTGTTACCATTATCTTGCATTGGCAACCTTCTGATAAGCGAAGGGAAACTAGATGAAGCAGAAAAATATTTTACCAGGTTTTCTTCTCTTGCATAAATCTGTTCCATGGAAATCCTAAGGATCTTTATCATCTATAATGAGTTGTTTCGTTTGATCATTATCCATTTGAAAATGTTTAGGGTTCATACTATATGCACAAAGCTATATGGAGAAAATGATGAATGGCTTTGTGTTCGCTTGCACATGTGAAATGTGCACAAGGTGAGTATTTTATGCTGTATATTCTGTGTTTGATTAGCTTATTAATGCCTTAGAGTTGGTTTTTGTAATTATATATTTTTTTCTCTGAATCTGATTTGTTTTATGCTCTGTTGATCCGTCCTTACCAATATCATTTTGCTTGGAGCATTTTAAGTTTGGTTTAACTGCAAAACATATGAGCTTTATCAAGACATTTTTATGTATGCATAACTTCATCCGATTATATACATCAATATAGAGAATTGATTAAGTGGCAACCCAATCTTCTGCTATTTTTTATACAGAAAAGCCGGATGAAGCAATTACTCTGTATAGAAAAGCCCTTCATGTTGTTAAGGATGCAGAAAGTCTGGAGGTAGATGATATAATGTTGGAGAAGATGAGGATAGATCTGGCGGAGTTGCTTCATGCAGTTGGAAGTTAGGGTTTATTTTAGGCTTTTTTACCGTGATAAAATTTGTGTTGTATATTCTGTAAAGATAGGGTTTATTTGGTTATTTTTTTATGAAAAGGATTTTATTTATATGTTTTGCTGAAATAAAAACATTTTAGAACATTGAATCCCGCGTCTCATAAATTCTTAATTTTAAAAAATGTAACTTAAAAGATTTATTTCTACAAAAAAAATAGATAAGAAATACATTACTTGTAAAATATAATTATTAATTATATCAAACATAATTATTAAAAATAAATACTTATTACTACAAATGTATTTATAACATGTCTTACCAAACAAACTCTTAGTTATATTAATTTTATATCATTTGTAATATAATAATTCCATGTTAACAGAATTTGCATTTTTGGATCAAATTGAGTTGTAAACGTTTTCAATATCAGGGGGCACAAAATAGATCAAATTAAGTTGTAAAACTATGGTATATTACTACATCAAATTGAGTAGTATACAGCACAATTTTTCCTAAATACTTGTAGTTAGTATAAAATTGAATCTCTTGTAAACGGAGTTTAAAAATATAAAATAAAATTGAATTGCATTGCATTGCATTGTATTTCATTTAATTGATTTCCCAACCACCCCATACATGTCCAAACATATCCTGGTAGATCGAGAGTCCAAGCAAAGCTCGAAGAGGAATCTGCAGGACACTCAACTGGAAATGTGATGAAATACCTGTGTATGACTCCGACACAATGAGATCACGGGAATCATACAACCACGCCCTCGACCTCAACCGAAATAACGTCTCAAACCAAAATAAACTAGGGAAAGCTCCACACTGATTACAAACAAACCGACATGAAACAAATCATACAAAACAATGGTAAAAGGAAGAAGCAAATAAGCTAAAATGAAGAGCTAACACAACCTGGATGGTTTAAGAATGACACAAACGCGGGTTAGATCGAACATACCTAACAGGGTGTATGATGTGCCGTCGGAGAGGAATCTGTAGGACACTCAATTGAAAATGCGATGAAACACCTGTGTATGACTCTGACACAATGAGACCACGAGAACCATACAACCACGCCCTCGACTTCAACCGAAACAACATCTCGAACCAAAATAAACCAGGGAAAGCTCCACATCGATTACAAACAAACCGACATGAAACAAATCATACAAAACAATGGTAAAAGGAAGAAGCAAATAAGCTAAAATGAAAAGTTAACACAACCTGGATGGTTTAAGAATGATACAAACGCGGGTTAGACCGAACATACCTAACAGGGCGTATGATGTATCGTCAGAGAGGAATCTGCAGGACACTCAACTGGAAATGCGATGAAACACCTGTGTATGACTCCGACACAATAAAATCACGGAAACCATACAACCACGCCCTCGACTTCAACCGAAATAACATCTCAAACCAAAATAAACTAGGGAAAGCTCCACACCGATTACAAGCTTCTTGATCAATTTGAAATAAGTCTTTAAATGACAGACAAATTGATAAAAAAAATAAATGATTTTTATATGATATTGTTCAAGTGAAGAAGGTAAAAAAAAAAAATTTTTTACGGGTCTGGAGAAAAACACACAAAAAAAAGGAGATTGCTGAAAAGAGGATCTGAAGGCAATCAATTTCAAGATTTTTCTATGGGTATATGGGCTTTAAGGCCCAATTTCAAGTTATGGGTTGAGATTTAAAATTGGGTTTTAAAATTGATTTAATTTTGATTGGGTTTTGAATTAGTACAACCGCCAGCCTGTTCATAATATTATATGAATTTGGTTTAATTTTGATATTATACATTGTTTTGTAAAACTTGCATAGAAAGTCTTGTTTACAGTGGGTTGATTACTGCAGCCTGCAGGCATACAGTGCACCCCGTACATGCCTTGAACTGCTATGGTTTTAACTTTTATTGGGTTTTTTGGATAAGTCAAGTTACTTGAAAACTTAAAAAGTTATTTCTGAGATTTAAATGAGGTGAAATGTTATTGGGAGGTACACAGCATTCAAGTTCACACTCTCTCGACCCTCTTCTTCTCCCTTGCTTTCTAATTCTATTCACAACAAACAATGGTGAAGATTGCAAGTAAGCGAACAAACAATTTGCACTCTTCTTCAATATTATTGTTTTTTATTCTTCAATTTTTATAAAAATTTGTGTTTTGTATGTCTATGTTCAGCGAATAAAAGCAGCATCAGCAGAAAGAAGAAGAACGGAAAATCGACGGCAGTGACGGAGAAGAAAGGGAAGAAAAAAAAATCACAAGCGAATATCATTAAAGATCAAGAATTTATCAACCGTTGGAAGGAAGAACGTGATAAGAAATACATGGAGTTTTATTTAAAACACGTGGTGTTGCGAGACCGCAGGAAGAAGGTAGAGAATATTTCTTATGATCCCTTTATTTGAGGGTTTCAATTTGATTGGGAAGAAGTTGTATGCAGATAATATAATCAGTTTAGGGTTGGTAGAATTTCACACTGCAGGTTTTAGCCAACTGTTGTTTTACTGTCCCAAAAGATTAAGGGTGCGTTTGTTTCCTTACATAGGTATAGAGAATGGGGTTGGGAATGGATCAACCCGATTTTGTGTTTGGTAGGTATGGGTATGAAATTGATTTCAAGATATGACTCATACCCATATAGCCCAGACCTACAGTTGAATGATCATGTATTAACACAAACGGTCATGCGTTTGACTGAGAAACACCCGAATAAAGCACAAGTTTGGTATTTTTTTCACCCGTACCCGCCCAAATGAAGTCCGCGGACAGTGGGTAACTTGTGAAAAGATCGACCTGTTTTATCAGGGCGAGAAACTTGGTGTTAAGCTACTACTTGAGTATTGTGAAGGGGGTCACAAGAGCGAATATAAAATATAAGATCATTGAGTACCAACTCGATCCTGCTCCAGAAAGCTTGAAGGTATTATTAGATGTTTTGTTTTTTTATGTTTTTTCTTACATTGATTTCCATTATTATTCACACTCTTTTGCAGAATTGGTTCATTTGTAAGCTGTACAATGGAGGTTGTGTAGACTTGCACTTTCAACCTTAATGAGTCACACCACTTGTTTTTTCTGTGATACTTGTGGTGATTGGTATTTCAGTGATATGTTTAACTTGACAATACAAATTTAATTTACTGACTGATTATGTTTTTGTGTGTGATTTGAATCCCTTAATTTGCATCTTGATGTGTTAGAACTATTGTCACATTCCTTGGTGTTTCATCACCTCAATGTGATCATAAATACATATAGTTATAGTGTGAGTCTTGAATTATGAAAGAGAGATCAGTTGTTTATCGTCTAATCTACTAAAGCTTAGTAAGTGATGATCCATTTTCTCCGTAACAATGTATGTTGTTTGTTCTTCAATCTGCTTTAAAACAAAGTATATCATTGTCTTGATTATGCAGACACTTTCAAACTTGACTCCTTTTTGATATGCAGAAGTTGGAAAAGCAAGAGGCTGCCGAATCATACAGCTGAGGACGAAAATGGTTTTTGTTTTTAATGGTGGCTGAGTAATGCTGTTTTGTTGGTTTCCTTTCATTTCTTTATATATGCATTAATACAAGCTTTAAGATAGTTATGTTTTTAATGGTTTGAAGACAAATGTGTGTTGTGTTATGTTTGAAATGGTAATTGTGTAACATAATTATTATTAGGAACATATTATGTTGGATGGATATATATGTATCGTGGTAATGCTTATGTTAAACACAAGTGCTAAACATCCAAAATATCTGTAATTGCATCTTAATTCTTGAGGTTAGGCTCCTCGGGATAACGGCTGAAACAACAATATAAACTGTAATTGCATCTTAATTCTTGAGCAGATGTCCTACTACATTTATAAACTGTAATCCTCAAGTGAAGGAGATATCTGTAATCCTCAAGTGAATTCCTTGTAAGCTACAAGGAATTCACTTGAGGATTACAGGATATCTCCTTCACTTGAGGATTACAGTTTATATATCCATCCAACATAATATGTTCCTAATAATAATTATGTTACACAATTACCATTTCAAACATAACACAACACAACACACAGTTGTAGCACATATTTTTTGTAACTTTTTAGTTAATTTTCGATAACGATATTCACTTACTATTTCAATATATTTTTTACTTTCTCTAACAAATCTTTTATTTTTGCACTTGATATTTCGTTTAAAATATGATAATTAACTTTGCCAAATTATATACAAATCTATGTAAAGAGAAAAAATGAACCATTGTGCATGATATGTAAACTAAGTGCGTGTTTGTTGATGTGGTTGAATGTGGAAAGTGTAATTCCTAAAAAGTTACTTCATATGGAATCAAAATATGAGAATTGGTTAAGAAAACCCGAACTGAAAGAAAAGAGAGAAACGCTCCCTTTGGGAGCACCTGGCCCTAGCTTTAGGGCTGTGCTGAACCCTTGCTCCGACCGAGCCGCTCAGCGCCTTGCCGTCGCTCCGACCGAACCTTGCTCCGCACCGAGTCCCTGCTCCGACCGAGCCCGTTCCGAACAACCCCCACCTCTCGCACCTTCTCCGGCTCTTGAAGATCTGTTTTCCGGCAGGTTCAGCTCGCCGGAGGAAGACGAGCGGCTGGCCATCTAGGAAACGGCCACCTCTGGCCTCAAATCCAGATTCCGACCTCCTATCCGATCCAGATTCCGACCACCGCGTCACCATTCCGATTCAGATTCCGACCTCCTCTCTTCCGCCTCCTCTCCGATCCATATTCTGACCACCGCGCCACCACGGCCACCAACTCCTTGTCTTCATCCTCCCCTCCTCCTTCTCCGCCGTCCACCTCCCTCCCCTGTCCCCCACCGTGCAGTTCATGTCCCTTGTCCCCGCCTTCCTCCTTGTTTCTTTCTCTGCCTTCAATCTTGTGTTCTTTTGTTTCAGTCTTTCCTGTTGCAGGTTCTCCTTTAGGTTGGTCTGAAAATTGTTGTTTCAGTTCGAGATAAGATAGTGATCGTGTGATCCCTGGTGGTTTCTATTGACGAAATGCCTCCAGATTGTGTCTTGTTTCTTCTTTCCGGCTGCTTCAAACGCCTTGTTGTTTTTTCCAACCCATGTTTGAAGCCTTTCTCGTAGATTTAGCCTTGTTGGTTTGCTTGTTCGGTTGAGTCTGTATTCTTGTTTCTTTGTTGTGTCTGTTGTCTTTTATTTTTATTTTGTTTTTCTGTTTGTCGTTGGTTGCTTGCTCTTGTCGGGTGTTCCGACGCCGTTTGTTCGGCCTCTCGAGTTTCGAGGTTTGGTTGTTCTGGATTCTTAAATTCTTACTGAATCAAAAAACAAAAAAAATATGAGAATTGGTAAATTATGTTTGGTTAAACTCTAAATTATGGGAAATATGAGGAAGAAAATCTTACCCACTTCTTCCTAGATGATTACACTTTTTATGTTTTGTAGAAATTGATAAATTAAATATCTGTATTTTTCAAAAACAAAAAGAATAACTAAATACATATATTTGATATCATTTTTCAAGTAATTTAAAATCATAAAATTTTACTTTTCAACTAAACGAGTACTAAGCTACTAATCCTCTAAAAGCCTAATCTCCTAAATAAATCACCTACAACTTTGGATGTCCTAATAAACTCTTGAAAATTGAAATACAACGGTAGTAGTACAATTTCTAAAAATCATCTAGTCTACTTTTATAGTTCATTTTATAATACATTAGCTTTGATGAGTGAAATAATACAAATATATCAAATATATTTTTTTAAAATAAAATAAAATATCAACTACAATTAATCAATAAACTATAAAATAGGCTATGGCTCCGTTCGGATAGCCCATTTAAAATGATTCTCCGTGCTCTTTTGATTTTTTGGCCAAAAAAGCAAATGGCCACACCGTTCCGCAAGTCTTCTTCTCCAATGCTTCCACATGCTTTCAGATGATTATGAATGCTCAAAAATGGCACCCGAAAAAAGTACGGGGGGTCTACTTTTCATACTTTTCAAGTGCTCTTTGGGGTTTCTTTTTCATCTTTGCCCCCGATATTTCCTGTCTGTCCTCTCCTCCCTGTCTCGAACTCGAGGGACGACTGGTCGCGATTTGGGGTTTCCATTGTTGCTCGTAGTTGAAGGTGAAGATCTGTTCCAGGTATGTTCTTGTCTCCCCTGAGGCCTTTCGTCTTCTTCCTCTCATCCCGTCACACTTTCGTGTTCTTCATCTCCTCCATGTCTCCCCTCGCTCTTTCGTGTTCATTTTGATTTAGGGGTTTTTGGTAAGGCCTCTGATTTAGGGGTTTTTGGTAGGGCTTTCAAGGTTTCGATTTAGGGTTTTTTGGTAATGCTTCTGATTTTAGGGCTTTTATTTCTAGGGTAAGGCTTTTAGGGTTTATCTTGGTTACACACATCAAACTTTTAGGGTTTATCTTGGTTACACGCTTCAGGGTTTATCTTGGTTATAGACATCTAAATTTTTAGGGTTTATGTTGATTTCACAAATCAAAATCGAATTTAGGGTTTTGATTTATTTTCCTTTCTTGTGTTTTTGTTGATATTTTTCACTTGGTAGTTGGTTAGCTTTGTGGTATTTTTCCTGGTGCTAGTTCCTGAACATAGATCGATCTGAAGAGGGATTCCTAATTTTCTATTATAATTTGCAGTAACAAGGCAGCTGGTTGAGTTAAAAGATCGATCTGAAGAGGGGATTTTTCCTATGATTTGGCATGTTTTGGTGTCCATGATAGCTTTGCTGGAGATAATTTGCATTTAGTTCATTTTAGGGCTTTTCTAGAGATCATCTGCTTATAGTTTTTCGTGCAGAATCTGAAGATGAGATTTTGCCCTTCATTTGGCATGTTTTTCTGTCCATAAATAGCTTTGTTGATCATCTGCATTTAGTTCATTTAGGGTATTTTCTGAGCTGGTCATCTGCATATAGCTTTTCTTGTAGAATCTGAATCCTTACAATAGTAAATAGTGTGTGACAGAGTGTAAGATATTGTTTATTGGGGGATCTGTAAACTGGGGTACAGATTGACTTATTTGCTCTCTCATGACAGTCATTTTAGTGTGTGACAAATTTGACTTGTTTGCTCTCTCATGGAGTTCATATAAGTTGGAATTTTAGAGATAATTCTTTGATCTCCCATTAATGTGTTTATTTGTTGTGGCGGTATTAGGGATGTCATTCTCTGATTCTGGAGACGACTCTGAAAGTCAACATGCGGGAAGTGACGTAAATCAGTTTACGCTCTCAACGCAAAACTCCTACGACGCCAACTTCAGATTGCCGACAGAGGTGCTTGAAACGCTAACCAATTATAATGTGTCATCACCTGGGGGGTGGCTTTCTGATGACATCAGGGTGATTTCTCTTATATACCCTAATTTATTTGCGCATATACTAATGTCACTCTTATTCCGATGTTACTCTTATTAAGCCAATGTTATTGAATAAATGGATTGCATACTCTATTTTATTTGGAGATGTTTTTTCTGCTAAACTGATTGTGTTGTTCAACAACTATAATGTGTTGTTCTTAGAACTGTCTCTTTGTTGCTGCTTTTCTTTGTGAGAAGGCTACTGTTCTGGTTACTTGATCTTTGAGTATTATTTGCATATCTTGCTTTAAGGCTTGTTAATTGCTTTAAGGCTTGTTAATATCAGGAAAGAAACAAATAGTTATCTGAATGTGTGTCTTAGATCTTACATATCTCTATTAGTATAGAAGAGATTATACATGACATCAATTGGAGTCTTGGATTGTGAGTTTATTTTTTCAGAAATGTGTCTTTGCTGCTTCAGAATTGGAGTCTTAAAGCAAGATATGCAATTTAAGTGTATGTAATTTGAGTGTAGTTTGTCTCCGATGCCAACATATGGCTAAACCCCAACCAATTGCCACTTTTGTAAACTGCTTTGGCAATTGCATGTTTTGGATGATTATATGATGATTTGGATCTTTTCACGCATCCTTTTGGTGAGGAGTATAATTTAGGAGTATAGTGTACTTGTTTTCACATGTAACATTCATAATTGTTATCTTAATGTGTGTCTATATCTTACATATCTTTAGTAGCACAGAAGAGATTAAACATGACACAACATAAGGTTTTGCCTCAGACAAGCTGTAATTTCTGATATGCTAATTTATGAGATGCTAATTTATGAGATGCATTCCTTTACCTTGCAGGCGCATTCTGCATACCCGCTGATGTGGTTTGTAGCCTGCGATGGGGAAGACATGATATCTAATTTTGAGTGCCATTTTGAAACTTTATGCATAGAATTGTTAACCTTGGGCATTCATGTTTGCCATTTTGTATCAAATATGCATGGCGTTGTGTTGAACTATCATGGTCATTGTGCAAGGCACAATTTATTGGACCAATTAGTTAAGCATTAGGCATTAGCCATTTCTACGTTTCAAGGCGACAACTGATGTAAGGAAACCGATGTGTAACAATTGTCTATGTGTATGTACTTTTTAGTCATTTGAACACCAATCATTTGTGTATTTAAATGAGTTGTCTCTAGCAATTGAATGTTTATGCACTGAAGCAGGTAGTTCAAATGTGCAGAGACTCATCAATTGCAGCCAACACACGGAGCTAATGAAAGTTAAATATATATCAATCGATTAGATCATACCCAAAAAACAAATCATTCATTTGTTGATCGAACAAGCACAACTTGTCAAGTGGGTCATCCATCATGACGTTTGCAAGCCAGCCATCATGTGAATGTCAACCATTTGGAAATGTATCATGTGAATGTGCAGAAATCTCATCCATCATGTGAATGAATGCCTAAGTGTATCACGTGAATGTAGGCCACGCTGAGTCATGCAACATGAAGTATGTCATGTGAATGTACAATGGATTAAGCATGACCACAAAAATATCACCAACATGATTTGAAGGTTTAGGATCGGTACAATAACATCGCTCTATATATATTTGCCGTTCTAGTGTATAAGCATTAAAACCACAATTGTCACTATCCTCTATCGATGCAGCCACAACGTGTTTCCCGGAAGCCACCAATTCAGTATAGATGTCATCCCACAGATCACTTATCTCTGATTGCACTCCTTTCCTTCTGAAGGATGTATACGCATCACCTAACTCATGAACAATCCATTTGTAATAGTTAAAATGTTGTGTGAGATTGACAAAACTAAATTAGCAAAAAAACAGCAAATGCAGGAAATGCTGTGTGGAAATCAGGAAAAAACAATAACAACAAATGCAGGAAATCAGGAAAAAAAAGCAGCAAATGCATGAAATCAACAAACAACAGCAAATGCAGTACATCAACAAAAATAAGGAAATGTAGGAAATCAGCAAAAAAAACTGCAAATGCATGAAATCAGAAAAAAAACAACAACAAATGCACGTAATCAGCAAAAAATACAAGATGTTATGAAGGCCCTAAACATGGTTTTAAAAATTCAGTACCAAAAAGAATCAATGATAAAAAAACTAAACAAGGTAAAAAATTGGATTAACATCTATTAAAAACAGCAAGTTTTCAACTCATCATCAAAACAACAAGTTTGCAAATAAAGTAATATTTCACTCAAGATTACCACACATGCCATGAAGATCACCTCAGTAAATCAGTAAATGCAGTAAATAACGCATTGCAAATGTTCTGTGCTACATATACAGATTCAGAGAAACAAGAAACCTTGACAAATTTTAAAAATAGGACAAGAATTGCGATACCGTACCTTTCTTTTCTTTTGCCACCATTCCTCATCTGCCATAATGCGACCAGTTGTTTCATCCCAACCTACACCAGTCTTCATGTGCCTAATTTTTCCCCAATTCGACCATTTTCTCCTTTGAGCGAAATATTTTGTAAGATCCCGTATATTTGTACGAATAAATTTCGAATTTTCTTAAGCCCGTATTGCAAGTCATATTAAATTCGGAGACGTATGAACATTTTGTATAATGTTTGGCCTCTGTAATATTTTTCTGAGCAATATAAAATACAGTTAAGATATTTTTGGCTTAAAAGCTCGTTCGTGTACAAATATATTTAACCCGGGGTTAAGTAAATTTACCACTTAAGGTAAATAAAGCCAAAATAGGCCGAGAGTCGGCCAAGGGCCTTCACCGCACCCGGCGGCATGCCCTCACCGCGCCCCGCGGCCGCTGACAGAAGCACGGACATCAGCATCTGCAGGCAACTTGGCAGGCTTGGAAATTGGTCGTGCTGACTCGCCAAGGCTAGGGGGACTAGCTTGTCCACCTCCTGGTATACCTGTCCATCAAGGGCTCTTCGTGTTTTGGCTATAAAAGAAGAAGAGACGCCATGGGAGAAGCTGGAAAATCACTCCTCACCATCTTCGTCCTCCTCTTTTCTGTCAAAAACCAGCAAATTCGTTCTTGAGCTGAACTTCGAATTCGATTTCTGATCGATTCTGTAAGTTGTTTGGCGAGATCAAAGTTGCATATTGAAGGTGAAGTGTAGCTTAAGAGGGTGAGAAGAATAGCCAAGCTCGATTCGAACTAGAAGTCGATCGAAAGTTGGTAAGAAAACCCTTGAAAGTCATTGTTTTCACCTTCGAATTTTGTGACTTTTGCTGAACTTTGAATCCGATATTCGTGGTTGCGTTGGCTTTGTTTTGATCCGTTCTCAGGAGGCTTTTGAAGCTTGTTGGAAGCTTAATAGGGTGGTAGGATCGAACCAAGAAGAATCGAAGCCAGAGGGGTTCGATTTGGGTGAGTTGTGCTCGTTGCCGCCTCTGTCCTCTGCCCTGTCCGTATGCCGCACCCGCGCCCGTGTGCTGCCGCACCTGCGGCGGCCATGCCGGCTGTGAGTTGTGGTGTTGGGCATGGGCTATGACTTTGTTCTTTTGACTCGTATTCCATTAGATTCGTATATATAGATATTGAATCTAATTTAGGGTCTTGTTATGGGTCGTTCCATATGGATTTTATCCAGGATCTGTTCCCGTTCTGGACTCGAAAACCCTTTCGTTCTAAGCTTTCGAAGCTTTCGTCAGATCCAAGACAAGTGGTGGTTCGCTCTTGCTTATCATTCCATATTTCTATTAATTATCAATTGCTTAATTGTTAATTAATTTGGATTGATTATTGTTCATGTCTGGAATCGTTTTATGAAATATCTTTGGAAATATAAAATGAATATTATAATAGGTTGTATATTTGTTAGAACAACGCTATTATATATATATGATCTAGATTGAAATATATCTAGGATGTTAGCCTTGATGGCTTTGAAATTATTATTTGATTGTTCTGAACTGTTTAGTTAGAACGAGTATTCGTAGGAACGCTACTCGGTATCTCTTAGTGAGTACTAGTCGTTTCTTTATAACCAAGTGGATGGGATGTCCAGGCCCCAACACTTTTCTTTGGTCATGACCTTCTCCTATCCGAGTATAGGAGATGTGCACAACAGCTCGTGCCAATCTCTGGGATTTAATCCCAACTCTCTATATCTCAATATCCGCCGAGGATGAGATTTTAAAAGCTTGAAACGTGAATGAGCGTTTTGGAATTAAATAAGATAAGTGCCCGAGTGCACATAATTAATTTACCTCCGGTGAGTAGTGCAGCTAGGAAACTCGCCCTGACTTGAATGTAGTACATTCTCTTTCCGATCTGGATTCGTATCATGCGGTGATTCGCATTATACGGTGAGGTTGGTCGTGGACCAAAGCATCTCAGTCAGTCTTTAAATGTATATGTATATATGAACTTATAATATTCCAGACATTTATCATGCTTCCGATAAGACTCGTTCTTTTGGAGTCTTCTCTTGGATTTTTCCTATAAGACTCAGCTCACTTGGAGTCTTCTCTTGATCATATCTATGATAATTGTCCATTCCAGTAGAAGTATGAAGGTTGACTATCGTCATCGGCTTTTACTCGAGAAACGATAAGTTTAAACCTAATACGACTACTCGAACCATCTGCTTTGTACCCTTGCTAGTTTTTCATTAGACTAACCCACGAACATTGTTCTTTGCATGTGGGTTGGTGTCATCCGTTCGATTCGGCACATCAGACAAGTTGCCACCCAGTGAAGGCTAAGAACGACTATGACGGACAATGTTTTTGATAAGTTTATTCAGGTTGAGATCCTTGGCGTTGATCGCTATGGTCAAAACTTGTTTTACCTTTAAAGACTTCCGCTATGTATTTACTCTGAAACAATGTTTTATCCTACGGGGATTGGGTTGTAATCCCCTGACTTATGTTTGAACCATTGGTTTATGGATTATATAAATGTTATGTATGATTTGAATAATCCGGTTTAACCTTGGGTGGTTTCGGAGGTGAAATTCCGAAATCACTGGCGGTAATGCATTTCCAAATGGGTTATGATTTGGGGGTGTTACATATTTGTTCTGGGCAGTTTTAGGGGTTATAGCCATCTTTGTTTTCTTCTCAAATTCAGAACATATCTCGGGCCAACTGAAGGCGACACCATACCCATTTGTTATTTTCACAAATCTTAGGACTTCCAAAAAAGTTAGAATAAGCGACTCAGTCCAGTGGAATGACTTTTCCTTTGCTATTGCCTTCCCTTTTCCCGTTCCTTTCCCTTTCACAATTTGGGTATCTATACTTTGTTCATCCATGTCCTAATATTATTTGGACAAAGATTATATGAATTTTCAGTATTTAACATGCATAGCCCTAAATCATTTAACTAACAAGTAGCATTACATGAATTATCAGTATTTAACATGGCAATGGTGGTTAGATCAATGCAGATTAGACTATTAAAACCATCAGTATTTAACATGACAATTGATATGACTATTAACTCGACATAACATTCACCTCGGTAATAGGCAAAATTAACCGTAGTGCAAATACACAACTAGCATAAAGTAAATACTTAGCAAACATTCACCTCAGTAAATCCTGATTCCCTATAACCAAATGGCTGAGATGCACACTTAATTCAGTAAAATAGGCAAAATTTTCCCTAAATTCAACTCTAAATTAAGTGAAATAGGGGTGAGCTTAGCAAACATTCAATTGGTTCATGGCATCGGTTCATGGCAATAGCAAACACTGAATTCAGTAACATGACAATAGGCAAAATTTCCAAACATAAATTACCCTAAACAGCAGCTCCAATCATTTACCCTAAACAGCAGCTCACGTTAAATTATCCTAAAATACCATCGGTTCCACTTATTAAAGCAGGCCATTTTGACATCGGTTTGTAAACATACTAACATATAGCTTTGGACATTAATTGAAGCGCCAACAGATTGCAGTGGTTTGTAAACATACTAACAGATTAAAAATTACCATCGGTTCCACAGATTGAAGATCCACTTACAGATTTCAGGGGTAACAAATTGAAGCGCCAACAACTGGTCCACCGCCTGGAAACGTCGTCACGAACTCCACACCGTCAAGCCACCGCCGTCTTCACTCGCGAACTCGTTGCTGACGTCGCGAACTCGCAGTATTGAAAAACTAAGCAATACTGCACCTTGCGACGACGCTGCTGTCGTCTTCACTCGCTCGAACTTGCAGAAGTCGCAGCTGCCGCCTGGTTATGACCGTCGTCTTCACTCGCGAACTTGCAAAAGTCGCAACTGTCGCCTGGTTACCGCCGTCTTCACTCGCTCGAGAGGAGAAGGCTCGTGTATCATTTCTCAGCATCAGAATTTTTTAGGTCGAGATGTCGAGAGGAGAAAAGAGATTTTTCCATATGCTGTATCACGTGCATTGCACGTGTAAATGTCAAACAAAGTTTTTATAAATTTCACGTGAACATCACGTGATGCTGATAAAAAAAAAATTAAGGACATTTTGATAATTTTATTTTTAAAAAAGTATAAATAAGCATTGTTTACCGAACAACCGCGCAAGAAATAAGTATCAATAACAGCATAAGTACATAATTTAGCATCAATAACAGCATCAACAACATTAGTATTGTTTTTGTTTTTTTTTTGATGAGGAAAGAATTAGACGGGACCTAGCAACGATGCAAGGTCCGGCCTAGAGCATCCATCTGGATGAGAACACGAAGTTCTGGGTTCGAATCCAAGGCAAACCTCGAAGGTGAGAAGCTGAGTTTAGCAATTTGATCAGCAGCGCGGTTCACCTCCCGAAATACATGCCTAATAAGGACTTCCTGAAAAGAACGGAGATCGATGAGGATGTCAGCGATGACCATTTCAATTTCCCAAGGGCAAGTCCAAGTGCCTAAGATGGAGTTGATGAGGCACAAATTGTCCCCTTCGATTTCGATTTTATTAAGACGAAGGGAGACAGCTTTTTTGATACTATTTTTCAGGACTAGGGTTTCTGCCATTAGGACGGAGAGGCATCCGTATTGTTTGTTGGACACATGGATTGTTTCAGCATATTCATTTCTGATGATGAAACTCGTTCCTGTTATACCATTTGATATTTTTATATCGTCAAAATTTATTTTATAAAATCCTGATTTTGATTTATCCCATTTAATATTTTTAGTCTTTCGTCTCATTGTTGGATTGGGTTTTTTAGCATTATTATTGTTTTATCAACAGAGCCTATGTATGAATAAATCACCTAAAATCTTTTTTTTTTCTGTAAGAAAATCTTTACTGTAGCACAACACCTAGGATAAGGATTACGGAGTTGACCAAAACGCGCCTTTTAATTGGCATTGATCATAATTGACAGAAGATAGCAGTCCACAAAACCATACTTCGACTTTTGCGAGCGAGCGAGCGAACGATGGCGCTCAAAGTATACGCGGATCGGATGTCGCAACCCTCTCGAGCTGTAATCTTATTCTGCAAGTACAGTTTCGATCCTCAAACTTTGAATTCATCTTTCTTTTCTTTTCAATTTCTTCTTGGTTCACCAGTTTTGTTATCTGTTGAGTAGGTGAGTTAATTTGTTCCTTCATACGGCGATCTGTGATGCTTGAAAATTTTGGATTCGATTGCGCTTATCATTTGACTCTTTTAAGTGCGGTATTCGTTTCAGGCTTAACAGGATCGAGTTCGAGGAGATCAGAATCGACATTGTGAAGCGTCAGCACTTGTCTCCCGAATTCACAGGTGATTCCCTTCATCGCATACTTTATTGAGAAAATTGAACTCTTTACCCTATCGATTTCTGATATTTAAGCACTCGAATAGCGAAAAACAAAAGAGGCTTGGATATTTTCACCACCAAATGGTTTTTTTATTTTCGTGTGTTGACGAGAAATTGATAGGTGGTTTTTATTTGCAGTTGAAATTTATCTTTGAAATGTTTTTGCCATGCTTGCCTCATAGTATAAGAATTTGTACTTTTTTATGTTGGAAGAAAGAAATGTTTATGATGCCTCTCAGATTTTCAAACTGGTCTCATAATTTCTTCGTATAGGAGAGTGGAGATCTTAAAGGCGATGTAATTCAATGATGTATGTTCACCTTATTTAAGTTTGTGGTTTTATTGTGCTTTATTCTTATTGTTGACCTTGAATCTACTTCCTTTACTGGATAGACCATTGACTAGTTAGAAAATGTTTTGATGATGATTTTCAGAAATAAACCCTATGCAAAAAGTTCCAGCCATAGTTGATGGGAGAATGAAGCTGTTTGAGAGGTATGATGTTCATTTAGGTTTCTCTTAATCCCCTTTTGTTTGGTGGTGTTGGGGTGATGCTTTCACTGAGAAAGTTTCCCCGATTATTCGCTCTTTGCATATTGTGACTATACTTTTCATTGATTGATGAATCACTAAGTTACTGAATCCTTCTTGCTTTAATTATATGCAGTCATGCAATCCTTATTTATCTCTCTTGTGCATTTCCTGGAGTTGCAGATCACTGGTAAATCTTTTATCTGTATGTTATCTTGAACTTAATTTGTGCCAAGATTAGTTTTAATGCTCCTTGCATCATTAGGTATCCAGCTGATCTCTCCAAAAGAGCAAAGATTCATTCAGTACTGGACTGGCATCACTCTAATCTACGTCGTGGTTCAAGTAACGTTCTTTCCTTTTGCTTGGACTTGTTTGCAGTTCATATGATTTCAAGGCCATCTATAATTTATCTTCAGCTGCACCACTCATTTTTTTGTAATTACAAGATTCTGGCCAATGACTTTCGCTCCTCTCTTTTAGCAACTTATCTTCAGAATACTGCACTTGCACCTGCATTACGTGCACTTGGTCGTGAACCAAACCCTCAAGAGACCGCTGAAGCTGAGAAGATTTTGTGTGCATCATTGTCGAAGTTGGAATCTTTCTGGCTAAAGGGAAGTGGGAACTTCTTGGTTGGAAGTCGTCAACCATCTATAGCAGATCTGAGCCTTGTGTGTGAGATCATGCAACTAGAGGTTATAAGATGCAACCTTCATAGCCTTTCAAAAGTTTACTATTTCATATTGTTTCTCATCATATCCAAAGCGTTATATAGAGTAATATTCAAGAAATGGTAAAAAAATATGAAAATAACTGACGGAATCCTAGTAAGACTTGGAATAAATTAGCATCCCCTTAAACACCATCACTCTGCAAGCCTTTTGTGAGAATTAGAATATATCTCAATTGCAATAGTTCTCCCTTGTAACTCTAACCTCCGAACAGTCTTTTTATCTGTCACCACTCTACTTGTTCTAGTGTCTAAACATTCTTGTCAGTTTCGATGCTTTGTAGATATTTGTGTACTAACTGTAAATTTCTTACTATTTAGGCAAATGTTCCTAGATTAACAGGCTACTTTTGTTTTGTTCTAGCTTCTGGGTGATGAGGAACGGGATCGAATACTAGCCCCTTACGTGCAAGTTCAGCAATGGATTGAAGCCACGAAGAACGCTGCGAGACCTCACTTTGATGAGGTCCACACAATCTTATTTCGGGCCAAAGCAAAACTCCCACAACTGAGAGCACGCAGCGAGAAGGGATCTACGCCCCACTCGAAGATGTAACCGGGTCTGGGAAGGTATAATTAGCCAATCCCATCTTCTTAACACTGCGATTATTCGAGATTACACATGCTAGAAGCCATTTTGCAATCAACAGGTGACGATGCCTCACTTGTATATTGCTTGTAACTTGTACTATGCAGCTGTTAGCTCATCCCGCAGTTGTGCTATATCTAGAAATAAGATCATGGCATCCTTGTTGTATGGATCAGAATAATAATGCAAGCTTATATATTCACATCAGGCAAATCTCTACATAAGTTATGATAGACTTGGCAAACAGGCAACTTCAAGCATCCTTATGTTCACTACTCAACGCTTATTCCTCTGAACCCAAGGGTGTCAAGCCTCTTAGGTCTCTTGTAGTTCTTCAGCAGGAGAGACGAGCAAACGACGCTGACTGAAGAGGCTGCCATGGCTGCTCCAGCCACCCATGGCGGTAGCCTGAACCCAGTGGAAGGGAAAAGGATGCCAGCAGCAATGGGAATGCCGATCACGTTGTAACCAAGCGCCCAAAAGTAGTTGAGGCGAATACGAAACAAGGTCTTCCTTGAGAGGTCGATTGCAGTTATGACGTCTTCAAGGTTACTCTTCACCAGTACTATATCTGCTGCCTCTATTGCAATGTCTGTGCCAGCACCAATCGCCATTCCAACGTCTGCAGCCACCAGCGCTGGAGAGTCGTTTATGCCGTCTCCCACCATTGCCACGGTATAGCCTTCAGCCTGCATTGACCATGTTCTTACAACTTTGCAATGGAGTGTTTAACATCAATTTTGTCTACCCTTTCTCCATTGTCAACTCAAAATTCTTAAGCATTCTTCTCATATGACTGGCTAATGATGCAAGTTATAGCGACATAAACACTTAAAACATACAATAGTAAAGACCATATTCAAGTTTGAGGAGAAAGAATGAAGTAAACACAATGCTTCTTCTAGTTTACCTGTAAGTCCTTCACTTTCTCAGCCTTTTGGTCAGGCTTGGCTTCAGCAATTACGGTTTCAATGCCGACTTCCTTGGCGATAGATTTTGCGGTTCCCATGTTGTCACCAGTCACCATGATGCTTCTAATATTCATGGACTTGAGAAGTGAAATAGCCTCAGCTGCACTGGGCTTCAGAGGATCAGATATGGCTACAACTCCCGCCAGTTGCCTGTCGAATGATACGAGGATCCCGGTCTGAGCCATTTCCTCTGCCTCAGCAAGCAGCTCTTCAGCTAAAACTGGAACACCAACACCATGATTTAACATCAAGCTCTTGTTTCCAACAAGGATCTCCTTTGTTCGAACGGTGGCCTTGACGCCATGGCCAGTAATGGAAACAAAGTCCACTGCTTCTGGCCATGAATGGTTCTCCCCTTCCTCTCTAAATTTCTTGGCATACTCAACTATGGCTTTAGCTAATGGGTGTTCACTATTCACCTGCATCAGTAAGACAGATTTGTTCATCCTTTATCCAGGGAAAAAAAGTGTTGTGTGAACTTTATTAATGCCCATGCAATCAGTGGACTATGGTCTAAAATTTCCAAGTTTTAGCAAGTAGAATTGAGTAGCTCCCATATAGACAATTATATACCAATAACCTCTCAAGCTAATAAACTCGGTTTACCATTTACATATTGTACAAGTGTCAAAGTCAGGTGACCTACCTCAGCAGCTGCAATTAGTTCATAGAATTCCCGGAGCACCATAGTATTCAAAAGTCTGGTACTGACAACTACAGGCTTGCCCATTGTCAAAGTCCCTGTCTTGTCAAACACAATGCAGTTTACCTACAAAGAAATGTAGGATATCTATGATGGTGCTAAAACTTCAAAACTTGAGCAATTCAAATCACTAGTAAGAATGACAAACCTTGTGCGCGCTTTCTAAGGCTTGGCCCCCTTTGATCAAGACGCCTTGAGAAGCACCAACTCCTGTACCAACCATAACAGCAGTTGGTGTTGCCAAGCCTAGAGCACATGGACAAGCAATGACCATCACAGAAATACCAAATTGTAATGCAAGCTCAAAGCTATCCATTGAAGAAGGTATCCAAGATCTCGGGTAGCTGCGGAACTTCCCAGCTAAATACCAGGAAAGCCAAGTTATAAAGGATAGAACAATAACCTGCAAGATGGAATAAAAAGAATGAATTTGTTAACAGAATTCCAGTCCTTATTTGCGCTTTAGAAAGATAATGTGTGCTTACCAAAGGAACAAAATATCTTGAGATTTTGTCAGCAAATTTCTGAACTGGAGCCTTAGCCATCTGTGCAGATTCAACTAACCGCACAATCTGCGAAAGTGCACTCTCTGATCCAACCCGAGTAGCTTTAATGTGTAGCACACCATTCTCATTCACAGTACCTCCAATTACCATATCACCCTTCCTCTTAGCCACAGGCCTGGATTCACCAGTGATCATACTCTCATTCACATGACTCTGCCCCCAAATGACAACACCATCACAAGCAACTTTTGCACCAGGAATTATCTTGAGTACATCATTCCTCTGTATCAATCTGCTGTCAATTTCTTGCTCATTGATCACATTCCCCCCATCATCAAAAGTTAGCAGCATAGCTGTATCAGGAGCCAAGTCCATGAGCTTTGCAATGGCCTCAGATGTTTTGCCCTTCGCCAGGATCTCCAAATACTTCCCCAGGATAATAAATGAGATCAGCATTGCACTCGTTTCAAAGAAGTCGGTTCCTTTGAAATCTGGAGACGTAGCAGCTCTTAATACAGTGTAAACAGAATAGAAGTATGCAGCATTGGTTCCCAAAGCAATCAGAACATCCATATTTGCGGAGCCATGTCTTAAGGCTTTGTAAGAGCCTGTGTAGAATCGTCTGCCAATGATGAACTGGACAGGAGTGGCTAACACCCACCTCAGCAACTCTCCAATGGTTAACATATTGACTACTTTGGTGTCAAATGTATGCTTAATGCCAGGGATGTACATGAACACCATTGAAGTCAAGAACACTGGGACAGTGAAAATCAAACTCCACATAAACAATCTGTAGTAGCCCTTGATCTCGTCGCATCTATTGGACTCCCTTCCTCCTGCTTCAGGATATATCATTGCCTTATAATGCCCGAATCCAGTCGACTCGATTACTTGGATGAAGTTCCTAGGCCCAGTCAAATCTGGCTTGTAAGAAACAGAAACTTTTTGAAGTTCTTGATCTATTTGTACATCTTCAACCCCAGGGAGTGTTTGGAGAGAGCTCTCAAGAACTCTCCAAGATTGATCAGTTTCGACTCCATCAATCTTAAGATGTACCTTGCCTCTGTCTTCCCCTGCACTAATCAGAACGCCTTCAAACCCTGCGTTTTCCACAGCTTCAAGAAGCTCCACGTGGCTGACAATTTGTGGATGATAATGAATCTCGGCTTCCTCAGTCGCCAACGCCACCTGAGCTTTGCTAACGCCTGTGATTTCCCTCAGGATAGATTCAATGGTGGTGGAGCAGCTAGTGCAAGTCATTCCTTTTATGTGTATGCGGCAGATTTGAGTGAGTTCTTCATTACTCTCATCTTGTATCAACGTGGCTTCAAAACCAGCATCTTCGATTGCTTCACAAATCTTTTCTTCCTATATTTAGGGTCACAACATCAAAGTTTCCATGTTATTGATTGATAGTCATACAGAACAAAATAAAAAGATATCACCACTCTCAAGTGTTAGAAGGTTATATTTGCTAGATTTTATCAACTTTAGGGAAATATTTACTAGGTTAAGCAAGGAACAGTTTCTAAAATGAGAAATCTTGACATATGGATTTGGGGCATAAGTTAGAAAGACGATTTTAAAATTTGGTTAGATCTGATGACGTAAGCACTGTGTGAATCCAAGAATATAATAGCATACACAACCACTACAAAACGAATACAAAAACCGAAACTTTTGGAAGTATTCCAATAGCATTTGTATTGAGGATTCAGATTATAATAAGTCGGCCAGCAAACAGCTGACCTATATTGCGTTTCTTCACGCAACAATTTCAAAAATTAATAATTCAACCGCAAGCGAAAAAGCTGAAGCACCGCCAAACAGACTTGGAAATTCAGGAACTGAAGAGAGAGCGAGAGATGAACTTACATCGACAAGAGACGAGTAAAAGATGACCTGAGCTCTCCCATTCAAGACATCAATGACTGCATCCTGAATTCCGTCCAGGCGTTTGATCGATTTCTCGACGGATCCGGCACAGGCGGAGCAGGTCATGCCGGCGACGGAGAACAGAGCCTTCGATTTGAAACTGGAACCCTCGCTCGGCGCCATCTCCGGCGACGAGCCCTTCGGATACTTGAGCATCGACGGGTAGTGAGGCTTGGGAGGCAGATTTGACCAGCTCTCGCTTCGTATACACGTGAATGGGAAGAATTTGGACGCCATAGATGAATTTCGCGAACCTTCTCTCTCGCTGTTGAAGATGAAATTGGGGATTATTGAGGTCTCCCTATTGTTGGCGCTGATACGCATTATATATATTGTATTCAAATTTCCAACCAGTTTTTAATTGGTGGGCCCAACTGATCGGTGCTCTTCATAGTTCCCACGAATTTTTTTAAAAAAGCCCTTTTTATAAAATGGATATAAAAAGTCAACTTTGATTGTAATAAAAAAAAATCGTTCTATATTACGAAATGGCCCAACCAACTGACTATTTCTACGTTGGTAGTACCATTTCATGATATTCTTGTGGTTTATACCGGATTACGGGGTGAATACATTAACCATTTCTTTTTTTTGATAAAGTAAACCGAACAAACGACGTTGGAACATCCGACAAAAACAACCAATTAACAGAACAACAACAAAGAGTAAAACAAAAATAAAGTAAACAGACACAATCGAGTAAGCAAACCAACAAGGCTTAATCAACGAGAAAGTCTTTAAACAGGGGTTGGAAACCACCAACAAGTCGTTTGAAGCAGCCGAAAAGAAGAAACAAGACACAATCTGGAGGCATTTCGTTAGTAGAAACCATCAGGGATCACACGATCAATGTCTTATCTCGAACCGAAACAACAATCTCAAAACCAAACCTAAAGGAAAATCAACAGCAGCAATGAATGTACCACAAAGCAATCAGGAATCAATTTTTTTAATTTTCAAAACAGGGGTCGAGGGTTGCTCGAGGGATGCAGAGAGGCCGAGGGGGTCAGATCTCATCTTCTTCAAGTGGTCGGCGGTGAGCCGGAGTGCCCTCGCCGAGATCTCTCACGGTGGCGACGAAACCCATACCGGAAATCTCCCTTCCGGTGGCCGAGAACGGCGTCGCACACAAGGTCAGCATCTCGAGTGCAAGCCAGGTGAAAGCGGGGAAGGAGGTGGTGGCAGTGGAAGGGTGGTGGGGGAGAGGTGGTGGCGGGGAGGTGGTGGCGGGGAGGTGGAGGCTCGAAGGTGGTTCAGATCTGGAATAAGACCCCAGATCTTGCCTTCTCGACGTCGGTTTGAGGGTTTGCAGAGGCCTCGGTCGGAGCAGTGGCAAGGGAGGCTCGGTAGAGCATTTGGTGGATGGTAGCGACGGTCGGTCGTGGCGGCTCGGTGGAGCATTTGCTAGGGCCGACATTTTCCAAGCGAAGGCATGCCGGTGGGGCGGGAGCCGGTGTGCCAGGAGCCGATGAGGCGGGGCCGGTGAGGCTGTCTCCGGTGGCCGGAGGCCATGGGGGCTTTCTAGGAAACACTCCCTTGGGAGCGTTTTCTAGGGCCGGCTTCGTATATATACATTAACCATTTCTAGTAGGGGTGTTCATCCGGTCCGGTCCGATGGACCGGATTTTTGGGCATATGTGGACCGAAGACCGGATAGGTCTGGTCCGGTCTTAATCCGGTCCGGTCTTGGACCGGATTTAATTTAAAAAAAAAAAAAAAAATCTTATTTAAAATATCTAAAAAAATATTTATAAAACATATATACTCCTAACTTATTAAATTTAAAAAAATATCTACAAAAAAATACATATAAATCTCTAAAAAAATATATAAAACATATAAATTACAAAAAAAAAATTTTTTTTTTAAATTCCGGTCTTCCAGTCCGGACCGGATTTTTTCCGGGTTTGGACCGGACCGGAAACCGATTTTGGGGAAATGGTGGACCGGAGACCGGACCGGAATTTTACCGGTCCGGTCATTTCCGGTCCGGTCCACCCATGAACACCCCTAATTTCTAGAGTATAGGTTAAAGCACATTATTACGAATTTTTTTTGTTAGATTTTATTATTTAAAAAAATTAGTATTTTAAAAGAGTTTAAGCATTTTACTTTAAAGAACATTTTGTTAAACGAAAAGTATAAAACATATGCCTAAAGGTGTAAACATTTTATAGACCATATTTGAGTCGTGAAAAGAAGTTTAAATAATACGATTTTTGAAAAACTATAAAATTATGCCATCTTATCAAAAAATTAAACGCATTATTAAATATGCACGTCTAAAATGTATAAAATAATTACGTTCGAGTAAAGTGATAAAGTAACAAATTGCTATATTACTTGTAATTTCAATTGTTGCATTAGATTTGACCTCTTCCAACCTTATAAGTAGGGGTGTCAATCGGGCGGGTCAGGTCGGGTTCGGGTCAGGTAATTTCGAATTCGGGTAGTTCGGATTCGGGTCAATGTCCAATATTATAACAAATCGGATCATATCGGGTGAGATCGGGTATTCGGGTCAATTTTGGTCGGGTTAATTTGGATTTCGGTCAAACTTAGGGATGTCAATCGGACAAATCGGATCGGTTTCGGGTCGGGTCATTTTGGTTTCAGATTAATTCGAATCCCGACTAATGACGTATTCACATGTATTTTGACAACTCAATCCAATTCGGGTCGGTTGGGTCCATTGTTCATTTTATCGGGAGAAGTCAGATATTTGAGTCAATTTCGATGGGCTATTTTGAATTATGGCCGAACTAGATTTTGTGTAAATCATATTTCGGTTGAGTCAGAATTCATATGAATATGAGTTCGAATGAATAAGATTTTGTTTAAGTACAATCTCAAAAGAATCGCATTTCGTATAAATCGAATTGTGGTTGAAATGTATTTCGATGGAACCGGTTTTCGATTGAAGGCAAACATAATTACAATAAATATATATATTCACTATAAAATCTCCTATCATTGAAGTTCTATATTTAAGATTGAGTTTTGATAATGATGATTCTTACGGTAAATAGCGAGGATAAACCTAGACCTTTGACTTTATGATTTAACGATAAGGAAAGTTTATGATTAAACGATAAAGAAAGTTTAGGATCAGGTGGCATTAATTTTTTCTATGATTTCGGGCTATTGAGTTTTGGTTTTCATGTGATTTCGAATCAGTCAACTTTGGGTTTTCAGGTGATTTCGGATCGGACAACTTTGGATTTTCGGGTAATTTCGGATCGGATAACTTCGTATTTTCGGGTGATTTCGGATCGGGCAACTTCGGGTTTTCGGGTGATTTCGGATCGGGTGACTTCGGATACCGGGTTGATAATGGGCTAGTTTGTTCGGGTTATTTTTTGGGTTCGGGCTAGTCGGTTTGGGGGGTCGGGTTCGGATATACAATTTTTAATTCTTTTCGGATATCGAACGGTTCGGTTTCGGACGGGTCGGACGGGTCATTCAGATCGGGTCAAGTTTTGACAGCCCTACTTATAAGTTATAAGCAAAGAATTTGGTGAAAGATTCATGTTGGAGCCCTTCCAAAATCATAAAGGGAAGTTGTGTTAGGTACACACATCTTCCACGAAAATCACTCAAGTTGTTCTTTTTTGTTGTAAATCTAGCAATAGATTTAGTAACTTTTTAATGGCTTTTAAAGATCGGTTTTTCTATCCTATGCCCTAAGGGCATAGGTTAATCTTTTTTATTTTGAAAACTATTCTCTAAAAAACTCATCTAAAAAAATTAAAATTTCTAAAATAATAACACATAATCATAACTTTCTAAAATAAGGTTCTTAGTCTATGTATTAGGTGTATAAGTTAGAAAAATCCTTTAAAGATTTATAAGCATGCCCTCACTTCTATTGAGCTTGAGAAAAGAAACTAGCTTCATTTCAAAATGCAAGTATTACCATGGCTTAATCCACCAGCATTAATGAAATGAAATATTTTTCAATCCTAAATTCACAGATTCCTCAATTTTAAGTCATCTATCCATTGATTTATATTTCTCTTGCTTATCTTAAAAATTAACATGGCGTGTTCGAAAAGAGATAGTCATATTAAATGTGACATGTTAATTTTCTCTTGCTTATCCAAAAAATTAACATAGAAAGCTATGGATTACGAATTACGAATTACGAGTTACGACTTTCTAATGTGTTTCTTAAGGATATATTTAAATAATAAGATGGCGGCAATTGGTGAAATATTCAAATGATGTTGGGCCCCTGAAGCCCAAATATAATACTAACAATCAATAACAAATTTTGATTTGACTTATAAGAGTTTGGGCCTTGCACGAAAAGAAAGCCCGACGTAATGAATAATTACGTGTTGGCCTATTGATCCAATTTTGGACCTTTAGTGGGTTGGGCCAAGTCCATTTTCGATTTGGACTGCATCCTATTATTTAATGCCGACGAGTTAAGTAGGATGAGTTGGGTAAATGATTCATGTACGACGTTTTTATTAAGAAACTAATCATATAGTAAATTAACCTTTTCTCTTAAACCCTACACCCTAAAAATAAATATTTTAGAGAGAGAAAAAACAAAGAAGATGAATGAAAATAAAATAATAAAATAAGTTAATAAGGGTAGAAAAAATACATAAAAACTAATAAGGAATAGTTTTATTAATTGAAAACTCTTAAAGAGTCAATGAGCTCAAAACCCTCAGTTATTAATTATTAAGTATTAAAAGTCTCCATCAAAAAAAGAAGTATTAAAAGTCAATTTCTCCATCCAAGATGAATCTGGGTGGCATTTGTTTTCTTTAATGGAAACACACTTGGCAACTTAGACATTTGATTAAAACAATTCTATTGAGTGGAATTGTGTTAATGCCAGCTCGAACCCAGCACACAAAAAAATCAGTTTGAAAAGTTCAAAAATACCATTTTTATTTGTCAAAAACATCATATAGTGAAACAATTGCATAAATCCCATTTTAAGAGTCAACAAGCAGCAAAAACTACTACCGAGATTATTATGGCCTGTAAAATAGAACTAGTATAAAACACCCCAAAAAATACCACAAAACAAAAATAAAAAACAATCAAGACTACAAAAAATTCCACATATGGGGCCACATGGGACCCAATTGCACTTTATTTTGGTGATCGTCATGTAGCTAATCTTAGAGCATCTTTATCCATGATATCCACAATCTCTTAATATTTTTTTAAAAAGGAAAATAAAGCATAATGTCAGATTTTTATAAAAAATCAATGTCAAAAAGATGGTGGAGTACCATCTGCAAGAGACTCATTTTTTTATTTACTCGAAATTTTTGACATTTTTTTGACTTTTTATTTTTTAATTTAGCTTTGATACTCATTTAGAATATCACCATTGTAGATGATCTTAGACGCTGTTTGGTGAAGGGTTTTACAAACACTTAATAAATGAAAAAATATTTTTTTCAATCTTGCACAAATTCTCATATCTTACAAATTTCAAAAATTATTTTTTCACAAAAACACACATTATAAACAATAAAAACCTTCTATCATATGGCGCAAACTTAATCGTTACTACCATTTTACAGTTCATCCTATAAAACAAGGATACATGATATAACCAAAAAAAATTGAACATCAATCTTTATATAAATACAAGGCTACAAGTTTCTTAATCTAGTAATTGAATATATACTTTCAGAAAGTACTAAAGACCATGACATTGACAAAGCGATTGCCAAATGCCAATGGAGGGCTTCTCATGTGATATAATTAATATTTGTTGTTAATTGGCTTTTCAATTACTTGTATCGCAAGTTGCAAAAAAGTATAAGATGGTGCAAGCTAGAAAACAAATTGTTGTATGGTAGTAAAAATGTAGACCCACCACATATGTAATGAATGAGGAAAGGATATGCTTCAACCATCATCAAGTTCAATTGTCCCTTTCATGACTTAATTTCTATAACAATAGAAGAAGAACAAAAATGGTGCAATTTGTGCTTGCATCTTACTCTATAGTTGTAGCCTTGTAGGAGTAGTTTAATGTTGGAATAATGTAAGCTTTCGCCAGCTCAGAGAGGATGTTGTCTTTCAGTGAAAAAAACAAGTGGCAACTAGCATCAGTTTAGACAAACAGATTGAGACAAGTACAAAAAAGAAAGGGTAAAATAGGAAATTACACAAGTATGATAAATTCTCCCTTTAGGTGAAGAGCAAGCAACCTGCAAGAAGAATATGTAAGTAATGTGTTTTGTAACTTTGTGCAGAGAGATACCCTTGTCAGACTTACTGTTGATGCTATTTCATTCTAAAATCAATTTAATCCATCAACTTTATATAATAGGCATAGTTAAGTCCTAACTTTCGCCGTGGGATATGTATTTCAAGAGTTTTTTTAGTCCGTGGTCACCAACTATAATGGAGGTAGTAAAATTAAAATTTAGGGTATGATTCACAATTTGAATCAAGGTTATTAGGATCAGAATTCTAGGATAGAATCGGATCGGTGAGGGATCTTCGAAATCGGATCGTAAGATCGAATCGTGAATTATAAGATCCTATACTATAACTAAAAGTATGTAATAATAATGTAATATGCTATATGATTTTTATATATTAAGCTGGAAAATATTAAAAATATTTGATATTGGATAAGTAGTAATGCTATCAAGATAATTAACTATTTTCATATATAAATCTTGATCGTATATATAAATGATATAATATAATGCCATTCTTAAGCGTATATACCTTATATCAATTTGATACTTAAATAGTATAATATTATATTCATATGTGAAGACTCGATTGTAGGATCGTTAGAATCGTATTTAGGATCGAAATCGTACACACGATTCTACTCATTTTATTTTGTAAATTAAGATTCTATCTCTAATAAGATCGCAACTAGGATCGGGGATCATTTTGTCTAACCTGCATCTTAGGATCTTTAGAATCGTAGATTCGGATCGGGAATCGTTTTGTCTAACCTGCATCTTAGGATTTTTAGAATCGTAGATTCGGATCGGGATTCTGATAACCTTGGTTTGAATTAGGGTTTACCAAGCCAATTAGCAATGCATTTGTGCACATTATAGTGTCAAAAAACCTTCTATGTTTGATGAATGATGATACTGCAATTATTTGTTATACTTCCTCTCTTCAGGAATCACAAGAAAAAAAAATGGTACACTCTACAAGAATCTTCTAAGAAACAAAACTCAACACCAAACATAACAATAGGTATTGGAATCATATACTTGTGAACTTCTTGATTTACATGTGTTAGCTAGCATCTTCTTGTTAACTATGTCAGTGTTGCTTATAAATCCAAAGCAAGCTCCGCCCATGCCAGCGACGACGACCTGAGCTCAGCCGAGATGGACAGATCAACTCGGCTCTCCAACGTGGCACACAACTCGTTCATCGGTGGCCTCCTCGTGGGGTCCGCCTTGATGCATTGGCTAGCCACTTCACATACAACCTTGAGATCTTCATGCTCAAAATGCTTAAGCTCTGGATCCACCAAATGACCCATTTCTTCTGATACTTCAATGTAGTCTCTTGCCTGGAGAAAAAAATACAAGTTTTACCGCCATTCGGTTTTATCTTAGAAGGACACGAAGAAGGCGAGAAGGGTAAAGAAGTAATTACCCAATCGAGCAAGGACCCGTGATCCTTGGAGTATGGAGGTCTCCCGCTGATGATCTCGAGTAGAAGGGCGCCAAAAGCGTACACATTTCCCTTCATGTCGAGATGTCGTTCTTCAATGGAAGTAGGTAGAACACATATGGCACCATCACTTTCTATGGACTTGGAGTTTTTCTCTGATCTTGCAAGAATTGTTTTCCAGCTCTCAAAATCAACAAGCTGTAAAGATTAAAGAGTTAAAATGACCATCTTTTCATTCCACACATGTTAGAGCTTCAGTTAAAGCACTTGTGAATTAATTACCTTAGGTGAAAAATCTTCTGTGAGGTAGACAGAGCTAGAGTTCAACTCTGAAATGGTAAATGGCGGGTCAAGTTCAGAGTGAAGGTATTCCAAACCCCGGGCAATGCCTATGATGATTTTCATACGACGGGCCCAAGATAGATGGCAACCGTCACCAACTGCCATTTTTGCAACAGACATCAGTTAATTCTCGACGTGTACGTGAAATCTTAAAAATGGATTTGTTGAATCGTAGTGTGTTAGACAGACAACGGAAATAATATAGATTCAAAAGTAACAATCAAGACAGTTCCTCAAAACCAGAGGGAGGATTGATTTTAGGTGAACACTAAGATGGGTTAAGAATGTGTTGACTTACAATGCAGGTGTTCGGATAGTGTCCCGTTGGATGCATATTCAATAACCAACATTCTAGTAAACGGGGAGCTCTCCCGACAATAACCCAGCAACTTCCCGGTGTTTTCATGGTCTAATCTAGCTAAATCCACCACCTGAAATCAGACAAATGCCATTAATTCACTTGAAAATCTTCTCTGTTATGTACTTGAGTGTTTGTTTGGTAAGAGTATTTATAAAGACTTTATTACTTATAATGTACTTTTTTTCGGAAAAATAGTTTTCGAAATTTGCAATTTGGGTGCTATGGGAGTTTGTGAAAGTGAAAAATAACTACTTTTTGTAAATTGTTTACCAAACATAGCCTAAGTAAAAAACACGGTTACTCTACTTACCTCTCGTTGGAAATACAGCTCATGATAGCCGCTCCATTGTTCTTCTTTGATGCAAAAGGATATGGCTGCAATCTCGGGCCCACCCTTTATCGTCCCTTTGTAAACCACGCTGTCAGAGGAAGACCCTATGATGTTGCTAAAATCTTCACAGGCTACTTCAAGATCTTGCCTGCAGTATCTTGGAACATCTTTCAACATATCCGGATCTACTCAAACGATAATAACCGTGTTAAACCAGCTACATTGTGATGAGAGTACGACAGATAATTAAAAAAAAAAACTCCAACAACTTAAATATGTTACCTATATATACAGTCAAGCGGCCCTTGGCACTTGATGACTTTTTCCAAGGGATCATCATGGCTTGTTTGCTATTACACATCCGAAAAATAGTGAAGATAGCAACAAAAATGAGAGCCGCCACCATGGTTCCAGTTACAATTTCAAGAACTAAAATCCATGTCGGTTTTGAGTTAACTGGATGCTTAGCACCGTTATCCTGTGGCTTGCTTTTCACTCGTGACAAAGGAGCTGCTCCTGCTGCACCTGTACAATAGAGGCTTTCGTTATAGGCTTAACTGAGTTTTTATTTGTTACCATGTTAGGTAAGGTAGCTTGAGTTGTACCACATTGTGAACCCGGACGCTGTTTCACATTCTTCTCCTCAAGGCAGTTTTCTTGAAAACTTGACCTGAAATAGGTTGATAGATAGATTAAAAGTTGTAAGACACGATGATCGTTTGAACTAATGAGTACAGGTGTCAGATATGCTACCGCGGGAGATAGTTTAAGCACTCGGGTATGCTCCCAACGAAGAAGTTGTAAGAGAAGTCTGCAACTTTCAGCTGAGACGAACTACAAAAGTTAACAGCATTTCCTGCAGATGCAAACCTGATGATCCCACATTAGCTGATAAGAAAACAGGCTTCTGAACCAAAAAGTTGTTTGCAATTCTGTTTAAAGCATTTGTCACTATTTTACATCTGGAGTCCTTCTTATGAATCTCCATCCAAGTTGGTTTGAAGATAAAGATGTTGAAGTTAGTTTTACATCTAAGTTGGTTCCGTATGTGGAATAGGTGAGAAGTGAGTAAATTGTACCAAGAAAGTTCCAAGGTTCTATCAATAGCAGTCTAAGTTTTGCATAACACAAAGAAAATTCAAGAACCGAAAAAGTAAAGATTGAATGCTCTTCATAAGAAAATCTCCATACTTACATTCCATGAATGTTTGATGAGAAGTCGGTACCATTACTACCATGAACAATGCCTTGAAGCTTATTCTTGTCCAAGCGAAGTTCCTGAAGGTTTTTCAAGCTGGCAAGTTCAGGTGGAATGGTTCCAGTTAATACATTGGACTGAAGATTTCTGCCATACAGAAAAGAGAAGTTAAGACAGCTAACCCCATAGTAATAAAGCGAAATGAATGAAGGAATTTCGTACATTTTGACCAAATTTTTCATATTCCCCATCTCGGGAGGAATTGGTCCGGTTAGTTGATTCTTTCCGAGGTCCAGCACTTTCAGATTCTTTAACATGCCAATTTCTTTAGGAATGGTCCCAATCAAGTTGTTGCCATGCAAGATTCTGCAGAATCAAAACCACATTACTAAGAATTATCAAAGACAAAGCATGAATCAGGAAGAAAATGAAGAACAACAACGAAAAACGTATTCACTTCAAAGGGTGGATTTTGAAGGTTCCTTACAGTTGCTCCAAGTAAGTCAGGAAACCCAGTTCCGGAACAAGAAATCCCTTTAAAGAAGAGGAAGAAATGTTTCTGCAAAATGATATGAATTAATACTGAATCAAAGTAGCAATCAGCTAAAAATTTCACCAACTAAGTTGGCACTTTTTGAGATTTTTCTGAATCCCTAAACCCCAATAAATCTGTTTTTTGAAACCCACCTCCAATGTGCTTTTCAGTCAAAACCCTAATTGTTGCATCAGCCAACCAAACATCCTTAAATAATCTATTGAGTTTCAACCTTATGCCAGTCATTACCCAAATTTCAACCAAATGCCACCCTAATTGAAACTTGAGGCTAACAAAAATCATTGAAATATGAGATAATTGAAAGTGCAAGTAACACAAAGAGCAAACTTACAGCTTTATAACATGATCTCTAGCAGATGAACAGTAAACGTTAGACCATCCACAGGGATCTGGATCCAGGCTATTCCAACTTGACAAAACCAGAAATGGGTCTTCATATATTGCTTCCTTGAAGGTATTAAGCGCCCAAACTGAGCAAGTACCCAGATTTCCAATAAGAAAACTACATTTTCTCTCTCAATAAACTCAAGTGAATAAAAAGATTTCCTTTGTTAAAACTCCTAACACAAGCTCAAAAAATAACTAACTGAAAATGAAGGATCTAAAGTTGGAAACAGAAGAAAAATGTGTGAAAAATAAAGGAAGAGAACTTACTTTCATCTGAGACAAAAGATGCACCAGTGGCAGCAAGAACTCCAAAAAGGACCAAAAGCAGCTTAATATAAGCAGCTTCTCTCATCTCTTTGTCACTTTTGCCTCTTACAACACACTTTTCTCTTGCATCAAATTCATAAATTCAGCCAAAAAGAGGCAGGAATTTACTAATTAGGGAAGAGAAGAAATACAGGAAGTTGCAGAAATCAAAGCAGCCTCACTGAAACAGAGGGACTATTGAACTGCAAAAAAAAGGACTATTAAAAAAGAAACCCTCCCAAAAAATAATGTAGAAATGAACAAACTAGAGTGAGACTGAAGCTAATTCCATGATCTGTACTCCGTAGCAGCAACCCAGAAGAGAAAATTGGTAACTTGGATTCGAAGTGAGGCTTTATGAAGGTAGAGACAGAAAAGCGAAAGGGGCACATTACCATGGAAAATCAAGGCAGAAAATGTACATTATTGTGAAATTATCTACTTATAATTGCAAAAGAAAAGAAGAAGATGTGGGTGTGGGTGTGGATTGTGGGATTTTCAGAGGTGGGTCATTGGAAAAAGAAAAGAGAAAGGTAAAGTAAGAATGACAGAGAATAATAATGCTATTTAAGCATTCAAATATGATGTTTTTGTCCTCTCTTTTTGGTTTTTATAATTTAGGGATTTATAGTTTTGTATCGTTTTGGATTTCCCAATGCCCAGTTGTTCTTGCTACTTTGCTGGTTGCTTCTTGCTTCTTTCCCTGTTCTTCCAGCAGCTTGTGGGAGTGGAATAGTGGGTCTCTGACTTTCATTTTTGGGGTTTAGCACAAGTAAAAATTAGTATAATATTTTGTGTTCTTAGAGCACCCCTTAATTTACGGGGGCTTATTCATAAGGCTTAAACAATATATTTTATTAAAATATTATAACTTTAGTTTAAGCCTTTTCTAAAGGGCTTTTTAAAAGGCAAAAGTTTAAGTCTCAATCCATGAGGCTTAAACTAAAGGGAGCGTCACGTGTCGCTCCATTATTGGAGTCGCGTCTCCCAAGAGACTTTTCAAAAGGCAAAAATTGTTTATTTAAAATTTTAAACATTAAAAAAAAAAAACCATAATTCTAGTTTTATTTTTCTCTATCTATAGACATTCATTTTTGATATATTTAATATAAATATAAATTGAGTTCAAAAACCACTCAAAAAGCCCCTTCCATTAAATTGCTCTTTTGATATGGGGCTTAAATGGAAGCTTAAACTCAAAAAACCTCCATTTAAGCCTCTCATTTGAGCCCCATAGGGGGTGCTCTTAGAAATTTCTTGGGTCGATGTGACTAGCTAAATGATACTTTTAATCAAGGAATAGGTTATAAATACACCTTTAAAATTAGACCCCTTAAAAATCAATAGACCCTGAAAAATTAACTCTACCCATTTTTCTTAGTTGAGACTTGAGTAGAAAATTAGTGAGTTAAGAAGAATCCGACCTCAATCCTAACTCGACGGTTCATTATTGATCCAAATCCGAACCCCATAACCCGTTATTTTATTAAATAGTTATATAATGTTAATTGTTTTATTTTATTATAATAATTATAAAAACATATAATTTTGACTTGTTGCGTCAACCCAAACCCACACCAAAATCATTCTGACCTGATTTGATTAATACGAAAATTATGACTCGATGTGATCCGAGTCTGAGTGCCCGACTAACCCCGACCCAATTAATATGTCTAAAAATATACATTAATAGCTTAAATTATATCCATTTTATCTATTTACTTTTAACTTGTTAGGGTTTACTTGAATTTATTAGAATGTAACAATTTTATACTCTAGATATAGTCTTACCGAATCCAAACCATTTTTTTTTATGACAGGGAACCCACTACTTGCGGGGTGGTAAACCTCGGACTCATGACCTAACCGGCAAAGGCCACGAACCAGGTAAACCAGCTTGCGTCGACCGACTCAACCTAGTAGTAAGGAACATGGTAAACCTTAGGAATTAACCTAAGGAAGGGGGGCCGACAGGGATCGAACCCGGGACCTTCCCATATCCCTTCATGCCCTTACCACCAGACCACCACCGAAGTGGCTCCAAACCATTTTTGTTACTACTAGACATTTTTGGCGGATTTGACATGGTTTATTCAATGAACCATGATTCTTAAATTGACATGTTTAGTGTGTTCTTTTTGGAATATTCTAAAACGGTTTTTTTAGTGTTTGTCCATGGACACACTCTAACAAGTTAAAGTAGAAAATTATCTATAAAATATTTTCTAATAGAAAATGGATAAACCTTTAAGAAACAATATTAAACTAGTGTAATACCCGTGTCTTGCACGAGATTTGTCTATTTTATTTTACATTTGAAAAAATTATATATTTTAACCAACGAATAATCATTGTTTCAATATGAAAATGACAATATTGTTGCTTGACTAAACAAATTAAAGATATAAAAAATTACATTATATAAAGAGAGACGGAACTCTCCATAACTTTATTAAGCATAATTTTAGCATGAAAATAAATATTAAATATTATTTTAGCATGAAAATAAATATTAAATATTGTAAATTAATAAATCACTCATTTCATACCACTTTAAAAAATATCATACCTTGTTCGATATTTTGCAGATGATTTTGTTATGTAAGCATGACATTGTGCAATTGAACTGCACCATAGTTTTCTTTGTTTGGAACACTAATAGGTAAAAGTGAATTATGAACGTTTTGATCAATTCTGTAGTGCAAAGTCGTCGGAGTAGATGAATTTCTTGTACCTGAACATTAAAGAAATAAATAATGATAGATAGTTTTTGTTTATAAATAGGCAAACAATCTAATCTAATTAATTTTTGTTGTAATTATAAACATATTTAACTTTATTTTAAACATTAATTTTTTTTCGACACAATGATATTAAACTTATATGTCTTCGAGGATTATCAAACACTAATTACAATATAAATGGAAAAATTGAAGTAAATAGATAATCTACTGAAATAACCATTACTAACCATTTGAAATGTCGGACATTGGGATACGATCATTAACGAAATAATTGGGAGTACCTCCAAGTGTAGATCCTGCATAATTAATATTTATATTAAAGTTCATATTACTATTTATTAGACAAAATTTCAACAAAAAATGCAAAATATTAACCAGATCCATTTGAAATTGTCCGTTGTCGTTTCTCTCTAATAGCAGCCAATCTCAACGTTCTTTATGTCGGGTTAATTCGTCCATAACAAAATCACCCTGACAAACTAAGATATAAACATTTAAATAAATATATCTACATAACAATCATTTATTTTAATCTTATTAAAATACATAAACATGTTTACCTACATAATTTATAATAGTAATTAAATAAGATATAGTATTTTACAAATCTAATATTGGATATTATTAAAAAACATAAATTCATGAAAGTACTTTAATAAAAATTGATTCAACATTGCATTAATAAATGTAAATATTTATTTATTATTTTATTATTATATAAAATTAATAATTATTTGTAAAAAAATTAATTGACTTATGGGCCGAATTTACTTATTGGTCGATGACTTATTAATACCTACTTTTCCATTAAACCAGAAGCCCAAATAATCCAACACGTTACCCGGCCCATTAACTTCAATTCCATCTCTGGGGACAAATATCTGAAAGTGGCCCATTAGCCCAAATCCTTGAAAATGTTGTTCTGTGACCTAACCCTCAAATCTTACCTCATTTGTCACCGTCTTTGTTTCAACTTTCCAGAAATCTCTCTATCTTTCCTTTTCCAGATCTCGCCATCCATGGCGATTTCAATCCGGAAATCTCTCTTTCTTTCCTTTTCCAGATCTCGCCATCAATCCAAGCTTCGTGTTTCTCTTCCTCTTCCTCTTTCTATTTCTCTCGAAACGTCAAATCCTTTGATTTTCGACTTTCAAATACTTCAGATTCAGTTATAATCCTTTGAACATGCAGATCCATTTACAAAATCGGGTCTCATTTTGGGGGATTAAGTTTGCTTCCAAATGGAGATCTATAAACTGACTGAAGCGAAACAACAAGTACGTTTTTTTTAATGAGTATTTAGATCTATTTCTTTCTACGTTTTTAGACACCTCAGAAAATGAAAAAAATAGGTTCTAATTCAAGTTTTCTCTTTATCATGCTTATGATTTGAAACCGACTTGATGAGGACATCGGAAGTGAAATTGGAGGGGGGACATGCAAACCCACGACGCGCTTGAAAAGGAGATCTGGATGAACGCAAAAATGAAATCCAGATTACAGAAAAGTAAGTTTTCCTTCTCTATCGATAAATCTCTCTTTTTCTATTTCTCTGGAGATAATTTGATTTTGAAATCATAAATTTCCTTCTGTTCAAAATTTGTACATATTTTGACAAATTTCAGTGATTTCGACTGGTTCTGTGATTTCATTGTTTTAAAATTTTACAAATTTCGGATAGAAATATAGTATAATATCAGGCTCGCATTTCATTAAAAAAATTTGGTTTTAAGTTCGAAATGTTAGCTTAATCTAGATTGTTCTTCATGAAGTCCATGTTCATCTATATTTTTCTTCCATTATTAATATATGTGGAGCAGTAAGCAAGAAATTTTAATATTAGTACAATATCATAAAACCGGGTTCAATAATTTCATATATGTGGCACACTAATTTCATATAATCGGGTTCAATAACATATAATTAATATATTAATGGGTCTGAATATATTATCTACTTAACTTAACTAATATACTTTACCATCCTATGTAAATTAATTATTGTTAATGGGCTTATTGGCCCAATACTGCTACTTCAATATTTAGTTAATGGGCCTGGTGGTATACTGGCTTACACAGATTTGTTTCTAATATCGGACTTTATATATTGGGCTTAAACAGATTTGGTTCTAATGGGCTTAAACGATCTTTATATATTGGGCTATTGGTTATTATATCGGTCCATGACCGTTGGTAAATACGACTATTGACTTACAAAAAAAAACTAAAACAGAAACAACACAAACCCTAAATCATTTCTAACTTTCCTTATTCCGCCGTTTCCATTTTTCTACTTGCCACCTTTCCTCTTTCATCTTTCAATTTTTAAAATTAAAGATCGAAACTAACGGTTTGCTTTTCCACCTCCACAACTGAGATCTGTATAACACAAAACAAAACGAAAAGGAGATCTAGAGGAAAACGGTTGATGAAAGCATCTACATGTTCAAGAGGAGATCTGGAAGAAGATAGTTCTTCTGAGATCCATAGTTGATAAAGGTAATCTCTCTCTCTCTCTCTCTCTCTCTCTCTCTCTCTCTCTCTCTCTCTCTCTCTCTCTCTCTCTCTCGTTGTGTTCATCCCTTTCTCTTTCCTTTAATTGTAAAATGTTAAAAACTTTCGATTCAATTAATGGGGTGTAGTAACATTTTTTACATCGTTTTATTATTGTTCACTGATTTCATACTATGGAAAATAATCTATGTTCATCTAGAATATTAACCCATAAGTATATTTTTTAATAAACTAATTTTTTTGCGTTTAAGTATTATACATATTCAGATAATGTTCTTGATGAAGATTGTTCTTCATGTTCTTCGTTGAATTATATATATATATGTATATTATAATGTCTTAAAACTTTGCATTTAATAATTCCATACTTTATGAACATGCTATTTTGTGTATTTAGTAATTTTATGATCTTTTAATGTAATAACTTTAATAATGTTATGATCAACTTTTAACACGGTTTGGTAAGTCTGATGAAATTTAATGGTCTAGGCCCAAGGATCCGAAACAAATCATAAGTTCGGCCCAATATATTTGTACAATAGAATTCTATACCGGGTTCATTAATTTCATATATGTTTATTTATAAGCAAATTTTACAATTTATACTGGGCTTTTAACATGCATATAGGCCCAATCACTTATTGGCCTTATAAAATTTACTGCTTTATTAGGCTCAAACACTACATAAGGTTTTAGTCAACCTGCAATGTAAAAGTAAAATACTAAATCAGCTATAAGGCCCACGTTTAAATAAATCGAACGGGTTTAAAAATTGGCCCAGATAAATGTCTAGAGAGTTCGGATTCTCTTTTACATTTACCGATGCACACTAAAGCTTTATCTCTACCTCTCTCTCTATATATGTGTCAGTCTCTTAAACCTTACTTGTTAACTTGTTCTTTCTTTTTCAAAGCTTCCAGATCCATATCTTTCTTCCATCTCTCTCTTTCTCTATGTCGGTCCTCTTTCAAAGGTGTCTGTTTCTTATTGAAACCTTCCAGATCCATTGTTTTAAAACAATGGAAAACTATCTATATTGTTCATCTCTATAAAGGTCACACCTACTCTTTCATTCTTCTAAGATTTTAGATCCAAAACAAATACTTCAAAAAAGACCCTACAATTTCAATCAGTCCGTTGAACAACCTTTCTTTTCTAGGTGAGTCTTCTGTTACAGTTGATCCTACATATATTACTGGGATTGAAGATAAACAGAACAAAATTATACAGTAATGTTACATTTACTTGCAACTTATATATATAATGAATCATTATTTCATCTAGTACACAACTAACCTTTGCAATTACTCTCCTCTATCTGAATCCAGGTAATCACTCCATGTGGCCCTGATAATAGCAGTCAATAAAATATTAATGGATTCATAAATTTCAATATTTTCATATTTTGCAAGGTAGAACATTCGAAATTGCAAAGTTCAATTTGTTAATAATATGCAACGTATTACTACTATTCTAGTTTATTTACATCATGTACATTTACTGAATTAACCCTATTATTTTCCTTCATAGGTTTGAAGGAATAAATATCCATGATATTTGCTTCTAAAAATCTGGATCAATAATATATACAAAGGTACATTTCTTATACAACTTACAATATATACAATTTGTTTATTACTTTTAATTCATATACTAATTAATGGTTGTTCTACTTGTGCAAGTACAAACAATTGAAACCATAATTTGAAGTGCACTGGAAGTAAGATAGCCTTCTGGGTGATATAATATTGCAAGGTATTATTATTTACACTGCAAGTTATATATTTCTTTCAGCTTTATTTTGATCATTACAATACAAAATATAATTCATATATTAATTAGTGGTTGTTCTACTTGTGCAAGTTTAAACAACTGAAAGCAGAATTTGACATGTACTTGAAGTCAAATGGCCTTCTTGGTGTTATAATATTGCAAGGTAATACTATTATTTACACTGCAAGTTATACATTTCTTTCAGCTTTATATTGATTATTTGCATACAAAATATTTACTGTATGATCGTATCCCTTGAAAATACAGGTTTTTGCATTAGTCTTCAATCTACATATATTACTGGGATTGAAGATAAACACTAAGGTCATGTCTTTATCTTTATACTTGTTCAAATTGCTACAAATTTTCTAAATCTTTGAACTAATAAAGATTACTTATTCTTAGTGTAGGAATTCCATGTGGTGTTGTGTGGATTGGTACCAGCAATAAATATATTTTGGAGTCGTATTGCTGGTATGGAAGACATAAAGGTACGCAAAGAACATAGTTTAGGTTAATATTATTATTATTAGTGTTGTATCTAAGAAAATAGTTTAACTTCATTGCATGTTTCAGTAATCTTAGAAAGTAGAAAGCAACCTAGATATTATACATGAACCCTAGACGCAAAATAAAAAATTTGAAATAGAAATAATTAAACACACTAAAATACCTTCACAATCGAATCTCTGCTCAATGTCTCTAGGTTTCAGCAGTTTTCTTTGTTTTGTCCTTGTGTCTTGCTCTACAATAAGCGAACCTTATATACAACTCCATGAAAATTCGATCATTATAGGAAATTATAGGAATTAACTTTTTTATAATAATATATAAACTGATTTGGTAATCATATATGGACTTTAAATTATACTACACTGGATAAAGAGTTTTATAAGTTCATATAATTTATGAATTCAGACTTTTAAGCACATATGATTTATATAAGTATATAAACTAACACTTAACTGGTTTTAGAAGATTGGCAAATATAGTCTTATAAGATAGGGTTTTAGAAGTTAACATAAACCCTAGACGCAACCTAGATATTATACATGAACCCTAGACGCAAAATAAATTTTTTGAAATAGAAATACTTAAACACACTAAAAAAACTGAAATAATTTATGTCCTAGTTCATCAATCTATGTGTGTGTGTCTCTACAGATCATTTGTTTGATTTATGTCATAGTTCATCAATCTTTAAAAAAACTGAAATAATTTATTTCATATGAGCAGATCTGGAGGTTGGTGAAGAGATATGGAATGGGTGGATGTTCTGGCAAGCTCCAAAGACGATAAATGTAAGCATAATCTCTCTCTCTCTCTCTCTCTCTCTCTCTCTCTCTCTCTCTCTCTCTCTCTCTCTCTCTCTCTCTCTCTCTCTCTCTCTCTCTCTCTCTCTCTCTCTCTCTCTCTCTCTCTCTCTCTAACATTGATATGAACATAACAAATAGATATTCAATATTGCATAGAGTAGAGTGAATGAAAGGATAAAAATTAGATATTCGATGTTGCACATAGGTTCTGAATTATTACCTTGTAACTGAGTTATGTATTTCCTGAATAAAAATACCAGTTATGTTTGAAATGTTAAATCTGAATCCCTGCAAAACAGACATTGAAGTTATGTTTGAAATGGTATGCATTACAAATGAAATAACTGAGTTCTGCTTTAGTTAAGCATTACCTCTTAAATGTTTATTTTCTGTTGTAGTTAATCTTATGAAATAACTGAGAAGGTCTACATTTATAGAGGAATATGTGAAAGAGATGTAGTCTTGTATTAGAAGTTTCAGTAGAACAAATCATGTTTATTTTGTAATTTTTGGAATGCACATATTTTTCTATATCATATCTTTGTAGTAATCTTTTTAATTTTGTACATAACTATTCTGGACGGCTGATAATGATTCTATAATATATTTTGACTCTTTTGTTCAGATCTTGTAATCAGTGTTGCTTTTTATGGATATGTTATGATTTGCAGAATTTCTGACATTGGGAAACAGATAAAGCACACTTTTTATGGATATGTTATGATTTGCAGAAGTTATGATTTGCAGAAATTATGCAATCAGTGTGTATGCGGTTTTGTCATTTCTGTGCAGGGTTTGTGCATTGTTTTGTAATATTTGTGGTTGGTTTTGTGTTAAGAGTTTTGCTGCATTTCTGTAATGCTTATGTAATTTTTGTATGCTTCATATTTGAGTTCATGTCTTTTATGCGGTTTTGTAATATGTGTGCATGTTTTGTATATTGTTTTGTCATATTTGGGGTTGGTTTTCTGTTTTAATGTCGTGCAGGCTATGTCATAATTTTTTTTTCGGTAGGTTCTATGTTACTGTGAATCCAATATTTATCGTAAAACAGGTTTGAAAAAGCATTTACAACATTTTTTTTTGTTTAATTCTCAAATATTGGATTTTATTCAATTACAACGTAGCTCGTAATTTTATTTGCTTCTTATTTTTGGAAAGATTAAGCATACCTAAAAGAAACGTACAGAGATATTCTCTGCAAAAATATGTCAGAAAGAAAGATTTTAAAAAAAATAACCACATTAACTGGACTGATGACACGTGTCAAAATTAATTCAGCGGTGACACGTGGCAGCGACAAACGCGAGATTAATCTCAGGGCGCGTGCTGCTCAGTCGTCATTCTTCTTTAGTTATTATATAGTAGATTAATGGCTAAAAAAATTATTGCTAAAAATTGACTTATTAGAATGTGCTCATGTACACACTAAAAAAATATTTTAAAAATATCAAATCTGGTTATTTTTACAAGGTTTTAACTCTTTCGACGTATTGTCCGAACGATGAGATTGGCTCTAATCTTGTTATTCTTCCTCGAAATTGTGCCAGTGCATAATTAACACACCAAGTGGCTAGAAAAAAAATCCACAACATGATCCAATTTTTAAGGTCAATTAATTTACCGTTGTTATCATGTAAGTACATTCTATCATTGGCATTGTGATCTTAAATCTAAATCAACTATCGTATTCGTTATGATAATTTATGTATTTTTTCTGGTTTATAAGAATATCTTTTGTTTGTATGTATAAAAAATTACAAAAAAACACACAATATTCAACGTTGAATCTAATATCCTAAGGACATAAATACCCTTCTCTATCTTTAACTCTTAACTTTTGTATTTTAAAAGCAAATAATGATGGGAGATATATAAATATCTCCAAGCTGGTTTGCCTGAAAAAGATGGAGGAAAAATGGCGAAAAATAAAAAGTAAAAACATTACATGATAAGTGGCAAGGAATTATTGTTCTGTAAGCAAATACAATAAATTAAAGTCTTGAATTATTTTCTATAAATTGTACTTCCTCCGTCCCATAATGTTTGTCCCGTTTTGACTGAGTATATTTGCCGATGCGGATTTTATATCGTTAATATCTCTAATTACATATTAATAAAAATTATAATTTTTTGATATTATCAAAATACTCGTTGAAACGAATTAAACAAGATATTATATTTTTTCTTATATATTGGAAGAAATCTTTAAAAAATTCTTAAAATATGAATAGTGTACAAAAGTCAAACAGGACAAACAATATGGGATAGAGGGAGTATAATGATGGAATAGTAGGTGAATTTCATTAATATTTTATTAATGGGAGAAAAGATAGTCAGAGAAGCCTGGATCTTGTTTAATTGATGGCAAATGCCTGAGCTTGGATCCCCTGCAGTGCAGGCAACTAACTGCACATAATTGCAATTAATATGCAACCGTTGATCTCAATTTTAATTAAAACAATTACATTTAAAAGGTTAGAGATTTGAATATGTGACTTTAAGATCACGTCTAACATATGCCTTCTTATTAATGAATATAATTCTAAATAGAAAATGGTGAATTCATTTAAAAAAATTAAAAAATTAATACATAATTAAAACTTTTTATATAAAAAATTTTAACTTATATCCTAAAGACTTAGGTTAGAAAAATCATTATAAAATTAATTTTGATTTATTGTTGTTGAAGTTTTTTTAACCGGATAGAGATTTTGTAGGTTGTTGTTCTACCAAGAACGTAGCAATTGTTTCCATATCAATATTGTGAAATGAGGGGTGATACATTGTCAAGTTAAATGTCATTCTCTAACAGCTAATCTATCCAATCTAATCTTCCAAATTTATGTCACCAAATATTGCTTAAAAGTTGATGATCCACATTCAGAGCTCTGACATTTTCAAAGACTCACATCATTATTGAGGGTAGTCAATTAGTCAATTTTGAAAGACAAAAAACGACAGTATAATGGGAATTAAGAATGAAAATTTCAGATCAGAGCTTTTTTAAAATGTTCACAAGCTGCATAATGAATTTCACTTTTCAGTTTTATAATCAAAATCAAAAGACTAAGGTATGAACTATGAAAGTCACAAATCTAACTAACAATTGACATCATCACATTTACCTACTCTACTTTTGTCCCACTATTTTCTATGTGGATTTTGGTGAAGCTGATCAAGTTTGGACTGGCTACAAAATAAAGAATTTAAAAGATTGATTAATAAAGTGCAGTATTATTAAGAGATACTTACAAGTTACAAGTCTAACAGAACTAAAAAAACAGACAGTAAGTGAATACATGAATACAGGGACATATTCTGTAATTTATACTAGCCCAGATGAAATTTACCAATGCATTCCACAGCAACAACCCAACAGAAACAAAGTAAATTATAAAATAAGGGAAAGAAAAAAACATGTACACATAGAATAGACATGATTTTGTTGCTGTGAAAACATGTTTCACTTCTACTAGCTTACTCTGCAGAGTAGATTTGTTCATATGCTCTTGATCTCAGATTTTCTTCGCGTTTTTCATGCTGCGTGGCGTCATAACGAGCTGTTCTCTTTCGCCTTCAACCTCAGCAAACTTGAGGCTGATTTCGGAGTACCTCTCCCGTAGTTCCTTGAGTTCGGTTTCCATGGATGAGTTCTTTTCCCTCAAAGATGCCATTTCATTGAATAAAGCATCATTGTCGTGTTTGTGTTTGTCTTCGTCTCTGGAGTTGATGGTGGAAGCTTCTTCTCTGTTGTTTGAGATGAGAAGTGCAATCAAAATTAGAAGTACAAGTGGTAGGGAGTCCAATGAAGAAAGGAGAAAAAACAGAAGAGCTATTCATACGCATTCGGTGATGTCTCACTGGCATTAAATGTGATTTCTCCAGCATTGTCAACAGCCTGTAACAAGAAAGTTATAAGAAATGGTAGCGAGGAAAGAATTTGGTAAGTTATCATCCTAAGAGAAACAATTAGCATTTGGTAAAATTTCTCTTCATTTTGGTAAAGCAGAAGTACTATCTTAGTACTAGATTCAAGTATTCATGAACAACAATTGAGAGTTGAGATGACTCACCTTTTTGTCATCATCTCCATAGTAGACCATGCTGCTCTGATTGAGTTCTTGCAATCTTCTTTCTAGTTCTATAATTTTGTTATTTAGATCCTTTTCCTTTTCAAGAAAGGCATTTGCAGACATCTCCATGGCGGTTTCTCTCTGCTTTATTTGTCCCTGTTGCATAGAATGAGGATTACTCTGCATATCATATAAATGTCATTCTACAACCAAAGCATCATCTATGGTAACAAAGAAGAAACTTACCTCCAGTAATTTAATTTTCACCCTCAAGGAAGCGGCTTCCTTAGAACCACGGAAGGGAAGTTCAGTCTTGTTGTTTTTAGAGGATGCTTTTGTTCGTTCTGCAGCCGCAACCCGTCCATTGCTATCCTTTAGCTTCCTCTCCATATTATTAAGAGCGTCGTCCTTCTTCTTTAGCTCGGCTTTCATTTGGAGTACTTGCTTACTCAGTTTATCCTTCTCTGACTCATGCTCAAATAACGAATGTCTCAACTCTTCAGATTGAGCTCTAAGAGAATCCATCTCAGAATGCAGATTTTTGAGAGCCAAATCTTGTTCATCCTTCAAACATCTTGTTAAATTCAGCTCCTCTAGTGACTTCTCTGCCTCTTTCTTGATGGAGTCAACTAAACACTCTAGATTGCCTTTTTCCCTTTCTGTCCTCTCGACAAGCAGATTTCGGTCCTTTGCTAACGCCTTCACTTGCTCCAATTCAGCCTTCAACTCTTCCCCTTGTTCTATATGTTCAGCTAGTGAAGCAGTATCTGAAGTAAGCCTATCTACCTCAGCTCTAAGCACCAAAAGCTCAGCTGATAGACTCCTACAAACTTCATCCTCATTTTCTCTTTGAGCATCTAGTTGGTTGGACTTCTCTTCAATCTCCACCAACATCTGATCCATCTCCTTTGACTTCAAGCTCAATTGTTTGCTAAGATCAGACGCTTGTGCTTCATAATCCTCTTTGACCGACTGAAGCTCTTCTCTAGCCTGCTGCAACAACTCTTCATGGCGGTTATTCAGGTTCGATTGTGCTTCGTAGTCCTCTTTGACCGACTGAAGCTCTTCCCTAGCATGTTGCAGCAACTCTTCAAGGTGGTTATTCATGTTCAACTGTTTACTGAAATCAGATGCTTGTGCTTCGTAGTCCTCTTTGACCGACTGAAGCTCTTCCTTAGCCTGTTGCAGCAACTCTTCAAGGTGGTTATTCATTAAACGCAGCTGGCTAGGGAGAGAAGATTGTTCAAAAAACAAGATTTAATGGGAAAGCTGAAACTATACTATCATTTTGGTCATGTTCAATCAGTTGCCTCATAAAGGTATTAGATACATCCCAAAGAACTTCACGTGTAGACCTTTGTTAAAGAATGCATATGAGCTAAAGCACAAGTTTCGCTACGCAGACCAAGTATCCAATAATACAAGTACACAACTGAATGTTGTACATTTCATCACTCTTAATAGTATAAATTTCAACATTTGGGGTATACTATTTCCTTGAGTCAAGCAACATATTGTCATCTGTCATGCCAATCCAGCTACATCCAGGTAACTTCTTTGTTCCCTTAACCCTCATTTCCTTCCTCAAGCAGCTTGCTTGGCTCCAGTTACCAGATGAAGCATATATATTTGATAGTGAAGTGTATGTTGAAGAATTTTCAGGGTCAAGCTGAATCAGCTTCTTAGCAGCATGCAGTCCTCTTACTTCATCCCCATGTAGTTTGCATGCCCCAAGAAACGACGCCCAAATCATAGCATCTGGCTTGAACTCTAGCCCGTCAATAAAAGTCTCAGCTTCATCAAGCAAGCCACATCGACCAAAAAGATCAATCATACACGCGCAATGATCAGACCTTGGTTGAATCCTGTAGTGTTTGGTCATAATGTCATAAATTTGACGACCTTCAGTAATCCTACCTGCGTGACTACAAGCAGTCAAAATGCCAAGAAATGTGACATCATCTGGAACTACAGGTGGATGCATCATCATCTCATCGAAAATCTTCATGGCATGATCTGCATACCCATTCTTTGCTAACCCGACTATAATTGAGTTCCAAGAAATGATATCGTTTTTATAATTCATTTCCTTAAAAACTGCAATCGAACTAGTAACATCTCCACATTTAGAATACATGTCAATAAGAGCACTGCACACTAACTCATCTGCAACGAATCCATTTCGAACAATGAAAGAATGAAGAACTTTACCATCTGCCAGAGATGCCAATGTAGAGCAGGATTTTAGAACAGAAGCAAAAGTCGCCTGATCTGGCATTAGATTATGTTGGTTACGCATCTCCCTATACAGATGCAATGCTTCCATACTATTCCCATTCTGATTGAAGCCAGATATCATAGCTGTCCATAATACTGTTGTCTTGGGATCTGGAAATTCATGGAAGAGGTTATATGCATCTGTGATCTTTGTGCAGTTCATGTACATGCCTAAGAGAGATACACCCAACAACTCATCATCATACACATGGATGTCTTTCTTCAGCATTAGGCAATGGATTTGCCGCCCTAGATCAAAATCGGAATATCTACTGCATGCATCTAAAAGGTTTGAAAAAGTTATTTTAGATGGCTCCAACCCTTCAGTATGCATAATTTGGTAAAGCTTCACTGCGTCCTCCAAGTTGTTTTGAGCATAGCCAGCAATTAAAGTATTAATAGGCACCACGTTCCGGGTAGGCATTAGGAAGAAAATCTTACTGGCAGCCACAATATCCCCACACTTTACATACATGTCAATAAGAGAGCTTCCAACATAAAGGCTAGTCTCTAATCCATGCTTCAAAGTGGCACAATGGATCTGTTTGCCTTTTCTTGGGTCTTTGATGTTTGCACAAGCATTGGAGATACTTGCCAAGGCTGCCTCATCAGGTTGAAATCTCTCTGCCATCATTCTTCGAAACATATCAAAAGCCTCATTCTCTTCTTCTACCTTGACATATCCAACAATAATAGCATTCCAAGAAATATTATCTCGATTCCTTATATTTTCAAACACTTTCCTTGCTTCCTTAAGAGCCCCTGATTTGGCATACATATCAACCAATGCATTGCATACAAATAAGTTTGAAGCAAAGCTCCTCTTAATAATGACAGAATGCAGTTGATGCCCGATATCTAGCCTCTCTAAGCTCCCACAAGCGCTCAATATGCTTGTGTATGTAAACTCATCAGCTTCGAAACCACAATGCTTCATGCTCATGAACAACTCAACAACTTCATCAGGACATCCATTTTGCGTATAACCCCCAAGCATTGCATTCCATAATACGATCTCCCTCACATCTAGAAAGTCAAACACTTTCCTAGCAGATTCCATATTTTGGCATTTTGAATACATGTTTATAAGAGAACTTCCTACATAAACATTATCATCTAGCCCTTGTTTGATGGCCAAAGAATGAACAGCCAATCCAATGTAAATAGCCTCTAAACGAGCAATGGCACTAAAAACACTACCTAATGTGGGGCGAGTAGATGGCATTCCAGCTTTCCTCATATCAAAAAAGAGCTTAACAGCATCTGATTCATTACCACTCTTAGCATGTGCTGAAATTATCATGTTCCATGCTACAACATTTGGCTCGGGAACACAATAAAAGAAATTGAGTGCCTCATCAAGTCTTCGACTTTTGACAAAAGCATCCATTATCGTAATAGATGCTACTTGGTCCAGCACAACACCAATTCTTTGCATACGATTTACAAAGACGAGTGCTTTATCATACAAACCCATTTGTACATATCCAACAATCATTGCTGTACACGAAACCATGCCTGGGAATGGCATTTGATCAAACACTTGGCATGCATCAGTCAAAAAGGCATGTTTAACATACATATCAACAAGGGAACTTCCGCAAAACGAATCCAACTCCAACCCCATCTTGATAACATCACAATGCAGTTGCCGCCCAAGACGAATATCCATCAACCTAGCACAAGAAGACATTACAATAGCACAAGTGTACTGATTCGGCATAGTAGTTGAACATCGCATTGACCGAAAAGCCTTAATTACTTCATCTAGCAGCTCAAATCCTGAACATATTGACATGAAGGAGTTCCAAGCAAAAACATCTCGCTGCTCAAGTGTAGTAAACACCTTCTTTGCAGAATTCAAATCGCCGCATTTGGAGTAGATATCCAGAATGGCATTTCCCAACCTACCCTCTGAGTGGCTCCCAATTTTAAAGCTTTGGGCATGGATGATTTTACTCTCTCTTAAGGCTTGACTAAGTATCTCCGGTGATTGATCTATTATACGACGTGATTGAACTTTTCTGCACAGCTCTAGGCATGAGTCCAGTAAATAGTCGTGAAGTTGATATCTTGATGTTGAACTCGGGCGAACAACAGTAGCGTCTTGTGGAAATTGAGCAAGACTGGATCGAAAACGTACCGAATACAAAACGTGTTTTGTGATCATTGTTTAAGCTTCTCTAATCAGCCTCGTCCATGACAAAACAGCACACCTAAAAGAAACAAACTAAAACAAGTCTCAACAACCTAGAAGCAACTAAAAAAAAAAAAAAAGAGTCTAAACTAACAAGCAAAGAGATCAAGAACAATAAAAGAAACAAACTAAAACAAGTCTCAATAATTCTAGATCTAACAAGTAGAACAAAGAAAAAAGAAGGCTTGTTTTACCTTGGAACAAAAGGGAAGGAGAAAGAGAGGGTTCGGTGGGGGGAGTGGGCGGATCTTGGTCGCCGGTGGGGGTGGTTTGCCGGTGGTCGGAGTGGGGGTGTGTGAGGGAGTACGTGAGAGTGGGAGAGAGAATGTGAGGGTTCAGTGAGGAGAGGCAAGTAGGGTAGGAGAAAGAAAAGAAAAGAGGGAGAGAAAGAAAGAAAAGGACAAATTTTTTTATTTTTTTTTTGGGAAATCAACGCACGTCAAACCGTACGGGACTCCAGAACGTGCCTCCGAGACGAAGCACGGTCAGGTGCACGATTTACCGCATGGTTTACCGCACGGTTTTCCAGAGACGTCGATGCTTTCATCGCAGGATTAAGGGAGGAATTGAAATCGGAGGTTAGAATACACAAACCTCATATTGTAGGACTAAGAGTAGTAATATCTTATCCTTATATTTTTTCAATTCATCGTCGTTGGGCTTAAATTCCAACTTGTCACCTTCTTTCTCATTATTCTTCTATAACCATCTCTTTACACTTACGCTAGTCCATGTAATTTAAATTTGTTTTTAAGAGATGCATATCAATTTTAAACATCAAAAAGTCACTTACAAAAAATAGGAAGGAGTATAAAACAATCATCAAATATATAAAAGGGTATGTAGAAGTAACTAATCTTACGGGTTTTCATAATAATTTAAGTATAGAAAATTTACCTTATTTGAATAAAAAGTTTCGGAATCATCATTATTAGCGGGGTTTATAATGAATGTGTATGATGAAGAATATAAATTTAGAGAAATTTTGATAATAATGAATGAGAGAAGATGTGTTAGTATGTATATAGAAAGAAAAAAAAAATTCTAAATATCTCGTTCAAGTCGTCATATCCAAAATTTGTCGTTCAAACAAAATCTTGCCGTTAACGTTTATCCGCAATACGCATACATACGCAAATGTATCCGCAGTGCGCATACATATGCGTATGGTTTTCAAATGCATAAACAGATGTATGCGCATTCCGCATGCGTGGGTGTAAATAATAAAAACTTATGGGTGTGTTTAATACCCCGTTTTTTAAACCTTTAGGATGAAGATTTTGTAGGTTGTTGTTCTACCAAGAACGTAGCAATTGTTTCCATATCAATATTGTTAGAATATAAACGTCTCACATTTAAAGTTGGACATAACTTGATTAATATATAAGTTTTATGAACTACTCTTTTTATTGTTAATTGGTTTTATGATGAAACCTCATTAGGTTTATGTACTGGACCTATCTCCGCTTATGCGCTCGTGTCCGCACGACCCCCAATTTTACTAGGCCTATCGTGTCGCACGACCCCAATCTATGGGCCCACGGGCTTTGACAAATATTGTGAAATGAGGGGTGATACATTGTCAAGTTATATGTCATTCTCTAACAACTAATCTATCCAATCTAATCTTCCAAATTTATGTCACTAAATATTGTTTTTCAAAGACTCACATCATTATTGAGGGTAGTCAATTAGTCAATTTTGAAAGACACAAGTATGAAAAAACGACAGTATAATGGGAATTTTTAAGAATGAAAATTTAGGATCAGTTTTTTTTTTTTTAAATGTTCACAAGCTGCATAATGAGTTTCACTTTTCAGTTCTATAATCAAAATCAAAAGACTAAGGTATGAACTATGAAAGTCACAAATCTAACTAACAATTGACATCATTACATTTACCTACTCTACTTTTGTCCCACTATTTTCTATGTGGATTTTGGTGAAGCTGATCAAGTTTGAACTCGCTGCAAAATAAAGAATTAAAGATTGATTAATAAAGTGCAGTATTATTAAGGGCTCGTTTGGTATCGTAATGGAAATCGGATTGGATATGAGGAATGGGGTTGAGTGATTCTTAAGACTTTGTGTTTGGTATAAATTTAAAGAGATGGAAGAAAGGTAAAAATAGGTATGAGTCATACCTCTTTTTTTTGGTGAGTGTGGGAATTAGTCTTATAGGAAGGTATGAGTCATTCCTTGGAATAAACATACCCATACCTACATTAACCAAACAACAAATCCGGTATGACCCATTCCTATACCCAAGGTATACAAACAAACATCCCCTAAGACATAAGTACAAGTCTAACAGAACCAAAAAAACAGACAGTAAGTGAATACATGAATACAGGGACATATTCTGTAATTTATACTAGCCCAGATGAAACTTACCAATGCATTCCACAGCAACAACCCAACAGAAACAAAGTAGATTACAAAATAAGGGAAAGAAAAGAACATATACACATAGAATAGACATGATTTTGTTGCTGTGAAAACATGTTTCACTTCTACTAGCTTACTCTGCAGAGTAGATTTGTTCATATGCTCTTGATCTTAGATTTTTTTCGCGTTTTTCATGCTGCGTAGCGTCATAACAAGCTGTTCTCTTTCGCCTTCAACCTCAGCAAACTTGAGGCTGATTTCGGAGTACCTCTCCCGTAGTTCCTTGAGTTCGGTTTCCATGGATGAGTTCTTTTCCCTCAAAGATGCCATTTCATTGAATAAAGCATCATTGTCGTGTTTGTGTTTGTCTTCGTCTCTGGAGTTGATGGTGGAAGCTTCTTCTCTGTTGTTTGAGATGAGAAGTGCAATCAAAATTAGAAGTACAAGTGGTAGGGAGTCCAATGAAGAAAGGAGAAAAAACAGAAGAGCTATTCATACGCATTCGGTAATATCTCACTGGCATGAAATTTGATTTCTCCAGCATTGTCAACAACCTGTATCAAGAAAGTTATAAGAAATGGTAGCGAGGAAAAGAATTTGGTAAGTTGTCATCCTAAGAGAAACAATTAGCATTTGGTAAAATTTCTCTTCATTTTGGTAAAGCAGAAGTACTATCTTAGTACTAGATTCAAGTATTCATGAGCAACAATTGAGAGTTAAGCTAGCTCACCTTTTTGTCATCATCTTCATAGTCGACGATGCTGTTCTGATTGAGTTCCTGCAATCTTCTTTCTAGTTCTTCAATTTTGTTATTTAGATCCTTTTCCTTAGCAAGAAAGGCATTTGCAGACGTCTCCATGGCGGTTTCTCTCTGCTTTATTTGTCCCTGTTGCAGAGAATGAGGATTACTCTGCATATCATACAAATGTCATTCGACTCATTCTACAACCAAAGCATCATCTATGGTAACAAAGAAGAAACTTACCTCCAGTAATTTAATTTTCACCCTCAAGGAAGCGGCTTCCTTAGAACCACGGGAGGGAAGTTCAGTCTTGTTGTTTTTAGAGGATGCTTTTGTTCGTTCTGTAGCCGCAACCCGTCCATTGCTATCCTTTAGCTTCCTCTCCATATTAGTAAGAGCGTCGTCCTTCTTCTTTAGCTCGGCTTTCATTTGGAGTACTTGCTTACTCAGTTTATCCTTCTCTGACTCATGCTCAAATAACGAATGTCTCAACTCTTCAGATTGAGCTCTAAGAGAATCCATCTCAGATTGCAGATTTTTGAGAGCCAAATCTTGTTCATCCTTCAAACATCTTGTTAAATTCAGCTCCTCTAGTGACTTCTCTGCCTCTTTCTTGATGGAGTCAACTAAACACTCTAGATTGCCTTTTTCCCTTTCTGTCCTCTCGACAAGCAGATTTCGTTCCTTTGCTAACGCCTTCACTTGCTCCAATTCAGCCTTCAACTCTTCCCCTTGTTCTATATGTTCAGCAAGTGAAGCTGTTTCTGAAGTAAGCCTATCTACGTCAGCTCTAAGCACCAAAAGCTCAGCTGATAGACTCCTACAAACTTCATCCTCATTTTTTCTTTGAGTATCTAGTTGGTTGGACTTCTCTTCAATCTCCACCAACATCTGATCCATCTCATTTGACTTCAAGTTCAACTGTGTATGAAGATCAGCTGCTTGTGCTTCGTAGTCCTCTTTGACCGACTGAAGCTCTTCTCTAGCCTGTTGCAACAACTCTTCATGGCGGTTATTCAGGTTCGATTGTGCTTCGTAGTCCTCTTTGACCGACTGAAGCTCTTCCCTAGCCTGTTGTAGCAACTCTTCAAGGTGGTTATTCATGTTCAACTGTTTACTGAAATCAGACGCTTGTGCTTCGTAGTCCTCTTTGACCGACTGAAGCTCTTCCTTAGCCTGTTGCAGCAACTCTTCAATGTGGTTATTCATCAAACGCAGCTGGCTAGCTTCGGCCATTGCCTTAGTAGCCACCTTCTCATTCGCCTCAAATGTCGACTGCATTTCCATGGAGAGTCTCTTGAATTCGTCTTGAAGCCTGCTCGCCATGTTAGCGTTTTTCCACCTGGTCAGTCTCAGGGCTTCCTCGGCTCTTATAGCACGTTGTTCCTGCTCTTCTTTGGCACGAGTAATAGCCTCTAGATCAGAGTTACGCCCATGTGCTTTCTTACCGAGTTCTCTCTCAAGGCTTTGGTTTTGACATTCAAGCTTCTTGATGGTATCCAATGCATATGAAAACTCCTTAGACTGCTTCTTCAGCTCACTTCCAAGCATCTCTATCTGATTTTCAAGCTCCTGCTTCTCCAATCTAAGCGCTTCTTCTACTCGGATAGCTTGTTGCTCCTTCTCCATTTTGGCACAAGCAAGTGCTTCCAGTTCAGTTTTGAATCCTTGTGCCTGCTTTTCTAGCTCATCCTCGACGCGTTGGCTGTGTTTCTCGAGCTCCTTTATGGTAGTTAAGGAGTCTGAAAGCTCGCTTTCTAGCTTCTCTACTTGATTCTCAAGCTCATAGATGGTGGCATAAGAACCCGAGCACTCGTACTGCAATTTCAGCTGCTGTCTGAGATGGCTTTGCTCTAGCTTACAAGACATGTCGTGATTTTCCTGCTTTAGTATCTCATAGTCAAGAGCAAGCTGTTCCATCTGCATCTCAAGCTCATCCTTGTCTCTTCTATACATCTCAATTTCACTACAAAGGTCCATGATCTTTTGCTCGTGCATGTATGTATCCTTTGCGTCGCTGTGCTGCTTAACAAGCTCCTCCAATGCCGTTTGCTCTTCATCATCATCATCAACAACATCAATGGTTTGTCCTTGTCTTTCTTGAGCTCTTCCCTCCAACATTTGCTCCAAGTCCTGGACAGCTAGGATCAACTCCGAGTTTGAGTCCTGTGTCTTCTGTAATTGTAACCGAAGATTCGCATTGAGATTCTTCTCGTGATTGAGTTCTTGCCTCACTTCATCAAGAAGAGCCCACGGATTCCCCTCATAATTCGACTTGCTTCTATGCTTTTGAGAGGCTTTGAGCTTCTCACATTCTTCCTTGAAACCATCTCTCTCCTCCTTCAAGCAAGCAACTTCCTTCAACAGATCTTGACCTCTTTTACTCTCCTTGGCGATCTGTTTACGAAGGGTTTGCAGCTCCAAGTCTGTGACTTCAGCCTTCCTATAGAGGAGAATGAGATCAGAATTCAGCTTTTCTGCTGAGTCATCGTTGTCAAGAGCATCTCCTTGATTGTTTAAGGAATCATCTGTAATTGAATACCGAGTGGCGGCTAGTGGCCAGCCCCATCCTGTTCTATGTTCGTTACAAGCAATCGAAGCGTCTTTCGTATCCAGAAACATATCACTACAATGCATTCCAAATTCTCTTGGACTATTCAATCCAGAGCTGCCATCAGAACAGGACAAAGTAATGTCAGATCCACTAGAGGCCCTTTGGTTTGCATTTAGCTCAGCCATGTTCAGAACACTGTTTTTCCTGTGAATCAATTCAAATCCACAAAAACTTGCCTCAAATCAGTTTGTAGAAATAACAGAATCAACTACTTGTTTAAGCAACACAATAAGTAACATCAAAGTGATGAGGAATAAGAAATCTAAAATTAGCTAAAGTAAGAAGAATGAACTTTTACTTCACATTAATCTGTGATGATAATTTCTTATAAGTCACCCTTGCCAAAATGTCTCTTCAAACCATCAGTGGAATAAGAAATCTAAACTGCAATTGTTTTACCTTGGGTAAATGTTTTCCTGTATCTTCTGAATCAAAACTCGTTGTCCCAGAAGAAATTGCAAGAAGTTCTTCAGCAAACAAGCAGATTAACATTTATAAGAAATTATACGGGTACTAAAATGCAAAATGAAAATGAGGAAACCACTCTATAATGGTCATTGTTTCAACTGAAAAGAGCACTAACATGCAAGACCGCATCTGAAACTGTAGCAGCCTTTGTTGCCTCTGAAGCGTAATCAGAAAGATTTACAGAAACTTCTCCTACAATACTCCATTTGGATGATCTCTACAGCAGGGGAACTCACAAGAACATTCAATTTACTGGAAAGGAGCAAAATAAAGGGGAGAAAAAGGGATATTAGACAAATATATTTGGATAAACAATTGAAAAAATATTAAAATTATAGAATCATACAGTGGAGACGATAAACTGGTAAATACTCTCATGAATCTTCCAATTTCTTAAGATCCTGAACAAATTTCAGTGTCTCAGATGGAACTTTCACAGCAATGATCTCGAATCTTCTGTGCCGTCGGCTTCGCGGCGTCACCGATTGACTCCCTCCGAACTGCAAAACCTAATCGCACAATTTCATGAATGCAACAATGGAAGTGGATCAATGAAGAGACGATTCCCTTGCAAATTCGTTTCCATTTCTGAAGAAATGTGAGGGTATGTAGAAGCCAAAGTTTCACCAAACACACAAACAGAGAAATCAAATCCGAATTTTGAAATATACTTTTTTCGAGACGATGAAAAGGACACGGAGCCAGAAAAACGATCAAAAGCTCGCCAAAATATAGTTTTGAAAATGAAATCACTTAGCGAACAAGTCTTCACCATTTTCAATTCCCGAAGCATTTTTTTATTTCTTCATGTACCTGAGTAGCGTGGAAGCGCGGTTTGAACACAGCGGTGATATTCTAGCTCTTGTCGCTAGCTCCTCCATTTAGCCGAGTTCAGTGAACCTTCAACGGAGCTCCGGTGAACATCGCCGGAGTCATACACAACTCGCAAGATTCCGATCGTTCCTCCGATCAACGATAAACGAACTGTATTTCAACAATGACTGAAATTGAGTGTACCAAGGTTAACTATCAATGTGAGTGAATCAATTCGGATTGAAAAAGCGTCAGAAAATTGAACTCGTATGTTGACCAGATGCGCGAAATCCAATCCGATGATTTCCTTCTGAATCACCAATTGCAGATCTGACAATCCTCACTCTTTTCGCATGCACATTACGCAACCGTTCTTCTCTCCATGGTGGATCACAACTGTGACGTCATTAATATAATGAAGTTTGAGGGGAAATCATAAAATATACTAAATTTTTTTCATGTCCAAATATGAAAATTAGAGACAAAATACATGGAAATTCGGGAATTGTAAATTCAGACCCAGGTTTCTGGCTTTTTTCCATCTTCGGTAGTGAAATTTTGTTGTTTTTCTATACTTATAGATGCTAAGATTAAACGATAATATACATAAGTCCATAATGAAAGAGATTAGACATCATAATTGTTTCTGAGATTTGTAGTTGTATACATTAATAATATTAATGTATGCTTTTGTTCAATATCATGGAAATTCTTGTACTTAGTACTCCTCCAAAAAATGTTCAGCATATTGTTGTTATTACAAAGTTTTACTTTGAACCATGGTAAAATAATTTCGTTGATAACTATTGTTGAGCAAATTTCGGGCCAGATCGGAAATTTGGACCGGACCGAATCTGCCCGAACCGGTTAGCACCGGTCCAGTTTCTGGTCCAGAAATTTAGGATTTTTGGATTCGGTTCGGTCTGGGCTAAATACCGGTCCGATTCGGTCTGACCCGATTTATAAAAAAATCCTAAAATTTTATGTGACACACCTCTCTTCTCTACCAAAACTGTATACAAGTTATAGGTTGTGTGCTATTAACAGGTTGTATGTAAAATGGCATAATGTTATGTCATTGCAAGTGTCAGTTTTTATTGCAAACAAATTTTAGATTTGAGGGAGGTTTTTTCATGTTCCTCTAGTGCAAGGATATAAACCGATCCAAATATTTTCAGTCTCCGATCCATCATTTTTCAAGTTTCGGGTTCCAATTTGGTCCAATACGGTCCGGGTTTAGAGCGATGTAACAAGGGATTTACAAGGAGTTAAAATCATGACAACAATCACTAAAACGAAAAGTCAAAAGGATTCATGACAAAACATTACAAGATAATTCCCAAATGGGTTTATCACATCTAGAAGAAGTTGTAGATTTGGGTTACAACATTTAGTCCTCAAATGTAGCTAGCCTTGACATGGTTGGTGATGTTTCTAGCACAAATCATAGTACAATGGGAAATTATAATAGTTTTTTAAGTCTAGTATAACATAATCTTTTCGTAATGTGTGATTGTCGCTAGTTCAATTGAAGTTTACACAAAAAAATCAAACACGAAATCTCCCGTTAAATAAAACGCCCCTTTCACATGGAAGATAATAGAGCCTTATACCACTGTGTCGATCTGTTAAATTATCTTCAAAATTTTATTTGTTGAAAGAATTGATGAATAAAAAAGACACTCGTGGTCTAATTAAGTTGTCACTATTCATCTCAATTAAGCATAGTGTTTTTTTTACCAAAAATATGGAGATGTGGTCCAAGAAAGATGAGGTGCTTATGATTTGGAGGGGCGGAAATTAAAGCTTTTATGAGATTTGTCACATGAAATAGTATATGCAATCAGACAAGTGGCCGGTTTCAGATCAATTTTGGTGCCCCTTGAAAAGAGAGGGAGATTGATAAGATTGATCACCGCATTCAGTTTCCGATTGGTCTGTTAAACCTTTCTATGATCTATAATTAGCGTATTAATTATTCATTTTCTTGACTAATTATGGCCCAACTACTTTTTTAGTTTCTTTGCACTGGGTTTCATTTCTTCTGGTGAGTGTTCGTTGGTTGGGAAGTAAATTCTCATGATTTTAAATTACTTGGGAAGTGATATCAAATATATGTATTTGGTTCGTCTTTTTGTTTTTGAAAATGCAGATATTTAATTCATGAGATTTTCAATTCTTACAAAACATAGGAAGTTCAATCACCTAGGAAGGGGTGGGTAAGATTTTCTTCTCCCATATTTCGGCGAGAAACCGCGCACGCTAGATTTTTACGCCTCGCACTCCCCCTGGGCGGCACGAGGTGCCGCCCAGTAGACCCTACCAAAAATCCGGTCTAACTCTGGGCGGCAATAGGTGCAGCCCAGCCGAACCGGGTTTTTGTAAAACCCGGTTCAGAGGCTGGGCTGCACCTATTGCCGCCCAGATTTGTTTTTTTTTTAGAACCCGGTTTAAAATTTTATTTTATTTATTTAAATAAAAATAGATTGAATTTGAGGAATTCAGGTTTAATTGTGGGCGGCAACAACTGTCGCCCAGAAAACCCTCAAAAGAATTTAAAATTTGACGTGGGCGGCACCTATTGCCGCCCACCTTTAACCACCCCCCAAAAAAATGTAATTTTTTCATAATCATATAGAGAATTTCAATACGAGTCCGTACATATAAAATTCGTCCAAAACGGACATCGTTTGCCCCTCCAAAAGCCCAAAAAACGAAGCCTTGTAGTGAAATTTGGTGTCTGGCATATAGCGCATTGTAGTGAAATTTTTTGCATTTTTTACTATAATTTTGTATAAAATTTTAATACGAGTCTGTACATATATAATTCATCCAAAACGGATATCGTTTTCCCCTCCAAAAATCGAGAATAAAAACTTTATATACTATAGTATATACTATAGTATTTTATTATATTTCATATATTTATACTTATATATTATAGTATTTCATTATATTTCATATAGTTACATTATATATTATAGTATTTTATTATATTTCATATAGTCACACTTATGTACTATAGTATTTCATTGAATTTCGTATAGTTATACTTATATACTATAGTATTTTATTATATTTCATATAGTTACATTTATGTACTATTGTAATTCATTACATTTCATATAGTTACACTTATGTACTATAGTATTTTATTAAATCTAGTATACTTAGACTTATATATTATAGTATTTCATTATATTTCATATAGTTACACTTATATACTATAGTCAACAACAACAACAATATTACCCCAGTGCCATAAAGGCTCCCGCTTATAGCAGGGTAAGGGGGGGTCGGATGTACGCAACCGTACCCTTGTGTTAAAAACACAGAGAGGTTGTTTCCGATGACCCAAAATAAAAATTGCGTCGAGGATTGCATAGTCTGACTACTACTTCACAATATAAGAAGCGTGGACAGTTTAATGAGCCATTTTGCTTTATTCCATACTTATATACTATAGTATTTCATTAAAATATAGTTACACTTATGTACTATTATAATTCATATAGTTATACTTATGTAATATAGTATTTCATTAAATATAATATACTTAGACTTATATACTATAGTATATTAGTCTAAGTAAACTAGATTAAATAAAATACTATAGTATATTAGTCTAAGTAAACTAGATTTAATGAAATACTATAGTAAATAAGTGTAACTATATGAAATTTAATGAAATACTATAGTAAATAAGTGTAACTATATGAAATTTAATAAAATACTATAGTATATAAGTCTAAGTATACTAGATTTAATGAAATACTATAGTACATAAGTGTAACTATATAAAATTTAATGAAATACTATAGTATATATAAGTCTAAGTATACTAGATTTAATGAAATACTATAATATATAAGTGTAACTATATGAAATATAATGAAATACAATGGTACATAAGTGTAACTCTATGAAATATAATGAAATACTATAGTATATAAGTATGACTATATGAAATATAATGAAATACTATATTATATAAGTATGACTATATGAAATATAATGAAATACTATATTATATAAGTATAACTATATAAAATATAATGAAATACTATAGTATATAAGTATAACTGTTTGAAATACTATAGTATATTAGTGTAACTATATGAAATCTAATGAAATACTATAGTATATTAGTGTAATTATATGAAATATAATAAAATACTATAGTATATAAGTCTAAGTATACTAGATTTAATGAAATACTATAGTATATAAGTGTAACTATATGAAATATAATAAAATACTATAATATATAAGTTTAAGTATACTAAATTTAATAAAAAACTATACTATATAAGTGTAACTATATAAAATGTAATGAAATACTATAGAATATAAGTGTAACTATATGAAATATAATGAAGTATAATGGTACATAAGTGTAACTCTATGAAATATAATGAAATACTATAGTATATAAGTATAACTATATGAAATATAATGAAATACTATAGTATATAATAAAATACTATAGTATATAAGTATAACTATATGAAATATAATGAAATACTATAGTATATAAGTATAATTATATGAAATATAATGAAATACTATAGTATATTAGTGTAACTATATGAAATATAATGAAATACTATAGTATATAAGTATAACTGTTTGAAATACTATAGTATATTAGTGTAACTATATGAAATATAATAAAATACTATAATATATAAGTTTAAGTATACTATATGAAATATAATGAAATACTATAGTATATAAGTATAATTGTTTGAAATACTATAGTATATTAGTGTAACTATATGAAATATAATGAAATACTATAGTATATAAGTGTAACTATATGAAATATAATGAAATACTATAGTATATAAGTATAATTATATGAAATATAATGAAATACTATAGTATATAGATATAACTATATGAAATATAATGAAATACTGTAGTATATAAGTATAACTGTTTGAAATACTATAGTATATTAGTGTAACTATATGAAATACAATAAAATACTATAATATGTAAGTTTAAGTATACTTACACTTATATACTATAGTATTTCATTATATTTCATATAGTTATACTTATATACTATAGTATTTCATTATATTTCATATAGTTATACTTATATACTATAGTATTTTATTATATTTCATATAGTTATACTTATATACTATAGTATTTCATTATATTTCATATAGTTACACTTATGTACTATAGTATCTCATTACATTTCATATAGTTACACTTATATACTATAGTATTTCATTATATTTCATATAGTTACACTTATATACTATAGTATTATCATTATATACTATAGTATTTTATTATATTTCATATAGTTATACTTATATACTATAATATTTTATTATATACTATAATATTTTATTATATTTCATATAGTTATACTAATATACTATAGTATTTTATTATATTTCATATAGTTATACTTATATACTATAGTATTTCATTATATTTTACATAGTTATACTTATATACTATAGTATTTCATTATATTTCATATAGTTATACTTATATACTATAGTATTTCATTATATTTCATATAGTTACACTTATGTACTATAGTATCTCATTACAATTCATATAGTTACACTTATATACTATAGTATTTCATTACATTTCATATAGTTACACTTATATACTATAGTATTTTATTATATTTCATATAGTTATACTTATATACTATAGTATTTCATTATATACTATAGTATTTTATTATATTTCATATAGTTATACTTATATACTATAATATTTTATTATATTTCATATAGTTACACTTTTGTACCATTGTATTTCATTATATTTCATATAGTTACACTTATGTACTATAGTATTTCATTACATTTCATACTATAGTATTTTATTATATTTCATATAGTTACACTTATATACTATAGTATTTCATTAAATCTAGTATACTTAGACTTATATACTATAGTATTTTATTATATTTCATATAGTTACACTTATATACTATAGTATTTCATTAAATCTAGTATACTTATACTTATATACTATAGTATTTCATTAAATTTCATATAGTTACACTTATGTACTATAGTATTTCATTAAATCTAGTATATAAGTGTAACTATATGAAATATAATGAAATACTATAATATATAAGTCTAAGTATACTAGATTTAATAAAATACTATAATACATAAGTGTAACTATATGAAATTTAATGAATTACAATAGTACATAAGTGTAACTATATGAAATATAATAAAATACTATAATATATAAGTGTAACTATACGAAATTTAATGAAATATTATATAGTACATAAGTGTAACTATATGAAATATAATAAAATACTATAATATATAATATAACTATATGAAATATAATGAAATACTATAATATATAAGTATAAATATATGAAATATAATAAAATACTATAGTATATATAGTATATAAAGTTTGTATTCTCGATTTTTGGCTTTTTGGAGGGGAAAACGATATCCGTTTTGGATGAATTTTATCTGTACGGACTCGTATTAAAATTTGGGAAATTCCTGTTGGTACCCCTGAGTTTAGGGTTATTCCTGTTGGTATCCCACGATTAAGTTTTTTCCTGTTGATGCCCCTAAGGTTTGGGTTTGTTTTGCTTCGTAACCAAACTTTTTCATGTTTGTATCATTCTAGTTCAAATTGATTAAATCAAAGTCTACCATTGTGTTCCTCGCCCTCAAATTAGTAAGATTTGACTCATAAAATACCCAAATCCATGTCTGAACCATGTCGATATGGATTTCAAAGCAACAACCCGTTTCGACCTTAAGAATTCAAATCGGAATGGTTCGGGTATGGATTTGATTGGTTTAGGAGTCAAATCCTACTAAGTTGATGTCAATAAACATAATGATGAGCTTTGATTTGATCAATTTGAACCGAAATGATACGGATATGAAAAATTTCGATTACAAAGCGAACAAATCAAAACCTTAGGGGTACCAATAGGAAAAAAACTTAATCGTGTGACACCAACACGAATAACCCTAAACCCAGGGGCACCAACAGGAATTTCCCTTAAAATTTTATACAAAATTATAGTAGAAAAATGCAAAAAAATTCACTACAATGCGCTATATGCCGGATACCAAATTTCACTACAAGATTTCGTTTTTTGGAGGGGCAAACGATGTCCGTTTTGGACGAATTTTATATGTACGGACTCGTATTGAAATTCTTTACATGATTATGGGAAAAAAATTACAATTTTTCTTTGGGGGTTAAAGGTGGGCGGCACCTATTGCCGCCCACGTCAATTTTTTTTTGGGGGTTAAAGGTGGGCGGCACCTATTGCCGCCCACGTCAAATTTTAAATTCTTTTGAGGGTTTTATGGGCGGCAGTTGTTGCTGCCCACAATTAAACCGGTTTAGTGGACGGCACATATTGCCGCCCATTAATCCGGTTCAGTGAACCGGATTAAAAAAATAAATTAATTAAATCATACTTTTAATTTAAAAAAATTGAACCCATCCTGGGCGGCACCTAGTGCAGCCCAAGAAAATCGGGTTTTTTGGGCTGCACTTAGTGCCGCCCAGGGGGGAGTGTGAGGCGTAAAAATCTGGCGTGCGCGGTTTAACAGCCCCATATTTTCCATAATTTAGATTTTAATCAAACATAATTTACTAATTCCCATAAATTTAAATTTCCATGTTTTGATTTCACATAAAATAAATTTTTAAAAATTACATTTCTCACATTCAATCAAACAAACTAGGGGTGTTCATGGGTGGACCGGACCAGAAATGACCGGACCAGTAAAATTCTGGTCCGGTCCACCATTTCCCCAAAATCGGTTTTCGGTCCGGTCTGGTCCAAACCCGGAAAAAATCCGGTCCGGACCGGAAGACCGGAATTTAAAAAAAAATATTTTTTTTGTAATTTATATGTTTTATATTTTTTTTAGAGATTTATATGTATTTTTTTGTAGATATTTTTTTAAATTTAATAAGTTAGGAGTATATATGTTTTATAAATATTTTTTTAGATTTTTTTTTTATAGATTTTAAATAAGAATTTAATTTTTTTATTTTTTAAAATTAAATCCGGTCCAAGACCGGACCGGATTAAGACCGGACCGGACCTATCCGGTCCGGTCTTCGGTCCACATATGCCCAAAAATCCGGTCCAGACCGGATGAACACCCCTAAAACAAACACTTAGAATAATCAATAAAGGTCTATAATCTGTTGAAATTAGAGACCAAACAAAAAGATATGCCGAATCTTGGAAAAATATTATACCATCTGAAACCTATAATTTATTCATAATAAAATAAAAGAACTAATTCTGTTTACAACATATAGCCTTAGTTGGGCTTGAAAAAATCGAATGTTTACAATAAAAAAGTTCACGATGATCATCATCTCCCGTTTATTTTTATTTATTTTTAAAGCAAACAAAGCTGAAAATATTCATCTAGCAGCTGTTGTTTCCTTTATTCACGAGAGGAGATCATTGCTTTGGATTTTAATACATACTTGAATCTGTTTTCTCACGTGATACCGAATCATTCTCTAAAAGCTAAGGTATATATATAGTAAGGATTAACATATGGATTATGGAGTGAATGAGTTATATAGATGCACTTCGAATTCTGAAACTGTTATATACTTCAAATTGAAATTTAGGATTTCTTTGATATTGATATCAAGTATGGATATGATATAATCCTGATATTAATATTAAACTGATATCTGCTGTTTGGTATGAGTTATAGATATCACGATATGAGTATGAGTGATATCAGAGCGTTATTTTGATATCTTTCACATAATGAGTATATCAAAAATATCAATTATATTTATACTCATACCCAATACCTTAATATCACTCATACTCATATCTTAATACTCATACCCAGGGGCGGACGCATGTGGGGTCCTGTAGCTCCCACTGGAATTTTGAAAAAAATATTATACGGGTTTTTTTCCCTCACCCAAATTTTTTTTTCCAAAATATTTCTTCAAAAATTCCAAACTAATTTTTGTAGTTTTCCAATTTTAAAAATGTTTTTTACATAGGATTTATTATGTATAATTTTCAAAAATACTAAAATTTATCCAAATTTACACACAATTTTTTAATAAGATATGTAATACTTTCACTATTTTATCTTTATTTGTGTTAAAACTTTCAAAATTTAGGGTTTATGGATTTGTAAATTTTACAAATTATTTTTATACAAATTTGTTGAGATTACACAGTGAAAGTAGTCTGTAATGATAAAATTTGTGTAATTTTTGGTCAATTTTGAATAAAATTTCATTTGAAGTTTGGATGTAGAGTTTGTTGTTTGAAATTGAGATTGTTTGTGTAAAATAGATGGTAGAATTAAAAATTACGATTTAGGATTTTGTGTAAGATAGACGGTAATATTTTACTCTTTAAGATTTTAGCCCCCACTGGACTACAATTCTGCATCTGTCCCTGCCCATACCTGATATCTCATATCTTTGATATCGATACCAAACCAGCCCTTAAGAAAATCGAAAAAGTTTGGCATTTAGGACCTAGCAAAGGATGAAAAATCCGTGGGGTGGCCCATTTCTTTATATGGGCCGGAACATGGAAATTGGGCCCAATAACTTGAAAGTAAAGCCTAGACTTCGGACCCATACAATGCCCTAAGTTAACGCTTTGTTTGGTGAACATTTTATACACTTCGTAAAGAAGTATTCATAAATATATTTATGAAACAAACTCTAATTGAAAATCTGGTAATCTTTGAAATGCTGGTTATTGGTTAATCACTTAATAGATTAATCACCAAAATTCTCGTCTCCAATGTGATAGTGACCGTCATAATTCTCGCCGCGTAGATTTAAGTTACACTTTTATCGCGTTATTTAAACGTTTTCTTGGAATATAGCGTTCCACATTTAAAGTTGAACATAAATTGTCTAGTATATAAGCTTGATGGGCTACTCCTCCTATTGTCAATTGATTTTAGGATGAAATCTCATTGGGCTTATGTACTGAGCTTATCTGCGCCTATGCGCTCGTGTCCGCACGTCTCCAGTTATTGGGCCCACAAACTTTCACACGCTTGCTCACCAAAGCAAATGTGTGAATCTCCCGGCTCTAACGCCACAAACTGCCGCGTTGATTAATTCACCGTGTCCTTGAAAGCATCTTATAAAGCGAAGGAAACCAATTGAGAAAGGACAATAACGCATGTCGTCTCCCCTTGACATGTGGCGTGCCGCGAAATTGATCCAATAAACATCCAATGCCGACCTCAATCGCATGACTAATCATCAACCATTACGCATCGCTCAACTGCCACTAAGCAAAAGCAACACACCTTCCTTATAAATAGGCCCCTGCGCCCAAGCTGAGAGGGAGATTTTGGCGAGAGATTCATTTCTTTTTAGAGTGTTTTGTCCCTTAAAAATATGTGTATGGTTTCCGTGTGTTTATAAAAAAAGTGTAAAGTGTTTCATAATCATTAAAAAAAAAGAGTGTTTCATACACATGGCGTTCTTTCATGATCAATGAGCTCCATATTCTAATTTCGACATCACATTTCATATAGTTCGAGCATGAGAAGAAAAAAAGTATATTTCAAAATATTAAAAAAAAAAACTAAAAGGAAACAAAATCTAACGGCTAAGATCTATGAACAATGGACGCAGATCCTCAAAAGGGAGCTCGTGGCCGTTGATTCCTGAAATTCTCAGGCAGAGAAGAAGGGGTGTACAAAATTTTGGTGGTCGAGCACGCAGGGGAAAGCTACCAGCTGAGTGGAAGAGCCGTGGCTAGTAGTACTATTCGTGTTATCCTTCGCAAGCTGGAACGGCTTCTCTCTCTCCTCCTCGCGGCGGCCGGAGCTCCTGGCGGCGGACTCAGCGGCTCGCCTGAGCGCGGTGCGCTCCAGCCGCCGCTGGGCCACGTAGTCCTCGGGGATGAAGACGTCCAAATCGAGTGGCATGGCTGTAATTAGTTGGAATTGGAGGTTTTGTGGAGAGAAGAAGGATTAAATTGAAGTGATGAAGATTGGAATGAGTGGTAATGTGAATATATATGCGGATTGGGGAATAATTAAATTGGAATCTATGGGCAATTTGAGAAATTGGAGCCCACGTTTTGGAGCGAAACACACTACACAGCTAGGAGTGCTGCTGTGTTAAGGGCTGGGGGTTTTACTTTTACACTTGTACTTGGCTTTCATTTCCTCGGTTTTTGACTTTTTGTGTGACTTGTAGTAGCCCCTCGTTTTAGCTTTAGTTTTCTTTTTAATAATAAATTTTTTATTTTGAAAAAAAAAAATTTGATTTGTTTGGTGAAGAGTATTTAATAAATTTCAAAAGAGAGAGTATTTAATACTCCCTCCGTCCCATAATGTTCGTTCTGTTTTCGTTTTGGACGTCCCTTTTTGTTTGTCATACTTTTCTTTTTTATCCATCTTTTTTTTCCTTCAATATTATCCTCCGTCCCATAATGTTCGTTATATTTACCTTACACATCCAATCATTCTCACCTACCATCTTCATTCATCTCAAACTCCATTAATATCCACCATTTTTATCCATAACCTAAAACTTAATAAACCATTTTTCATTAACCTAATTAATTAAACTAATAAAATTAACAAAACTACTCCTAAATTCATTAACTTAACCCAAATCCATTTTTTTAACCAAACTAACCCAAACCCATAATTTACCCTAACCCAATATCCATAACCCATATTAACCTACCCCTAATCTACCCATTTAACCTGGCCTAATCTACCCAACCCAATTACCGAAACCCTAATCTACCCAGCCCAGCCCATTTCCCACCCTAACCCTAAATACCCCCTTCTGAGCTCTCTCTTCACTCTCTCGTCTCACTCTTCACCGCTCTCTTCTCTTTTCTTCTGAGCTCTCTCATTCTCTCTGAAACCCTAGATCTGAGCTCTCTCGTCTCCTCTCTCGTCTGAGCTCTCTTCACCTCTAGTTCTCCTTTGTGCTCTCATCTGACTTCTCGCTCTCCAGAGAAGGTGTTTCTCCTTCTCTACTCTCTCGTCTGAGCCCTCTCTTCTATTCTGAGCTCTCTCTGAAACCCTAACTCACAAAAATGATCTCGATCTGTTGCAGATCTGCTCACCGGCGGTTAATCTGCTCCGGCTGCCCCCAAAACACAGAAAAGGCTTGCTCCTCGTCTAGATCTACCCAGATCTCCCAAAACCCGCCCCAAAAAACCCTAAAACTCAGAGATCGTTGCTTTGAAAACCCCGGTCCCCTGGGTTCCCTTCTCTGTTTGCATAAAAAATGGGTGATTCAGACATATTTAAGTCTGATGGGTCCTGGACTTCTGATGCACTTTTTGTTGCTTGCTCTCAAGCTCCACAGTGCGAGTGGGGTGGCGATTGTGTTGGGGATCACAGATTCACTCCTGTTGGCTCAGAGGAAACTGTGGAGGGGAAGCTACGCGAAGAGCCCCCAGAGATCGTTGAGCTCCCTGCTACCCCTGAGTTCGTTGAGCTCTTTCCTACCCCTGAGATCGTCGTTCTCCCTGATTCCCCTGAGATTATCTTCATCCCTGATTCCTCTGACGATGAAGCTGTGAGATGAATCGTCCTCGGTTATGGTGATGTTGCCTCTAATTCTGGTTTTTAGCCAAGTCTCACTCTTTTTTAGTTGTTTATGCATGTGTACTTTTGCTGAGATTATTGCTCTGAATTATGCATGTTGTTGAATGAGTTTGTTGTGCTGTTGACTGAGACATTGGTATTCTGTTTTGTTGTTGATGTTCTGATGACTAAGACATTGGTATTCTGTTTAAGTTGATTCTCTGTTTTGGTGTGTTGGTGTTCTGTTTTGGTGTTGCTGTTCTGATGTTGGATTATGTTGTGTTGCCTCTGTGTTGTGATCGGTGATGATGCATGATAACTGAGATGCAAAACCTTTATGTTCACTAGACTTCTGATGTGCCATGGCAACACTGTGTCACATGTAATTGATTGATGCTTATGTGTATGTTAAGGTACCGTGATTGGTATTGTATCTATGAGGGTTATGGGGACATCCGAGATTATTTATGCATTTCAATGATGAAGTCTTGAAACTGAGATGCAATACCTTTAATGTCACTGCCTTAATGTGCCATAGGAACACTTTTACATGTGGTTGATTATTGCTTATGTGTATGTTGAGTTTTGTGATCGGTCTTGTGTCTATGATGGCTATGGGGACATCTGAGATTATTTGTGCATTTCAATGATGAAGTCTTTTTGCTGAGATGTAAGACCTTAATATCACTGCCTTAATGTGCCATAGGAACACTTTCACATATGATTGACTGATGCCTATGTGTATGTTAAGGTCTTGTGATTGGTCTTGTGTCTATGATGGCTATGGGGACATCTGAGATTATTTATGCATTTCCCTTGTCTGTCCCGAAATGTTTGTCCTAAAGTTCTAAAAGCTCTTGTGATTGGTGGTGTTATTCTCCTTGAGTCTATCTATGATGAAGTCTTGAAACTGAGATGCATTCCCTGCATGTTCACTGTCTTAGTGTGCCATTGGAACACAGTCAAATGACTGATTGATGCTTATGTGTATGCTAAGGTATTGTGAATGGGTTTGTGTCTATGATGGTATTAGGGACATCTGAGATCAAAGCTATGTCATTGTTGTGCCATTACTTGTGCTTGTTTACAAAATTACAAAAGTTCTTGCTCTGTACACAAAATGTTCAATCTTTGTCATATATTGCTAAATAAACTGACTATCTTCAAGTGCTTCTTCAGTGTCATGATCTTCAACTTTTGTTGTCCCTTGTTGACTCTGTTGACCTGCTATTGATGTTCCTGCTTGATCTGCTTGTTGTGCACCCCCATGCACTATGTCCCATGCTTCTATGATAGCCCACATAGGTGCCTTGATCTCTCTTGGTAGATTTCCTTGAGCCATTAATTTCTTCTTGTTTACATATGGCAAATCATACTCATTGCCTCCCTTGCTTTTAAGTATTTCATTCATAATAAATTGTAGTGTCATCCACACATCTCTTAGAGTTGTAGGGGCCAATTCAAAAAATGCTTCATGCACTGTTTCTATCATATGATCAATACTTTTTGGCATCTTCTTGTGCATGAGTGACTGAATGCTTCTGAAAAATCCTAGATCTAAGATGTTTATATCTGGACTATTAGCTGGCTGTTGTATTAAGATGAAAGTGAATCCATCCTGAATGTATACCTGTTGCCATTCTGGATCTCTTTGAGTTATATGGGCCTTTGCATTGTCTTGTTGTATGAATATAACTCTTTGAGCTCCATCTTGTGGCCACTTTGCCTTGATTGCTGGAATGATTTGGTTTATCAACATGTTCCTTGTCACTTGCTTGTTGACTAATTCAACTAGCTTTGTAACTAGTGTCCCATTCTCTCTGTTTTTGGATGACATTTTTGCTGCTTGTTGATATGTGAATGGAAAGATTCCTATCTTCCCATCAAAAATGCACTGTCCCTCTGCATCAAATCTAGGCCTTGCTACAACTGCAGTGAACATAACTTTGGGAATGAATTTAGATAAATTTGCAGCTCTGTACTTGCCCCTTTCATTCTGTGCTAGATATACTCTCTGTGATTTATTTGATAGAAAAAAACACTTCTCATCCAAGTGTACAAAATCAAACATTGGAAAAAAACACTTCAGTACCCAATCCAACCTAGCCTTCTTATGTCCCTCACTCAAACCAGGATGAATTGGATTTGTATGTGGCTTTATTGTACCTTGCTTGACCATCCTATGCACTTTGGTCTTTGAAAGACTAAGCTTGCTAGCTAAGTCTCTAATGCATGACTTGTCTCCCATGCCTAGTGCTGTGATTGAATCCATCTCTACTTGAATTCCTTTTCTACCACAGTTGTGATATTTTGTGCTTAGATTGTACCTCTGCTGTGCATTATGTTGCTTCTTTGCTGTGTTCCAAAGTCTGCCTATGCACCTTGTTGACATTTTGAACTCTTCTACAACTTTCTTTATTGCACCATGTGGTAATTGTCCCTCTCTAGATATTGCTAGCAGAGCATTCAATATGTGCATTTTTTTATCACTGTTGAGCCTGGTATTATGTGTTGGCTGATGATGTTGTGTTGCCTCTGTGTTGTGCTCTGCTTCTGATGACTGTCCCTCTTCATCTCTTGGTTCCTGGTTGAGATCAAAGCTATGTTCACTATCTTGTTCCATGTCCCCTGCTGACTGTCCCTCTTCGAACTCTTCTCCATCATAAATGTACTGTTCATATGGAAGTGGAGCTTCATTTAAGTCTCATAAAGCCGAGGCCATGACACCACCAGGCTGTGATGCAGAGACTGTTTACTTGCTTAATTTTGCTCTGAATTTTACTATAAATTTGAATGTAAATTCATTTCCCAAAGCTGTAATCCCCTTTTATACTCTGTTTAGGGGCAATTTTGTCAGGGCAATTATGCCCTAAGTCCCCTTTTGTTTAGGGCAATTCTGTCCCCAAAAATTATAAGTGATTCGTGTGCCCCTAAAATCAGCCTTCTCATTGGCTGAAATTTGATCTGTGGTAAATAACCACAGATTGCACTGTAGCAGGTCATGTCCCCAATTGTACTTTGTTAATTTTCTTAATCCAAGAGCTTTTTGTACTTTAGGACAAACATTTCGGGACAGAGGGAGTAGTATTTATAATGACTTTGTTTTTAATATTTTTTAAGTTTTGATAAATGTGAATTGAAATTAATTTTACTTTTCTTTCACTATACACACTTAAAAACAACACATATTTATAAAAATAACTTTTATGGCAAACACGTTTTTCGCATAACTTATTTTTCAAATACTTATCAATAAAAAAGACTTCATAAATACTATTATATGAACCAAAACCAAATAAAAATTGGGTTAATTTATACTGAATTTTGTATAACTTAAGCAGTTATATGCTAAGGGTCTAATGAGATCTCACATTATAATGCATTTTCTTAAATTATAATGCATGATTTAATATATTAAAATTCGACAAAATGCAAGATCCAAAGAGACCCTAAGTTTACCCTAGCTAATATGAATTATCCACTCTTCTTAATACGTACCTGGCCGATTATATGGTCCAAAATCAAATAAGAATTGGGTTAATTTATAATGATTTTCTAATCTATGTTTTTGGGTATAGTTTAAGAACTTTGTTTTATAAATAATGTGTTAAATGTTATAAATTTAGAGATTTCAACTTTTTTAACGAGTTTAAGCACTTTCATTTAGATTAACCATTTTTATTTTTATTTGTTTATCTTCAACCAACTGGTTTAATCTGGTTCGATACAGTCATTGCAATTGTCAATAATGAAAGCTAGAGGAGTACAATTGTAATTAGACAAGAAGTATTGTATTTGCCTTTAATAAGAGAATTGTAAGGCCTTCTGCAACTAACAGTAGTTGCATGCCATTAAAATATTATAGGTTCCATCTCAAATTTTGCTTTTCATAATGGAACATGAGAGAAAAAAGCATCAGATGAAACCGGTGCCAATTTGTATGAAACCCTTGAGGAGCACTTGAGACCATTGATCTATGGACAGTGGATAGCTTAGATCACTCTAAATATAATTGAATTTATTTGACTTTTAAGCAAACTTTTATCCTAATTCAATTATTAAACAAATAAAATAAAAATTACAAAATTTATAATTATTTTTTATCTATTCATAGACACTATATATTCATATAAAAATATTATATATTAAAAAAACATAATAGATGAAGTCGTTACATTAAAAATTTAATATATCACAACATTGCACCTAAAATACTTCAAGACATTACACACATATTTAGTATATTAAATGACATGGTAATTTAATGAAGTTTGTTTCTATGTATTTGCATGATTTTGATTTCAATGAAATTTGTAATGTTGTTGATTTTATATTAATGTCATTTAAAAACTATAAAATAAAAATATTTAACTTATTTTATTTCAATGTATTATATTTCATTATACTACTTTATATGTGTTAATATATTCAAATTTACAATTTAAGATGTATATGTATTATTATATTCTATATATACATGGTTGGTAAATAAATATGAAGATATGAAACCGGAGTATGAAACCGGGTTATAAAACTATCAATGTAAGGAAAAAGTAAGATGAGTGTTTTATATGATGTGAAAGAGAGAGAAAAATAGAAAATGGAGTATGAAACCCATCCAATACAACCCCCATTATTCATGGCCTAAGGTTGTTGGGATTATGAAATGCAATAACAGAAAACCTTTCTTCCCTGGCCTACTCTTTAATTTCCTTATTCCTTTCCTTGCTCGATCTCACCAAGTTTCCATGGAATCCTTATCCATTTAATTCATAACAAATTTAGTATAAGAGCTTGTGTCCTCGGCCATGATAGAGGAAACACGCTTGAAAATGATGGAGGAAAGTCTAAAAAAAACTTAAACTCGCCGCTGAAAGTAGTGTCACCGATGTCTTTCACGTCTCCCAACTGAAACGGTGCATTAAACCAGGCATCTCTTCGACATCCCTGCAACCAATGTTAACTGATGAAGACACGTGTGTGTGGTCGCCCCGGAAGCCATTCTTGATTCACGCATTGCTTGCTCACCAGACAGCCATGCCATTGCAGAATGGTTGATCAAATGGACCAACTAGATGCTAGCGAAGCCACTTGGGAACAAGTTGGCTACATCATCAAGCAATTTCCAGTGTTTTCTTATAAGGCTTGTGATGCGAACAATCCCTGAAGTGTTGTCTGCAACGCAGGATCTTTGATTCCTCAAGCGTGGATTCGATTCTCCTCTTCCGTAGCCAAAGTGATGGCTTTCCTAGGACTAAAGAGATAGCCTTCAAACGCGTTCAAAGTGATGAACGAAAGGATCAAAGGGATGATCACAAACACCGAAGAGACGATGAACAATTGCTCGAAGCGGCGAGCTACGGGATAGACGATCCGTGGGATCAAAGAGTTGACGTCAGAACTCAATTTCCAGTGTTTTCTTATAAGGCTTGAGGACAAGCCTTCTTTACTCGGAAGGAATTTGTCATGTACTGGGTTAGTAGATTGGGACAAGTGGGCCGATAGGCCAGGCCGTAGAGGGAAATTACTTGTATTGGGTTGTAACAACTTTTATAGCTTGTAACAGACAAGAGAAAGTGATGCGTTCCTGCTTGTGATGCTGGATCTCTGATCTTGGTGGGAAGTCGCATGCGTCATGTTTGAGGATGATAAGGTGGAACGCGGTGTTTAGAAGATGGATCGAGAGGGAGATTGGAGTTGTAGTGTCGACAGCGGAGGAGATCAACTCGAAAGAGATCGAGTGCTTGGCCGTAGCGTCGACAGCGGGGTTGGATAATCTCGATGAAGATCGAGTGGAGGCCGTAGCGTCGGCAGCGGAGGAATGGAGATGAGAAGGAAGATTTAGGGTTTGACGCTCGATCAAAGGGGATGAGGCAATTAGCTCTCAATCTTCAGGGAAGAGAAGATCAAAATCATTAAGGATCCGTTCGGTAAGTAGTAAATAAAACCGAGTGAAAGTAGGAGTTGAAGTGAAAGTACGAGTTGAAGTGGAAATAAGAGTTGAAGTTATAAAATGGTTTGTTCGATAAATAGTAATTACGAGAGTTGAATTTATGTATTTTTGATGTGTAATTACCAAAAAGGGCATTAACAATTTGAGAATTTACTAAGCATTGCCTCACTTGCATCATCATCGTGGAGGGGGACAAAAAGAACATTGTCTTCCACTTAAACTCCAAAAGTTACTTACCCTTGGGTGGGGTGGGGTGGGGGGGTGGGGGGGGGGGGGGGGGGGGGGGGGGGGAAGGGGAAGGAAATTGATGGTAAGGGAGATAAAGTTGCCTTTTACTCCACTTCCTTCCACTACCATCAACTAGCTTCCACTTCAACCCAACAACTTACCAAACATGTTTAGGTGTGCGGTGAGGGAGATGAAGGAGGAGCTTCCACTCCGCTACTGCCCCCTTCCATCCAGCCGAACAAGCCCTAAATCATACACGTAACTTCTGTTCACTTGTAGCGTTAAAAAAAAATCCGTTGTTTTTTTACCAATAAAAAACCTGATCAAACACGGATCCGGACCATACCCATTTTTTCAACTCGTTTAAGTTGATCGGGTCCGGGCCAAGCCCGTTATTCGGGCCAGAACCCTTAACCGAACCTGTTCGGAAGTCCGGGTCGGCCTGCGGGTGGCCCGTTTAGTCATTCCCAAGATTTTTTTTATATTAATTCTTTATTCTCCAAACTAATTATGTAACACTATTAATAAGAAAATGGTAAGTAATTTTAGGTTAGGTTTTTTTTAACTATATATTTTTATTATATTTTTTATATAAATAAAAAATAATATGTGGGCCGGGCCGAATGGCCCGTTAGGGTCTAAACATGTAACCGTACCCGACCCGCTTACCCGTCCGAGCCGGACCAAACGGTCCGTTAGAACTTTAATCCTTATCCGATACCATATTATTAGGCAGACGGACAGATCAGACCGAGCGGGCCAACCCGTGTTTGCCCAGGTTTAATCTCAATGCAATTTACTAATGCCCAATTCTCGAGCAAGTGGGTATTAAATTAATACTTTTTTATATGGATAAGTGTCATGTGAGAAAGATTATTGTAGTACAAAATAAGAATGAATATAGACCATTGGATTAGAAATAAATCAAAGGTCGTGCGAGTTCAACTGAAAGTGCATGTGAATTCAACTGAGAGTGCATGCGAGTTATATATGCACAAAAACGTTAAATTCACATGCACAATAATTCGCATGCACATTTAAGCCAACAACTTGCACTCCAATCCAAAAAATACATGCACAAAATGTTGAATTTGCATGCACAGAAGTGTTGCATTCGCTTGCACTTTTCAAGTCATCGGCTTATACTTTTAGGCCTCCGTGTTGCACTTTGTCAGTAATGTTCAAAAAACAAAGGCATATACAAAAAGGTATCCGTATTGCATTTTTTTAAGCTTTTAATCTGATCTAATGACTAGAATTCTTTCTTATTTTATATTATAAGACTCTTTCACACCTGAATCGCACCCTTTTTATATTTACATTAAAACACCTCTTAATAGAATGACGGGTCCATGAATATATACGGAATAATCCATAGTATTAATTTGTGAATATGTATTTTATGCGCTTCTTTATATTTTTTCCTTTTCCATTTCTTAATACTCCCTATATTCTAATTGTTTGATGTATACATTGACATTGGGAATGTGCTAGAGTACTAAACGTGTAGATTTATGTTAAGGAGGTACGTACAATTCTACAATACGTATAAAAAAAAACTTACAAGCTAGCTAGTATTTAACTTGATATTAATTTCCTAATAACAAATTTAAACTAGCATGTATTTTAGAACGTACGCTTGATAAAATTCTAGGCCTACATCAGACTTCAAATTTGCCTGGTAAAAGTGTAAAATAATTTTATATCTATGGTAAATCCAACTTTTAAACAAAACAGTACTATATAGAAATTGAAGATGCCGAGTGTCTTTAAATAAATGCATCAAAGGAATACCACCAATTGTGTGCCATCTCTTCACCTGCTCCCGACCCAGATCAGCACAAATGCGCTGTCTCACTGCCAGATCATCGAGGCGTGGAGTGCAGCTCCTCCCCCGTATGGGAACCCGTAAGATCTGGTGAATATCAGTAAGGGTGATGGTCATCTCTCCGAAGGGCATATAAAATGTGTTCGTCTCAGGATGCCATCTCTCCACAAATGCAGAAATCAACGCCGCATCCATGCTGCATGTTATGCCTAGTGTGCGTAGACCGGTAAGCCCGCTCCGCTCGGCAAGCCTAAACCACGTATCTGACTCAGGGCTAATATACTGCTCGTGTGAAGAACAATGGGCTGTGCGGAAATGGATCCTCAGAATCTTACGACTCTGAATTAACGGAATTTAAGATTAGTATACATTTTCTAATAAAAAAACATTTAAAGGTTCAACACATAAACTAAAACCCTAAAACATACCAAATCCTGCTCCGCCTGACGACGGGCTACCCCGCTACGACGTGGCTGCTGCTCAGCAATCTGAGGAACATGAGCATCCTCAACAGCTGCAGCGTCTCCTCTACGTCTCTGTCTCCTCTGCTGTACATGAGGTGACATCTGCGGAAGTGCCTCAGGAGCGGCCTGAGGTATAGGACGGTCAAATATAGCCCGAGCAATGTGTGTCTCGTAGCTAGCTAGGGAGAAGAATCGGACACCTAGGGCCTCCAGGCATCCAAGGATGGTAATTATGTACAACAGATGGACCGGGAGGAGGTGGAGAAGAAGGACCGACAGGAGGTGGAGAAGAAGGACCGGCAGAAAGTGGAGAAGAAATACCGGGAGGAGGTGTACAAGAAGGACCGGCTTGAGATGGAGAGGGGACATGAGTAGGTATCGACCCAAAAAAAAGCGGGGAATGAGAAAATGGAATGTCGTCCGTATTCAACTCCTGCGTCGGTAATGTAGGCTCCACAGACTCAACATACACTACCCCATCATGCGGCTCCTCCCCAACAGCCTGATCATCAACCGTCATGGGCTGAGCTGCCAAGTCCTCATCGTCCTCCAAATACTCATCATCAGCGGTCATAGGCGGATGCGAAGATACCGCACTGGACGACAATATATCAGCCCTCACAAGAACGGTGCGACAACGAATAGACTCTGAAATACCAACACGCCGGGTGCGGTCAACAACAACAGGTGTCGGCTCCGTACGCCCAGTAGGGGTGAAGGCCGCCAATATACTCTAATTTTTTGGATACTTATTTGATTAGGGACTAATTAATACATTTAGGGACTTATATGATTAATTTTAGAATTTATTATACTTGTTAATTTATAAATATACTATACGAGCAAATGTCTATAACTAGCTAATTTATAACTAATCCATAAATAATAAATAATACAAAAATAATAGCTATATAATTCTAATCCGAATTAATTCAAAATGTAAACGATAATGTATTCTAATCCAAATTATTTACTAAATTATTCTATTCCACATTAAATCAAATCTTAATAAATATATTTACGAAAACAATTACAAAAATTATGATCAATTTAAAATTAAAAATAATACCGCTCGTAGACCGATCGGACTCGATACAGGCGCCGTCGGAGCCTCAATCGGAGTCGCCCTCGGTTGCGCTCGATCCCTAGCTCCACCTCCCCTTCCACCTCGGGTCCGAGCTCCGCCGGAAACCACCAAGGCCTCCTCTTCCTCCTCCTCCTCTACCGCCAGCCAGGAGCTCCTCCCGCCACCGCTCGCACCACCACCAGTCGCCTCCGCGCCGCTACCGCTCGCACCGCCGCCAGCCGTCTCCGCGTCGCCGTGCGTTGCCACACCGGAGCTCGTCGTCGTCGGGCCAGTCGCATCGGCGCCAGTCGCGTCCAGATTTTCGGCCGCCGGTTTCGAAGCTCTCTCCGGCGCCAATCAAGTCGCCCAACCCAGCCCAATCCAAATCCATGGCTAATGGAAACAATCGAAGGAAATGGAAGAAGACGAATCGTGGAAAAGCTTTCGATTTCGTTAGGTCTGAACTCGCGGCGGAAGGAAGGAGACAAATCGTCTTCTTAAGCGTGTATATACACGCTTACTTGGACCATGAGCTAGTTATTTGGGTCGGCCCAATAACTAGCTCATGTATTACACGCTTATGTTAAGCGTGTAATACATACATGTTTTTCAAAATGACAAGAATACCCTTACACGCTTAACATAAGCGTGTAAAACCACACGCCTATTTTAAGTGTGTATTTTCGCGTCCGTTTAGACACATTTTCGCGTGCATTTAGCTTTTTCGTAAATTTAGTATGTAGTTTGATTGCTTTTGTGTGTATTTTGGCAGGTGTTTGTTGAATCATCGCTTGGTAAAGAAGAGATAATTTGAGGCCGTTACTCTGACGTGCACCTAAAGTTTTTTGTTTTCTTTTACGTTTTGCCGTTTTGTTTTAAATCATTAAAATTAAGCTTCTTTATGTTAATCACTTCTACGGCATTTTTATGGTATCATCTAATTGTAGTTCGCGACACGATTATTTGATCGTTACTCTCATAAATGAATATATAGATTATTCGAGTTCTTTCATGCTCTCCCAGCTTAATTTTGTTTTGTTTTTAGAGCATGTTAATTAATTTTCGATCTCCATTGTTTTTATAAAGGTTGAATTTATCCTATCATATATAGTTTCATTAACATGAGATTATATTTTTGCAGATTTGACCGTGTTTCACTTTAAATAAATAATAATCCATCCATTTAGATAAGAATATAAGATTATTATTTCAGCCCATAAATTATGTTAATAAATATTTATCGTAATATAGTAATAGATAATAATTTATAAGTCTTTCTAATCTAATCTCTAAAAGTATAAGCTAATTTTTTTATAAGAAGTTTTTATCCTAAAATGAAATGCTTGAAATTTTTAAAATAAATTAAAACTCTCTAAATAAATAATATTTAACAAAATCTTTTCAAAACAAGGTTTTTAAACATAAGTTATAAAATACGATTATTTATCGATGAATTACAAAATTTGTTATTGAAGATTGCACATAATGACTATTTTTACTTAAGTTATTCTTATTCATTAATACAATGAAATGCTTAATTTTTATATTGCAAGTTTAAAAAAATATTTCAAAATTGTAATATAATAATTGAAATTTTAAAAACCGTGTCACAATCTGTAATAAATGGATTCAATATTTATGGACAAAAGTCTATTTATTTTTTTCTAGCGAGCTAATTAGATCAACTTTTATCATTTTTTTTTTACTCCGTATTAAACAGAGTTTGGAAAGCGGGTTTACATCAAAACCTTACATGGAGTATAATTATTATGAATGAAAATGTTTTTTCTTTATTTTTTTGAAATATATAATATTTTCATAAATCAAATGAATGTTTATAATTTTGAATAAGTGCCAGGAAGGTAGCTAGGTAGGCCCACCAGCTCCGCCGCGGAAATTGAAAAAGACGGTCAAACAAAAGTTTGACCGGAGGGTCAAGTAACCGGAATCTAGGCGTTCAAGAAACAAATTACTCATCCCCCAAAAAAGTAAAATATTTTTTTAATGCAGAATTTGGTGCCGCAATTTTGTACTCCGGTTGCTTTATGTCTTGTTCTGTCTGGCGTTAACAAACCATGTGATGGAAGCGGCCACCTGAAAATGTAAAATGATTATCCACTTATCACAATATTTCAAAAGCTTGAATTATGTGAGAATCATTTGTCAAACTTAGGGCTGGAAATCATTTATGGGTGACCGATTCATTCGAAAAATCTGATCCGAATATATGGATGATCATCCAAAGTAAATTGGGTGATGGATGATTGGTGGATCGGGTGAAACGGATGACGGGTGGGTGATGTAAATCTCACCCATTACCCGCACTTCACCCAACCATCCGTTTACCCATCGACGATTATAGTTTTAATTCTATTTTATTAAAATGTATGACTTCAATTTTAGTTTTTTTTTTATGGTTAAAAATTGAATATTTTAAGAATATTTTATATGAACATCCATCAAATCCTATATTTAGAACAACTATTTTAATATATTGAAGAAAATTAATTACTTTTTACACTTAATCATGTAATTAATTACATTTAAATAATTATAAAATATTTATAAAATATTATGCGGATGACCCAATCTACTCGAATCACCCGTTGGATGATGAATGGACGGATGTGGGTGAAAGGTTTCGTGGGTGATGGGTGGGCCGGGTGGAGAATTTAATTCACGAATCGAGTGATAAAATGACTACATCCATCCATCACCCGACTCATTTACACCCTAGTCAAACTATGAATTTGTAAGCATATCTTTTTTATTACAATGAAAATACACTATTACGTAAAATGGTCTTAGAGCACTCACAGTGCAGGTTTTTTAGTATTTTAAAATAATAGATTTTTTAGCAATAGTTGATTTTGGCTAAAAAACTCAATCAAGAGTTGCCAGTTAAAAAACGCCTAAAAACCCAACAAAGCCCATTCTCTTTCATCTGCCATCATTTAATGAAGGGGGAGGGATGCTTTATGGCCATTGGATTTAAATTGATCAATGGTGGAGAATAATGGTTAGAGTGATTGTTATTTGTAGTATTTTAAATACTTTTTTAGTATGAAAATAATAAATTGATGAATACAAATATTTTTAATATTTTTATTTTATTTTTATCTATCCATAGACATCCCTTTTATGTATGTTTTTATGCAAACATTTTTATTGACAATAAACAATATAAGCAATGTTGGTTTTATATGTATTTAGCAAATATAAAATATTTTAACTAAATTACACTAACATTAAACATGAAATTAAAATATTACAAGACATTTTCTTGTTTTCATGTATTTTCAAGTTTACATTTCGAATATGTATTTGTGTGTGATGTTAGTAATAATATGTTCTTTTTTATGTAATTTCATGTCTTTATTATAATAAAGTCGAGTGTTATTTGCATTTTATTAAAATTTTAGACTTTAAAATGTGATTTGCATATATTCAATTTACAAATTATGAGTGTTATTCAATTTACAATTTACCAACAACTAAAAGAAGACTTGGTTAAGCACATATGGTCGAAGTTCGGACATGCTTATGTTAGAAATTAGTAATTTTATATATGATATCATTTCTAATATGTTTTTATGTATTGTAGTGTGATGTTAAATTTTCATGTTCTTGTTCTTATTTATTTTTAATTTTACATTTCTAATGTACTTTATGTGTTTGGGTGTGATATTAGTATGTGATGTTCTTGTTTTAATGTAATTTCGTTTTTTCATTATAATAAAGTCGAGTGTTATTTGCGTTTTATTAAAATTTTAGACCTAAAATACTGATTGTATACATTCAATTTACAAATTAGGTACACAACGTATTTATGAACAAATTGAAAATTGCAAACGTATTTATCAAATACAAAAATTTAACTAAAATTTAAATTTATTAATAAAATATTATTTGATATTAATACGATTGCATTTTAATTAAGTTTTAGTTAATATAATTTAAGATTTACTTTTCAAACTATTATTATATATATATAAATAATTGATGGATAAATAAAGATATAGTTAAAAAACTTGGGTTAAAAAACTAGAGATGTGAAGAAAAAATGGATTGGATTTTTTAAATGAGATAAATAATAAAAAACAATAAAAAAGGCTAAAAAATCCCTAAAAAACTCAAACATTGTGGATGCTCTTATTATTCTGAATAAATAAAAAGCGTTAAAGGTAGTTTCGTGTAAATTGAGCATGGTCATATTTAATCGCTCTATAAATATGTTTGGTTCACAATTCACTAATCAGTAATCACACCTATTTTAAATTTTACTCCGTAACTAATAAAACATCAAAAAGATTACGAAGTATCTAATACACCCTTTACTAATAAGAATATAATCATTGATAAAAACGGTTTTTCTAATGAATGTTTTAAAAAAATAAATTTCAAACTAATTTTATAACTTGAAATTGTTAAACACTTCCAAAAACGAATAAATTGAAAATTATCCTAAGTGCTTACTACTGTATTAATTTCTTTTCTCTTTTTCGTGCCTTGTGTTTTTTTCTTTGTTCATGCTGGTCTTGTTGGGCAAGCTTTTGTACCTTTCGATGCCCAAAACAGAGAGCTCTGTTTAGCAGTCCCACAAGTTTCAAATTTGGCCAATCTGCCTCCATTAATAATACAACTTCATACTTCAGAGCTCAAGCAACAACACCCAAAACCCAATTCTTTCCATATCAATCCCCTCAAAAACACAGCCAAAACTCAATCTCTGTGTGCAATTGCGTCAAGAACAGCAGGAATATGAGCTCAGGAGGAGGAGGAGGAACTAGCACCTTTGTCATCAAATGGATCAACTTTTTCACCATGGTTAAGTGCTTTTCTTCAACCCCTCTCTCTAATTGAAAAATGCTGAACAGTGTTTTTTTCTTAAATTCAAATGCCCTCTTTTTCCATTGCGGTGAATTTAGTACCTACCAGGAATTATTACCCTCTAATTTCTGTTAACAGATTCAGATTCTGCAAATCTGTTGCTGTTGAAATTTGAAGGTTTAGGAATTCAACAGCAAGGTGTTTTTGTAATTCCACATTTTGATATGTACTTTGCCTTTTGGGATTTTCATTCTGCTACTCAATAAAAATAGAAGTTGCTGTTCATGTTTAGGGATTTTAACAGCTACATCACTTTATTTGTTATCTCATACCTTTTTTATGCATTTGGTTTGGGTCACATTCATGCTCAATTTCATCATAAAACTGAAATTGCTGTTCTTAATAGAATTAGGGAGAGGTAAAGATGAAGCCTTTTTTATGCTATGCTGAATTGCTGATACCTCAAATGTGTGAATTTTGTGCAGCTAATAGGATTATGTGTTGTGGGTTTCGCGATATGGCTGAGCTCCCACGGTGATGGGTGTCGAAAATCCCTCACTCTTCCAATTCTAGGCTTTGGAGCAATCATACTTGTAATGTAATCTCTTTTGTTTTGCTCAATCTTACATAAAGATTCAATTTTTTTACTTGTTTTGTTCTTTACTTTTGTCCCTATCTTTCCATTTACCACTTGATAATGTAGCAGGTGATTGTTTTGCTGTACTTTCAGATCACTCATCGGGTTCTTGGGGGCGCTGAAGAAGAACACGGTTTTATTGTGGATTGTATCCTTTTACCTGGCTGTGATATACTCCGTAGCATTGTTACATTGTATATATGTGATGTAAAATTAATTGTTGTTGGTGAGATTATAAAGCAACTTTTGGTGTGCTAATCGGCTTCTGAATGACATTAAACTGTTATTTATACACTGCAATTCAGCTACATTGTTTAATGCTTTTGTTAGCCAGCCTTTTATGACTTGCTCAGATTCCCTTTAGACATTAATAAGGGTTCGTTTGGATTCCAAATAGGATGCATTATCTTGCATTAAATTGATGATTTAATACAATTTAATGCATTATTTAAGGGAATCCAAACGGACCTTAAGAATCTTTTAGGTGTTTCTTTCATTTCCTTGACTTCCTACTTCAGTATCTGATACTGCTATGCTTCATACTCATTGCCATTTTGATCTTCACTGTACTGGCGTAAGTGCTTAGACCGAGAAGTTTCTTTTTGTTGGCTATGTTGTGGATTCAGAAAGCTTTGTGGCTCTTTGTTTCAACAATGAACTTGTTTATTGAAAAGCAATATTGTGTGACAATCTTGTACTGATGTTTGTGCAGATTTATTGTCACAAACAACGGATCTGGTCATAGAGTTTCCGGCTTGAGGTAAAGAATCACGGAACGTTGTTCTTTTGGACTCGTAATTCGTTCGCTATAATTAGTCCACCTTTGTTCCACTTGATCAGGTATAAAGAATATCAACTCGGAGATTACAGTACATGGTTTTTAAGAGAGGTAAGTTTCTTAGGTTCCGTCTGAATTGAGACGAGAAATGAACTTCTTCAAAATCATGAAAATTGATTTTCAGCTAAACAATACCCGTAACTGGAAGCATCTCAAGGCGTGTCTTGTGAGATCTCATGATTGTGACATTCTCTCAAAGAAGTACAAGGTCTGCTTTTAAAACTTACTTGTGATTGTAAAACAAAAGATACACCCTAAAATAAAGGGTTATAATTGTGCAGAGTTTGAGGCGGTACAAGAATGCGAAACTGACTCCTATTGAGGCTGGTTGTTGTCGACCACCATCCGAGTAAGTGCCCACCTCACTTGTGAGAAGCCTGTGAAAACTAAAGATAATTTTCCCGTATTAAAGGTCCGTTTGGATTCTCTCTAGAATGCATTATCTTGCATTAAATCTTATACGAGGGAATCCAAACAGACCCTAAGATTCAGAAGTGATTCTTGCTATATTAAAACTTGTAAAACCAGCTCTTCTCCGGTTGGGTTTAGGCACTCTTATAAATTGTGTTTTAGTGTTAATGCTTATTTGAGATTGGATTTTGTTTACAATTAGGTGCGGATATCCTGCTGTTAACGCGTCATATTATGATCTAAGCTATCATCCCGCCAGTTCCAACAAAGATTGCAAGCTCTACAAGAACAAAAGATCAGTCAAGTGTTATGATTGTGATTCCTGCAAGTAAATAAAGAACTTCACCATAAAACTCTCCTTCATTTGTTCTTCATTCATCTGACTAATACGTATCGTTTTATCCAAAAAACAGGGCTGGAGTCGCGCAGTATATGAAAACCGAATGGAGGGTGGTTGCAATCTTCAATGTGGCCTTATTCATCATTCTTGTAAGCCTAACTCCAATTTTTGAAAGGCTTGTTTTCCGCTAGAAATATCATTCATGGTTTTTCAGATGCTGATTTGTGTTGTCTTCTATTGTAACAGTCAATTGTGTACTTTGTCGGTTGCTGCGCCAGACGAAATGCAGTGAGCATAGACTCCAAATATTGAGTGCCTAGCTTGCAACTACTTCACTGGGAACAAGTTTCTGAGTTCTTTGTGCTGTTTATGTGAAAAAGAAGAAGCAGAAATTGTACTATTGGTGAAAGTTGCTCAAGGCTTGTATTATATTTTGTGCTCTTTTCTTCTTGCTCTGCCATTAATTTGATGCTTCTCCTACTGATGCACTTCCCTTGGGTTCAATTCAACTCATAAAGGGTGCTTTTACATTCTATCAAAATTGATGGTCTACAACAAAATTTCAAATCAAGAAGCTTGTCCATTTAACCTTTAACCTTGATTTAGATCGAAAACGGGTTACCACTACATTTCAATAGACAACGAAGACTATCTATACTTGTAAAATATTAATGAACCATTAACTAACTAACAGCTAATAACTTTACAACTCTAGTCACTCCAAATTATGCATAAACAGCAGATAATGCGAGATTTACCTGAAAATTAGGGACCTGTGCATTTGGATTGTTAGGTTATTTGGGCCTTTGTCATCTTACCCATTATACTGAAGCCCACTCAAACAGTATCCCTAATGGCCTAATCCCCAATGTAGAAGAAAAGAAGAGAGAATAATATCCCAATTGTCGTGGGAATTTTCAAATTACCCTCTCTCTACGACAGAATCACAAAACCCTACATTTTCAGGTAATGACGCTGGTCGCCGGGTTCGATTGGGTGCGTTTGGGTCGTATACTGGTGCGTGGTAATTAGGTTTTCTGCTGCGTGTAGCTGGTTGACGTGCGAATCTGGTGCCGGTGTATGTAGATGAGGTGAGTGTTCAATTTGTTCTGTTTTATAGTGCTTCCATCTTGATTGAGTGGTTCTCCATTGAGTATTTGTTTAGTTTCTTTTGATCCGGTTCTAATCACTGATCTAACCCTAGAATTCCGACAGTGAAATCTCTCAACTTTCTTGCTTCTTTATCGACGATGGATGAATTTGATAATTGCAATTACATACTGATTATGTATGGCACCATTTCTGCAGGAGATCATAAATCTGCTTCGATTTTCCGGTATATGTTTGCATAGTGTATGTAAGATGGATGAACTGTTGAAGAACCCAGTGTTTGCAACCCATGTATTTGCTGCTGCTAGCTCAGCAACCCTAGGCACTGCTTTGACTTATCCTCTTGATTCAATCAAAACCCTAGTCCAAGTTGGTTCAACACCTAGCAAACACTTGCCTGCTGCTGAAGTACTAAAAAGGGTTCAATCTTTCTCTGGATACTTAGGACTGTACAGCGGTTTCGGTTGGCTTGCTCTAGGAAGGGTCTTAGGTCTTGGAGCTCGTTTCGGGACCTATGAGATTTTGACTGCGTTTTGCAAAGACGGGCGAGTAGATAACTATGTGTATGTTTCTGAGGCCCTTTTAGCTGGTATAGCGTCAGGTGCAATGGAATCGGTTATCAGCTCTCCATTTGAGCTGTTAAAGCTCCGTGCACAAGTGAGTTCTGCTGTCCATACTTCCTTGAGATCAAAACGTATACTTGATTTGAAGGCACTGGATCATACCGTTAGCTTGTTGTCTGTTCTGTCACCAAACCGCGAAGATCTGATTAAGGGCTTGAAAAATTATCCATGGACAATGACGGGTTCTGGTAAGCCTCCTGCTGTCAGTGATGTTAGTAGACCGATAGATATTGTTAAGTTGGAAGGTTTGGGTGCCTTGTGGAGGGGTTTTCGTGCAGGGCTAGCTCGTGATTGTGTGTTTGGGGGCGTTTTTTTCTCTTCTTGGCAATTCTTACACCTGGTGATGCTTGATTGGAAGGCGGTTGGGATGAATCCTCAACCCGAATCTGATGATGAAATTGGTCCTTTATCTCCAATGTCTGTGAGTTTAGCAGGAGGGCTTTCTGGAGTGATTGCTGCTGCTGCTTCTCATGGGTTTGACACGACAAGAAGCCGCTCACAGTGTACTGTGATTCCGAGGTATGTTTCCTTTGAGAGAAGGCTTATGAAATGGAAGAGGCCTGGAAACATGTTTGAGAGATATGCAGGGATTCATCCTGCTGATAGGAGTCTATTGACAAGGGGGATTTGGTGGAGGATGGCTCGTAGTGGGGTTGCGTCTTTTGCCATTGTTGGAGCTTACTTCTTCGCGGTGAATCATCTTGTCCCGAAGTGAAATGGTGTTTTGGAGATGGCTGATCACAGATTTAGACCTTTTTTTACCCTCTTTTTGCTACCTTTTGAACAACATATTACTGATTGGATTGATTAGAATTGTGAGGGATTGTGTGGAGCTGCTAGAAATCACCATATCCATCAATTCCCTGATTCTGGATGCAGGTTTTAGCTTGTAGAAATAAATCTCAAGATTTTGAAGAATGTGGTGTTTTATTGTCTGGAGTACTTGTTTCAAACTTGGTTCTTGCATAAGTTACCATAAGGCATTTTGGATTGCGCATTATGATGCATTTCGTCGCATTATAATGCAGGATTTGCATAATGTGACGAAATGCATTATAATGCCCGATCCAAACAAACATACCTTAAGTTTTAGCAAGTATCAAATCTATCATAAATTGACATGTTATCATTCACTTTGTGTTAAGACAAATGAGTAAAATATGCAAGATAAGTTCAAACATGTAATAGGTGACTCTCATTTAAAATCAATTAGATTATTCCCTTGTTTGGTCAAATGCAGAGCAGTCATGTAAAGTTTGATAAGACTGGTTTGTAACTTTACTCAGAAATTTCTCTTGCTGGATTTGTTTTTATCTGCTGCCCACACTTATGAGTTATGAGACTTTGAATTCATTATAATTTAGACAACGACACCATAGTTTTGGTGTAATTGAAAGTCCACCCTCCAATTATACCGACGCAATAAACACAATATAGTTGAAAAGAAAAATCACTTTAAGGTTTAAGAAATGTGATTCATAATAACAATATTTTCATCATCACCAAGCGAAAATCCCTAGTCAATTACAGAAGGCAGTGTTCCGCCCAACCAAACAGAACCTAAAATTTATGAATAAAACTGTCATCATCGTAAACCTTCATAGATTACCAGGTTTTGCTTGCTAAGTTGGGGGCATGAAATTTATTACCACCCACATGATCACTTAATTAGAAACCAGTCCATGTCACTGATAAGTGATATCACATACTCTCTCCGTATGAAAAAAATTATGACATATTTATTAAGAAATACAATAATTATTCTATATTCTCTTAAAATTTATAATTATTTAATAATTCATTTCAATTATAGCCAGTAAACAAAGAGAATTTATATAAAAAGAGTCAAAAAATATAATTTTCGATGTCAAACCTCGTAACTCATCAATAAATTATTATCTAAATACTTAAAATGATAATCTTTTCTGTACAAAAATTATGGGCTAAAATGACAACCTTTTTTCATACGGATGGAGTAATATAAATCATATTAATATACTCTGGTTTTGAAGTACTTCTGAATATTAAAGACTGTAATTTGATTAAGATCTATTTTTTAATTAATTCTGGATCAAAGAATCTATGTAAAAAAATAATGTAATATAATGGAATTGATTGTAAACCTTATCTTCCCATATTCCACAGAAGTTTCATGGTTTCAGATGTCTCCCTCCGCAGTTAAAAACTTAAAATCAAGTTGGGCGGCAAAAACATGTGATGAGGGAATACCCTTAGGAGACAAGCAATAGGCACGTGACACGTTTACTCACTACAACTGCGCCACTTGTCCATTCTGACGTCATGCAATCGTAGACGTACCTCATCTCATTAATTGGTGAAGTCCAGCAGAAAAAAAATTGTTGTGATTTGCCCTGTAAAAATTATTGGACGCACTGCATTATTTTCATATGATAGTTACTAGCTCCTAAAATTTCGAATATCATTTATTACACGTAATCGGTAGTGTGCTATTTTTTTGGTCGAAATTGGTAGTGTGCGTGTAAAACTGGTTTTTTTCGAATATTTTTATATGCTATTTTAAAAAACTACGTTGAAAAAATGCGATACATAGTCAAAAAAAATCATTAATTGGTGAAATTGAGCACAAGTGAATATCCAATTCTGCAAGAGTCAGCAGTCAGCACCCACGGGGGGTCACAGTTGTACTTAATCAAACTGGTACTTATCACACCCCAAAAGACAAATATACCCTTGATCACTTTAGGAACTACAACTTTGCCCATCACAGCAACCATATAGTATTGATCAGATAAAAGTTAGAATGAGTATAGTAGAAGTCACAAAAGGCTGGACAGTCTTGTCATTTCATAATTAGTTCTTGTTTTGGCTGCTTCTTGACCAGAAAAGATTCATGATTTCTACCTTTGTCACATAATAAAAGGGTCACAAAAACACCTTCTTACATTTCACCTAATCTCACCAATTCATATAATCAATGGGAACTCAAAGAAGCAATCAAACTCCCATTCTCATCTTCTCCATCTTCTTCTTCTTCCTTCTCCTAATCGAGTTCTCGAGTTGTCGCCTCATTCCACCTGCATCAAGCAAGGATTCAGCAGAGCAAAGAAGCCTGAATACACAAGTGAATTCTCAAAGAAAATGGCATGATCTTGCTGATACTCGAAAGCCAATCGAAACCGATTGCAACAAGAAGGATGATCAAATCTATGGAGTTTCACACAGAAATGTCCCAGGAGGTCCAAACCCGCTACATAATTGATCACTTAGTCAGCACTTTCCATTGAATTTCATTTTTGTATCATTATTTCTTTCTTTTTCACAGATCAGACCTTGTATTATACAAAAAATACAGTATTTCTATAGGTAAGCTCTGTACATCTAGCATACATTAATTAGAACACTATTTTTTTTTTCCTATCAAGTGTTAATTCAATATGTTCTTAAGATTTTCTGGTTTTTGGGGAAGAAGACATACTTCTTATGGTTCAAATTCAGAATTGGATAAAGGAGAGGCGGCACTACAGTACAATTTGATGAGCAATATAAATTTGAGACTTTTACTAACCACTACATAATTAGGCTCATGGCAATAAAGAAATCTAGTGGCCTATAAAACAAGTCTCATCTTTAACAAATCAAAAAGAATTCAAGATAGTTTAATTTGGCATTGGAGAGGTCTCCAGATGTCACAATACTAAAATCACAAAATTATGGCCCCTTTCACAATATTTACTAAAACCAGGAAAAAAGTTGAATTTCTTCCCACAAATGATCAATGGTAATAATTTGATATTCTGACTAGTAAAGTTAAGGACTGCGCATGCATGATTGACAAGGCTGCATTTAGGCTTTTGGCATATCACAATAGTAAGTTAATGGGACCATGGAAAAGAAATTTACTTCCCCACAGTTGAAAATTTGGCCACAAACAGCAATTTTGTGGACAAATAATTTTTATATTTCTGTCAAAAAAACAAATACTTATTGTTGTTTGAATGTGATTACATAGCTTTTAGCACCTCCTTTGTCTATACTGATCTTCAAGAGTGTGTGGATGTTCATATGATTCTGATTATGTGTTGCTTTCTTAGGAAAATTCTGTATCAAAGCTGATTAACTGGTCTCAATCCTGCACTAAAAGTAAGCCACAATTAGAATTTCAAAAGGGGGTCAAACTGCAAAAAATCATATATGCAACAATTGCAAAGTGGCAAACTAACAACATTGTATCTTTTTTTCAAATAAAAGCCAATTGATTTCCCATATAAGCACCTTGTTCAAGAGCAACCAAATCAACTGCAAAAAAAATTATACAACAGAGCTGTGGCTAATGTACCTTTGAATATATGCAGAATTTGGCTTCCAGCAACAAGTTAAGGCTATTTGAACCAGTACATACTTTTCTATAAATGACAAGAGCATAAATATTCACACAAGAAGAACATTTGAAATCATTTTAAAGTAAACATATCATACTGAACTACCCAAATCCATAATTGTAACATCAAGCAGCTACTAATCTTGAAATTTGAAAACAAAACAGACCCCAAAAATACTTGTAAGTAGGTAACAAGAATGACCTTCACAAGGGCACTTCAATGACTTCGTGTGCCCGTAAGCTTAAGTGTCGTCTGCATATCCACGCAATCTGGCCACTATCTCGGTACCTTACTCTCCAAAGACCAAATTTCTCTGCAATATCTCTACCTGTAGAGCATCCTCTATCCCTCAAGAAGTCCAACACCCATTGCTGAGCTGTTCTTTGTTCCTGCTGAATGTCCCTAGGATTCTGCCTTGCTCTGCTACTACTACTACTTCCAATGGCAATCGCCCCAACAGCGCCAGCAGCAACAGCTCCAGTGAGCAATGAAGAGTCCACCAAATGTCCAACTTCCCTGCTCAGATCAGGTATCATTTCTCCTAGTCCAGCTACCATGTGGGCCCCGATTTTCAGGGCGAATGTCAACAGTTTCATGAACCTTGTCATGTAAGGAGCAAGGCTCTTGACAGCTGTGTTGTCCACTTGCATCACTTCACAGCCCATTTGGTCTTCAACTACGTGCATTTCCCGCCTGAACTCACACAACATGTGGAGCCTGAGTGCAGCCATGCCCGGGATGATGCTGGTGATCAGACGCCTCGAGTAGTTATCTGCCCTCACAAAGAAGAACATGTTTGGCGCTTTTCTCTCCTCGAGCTGCACGTTGTAGTTCACTAGATGGTCTACTTTCCTATGAAGCTCAATCAAGAGCCTGTGTTCATAGTACCTTAGGCCTTGGATCTCCTGCTTCACGTCTCTTATTTCTTGCTCGATGATCTTTAGTCGTTGTAGAACTTGCTCCACTCCCTTTGCAATCCCATTGAACGACGGGTCTATGCTGATGTCATTGACGGTTGAGGATTGAGGATCATCATGCCCGTCTGGGCTGTTTTCGGTTGGGACTTGTAGCTCGGTTGCAAGGTTGTATAGGTCATGGTATCTCCTGTGGAGCACTTCACGAAAGTCGTCTTCAGAGAGGAGGTCTCGAGCAAAGTCAAAGCCCGGTTGAAGAACAGGCTTGCCAGAATCAGTGACTGAGCTCCAGGTGTGCTGATAATCATACATGCTGTCTGCTGGAACCGACAACAGCGCTTGTTTGAGCTGATGCAGCTGTACAGATTGAGTTTTTCGGTATCTTGGAGGAGTGAGTAATTGCACGCATTCAGGACGAATGACACTCTCAATCAGCATCACTCCATGGCATAGTTTCTGGATTGATGGGATTATCAGCTGCTGGAAAAGCCTAAGAGTTTCTGTAATGTTCTTGGTGGAGCACGCCAAGACATCAATGTAATAGCCGAGTTGACCTCCAAGTTCGACTCTCACGTGTATGCCATTGATGTTGATAGAGATGAGGTGCTTTTCAAGGCTGTAAGTTCCACCATACTGGTTATCCAATGCCATGATCTTATTATGGAGGTGCACCTGCATCTCAAAATAAAAATAAAAAAAATATTTTCAAGATCAGGTTGAACTGATGAAGGATAAAGCTTGAAATTTTGAAAGGAGTCTTGCCTGTAGTCGAGGAAAGAAGCCCGGTGTAAGAAACATGTGGCTCGAATCATCACACTCAAGATGTCTTCCAATGTAGACGCATTCACTCGTACCAAACTGCCATTTCTGAGGCTTTTGCCAGCCTTCTTCAAGAAGTGATGGGATCAGTAGTGGAGAATTCGGGTCAGATGGATCTTGCTCATAACATAGCTCCAGTTTAAGCATCATTCTCACAAGATCACCCGGTTGCAAGTTCCCAAAAATCTTTGAGCTCATCCCTGGAATCTGACTCTGCAAGCTGCCTTTGAGGATTTTCTCCAACTCCTTCCTGCTAACGAATCCATCCTTTTCCGAGCTCTGCCTTTTGGCACTTAATCTCACCAGCTGCCCAAGAACTTCCTCACAGAACCATTCACAATCCAAGATCAAGAACCCGGGGTTATCAAAGTAAATCACTTCACCTATATGATGAAGGCAGCTAGCTATAGCCCTCCTTCTCACCTCGGTCTTTTCTACTATGTCATGCCTAGACCGTATCCTCAAAGGCGGGACCTTAGCCTGGCAAAGCTCACCAAACTCCTTCCAGCTCATTGCCGGCTTGTTGTGGTTCTCTAGTCTCCAATCTGATATTATTTGGATCAGATCATTGCAAAGCTGGTAAACTCGAGGCACCCTTTGTAGTATTGTCTTGCTCATTTGCTTAATGTGTTGACTGAGCTTGCTCACTGATGTTGATGATCTTGCATCTACTGTAAAGACAGACGGGTAGAACTCAACGAAGCCATGAAACTTATCCCTGATTCTTAGGATTGAGTTTACGGTAGCCTGCAGATTGTGTGACGATTGGTTGATCTTGTCGTAGTGTGTTAGTACTATAGTCACACTTGGTAGCATGCATTGTTGGACTGCTCTTCTAGAATTGGAGACTATGTATCTAAGCCAGTACTGAAGATCTTCTTCAATCTCTGCTGGATTCTTGGGTTCTTTGTTGTTTGGTTTTCGGAACAGGCTCAGTATGATAAGGAAAAAAGACGCGCTTCCATGCCCTGGAAACATAAGATCATGCAGAGAGTAGACCTCGTGCTGACCCGCCAGATTCCACATAGAGATCTTCATTTCTTCATCTTTGAATGATTTTATCTTCATTCCATCCGCCTTAACCACTTGCTCAACCGGGTTTACCAGGGTCCGAACGTGGTCTAGGTAGGGGACCTTTATTGGTGAAAAATTGTGCAATATTGAATTGCAAAGAGTTGTTTTCCCTGCACACAACAAAAACCCAAATAAAAAGTTAGATGATGTTTATATACAAGTTAAAATCTCTGTGTTTTGATGTGAGATTACCAGCATATTCTTGTCCACAAAGAAAAATCCTGCAACTCTTTGGCATGATCATTGGCATGTCCTTGAGCAAATCTATTTCCGGATCCAACCTCTCGTTCTGACCAAGCTTCTGGTAAATCTGTTCAGCTTTTCCTGAACTATGAAGTGGGGTCCGCGCCAGATCAATGTCCTGAATCCAAGGATTCACTTGCAATGTCCCAATGATGGCCTTGAAGACCGCCTCTCCATCAACGCCTTTGCATCCCTGTAATGAAAAGTGCTTCAAGTGCGCGTTTTTCTCCAATGTTTTGAAGATCCTGACAATTTCTTCAGCCTTCAAGCTCTCATCATCATATATTCCCAAACGTGTCAAGCTCTGATTGGTCGATAGCATCTGTATGATTGCAGCTAGCCCATCTCTTCCTATCTTGCTCCTGCATCCTCCAAAGGCTACTGAAGTGAGTGATACGTTGGCTTGGAACTGTAAAGCTGAGAATCTGCTCAGTGGACAAAGCAAATGCTCCACTCCAACACCAGAGAACAAGTTCCCATCAAGAGATAAGCTTTCTAAATGCTGGTTCTTGAAGAGTGCAGCAGCTATGTACACAACCGCCTTGTTTTTCAACCCACAGTTTGTTAGCTTGAGCTCCTTGAGAGTCTGGTTCTGCTCCAGAGTCCACCTCAGCTCCTTCGCCCAACGCGACCTCAGCCTAACTCCTGTGAGATCGAGTGACTTGACAGTCGTGTTGAACCCGAGTGCACAGGCAATCCTGCAGGCTCCAAATAGTGCAATCTTGAACACCCTTAGCGTGCCGTTCTCAGGCACAAATTCAACCACTTTGGAGGTGTTTTCTTTACTTTCACTGCTCCAAACATGGACTTCTGTGGCTCGGTTCCTGGCTAAGACGGCTGAGACAAGTGGAGTCGCGGTGTTAGAGCTTGAGTCGAAGATTGTCAGCAGTTTCAAAGACGGGTTCACCTCAATCGCCTTGGAGAGCTCCTCCGCACCCTGCGAACCGATGGAGTCCTCCCATATTTGGAGCTCCTCCAAGCTATCATTCACTGTCAGAGCTGATGCCAAGAACCCGGCTCCTGTCGCTCCTATACTTGACTCCGAAAACATGATCTCCTTGATCACCCGGTTTCTTGTCAAGATCTCAGAGAACACCTTCAAGCACTCAAAACTGAACCTGTTTTTGTAAAACAAGATCTGCTCAATGCTTGTGGTGTTTGACAGCAACTCTGCAAGGCCATGAATGTGGTCTAACTGCCATTCCACTCGATGGAACTCGATAGCCCTCAAAGACGAGCAGATTGTGCTCTTGGTGGCAGTGGTTGTTGACATCTCTGCAAGAAGGTAAGGGAAGAGTGCATGGCTGTCCTTTGAAAGTGTTATCTTGAAAGAGGTCTCCGTCTCCTTGTAGCATGCTGAAGAGTGATGGTTGAGGTGAAATGAGATGTTTTGGAGGTTCGAAATGCTGCCGGATTCAAGCTCTTGAAGAACCCATTGGAGATCTTTGACCTTTTTGTCTTCTTCTGATGCCATCTTTTTGCAATACTTATAGCTTCAAAACAAGTTACATCTTATGTTATAGTGCTCAAATCCAGAACAATGACATCAGATTTTTGCTTTGCTGTTTCACTGGCAAATGAGAGGTTCTTGAATGGTGACATAATAGACTGTAGTGACTCCATATCTTTAAGGCCTATAATATAAGCAAAAATCAGTGAAAGCCAGTTAAGACAGTGCAGAAAACTATAACTCTTGTTTTTATGGCAATATGTATGAAGATCCTGAAAGGCTAAAGGTTGAAGCCTAGTTAGTTCTTAACTGAAACCAATTTGATGCTGACAAACTTTGATGTGTCAAATTTCATGAAGAAACAGATCCAGAAATTGAAAAGCTTAATTGACATGGATGTAGCAAACATTCTGATCAGATCAAAATCAAAGATCCCAAACTGAGGCTTTAGAGATAAATTACTTCTGACTGAACCTGCAAATCCAACCCCAGCACTGAGCTAGATGAAGAAATATATGCAAAAAATCCAAAATATATGAAAGTGGATATAGTAACAGATAAATTAGGAGAAAATGGTAATAAACAAGAAGAAGAGTTCATAGCACACACCCTCCTCTGAGTAGAAACCCTTCAGGTAACTCTTAAACCCCAGACGCCCAAAAAACCTAAGCAGCTGAAATTGGCATCAGAACTTAGAACCCAGCAGGGAAAGGAGAAAGAAAAAAAAAGCATACACAATTCCAATTACATTAGCAGCAAAATCACCCATAAAACTGTAGTAGCAACAGAAGACATACAAAGGTGCTATAAGCTGTAGGTGAGAATGTGAGATATCTAACTCAACCCAGTTCAAATTCAAGAGGAATTACAAAAATTCTGAACAAATTCAGCACAAATTAGCATACCTTTTGTAAAACTGATTAGGAGCACTAAACACCGGAAATGCAGGGGGAAACGAGAGAGATGAAGAGGGCACAAAACGCAGTTGCTTGGAAAATTAGATGGATTAGTATAAAGAATCCATGTAGCCACAAACCACAATCATTCATACAAGAGGGGAGCAACGGGCAAAGCATAAAGGAGCGGACTTGCCATGTTTCTGGGCTTTTTTGGTGCCTTGATTGTCAATTACTTCACCTAAAAATGAACTTTTCCTGGTTTTTTAAATAATAAATCATAACTTTTAAGGAGAGGTGCAACTTTGTTGTAAAAATGTTTCAATTTCTATATTTTTTTCTTGATGTCCGTGATTGCCTTTGGTGTAAGAAAATTTTGCACACAGAAAAATGGAATATCTAATTTTTCACTAAATAAAATGTCTCTTTTGTGTGAACTGTGAACGAGATATGACCTTATATTAATGCTGTTGGATTTGATTATTATCTGTTTGAAAAGGTGAAATGGTCATGTAACGGCACTCAAGTCAAGGGTAGGACATTGTGTTCACATTTTTGTATGACGTGGGTTTTTATAATTTTGAAATAATGTCAAGGTTTTGTAATGGTGTAATGTAAGGTTGTCAAATTCAAATTTAAGATGAATTACATAAAGCTACCCTCAAAATATTTCTTATTCCACTTGCTTATTCATCATCCAACCTATATGCACTAGTTATTAAATCATTTTTTCTTTAGTCTAAGTGCAAGAATTCCAATTTGATAATCAAATAGAAAAATATGGAATTTTATCTAGTAGACAATTAATATTTCATTTACTTATAAATTTAAGGCGTACTAATTTGTTAGCTACCTATCAAGGATGGTTATCATAGTAAGTTATAATTCAACATTTTGAAGTAAAATAATAGTTATGGGTGTTTTTTGGGACTATTTCTATTCAATTTATATGTGATTTTATATAACTCTCTAGTTTACGGGTAATTTAATCGTAATAATGGTAATATCATGATTTGTACATTGTTTCATGTAATTAATCATAATAAAAAATGGTAATATCGTGATTTGTACATTGTTTCATGTAATTATTCATAATAAAAAATTACCATTTCGGTGGTGGCCTGGTGGTAAGGGACATGGAGGATTGGAAAGGTCCCGGATTCGATCCTTGCCGGCCCCCATTCCTTGGTTAATTCTCAAGGTTTGTCATGCTCCTTACTATTAGGTCAAGTCGGTCGGCGCAAGTCGGTTTACCTGGTTCGTGACCTTTGCCGGCTAGGTCACGGGCTCGGGGTTTACCATCCCATAAAGTGGTGGATTTCCTGTCGACAAAAAAAAAATCATAATAAAAAATTAAATATTATAGACTAAATAAAAGACAAGTAAAATAATAAAAACCAACATGAATTTCAAAGAAAAGATTATCTATTGTTTTTAGAACGATTATATGTTAGAGTATACAAATTATGTAACAGTTATAAACCCGGAAACGCTCCCTTCCAGGGGAGCCGACCCTAAAACCACAAAAACTTCAAGGAGTCTACCAGCCACCATGGCAACCACCACCGAGCCGCACCGCCTCCCGGCCCCGCTCCAACCGAGCCCCCGATCAACACCGCCCCATGGCCCTGCTCCAACCGAGCCCCCCGCTCCGACCGAGCCCCCGGCGCCGGATTCAATCCGCCATCTGGGCAACCAGAGATCCGACGAACCCACCCCCCACCACCGAACCCACATCACTGCCACTGCTGAACCCAGATCCCCGATCTACCCAAACCCAAATCCCCGACCTACCCAAACCCAGGGCCGGCCTTGCTTGACGCCTTGGAGGAGGAGATGTGCGCCGCCGACGAGGTCTTCTTCCGCGGCCAGATCCCACCTTTCCGTCATTCCGTCAGCTACGCCTCCACTGCCGCAACCGCCTCCTTCCTTAACATGATCATCTCGAGATCGGAATCCATGGACTGCTACTCCGGTTTCGGACTCCAGATCTGCAACTCCGCCTGCAGTCGCCAGAGTTTCGAGCTCTAACAGCAACGTTTACAGCTCCCAATCACCTCCATAGAAAGGAGCACTTTATATTTGAGTCATCGGTTCCTAGTTGCTTTGTGCTACTCTCTTTGCTGTTGCAGGTTTTTCTTTAGGTTTGATTGGAGATTGTTGTTTCGATTCGAGATAAGATAGTGATCGTGTGATCCCTGGTGGTTTCTACTGACGAAATGCCTCCAAATTGTGTCTTGTTTCTTCTTTCCGGCTGCTTCAAACGCCTTGTTGGTTTTTTCCAACCCATATTTGAAGCATTTCTCGTTGTTTAAACCTTGTTGGTTTGCTTGCTCGATTGAGTCTGTATTCTTTTTTCTTTGTTGTGTCTGTTGTCGTTTATTTTTGTTTTGTTTTTCTGTTTGTCGTTGTTCGGTTGGTTGTTTGTTCTTGTCAGGTGTTCCGACACCGTTTGTTCCGCTTCTCGAGTTTCCAGGTTTGGTTGTTCTGGATTCTTGAATTCTTACTTTATCAAAAATAATAATAAAAATATGTTAGAGTATAAAAAAATGTATAAAATTAGGAAATGAAAAATAGATTTACCATTTTAGAAAATTCAATAATTAAAACACTTAATATAAAAGAAATATGTCTTGTGCATAATACATTGTACAATATTACAAACAAACGATAAATTTACATTTTATTGAGTCGGTATTTAACTAACTATTACTCTATTAGGCTGTGTTTGGATCTCAATTTTTGTAATACGGTTTAATACATTAAATGAGACATTCAAACACAATTTTAAAGTTACATAAGTAATGGATAGATTACACAATACAACTTTTTCCCAAAGCAACATATTACACAAAACCACCCACATATACTAGTCTCTTAGAGCATGTGTAATGGTGGTTTTTTAACATTAAAATATAATAAGTTTTTTTTAACTAAAGTATATTTTTATTAAAAAAAATAATGATTTTTTTAAAGAAACTATTAAAAAACCTTCTTTAAGTTAAAAAGTTGGATTTTTTAGCTTTTTTACTCATTTTTACACGAATTTAGTTTTATTTATTTTTAAAAATATATTAAATATTTATAATTGATTTTTATCTATTTATAGACATTCATTTTAAAAATATTTTTTATAAAACTTATAAAGTTAAAAAATCGGATTAAAAAACTATAAATATGAAAAATAATAATTAGATGATGTGACAAGACAGAGAATTTAAAAGTTAGCTAAAACCCTTTTAAAATATCAATCATTTTATATGCTCTTAACCCTCACTATATTTTAATAAAAAATTGACCATTTAGTCTAACCTTGTCTATTTGACTGTACAGTGTACATTGTATGACTGTATCCAACCCTCGGAAACGTGAGTACTTTGTGTAATATCAGTTCTAATGGGTGGTTTGGTGAAAAATCATCCAATTTAAGGGGGTTTTCTGTAATTTACACCAAACGAAATCCCAAACATAAATCAACGTGGGTTTGGAGTTTGGCCATATCTATTGTCTGTTTCACCAAATTCACCCTTAAATAAACAAAATCCAGAGGAGAGGAGATCGAAACAAACATGGTTACTCAGCTGCAACAAGTCTGCGATTAAGGTGTAGAGGAGAGACAAAGAGAATTGGAGCTACGAAGAAGGTGTGAAATGGCGGTGGCGAAGAATAATAAGCTGGATTGGCTTCCTCCGGGGTGGAAGGTCGAGGACAAAGTAAAAAATGGCCGCAAGGTTAGGGTAAGTTGAAAATCTCCTCTCCTCCTCCTCCTTAGAGTTTGCTTGTACCTATCTTGTTTTTCCTTTTCATTTCTTCAATTCGTCGCGAAATTAGGGTTTTCGTAGTCTTTGTAGCCTGGTTGCTGGAGTACTTTTTGATTGGGTTATACTTTATACAGAATTTGGGACCCGTGAGCTCGATTGGGGTTATTGCATGCATTTTCTGGATACAGCTGATTGTTAATGTTTTGATCGCGAATTTATTGATTATTAATTGCGGAAGTTCGAATTTCTAGAGTAAAATTTGGATGAAACAATCTATGTGGTTTCCATCAGGAGTAGTTCGGGATAAAATTTTGAGAGTAGAGTATGGATGAAAGAATCCAGCCATAGGTGGTACTATCTCTAATATCCTTGTTTATTATTTCACAAGTGTTTACAAAAACCTCTTATGTGCCTTTGAAGTGCTACATCAATGTTAAAAGTTCCAAGAGGCTTTATTCGAAGTCTTCAGTACTTCGGTACATAAGAAAGACGAGGATGAACAATCAAAGGTCTCGCTCTCAGTTGTCGAATGGACCATTGACGAGGAGTTCAAGGAATATGGAATTGCCAGTAAGTATGCTTTCTATTTCCTACATTATTTTGTGCTGCATTCTTTTTTGATGTTTGCCTAATACTCCTGTAGCTCTCAAAGGAACCAAATGATTGTTTTGATTCGTCACCTCCTGGTTGGATCACGGAAGTTAAAACACGAAAAAGGGGAGAAACTGCAGGAGTAAAATACAAGGTACCCTAATCCAGACTTCCGGTTATATTTTCCTAATCTATGTATCCTCATAAGAATGCGATTTGATGGCACGAGGGATTGAAGTGTTTCCCGCATAGACATTGAGTCGCCATGTTGGCAAATTGACTAGCACATTTTAAACTCTATTTTCTCTTCTTTTTTTTTTACTAGTTTCTTTTTTTGAAGTCCTGCAAAATTGTATGATGGCCTTTCATAGGATGTGTAATTAATGAAATCTGTAATATTCTAAACATGTTGCAGTGTTACATTGAAACATCTACTGGGAATACATTCTACTCCAAGCCAGAGGTGTCGCGATATCTCAAAGGAAAAGAACAGAGCACTGGTTCATCCGGAATAAAGAAGAGTGGTGCCACGGGAGACTATTTAATTAATGTGTGTTTAATAGGACATTAATTTTTGTTTATTGTGTTGTTAATAGTTATTTATGAGCTTTGTGCTATCAAGAGATTTCTACTTATTATGTCATTTACTATTTCTTAATTGTTGACCAAAAGAACATGAGCTATGTGCAAACTTTTGTTGTTTCCTATCTACCTATTCTTTTCTATTGGAATTCTTACAAATTCATCAATCTGATTAGTGAAACTTAAGGGCGAGATTATGTTGGATGCTTTTTACTTCTTCAAGCTTTAACCATTCTAGAGTTTGTGAAATGGTTATTATTCTTTAATTTAAGCGGTTTCAACTTTCTCTAGAGGACCACTTTCATTTTTTACAAAAATGGGCTAACTTCTAACATAGGTTTATTCCTTATTTCATTTTCCTAAATGATAGTACTATCTTCAATGATTTTCTCTCATTTAATCTTATATGACCTACTTCTAGCTTAGTGTAGGCTGCCTTGTGTCTGTTTGCGTTCTCCTGATTTTTTTCTGATCAACTAAGACCCTGATCTTAAAGTATACTCCCATACACATGATCAAACCTTCGAAAAGACACTGTTTATATTCTTTTTTTATGCTAGGATTATATTTATGATCCTTCCTTTTATGTTATATTGTATACTTCATATGTAATTATATGCTAATCGTTTTTGTTAATATTTGGAGTCATTTGATAATTATCTATAAGTTCTTATATGTGACCATTTCAATGTACATGTTAAAAGGCATACCTTTACGAAAGTTCCTCGTTATTTCTCTCTTTGTAGTCATCTTATATGACTGACTTTTGGTGCAGGGATCCGTTCGCCCATTAATGCATCATAACCCTGATCGAGAACAAGAGTTGCCCCAACATCCAAAATCTGATGAAGAAAAAAGCCAACCATCAAAAATGAGGAAGGTTTGTTATTTGTTTGCAGTCATTAAAGTATTCCTCTGTCATTAATATTTTTTCCATTTCGTTTTGTGAACTGTATTCTATAATTTACTTGTTAAGTTTGCTTCTACTAACATTTAGGTTATAGTTGAGACGGTCATTGATGAAGGACTGCCACCTGGATGGATAAAGGAGATCAGAATTAAGAATTCCTCTAATGGAGTGAGAAGAGATATAGTAAGCTCTCTTGCACTCCAACATGAAGGCATCCGCATTATTTTCTTACCTCATGCTATGCTGTGTAGAATTGTATTGATTTCGAGGGAATCTTTTTTTTGCAGTTTTACAATGATACTACTACTGGATACGTGTTTCGCTCCAGATTGGAGGTTCTTCGCTATTTAGAAACTGGAGAGATTAGTAAGCATGCATACAAGAGGAAGGACGGTGGTAGAAATATTATACAATCGATGCAAGGAAGTGTAAGTATCTTTCATTTTCCATTTTGTCAAGTTATGATCTTTTCCCTGGAATGGAACCCTCACTTCCTACCATCACTTTAGCCATCTATACACTCATTGTCTTCCATGAGTTATATGAGAGTTACGAGTCTACTGAGAGAACAACCTTAATAATGAGACTTCTGCTGTAAATACACGTGACCTTTCTAAATCCAGATGTATATAATGCTTGTTGTACCTTCCTTTACTAGTTTTTTTTAGGTTAATGTATTCAAGGATAACCCTTAAATTTGTGTACTTTTCACCAAACCACCCATAAATTACGAAAGTACACAAAACCACCCTTAAATTGATGTTGTTATCAAGTAACCACCAGGCATCCATGTTTTGTCTCATTGCTATTAAATTACAAGTAAATTACCGTTGTGCCCTTATTCTTTTGTACTCCTGCATTTAAGAAAGAGAAGTGGTAATTCATGAGCAAACCAAAAGCACTAGCAAGTCCGCCATGGGAAGTCAAAACACATGAAGCTCAAAATTACGGACAATTCTAATAACTCCAGCCTCATCTTGGACAAAGCTTGCCATTAATTTGGAACCGAATCAGTGTCAACCACGCACCTCTTTTTTCCGTTCTTGGACAAAGCTTGCCATTAAGCTTGCCATTCATTTGATGAGATTTTAATTTGCACATTAACATTAGTCTGTCTCAGACTCTCAGCCCTCTCAAGATTATCTCATATCATTTTGAGGAATGTCTGACAGTTTATGGATTGTCATAAGCAGCTGATAATACTAATTCTCCTTTTTCTTCAACTTTTTTCTAGCCATCAGCTGCGACTGTCAGAAGCAATAATACCAAAGGTATGATCACGAGGCAGCTTTTACTGGTCACTCTACTTATCTTGTACTCCCTCTGATTAACTTTAAGTGACGTTTTAGTCACTTGTTTTTTATTTTATTCATGTGTCGTTATAGTATAAGGCATTGAATAATACAAAATTTTCCAATTTCCAAGTCTAGTTAATGGAGCAAGTATCACTGAAATAATGAAAAACCATTTTTCAAAGTCTAAAAATTTACACAGCCAATAATAGAGTACTGGGTGTTATTACTATGCATGAGTGACATCATTTTCAAAGTATGGATATTACTTCTATCAGAATATGGAGTATATTGTACTTAATTATTGAGTTTAGCTAGAAGAGTTTCTTAATCTGTGTGCACATAGCTAAAACGTCAACTAAAAATAATCGGAGGGAGTATATCTTAACAAACCATCTGTGAAGTTCAGACATTGTACTAATTGGCCAAAAATCAACCAGAAAGTACTTCTGTGGCATTTGATGTGCATAATACTTTTGCAGGTAAAGAACGTCTTGAAGGGAGCTCTTTCCCCAATCGTGGCGACTCTGAAGTAGGAAATACTGGTAGTGATACAGTATTAGCTGGGAACAATGCTTTGTTAGATCTAGGGGCTGATGTGGACTCCATCCCCATTGAAACCCAAAAGCCTGAAGGAAATGAAAATGATGTTGTTCATACTGATACGGACTCTAAGATCAGCGAGAGGAAACTAAAGAGAAACAGGAAAGAGATGGTTTCATCTCGCCGGTCATCAAAGCGACTTGCAGGAATTGAAATTGAACATGTGACCCACTCAGTGGCCATCGAGAGAGTTCTTCGGTCAGCAAATAAAAAATCTGCCAAAAGTGAAATCGTGCCATCTTCAGTATCCGAGAAAGCCGAACAATCTCAGAAAGCTCCTGATGTTATCAATGTTGGTTCACCGGAAGAAATTGTCTGCCACTATACCGAGTCTGCCGCTGTACCTTCAAAAAATGAATTTGTTGGGGCAGAGCAATCAAAGGATAAGGAAGAATGTGGAAAAAGCAGCTCTATGAGGAAACCAGAGAGAAACAGGAAAGAGAGAGTTTGGCCTCGTCGGTCATCAAAGCTACTTGCAGGAATCGAAGTTGTACCTGTGACCCATTCATTGGCCACTAAGAGAGTTCTTCGGTCAACAAGTAGCAAGTCTGCCAAAACTGAAACCATACCTTCTTCGGGATCTGAGCAAGGTGAACAAGCTAAGGAAGTGCCTCTGGTTAGCAATGTTGGTTCTCAAGAAGAAATTATCTGCCACTATACCGAGCCTGCCACTGTACCTGTAGAGAATGAACTTTTGGAGGCAGAGCTAATAAAGGATAAGGAAGAATGTGGAAATAGGAGCTCTAGGAGCAGAGAGAGGAAACCGAAGAGAAACAGGAAAGAGATAGTTTCACCTCACCGGTCATCAAAGCTACTTGCAGGAATTGAAGTTGAACCTGTTACCCATTCAAAGGCCACTCAAAGAGTTCTTCGGTCAGCAAGTAGCAAGTCTGCCAAAACTGAAGCCATGCCATTTTTGGGATCTGAGCAAGGCGAACAAGAAGCACCTCTGGTTATCAATTCCCCGGAAATTGTCCCAGCTGCTTCTATCCTCCCCGAAGATCAAGCAACCAAAGCAACTTCAAGGAGCAACATTACAGATCAAACTGTGATGATAGACTTCTCACGGAACACCGTTGGAGGTCAAATGACTGTAGAGCCATCAAGGAGCAATGTTGAAGATCATAGAATCAAAGAACCTCCAAAATACAGTTCCAAGGAACGCTTCATAACAGATGAGCTGACTTCCGTCGTTGAAAGTAATGGAAGGGAAAAAGAACAGCAAGACTCTCAATTCAGTTTTCCTTGGTCAGATCCATGCATTGAGTTTGCATACAAGACCCTCACAGGTGCATTACCATTGGACGACACCTTAGCCATACATGACTACGTCCAGCATCAAATCCGCACTTCTTCAAACAGCAGTAAACATTTCACCCTCCCAGATTCCAGGCCATCTGGCTTTTCCCTGAACACTGTTCCTTCAAACAGCAGCAACAGTTTCACCTTCCCTGATCCCGGGCCTCCTGGGTTTTCCCGGGGTGGAAACAACCGCACACTCCCAGATGCCAGGCCACCTGGCTTTCCCAGAAATGTTATCCCGTCAAACAGCAGTAACAATCTCGCCTTCCCAGATGCTAGGCCACCTGGCTTTCCGAGAAACATTGTTCCGTCAAACAGCAGTAACAATCTCGCAATCCCAGATGCGAGGCCACCTGGCTTTCCGAGAAACATTGTGCCATCAAACAGCAGTAACAATCATGCAATCCCAGATGCCAGGCCGCCTGGCTTTTCCCTGAACGCTGTTCCTTCAAACCGTGGCAACAATCTCACCCTCCCGGATTCTGGGCCACCTGGGTTTTCCCGGAGCAGTGTTTCTCCAAACAGTGGTAACAATCTCGCCATTCCAGATGGCACGCCACCTGGATTTTCCCGGAGCACCATTCCTCCAAACAGCAGCAACAATTTTACCCTTCCAGATGTCAGACCACCTGGGTTTTCCTGGAGCGCTGTTCCTTCAAACAGTGGTAACAATCCCGCTCTCCCGGATGCCAGGCCACCCGGCTTTTCCTGGAGCAGTGTTCCTTCAAACAGTGGTAACAATCCCGCTCTCCCGGATGCCAGGCCACCCGGCTTTTCCTGGAGCAGTGTTCCTTCAAACAGTGGTAACAATCCCGCTCTCCCGGATGCCAGGCCACCCGGCTTTTCCTGGAGCAGTGTTCCTTCAAACAGTGGTAACAATCCCGCTCTCCCAGATGCCAGGCCACCCGGCTTTTCCTGGAGCAGTGTTCCTTCAAACAGTGGTAACAATGCCGCTCTCCCAGATGCCAGGCCACCCGGCTTTTCCTGGAGCAGTGTTCCTTCAAACAGTGGTAACAATCCCGCTCTCCCGGATGCCAGGCCACCCGGCTTTTCCTGGAGCAGTGTTCCTTCAAACAGTGGTAACAATCCCGCTCTCCCGGATGCCAGGCCACCCGGCTTTTCCTGGAGCAGTGTTCCTTCAAACAGTGGTAACAATCCCCCTCTCCCAGATGCCAGGCCACCCGGCTTTTCCTGGAGCAGTGTTCCTTCAAACAGTGGTAATAATCCCGCTCTCCCAGATGCCAAGCCACCTGGCTTTCCCTGGAGCACTGCTCCTTCAAACAGTGGTAACAATCCCCCTCTCCCAGATACCAAGCCACCTGGATTTTCCTGGAGCAGTGTTCCTTCAAACAGTGATAACAATCCCGCTCTCCCAAATGCCAAGCCGCCTGGCTTTCCCTGGAGCAATGCTCCTTCAAACAGTGATAACAATCCCGCTCTCCCAAATGCCAAGCCGCCTGGCTTTCCCTGGAGCAATGCTCCTTCAAACAGCGGTATCGGTATCAATCTCAACGTGGCCTTACCAGATTATGGGCCACCTGGATTTTCCGAGAACATCGTTCCTTCATCCAAGCAGCAGCAGCAAATTAACCCAGCAGGCCCTCGCACTCAACCTGCGGATTTTCCTTTTCAGGGAACTATGTTCAGTCCCTGGAACCACCGTAATTAAGGTATGATAAAGGCTATGAAATGATTTAACCTCAGAAACAGGATCTACTTGTGCTGTGTAAAAGTAGTAGTTAGCTATGCAGGATGGATAAAAAATCAGACTGTTTTTTTGCGTTGTTTGTAGCTTTGTTTATGTATGGGCCTTTTGTTGTAATCTTGTTATCTGTGAAAATTGTAGAACTAAACATGTAGCCTTTCTCCTGAACTCCATAAAAGGATAATGGGTTGTGATAATTTTTTGCATTTTGGAGTTAGGATATGGTCCTCTGGGAACAAAGTTCAGCTTGAATAAAAGGAATTTTGATGATCTCCAATAAATATTTACTTTCTCCATTCAGAAACGTGCACTTAAGAGTGTATTTCTTTTATGTGTATAGTATACAGATCAAATCGGGTAACGTACTCGAATGGAAGGAAATGTTTCAAGAAGGGAACTCTTTTGATGTTTAGAGAATACATAATAATTTTCTTTTGATTTTAATTAAAAAGCTTTCTGCCCCACTTTTACCAAAAATTGAAATGACTAGAATTTACCCAAACACAAAAAACAACTCTCCTCTCCCATCCCAATAGTAGTCCCCTTCTGCTTGTGCAGAGTACTCAGCAGCTTGAAAAAATAGTAAAAGCTGTTGAAGACAGGTTTGAATCATGGCTTCAAATTGTTGAGGCTTAAGTTGAAGTATTTCATGGAGGATCTTGGTTATGGTCCTTTTTTCCTACTATAATGTCATTGGAATTGAATACATTGTTTTCTCTCTAGAGAATCTTGGAGCCTGAGATACAATTTGTGGGTGGTAGTTTAGTGTGTTGCTAACAATCTCATTAGAATATGAGGAAAATGTTGTCTCTCTATCTGTGGAGATAGAAAGATTCAAGAAACTATTTGATTGATTAGCATACTGCATACTCTCTTGGCTATGACCTGATGCAGAATTGAATGTCTTGTTGGACTGAATATGTATCTAATAGTTTCTCTCAGCTTATTTGGAGCATAATTTTAATTGTTTCATAGACTATTTTTGTTAATAGGGTTGAAAGAAACATATATAATAGTTCATATATACTTGCATTATTTATGTCAACATTAACAAAGCTCTTTCTTATATGGTCTATTAGGTATTTTCTAAGCATCCTATACAAATCTACATCCATCAGGATAGTGAAATTTAAAAGAAATTGATTGACTGCTTCAGCTTTGGTTTGTCAATAGTTGTCCGAATACATGGCACTCCCTCAATTACGCCACATGGCACTTCCTTAAAAAAACTGTCAAATGACACTCTCTTATTAAAATCGCCACATGTCTTTTTTATCAATTTTTTAAAATGAATCAAATTATAAATCAAATATTTTTATCCTAAATCTATCACTAATCTTTTTCTAATTTAAATACAAATCAAGGACAAAGATTACATGTTAATCACAAAAATAACAAATTCAAAATTTCCTAATTATATACAAATTCAAAATTTTCTAGTTATATGAATGATTGAGATATAAAATTATGATAACACATTCTAAATATAACTTTCATTGATACTTATAATAGCATGTGAAAGTCCGTGGGCCCAATGACTGGGGGTCGTGTAGACACGAGCGCATAGGCGCAAATAGGCTCAGTACACAAGCCCAATGGGGTTCCATCCTAAAACCAATTGACAATAGGAGGAGTAGCTCATCAAGCTTATATACTAGACAAGTTATGTCCAACTTTAAATGTGAGACGTTTATATTCCAACATAGCACATTATCTTTTATCTTTCTTTCTCAAGGGCTTTATTGCACATAATATATATATATATATATATAGAGTGTGATTCAGGTGCGAAAGAGTCTTATAATACAAAATAAGAAAGAATCATATCCGTTAGATCAGATTAAAAGCTAAAAAAAAGTGCAACACGGAGGCCCTTTTGTGCATGCCTTTGTTTTTTGAACATTACTGACAAAGTGCAAGCCGGAGGCCTAAAAGTGCAAGCCGATGACTTGAAAAGTGCAAGCGAATGCAACACTTCTGTGCATGCAAATTCAACATTTATTTTTTTGGATTGGAGTGCAAGTTGTTGGCTTAAATGTGCATGTGAATTTAACGTTTTTGTGCATATATAACTCGCATACACTCTCAGTTCAATTCACATGCACTTTCAGTTGAACTCGCATGCACTCACATGTATTTTTTTGGATTGGAGTGCAACTATGCAAGTTGTTGGCTTAAATGTGCATGCGAATTATTATGCATGTATAACTCGTATGTACTCTTAGTTGAATTCACATGCACTCTCAGTTGAACTCACATGCACTCACAACACATAAAACATACACTTGATTTCACATGCACTCAAAAGTCAAAAGACATATAAGTACACTCAAAGGCATGCACTCTCAGTTGAATTCACATGCACTCTCAGTTAAACTCGCGTGCACTCAGAACACATAAAGTATGCACTTGATTTCACATGCACTCAAAAGACATATAAGTACACTCAAAGGCATGCACTTCAGTAGAATTCACATGCACTTCCGGTTGAATTCACATGCACACTCCTAGTAGAATTTACATGCACCAATTTTCTAATTCGTATGCACTTTTCAGTTGAATTTTCATGCATTCCCAATAAAACTTGCATGCACTAATAACACATAAAGCATGCACTAGATTTCACATGCACTTGAAAGTCAAAAAGCATGCACACTCAAAGGCTTGCACTTCTAATAGAGTTCACATGCACCCAAGGGTGGCCTGGTGGCCGGTGGTGGTCCGGCGACCGGTGACGGTGGTCCGGCGACCGACGACGGTGGTCCGACGACGGTGGTCCGGTGGTGGTCAGGCAACCGACGGTGGTGGTCCGACGGTGGTCCGGTGGTCAATGGTGGTGCTCCGATGGTCAACCCTTTGAATTAAAGACATGTGCATGACACATGACTTTTAATGAAAGTTCAATCATGACCTTTGATTTATTTCTAATCCAATGGTCTATATTCATTCTTATTTTGTACAATAATAATCTTTCTCACATGATACTTATCCATATATATATATATCAACATCTGGATTCCGGAGTGCTAATCCGGTAATCCATCGGGTAATCGTTAAGTATACTGATCCGTTGGGTCACATGAGCTCCCAGAGTTTCATCAATACTTGTCCGTCTTGAAGGTGGTGTACGGGGCGTCGTACCCGCAGTTGGCCCGGTGCAGGCCCGTGCACTGGCCCGAAACGCGGGCGTTGCATGTGATTCCCTTGGGCACAGGGCCTTGCACGTTGAATGAGAGGTACATCGAAGAAGTCGATGTTGTCGGACTGATGGAAGGCGTACTCGGATAGGGTGTTAGGAGGCGACCCGTATCCGGTGCAATGGAGAGGGCCGTTGCAGTCGGGTCGGGCCCTTATGCGGGCTTCTGATTGGGCCTGATTGGTCCAGGATACACCGGTCAGAATCTCGGTGTCGTCGACGGTTGGGAGGACAGAAACCGAGGTAGTGATGACAAAGTGGGTTGCAAGGGTGGATGTGGTGAAGAGGAATGTGATGAGGAGTATGGTTTTGAAGTGAGTCATGGTAGCTTGTTAAGATTTTGGTTTATTGTACTATAATTGTTTTGGTGAGTTTTGGGGCTGGGATTTGATGGGTTTATATAGGAGGGTCGTGTGGAAATTAGGGTTAATTATTATTATTTTTATTATTACTATTTTGTCACCTCATTCACCTTGGTTAGCCCATTTAGGGTTTAAGCCCTTTTTCACATATTTTAAAGTGTGTTTTATCAAGGTTTTGGGATAAGGAAAATGTATATCATATGGACTCATCTCATATTTGAGAGGTATTTTATTCAACTCACAAGAGGTGGTAGACACACTTGAATGCCTATAAAGACTGCACAAGACTGCCTATATATAGGAAACAAAGGCGGTTACAAATGAAAAAAAAACATTACATGCATTTGGACGTTAAATTAAAAATTAGTAAGATATGGAGGAGCCAAGGACTGCCTATATAATGTTTGTGAAGCACACTAATTATGTTTGTTTCCATTAATTATTTTACTTTTTTCACTTCTCTTTTTCTATTTGTCTACATTATATTCAGAAGGGATGATCAAATAGTTGTGTGGATCGGGAGCAAGCGAGCAACTAATAACCAACAACATATTGTTTTGAATAACATTGTAACTTCACATAACATATTGACATCCTATCAATCTCTTTCGGTATCATTCTTGATTATCCCTTCATTTTAGTCCGCCTTGTGCCGGAACTTCCAGTCGAGTGCCTGACACGCGCGGGAACAATAGTTCACTTTCCCGCATACAAAGCACCGAAAGTATAACCTAGACTGGTTTAGTAGTGCTTCAAAAAATGAATGTACAGCTGCAGTTGGCTTGAAGTGGATGTTGAACCAAGGGTGGTGAGCATGGCCCTGAGCTTGACGACCTCGTCCTGGAGCGTGCGCAGGCGGGAGACGGCGTCGAACTGGAGCTTGAGGGAGTCGTAGAGGCGCTCGAGCTTCTTGGCCTTCCAGCATGCACGTCGGTTCTGGAACCACACATCCACCTGGCGTGGCTGTAGGCCCAACTCCCGCGACAGCCTCACCTGATAAAAAAAATATAGACAAGTATATATGATGAATCACAGGGAAAAGTCAGGACCAAAGTTATTCACTTATAGTTCAAGAGATACCAACCAATGTAGATCTCGATGTTCAAATTCAAATGCTGCTTCAGCTACAGCTAGGGCAGCTGTTACCTGCATTTATGTATTCAATAATTAGGCAACATTTAGTTAACAGACTCAGCTAAAATGCAAAAATTCAAGCATTTTCTTTTATTTATATATCTGTCATGCACTCCTGGTATCTCTAAGGATATGAGTCATTTTTTAGCATGCCAATATTATGTTTCTTTTCAGTTAAAATTCCAGGTTAATCCAGTGGCTTGGATAAAATTCACGACAATTACGAAATGACCGGGTAAATACAACATATTGACTTGCAAGTTCAATCATTTCAAAAGGCTGATGCAATTCATAAAGTAATTCCTTCGAATTTGTTTACCGTAGTAGGAATCGTTTTGCAGGACCTAAGCGAATCCATAAAAATATGTTATAACTTTGCAGTCAAGGAACTTCTCAACAAGTTATTCACCCTTTTTATTGTTTAAATTTAATCATTGCTTTTTTTGGACCGTTGCTTTATCAGGGTGTTGATCCAAACTGTTGTTAAAAACAAATGCTCTTTTGGCCGCATCTGGTATACATCCATACATATATTGAAATTTATGTGGTTCTTCATTTTCCTCTTCTAACATATACCATAGCAGCACTTCAAGGAAGAAATACAACCTTTTTAAGCCTTCATCTTCCCCGTGCTTCGCACGGGGAAAATGAAATCGGTAATATGTAGTATTTCTTATCGTAGAGAAAATAATTAAATTTCAGTATTCGTCTATTTTTAGTATAATTAAAGTGTTAATTTGTGGGGAAGAATAACGATACATGTTTATTATGAAATAAAAAACATCAAACATGTGATTAAATAAAATCAATCAATTGGAAGGAAATGTATATCATTTGTGTTGTTTTAGTATAAATAAATTTATACATACATTTAGTTTATTTAAGTCGATCATTAGGGTAAGTGGAATAAAAAAATGATATGCGTCGTCCGGGAAGTGTAAAAGAGGATGCATAGGAGGTTTATGGCACATCATGTACTTGTCTTCTGAAACATCTCTTCAGATAGTATAATTGCGGCATGCAGAGAGTTCTAAAATCAATAGAATACATTAGTGAATATGCATCGGATTCTAAGCCCTCAAGAACCAAAAAAGGATTACGCATAGCAATTCCTTGATCAACACAAGCAAAAGCCTACAAGCACAAGAGACGATAAAAAAGATGCATGGCACTCCCTCAATTACGCCACACGACACTCCCTTAAAAACCGTCAAATGACACTCTCTTATTAAAATCGCCGCATGTCTTTTTCATCAATTTTTTAAAATGAATCAAATTATAAATCAAATATTTTTATCCTAAACCTATCACTAATCTTTTTCTAATTTAAATATAAATCAATGACAAAGATTACATGTTAATCACAAAAATAACAAATTCAAAATTTCCTAATTATATACAAATTCAAAATTTTCTAGTTATATGAATGATTGAGATATAAAATTATGATAACACATTCTAAATATAACTTTCATTGATACTTATAATAGCATGTGAAAGTCCGTGGGCCCAATGACTGGGGGTCGTGTAGACACGAGCGCATAGACGCAGATAGGCCCAGTACACAAGCCCAATGAGGTTCCATCCTAAAACCAATTGGCAATAGGAGGAGTAGCTCATCAAGCTTATATACTAGACAAATTATGTCCCAACTTTAGATGTGAGACGTTTATATTCCAATATAGCACATTATCTTTTATCTTTCTTTCTCAAGGGCTTTATTGCACATAATATATATATATATATATGTATATCAGCATCTGGATTCCGGAGTACTAATCCGGTAATCCATCGGGTAACCGTTAAGTATACTGATCCGTTGGGTCACATGAGCTCCCGGAGTTTCATCAATACTCGTCCGTCTTGAAGGTGGTGTACGAGGCGTCGTACCCGCAGTTGGCCCGGTGCAGGCCCGTGCACTGGCCCGAAACGCGGGCGTTGCATGTGATTCCCTTGGTAACAGGGCCTTGCACGTTGAACGAGAGGTACATCGAAGAAGTCGATGTTAAGGCGTACTCGGATAGGGTGTTAGGAGGCGACCCGTATCCGGTGCAATGGAGAGGGCCGTTGCAGTCGGGTCGGGCCCTTATGCGGGCTTCTGATTGGGCCTGATTGGTCCCGGTGTCGTCGACGGTTGGGAGGACAAAAACCGAGGTGGTGATGACAAAGTGGGTTGCAAGAGTGGATGTGGTGAAGAGGAATGTGATGAGGAGTATGGTTTTGAAGTGAGTCATGGTAGCTTGTTAAGATTTTGGTTTATTGTACTATAATTGTTTTGGTGAGTTTTGGGGCTGGGATTTGATGGATTTATATAGGAGGGTCATGTGGAAATTAGGGTTAATTATTATTATTATTACTATTTTGTCACCTCATTCACATTGGTTAACCCATTTAGGGTTTAAGCCCTTTTTCACATATTTTAAAGTGTGTTTTATCAAGGTTTTGGGATAAGGAAAATGTATATCATATGGACTCATCTCATATTTGAGAGGTATTTTATTCTAATTTCATGAGAATATAGGTTAACAATACTAAGGTGAGAAAGAGGGGAAATCCCACATCACTGGGAGCAACAAACAGTGCAACACCTTGTGTAGATCAGCAACAAGCAAAAGCTAACAATACTATGTAAAAATACTTGTCTTTTTAACCTCAAACTTTTATTTATAAATATTTATTTTTTTATTTTTTACTTTATAAAATTGTCAGTGTAATTAATAGAAATAGAAATATTTATTTTTTTATTTTTTACTTTATAAAATTGTCAGTGTAATTAATAGAAAATTATTAGTTGTGATTTTAAAGAAAGTAAAAAGCTAGTGTAATAAGTAAGGGTATAATAATACTTTTAATAATTTTTTTAAAAATGTGAAAAATGTTAAAAAGACAAATATTTCTAAACGGAAGAAGTAAAATTAATAGTCACCCGTTAATCCCTTATACAATTTTCATTCAAATTGTCCATTCCTTCGTAATTGGTTAATAACTTTGATTATTTCTTATTAAAAATTCGTTATTCATCAATAGAGCAAAGTAAAAGCTCAATCTATCAATTAAAATTGCAGAAGATATTGTTACATATAATTGAGTAATGGGAATTTTAGTATTCGTTTGGTTGAGAAGTAAATTCTCATGATTTTAAATTAATTGGGAAATGATATCAAATATATGTGTTTGGTTGACTTTTTTGTTTTTGAAAAATGCAGATATTTAATTCATGTGATTTTCAATTCCTATAAAACATAGGAAGTGCAATCACCTAGGAAGGGGTGGATAAGATTTTCTTCCTCATATTTCCCATGATTTAAATTTTAACCAAACATAATTTATCAATTCTCATATTTTAAGTTCGTGTAAAGTAATTAAGGGTACACAATTAGTAATTCATCCATAATACAATTAGACCAAAATGTCCCTCACTACATAGCTGCTTCACAAAAAGTAAGGAAACCTAGTACCTCCATGCACCGCCGCCGTCACCGCCCTCCCACTAGCGCCTCCTAGTCGCAGACGCACTCGCTCCTCCCCTAGTCGCCGATGACGACATCGCGAAAGCCTTCAATTGGTGGCTTGTTTCCGATACATGATGCTACACATCATATGGCATATATATTAAGTGAACTATATCAATTCCAGAAAGCCTTCAGTTGGTGGTTGAACTATATCAATTCGTGATGCTACACAACATATGGCTTATTTTATGTGTGTGCGTGATGCTATATATGAATTTCGTGTAGCCACTGACAGTGTATTTAAGCCATGAAATAGAATATAGATCATACACGAAATTCGTGTAGTATAGTGGTGGCTTTTCGTGTATAATACAATGGTTTTCCGTGTAGGCATATACATATTTCGTGTAGCTACCAATATATGGTATATCGTGTAGTAGTATATACATACTTATGTAGTAGCATACAAGATATTATGTAGAAGCATACACGAAATTATCTAGCCTACACGAATAATATTTAGAGGCATACACGAACTTATGTAGTCGCGTACACGAAACTTATATAATAGTATAAACGAAATTATGTAGAAGTACACACAAAATTTTATAACCTACACGAATATTATTTATAGGCCTACACGAACTTATATAGTAGCTTACATAGAACCCCAAAAATTCGTGCAATCTATCTTACCTACACGAAAAGTGTACCGTTTCCATAATATCTTTTTAAATTTTCATATAATAGCATAGAAGAAATTATATAATAACATTAATGTACCCTTAGTTAATTTACACTAAAATCTACTTTACACTAAAAAATTATCTACTTACATAAATTTTGTTTCGTGCCTGCTATATGCACGATGAAATTTTGACATACGCACGACGTCTGTACGCCAAAGTCTGACGTACAGGCAAAAACAACCCAAACCTGTACGCCAAATGTTGGCGTACATGCAAAAAACTTGTACGCCACATTTTGGCGTACAAGTTTGTCGTGTATATAGTCTCGTACACTAATTTAGTTTACATCAATCAATGTTACATAAAATCCCAAAAAAATCATGTAATCTATCTTACATCCACAAAAAGAATCCATCTATTTATTTACACTAAAATCATGTACCCTTATTTACTTTACACTAAATTCTACTTTTACACTAAAAACTTATCTACTTATATAAATTTTGTTTACATGAAAAAGGCACATCTAAAATCATGTACCCTTAGGTACTTTACACTAACATCGTGTAATCTCATCTACATAAAATCTCATCTACATGAAAACTAGGTGTATCCTAAATTACTTTACACTAAAATCGTGTATCCTAAGTTACGTTAGACTAAAATCTAGTTTTATACTAAAAACTACTCTACTTACATAAATTTTGTTTACACTAATTAAGTCACATCGAAATTCGTGTAATCTATCTTACCTATACGAAAAAAACACATCTAAAATTGTGTACCCTTAATTACTTTACACGAACTTTAACTACTTACAAGAGAAAGTATTATAATGCTACAAGAAATTATACTAAAAGAACCGAACTTGCTACACGAAAAATACATCAAATTAAAGCACCGGTCTTGGATGACAATTTCTTTCTCCAAACAATACTACAACAAGCATGACAATTTCTTTCTCCAACCACGGTGAATACTCAAGGACTACATGATAGGCGATTGTCGTGTATCTCCTAGCAAAATAATCTTAAGAACCTAACTAATATAGTTGGGTAAGTAAGAGTCGATCCCACAAGGAACTAAGTGAATTATCCTACTAATCTAATTGTATACCAATCAGAACAAGAACAAATTGGGGGGGGGGGGGGGGGGGGAAGATTTGAGTGCTAAAGATTCAATTAAAGGAAAACAAGTATGCAAACAAACAGTTGTTATCAAGGGATGAGAAATAGCTCAGCCAAACGATATCCACACTTCAATTTGATTGATTGATCATTGATAATCTCAAGTTCTGTAAGTCAATGAATGTTCCAACTCCCTCTATTATCTATTGTAGGACAAACAGACCCTGAAATACTAGCTATTAAACAACCTAGAAAACCTCTAGATTCAACTCAATAACAGCGTTAAGTTCTAGAAATTCCAATAGATACATCTAACATAAAACAAACAGTTTTAATCAAGATGCAAAACAATTCTCTCCTACAACAATCTATCTCAAACAGATCTAGAATATTGTAGTCGCTACTCTGAATTAGTTATCTCAAACAGAAACAATCCAATTCTAGCAAAAGAGTAATACCAATGGCCAATTAGCAAAACTCAATGAAATTAGGTTCAAGAGAATCAATAACATTCAAAGAAGTAGAACAAGAGTAGATATCTTACAACCAAGCAAACGAAGGCTTCAAATCGTCTAGCAAAGCAATGGAAATTAGTTCTTCATAGGAGAAAACTAACAACGATGATGAGAGGTAACTGCTGGGAAAAAAGATGATGTATTTAACCTAATTCTAAAATAACGTTTTTATACCTACGATAAAAAGTTTCCAAAAATAAATCCCAAAATACACGAAACAACCTCTGCGGGTCCGGCACGGTTAGCAGCACGGTTAAGCTAACCGTGCCAAACTTCAGAAACTCATTTCTTTGCTCTCGAATATCCTGCACGGTTTGCTAACCGTGCAGGTCCTTTTTGCACTTCTCTTCCACTTCTGACATCGCTCCATTCATCTCTTAAGCTCCCTTTTGCTCCGGTACATCCTCCTATGGACTCCACATCATGTAGCGCATCCGCAGAACCCGATAAATCACCTGAAATACCGCAGAAACTTGTATAGACATTGAAATCCAAGAAAACTACAAAACAAACTAAATACGGGAAATATGCAAATGCAAACGACCTAAACTATGCCTAAATGCATGCGCTAAACATGTATGAAATGGATGCTATCACTACATCCTGTCAAAACATGAGATAGATCTACAACCACCAGTATAGGGACTTATTTATGCGGCGGAGCAATGGAGGTATTGTGTAGAGTTTGGTGGAGCAACGGAGCACGGCGGCGATCGGTGGAGCAATGGAGCGTGAACGGCGGCAGAGCGTGGAGCGTGAACGGCGGCGGAGACTATCATGTAGCAGACAATTGGAAAAATGCGTAAAAGCTCACAATTAGGTTAATTAGATTAAGGGTGATTTAGTCATTAAAAAGTAAATAAATAAAATTTTAAAAAATATTAAGAGAAGGGGTACACTTTTGGAAAGCGGTTATGAAAAGGGGATTATTGGGGATTCTCCCCAAAAGATCTCGAGATAATCTTGCACTAATTACCCAATTCCAAATAAATTCAAGAGGGAGGGTTATATCTATTGTGGTGCACCACTTCAGTTTGACTCATTCGTCAATCGATCTCGGAAAATGTTTTTTTTATATAAGGTAAAAATTAGACCGAAAATCATAGACGACACATTTTCTCAGTCTATAGCATCCTTAGGGATGAGAATAAAAAGCTCTAAATTGGCTTGAATATCTTTCAAAAAACTCTGCTACCACAGCTTCGCAATACAGTCGGCCACAACATTTGTTTCTCGGAAGACATGAGAGATCTGCGCTGAAGAAAACAGTTGTAAAACACAAAGGATATTAGAAATTAAAATTTCAATATCCCAAGGACAGTGCCAGATCTTATTTAGGATGTTTACAATAGTAAGGTTGTCGCATTCAAGGTGAATGTTGTTAAGACCTAATTCATAGGCTTTAACTAGAGCATTTCTGACTACAAGTGTTTCTGTTTTTAACTGGGTTGATATTCCACACTTTTTTCCACAAATTTGAATTGGTTCACCTTTACTATTTCGAAAAATGAATCCATAGCTAGATTCACCATTGGTCTTGGTAGATCCATCTGTATTAATTTTAATAACATTATCCGACGTTTTTTTCCATTTCTTCTTTTGTGGTCTATTTTTGTTATTATTATTCTTTTTTTTTGTTGAGGGTCTTCCAGACAGTCGGGGTTCCAGTTCTTTGTTTGTTTTCAGTTATGGATTTGATTTTTAATGTAACTAGGTACATCTTTTATCAGGTCAGTATCATTAGTTGTTTTCCCAAAACTTTGTTAGTTTTTTTAGAACCATATTCCCCACCAAGAGACTGCCAATTCTATAAATTGTGCTCTATCAATTTTCTGTCGAATTTCCTCAATTATTTCAGAGGCTTTTTTGTTACCTATATTTAGGGCTCTAATAATTCCATGTGTGTGGTTGTTCAGTTTTTTCTATGGTTTTCAGTGTATGACTACACTGGAATAACATGTGATTAGAATCTTCGGTTTGTGCATTACATCGGACACATCCTTGAGGGATTGCTACTCCTTTTTCAACTAGTCAGGCTTTGGTTGGAAGCCCATTTTTCATTATTTTCCATATGAAGTTTTTAACTTTAGAATAAGTGTCCAATTTCCAGATCCAGGACGAATCATATGATGTATATCTTTTGTTTTTATTGATCATATCCATGGCCGATTTTGTGGAAAACCAGCCATTTTTACTGGTTTCCCAATACATTCTATCATGTATATTGTTTAAGGATATTGGAATAGATATAATTTGTTTAGATATGTGAGTTGGTAGAAATTGTTCAATCTTTTCCTTGTTCCAGGTATTATTTGGTAGAATAAATTTTGCCACCAAAGCATCTTTATTCTGAGTTGGTTGTATGTTGATAATGTCGCATAAAGGAGTTGTAAAGAGCTATCTATCAGTCCAGAATTTAACGGTTCTGCCATTTCCAACTTGCCAGATGAATCATTTTTTAAATTCGGTCATAATTTCAATCATTTTGGACCACTGCCAATAACAATTTGCTTGTTTCTCATAATGTAAAAATATGCTGTGTTTTAAGGTATTTTTTGGTTATAATCTTCACCCAAAAATTGTCTAGTTCAACCAAGATTTTCCACAACAATTTAAATTGTAGTACTTTGTTCATATCCTTTGCTTTTCTCAATCCAAGTCCTCCTTGTTGAGTTGGTTTACAAATCTTTTCCCAACCTATAAGAGGTTTGTATGAGGGGTCCTTAATCCAGAAAAATGTTATGTTTAGTTTATCCAGTTCATTATGGGTGTTGGTATCATGAAGCTTTGCATCAAGTAGTTAGGTCTAGATGCAAGATTCGCTTTGATAAGTGTTGTTCAACCTGCTTGAGATAAGGAGTTTGCTTTCCATTTAGTTAGTTGTTGTTGTGTACTAATCAAAAAATCAACAAAGGTATTAGAATTGACCCTATCATTAATGATAGGACATCCTAGATATTTGTCAAGGGATATCATGTTTGTTATTGTAAGTGTTCCTTAGATTGCCAATTTTTTTGTAGTGGTAACATTTTTTGTAACTTGGAAGGCAAATTTATGAAAAATTACTTTTTGTCTCGATATTTTACAATATTCATCCACAATGTCCTTGATTTCTTTGCAATTTTCTTGTTTGGCTTTTGAGAATATCATAATGTCACCCGCAAAGGCCAAAAAAGGGATTCGAGTTCCGTGTCTAGAGATTTGAAATCCGATAGGTTTTCGAGGTCTATCAGATGCTCGTTGTAGTTTTCGAGCTAGGATTTCCGATCCTAAAATAAATAGAAAGGGTGATAGGGGGTCTCCCTGTCTAAGTCCTCTTGTTGGTTTGAAGATTTCTGTAGGGCCATTATTGACTAGCATTGAGAATGATACAGTCGTAATACATTCTTTAATCCAGTTGATAAATTTTCCATGAAATCCAAATTTTGTCATGATTTGAAGAATGAAATTCCATTCAATTCTATCATAGGCTTTTTCCATATCTAGTTTAAGAGCTATGAATCCTTCGATTCCTTGTTTTGATTTAAAGGAATGAATAATTTCATGAGCTATTAAAATGTTATCTTCAATAACTCTGTTTGCTACAAAGGCTCCTTGCAAAGGATGAATTAATTTTTCCATAGTAGTTTTCAATCTTGTTGTTAATATTTTTGATATAATCTTATAAATTGTAGAGCATAGACTAATAAGTCTATAATGATTTGTAGAGTTAGGATTATCGCATTTTGGTATTACCGATATAAATGTATGATTGATTTGTTTGAGTAGTTTTCCTGAAAGGAAAAAACTTTTAACTGCTTGAATCACAGAAGGACCTACAATATCCCAATATTTTTAATAGAACTCTGTTGTCATACCATTTGGTCCTGGAGATTTATCCGACCCAATGTCAAAAACAACCTTCTTTATCTCTTCATTAGAGACATTTCTTAATAGTTCTATATTTTCCTCTGTTGAGATTTCAGATTGAATTAGTTCAAGGTTTTCCCGAAGTAAGTTCTCATTCATTTCTTCACTTCTGAATCTCTTAATGAAATCATTCATGATTTCATTTCTAATATTTTCATCACCAATAATGCAAGTTCCTTCTTGAGTTTTGATTTCCTTTATAATTTTTCTATTCCTTCTTCCACTTGCTATTTTATGAAAATAGCCAGCATTAGTATCATTGAATTTGATATGTTTCACTTTTGCTCTTTGTTTCCAAAAAATCTTCTGGAAGCAAAGTAGTTTTTTCTTTTTTTTCAATTATTCTATTTTGTTTTTGTATCAAATTGTTATTATAGTTTGTACATATTTCGATTTGAATTTCAGAAAGTTGTTTCTCAATATTTTGGAGATGGGTGAACACATTACCAAATGTGCTTTTGTTCCAAATTTTAGCATGTTTTTTTAATAACTTTGTCTTAGATACTAGATTATACATTCTAGATCCATGATAGTTTGTTCTCCAAGTTTGTTTTACAACATTTTTAAAGTCCTTTCTAGTCATCCAAATTTTCAAATTTGAAGGGTTGATTTTTGAAAGGAGTTGTCGTAGCTAGTTCAATGGATATTGGACAGTGGTCAGAGCTAGTAAATGCATAATGTTTTGTGCAAATATATGGGTACCATTGCAAGATTTGGTAATGAATCAGGACTCTATCCAGTTTCTCGTAAAGGTTATCAATTTCAATTTTGTTTTTTTCTCCGGGTAAAGGCATTCCCTTGTATTGGTATGTCTTGTAATTCACATTCATTTTTAAATTGTCTTAATCTTGCAAATTTTGTCATTGTTAGGGGGGGGGACCCCAATTTTTCAGTTGGATCTTGTATTTCATTAAGGTCGCCCATAATAATGTAAGGAAAGGCACTATTTTTGATAAAAGTGGTAATGGTTTTCCAGAACTCGTTTTTTCCAGCTTTATTCGGTGGGGAATATGTGAGAATAAGCAATGCTTTAGTATTTGTGGATAGATTTGTATACTTAATACTGACAAATCTTGGCTCAATTTTGTCAAATTCAAGAATTTCATTTGTAAGCTGATACGTTTTTCACATAACACAAATGTCACCAGAGAAACCAATGTCAGGAACACAATGGAATTGGTCAAAACCAGTTTTTTTCCAAAGTTTGTCGATGAGCTCTTTGTTCGTTCTTGTTTCAAATAATGCGAGTAATTGGATCCTTTCAATTTTGCAAAAGGATTCAATGTCCATCCAAATGTTTTTTTTACCAATCCCTCGACAGTTCCAGGTTGTGATCTTCATAAAAAATAATTAAACGATCGCCCCATGTCCAACGACAGTTAGGGGACTTGTTTCTAGAGTTGTAATGTGGGTTCATATAGCACATATATGCAGCAGGCCGTTCATAGGTAAATTGTTGGTCTAAAATTTGGTTAATTTGTATGATTTCACAACTGCATTTGTATAGAATGCAAGGTTTGTAAATCATACAAGGATAGCTTCAGTGAAGAAACCACTTTAGAAAAATGGTAAAAAGAATTTCAAAGTGTTCATTATTCTTTGCTCTGTATTTTATCGTGTAGTCCAACAATTTAACAATACTGTAACACCCCCAAAACTTAACCCTTTTGGAAAGGTATTACCGCCAGTGACCCCAGTGTTCCTTACCGAGATCACACAAGGCTTTACCATTTAAATACAACTTATGAAATGCAATTGATACACAATGATCAAGCATTAAATTCCAAAACGTAACATTGTCAAGGAAACAAGAGTTACGGGATTACAACCCAATCCCGAATAGGTCAAAACAGAGTTTAAACCAAACACAGCGGAAGACTTAGAAAGTACATTACAATCAAAGTTATTGTCCAAAAGATCTCAACCTGATTAAAGAAATAATTAAAACATTCAAAAACCACCGTTGGCTCCATAGTCCTTCTGGTCTTCTTAACTACTTTCGATCTGATGTGCCAAATCGAACGGATGTCACCAGCCCACATGCGGAGAAAAAAGTTCGTGGGTTAGTCTACTTGAATAGACTAGCAAGGGTACAAAGCAGAATGGTTCGAAGCAGTCGTATTAGGTTAGACTCCTCGTCCCTCGAATAATAATCGAGTACGCTTGTCAACCATCATACTCCTACTTGAATAAACAAGAGGTATGCACAAGAGAAGATTTTGGAAGACTGAATCTTCACAGAGATCAACTCGAATAGAGACTCCAAGAGATTGAGTCTTTAAGGAAATATGACAAATCTGGAATGTTTACAGAATCATTCACAATGATTTAAAAGTTGACTGAGATGCTTCGGTTCACGACCAACCTCATCGCCTACAGCGAATCCAGATTGGAAAGAAAACGTACTATGATCAAAGTCGAGACGAGTTTTCCTAGCTGCACTACTCGCCCAAGGTTTATTAATTATGTGCGTCAGAGTAGCACTTATCTGATTTATGTTTCGAAAACACACATCGCGTTATAGACTTTTACATGTGTACCCCACCAGTGGGACGACACATCTTAGTATACGTTTCGTCGAGAGTGACGTATACCGAAAGGTTTGTGACACCAGCTAAGTGTCCTGCCTCTACACACTTGTGAAAGAGACCGATCATGATCTTAGAATAGTACCAGATGGGGAAGAGCCACCCCGATACCAGATTATAAAGAAACGACTGGACAGAGTCCAAGTAACATTCCTATATAACAGTGCTAACTAAACAGTTACAGCACAATAATAGTTACATGATAAATCCACATAAAGGCCCGAAAGACGATCACAGATAATAGCGTTGTTCTAACAGATATACAACCTATTATATGATTTTCAAAACAGTTTATCAAAACCGTTTCCAGACAAACAGAGTATTCATTCCAAATTAATTACTCAGATAAACTACTGATAATTAATGTAAATATGGAACGAACGAGCAAGAGCGCACCGCCACTTGCCTTAATCCGCAGAATAGTCTAACGACGACAACTGGATTCCGGGCTCGACACGGGTATGGCTCCGACAGCACAACGACCTTCGAGTCGACCCATAAAAGGAACCCTAAGTTAGATTCGACATAACCAAAGTACGAATCTAAAAATGACAAAAGGAAAGACGCCACGACGACAACCAACCAAGCCAAAGCCACGAAGGCATTCTGGGCACTGGCGGCAGTCGCCGTTCTTGGCGGCGGTCGCCGCATTCATCACGGCGGTCGCCGTGAAGAACACGGCCGACAGAGTCGAGAGAAATCTCACCAACTCAATGCGCGTTTCGACCCCTTTCCGCCTTGCTTGGTTTCTGACCTCCAAAGGCAACCACAAGGCTTCAAAAGAGCTGCTGGAAACACCACCAAACAACACCGACGAAGCTTCTGAAATTCCGGCGAAGGCACAACTCCGGCGAGAGGCAAATTTGGCAGAGGTTCGGTGTTTGGGATGGCTCAAATCTCTCCCCCAACACCCCCTTTTATAGCCAAAGCGTCTGGAGCACGAAGAAGATGGGCCTATAACTAGTTCGACGCTCGCCGGAAATCGCGCCGGCGACCATCGGTCAAGGACTGCCGGACAACAATGACTGCCATTACGGCGGGCGTCGTAATTTACGGCGGTCGCCGCGGCCTGACACACCAGCTGCCTCCTCGAACGTTGGGACGGCGCGCGCCGTGACTTTACGGCGGTCACCGTGCTTGGATCTCATGACGGCGGTCGCCGCCACTGTACGGCTGTGATACCCCATATTTTTGTAAGATTATATTGGGAATTATGGAATTTTTCCGAGTACCCGTTGTGTACGTCATATTTAGTACAGAGAGTTTGAGACATTCTATAATGTGCTCTGTATCTGTAATATTTTTCTCAGTGAAATAATATACAGACAAGGTGCCTTAGATTTTAATTGTCGTTTGCGTACGATAATTTTTATCCCGGTTTAACGTCAGGTTTGTTCAAAGCTGAATGGGCGGGAAAATGGAGAAACGGCGACCGCCGTTCAGAAACGGCGACCGCCGTGGTTGGGCCCAAGGAGTCAGCGTGTCAGCTTCTAGCTGGCTGCGACAGGCCTAGCGATGGCGACCGCCGCATTTACGACGACCGCCGCGTGCCCGCCGCAGGCTAAAAACGGCGCCCGCCGTGTTTTGTCCAGTGGGCATTGCTCGTTGGTCGCCGGCGATAATCGAGGCGCGCCGATCTTGCTTTCGGCCGCGTCTTAGGGTTTGGTTGAGGCTCCCAGGTGTTTGGCTATAAATAGGGGTGTTTGGGAGAGGGTTTTGAAGCCCTTCCAACCCCGAATCGCTGCCGAATTTTCTTTCTCGTCGGAGTTGGTTTTCGCCGGAGTTTGAAGGTCTCGCCGGTGTTGCTTTGGTGTGTTTCCTGAGTGCCTTTGTGAAGCTTTTGGTTAGCCTTGGAGGTTAGAAGCCAAAGCAAGTCGAAGGTGGCCGAACCGCTCGTGTTTTGGGGTGAGATTTCTCTCGTTCTGCGTCGTCTGAGTTCGTCACGGCGACCGCCGTGATGAATGCGGCGACCGCCACCAAGAACGGCGACCGCCGCCAGTGCCCAGAATGCCTTCGTGGCTTTGGCTTGGTTGGTTGTCGTCGTGGCGTCTTTCCTTTCGTGTTCTTTCGCCGTGTTTAGATTCGTACTGTTGTTATGTCGAATCTAACTTAGGGTTCCTTTTATGGGTCGACTCGAAGGTCGTTGTGTTGTCGGAGCCATACCCGTGTCAAGCACGGAATCCAGTTGTCGTGGTTAGACTATTCTGCGGATTAAGGCAAGTGGCGGTTCGCTCTTGCTCATTCGTTCCATATTTACATTAATTACCAGTAGTTTATCTGAGTAATTAATTTGGAATGAATACTCTGTTTGTCTGGAAATGGTTTTGGTAAACTGTTTTGGAAAACAAAATATTGAAAATCATATAATAGGTTGTATATCTGTTAGAACAACGCTATTATCTGTGATCGCCTTTCAGGCCTTTATGTGGATTTATCCTGTAACTGTTATTGTGCTTATACTGTTTAGTTAGCACTAGTGGCTAGGAACGCTATGTACCTTGAGGGGGTTTAGCTGTTTCTTTATAACTGGTACTTGGTGGATCATCCCCAGTACTTTCTCTCTGGTCATGACCATACCCTTTCACAGGGTTGACGCACTTCGCTAGTGCCAAATCTTCCAGGGTTCATCCCTTCTATAACTCTTGTGAGGAGATCTGATATCTCTTGTGAGGAGATCCGATATCTCTTGTGTTGAGATGTAAAAGCTTATAACGTAATGCTCGTTTTGGAATTAAATAAGATAAGTGCCTGAGTGCACATGATTAATATACCTTGGGCGAGTAGTGCATCTAAGCTATAGTACATCTAGGAAAACTCGTCTCGACTTTGATCATAGTACGTTCTCTTTCCAATCTGGATTCGCTGTAGGCGATGAGGTTGGTCGTGAACCGAAGCATCTCAGTCAACTTTTAAATCATTGTTGTATGATCCTGTAATCATTCCAGATTTATCATATTTCATTAAAGACTCAATCTCTTGGAGTCTCTTTTCGAGTCGATTTCTGTGAAGATTAAGTCTTCCAGAATCTTCTCTTGTGCATACCTCTTATTGTTATTTCGTGAAAGTGCCGGGTTATGTATCATCCCTTCGGTTATTATTCGAGGGACAATGATAGTAAACGGTTACGATCACTCGAACCACTCTGCTTTTTACCCTTGCTAGTCTATTCAAGTAGACTAACCCACGAACATTGTTCTCCGCATGTGGGCTGGTGTCATCCGTTCGATTCGGCACATCAGATAAAGTGAAGATATGAGGAGACTAGATTGACTATGAAGACGACGGTTATTTTTGGATGTTTTAATAATTTCTTTTAATCAGGTGGAGATCCTTGGGCAGATGATCATTACGATCACAACCCTTTTTGTAATATCTTTTAAAAGTCTTCCGCTGTACCTTGTTTAAGATTTCCGTTGTAATTTATCTAAACTCTGTGTTTTGTCCTATTCGGGATTGGGATGAAATCCCGGGACTCGTGTTTTATATGAATAAAGTTATCATTTTGTATCATTGTAATTTATGATTTGTATTTAAACGGTAAAGCCTTGGGTGATCTCGGTAAGGAACACTGGGGTCACTGGCGATAATACCTTTCCAAAAGGGTTAAGTTTTGGGGGTGTTACAGTTGTGGTATCAGAGCCAAAGGTTTTAAAACGGGTTTGAGATTTTATAAATCATTTATCCGTTTTTGAAAATGCTTTAAAAGGGCTATGGAAAAAAAAAGTGAAAAGAATTTCATTTTCAACCGTTCATAGTCATGTCTTCTGTATAGTCTGATATAGTAAGCTTGTTTCTATGTCTAGAAAGACTAATTCCTTTCCCGTTGCTCCGTTAGATATGGGTGCATTCTGTTCTCTTCAGAGGAACCCGTGAGAAGCCGAGGTGGTTTCGCCATCTCCAGTTAGGCTTGATTCCCAGTTCGCTCGTTGTGAGTTGAGGTTGTAGAACCTAGTTACTCGGTTTGAGTTCATCAATAGAAATTACCAAGTTGATCTATTCTAAGTTGATTTTATTACAATAATTATATCAAAATGATACTAATGTGATAAAATCCTTGGAATTTGATCGGTAAACAGATGATGAACACGAGAAACACTATCCGTACTGGTGCTGGGCCGAGCAACGACCCCAGACTAAATCCGAGGAATGTTACAGACCCATCAGAAGAGCGTGAGTCTATCTTCCATAATAATCCTGGAGGCAACGACCCAGCTAGGGACAACGCTCCAAGGAAATTTGATAAAGCAGCCGTTGCAGAAATTCGGGGAATCGTCATGCAAGCAATTACCGATGCGTTACGCCCGAATGTGCATCAGGCACAAGGAGTGCTTGTACCTCCAGAAGTTTCGAGGTTTGAGGAACAAGGGAACCATGAGCTACAGGGAGGTGTGATTAGGAATAGAGGGGAGTATGGCCGAGCCCTGAAAGCTGTTAACTCCATGAGGCCTGACAGCTTCGATGGGAAGGGAGAGCCAGTCAAGGTGGCTCATTGGTTTTCCCACATGGAGCGGCTATTCCGCAATGTTGAGTGCACTGAAGCTGAGAAGGTGCATATAGCCTCTCTTCAGTTAAAGGAAGAAGCCAGCGAATGGTGGGAGAGTACCGGCTTAGCTGATAGCCCGGTATTGACCTGGTCTATGTTCAAGACCAAGATGACTGATCGTTTCTTCTCTCGTGCTATGAGGGAGGAGAAACACAAGGAGTTTCTGTATCCGCAAACGGATGGATTGAAGGTGACCGAGCTTGCAACCAAATTCAATCATCTAATGCAGTACGCTGGACCTGAGATATCCAGTGAGGCACAAAAGATCTGGTATTTTCACGAGTGGATGAGTCCAGACATCAAGCCGATGATGGTGCACCACACATGCTCTACTCTAGAGCGGTATGTGGATACAGCCTACAAGCTGGAGGTGACTCTGGAGGAGTCGACCAAGAAGCGTAACAGCCAGAGGCAAGTGCAGTACCAGCCTCAGGCAAGTGGGTTCAAACGCCTCGTACCACCATCAGATTTTGCCAAATCTGGCCGAGCAAGGATGGACAAGACTCATGATGGGTCATATGCAAGCGTTCTGTCAGCGGAGGCAATAATCCGATTTAGTGCTACAACTGCGGTACAACTGCGGTACGCACGGGCACAAGAGCTACAACTGCGGTACACACGGGCACAAGAGCAATGAATGTCTGAAGGACAAAAAGACATGCTTTGGCTGCGGAAAGGAGGGTCATATGCAAGCGTTCTGTCAGCGGAGGAATGGGAAAGGAGCTAAGTCACAGCATGGATCTGTTAATCAGAACAACCAACCCAGGTTCAGTCCGGTGGAAGCCCCTAGTCTTTCAATGCAGACAACTGCGAGAAACAAAGGGAAAGCCCCAGTGGCTTCAGGAAGCCAAGGTCAACGCCTATACGTGATGCGTGAGGCGGATGGACCCGATGCTCCATTTGCTTAAAGTATTTTGTACTACTTTTGTTAATGTGTTGTTGATGTGGGTGTAACACCCCCAAATCATAACCTATTTGGAAAGGCATTACCGCCAGTGATCTCGGAATTTCACCTCCGAAACCACCCAAGGCTAAATCGGATTATTCAAATCATACATAACATTTATATAATCCATAAACCAACGGTTCAAACATAAGTCAGGGGATTACAACCCAATCCCCGTAGGATAAAACATTGTTTCAGAGTAAATACATAGCGGGAGTCTTTAAAGGTAAAACAAGTTTTGACCATAGCGCTCAACGCCAAGGATCTCAACCTGAATAAACTTATCAAAAACATTGTCCGTCATAGTCGTTCTTAGCCTTCACTGGGTGGCAACTTGTCTGATGTGCCGAATCGAACGGATGACACCAGCCCACATGCAAAGAACAATGTTCGTGGGTTAGTCTAATGAAAGACTAGCAAGGGTACAAAGCAGAGTGGTTCTAAGTAGTCGTATTAGGTTAGACTCATCGTTTCTCGGATAATAACCGATAACGATCGCCAACCACCATACTTCTACTGGAATATCTCAAACGACATGATCAAGAGAAGACTCCAACGGAAATGAGTCTTATGGGAAAATCCAAGAGAAAGACTCCAAAGGATCGAGTCTTATCGGAAGCATGATAAATGTCTGGAATATTATAAGTTCATATATAAACATGTAAAGTCAAAAACTGACTGAGATGCTTCGGTTCACGACCAACCTCACCGTATAATGCGAATCACCGCACTATACGAATCCAGATCGGAAAGAGAACGTACTACATTCAAGTCAGGGCGAGTTTCCTAGTCGCACTAAACTTAGCTGCACTACTCGCCAAAGGTATATTAATTATGTGCACTCGGGCACTTATCTTATACAATTCCAAAACGATCAAACACGTTTCAAGATTTTAGAATCTCGTCCTCGGCGGACATGAGATATAGAGAGTTGGGACTAAATCCCTGAGTTTGGCACCAGCTGTTGTGCATATCCCCTATGCTCGGATAGGAGAGGGTCATGACCAAAGAAAAGTGTTGGGGCCTGGACATCTCATCCACTTGGTTATAAAGAAACGACTAGTACTCACTGAGAGATACCGAGTAGCGTTCCTACGAATACTCGTTCTAACTAAGCAGTTCAGAATAGTCAATTATAATAAAGCCCTCAAGGCCAATATCTCAGATATATTTCAATCTAGATCATACATATATAATAGCGTTGTTCTAACAGATATACAACCTATTATAATGTTCATTTTATCTTTCCAAAGATAATTTCATAAAACGATTTCAGACATGAACAATAATCAATCCAAATTAATTAACAATTAAGCAATTGATAATTAATGGAATTATGGAATGATAAGCAAGAGCGAACCGCCACTTGCCTTGGATCTGACGAAAGCTTCGAAAGCTTAGAACGAAAGGGTTTCCAAGTCCAGAACGGGAACAAATCCTGGATAAAATCCATATGGAACGACCCATAACAAGACCCTAAATTAGATTCAATATCTATATATATGAATCTAATGGAAAACAAGACAAAGGAACAAGGCCAAAGCCCATGCCCAACACCAAGACACACAACCGGCATGGCTGCCGTGGGTGCGGCAGGCACACACCGCCGGGTGCGGCACATGGACAGGGCGAAGCGACAGAGGTGGCAACGAGCACAACTCACCCAAATCGAACCCCTATGGCTTCGATTCTCCTTGGTTCGATCCTACCACCTTATTAAGCTTCCAACAAGCTTCAAAAGCCTCCTGGGAACGGATCAAAACAAAGCCCAAACAACCACGAAAATCGGGTTCAAAGTCCAGCAAAAGTCACAAATTTCTGAAGGGAAAATCAGTGGTTTGCAAGGGTTTTCTTACCAATTTTCGATCGACCTCTAGTTCGAATCGACCTTGGCTATTCTTTGCACCCTCTTAAGCTACACTTCACCTTCAATATGGAACTTCGATCTGGCCAAACGATTGAGTGAATCGATCAGAAATCGAATTCAAAGTTCAGCTCATGAACACGTTTTCTGGTTTTGGCAGCAAAAGAGAGGACGAAAATGGTGAGGAGCCAACTTCTGGCCTTTCTCACGACCTCTCCTCCTCTTTTATAGGCAAACCGAAAAGAGCCCTTGAAAGACAAGTATACCAGGTGGTGGACAAGCTAGGCCCCATAGCCTTGGCAAGTCACCAAGCCTAGTTGCCAGCTGCACCAAGTTGGTTGTCAGATGCTGAAAAAATCTGCTGAAGTGGTGTGCTGTGGAGGCTAAGGCATTAAAGGCCGACTTCCTCTTTGGCTCTTTTGTCTTATTTACCTTAAATGGTAAATTTACTTAACCCCGGGTTAAATATATTTGTACACGAACGAGTTTTTAAGCCAAAAATACCTTAACTGTATTTTATATTGCCCAGAAAAATATTACAGAAGCCAAACATTACACAGAATGTTCGTATCTCTTCAAAATTAATCTGGCTCGCAATATGGCTTAAGAAAATTCAAAAATTTTATTCGTGCAAATATACGGGATATTACATCACTCCCCCCTTAAAAGAAGTTTCGACCCCGAAACATAGGTCGCAAACATCTCGGGAAAGCGTCTACTCATATCCTCTTCCGTTTCCCAAGTCTCCCAGGTAACATCCTCGGTTCCTGACTTGGACCACAAAATTCGTACCAGAGGTACGACCTTGTTGCGCAACTGCTTCACACGACGCTCCAAAATGCGTACAGGTGTCTCTTCATATGTACCGTCTGTCTGAATCTCAATATCCTCATAACTCAGCACATGAGATTCATCTGGCACATATTTCCTTAGAAGAGAAACGTGAAACACATTATGCACAGGATGTGCTGATGGTGGCAACGCTAAACGATATGCTAGCGATCCCACTCTGTCAAGAATCTCAAATGGTCCCACATAGCGAGGGTTAAGCTTTCCACGCTTACCAAATCTGAAAACTCCTCTGGATGGCGATACTCTGACAAATACTTTGTCGCCAACCTCAAATTCGACATTCCTACGCTTCGGGTCCGCGTAAGAATTCTGTCGACTCTGAGCTGTCAACATTCTTTGTCTGATCAATGCAATATTTGCAGTAGTTCTCTCGACCAACTCTGGTCAGAGCAGAATCTTGTCGACGTTCTCGTCCCAACAAATCGGCGATCTGCACTTCCGACCATACAAGGCTTCAAATGGAGCCATTTTGATCGTAGCATGCCAACTATTGTTGTATGTGAACTCGATTAGACTCAAGTTGTCTTCCCAGCTAGTCGGACGATCGAGTACACACGCTCTCAGCATATCCTCCAAAGTCTGGATAGTTCTCTCAGACTGTCCATCCGTTTGAGGATGAAAGGCAGTGCTAAATCTCAGCTCGGTTCCCATGGCCTTATGGAGTTCTCTCCAGAATCTGGATGTGAAACGGCCATCACGATCCGAGACAATGGTCCTTGGAATACCATGTAACCGGACAATCTCATGCAGAAACACTTCGGCTAACTTCGGAACTCCCCATGTTGATTTGATAGCCACAAAGTGAGCACTCTTCGTAAGTCTATCAACAATTACCCATATAGCATCCTTCTGGGTTCTAGTCCTGGGTAATCCAGTGACGAAGTCCATTGCAATATCTTCCCATTTCCACTCTGGCACGGGAAGAGGTAGCAATTCACCGCCTGGCCTACAATGTTCTATCTTGACTTTCTGACAAGTCAAGCATTTTGCTACAAATTCTGCTACATCCCCTTTCATGTTTGGCCACCAGAATTGCTTCCGGAGGTCCTTGTACATTTTGCTAGAGCCAGGATGTACAGAGTAAGCTGATGAATGGGCTTCCCTCATCACCAATTGGCAAAGACCATCAACGTCAGGCATGCAGATGCGATCTTGAAACCAAAGTGATCCATCCTCTTGAATCACAAAACCGGGAGCTTTCTCGCTCAATACTTCGCTGCTTAGCTTTACCAGGATGATATCATCAATCTGCTTTTCTCGTATTTGATCAAATAGCGTAGCCTGAATTTCCAACATACTCAGGTATCCTCTACGTTGATTATACAAGATTTCAGCCTCACATATCAATTGGTTCAGCTTGACTTGAGCAGTGAGAAGTTCTACAACTGTCTCATGCGGTGTCTTTCGACTCAACGCATCGGCTACAACATTAGCCTTTCCTGGATGATATAGCAATTCAATGTCATAGTCCTTGAGTAATTCTAACCAGCTTCGTTGTCTCATATTCAACTCCTTCTGAGTGAATATATACTTGAGACTTTTATGGTCCGTGAAGATTTGACATCTTACACCATATAGATAGTGTCTCCAAATCTTCAACGCAAACACTACTGCTGCTAATTCTAAATCATGGGTCGGATAGTTTTCTTCATAGGTTTTTAGTTGTCGAGATGCATAAGCAATCACTCTGCCCTTCTACATCAATACACAACTCAAACCACTTTTATAAGCATCACTATAGACCACGTACCCATCATTCCCTTCTGGCAGCGCTAGAACCGGTGCAGAGGTTAAACATTGTTTCAATTTCTGAAAACTGGCCTCGTACTTGTCATTCCAGACAAACTTCTTATGGACCTTGCGGAGTAAACCGGTCATAGGTAGAGCGATCTTAGCAAATCCCTCCACGAACCGTCTATAATATCCCGCAAGTCCAAGAAAACTGCGCACCTCTTTCACATTCTGAGGACGCTTCCAGTTTGCTACAGCTTCAATCTTCTGGGGATCAACCATCACCCCATTCTCATTGATCACGTGGCCTAAGAAAGCCACTTCTCTGATCCAAAAGTCACATTTAGACAATTTCGCATAAAGATTATTTTGTCTAAGGATTGACAAGACAATCCGTAGATGTTCCTCGTGAGCTTCTTCACTCGGAGAGTAGATCAAAATGTCGTCGATGAAAACCACCACGAACTTATCCAAGTACTGGTGAAAACATCGGTTCATCAAATCCATGAAGATGGCAGGAGCGTTGGTAAGTCCAAATGGCATAACTACAAACTCGTAGTGACCATATCTTGTCCGGAATGCTGTCCTCGGAATATCTTCCTCACGAATCCTGAGTTGGTGGTAATCGGATCTCAGATCGATCTTGGAAAATACTTTTGCTCCCTGCAATTGGTCTAACAAATCATCAATCCTAGGCAAATGATACTTGTTCTTAATCGTGACTTTGTTCAACTCATGATAGTCGATGCAAAGTCTAAACGATCCATCTTTCTTCTTAACAAACAAAACCGGAGCACCCCAAGGTGATGCACTCGGTCTTATATATCCTTTGTCAAGAAGATCCTCCAGCTGCTTCTTCAACTCTTGCATCTCGGCAGGAGCCATCCGATACGGTGCTTTAGAAATTGGTGCAGTACCAGGCTCAAGATCAATTGTAAACTCTACAATGCGATACGGGGGTAATCCAGGAATTTCCTCCGGAAAAACATCCGGGAATTCCCTAACAACTGGAATATCAAGTACTGATGGTTCATCTTTCTTGGGCTCATCCAGGTAACAGAGATACCCGGCACAACCTTGTCGAAGTAGCTTAAACGCAGCCATCGCATTGATGAGCTTGCCGTTATCCGCTTCATTTCGACCCTTAAACTTACATATACGCTGGCCCCCCTATGAAACCGTCACAATTCTCGAATTAAAGTTGATTATCGCTCCATGACGCGTCATCCAATCCATACCAAGGATAATGTCATAAGGAGTAATATCAATGCAGATCAAATCTGCGTCAAATTCCTTACCTTGAATGGTAACTGGGAATTTTGACAGACGTTTGGTTCCCACTAATTGGTTTCCATTAGGAAGACTTACAACAAAAGGCTCACAAGCTTCGTTGCAAACTAATCCTAACTTGCTAACACAGCTCTCAGATATAAAGGAATGGGTAGCACCCGAATCAAACAAAATGCATACTGGGGTAGAGTGGAGGTATAGGGTACCTTGAGCAATCGGAGTATTGGGTCCATCCGCCTTACGCATCCCGTACAAGCGTTGACCTTGCCCTCCGGACACAGTTGGGGCTTTCCCTTTGTTCTGCGCAGTAGTCTGAGTCGACGGACTGGGACTCTCCATTGGCTTGAATCTAGGTCGGTTGCTCTGGTTCACAGACCCCTGCTGTGATTCGGCACCCATCTGCCTATTTCGCAGACAGAACGTCTGTAAATGCCCTTCCTTGCCACAAGAAAAACAAGTCTTCTTCTCTCTTGGACACACATTGCTCTTGTGCCCAAGTACCACAGTTGAAACACTGAATCGGCTTCTTACTCTGGCCAGACTGTTGTGTAGACCCACTCTGAGTCATCTCAGTCTTAGCCCTGCCAGATTTAGCAAAGTTTGACGGTGGCGCAGGACGTTTAAAACCACTTGCCTGAGATTGATTCTGCATCGATCTCTGGCGGTTACGTCTCTTAGCTGAATCTTCTAGAGTCACTTACAGCTTATAGGCTGCATCCACATATTGCTCCAAGGTAGAGCAAGTATGGTGCACCATTAAGGGCTTGATGTCAGGACTCATCCATTCATGGAAGTACATGATCTTTTGCTCTTCACTGGATACATCTGATCCAGCATATTGCAGCAAGTGATTAAACTTGGTGGCTAACTCAGTCACCTTTAATCCATCGATCTTTGGGTACAAAAATTCTTTACGTTTTTCTTCCCTCATGGCTCGAGAAAAGAAACGATCAGTCATTTTTGTCTTGAACATCGCCCAGTTCAGATCAGGGTTGTCTACAAGTCCACTATTTTCCCACCACTCGCTGACATCTTCCTTCAGTTGGAGAGACGCTATATGCACCTTTTCAGCTTCAGTGCATTCTACGTTGCGAAACAATCTCTCCATATGGGAAAACCAGTGAGTCACACGGACTGGCTCACCTTTCCCGTTGTAACAATCAGGTCTCATAGAAGTTATGGTCTTCAAAGCTCGACCATAATTGCTTCTATTCCCGACTGCATTCTCTGGAATCACAGGTTCCTGAACTTCTGGTGCTCCAACCCTGGGAACTGGTGGAGGAATTGGCACTCCTTGTGCCTGAGGTGCATTTGGTCGTAGAGCGTCAGCCATTGCTTGCATCATAATCCCTCGGATTGCTGCAACTGCTGCCTCATCGAACACCATAGGAGCATTGGCTGGAGCTTGGCCATTGCCCTCAGGGTTAGCATTGGATGCAGAGTCATGCACCTCCTCAAGGTTTACAGCATCCCTTCCAGCTAGTCTGAGATGACCACTAGGTCCAGTACCGTTACGGTTGTTTCTCGTGTTCACCATCTGTTTACCGATCAAATTCCAAGGATTCGTTACATTAATATCTCTTCAGCATATTGAATGTAATAAAATCAACTCAGAATAGATCAACTTGGTAATATATATATATATGAAGAACTTCTTAACATCGCCGCAAGGTTCAACAAAATTAATTCTTTAGAGCTTTTGACAAAATTGCTCTAAGAATTTAGTACTACATCATATAATATCCGACTATTATACATAAGTACTATTATTTGTTATACTGGTCCTTTCTTCACAGGCCCCTAAAACGCTTCTTGTATGAAATGCTACTCATGCAAGGCTTCTTTGGATGAGGCTCCTCGTCGGAATCAGATGACTGATCTTGCGCACCACTTGGTCCTGGTTCACCTGATCCACCCACGAAATTCGGTGTCCGAGACCTTATTCTAGGCACACGAGTTCCCTGATTATCCTCTTGACTTGCCTCCTGAATTCCTTCCCACCATTGAGGGTTTCTCGTCATTTCCTCTATTTCACGCAGATTTTGCAGAGTCCACTGCCGACTTTGGCGGATAATCTCCTGCAATTCGGGATTCGTCCGGCGCCTTCTTCGATTATGAAGGGGCGGAGCATAGCGTGATTCACTTCTATCCATGAGATCATACTCAATGTAAAGTGCTTCCCACTCGGCGTCGGTCAAAGGTGTATAACCAGTCTCAGCCGATAGATCGGGATCGTCAACTTGCATTCCAGGGTCTTCCTGGTCCTGCCCTTCTTGAGTTTCCTCGAGAATTACCTCTTCTTGAGGGTCATCTTCCTCGGGATCTTCGTCTAGATCCTCATCAGGGTCTATATCTGAAATGATCCCGGTGACCGACTCAGTTTCTACATCTTCATCAAGATTTTCTCTTGAGTACTCAGATGTATCACCGTCTATGTCAACCTGCACAGTCTCCTCATCTTCCTCTGCTTCTGCTTCTTCCTCATTCCCCTCTGGAATAGGGTCAATCATGTAATCATTGTCGTAGTAGCCTTGGGCATACCTCAATGGCTCAACCCTTGGTACAACAGGTTCCATGACTGGAATCACCGCATTATCGGACCTCAACACCACTGATTCAGGAAGGACGTGCTTCACATCCTCCTCATCCTCTGGTGATTTGCTTGAGCTTCCGATTTCGAAATGCCGCTGGGGATTAGGAAGGTTAAATCTGTCGGGAGATGATGGAGCCATCTCAATGTCCTCCGAGTCCCTTTGAAAGGATAAGCACACGCCCATATCCTATAGGCGACGAGAAGGAAATTAGTCTTTCTAAATATAGAAGTTTGCTTTCCATATTAGACCAAAGAAGAAGGCACGACTATGAACGGTATTAAAATATGTCTTTTCAAATTCAAGTTCTTTGAAAACTTTTCTCAGTATAAAACGAGTAAATGGTTTGTCAAATACCCCAACCCGTTTTAAAACTTGAGCTCTGATACCAGATCTGTAACACCCCCAAATCATAACCTATTTGGAAAGGCATTACCGCCAGTGATCTCGGAATTTCACCTCCGAAACCACCCAAGGCTAAATCGGATTATTCAAATCATACATAACATTTATATAATCCATAAACCAACGGTTCAAACATAAGTCAGGGGATTACAACTCAATCCCCGTAGGATAAAACATTGTTTCATAGTAAATACATAGCGGGAGTCTTTAAAGGTAAAACAAGTTTTGACCATAGCGCTCAACGTCAAGGATCTCAACCTGAATAAACTTATCAAAAACATTGTCTGTCATAGTCGTTCTTAGCCTTCACTGGGTGGCAACTTGTCTGATGTGCCGAATCGAACGGATGACACCAGCCCACATGCAAAGAACAATGTTCGTGGGTTAGTCTAATGAAAGACTAGCAAGGGTACAAAGCAGAGTGGTTCTAAGTAGTCGTATTAGGTTAGACTCATCGTTTCTCGGATAATAACCGATAACGATCGCCAACCACCATACTTCTACTGGAATATCTCAAACGACATGATCAAGAGAAGACTCCAACGGAAATGAGTCTTATGGGAAAATCCAAGAGAAAGACTCCAAAGGATCGAGTCTTATCGGAAGCATGATAAATGTCTGGAATATTATAAGTTCATATATAAACATGTAAAGTCAAAAACTGACTGAGATGCTTCGGTTCACGACCAACCTCACCGTATAATGCGAATCACCGCACTATACGAATCCAGATCGGAAAGAGAACGTACTACATTCAAGTCAGGGCGAGTTTCCTAGTCGCACTAAACTTAGCTGCACTACTCGCCAAAGGTATATTAATTATGTGCACTTGGGCACTTATCTTATACAATTCCAAAACGATCAAACACGTTTCAAGATTTTAGAATCTCATCCTCGGCGGACATGAGATATAGAGAGTTGGGACTAAATCCCTGAGTTTGGCACCAGCTGTTGTGCACATCCCCTATGCTCGGATAGGAGAGGGTCATGACCAAAGAAAAGTGTTGGGGCCTGGACATCCCATCCACTTGGTTATAAAGAAACGACTAGTACTCACTGAGAGATACCGAGTAGCGTTCCTACGAATACTCGTTCTAACTAAGCAGTTCAGAACAGTCAATTATAATAAAGCCCTCAAGGCCAATATCTCAGATATATTTCAATCTAGATCATACATATATAATAGCGTTGTTCTAGCATATATACAACCTATTATAATGTTCATTTTATCTTTCCAAAGATAATTTCATAAAACGATTCCAGACATGAACAATAATCAATCCAAATTAATTAACAATTAAGCAATTGATAATAAATGGAATTATGGAATGATAAGCAAGAGCGAACCGCCACTTGCCTTGGATCTGACGAAAGCTTCGAAAGCTTAGAACGAAAGGGTTTCCAAGTCCAGAACGGGAACAGATCCTGGATAAAATCCATATGGAACGACCCATAACAAGACCCTAAATTAGATTCAATATCTATATATATGAATCTAATGGAAAACAAGACAAAGGAACAAGGCCAAAGCCCATGCCCAACACCAAGACACACAACCGGCATGGCTGCCGCGGGTGCGGCAGGCACACACCGCCGGGTGCGGCACATGGACAGGGCGAAGCGACAGAGGTGGCAACGAGCACAACTCACCCAAATCGAACCCCTATGGCTTCGATTCTCCTTGGTTCGATCCTACCACCTTATTAAGCTTCCAACAAGCTTCAAAAGCCTCCTGGGAACGGATCAAAACAAAGCCCAAACAACCACGAAAATCGGGTTCAAAGTCCAGCAAAAGTCACAAATTTCTGAAGGGAAAATCAGTGGTTTGCAAGGGTTTTCTTACCAATTTTTGATCGACCTCTAGTTCGAATCGACCTTGGATATTCTTTGCACCCTCTTAAGCTACACTTCACCTTCAATATGCAACTTCGATCTGGCCAAACGAATGAGTGAATCGATCAGAAATCGAATTCAAAGTTCAGCTCATGAACACGTTTTCTGGTTTTGACAGCAAAAGAGAGGACGAAAATGGTGAGGAGCCAACTTCTGGCCTTTCTCACGACCTCTCCTCCTCTTTTATAGGCAAACCGAAAAGAGCCCTTGAAAGACAAGTATACCAGGTGGTGGACAAGCTAGGCCCCATAGCCTTGGCAAGTCACCAAGCCTAGTTGCCAGCTGCACCAAGTTGGTTGTCAGATGCTGAAAAAATCTGCTGAAGTGGTGTGCTGTGGAGGCTAAGGCATTAAAGGCCGACTTCCTCTTTGGCTCTTTTGTCTTATTTACCTTAAATGGTAAATTTACTTAACCCCGGGTTAAATATATTTGTACACGAACGAGTTTTTAAGCCAAAAATACCTTAACTGTATTTTATATTGCCCAGAAAAATATTACAGAAGCCAAACATTACACAGAATGTTCGTATCTCCTCAAAATTAATCTGGCTCGCAATATGGCTTAAGAAAATTCAAAAATTTTATTCGTGCAAATATACGGGATATTACAGTGGGTGCTACCCAGACTTTCATTTTGGATGGTTGTAAGTTAAGTTGTGTGTGCAACGAGGTTGTGAACCTTTTGTTGTAACTCTTCTTATATATGAACCTTTGGTTTATACCAAATTTATGTTTCGTTGCTTGTTAATGGGGTAAGGTCTCGTGTTTGAGACTCACCAACAACCTCTTAGGAGATGGCTGCCTATTAATTAGGTGGAGCTACCAATGATGGGTTGAGATGTATGGACAGCGGCTCATGGCAACAGTGGACGCTGGTAATGGCTGGGCCTGGACTCGGAGCCACTAGTGAGTCGTCTGTGAACCATGTAGTGGGCTGGTCCAAGATGGTGACCATTTAGTGGGAACCAATCGTCTGTCGGATTGTCGATTACCATCAAGGAGGATTTACGGGTGTCTTTCCAGAAGATATTCCTGGATACCCCGAATCGTGTCATGGAGTTTGCAATTGATCTCGAGCCGAGTACCACGCCGATCTCTGAGGCACCGTACCGGATGGCTCCTGTTGAGATGCAAGAGTTGAAGAAGCAACTCAAGGATCTTCTTGACAAAAGTTATATAAAGCTGAGTGCATCACCTTAAGTAGGAGTGCCCTAGTTTTATTTGTCAAAATAAAAGATGGACCATTTCGACTTTGTTTTGACTTTCGAGAGTTGAATAAAGTCACGATCAAGAGCAAGTATCTGTTGCCAAGGAGTGATGATCTATTGGATCAACTATAGGGAGCGAAAGTTTTCTCTAAGATCGACCGGAGATCTGGTTTTCATCAGCTCAGGTTCGTGAGGATGATATTCCAAGGATTGCATTTCGGACAAGAGATAGTCACTACGAGTTTGTAGTAATGTCATATGGATCTACGAGTGCTCCAGCAGTTTTCATGAACCTAGTGCATCGATGTTTTAGACCAGTACTTGAATAAGTTCATAGTGGTCTTCATCAATGGCATTTTGATATTTTTCCCGAGCAAGGAAGCTCACAGGGAACATCTGCGGATTGCTTTATCGGTCCTTAGACCAAGTCGGTTGTACGCAAAGTGGGCTAAGTGCGATTGTTGGATCTAGAAGTGGCTTTCTTAGGCCATGTGATCAATAAGAATGAGGTTATGGTTGTTCCCCAGAAGAGTGAATCAGTAGTTGTTTGAAAGCGGCCTCAGGGTGTGAGCGAGGTGCGCAGTTTCCCAGAGCTTGCTGAGCATTATAGACGGTTCATGGAAGGATTTTTCTAAGATAACTCCACCTATGACCAGTCTGTTCCGCAAGGTCAACAAGAAGTTGTCTGGGATGACAAGTGCAAGACCAGTTTTCAAGGAGTTGAAACAGTGTCTGACTTATGCACCAGTTTTGGCGTTGTTAGAATGATGGCTATATGGCCTATAGTTAATGCTTCGAGAAATGGGTTGGGATGTGTCTTTGATGCAGAGGGGCAAGGTTATTGCATACGCATCTAGACAATTGAAAAACTATGAAGCAAACTAACCAACACATGACCTAGAACTTACAGCAATAGTATTTGCATTGGAAACTGAGGTTACTTGGGTCACCCAGAGGTCAGCAGAAGTGTTCCACCAGGAGATTATCTGTTTACATGGCATTCCTAAGACCATTGTATCGGATCGAGATGGCCGATTCATGTCAAGTTTATAGTAAGAACTTCACAAGGCCATGGGAACTGAATTGAGATTCAGCAGCGTTTCATCCTCAGACAGATGGTCAGCCTAAAAAGACCATCTAGACCCTGGAGGATATGCTAAGAAGCATACGTACTCGATCATCCGACTAGCTGGGAACACAGCCTAAGTCTTATTGAGCTCACGTACGATAATAGTTGGCATGCTACAGTCAAGATGGCTCAGTTTGAAGCTTTATATGGTCGCAGATGCATATCTCCGATTTGTTGGGATGATAATGCCGACAAAATTCTGCTTGGACCAGAGTTGGTCGAAAGGACGGCTTCAGACATTTCTTTGATCAGACAAAGGATGTTGACCGCTCAGAGTCGACAGAAGTCCTACGCAGATCGGGAGCGCAAGACTGTCGAGGTCGGCGACAAGGTGTTTGTCAAGGTATCGCCATCCAAAGGAGTTTTCAGATTTGGTAAGCGTGAGAAGCTTAACCCTCGCTACGTGGGACCATGCGAGATTCTGGATAAAGTAGGATCTTTAGCGTACCGTTTGGCATTGCCGCCATCGGCTCACCCGGTGCATAACGTGTTCCACGTATCTTTACTCAGAAAGTATGTGCCAGATGAGTCTCATGTGCTTAGTTATGAGGACATCGAGATTCAAGCTAATGGTACTTATGAAGAGTTGCCCGTGCGCATTTTGGAGCGTCGGGAGAAGCGTTTGCATAGCAAGATCGTACCGTTGGTACGGGTTCTGTGGTCCAAGTCAGGGACCGAAGAAGTTACTTGGGAGACATGGGAAACCGAGTCAGATATGCTCAGGCGTTTTCCCGAGTTATTCTCGACCTAAGTTTCGGGGTCGAAACTTCTTGTAAGGGGGAAGAGATGTGATACCCCGTATTTTTGTAAGATTATATTGGGAATTATGGAATTTTCCCGAGTACCCGTTGTGTACGTCGGATTTAGTACAGAGAGTTTGAGACATTCTGTAATGTGCTCTGTATCTGTAATATTTTTCTCAGTGAAATAATATACAGACAAGGTGCCTTAGATTTTAATTGTCGTTCGCGTACGATAATTTTTATCCCGGTTTAACGTCAGGTTCGTTCAAAGCTGAATGGGCGGGAAAAGGGAGAAACGGCGACTGCCGTGGTTGGGCCCAAGGAGTCAGCGTGTCAGCTTCTAGCTGGCCGCGACAGGCCTAGCGACGGCGACCGCCGCGTGCCCGCCGCAGGCTAAAAACGGCACCCGTCGTGTTTTGTCCAGTGGGCATTGCCCGTTGGTCGCCGGCGGTAATCGAGGCGCGCCGATCTTGCTTTCGGTTGCGTCTTAGGGTTTGGTTGAGGCTCCCAGGTGTTTGGCTATAAATAGGGGTGTTTGGGAGAGGGTTTTAAAGCCCTTCCAACCCTGAATCGCTGCCGGATTTTCTTTCTCGTCGGAGTTGGTTTTCGCCGGAGTTTAAAGGTCTCGCCGGTGTTGCTTTGGTGTGTTTCCTGAGTGCCTTTGTGAAGCTTTTGGTTAGCCTTGGAGGTTAGAAGCCAAAGCAAGTCGAAGGTGACCGAACCGCTCGTGTTTTGGGGTGAGATTTCTCTCGTTCTGCGTCGTCTGAGTTCGTCACGGTGACTGCCGTGATGAATGCGGCGACCGCCGCCAAGAACGGCGACCGCCGCCAGTGCCCAGAATGCCTTCGTGGCTTTGGCTTGGTTGGTTGTCGTCGTGGCGTCTTTCCTTTCGTGTTCTTTCGCCGTGTTTAGATTCGTACTGTTGTTATGTCGAATCTAACTCAGGGTTCCTTTTATGGGTCGACTCGAAGGTCGTTGTGCTGTCGGAGCCATACCCGTGTCAAGCACGGAATCCAGTTGTCGTGGTTAGACTATTCTGCGGATTAAGGCAAGTGGCGGTTCGCTCTTGCTCATTCGTTCCATATTTACATTAATTATCAGTAGTTTATCTGAGTAATTAATTTGGAATGAATACTCTGTTTGTCTGGAAATGGTTTTGGTAAACTGTTTTGGAAAACAAAATATTGAAAATCATATAATAGGTTGTATATCTGTTAGAACAACGCTATTATCTGTGATCGCCTTTCGGGCCTTTATGTGGATTTATCCTGTAACTGTTATTGTGCTTATACTGTTTAGTTAGCACTAGTGGCTAGGAACGCTATGTACCTTGAGGGGGTTTAGCTATTTCTTTATAACTGGTACTTGGTGGATCATCCCCAGTACTTTCTCTTTGGTCATGACCATACCCTTTCACAGGGTTGGCGCACTTCGCTAGTGCCAAATCTTCCAGGGTTCATCCCTTCTATAACTCTTGTGAGGAGATCTGATATCTCTTGTGAGGAGATCCGATATCTCTTGTGTGGAGATGTAAAAGCTTATAACGTAATGCTCGTTTTGGAATTAAATAAGATAAGTGCCCGAGTGCACATGATTAATATACCTTGGGCGAGTAGTGCAGCTAAGCTATAGTGCAGCTAGGAAAACTCGTCTCGACTTTGATCATAGTACGTTCTCTTTCCAATCTGGATTCGCTGTAGGCGATGAGGTTGGTCGTGAACCGAAGCATCTCAGTCAACTTTTAAATCATTGTTGTATGATCCTGTAATCATTCCAGATTTGTCATATTTCATTAAAGACTCAATCTCTTGGAGTCTCTTTTTGAGTCGATTTCTGTGAAGATTAAGTCTTCCAGAATCTTCTCTTGTGCATACCTCTTATTGTTATTCCGTGAAAGTGTCGGGTTATGTATCGTCCCTTCGGTTATTATTCGAGGGACAATGATAGTAAACGGTTACGATCACTCGAACCACTCTGCTTTTTACCCTTGCTAGTCTATTCAAGTAGACTAACCCACGAACATTGTTCTCCGCATGTGGGCTGGTGTCATCCGTTCGATTCGGCACATCAGATAAAGTGAAGATATGAGGATACTAGATTGACTATGAAGACGACGGTTGTTTTTGGATGTTTTAATACTTTCTTTTAATCAGGTGGAGATCCTTGGGCAGGTGATCATTACGATCACAACCCTTTTTGTAATATCTTTTAAAAGTCTTCCGTTGTACCTTGTTTAAGATTTCCGTTGTAATTTATCTAAACTCTGTGTTTTGTCCTATTCGGGATTGGGATGAAATCCCGGGACTCGTGTTTTATATGAATAAAGTTATCATTTTGTATCATTGTAATTTATGATTTGTATTTAAACGGTAAAGCCTTGGGTGATCTCGATAAGGAACACTGGGGTCACTGGCGGTAATACATTTCCAAAAGAGTTAAGTTTTGGGGGTGTTACAATGGCGGTCGCCGTAACAAGTTTTTCCCGCCCGTTCAGCTTTGAACGAACATGACATTAACCGGGAAAAAAATTATCGTACGCGAACGACAATTAAAATCCAAGGCATGTTGTCTGTATATTATTTCACTGAGAAAAATATTACAGATACAGAGCACATTACAGAATGTCTCAAACTCTCTGTATTAAATCCGACGTACACAACGGGTACTCGGGAAAATTCCAAAATTCCTAAAATAACCTTACAAAAATACGGGGTATCACAAATACTACCTGAGATGTAATTCCAGAGAGTAAGTAAACCAAAGACCGAAAAGATAAACAGAGCACAGTTTCTTCCAAACCACATACAAGGATCATTTTTCGCATTTTTTTCAATTATTTTAATATATGATTCCACAAGCCTGTAATAACACATAAGAGAGCAGATTGATCTGAAAGAGATGAGGGTCAGAGTAAGATATGGCAGGTCATGCCAAGAACCAAATTTCACAAAATTATGGTTCTAGTAACGACTGTTCATGGGGTAAGGTGTCATATGATGTTTTTTGCCATTGCTTCATTTTTCATAACAAGATTTGTTCACGTGTTGAAGGTTCATATTTGGTGTTATTCCTCTTTGGCTCCTTGGATTCTTTTTCTGATTTTTTTCTCCATTGGTGTTGGCCAAGAAGAGCCCTGGAATCCAATCCAAAGCCTCCTGGAACATCTGTCTGTTGAAAAACACATCAAAGTGAAATTTCAAGTGAACAGACACATCATAAACCAACATTTGAAGCCCAATAGTAGGAACATCAACTAGAGAAGAGTTCCTAAGTAGAATTTCAATGAAATGAGTGTAACACATATTAATTTCAGACGGTTCAGATCTGTAATTCATGCAAACAGGTTCAAACATATAGAATTCAGTACTAATATCACCATTACTATTGGTTTTCTCAACCATAATGGTATAATGTTCTAAAGCCTGTAACAGACTCACAAGATCATTAAGGTTTAACAAATAGCTGACTGCTTGTAGAAGCAAGAAGCTAAAAGCTCCCCAAGTAAGCAGTCTGAACATATCTGCCATAAAGGAGAGAAACACAGAACTCTGAGTCTCAACAACAAACATGGTACAGACATGTCAATTTAAGAGTATTCGATTGCTCACAAAAACAAGCTTTGGTAGTGGGGATAAGGTCTAACACGTCCTTCACATCAACATAGGAAGGAGAATCAAAGATGAGGCACTGGGTCGGATAAACACATAACCACAACCAAGTGCAAAAGAGCATCAACGAAGCAGTAGATAAGGGATTTAGAGGGTAAGGAGTCTCAGTTAAGGAGTCGAGAGTAACATCAACCGGATCAAGCATAGATTCAATCAAAATGAAGAACAACACACCTAAAACAGGAATCGAAAGGAAAGAGACAAAAAGAAGATATAAAAGGGGAGGGTCAGAACAAAAAAACCTAGAAAAGTGTTGTGGAGAAGAGTCAAACATGGATTCAAGGAGCAACTTTGTCGGGCACACCATCCAGTGAGGGTCAAGGCGGCAGAGAGCCCAACCATACCAGCAAATCTGCAACTTGCGGTCGACCGGATAGCTAAGCCGGAGCACCCGAGATCGTCCAGATCTGGAGTAAAAGAGTGAAAGACCACACAGGGTCTTCTCTCGAAAGACAGTGACAGGGAAAAGGAAGCCATCACAACACCAAGACTCCTCCAGAGAGCAGTGATGGAGGAAACAAACCCCGAAAAGCCTAACATGCACCGAAACACATAATAGATCTCCTCCTTTGTCGATTTCAGTCCCTCTCTTTGGCAACCCTGGATCCCAAATCAGCACCAGTGAGCATCCTCTGAAAACGCTCGAAGAGGCGCCGCCAGGAATAGAGCCACATCTGACGCGAGGGAGGCAAACCACTCCGGCGCGAGGAAAGATGACGAAGTCCCCACAACCCCGCCCTAGGATATGAGTCCTTCTCAGAGAACCCAAGAAAAACAGCGAGCATGAAAAAGAAAGGATTTGCTTTGGACAGTTTGGTCAAGGTGATTGCGGTGAAGTTTGAGATCGATGAGGAGGGTGAAGCGTATGGACTTGATGAGCGGCGGTGGCCGAGAAAAGATTAGGTTTTCGGTGGGTGAGTTGGGTTTGGGGCAAGGGAGCGTTTTAGGTTTCGTAGTCATTTTGGGAAACGCATAAACAAAGATGTCGGAAAATGTTAAAGTCTACTGGATCAATAATTTGAATAATTTTTTATTTTTTTTATAAAGCCAATAACTTGAGTTATACTGCAAGATCTACAGTGCAACAACAAACTGATAAGGGGTACTATTTATATATCGCCACGTTGATCGATTTTCTTAAGGCAAAAAGTTTCAGATGCAGTCCCTATATTTAGGGGCCGTTTGGTAAACTTTGAAGACATTATCACATTCTGTGGCCCAATTAATTTAATGTCACCTTTAATGGGAGACCCATATTTCAAAAGTGTTATAAGCCCGCATTGCTAGCAAATTGAAAGTGTTTCGTGATAATAAAAAAAAAAAGAGGGTTTCACATATATCGCTTTATTTTTTGTGTTTGTTTGTTCTTTTTGTTTGACGCATTCTTTAGATAGTCAAAGTTTTTTAGAAACGTATTTCTCTTCGCTTACTAAATAGTGCGGAAACCATCAAAAATAATAATTAAAAAACATTAGTGAATGAACAAGTGATATCAAGTTACTCAAAATTACTGAATGAACATATGTGTAAAATTTTATCATTCTTTTCTAATTGAAAATATTCTATTTGAAGAGACTATAATAAACTGAATTGAAGCTCATCTGAATTTGGATCATCATTCATTTTGTTATATTATTTTATATTAAATTTTAAATATAAGATAATGTATTTTTTGGGGGGTCAAAGAGAGACTGACATATATTAAAATGCATCATTTTTTTTTCGGTTGAAATATTAAAATGCATCATTAATATTACAGTTTTGTTAGGCCCTGGAGTACGTGATGGGATTGGTCATATATAGGCGGCTGATATTAATCAAAATGTACAGATTTGACCTTATCTGAGTTATCTCTGGCTGCTGATGCCTAACTATGAGAAAAAAAACATAGGCTGCTGAAGAATGTCCCCGGTAGCTATTGGTTAATACTATTTGATAATATGTTCTATAAAGATTTTTTTATAAATTTTTATACACTTTTTTATATCACACAATTTTTAAACTTTTAAAAACTATTATTTAAAAAAAAAAAAGTCCTTATAAGTAAAAAAAATATTATAAGTACATTCACCAAACAAATTTTAAACTGGACCGATTGAGGCGATGTAATAAAAAAGAAGGGTGAGATTTGATTAATTACCCCTTATATAGGCTGATTTATATTTAATCATCCTTAGTTTAAAATGTTTATTGAACCAACCGTAATTGATAATCTATTCAAAAAGAACCACTTCAAGTACCAAATGGTAAAACATTTAACTTCTCCTCTTTTTTTTTCTTTTTTTTTTTGGTGGGCTAAGCCCTCGCCCGGTTCGGATTACGAACAACCCTACGTCCGGATCGGAGTGTAATCGGAGCCCATTAAGGGTGTTAGTTCCTCACAACCCCCCTTGTTGCATACACACCATCAGAGAATCTCAAACTTGATACCTCTAGATAAATGTTTAAGCGGTCAAGCCCCGACTACCACTAGACCAAGAGGAAATTGGTTACATTTAACTTCTCCTATGAAATGATTGGTAGATGATACTTTACACACTTTAGGCTTGATGGTGGTTGTTTAATATTTTTAAGTATTAATAGTGATCTTTACAAAATAACATGTATAAATAAAGTATACCCTCAAATTTATCTGAACCGACATTAATTTCTAGAAGAAAGGCAATTGGACTTTCAGTAATTTTGCAAATTAACTCATCAACGAATTTCCACAATGGTGACAAGTCTTCTCCACACCTCAATTTGATAATATCAAAAATCTCCATTCCATGCTCATTAAAAGAACCTCAATAGTAGTATTTAGAAAGTCAAAGATAGGATAATTAACATCTACACTGTATCATTGGTGTACAACGTGGCGTGTCCAAACTACAATTTTAAATCTGAATTTTCGTGTGGTATTCTTGAGTTTTTGCAATTTTTTTGAAATATCTGAAGATTTGTTATATTTCGCGTGGTATCCTTGAGGTTTTGATAAATTTTGTCAAATACCCTTAACGTCAAAAAACGTTAAATTTTGGCCGTTAACTCCTAAAAAAAAAAAATTAAATTACAATATGAAAAATCAAGGTCTATTTGGATCGTATTTTATTTATAATTATAACATGAAATTTAGTATAATTTTATTTAATCTTGTATTATAATATAATAAAATATATCAAAATACGCAATTTAAATAAATCTTAAATCACTTATATCCTCCCATTTTCAAATATAAATGTATCACAAATAATTAAGTCGATATGAATGTGTACAAAACCATTCAGAAATCAAAATATCTAAGAATAAATATGAACGAAAAATCATCCTAACTACAAGTAAACTATGTATTTTGTTTTATATAAATCTAAACAATGAAAGGGTCGTTGGTGGTCTTATGCTTCATTTATATGTACAGATAAATAATCTTTTACTTATATATTATAAAATCGACATCGTATTGGGATGAGAATTGTAGTTTAGAGTACCACACAGACTAAATAAGAAAATTCAGAACAAAAAAGAAAAGAAAAAAATAACACTTCTCGACTTAATTATTTGTGATACATTTATATTTGAAAAGGGGAGGATATAAGTGATTTAAGATTTGTTTAAATTGCGTATTTCGATATATTTTATTATATTATAATATAAGATTAAATAAATTTATACTAAATTCCATGTTATAATTATAAATAAAATACGATCCAAATAGACCTTGATTTTTCATATTGTAATTTAATATATTTTTTCTTTTTTTTAGGAGTTAACGGCCAAAATTTAACGTTTTTTGACGTCAAGGATATTTGGCGAAATTTATCAAAACCTCAGGGATACCACACGAAATATAACAAATCTTTGGGTATTTCACAAAAATTGCAAAAACTCAAGGATACCACACGAAAATTCCGATTTTAAATTTAGGCTAATTAACATCTACCCTCTATCATTGGTGTACAACGTGGCGTGTCCAAACTACAAATTTAAATTTATGCCTAAATGTATAAAATCATCCTTTATTTACACTTGTTTATAATAAACCACTCTTTATATAAAAATTTGTATTAAATCACCCCTCATTTATAATTTGTTGTAAACAATCACCCCAATCCTTATTTTATCAAATATAATGTAGTTATAATTTTATTTTATAGTTTATACACTTAAACAATTATGCAAATACAATGCATAAAATATACACATTTACGCAAAAAAATATACACTTTAAAAGACTTATATTTTTGCATAATTGTGCATTGACTCCTTTAGTTTATAAATTTTATCCTAAATTAGCATATATTTTACTCCGTATGTGAATCGTTCGCACGAGAGTGATCGTTATCACATGTTCTGTTCCACAATTTAATTATATTAATATTTTTTACTTAAAAGGTAAATTTGACTAATTAGAATTTAATAATATTATTATTTTTATAACATCAAAATCATTAAGAGAACGAATAAAAAAATCACACGGTCCATAATCGAGACTAAAGTGGTTTGGACCAAATCGAAACTGAAACGAAGTGGATTATTTGGTCTATATTCAGTCTAGATTTTGGAAGAAATTTGGATCCATTACGGTTTGCACCGATAATGTCTCTTAATTTGAGATGTATATCTTGTTCGAATGGGAGTATATAAAAATAATAAATAAATAAATAAAAATGATAAGTTTATTTTGATCTTTTAATATATATATGTAATATGATGATTAAAAAGATTTATGATATGGGTGATTGTTTGTAATAAAATATGAATAAGGGGTGATTTTATACAAACTTTTTTATAAAAAGTGATTTATTATAAATAAATGCATATAAGCTATAGGGGTGGCTTAATGCATTTATCCCTTAAATTTATAACTCCAGGGTGTTCAATCGATAAAGCATTCGTACGCAATGTAGCTTCAAATCATATAACTTATAATTAACTCAACAAATCTTATTTAAACTCCACATAACATAGCACAATACATGAATTATGCTTTTTTGCAGATGGATTTATTTCGTATGTGACATATATATGTTAAATTGTTAATGCAACTTCTAAGGGCAAAACACAACCTTATAGTCAGTGCCACTAGGGCAAGTAAAAGTGCTGGTTGCATCATCCTTAGGGTAACTATAAGCATCAGGGCACAAGCCCTTGAAGAACCTAGAGTAGTCGGTTGGGTTACACGCGCTCCCGTTAGGGCAACAGTACTGATCCTGATTAAAGATCGTACACGGGTCGTCGCACCCGCCGGTGACCCGCAACGCGGCCGGGCACTGGCCCGTGACGTCGGCGTTGCACGTGATCCCCTTGGTGCAGCCGCCGGAGGTGGGGCTGAAGTCCATGGGCACGTTGAAGCCCTGGACGAGGGAGATGTCGAAGAAGTCGAGGTTCATGTATTGTTGGAGGGAGTACTCGGCCAGGGTGTTGGGCGGGGACCCGTACCCGGTGCACTGGAGGAGCCCGCCGCAGTCGCCCGTGTTGCATTTGAGCCCGTTTGCGCCCGTTGAGGTGCAGCCCGTGCGGGCCCATATGCGGGCCGATGTGGTGCCCGGGTTGGCTGAGATGGTCCAGGATGCGCCCGACGAGAGCTCGGTGCCGCCGCCCGGGACCGCCGCGGCCCACACGGTGTAGGGGCAGTTGTTTGTGACGACGAATTGGGCTGCTTGGGTGGAGGTGAAGAGGAGGAATGTGATTAGGAGTACTGGGGTTTTGAGGTGAACCATGGTTAATTAATGTTTAATAGTGGGGGAGGTTATTTTTGTGTGTGTTTGGAGTTGGGGTTTGGGGGGGGTTTATATAGGTAGTGTGATGTGGAAATTAAGAGTTTGTTTAGTTTGCGTTAAAAGTTAGGCGTTGGTTTTGAAGACTTAGAAAAGTCTTGGCATCGCAAGCTCATTTCTTTTGGGCCGACTTGACTTTTCTAATTCCTTGTTCCATGCCGATTTTCTGATTCTCTATGATAGAGTAAGATATTTTGCATGACAAATGATGGACTATTCTATATTTTTATAAGGTTTTTTCTAATACGTGCTTATGGTACAATAACTATTAGTGTAGTATCCGTGCCGTGTACGGGATCTGTTTATTATTTCTTACGTTTAAAAAAAATAGTATATAAAAATTATATATTTAATTGATATAGAAATATGTAGGTAATGACTATTATAAAAGTAGATGAATGTTAATGTAAAAAAGTATTAATTGAATACAAAATATTAAAGAGATTAACAAAATACATTATCAAAAGAGAGACGAAACTCTCCATAACTTTATTAATAGTAAAATTGGTTAAGTAGTTTTGAAACGTGGATAGTCATATCCCTAACATATATACTACTAAAACGATAAAGCATAATCAAAATATTTATCTAATACATGAAAATGAAACCCTAAACATAAAATCTCGTAAGATATTCAAAATTGCTACAAATTATGAAAAACTTCGTTGTATACTACATTGATAATAGTATTAGATCTTTTTTTTATTTTTGTCTCATATCAAAATCTTCAAACATTTCTTGCTAGTAACTCTTGATGATGCAACACAAAACTGATCATGAGTGATGCAACATAAAACTGATCATGAGCAAAAACAAGGCGTGGAAGATACAAACTGACATTTGTAAGAGATTGGCCCTGACTATTGTTTATCGTCATAGCAAAACATACACTCAAGAGAAATTGTCTTTGTTGAAACTTGAACGGGTATGAAGTGTTTGACGGTGACATGAGCATGCGATGATTCAAAACTATATGTCTAATATTGTAGTTAAAATAGTTCTTCCTTGTATGACATGATTGCCGAGTTGCGTGGTTATCAATCTTGCCCCATTGCATAAACTTGAAGAATGGTAAATATTTCAAAGCAGCATAATAGGGACATTAACCTTAGTTTTCAATACATGATGTGGGACACCAAAACATCTAATACTTTTCAAGTAGTTAGAAGTATAAAAACTTGCATCATTGTCTACAATAAAACTTGTCTTACAAAGGCTATCCGAACTGAGATATACTTTTTCATTACCTGATAACAAAGACAATATATAGTTATTAACTATATCTACCTTTTCATGTAGTGGTGCAAGAATTGCTCGTTCTTCAAAGTATTTTGGAGACAATTGATTGTCCAAAGAGAGAGATAAACAAACTTAATAATTGCTGGAATCCGATCTAAGTCATAATCATTCACCAATAGTTCATCATGAATTTGTATTTGTGCTTCTCCATCTTGTCATCGCCTACAGTACCATCTCTGATGCTTAATACCCTTTCAGAAGAAAAAAATTGCTTCTTGGATATCATAATCAGATGTACCTTGTTGAATCCTCGTATTTCTTGTCAAATTAAGAATTTTGCAATATTCCCACAAATAAGAGGAATTAATGGTGGCAAAAAAATATCTTGCTTGCTTCCTTTTGTGATAATGGGTAGGATTTGCCTAAAGTCTCCACAAAATACTACGACTTTCTCTCCAAAAGGCTGTACTGAACTAAGGGGATTTATAGCCCATAGAATATCTTTTAAAGTCATGTCTAATGCTTCAAAATAGAATCTATTCGTCATCGGAGCTCATCCCAGATAATAAGTTGGCATCACAAATCAATTCAGATAGTTTTGTACCTGAACTTAAGTTGTAAAGCTAACAAAACCATAACTTGTGAAGATGATCAAACTATATTAACTACGACCAATAAGTACTTTAAAAAATAATAATAATGATAAATTATATTTAACAAATACGTTGTGAAGATTAGGCCCATATAAAATTTGGTTAACAATTATGTTAAAGTGGGTTATTTATTTTATAGAGTTGTCGTTTGAAGATAAAAATACATTAGGAAAGAGCATATATATATATATATATCATAATATAATACATATATAAACAATGCACTTGATAAATACAACATACTATATGCTCTTTAGTTCATATAAATTGGATTTAAATGACTTTCAATAGACTCTACGAAATACATTAGTTATGGAAATTGGTAAGTAAACTACTATAACATAAACACTGGATTTATCTTAATCGACTTCGAGAGAATCTTTTCAATAATATTTTATATATTCTTGATAGAAATCTACGATTTTAAGCAATTTGTGAACTTGATCGTAAAAATATTGTATAGTTTCAATATGTAGAAAAATTATAGAGAAGATTTGTAAAAACCATAAATGTTTTAAGATGATATAGCAAGATTAGATGATATATATTTACTTACACCATCAACTAAGATATATGAAAAATAGACTTTTATATCTATTCGATTACTTAGGAAAATAAAGGATTAAAAACTCCCTATGCATATAAATTGAGATTCTCTAATAAAAACCTATCTTATTGGTTGTGATTACTTACTATAATCAAAACTTATCTTATTCTATACATGGAAAATAATTTTTAGTTTTTTCGTATCTTTTCGGAACATTTTGCAGCTCTTTTAGTTGATAATCTTTTTTTATTTTTTCTTAATAGTTGGATGATAGTTAGATGAGTGATGACATGTAGGCAAATCAAACGTGGTGGCAACACATAAGGTTTTGGATTAGTAGATATATAGTAGATTACACTCCGTGATTTGAATGACTTTAAAAAAAGATTATGCATACCAATAATATGTTATATAAAATAATTGACATGAACATAAACCATTATACTTATAGCACGTCTTCACCTTTGTTTTGTATAAAGTTTACTTTTAGCGACTCTAACTTCCGGATCCCAGTCTTATCTTTTTGTGGTCCATTTTTAGGGTTGAGCAAAAATCGGGTTGGACCGGAATTTTGGACCGGACCGGTTCTAACCGGTCCGGTCTCCGGTCCAGATATTTTCGAATTTCCGGATCCGGTCCGGTCCGGGCTGACCCGGTTTTTTTTATAAAAAAAATTGAATTTAATTTTTCATTTGTCTCACTCTCAGATTTAGCCTTTAGGGCTATTTAATTTTAGGGTTTCTCTCCATCAAGTCATCAAAGTATCAAACCCTATCCGCCTCTCCTCTCCATCTGCCGCCTCTCCATCTCCATCAGCCTCTCGGCCTCTCCTCGCCGCCTCTCCATCGGCCTCTCCTCGCCGCCTCTCCTCTCCTCGCCTCTCCATCCGCCTCTCCTCGCCGCCTCTCCTCTCCTACTCGCCGCCTCTCCTCTCCTCTCCATCAGTCTTCTCCTACTCGCCGGCAAGCCATCGCCGCCTCTCCTCTCCGTCGCCGGCTACAACCCAAGCTCGAATCTCTCTTGGCTCAGGTTAGTCTCTCCCGTCTTGGCTCTCCTCTTTCTCGTTAGTCTCTCCCGTCGTGGCTCAGGTTAGCCGACAGATTAGTCTTCCACTTTAAACTCCAAGTTGTTTATGGGCCATTTTATTGTCATCTTTCCTAGTTTCTTAGCAGACAGATTATGTTAATAATCTCCAAGTTGTTTATGTTAATAATATTGTTATGTAATTAATTTACTTTGAATTAGTCTTCCACTTTAAACTGTCCATCATTGATCATTCACGACCTTCTGTTATGGAGATATTGTAGATTTATAGGAGTTGTTAGTAAAATCTCTCTAAATTAGTTTTACCTGCTTGTATAAGTACCAAAGAATTACTGAATAAAAATCATCAGCTTCACTATTTCCTTATAGTTTAATGCTAGTCGTATGGTGATTTTGATTATCAAGAAGCAATGAGAAATATTCTTTTGTTGTTTGCAAAGCTCAATCCCACTTCCCAGTTGTTTTCCAGTGAATGTTTCCCAGTTGCTATAGATTCTATCCCTTTAGTTGTTTTTCCATTGAATGATTTTGGAGTAATACTTCTGATTTAGTTGTTAAGATGGTAGTTAGGGTGTGATGTGGCTACTGAATTTCTGATTTGTGGCATGTATAAGTGTCATATACAAGTGTACAACAACTCTACTAGCTCATTCTGATTTGTGCTTAACTGGATTATAGTATTGAATGGTAGGTAGGGTGTGATGTGGCTACTGAATTTCTGATTTGTGGCATGTACAAGTGTACAACAACTCTACTAGCTCAATCTGATTTGTGATTAACTAGATTGTAGTATTGAATGGTAGTTAGGGTGATGTGGCTACTGATTTTCAAGAGTCATATAAAGATTTATGTTTTGCTCTTTAGATCCTTGATCATATGGATTGATTTATGCAGATTTTGGAAGGAAGATAAAGTGACAAGACATTGCTAAGCGGAAGTGAAAGTGAAAGAATTGAATGGTGGAATTTTTTGTAAATGACTAAAGTGTTAGAAACTTTGGATGTACTTTTTTGGGTGATTTTGATATCTTGAAACTATTGTAAACTTGCATGTAATTTTTTGGGTATACAAGTTAAGGGTGGGATTTATGTAATGTTTAGTATGTGGGCAGTGGGTTTCTCTGCTGAGTGCAGGGTTTATAATTAAAGGGTACCTTCAAATTGCCTTTGGATATTGCAGGGTTTATAATTTGAGATTTACTAAACTCGCAGGGTTTGAGATTTAGTGTAGAACTATTTGCTAAATTTTGCTAAACTTCCAGGTTTGTAATTTGAGATTTAGTGTAGAATTATTTGGACCGGTCCATATCCGGTCCAAATAGGACCGGACCCGGTCCGGACCGGATATTTCCGATCCGGTCTCCGATCCAGCATTTTGGGGGTTCCGGTCCGGGTTTGGACCGGTGCTCAACCCTATCCATTTTGGAAAGGATTAATATTAGAAATATTGCAGATTTATTTTCGCATAGTGCATAAATAAATATTACAGAATATTATGTGATTAATATTGGAAAAAGATAATCAAATACTACAGAATATTTTTTTGTACATTTTGGAAAGATTTTATTGCAAATAATATTCGTATGACAAGTGTAGGATTCTATTACCGTAGATTTTTTATTTTTAAAATAAATCTAAAAAACCCACAAGCTGCCACATGTCCAATTCAATATCGTGACGCTACGTGACAACTTAAAATTCGAGCTCATTCTGGGAGCGCCACGTGGCTCAGTCGGTATTTGCGTTTAATAGTTATATAGTAGATTAGTAGGCTAGTCTGATCAAACTGTTAAGTCTTTTCAGTTTATCTGACAAGAATAACTTCAAAAGCACGGACGTACACATGCATTTTAATTTCAAAAACATAATAAAATATGTATTAGTAAGTGTGAGTATATGTATAAATATTTGCTCAATAACGAACCATGTTAATTGATAAATAAATTTGGAATGTCGTTGTTTATCCTCAACCACTAACTCACCATCTCATAAGTAAATTGAGTAGATAACCTAAAAGTCAAATGATGTCATCACTATAGGAAATTTACCGCGCAACAATTAAAAAAATAATTTTTTCTGTGGATCTCTATTGGTAAGCTAGCTAGAACGCACGTACATATTCAAAATTCACTGGATGAATATCCCGACCGCATTCAATTCTTAATTCTGCTGTTTTAGATAGGATATTTAAATTTAAATATTTAATGACATATTAGAATAAAAAGGATCATATATCATATATATGATATTAATAGAGTAAGAGTAAATATATTAAATTATCTCAGATATGGTAAGAGAATGTACTTAATCAATATTATGTTGGATAGACAATATTGACAGATAAGAAGAAAAAAAAGATCGTGATCTTAATATATAAGGTAATAGTATATTTTATAATACAAATATTACAGAATATTTTGTTGTACATTTTGGAAAGATTTTATTGTAAATAATATTAGTATGACAAGTGTAGGATTCTATTACTATAATTTTTTAATTTTAAAAATAAATAAATCTAAAGAAACTACAGGTCGCCACATGTCCAATTCAATACTGCGACGCCATGTGGCAGTGTAAAATTCGGGCTCATTCTGGAAGCGCCACATGGCTTAGTTGGTATTTGCGTTTAATAGTTATACTAGTATAATACCCGTGCCTTGTACGGGATTTTTTTATTTTATTTTACATTTGTAATAATCATATATTTTTATTATTGAATAATTATTATTTTAATATATATTTGATTAGTTATTTAAATTAAAAATGACAAATTGACTAAAAAAATTAAAGATATAAAAAATTACATTATATAAAGAGAGACGAAACTCTTCATAACTTTATTAATCATAAAAATTGGTTAAGTTGTCTTACAAACACGCATAGCCACAATCTTTTACATCAATACATGTAAATCGATAAAACATAATAAAAAAGTTCATTTAACTCTAATACATTGAAAATGACACGTGAAACATAAAAGATGGTACGATGTTCAAAATTGCTATAAATTATTAAAAACTTCCTTGTATACTACATTGGTTGTAGTATTATTTTTCTTCTTGTCTTTGTTGCAAATCAAGATCTTTAAACATTTCTTGCCAGTCACCCTTGATGAAGCAACATAACACTGACCATGACTGAAAACAGGACGTGAAAGATACAAATCGACATTGGCAAGAGATTGGCCTTGGCTCTTGTTTATGGTCATAGCAAAACAGACAGTCAAGGAAAATTGTTTTCGTTGAAACTTAAAAGGAAATGAAGTGTCTGACGATGACATTATCATGCGAGGAATCAAAACCGTATGTCCAATATTGTAGCATGAAATAATTCTCCCTTGTATGACATGACTGTCAAGCTGCGTGATCTCGTCCCATTGCATAAACCTGAAGTCTGATCAATATTTCGAAGCAGCCTAATGTGCTTTAAGGACCAATTAGAATAAATGCATAACTGAAATAGACGCCAAACTAAAAAAATCTCAATTTATGTAAAAAGTTATTATTTATATTAACAATAATTTATCCCTTATTATGTATATCTAATATCACCAAATGTCAACATTATATTATTTTTGTTTTTATTCATACATACAATAGTCAATGGGACTTTGCAGATATATTTTAGTAACAAAATAAATAAAAATACAAACTTAACATTTAATATAATTATTTAATTATATGTGCACTATAATAAAAATACAAAATTAACAATAAATTATTTAACCTCGGCCAAGCCCATAACATTAACCTCGTCCATATATAAACGAAGCCCATCATCTGATTCAAGTAATTGGGCCAAGCCCAAAGCAACTCCTCGACCATTTTACAGACGCCGAAACCCGGCGCCGTGTTTGGATTTCACACTCGTATTCTTGAAGTTTCAAGAATTTTCTTTCCCCTTTCAATCTTTCCAGTTCGATCCACATAGTTTCTTTCCTCTTTCAATCTTTCCAATTCTTGAAACTTTGAATTTCATCTTTATGGAAATATCGTCCAAGCCTTCGTTTTGTTTTTGTTCAAATCTTTGAGATCCAAATTGGTTTTTTCACAAAAAAACCCTCCAATCTACATGTTCAAGATCCGATTTATTCTTCATCCAAATAAGTTTATCACATATCCACAAAAAAATTAGATTATTCTACAATCTCGTTCAAATCCAAAGGATGACAACGGACGACAACAGATCTGGATCTGGCTAAAGAAGGGTTAACTAAACCCTAAGTATTTCATAGATATGGAGTTTCATAAAAGTATTTAACATTTCTCTTTTTTAATTTCCTTCTCCGGATATTTTTTCGTTTTTAAATCATAATCTGACTTGTTCTGTGTCCAAAATTAAAAAAAAATCGGGGATTTTGGATTTCATGTTGTGTTTATTTTTTTGTTGCTTTATCAGTTTCGTATCATGTGACTAATTTGTTTTTTTAATAAAATGGTATGACGACTTCTGGACTTTGCTGAGGATGTGTTCATCTGTAATCTTCTGAAGCTTGATAAAGGTACCTTGAATAAGGAGGCTATGGGGTTCTCCCTAAGGCAATGAAGGTAATCTGTTCCTGTTTTAATCTCAATCTTTAATCATTTGGCTTGTGAGATAATTTGATGTTTGAAATCATAAATTCCCTTCTGTTAACAAATTTTACATATTTTGACAAATTTCAGTGATTTTGACTGGTTTTGTGATTTCATTGTTTTAAAATTTTACAAATTTCAGATAGAAATATAGCATAATATCATGCTCACATTTCATTCATTCATTTTTTGGTTTTAAGTGTGAAATGTTATGTTAATCTAGATTCTTCTTCATGAAGATTCGTGTTTATCTATATTTTTCTTTGATTATTAATATATGTAGTAATAAAAGTAGTTTAACTAACAATTTATGTAGTAATATAAGCTTCTGAATATAATAAATTGCCCTTACATTATGTTTGGCTAACAAAAAAACTATAATATACTTAACTTAGGTAATACACTTTAGCCGGCTACATAAATGAATTATTGTTAATGGGCTTACTGGCCCAATAAATTTTTACAAATCAAGTTAACGGACTTTGTTGTATTATATACTCACTTACACAGAATTCGCTATGATAATGGGCTTTATATATTGGGCTTAAAAAGATTTGGTACTAATGGGATTACCAATATATGTAATAATATGACCTTCTGAATATAATATATTGGCCTTACATTATGTTTGTGTAACAAAAAAAATATAATCTACTTAACTTAGCTAATATACTTTAGCAGTCTGCGTAAATGAATTATTGTTAATGAGATTATTCGCCCAATACTACGACTTAAATATTAAGATAATGGGCCTGATAATTTACTGGTTTACACAACATTGGTTCTAATATAAGGCCCATGTTTAAATAAATTGAACGAGTTTAAATTGGGCTAATTGGCCCAGTAAAATATATGTGTGTAGACTTGGTCTAAATTGGACTAATAAAGCTTTGCAAAAAATGTTCATTTAGTTTTCTGATATCTTTTTAAGTTTTCTGATATCTGTATATAGACTGTTATATAAAGTTTGGTAAACATATTGGATAAATGGGATAGAAGGCCCAGTTAGAACATTTTTTAATCATTTACTAATTCGGAGAATTGATATATTCGATTATTGGGCTTTTATACGCGACTCACCTAATTTGGGCTTATGGGCTTCTGCCAAACCGATTGACCCTATTTATATTCATTTATATTAAAATATAATAAGTATACTCAGTGATATATTCCGATAACACCCTTTCTAAACAATATCCTACATACAATAAAAAATAAAATATAGGATAATTAATGTATAAAATATTTTGTCAATTTTATAATAACCATAATAAGAAGTCTTGATTGCAACCTACCTCTTCAAATAATCTAAAAAAATCAATTAACAATAAGTTACATTATGATAGTATAAAACTATAAATATGTATGAATATTAATCATAACAAATACTTTAATTCTTGTTAACTGAAATTACATATATGGGATTAGCATTATTTAAAACTTATAAATAGATTTCACTAATATGTGATATCTACTATTGAAACTATTATTAACTAAACAATGTCTTAACAAATAAAGCTACACACCCGTGAGTATTTATGTTAAAGTGGTAGATTTATAACAGATAATTCATATCAAATATAAAACAATATAAATTAATTGTTAAGATATCAAGATTTGATAAGGATAAAATTAATTAATTAATGACTTAAATTAATTTGATAGAATGAAATTAATATCTAGCTGAAACAAATGAGTTAGTTACTTTAAAATCAAATAAAAATGAGAATTAATTGTAAATTCACAAGATTTTAGTTAGTTGGATAAACAAATTGTTCCTACTTAAAAGATTTGTTTTAAAATTGATATCGATAACAATTTATTCCTATTTAAAAGATTTGTTTTAAAATTGAGAATTAATTTATTCCCTAGAGTGTGATGTATATTTGTTGAAGGAGACTAAAAATCCGGTAACAAACCATATAACCAAATTATATTTGTTAAGTTTTTTAAAAAGTTAAAATATTTAAAATTTAATTTTAAAGAATTAGTCACAAATTGACATCTAAGATTGGTTGACCCAAAATCAATATGGTGGTTCTAAATTTCGTTGCTTTAATATGTATATAGATAGGTGAGAAAGGAAATTAGTAGCATAACATTTTGATATGTAAATCAATTTAAGATATGTATTTCTACGTACTATTGCTAAGTGTTAACGAACTTTTGATATGTATATTAATTTGAAACGAAACACTTCCTGTAAAATTTCATCTCATTTAAATTCAAAAAGGAGATTAATATTAAATAATAAATATTCAAATTCTAAAGTTCGTTAACAATAGTACGTAGAAAGGAAATTTGGAAGTGGTGCGATTTTGTTAAACAATCCTATCTAATTGGTTTTTAATTAAAAATAATTAAATCGTAATAAATTAGTAATATAATTTTCAAAATAGGTTTAAAACAACCATATCTAATTGGATGCTGAAAATGGTGAGTTCGTTAACATTTTTTTTATTTTGGCTAAAAAAATCTTTTAGTTTGTATGATCTTAAATTGCCCTTCACGTTTATTTTGTAATATAGTTTAGGAAATAAATTGTTATAAAAATATAATGGTTGATCATTGATTTACAGCTTGGGAAATAAATTATTATACAAATATACTGCAAGATCTTTGATTTAAGGAAAAAAACACAAAGTCGGAAAAAATGGATTGAGCGCCACGTGTCCAAATTAACAGCATAATGCCACGTGGCGAAATTTTTTTTGGCTTATTGTAGGAGTGCCACGTGACTTAGTAGGTCTTTGCGTTTAGTAATTATATAGTAGATTATGTAAATGCAGAAAAATCAGTCACAGTGTGATAAATATATTTTTTAAATATCAATTTCTGAAATCTGTTATGTATTTCCTGGTTTGATAATATGATATTTATTCAACTTAATTACTGAAATTTGTTATTGTACGAATATCCATGCTTTTATGTGGTGAAGCATATGTCAGTTCATGATTCTATCAATGTAGTCCTTAATTTCTGAAATCTGTCTTTGTTTATTGTTGGTGTAGGAATAAATATGGGAAATCAAACTGGGGTTTAAAACAACTCATGCAGTTCGAAGATGTACAACTGAAAACCTAAAGGTACGGATACTATACTAACATTTAGGTCAACATGACAAATAAATATATTCAATGTTGCATAGAGTAGAAAGAACTAAAGACTGAAAAGTAGTTATTTACATGAAAAATATAGATCCTGAATTATTACCTTGTAACTCTGTTTTGAATTGCCTGAGTAACACTGAACCAAAGAAAATAAAGTAATATCAGTTATGTTTGCAATATATATTAAATGTTGCATAGAGTAGAATGAATGCAAGCCTAAAAAGTAGTTATTCGATGTTGAATCTGTGCAGAAACTGGGTTGTTGTTTGAAATGATATAAGCATTACAAATTATAATTGATATAAGCATTACCTCTTGAAACTTTGTATTCTGTTATAGCTAATCTTCTTCACATAACTGAGAAGCTCTACACGTATATTTATAGATGAAGTTATAGGCCGATATATGAAAGAGATAATAGAGTAATTTTGGAATGCACAGATTTTCCAATATCAAATCTTCATAGTAATCTTTTTAATTGTGTTGTGCAGGACTAATAATTATTATATAGTATATTATATGATTTTCTTGTTCAGATCTTGTAATCAATTTGGCTTTTTATGGATATGTTGTGATTTGGAGAATTTCTGCCATAGGGTAATGAAATAGGAAACAAAGTTTCGTTCACTTTATGGATATATTCAGATCTTGTAATATGTGTGCAGGTTTTGTGAATTATCTTTGGGTTTAGGATTTCTGGTTGGGGTTTAGTATTTTGGTTTTTAATATGCTTTGAATTGAATTTTTTGTAGCATTTATATATATCCAGGTCTTGTAATATATGTGCAGGTTTTATGACTTGTTTTGGGGTGATTTGTTTCTGGTTTTGGGTGATTTTAGTCCATTATGTATTCTCAGTTTTATGTGTTACATCTGTGCGGGTTTATTTTTGCAGAATTTTGCCATATGCCAAACATATGGCACACATTTCATTTCAGATTTTAAGCAATTTTGTAATAATTTATGTGCAAAATTTTATGTAATGCTTATGTAATATGTTTATGCTTCATTTTTGGTATATGTGTTTTGTAATATGTCTACAGATTTTGTGCATTATTTTTGGTTGTCTGGGTGAGTTTTGTAATGTCTGCAGGTTTTAGTATTTCAGTTTTTTATATGCTGCAATTTCTTTTTTATTAGCAATTTTGTATGCAATTGATTCTTTTGTATACAAATAAATAAGGTAATCGGTTTTATTTACTAATTTACTAAGATCTTCAAAAAAACCGATTATGTAATATAAATTATGGAAACAAAATCACATACCAGATCTACGTTATGAATTTGGGAAATATATGATTTCACGCATTCTTGATAAATTTATATTGAAAATAAAAGGAATTAACCGGAATAAATAGATTGAATGACACGTGGCAAATGTGCTTGGGAGATGACACGTGGCATGAAAAAAATTGGTGCATTGTTGGGGTGCCACGTGGTATAGCCGAGCCTTTGCGTTTAGTAGATATATAGTAGATTATATAGTAGATTCCAAATTTATTGATATTTTTGTAGCCACTAATTTAACTTTTTTTAAAAGAGTTTACCATTTTTATTTTAGGAAATAGTTTTGAAATAATTTGTAAACATAACTTCTTTAATATGTGCCCATAAATACATACTAAAAAAACGTTTTTATAAATATATAAAATATGTTGTAACGAAGACATATGAGGTTAAAACCGAGATTCTACCGTGTGAGGTTTATATTTAGTACTCTTGATTAGTATGTAAATTTTCATGAATTTTTTTCATGAAATAATATTAAATATATGTATTTGGTTGGATTTTTATTTTCTTAAAAATCCAAATAATCTAATTTTTGAGATATTCAGTTATGTAAAATACAGTAATTCCTTATTTATCAATTCCCATAGATTAAAATTTGAAGGATATAATTCACATTAAGCTAATTCGACCCTAATCAAGACAGGGTATGTATTTACAAATTGCAATTTTCCCGTGGTTTGAGTTTTGTGATATGTTTTCTTACATGTTGTGTTTAGGGTTTGTTTGACTGAAATATGAATTACCTTATTTATTGTGCACTGTCATTTCTACTATGAGTTAGGTAAATAATCATTTTATAAACATTTTTTAAAACTAATAAACCCTTAATAAAAATAGACCCCTTTCCTTAAATCCTATTCCAGTACTCTCTACCCCCTAAATTCTACCCCTTAAATTCTAAACCCAAAAAAATAATATTTTAGAGAGAGAAAAAACAAAAAAAAACAAAAAAAATAATGATAAAAAAAGCTAATAAGAGTAGAAAAAATACATAAAAATTAATAGGGATATATTTTATTAATTGAAAATTCTTAAAGGGTTAATGAGCCCAAAAACCTCATCATTTCTAATATAACTAGGCCCAATCTTGCAACAATAAGCCCATAGGCTATGACCATCACACCAACCATATTCTTGACTAGTGAAGTCCATTTTCTACAATGATCAATTTCATTCTTCTTCTTCTTCTTCTTTTCTAGTGAATGATGATCAAATTCTTCTTTTCTTTTGGCAAAGAGTTACGTAGAAGCAGTCTCCATATTTTATTTGGTCAAAAACAGTTGCTATATTAAATGCAAAGAAACTTCTCAAACTACAGTTGCTATATTTTTTTTTAGGGCGAATCTTTCATATCTCTAGTTCTGTATATACATGGTTTTATCCTCTAAAATTAATATTTTTTCACACACAAAACAGAAGTCTCTCAAAAATATACTAAATAATATGCACACTTAATAAAAAACGTTCATACACTTTCTACTTTTGTATATACACACTTTCTATTTATTACGATTAAAATAAGGCAAAGAAATCCAAAGCTTTTTGCCTTGGAGGATCTTCTCTTTTCTCTCCCCCCCATAACTTTCTGAACTGTGCTCATCATACTAACAAACTAATATAAGTTTGACCAAGAAAAGTCCAAATTGGCGGTAAGGAGAGATACTGGATCTTGTGTTAGTGTACTACCCAGCCATATGTCTTGCCAACTGTGGGTTAGGCCAGTGCAATGATGGGCCTCTTTTACACAGGACTGGCCCAATAAGCAATTTGAAACTGCGTTCAACGAGATTTTTGGACTCATTGACCCTTTAAGAATTTTCAATTAATAAAAGAGACTCATATTAGTTTTTATGTATTTTTCCTACCCCTATTAGTTTTTTTTTTTTTTTTTCTCCCTCTTCTTTGTTTTCTCTCTCTAAAATATTATTTTGTAGGATTTAAGGGATAGGGTTTAGGGAGTAGATAGTAGGGTTTAGGGAGAGGGAGAAATATCCATTTTTTTCTAAGGGTCCATTAGTTTTAAAAAAGATTTGTGAAATGGTCATTTATCTAACTCACCGTGTATTCAACATCATCGGCGCAGACTCAGTTCAGTACATTTCAGTTATGCCTTTTTGTACCTACGAATCTTGTTTAAATTTGTGCTTGAAAGCTTTTTGTGAACCATAATTTATGCTGACTGTTAATTGACGGTGTCAAATTAATTTTAAAAACAAATAAAAAAATCAAATCGGCCCTATTCGGGTCAAGACCGAACCCAAACCAAAAATTTGTCCGGTTTTGTACCACAAGTTTTAAAAGTTTGGTTCGGTTCGGTTCAACGAGGCTCCAAAGTCTTAGAATTAATTCCTACCCATTTTTATACAATTTTGTGAGGATGTAGGTGGAATTTTCTTTCTTATGGCCCAAAATTCAGAAGGCGGCCCATATGCCAAAAAAGCCCAAAACAAACTCCAAACGAGGGGAAAAAAACCCTCCACATTAGTCAAATACGCTGCTAGGGTTTTTCTTTGTAGTTTGTACGCTGGATAGTTGACGAGTCAAGTTTGAGGTGAGGAAGGCGACGACCAGTAGCAGCAATTCGCCATGGTTCTCAAGTAAGCCTACGCTTCATCATCTCTTTTGCGTCGTGCATCGAAACATTCCCACGCACTCAGTTTCATTCCAAGCTCATTGCTTATTTTTCATGTCCCTCTTCTGCTAAAAATGTGTTTCGAAAGAGTTTAATTGCGGATTTGAGATCTGGCCATTTGCTTGTAATCTGCCCTACCTCTACGATTGCTGTAATAGTGCGCTTTCATTTGAGAGGCTTTTGGACTAATTAGCTCTTAATCAGTTTGTTGATTTGACGCTGAAAATGTTCAGAGATACAATGCTGTTTTTAATGGTTCGTTTCATTTACGGCACTCGAAGTGTTTCAAGTCCTTTTCTTTCCAGGAGAAAACAGTATTTTCTTTTGTGAAGCATTGTTTCGGTTTACAACTTTTTGAGGTTCGATTTGTGGCTCCTCAGCAGCAAAGAATTATCAGAGATAATAGGAGACTAAACAATTGTCATTGTCTGCAAACGTGTTTTGTATCGGTTGTACATTCTATAAATATATAATTAATTGAGTTAGGATTATTGGTGACTGTTAATGGAGATTCTATGCTGTGTGTTAGACTCTATTTCCTGGATGTCTTTGATTAATTTCTGGCTGTTTATATTTGAACTTCAGGACTGAACTCTGCCGTTTTAGTGGTGCTAAGATCTACCCTGGTAGAGGCATCAGATTTATTCGATCAGATTCTCAGGTGCATTATAAGAATTGGAATTTAGAAATGCTCTTCTTAATTTTTGGTTTTATTTGTAGAAACTATGTTTTGTACAATATATAAGGTGAATTAAAATGGTAGTATGTCTTGAAATGAAGGTCTTCCTCTTTGCTAATTCAAAATGCAAGAGGTATTTCCACAACCGTCTCAAGCCTGCCAAGCTGTGCTGGACTGCTGTGTACAGGAAGCAGCACAAGAAGGTAAAGTTTTTTGAAGTTTATGCTGTTTTTTATTTCCTTGTTTTTTTTTTTAAATCACTGGTTGTAATGCGGTTTTGATTTCTTCAAGTCGGTTGTTGGGCGATGATTATATTATACTTTTTCCCCTCTCTTGCTCTCCTCTTCCTCCTCTACAACATCGCTTTTCTTTTGTTTCCCTTTATGATTATTCAGGGTTTGTTTGGTAACTTGATGCTTAGATCATATTTATGTACGAATCTGTTCCTTCTGGGGCAGTGATTATAATGAGAGGGTGGAGTGGCTTGAAATTCTGTTTTTTTTCTCTCCTTCCAATACATTCGATTTGGGGTTTTTGGAGATGGAAATGAGGGACACGAGTAGAATGGGTGAACATATTCGCCGCCCCCTTTTTCTAGGGTTTGGCTCTTCTCGTTTGTTCTTCTGTTTCTTCTCCTCTTCCTTTTCGAATTGGGAGAAATTTGCAGTTTTTCATCCACTGTGATGCATCTGTTTACACTTGATATGAGCCCTTATACACACCATTTTCATTTCTGTTCTTCATAAGACATTTTCATATCTGTTTGATTTGTCCTTTATTAGTTTTTGTTATTTTTTCAATGTGATGAATATATGAAAATTTTGATTATATTTGTATGCCATCATCAATTTAGAAAATCACACCTTATTACTTATTACATATTTACATGCTATCCTATATTTTGAATATTAAAAAAATAGTTTATTGTCATTTATCTCTTTTTATTAAATAGCACATGCTATCCAATATTTAGAGTATGAAGAAATTACTCTATCGACATTCACCTCTTGTGGGCATTTGCAGGACATTGCTGCTGAAGCTGTGAAGAAGAGGCGCCGAGCAACCAAGAAGCCTTACTCAAGATCCATTGTTGGAGTCACCTTGGAAGTTATCCAGAAGAAAAGAAGTGAGAAGCCAGAAGTCCGTGATGCTGCAAGAGAGGCTGCTCTTCGGTATGCTTCTGCCATCTAATCATTGTATTATCAATACAATGAAGCAACATTAAAATCATGTGCTCTTCAGTTCATTTGTATGATTGATTGCTTGATATTGGTTTGCCAGTGAAATCAAGGAAAGGAACAAGAAAGCCAAGGATGAGAAGAGATCAAAGAAAGCAGAAACAACATCAAAGTCTAAGGTCGCTGCTAAAGGTGCTCCAAAGGGCGCGGGATCTAAAGGCCCTAAGCTTGGAGGTGGAGGTGGAAAGCGGTAGATCTGTTTTCGCACGTTTTTTTGCTCTAAAACCCGGTAGTGGTTTGAAAATTTTCCTTCAACACTTCTCATGGATGTGAACTGTTTTACCCGTTTTTGTACTAGACTTAATGAGTGCATTACTAATTTGGCATTACTGGCTCTGATCTATGTTTTACTCAGTGAGTTACATTTTTTCAAGTCAAACATCAACTTCAAAACTGATCAATGTGAACATATTGAATGAAAAGTGTTGGTAGTTAAAAGTCACATTGAACTTGTACTCTTGCCTTGTGGAGATAGGGATGGAAAATCCAAATTCTTGACAAGAAATGTGGAAAACAAACTTACACCAATTGTTCAAAGTTGGCCCCTGATTTTTCGTCGATATGGGGAATTGGTTGGGGTGAATCAAAACATATAGTCAGTTCTTAATGGGTTTGTACATCATCTGGTTTCTACATAACTTCATAGACCTTACATTTTGGAGTTAATTCGGTTTGAAGATGGTTTAATTTTGGAGTTAGTTCGGCAGTACTAGCTCTAGTTAGCTTGCATAAAGATTGAGTAAAATGGAATAACGACAGAATTGGCAAACGGTCCGTACACAATAAAATAACCACATGAACAACTGTAACGAAAGTTTTACGACTAAAATATAAAATCTTTGGCTTCGCCCGGGTTCGAACCGGAGACCTTCAGTGTGTTAGACTGACGTGATAACCAACTACACCACGAAACCTTGTTGCATTTTCTTACCATTTTTATTATCGGTGCTGTGAAACCGAGATTAATCTTTGATCACAAGCATTTTCATACCACCAAGTGTTATTTGGAATTAGTTATAAATTTAAGAAGATTCATATACAATAGAAAGTATTTTAAAATCAAATTTCGATTACTAAAAAACAGTTATATTTTGAGAAAAATGGATGAAATACAAAAATAAATGGATGAGGTTTCGCGATCAAGGAAAGTGATTTTCAATCTCCTGAAGATGGATTGCCCAAACCTTAGGTAAGATTACAAACACAAGTCACCATCTTGAACGAGATTGAAAATCACTTTCCTTGAGTTCTAAGGTTTGCAAACCTTAGAACTATTGTAGTTGGTTATTTTGGATTTAATTGAGTGGGTGCGTTTCTCATGAATGACCCTTATGTATTGTTTTATTCTTCAACTACATTTTTTAGACAAATGATCAATATTCTTAGGTCTATTCCAGTTTTTCATGTGAATCTTGATGAAACCAGCAATAGAACATTTTTTTCGAATCCTTGGAAATGATTGTGATAGTGTCAAAAATCAACATCAAAACTTGAATCCTTCCTGAATTGTACAAGAATATATTTAAATTTTCTTCTTTCATCAAAAAGTTTATCCGTTTCTTTAGTTTAGCTTATCCTTACTCTCTATGACCAAAAAAGGAGCATCTCCTTTCTATCTTTATGTACATAGTCCGTAAATTGTTATTTCACCGTTATATACTACTCCCTCCGTCCCATTATATAGTGTCTGTTTCTTTTTACACACTTGTCAATGCGTGTTTTATATCGTTAATATCTCTAATTACATGTTAATAAAAATTATATATTTTTTGATATTGTCAAAGTACTCATTGAGACGAATCAAACAAGATCTCACATGACTATGTTTTTTCTTATATATTGAAAGCAATCTTAAAGATTATCTTCAACTGTAAATAGTATCAAAAATAGAATAAGGTACTATATAATGGGACCGGATGGAGTAATACTTTACGGCCTAATAAAAAGATTTTCATATATTGAGCCATGAGGCCCTTGATCATATAAACAAGTGTTCATGAAAAGACAGCGAAAAGTTTTGAAGACAGGAAAAAAAATTATTGGCTTCGCCCGGGTTCGAACCAGAGACCTTCAGTGTGTTAGACTGACGTGATAACCAACTACACCACGAAACCACTTGTGACTAATTTTGGTACTACAAACTCATATTTCGTTGCAATCTCTCACTCCTGCTTTTCAATCTACTTCCTCTTAAACTGCCATGGATTTGCAAAGTTCTCGTTCTCCAATTCATTGGCAATAGAGCTACGAATTACGATGGCTAAACTTGGTTAACCAACTTTTTGGTTTCAACTAAATTCGGTCTAGCTATAAGTTTGACCAGAAATTATTACTAATTGTAATCCTATTGTTTAGGGACGGATTTACATGGGACTCAGAAGAATTGTAGCTCCCATTGATTATTTTTTTTAAAAATAAAATTATTTTAGACTTTTTCCCCTCATCTTATATAAAAATATAACTCTAACCAATCTTAATAGATTTAAACTATGAAAATAAAATTACCTTAAAAAAACTTAAGCACGATAGATTTTAATTATACTTTAAAATCCTGCTGTTCATTAGAACATAATGTTTGGGTGAAAAGCCAAAACCCTAATAGAACAACTTCCAACAAACATGAACAAGCACACAAACTCATTAGTTCAAACACCCACTATAGTAAACCTCTCTGTTATTCCTAATCGGCATTCCAAGGCTATGAAGACGACCCGAGCCCGCGTAAGCCTTGCTGGCAAAGCAAGCTCGCGTGGCAGCCGACGAAGAAGAGGCGTGAATGCTCGGCCTCTTCCTCGAACCGGCCCCACCGCATTGCTGTGGTGGCCTCTGCCTAGGAGCGCTCGACGCCCTCACCTTACCTCTCGAAGACTCCGTGTAAGCCATGTAGCTCGGACAGTCTGAGTAGCCACTCAGACAGCTGGCTGCTGACGTGTCGCTCTTCGCTGGAGTCATGGGACTCTGCCTCCTTGATGAGGCGGCAGAGTGGAATCGTGGGCTGTTCTCCGCCGTGCAGAAGCCGGTTTCGTCTTCTTCATCGAATCCAGGTTGGCGTTGTTGCTCTCCTGTGTCTATCTCAAGGATCTTGTCTTCTTCTGTGGAACAAGAAGCAACTAATCTATGATGCAGATTTCTCCCTCTTGTGGCGCGTATTGACTCGTCGTTTTGTGATTCTGACCAGCCTGGTGAGTTTAGAGAGCCGTATTTGTCTGGATGGATAATAACTCTGTTAATGGATCTTGACACACTTCCCTGCATTCAAACAATGAATAAAAAAGGTTAAGAATTGTGTGTGTTTTGATGATTCCACATGGCAAAAGGAGCAAGCAAGAGATGAAGACTCATCATCAATACAAACTTTTGACAATGTTGGTGATTGAGTGTTGCTAGTGATTCTGCTATAGGAACTCATCTCCAATTTCTCAGGTGTTGGTGGACCCTGTAAATAAAGGGAAAAAAATAATAATTTTTGAAAGAATCTAGAAAGGAGTATCATACTGTTGGAGATTAGATCTTCTATATCCTTTTTATGTTCTCTTATACTCTATATACTCTATAAGGTTAAATTTATTTATTTTATATCTTAAATCTAAAATATAAATTATAAATCCTAAAATATAAATCATAAATTCTAAAATATAAACCCTATATTCTAAAAAAATCCTAAACCTTAATTATTAAACTTAATTTAAGATTTAAAATATAAAATAAACAAGTAAAATATAAAGATACATAAAATAAAATGGTGCACAATTAAGATATAGAAAATTTGATGTGATGCATTTGATATTTCCCTCTATATTTTGTCTTGGTTTTTACACTGATTTCTGACATTTATTTTTATTTTTTTTTAAAATTTAACTTATAATACTCAAATTACACCATTAAAGATGGTCTAACTAATAAATTTACATGTAAGAAGGTAGAGGTAGAGGTAGAGTTAGATGCTTTTACCATTTCCGAGGTACAAACTCCTAACAAGTTCTTTTTCAATTCACTTTTGCATACTAAAATGAGCCCCCAAACCTAGAGATGGCGCAGTTCCAGAACCGAAAAAATAAACTGGAACTGAATTAATCTGAAATCGGATATTTCGGTTCTAGAACCGAAAAAAACACAATTTTTTATATAAAAAATGAATAAACATTTATTTTTTTAAATAATGATAAAGTGAATATTTCTTTAAACTTAAAAAATTTATACTTTAAAACTTAAACTTAAAATTTAACTTATAAAATAAATTGGCAGAAAAATAGAAAATAGAATATATATATATAACTTAAGAACCGGAGGTTTACCCGGTTCGAACCTCCGATTCCGAACTAGGTAAACCTCCGGTTTTGGATTTTGTCAAGCCGGAATCGAAACCGAATATAGGAGGTTTATCCAATTTCGGTTCGAGCCGGTTCCGGTTTTTTCCGATTTCGGAACCGGAGGTTTTCCGGTTCTACCGAACCGCGAGCCATCTCTACTCCCACCACAATCTTCTATACTAATTCCTTTATTTGGAAATTTCAAATTTTGTTATGAAATAATTGTCTTTTTAGAGTTTTATATGAGCCTTACATGATGATAGATTTGAGAAGACTTGTCACTAGAAATTGGAGAGTGGTAGCCACGCAGAGATCTGGCACGAGCCTGGGCCCGCAACATTGCCTCTATAGACCTCATAGCCTCAGCTGTCTTCCTCCTCGTAATGTGGCCTCTAACGTGCGCCTGGAGCTTCACTAGTCCCTTCAGGGCTCTCAACGCTCGTCTTGCCTATACAATATATTATCATACAGCATAAACACTGCAGCTCAATTGGATCAACCAGATACTTGTCCAAGAACAACAATTCATACAACCCTAACCATTTACTTTTGACACACTGGATCCGAATAGGGCAGATGGGTCAATTTTAGGTAACTTTTTCGGGTCGAAAAATGTTCAACCCTAACCATTTGATTTGGAGAAAGGGTTTGACATTGTAAAAGACATGCATACTGTTGGGTTATGAAATCTGATAGACTGTATAACAGTTTTTTAGACTTGATTAGAATTTTGCTAATTAGGTTAAATACCCACTTGATTATTGCAATCGTTATCAGAAAAATTGTGGAAAAACTCTGATTTGATAGCGCCCTAAACGTAGTCAATTTCTTGACGAACTGGATTAATAATTCTCATATTCTTTGTTTCAATTTTTCTCATTATTATTGCGTTTGAATCTTAACACATAAAACCCAATTCACACCACATGATCTAGACCCACATTACATGACCCAAATTTCAACATTCACATCCTGGAAAAAATTGAATGTACAAGTTTGCTATTGCGGATGTCAAAGTTTTGTGTTATTCACTTCAATGAGCAATGAATCCTCTAAGTTCTAACAACGGAAAATACGGAGTACGGTCCACCTATCTCAGTGCATTGATTGAGCATCTATTTAAATGAAAGATGCATTAACCATATTCATGAATTTACATGTAAAAACACAATTACACTTGTCATCATAAAGGGACCAAACCAATTTTTTATGTATTTTTCTAATGCGTGTCTATATAACATAGTTACATAATAAATTTTTTATATTTAGTAATAATTATTTTTAGTTATTAGTTTATTTTATTTTTTTAAGAGTTTACTCTTCTACTTTAGAAAATATTTTATAAAACGTTTTCAAATTTAACATTTTTAATATGTGTCCATGATTCAACCTTATTTATGAAGACGTGTAATTAGTTAGGTGAGCGTTAAATTACATATATAAATGACCCCATAAATAGAATTTATTTAAAAAAAAAAAACAGATATGTAAACGTGCAAGCAAAGGAACTACTGTGCGTCTGTGCCCCCATTAGAGTGGTGAAACGGTGTGGAAGCGTAAACTGCGCTACATGGCGCATTTTAGCATCGGCGGTGGAACGGTGGTGAGTCGGTGACTAACTAGGGAGAATAATCTGAGATAAGGCCGTGTTTGGTTGTGAAATTACATATTGTAAGGGGAAAAAAAAAGAAGAAGCTGGAATGACAAGTTGCAATCCCCGAAAGCTCTGGGAGAGAAAGAAAACATGTAAACGAAGGCGATGAAACAAACAGCTCATTGTGATTTTAAAACGACATCGTTTCGTGCTCAGAGTAACAGATTTAGTTTAGCCTGCATAAACTTCTGTTTTCATCCTAAAAAAATTGGAGGAAAGAGATTGATACGAACCAGATAACCGCGAAATTGCGACTGAATCAAGAGAGCGGCCGAAGTTTCCCGCGCACCGTCGAGGGAAACGTGCAGCGGCGGGGCGGCGTAGCACCTCCCGCTGGCAGTCAGCCTGACAACGGCGGCGGCAGCCTGTGCGGCTGCCAAGGCGGCCTCAGCGGCGGCGGCGGAGGCCGCAGCGACAGCTATCGCGTGCTTTACGGCGTCATCGGGTGCGTATTCGGGCACTTCCGGCACCGACGATGAAGACAAATTCGCGTCTCCGGCAGCGCGGCGGGAATGGGATTCATTAGTGTAGGATTTGGCGAGAGTTCGTTTATCCTTGGGATTGGGGTCGGATCTTATTCTGGCGACGAGTCGCTTGAACCATCTCGTTGTTTTTCCCATTTGGCGCGCATTGGGAGAGATCAGTAGCTGGAAGAGTAGTTAGATTGGAGAAATCTGAAATATAAGAAATTAAAATGAACGGAAATCCATGGATATATGGATAGATGTATTATGGATTTACAGAGTGAAAGATATGGTTGAGGTTAATTTGGGGAGTTTGGGAGTGGAGAGAAATGAGGGAGGAAAAGAATGATTCCGAGTCGTAGCTCCGTGAAAAGTGTGTTGAAGAAGAAGAAAGAATCGGAAGATTCAACAGTTTTTTTTTTATATATATTTTTAGTTCACTAAATAAATTTTCATAAATTTAAATATATGTATTTGATTGACTTTTTTGTTTTTGAAAAACTTAAATATTTTAATTTATGTGATTTTCAATTCCTGTAAAACACGGTAATTTCAATAACCTAAAGAGGAATATGTAAGATTTTTTTTTTTTCATATTTTTCATGATTTACATCTTAACAAAACATGATTTATCAATTCCTATGAATTCAAATTCTCATAATATAATTTTATATGAAATAATTTTATAAAAATTACACTTCTATTCAATCAAACGAACACTAACTTTGTTCTCTTTATTTTTTAAGTTAATAAAAAATGAATTCTTGGACATTGTGAATTGGGTCCAGTTTATCGTGGTCCATACCATATCTCATATTTATTTGAACAGTGGTGGTGTTAGCCTGTTGGACCATGTGAATTAGTCTGAAGAAATTTATAACATAAGCAAATTGAATTAGTTAGCTCTTGATCCAATTCATAATCCAACTCAAATGTTACATACTTACATTGATTCTTGAGGATGATATGGTACATCGGTTTGCACTTGTCTAACTCAACCCAATAAAAGGAACGCCGATGAGACTCGACTCTACAAAAGGTTTAGTTCCAAAAAATGGCACTATGGAAACTGGACAACATACCTACCAATTATCATGTCCTTGTCAATGTGTTTCCACATTGTTGTCACTTGTCACTTCGACAGTACTCTTTCAAAACCTAGTGTTTTTGTCTTGTCAATATGGGCTAGACTACAATTTTCTATTATTATTTTTATGTCATAAATATCGTTAAGTGCAAATCGTGCAGTTTGACATTTTTTGAGTGCAAAACAAAGCAAGAGCAAGAAAGGGGGGGTAAAAGAAGCAAAACTGAGATTTCTGATTTCAGCTGCTTCAATAGCACACTTGTCTTGAGAGTTGAGAACATATCCATGGAAACAAATGTACAAATTTCTAAACCTATAACCAAACGTGAAGTTAGATCGGCTTTTTAACCAAGCTGAGACGACGACTTTTTAACCAAACGTGAAGTTAGATCAAGGTATAACAATGGAAAGCAGTGCACGCTTAGATGAAGCACATAGATTCCGTCTTCATGATTTTGTGGTAAGCCTCTGCAATTTCCTATCATGGTTGAGCACAGCACTAATGCTATCAACTACCAAAAGGGTCTGCAAGTAAAGGCCAAGATCAGTGATTGTTCGAAGAAAACACAACTAGAGAGCAATAGGGCAATAATCACTATCCTTGCCTATTAGGCATTTGCTTCATTCTCTGTAAAAAAGAATAGAGTCATATAACAGAAGGACGATGAACAAACCTGGAAACAAGTATACGCAATTGCAGTTGCAAAGTAGAAGTTTGCATTTCCAGTTCCCTGCGCCCAAGAAAAAAAAAACATGAAATGCTCAAGTTATTAGAGGGCTAAGCTAGTAGCAAGTTTCATGATCATCTCATTGATTTTCCAACAAAAAGGGTTACCCTCCATATCCATAGATTATGCATCACAGGGCTGAGGAGATTGACACCAATGAACCCACAGAAAAGGACGAAGGAGAAATTCATTTCTGTGAAGAACAATGTAAATATTAGAGAATGCAAGTGAACCAGAATACTACTAGATGATAAGTTTTTCAACTAACCTGCCAGTTCGTTGGTGAACAAGGCCAACAAACCCAAGTATAGAGCCGAATCACCAATCTGGCCATCAACAGTGCCGAGGAAGAAGTTAGTTAAATACCAGTTTTATGACAGTTTAAGAATTACATTTCATGAAATTATCTATGAAATCATATTACTGACAGCAACGCAGACCAATTTTTTGATTGGTTACTTGATAGTGATGGTCAGCGTGGCTTATATAAATGCATGTGTGCTGTTTTTAGTTACTCGCAGAAAGAAGGGTTTTCACAAGTCATTGTTATGAAAGTTATCAGAAAGACCAAACTCTTATCTTGACAGATTATCTGGTTTTTAGCATATACAAGGATAGGTTTCCAAACTCAATTATACAGCTTAATGCAATAATTAAGATGTGTTAATATGGTTTTACTCGTATGGCGGCCATATGTCGTAACTCATAACTATCTAATATTACAGTAAGAAAATTTATCACTGATAATTAATCTCAATCAGTGATGGTATAACTCACCGAAGGATAAGATTTAAGAATAGAAGAGATTGCCATATAGACAAAAGCTAAGAAGCAAGGTCGGTGCTGGAGGCGTATAGCAAGTGGCAATATCATGAACAGAATATTCATGCCAAATACCATCAGGAAGAAATTTCTGAAGAAATCAAAAACTTCGGCAAAGAAGTACCTGCAAGTTGAAGATCACATGAGTGAGCTTAACGGACCTTTAATTAAAACAAGGCTATTCTCGTCAGCAAGTGTTATTTACTCACCATAAAGCACCAATATTGGGAGTCAAGTCCTCCACAGTCAGAATAAAGCCATATGTCCTGCAAAATTCAAGCCGATTAAAGAAGGTTAGAAAAAAGAAAGACGAGATTTAGTGCACCCATGTCACCGCAGTAGTGAAATATAATTTATTGCTAAAAATGCATGCCAGGAAGACTCTCATTATAAGATACAAAAAGTTTAGATACAAGATCATTCCTGACTCTGCTTAAAGTTATGGCAATGAGTATATAGAGGAATGCCATTAGTTAATTCACTTGATTGTACCTCTTGAACATTTCTTGTAAGCCACCATGCTGGTTGACAGAAAATGCACAGAGTACCAGAATATAGACTGACCACACAAATGCCCATAACAAGAAATGCAGTGCCAATCTCCATGAAAAAGAACGTACAACCAGATGACTGGTCAGACCAACGTGCTTAGGCTTTTTATCACTAGAATGTGTACTAGTATAATCTGAACTATGTTGCAAAAACAATTTCCCTGGAGGAGAATCTGCTCCATATCCTATAAGAAGTATAATCTGACATGAAAAGTGATACAAATCAGCTATGTGAGAATGAACATATGCAGATACAGAGGAATGAAAAAAGGATTTTTCCATCCTTGATGATCAACACTAAGAAGTCAGGTAATTACCGGGATGATCAAAATTGCAGGATAAAAGGACAAATGAGTTGCCATAGCCCACCCAAATGCTGCCACAGGAACTAGACCTGCAATTTATCAAAAGTAAAAAAAATCATAAACCAATAACGAATTGAGTGAGCTTTATATTTCTTGTCATATTTTCAACCAAACTCTGAGAAGGTGTACAAAACCTACCTAGTATTAGTCCATTTTACATTGAACAATGTTCAGTATAAAAAAAACTGTGAACATCAATATGTAACAGGAATGTTAATTCAAATGGGATCTGATTTACAGGTGATTATTGTCATTCATAACCTAAATCACGAAAGGAAGCACCTACTAATAGGTGTTATAAGAAGATGCTAATATGGTAGTCACTTACTTCTTGTTGGGGGCCCTTAAAGGCTTTATAGAACTGGGCTCTTAACTTCCTTTGCCTCAAGTAGGTTTGGAAGTGAAAACTGAAAAGTTTGTACATGAACTTCAAAGCCTAGGACCAGGCCAGTATTTCTAAAAAAAGAAAATGGTGTTTTGTACCTTTTGCTATAATTGGAACATTTGATATGAAAGGGACCAATGTGCTTTTTAGGATGCCAAATATTCATTTTAAGCACTCGGGGATAACTGGCTGAAAGCACTTCATTTGCTAGAGTGAAAAAGTTCCCTTCTTTGTATAATGGAGTTGCAAGTTCATTCATAGTCGCTTTTTTATCAAAATGTTTTCTTTCAGTTTCTATTTTCATTTTGAGTCGTTTTTTATCAGCTTAGGATGTTCATAGCAACACCCAGAACAACTTATTGTTTCTTGAAATGAAGTTTTGGTCATCAAAGAGCAACATATATAATAAAGTCAAAATACTTAGAATGACCACATTCTTGGGACATTAATACGATTTTCTATGCAAATGAGTTATGACCTCCACTCATGCAAAACACAAAAGTAAACGCATAGGAAGCTTTGATTTGAACTTTATTTTAATATAGGCAGGAAATCATTAATCTAAACAATAAACTCGAAAACCATGACCAGCTTCATACCTCTGCAACCTCCATAGATGGACAATATCACAAAAACGTTTTCAACTGGTGATGTTGATGAGCCTACACATGTGATGATTGTCAAAGGATTCCAAAGATAAACAAGAGCTGCAATTTCTCCAGATGAGAGATTTTCTGAAACAAATGGAAGACAATAAAACAAGCATGATTCAGCACCATGTAAAAAGTATGAAACAAAAGAAATGATGACAATCAAAATGAATTTAATCATCAACTCTCCACGGTCTTAAGCTAATGTTCTAGAAGTTAAGTTCCTTTATATTAACTTCTTGGAGCAAGAACTAGGAGAAATAAAGCCCCTTGTACAGATAAAGAGATAGCAAAACTAATCTACAAAGCACTAGAAATCACACAAAGGTCATAAACCTTATACTTCGGTATACAATTGGATGGTCCAAATTTCTAGGAATTGAATCTTTCACATACCAATCAAGCAAACAAGAAACTTCAAAATTACATGAAAGCAAGTAATTCTTATCTTTCCCCACTAAATGGCAATGTAATACTCTCATCTCTTTCCAACCCCTCTGTCCTGAGCAGCACCATATAGCACATCAAAGCCAACGGCTAATCTGGATGACCTCTATAGATGCATTAAAAACTTGCATATTTGAATTGAAACAATCATAACATTGACTACCTCAGAATCTAATATCACTCCAGTCAATGTATTCAAAGTCCACATTGCATATTATTTAACTGATAATTAACTTCATAAGTAGCATTGTCAATACTAAAATAGTATTCATCATCTTCAAAAACTAGTTAAACACAAAAGCAGATGTCACGTCATGAAAATAATAACATACTCCTGTCCATGTGAAGTATGGTGCTTAAAAAAATAATCAAAGCCCAAACTACTGGATTACAGTCTCACTTAGAAAAACAAGAATCCTTCATGCTGAATAAAGCTAAGAATAAATTACCATAATCCATAATTATTCTCTGAAGGGCAACAAAAGGAATAGAATAATTAAGAAACTTAAGGATGTGCTAATTGCAGAATACCTGAAGCTTCTGACACCTTGTACAGACCTAGTGATTTGTTATGGCGGGCTCTTGCTGATTGAAGAACATGCCCAGTAGCTCGAAGAAGCAAAGCAGAAATAAGATCTGCGATCACAAAGAGAACACTGTACCAAAAATGAGTTGAATGGTTGTCCTAATGCCTTTTGCCTCTTTATAAATATATATGTTATCAACTCATTCACTGAGTAGGACATAAAAACATCCACTCATGATCTGAATACATGGACCTTCTAACACAATATGCTTCAAAAAAACAAAGATACAGGGAATTCGGCTATTCAATAGATTAAAAATTAAAACCATGAGGAGAAGGAGAAATAAAATGCAGAGATTTGAGAACAAGCATGGGTAAGCAAAGTCTATGCCACATTTAATATTATCATTTGATGTGGGACATGATCGAATTCTTATATGCGACTTATCACCCATCATTGCTGAGTTGGCACGTTGAACTTACTAAATATGTAATTTAAAATACCTATTCTATTTCAGATGAAAAGGTGAGGCCTATGTCTTACAAGATTTAGTTTCGCTATACACAGTTGACATGTTGCTTTAGACAGCAATAAATTGTACATCATATATTTCCAAAACTATCCAATAAGTAAATGATTAGTATTGCATAAGGCCAGAGTAAAGCAATGATACCGCTATGTCCACATATGGCATTTCAAAAAGTTTCTAAGTGCATTTAGAGGAATTACAGGTATCTCAAAATGACCACTTCAGTGCTACTAAAAATTCTATTAAAATGCTTTGACACTCTGTGCCTGAACAGAAAAAACACATTTATAAGACTTAAACTATGGTTAAATTAACAGAGTGAAAGAAAGACTGCTAAAAATTGACAAATTCTTGACAAATAAGAAGTCCCAGTATGATCATTAATTCTGTAAAGAAATTTGGATATACAACAAAAGAGGGAAAGATCTACAAGGAAAGTATCACCTTTGGTGATCAGTTAAGAGATTCACCTGCACAGAAGATGCCCAGTCTGATCATTAATTCTGCAAAAACACATCAACTTTCAACATTATTATTCACAATCACCAAAATCACCTTTCAGGTTACAACATATGAAATGCCAATAGCTACGCCACAAGTAGATTCCGTATCCTATAACCTTTTAGCTGTAAGAGGCCCTAACACTGTCAACAGCAAAGGAGATCCATGATACATAGATCCTGCAAAAGACAACAAAAAATAGCGAGATTACAGTTTAATTAGAAAATTATAACGTGGATGATAAATGTCCAAGTAGAAATTGAAATGTGAAGCGGAACCCACCAGAGTAGGGCGACATAGAGGCCTGCTTGAGCCAGTATCCTTCAGCCACTGCAGATACAAAGAGATAGGAAATATAACTTACATTCGAATCACAATTCGAAGAGATTGAAGAAATTCTACGGAGAGATCGAGTGTACCGCGGCGGAGGCTGGTAAGAGGGGTGGAGACTTCGGGGCGGGAGGATAGGCTCAGGTGTTTGGAGAAGTAAATTAGGGTTAGCCTGAAGGTGATTGAAGCAATTGCCCATCCCCAGAAGCTTTGTGGTTTCTTCTTCTTCATTTCCGCCTCCGACGACCGTGAATTGCTGAAATCCGCCATTTTTGCACGGTTCCGAGCTCTCACGAGAGGAGCGATCGAGGGGTTTGACCAGCTTGGACCGTTGTGGCCCGGCTTCCGAGCCTAGAGATCTTGTGACTTCCGTGGATATAAAACGGCGACGTTTCTTTGGACAAACCTTTTCTTTTATTTTCGTGGATTTTTTACGGGAAAAAAGCTGTCCTAATAAACTACACCTGTTATTTTTTAACTGTTTTTCTTATTTGTCAAGAGTGAAAAAATTATTTTTTAAAATAAAAAGGGTAAATAAAAAAAAAGATTAAATTAATAGCTACAAAATATTTTTATAAATATGAAGTTTTTATTATGGGTCAATAGACACGTATTAGAAAAAATCTTTTAAAAAAAAACTAAATATTAGATGAAAAACACCACTAAAAATTATAATAAAAATTAATGTTAATGGTTCAACAAAAATAAATGGTTGAGTGTTTAATCAGATTTATTTTCAGAAACCACAAAGTTAAACCAATCTTAATTCATGTTAAAAAGTGTGGTAAATCTTGGGCTTTATAACATAAGGTTTTAGCAATTCGAAATGCATTACAAAAGGTAAAAGAAATGTGAATAGTAAAATTGAACTAGAAAGTGATAATTTAACAATTGTGATACTATTAAGGGTATTTGGGTTCAGGGGCGGATCTAGGGGGGCTTGAGTCGGCGATAACCCCCGCTTTTCCCCGGCGAATCCCTTAGAATATGTTGAATATTTGGTTTAAGCCCTTCTTTGAATTTTCAATTTTCATTATGTATACATAGAATGATAAGTAAATCACAATAAAAATACATTAGTCTAGTGATTTTTGTCTTGATACTTGTGTAAGAAAAGCGAGAGATTATGGGTTCAAATCTTCAATCTCTCTCTTCTTCTTTTTTCCTATTTTTGTTAAAAAAATGTGTCTTAATAGCCTTATTAAAATCTTTAACCTTATTAAACATGTTTATTTCTCTTTTATTTTTTTATTTCTCCTTTCATGTTTTACTTTTTTTATTAAAAACAAAATTAGAAATCTTACATTAGAAAAAAATAATTTTTAAAAATGTAAAAAGATAGAATATGTGTTATATGAATTAGTCAAATTTTAAGAGGTGAATGTCATACTTTTTGTAGTTTTAAAATATTAATATAAATGTCGATCCATTAAACGCGAAAAAATAATCTCAAAGGAAAATCGCCTCTCCCCCTTCGATAAATTCCTGAATCCGCCAATGTTTGGGTTTGTCTTTGGAATATTAAATTTATTTTCTCATATTTACAAGTTACAATTGAGATTATTTTATTTGATATCCTTATTTTGTGACCATTCATATTATTCATATCTTCTGTAGTTCCGTGAAATTAACTCAGTGGCCAATCATTTTGCAAATATGTGTCATTGAATCCACTAAAAATATTGAGATTAATACATAGCTTATGCTTCTCATTTGAAATGATGTTATATGATAGTTTTCAAGTAGAACTTGATTCTACCCTAACTTTACGTTGTTAAAAAAGCTATGCTGTAACACTCTCAAAACTTAACCCTTTTGGAAAGGTATTACCGTCAGTGACCCCAGTGTTCCTTACCGAGATCACCCAAGGCTTTACCGTTTAAATACAAATCATGAAATACAATGATACAAAATGATAACCTTAATCATATAAAACACGAGTCCCGGGATTACATCCCAATCCCGAATAGGACAAACACATAGTTTAAATAAATTACAACGGAAATCTTAAACAAGGCACAGCGGAAAACTTTTAAAAGATATTACAAAAAGGGTTGTGATCGTAATGATCACGTGCCCAAGGATCTCAACCTGATTAAAAGAAATTATTAAAAACGTCGGAAAAACCACCGCCGACTCCATAGTCCTTCTAGTCTTCTCATCTACACTCCATCTGATGTGCCGAATCGAACGGATGACACCAGCCCACATGCGGATAACAAAGTTCGTGGGTTAGTCTACTTAAATAGACTAGCAAGGGTAAAAAGCAGAGTGATTCGAGTGATCGAAACCGTTTACTATCATTGTCCCTCGAATAATAACCGAAGGGACGATACATAACCCGGCACTTTCACGGAATAACAACAAGAGGTATGCATAAGAGAAGATTCTGGAAGACTTCATCTTCACAGAAATCGACTCGAAAAGAGACTCCAAGAGATTGAGTCTTTAAGGAAATATGACAAATCTGGAATGTTTAACAGAATCAAACAACAATGATTTAAAAGTTGACTGAGATGCTTCGATTCACGACCAACCTCATCGCATACAGCGAATCCAGATCGGAAAGATGACGTACTACATTCAAGTCGAGACGAGCTTTCCTAGCTGCACTATGACTTAGTTGCACTACTCGCCAAAGGTTTATTAATCATGTGCACTCGGTCACATATCTTATTTAATTACAAAACACACATTACTGAAACACATTAATGTTATTAAGAACGGCACACAGCTTAAATCTCAGGGTGACAATCATGTCAACCCAAATTAAAACACACACAACCCACACGCGGGACTTAACATTATTATGCCGAGAAACAACGACGATTATTATTACACCGGGTGACCTTACGTTCACCCTGATTGCACTATACAGCGCTTACAGTTTAATTATGTGCTTAACTGCACTTATCTTATTAAATTACAACACACACACACAGTGTTGAGGCTTTTAAGAATATTCCGAGAACACGAAAGTTATTAAGACACCGGATGATCTTACGTTCACCCTGATTTGCACTGCCACAGCGCTTACAGTTTATTTTACAGGGTGACAGTTACGTCCACCTCAATGCACTAGCTAAGTGCTTAAAACACAGGACTGCAATTAAGCTCATCCATTGGCGCTAGCAAGGCGCTTAAAACACTTCAAATCCTTACATGTGGATAAGAAGCATAGGTCATGACCCTTAAATTATTCGACAATAACCCCGAGGAATATTATGATTTAAAGAAACGACAAATCCTTATTTGGATTAGCGTTCCCACGAATATTAAATTATAAAGAAACGACTAATCCTTACTTGGATTAACGTTCCTACACACATTCAGTTATAAAGAAACGACTAATCCTTACTTGGATTAGCGTTCCTACAAACACTCGCGTTAACTAAACAGTCTAACACAACAATTATCACATTAAAGCCATCCAGGCAATTAACTTAAACAAAGAGATAATAGAAACAGCTAATCCTTACTTTGATTAGTTTTCCTATTAATCCACATAAATGCCCGGAAGACGATCACATATAATAGCGTCGTTTTAGCAGATATACAACCTATTATATGATTTTTCAAAACAGTTTATAAAACTTTTTTCCAGACAAACATAGATAATCATTCCAAATTAATTACTCAGATAAACAGCTAATAATTAATGTAAATATGGAACGATGAGCAAGAGCGAACCGCCACTTGCCTTAGTCCGCAGATCTGGAACAAAGCAGAGACAACGGGATTCCGGGCTCGACACGCGTATAGCTCCACTAGCATAAACACCTTCGAGTCGACCCAAAAGGAACCCTAGGTTAGATTCGACAAAGAATAGTACGAATATACGAAAGGACAAAAGAAATCGAAGGATACGAGACCCGATCGAAGGTCTCGGAAGCCAACGCAACAACTCCCGGGCAACAACCCTTCACGGCCGGCCACCAAACAATTGTGGTGGTCGCCGCCACCATCACGGCGGTCGCCGTCTCAAGCACGGCGGGCGCCGCTCATCGGCTTCCTCCACGGCGGCACCAAGAACTTCACGGCGGTCGCCGACCACAACACGGCGGTCGCCGTCCCCAACACGGCGGTCGCCGTCCACAACACGGCGGTCGCCGTTCCTGGCGGCGGTCGCCGTCGCTCAACAGAAACTTAAAAACGGACGAGAAATCTTACCCGCGACGCTCGATTTGGTTCGCCTTTCGCCTTGCTTGGCTTCTAGGCTTCTAAGGGCCTTCCAAGCCTCCTTTGGCCACCGAGAACGACACCAAATGAGCCTCCAACGATCCACGAGAGCTTTCCGAGAGAGAGCGTTTTTCTTTGGGAGCGTTTTTTAGAGACGAGAAATGGACAGCGTAATGGCGTTTTTCACACCCTTTCAAGCTTCACCCATGCCCTCTATTTATAGGCAAAGATGAGGCTTGGAGTCAAAAAGCCTTCCAATTGTGCCCTTGGGTATTAACCCATGGTTAATCCATTTGTACCTCTTGGACAATAACCAATTGGGTAGAGATTTGATATTAATCTTAACTCGCGATAATAAAAGTCGTACACGAACGAGTATAGACTTCCAACAGGCCTTAACTGTATAATTCTTCACTGAGAAAAATATTACAGATACAGAGCACATTACAGAATGTCTCCGACTTTCTGAATTAAATCCGACGTACTAAACGGGTGTTCGGGAAATTTCCAAAAATTCCCAGAATAATCCTTACAGAATTACGGGGTTATATGATAGTTTTCAAGTAGAACTTGATTCTACCCTAACTTTACGTTGTTAAAAAAGCTATGCTGTTATTTTTTTCAACAAAATCGCAAAATATGCAAAATTTTGAATAATTACGAACTTATCTGCAATTTCGGTTCGTTCGGCAAAGTTTTTTTGAAATTAATGAAGCTTGATTTAATTTAATCTACTTGATGAGCGTTCGGTAAATAAATGTCAATCTAGGAGTTTGTGGTAGATTAATATAGCTTAATTTTGCCATTTTTTTTAATGTGACCCCAAGATTGTTGAAGATCAGCAAGCTAAATTTTACTTTTCACCAATTGCAGTTTGTAATATCGAACACTAATTTTATTTTATTTTAAAATAAGCTAATAAATTTAGTTCTAACTCCAACTAATCATTCAACTCCAGTTTTAGTTCCAATTATTCATTTAGCTACAGGTCCTATTTCAATTGGATATATCGAACGAAGCCTTAATTATTTTCCTAGTACATTAATTTGGAGTCAAGTCTTTCACAAAAAAATGAGTCACTTGGCTAATTCTACATATGACACTTGACTTCTTTTCTAATTGGCACATGTACTTAATTTTATTTTCTAAATTTATATATATCTTTCATTCTCCCATATTCTTCTCCACCACCCTTTTTACAACCGCGTTTAACCGTTTTTTTCATTATTACTAAAAAATAACAAAATAATGTCTAATAAACCTTAAGAATTTGCTTTAAAAGCGGACACAAATTTAAAATTCAGCAAAGTCAAAAGAAAATGAATATTGTGATTTTCTTATCAGGTGAATTTAAGTTTAAAATTGAGTGCAACCATACTATCTTATTAATAAGTATAAGTGTGCTAATTAATGTAAAATGACAATAAAAATTTGATACATTTTTATAAGTATGTGTTTAGGTTTATTAATATATGCAGATGTAAAGATATTCAAATCCTTAATTAATCACCTATAAGTGTTGTATATTATAAAATCTATGAGGTTGAAAAACAAATAGCCTAACATTATAATAATTGATAACTTCTTATGAAAATATAAATTGTTACTAAACCTTTTGTTATAATTTTTTTGACAAATAACTCTTTTTTAAATAATATTTTTTATTTCTAATGAGAAAAATAAAATGTGAGGTAAGCCATGCCCCATTTATGTTCTTATGTACGTTGTTGTATATTTGATTTACTCATGTAATATTTTTATTGTTCAAAGTGTCCCTATCATATATATCCCAACAACATAAACTTATAATTATCACGCCAAAAGCTTACACAATATTTGAAATAATAATTATTACTATGAAGAATTTAAAAGAAGGACGGATATATATCTCCTTTACTCGATCGACCTAATTCCAACTTGCTTTCCCCCAAGAAATAAAATTGACACATGCATGATAGTCCAAATGGGACCTTAATTAAGTTAATTCATTATAGCTAGCTGTAGCCTTTACGTACGTTGTTCGACCATGTTCATTATTTTGTTTGAATTAATATAGTGTGGTCACATCTATTATATAAAATTGGAAAATTCATCATTAAATCAGAATCATTTATCCTCTTCTCATTCAACGTCCTATATTTATCCATCCGTTTCACCATAAAAATCCGTTTTACTAGAGCATAGATCTATATATATATATATATATATATATATATATATATAGTGGCGGATCCAAGAATTTATCAAAGGGGGGCGATTTTCTTTAATCCCAACAACATAAACTTATAATTATCACGCCTAAAGCTTACAAAATATTTGAAATAATAATTATTACTATGAAGAATTTAAAAGAAGGACGGATATATATCTCCTTTACTCGATCGACCTAATTCCAACTTGCTTTCCCCCAAGAAATAAAATTGACACATGCATGATAGTCCAAATGGGACCTTAATTAAGTTAATTCATTATAGCTAGCTGTAGCCTTTACGTACGTTGTTCGACCATGTTCATTATTTTGTTTGAATTAATCTAGTGTGGTCACATCCACTATATAAAATTGGAAAATCCATCATTAAATCAGAGTCATCTATCCTCCTCTCATCCAACGTCCTATATTTATCCATCCGTTTCACCATAAGAGTCCGTTTTACTAGAGCATAGATCTATATATATATATGCAGTGGCGGATCCAAGAATTTATCAAAGGGGGGCGATTTTCTTTAGAGATTTTTTTTTCGCGCTTAATGGATCGACATTTATATTAATATCTTAAAACTACAAAAAGTATGACATTCACCTCTTAAAATTTGACTAATTCATATAATACATATTCTATCTTTTTGCATTTATTATTATTATTATTAATGTAAGATTTTTTATTTTGTTTTTAATAAAAAAAAAGAAAACATGTAAGGAAAAATAAAAAAGAAAACAAAACTAAACATGTTTAATAAGCTTAAAGATTTTAATAAGGCTATTAAGATACAATTTTTTAACAAAAATAGGGAAAAAAAGAAGAGTTGAGAGACCTATTGCTTTTCTTACACAAGTATCAAGACAAAAATCACTAGGCCAATGTATTTTTATTGTGATTTAATTATCATTCTATGTATATATAATGAAAATTAAAAATTTAAAGGGAAACTAAAACCAAATATTTAATATATTCTAAGGAATTCGCCAAGGAAAAACGGAGGCTATCGCCCCTTCAAGCCCCCCTAAATCCGCCCCTAATATATGCATATGGATATGGTGAAGAGATGGAGAAAAAATCTTCATCGGGGCGTACCTGTCAAATTCAATAATGCGGAGAATTGTACGTGTTTGCCAATTAGGTCATACCGAAAAAAGAAGTTGTGAAATATAACTATATAAGAGGTAGTTTTGCTATTAAGCACCTTTATATGTAAATTTTTGTAATTTATTATTCACCCTTTTCAATCTCGAATTTTCGATTGTAAATGAACTTTTATATTTCGTTTCTCGTTCTAATTAAGGACATGCCAAACACGTAAATTAACCCTAGTCTCCTCATTTAAACCAACAGCCTAATTTGCGAAATATCAGTATACATTATATTGTTTCATGTATCCGGTTATTTTTCATCTACAAAGTGCACACCATGAAGTCTCGATACGATATGATAAGTTAGGAATCATACACCATAATAATTAGTTCACATTTTGGATAACAAAAATAAATAAGAAATAGAATATGTAAATATCAAAATTAAAAAAGAATAAAATTGTAATTATACTTTAAAATTTGCTTACGTGGCATAGCTCACATGCTGACACATAGGAGATATAATTAGGATTTTAGTAAAATATATATATAGATATTTAAGAAAAGTATTAAGTATTTTTAGAATCTTATAATTTTTCTCAATCTTTCCATATAATAAATAATCAAAATCTTCTTGAACTAATGAATGGGAAGTTTAGAAAAAAGGAAATCAACAAATACAAATTCCAATAACAAGTTTTATCATTCACTCTTACTTAAATATTGTCTAAAAATTATAAAACGACATATAAAGTTGATCAAATTTCATGGACTAAAACGTCACTTAATAGTTAATTCCGATCGGAGGTAGTATATCACTCAACATACAAGATGATCGATCATGTGGCTGGTGAAATCTCTACAACGCGCCCCCTCTGATATACGCATATGAATCCTTGATATTAGAGTCGTGGAAAAAATGGTTGTTTCACCACGTATTTCTAACTTGATTATACGCTATGTAATTACACATAAAAATAACGATAAAAAAACTATTTTACACGCTACTATATAGCGCAAAAAAAATTACACTTAAAACATTGAATTTCTTATACACTACCCGAAATCAAAAAATAATAATTATTCATTTAGTAGCATATAAATGTGGAGCAACTATCAATTTTATGCCGGATAATCCACAATTGTCATATTTATGGCTTGGCAAGCCATTTTTTATGGTAAGGGAGATGAAAGTGGGAGTGAAATCCATTTTATTTACGCCATAATGGTAAGCAAAATGTGAATTAAAGTAGAAGTGAAGTCAATTTCTTCCATTCTCACTAGTGCATTTTCATTTAACCAAACACGTCCTTAATATTAGGGGTATGACACGGTGACACCATCCTTAAAGTAGATCTTATAACTATAATACGATTTTCCGTCACTCCACTAATACACCCTTCGCTAAACATGCACCTCAAAAACTCATATTATAATATGTATATAAGTTTGGGTGATCGAATATAAATAATTTATGGTCGAATTACTAACGTCGGCAGATTCTCACCCGCGTGTGATCACAAACACCATACGTTAGGATCGATTACGGATTTCTTTTCCAATCATAATTATTTGTTCATTTAAATAACATATATAATCACCCATCGATCACTTATTCACTCGTCTAGTTATGATGTTGAGCACAAATCTAGAGCACGCTAGTAATACTCTAGCTCTAATGTAAATTTGAGCACGAATCTAGTTGATATGTGTAGCTTTAATCATAAGTTCATAACCATTTCAAATGTTGATGCAATATTAGAAAAAGAAATAGACTTATTATTTGTATAGAGAACGCTCCATATTAAGTTAGTGTATATAATCGTTTATTGTTAATTAACAAAATGATATTCGATCAGTTATTCAATACGTTCCATTACAATTAATCAATTATTATTTATGAATTGAATTAGATTAAACGGAATTAAAATGGGTATATTTGAGCTAACCGCCCAACATCATGCTAATAGTCTAGATCCTTAAAAGGAGTATTAATTATTGATAAATGATAGGACATAATGATGTTGTAGGACGATCAAAATAAGCCAAGACCCACAAAGGAAAAAGCAAAGGAATTTCAATTAATGGACTAACAAATTATAAAGAAACAGACTTTCTAATTGTGACTTGACGCAAACAATGAAATAAAATAGTATATATGAAATATATGATTGTGATTTGTGCAAGCTGCTAAGCTGGATATTTTGTTAATTTTGTCCATATACCTAATCACGCATTAGTCATTACTCATTAGAGTCATTAGTCATTACCCATCACCCTCTTATTTTTAAGTTTCTGTAGTCGTTTTGCTTTCTTTGCCAATATTGATTGTTTGTTTGCTTTTATATACGGCTAAAGAAAAAGATAGAGTTAACCCTATTTTAAAATATATTGAATTTAAGTGCATTGATTAACATGTCGTCTAAATCATAATGAATTAAAACATTATTATATTACTGATTGTATTTCTACATCTTACCGACATTTTCTTATTCTTCTTTTAATTATTTTTGTTACATTTTGCACAAATGAATAAGCATCTCTCTATATCCAAGCAAACAATATGTCCCTTGTCAAGTATATATAATCTAACTTTACCATTGTGAATGTTCTGAATCAAATTTGGCACTGTCCATGGAATATTGAAATGTTAATTTCTTCAGTGCAGATTTTTCATGTCTTTCGAGAAATAAACGTGGTGGCCGACTTCATCGCAAAGAAGGTCCATCTGAGTTTCTTGGAAGGTATTCAAGCTAATCTAGAATTTGTAATTCTCATCCAAAATGATGCTATAGACTGATAAACCGGCTCTTCTATGATTTCCAGTCTAATTTTTACCTAATAAAAAAAAGTATATATAAGCTAAGACTAGATCATCAAATCTTTAAAAGTTTTCTTAAAAGAAAATTATGAATAGAATTTCTATTATACAAACCTAACATAAGTCTTAAAACATCTTCAAAGCTTACTGGTTACTGAAATTGTACAACAAAGTCTTTGATGAGTTCAAGCTGAAGGAATTATGTCATTTAATCAAAGGTGTAATTACTAATTATGAAGTGAGACCATTTATGGAGATTCATAATCCGGTTATCTTAGGTAGTCATGGTTATTTGCTAGAAGCCAACTATGATTTATGGATTATATGTTATAAAGTCTATTGCTATTATTACCGAGTCCTACGAGGTCACACCCTCAGAGTTTATGGACTGGATCAGTTTATTGGGAGACATATTATATAAAGTATATAATATAAAGTTTGGGAGATAAGGATTATTAGTAATAAAGAGTTCTTACTGATAATAAAAGATATATTAATTTAGGAAATAATACATCTACATATGGTATTATAAAAAGAGGGCTTTTTAGGAGAAAACCGTAACCAGTATTCACAACCACACGGCTGCCCCTCTCCCTGGAGTTCTCCCTCGTTCGCCTTCGTTCCTCGTTCTAGCAATCGAGCCCTAGGCGATCCAGATCCATACTCGGGTGGACCAACTAGAGGAGTCACACTTGAGGCTCTAATCTCCCAATTCCAGGAAGATTCAAACACGCATCAAGAGGTAATTAATTCTTCTTATCTATGATCTATTTAGTTTATGCATGAGATCCTTGGTTAGATGTTAGGAAAAACGTTTTCCTGAAATTCCGCTTTAAGCATCTAAACCTCTACAGTGGTATCAGTTGCCTCTTGCATAAATTGATTAGATCAAATTTAAAGTCTTTAATTTTGATGCATGTTCATGATTATTTTGATTCAATTATGTAGAGATTGACTGTATGGATTAATTTGCATGATTAAAACGGAAAACTTTGATTTTTGAAGGCTAAAATTCGTGTCTATTCACGTGGGTATAGTTGCTGAATTTTTGAAATTTTCATGCTATTTTGCCTTAGAGTTGATTCTTTCGATTAGTTTATGCAAATTTGTTGTATAGATTGTGAATGAACATGTAAAATCTGATTTTTCATGCTTAAATTATGAATCAAAAAGCCTGAATTTTATGCAAAAACCATTACCATAAGTTTTCCTACCAAAGAGGTGTAAACGTTACAATTTTTAAGTGGGAGAAACACCGAAATTACGCGGTGTAGATGGTTCGGGACCATTTTGGCGGCCAGAGGGCAAAACCGCGATCGCGGTCCAAAAACCGCGACCGCGGTTTTATTATGTGGTGCCGCGGTGACTGACTTCGAATACAGATTCAGAAGCAGAGGGCAAACCGCGATCGCGGTTTCATTACTGTGGCTACTGGCTACTGACTAGATCAAAACCGCGATCGCGGTCGTGGCTGCTGGTCCTCATGGCTCGTGGTTTTTGGCGACCCGACGAGGACTATAGCACAACTGCGATCGCGGTCACGACTGTTGTTCGTCCTTGTCTCGTAAAAAAAACGCAGTCGCGGTTTTGGACCCGCGATCGCGGCTGATGGTTATCAAGGTTTTGTGTTTTGGGGGAAAATTCCTAATTGGATGGAAATTACCCTAAAAATATATTATTTACCAAAACAAGATAAGATATTTGATATTCTATCTTAATAAATTAGATTTATTTTTATCAATAAGATATTTGATATTTTATTTGGTAAATAAATATTTAATTATTTTCTTTTAGATATTTTGATATCTTATTTGGTAAAATTTTGAGTTACCATAATTAAATATTATCTTGGAATATTAGATTCATCATATTTTAGCAAATTAATGATTAATATAAGATATTAATTCCATACACAATTTAATTGAATTAAAATAATAAGAAATTAGTTTATATATTAAATAGTTAATATGATTAATTGTTTATACTTTTATTTTGGATTAATAGCATGTTTCATTTAGATGAAATTTTATATGTTATTATTGCATGTATATTTAATATTATGGTATTATTACATGCAGTGACTAGTATGGCCCACATTAGGATAGATAAATACGATCCGTGTATCATTATGTTTTTCTTGTACACGATCTGCGTATCGTTATGTATTTTTGTAATTTAAATTTCTGCAAGAGAGTTTATTTTAATTATATGTAAGACAAGAAGAAGAAGATCCTATGAAGACTGAAGGATGGTGATCCAAGAAGGTCAAGACTATTGAAGATTAGATCTCTTTAGGGGCCATACTAGGATCACAAATTTAATTGTTTATTATTGCATTACTTGAATGCTTTACTATTTTTCACTTTGCATGCTTGCTTGTCTGTTTATGTTATTTAGTTCACTTCTAGATAGACAACCATTGCATGCTTAAGTCCCTTAAACGAATATTGAGGTAATGCCTTTCCATGTCATAACCATGAGGCCCTTGGAATTCGTTGGATAGTTTTCGCCCTAGCGAGGTGTCCTTCATTGACCTTGGGATAGTGCAGGTATGTCTAATAGGGGCATACTGTCTTGATATGGTTACACTCAACAAGAGACCAAAATGCTCAGTTTTGGATCTTGAGGCATAAGGATGAGTCTTAATTAAGATGTGGCCATCAACCAAGAGTTATAAGGTGTTATAATTAGTAAGAGTTTACTTACCTTGATTACATAAGACTTGGGAAAATGCCTTAGTACGCTCGAGTTTCATCTAAGATAGGATCTTGAAATCATTTTACTCACAAGAGACAATTTAATTGAGTAGAATGTGCAATAACTTACTATTTATAGTTTGTCTAAATTTTAAGTTCTTGCATGTCAAGCATAATTTATCTGCATGTTTTATTCCATTTTTTTTATAGTTACTATGTCTTTAGATCACATCAAATTCACTCTCCGCTCAATTGTTGAGAAAAACAAGTTGAATGACACAAATTTCCTTGTGAGAAAGAAATCTGAGAATCATTCTCAGGTCTGAGGGACAAGAGGATGTCCTTGAAACCCCCATCCCAGAGTTGACTGCCACCTCATCTGATGAGGATAAGGCACGTCACAAATACCTAGAAGAAAAGAAGAGGGGAACAGTCTCCACTTTAGGTATTTACGTTACTGAAATCTTATCAACCAAGTCTCATTCTTGGGTATTAGATATCGGATGTGGTTCTCACATTATTTCAAATGTGCAAGGACTAAGAAATAGGAGACGGTTGCAAAAGGGTAAGATAGATCTGCGCGTTGGAAATGGAGCAAGGGTTGCTGCACTTGCTATTGAAGATTATAGTCTACCTCTACCTTCTGGCTTAGTTTTAGAACTTTATAATTGTTATTTTGTTCCTTCTATTACTAAGAATTTGATTTCAATTTCAGTTTTTGTAACACCCTCGATTTATCTCGGAAATGCCACATGCCAGTGACCTCAGACTTTACCGTCCAAAGCCACCCCAGGCTTTTCGAGAACAATCATGCTTAAATACATAACATAATTACATATTAATTGAAAGATTAAACATCGGAAGACTTTTGTACATGAAACTCAATCCTTTTATTAAAAGATCTCTCTTCAAACGAGGAGATGGTTTTACAACAGAGTATAATACAACGGAAGACTTTAAGAATCTTAACAATTAAAACTCTTAAACACTTAACAACTTAAAACACTGACATTTAAATCTTCGTCTATAAGCCTCTTATCCTTCAACAGGTTACTTTGACTCCGGTATCAACCTCTGATGTGCCGAATCGAACGGATGACACCAGCCAACCATGCAGAGAACAATTGCGGTTGGTTAGTCTAATGATTAGACTATGCAAGGGTACAAGCAGAGTGGTTCGAGTGATCGTAACCGTTTACTATCATTGTCCCTCAAATAATAACCAACGGAACGATACATAACCCGGTACTTTCATTGAATGATTTAACAATTAAATATTTAGATATGCACTGAAGAGAAGACTCCAACGGAATGAGCCTTATGGGAAGATATGACAAATGTTTGGGAACGTTTAAAGTTTCACACAAGCTTTTACTTTAATTTGATGGTTCGGTTCACGACCAACCTCACCGCTCAAAGCGAATCCAGATTGAAAAGAGAACTTTACTCTGATTTAAGTTAAGACGAGATTTTCTAGCTGTGCTACTCGTCTGAAGGTATATTAATTACATGTGACAACAACACTTAACTTATTCACTTACAACACTCAAGGTTTATTAATTATGTGCTTAACTACACTTATCTTATTGAATTACAACACACACTACTGTTAATACTTTTAATATTATTAAGAGCAATTACTGAGCTTTAAACCACAGGGTGACAATTACTTTCACCCAAATTGCACTTGCAAGGTGCTTAAAACCTCCTACCTTACCTGGGCTAGGAAGCGTTAGATCATGACCCTTAAATTAAATTATTCAGAAATTATCCCGATGAGTACCAAGTTATAAAGAAACGTCAAACCCTTATCCGGATTAGCGTTCATAAGAATACTCTTGTTATTCTAGCATTAGAATTAACATTAAATCCACAACAACACCATTACGAATATAATAGCGCTGTATCTAGCAATATACATCCTTTATAGCAGCACTTCTTTAAATCACTTTATTTATAAAATATGTTCCCAAACGAAAACCACAGATCATTCCAATTTAATTAACATTTAAACGCAATTGATAATTAACAGGACATGGAATGATTAAGCAAGAGCGAACCGCCACTTGCCTTAGCTCCGCAGAAGCTTGAACGAAGCTAGGTACGACGAGTTTTCGGGCTCGAAGCAGGGACAGATCTGGCAACATAGATTCCGACGTCGATTGTTTTGCTTCTCCTTTGCCTTGCTTTGGATTCTAAGCTTCTAAGGGCCTCCAAAGCTTCACTTTGCAACTGGAATAAACACCAAAGGAGCTCCAACGATCGATATCGAATTCTTCGACTAAAGCTTGATTTTCCGGCGAGTAATTTATGGGTGATTGGGAGTTCGATTTGTGCTCAATCTGATCCCAAACCCTTCCCCTTTTATAGCCAAAGTCAGGGGACAAGAAATGGCAAGCCATGCAACGTGGAGGGCCAAGATCGGGCGTCTCCCCGGTCGCCGGCAAGCCACTGCAGCTACGCCTGCAACAGTGGCGGCGATCGCCGCCGTCGGCAAGAGGTCGCCGCCTTTATCTGTGTCTGGCGGCGGTCGCCGCTTTCTAGGCCACTTGGCCAGTTGATGCTGACATTCTGACAATGTTGACTAGTTGGCGGCGGTCGCCGCTTACCTTATGGCGGTCGCCGCCAATGCCATTTTTCATCCGTTTAAGCTTTGGATTAACTTGGCCTTAGCCCGGGATAAAAATAATCGTACACGAACGAGTATTAAGTCCCGAAATACGTCTAAATGTATTTTATTTCACTGAGAAAAATATTACAGAGGTCAGAAACATTTCTGAATGTCTGAACTCCTCTGAAATAAATTCGACGTGCGTCACAAGTGTTCGAGAATTTTCCAAATTGCCCTTACCAAAGTGAGGGATATTACAGTTTTGAACCTTGAGGGTTATGATTTTGTCATTAAGGGTTGTTTTTCCATCTATAAGAATGATATCTTCTATGCTCGAGCCCATATAAGTAGTAGTGGACTATACATACTGGATCTCAAATCTGAAATTTATAACGTTGATACAAAAAGGCAAAAGGCAAATGATATAAGTGAAGCCAATCTATGGCATTGTCGCTTGAGTCACATTAGCATCAAACGTATGAAGGAACTCCAAACAGTTGGTAGCCTAAAGTCATTTGATTTAGAATCATTTGAAACATGTGAGTCATGTCTGATGGGTAAGATGACAAGGTTACCTTTCACTGGTACAAGTGAGAGGACTACTGATCTCTTAGCTCTCATACATACCGATGTGTATGGACCTATGAGTACATAATCTAGGAGAGGATATCGATACTTCATTACATTTACTGATGATTTTAGTAGATATGGGTATATCTACTTAATGAAGCATAAATTTGAGTCCTTTGAAAAGTTCAAAGAATTCCAGAATGAAGTTGAGACACAGACTGACAAGAAGATAAAGGCACTCCGATCAGATCGAAAGGGGCGAATATCTGAGCCAAGAATTCGACCATCACTTGAGAAGTTGTGGCATTTTGACACAACTGACTCCACCAGGCACGCCATAGCTGAATGGCATATCTGAGAGGAGAAACAGGACATTGTTAGACATGATTCGCTCAATGATGAGCTTTGCTGATCTTCCTACATCCTTTTGGGGATATGCCCTCACCACTGCTGCGTTCACACTAAACATGACTCCGTCACGATCGACTCTGTCACGATCAGTTGACAAGACATCACATGAGATATGGTATGGAAAAGTTCCTAGCTTGTCATTTATGAAGGTCTGGAGATGCGAGGCTTATGTAAAGCGTTTACTATCTGATAAGCTAGCACCCAAATCAGACAAATGCTTCTTTATAGGTTACTCCAAGGAAACAAGGGGATATTAATTCTACAATCCCGCTGAGAACAAAGTGTTTGTTGTTCGAGATAGTGTCTTTTTGGAAAATGATTTATTTTCCAAGAAGCCAAGTGGGATAAATGTTAAGCTTGATGAGATTTAAGCTGAGCAACAAACCCAACAACACGAGGACATAGACGATGTCACTAGGAACTTGACTTTGGAGGCGTACCTTCTCAAAGGGAAACCGCCCAGATTCAAGATGTAATTCCTCAAGTAGATGAATTACCTGAGGTCCCGCATACCGATGTGGTCAACCCTTCTGCTGAAGTCTCTCCTATTGTTGGACCACTTTGGAGATCAGACAGGCCAAGACAACAGCCTAGACGATATGAGGATTACGTCTTGACTGCTAGCATTGACGTTCTACTTTTAGAGAATGACGAGCCTACGACCTATAAGCAAGCAATGACGGACCCCGACTCCGAGAAATGGCTGGTAGCCATGAAATCCGAAATGGACTCCATGTCTGAGAACCAAGTATGGGACTTGATAGATTTGCCTGATGGGGTAAAACCCATTGGATGCAAATGGGTCTTTAAGATCAAGACAGACAAGGATGAAAACGTTTCTGTGTATAAGACAAGACTAATTGCCAAACGATTTAGACATGTTCATGGTACTGACTATGATGAAATATTCTCACCGGTTGTTATGATCGGGTCCATTAGGATACTCCTAGTGATTGCCGCTTATTATGATTATGAGATTTGACAAATGGATGTCAAGACCGCTTTTCTAAATGGATATTTAGAAGATGATGTATACATGATGCAACCAGAAGGTTTTGAGGATCCAGAAAACCCTAGGAGAATACGCAAGCTTAAGTTTGACTTCATTTTGATGAAGTGGGCAAAAAGTTTGACTTCATCGGATGCGAAGAAGAGCACTGTGTCTACAAGAAGTTTAGTGGGAGCAAAGTGGCCTTCCTAGTTCCATATGTGAATGAGATATTACTCATTGGGAATGACATTCCTATGCTGGAGACAGTTAAAGAGTGGCTTAAGAAGTATTTTCTCAATGAAGGACTTGGGAGAGGCTGAGTACATACTAAGCATTAAGATCTATAGAGATAGATCTAAGAGACTTATTGGTCCGAGTCAGAGAACTTATGTAGATAAGATCCTTGATAGATTCAATATGATGAACTCCAAGAAAGGGTTTCTGCCTATGCAGCATGGCTTACATCTCAGCAAGAGCCAATGTCCTAAAACACCTGGTGAAACTGAAAGGATGAGCAGGATTCCCTATGCCCCAGCCATAGGATCCATCATGTATGCAATGACTTGTACTCGCCCAGATGTTACATATGCTTTGAGTATGTGTAGCGGGTACCAATCAAACCCGGATGATGCACATTGGAGCGCATCCAAGAACATCCTGAAGTACTTGAGAAGGACTAGGGATGATCTCTTGGTATTTAGAGGTGATGACGAGCTAGTCGTCAAGGGCTATACTGATGCTAGTTTCCAGACATACAGAGATGATTTTGAATCTTAGTTTGGATATGTCTTCATTTTGAATGGAGGAGCAATCAGATGGAAGAGCTCGAAATCCAGACATGTTCTACGAAAGTACCACATGATCAGACACTATGTTGATAGAAGAAACGTGAGGATGTGCAAAGTGCACACATACGACAACATTGCAGATCCTTTGACCAAGCCCATGCCTAGGCTCAAGCATGACAGTCACACTCGGGCCAAGGGGCTCAAGCACATAAGAGAGTTCTTTTGAGACACATTGTTTGTTTTATGATAAACTCTGTTTATTGTTATCACAGACATTTATGCTTGATTTATATATGAGTTTTATATTATTATTTAATCATTGCTTGGGATTAGATAAAGTATCCAAACAATTTAATAATTATCAAATGGGCTCAACAAAACTGTTTTGGTGAATGAAACCCCATTAAGTGAACTGAAATTATAAAATTGTTAGAAGTCCATGGGCTAAGTCGTTAACTTGGATACAAATGACTTAATCAAAAGACCATATTGTGAGATTGATTGATAACACCGGATTTCATGTGTTATAGGGACATAGAGATGTCTAATCGATTACATAAATGTGTATACCGATACATATCGGACAGACCGATCTTAGGACTCCTCGGGGGCTTTAATGCGGAGTTCTAGGATTATTCATGATTAGTGAGTTCCTTAGACATGAGTATGATACAATTATCATTTGACTGCTGGTATGTCTTTGATGCTGTCAAACGCTGACCGTAACAGACAGTTATAAAAACAGTGATTGAGATTGCCAAAAGTTAAGTGGGAGTTGTAGTCTTACAAGATTGAATATGTCCTCCTATTCCGTGTATACCACGATACATTTGGAAAGGATTGGTGTCTCAGCCACTTGAAGAGTGAGAACTGTGAAAACGCATGGCCATGCTCAGATAGATTATTAGTAATCATCTGTACTGATAGTTTGATCTCAAGAGTTCAAGAAACGTATTTGGCGGTAAAGATGAGTTTCATCATATAGTCAAATAAGACACTAAGTGACAAAAGAATTTTTACATTGCACACTTGTTTTAAGGACAAGTGGGAGATTGAAGGAATTATGTCCTTTAATCAAAGGTGCAATTACTAATTATGAAGTGAGACCATTTATGGAGATTCATAATCCGGTTATCTTAGGTAGTCATAGTGTTTTGCTAGAAGCCAACTATGATTTTTGGACTATATGTCATAAAGTCTATTGTTATTATTATCGGGTCCTACGAGGTCACACCCTTAGAGTTTATGGACTGGATCAGTTTATTGGGAGACTCAGGACGAAAGGGGGTGGTTCATCAATAAAAATGTATAATTCATGTACTTCAAGATTGGTCGATCTTATTTTGCTTATTAAGTTTTCTTTCTCATAATCTTGTTAATTTCAAATTAAACTATCCCAGCCTATCCTACTTTTCATCTATATCAATCATAGGATATTCAATTACCAGATCTATAGATAATTAGATATGATAGTATTTATCTTTACCAGATCTATAGATAATTAGATATGATAGTATTTATCTTTCATGTGGGTATACTCAGTGGCGTAGCCAGGATTTGGGGTAAGGGGGGACTAAATTGTCTTCTTCACCGGCGGAGGCGAATCAAATCAGAGGGAGTCGGGAGAGGACATCGTCGTTTTGCTGTCTTCTTCACCGGAGACTGGAGAGAAGTGGAGCCGTCGCCCTTCACTCCTTTAGCCCGTCACTGTCAGCCGGCGTGGTCCGCTGTCGCCCTTCAACCCGTCACTGGAGGCGAACTGCGAAACCGTCACTAGAGGCGAACTGCGAAGCCGCGAAAGTGGTCGGAGCTCGGAGGACTCGGAGCCCAGCTGGAGGTGGCGAGTGCCGAGTGGAGTGGCGACCTCCCAAGTAGCGGCGTGGAATGGAACTGGAGAAGTGTGGAACCTATTCGAACTGGAGAAGTGCCGAGTGGAGTGGCAACCTATTCGATTTTTTTTTTTTTGAGGGTGGGCTATAGTCCCTCCTGGACCTTAATTGGATTCGCCCCTGGATATACTAATCTTAGCATAATCGTCACAAAGAGAAAGTATGATAGTATTTATCTTACATGTGGGTATACTAATCTACTAATCTTAACATAATCGTCAGAAAGAGAAATTAGTAAATGAGTAATAATTTTTTTCCTAATTACATTTTAGATCGTACGTATTTGGTATAATAAGATCCAAGATTTATTACCATTTGATTGAAAATACCCCTATCTTAGTCCTTATCCACCACATTTTCCTCCTTTTTATATTCCTTAAATTCACTCATCTCTATTTAAAATCCCACCGAAAGTAGACGAATCGAAATCTCGCTTTTGTTTACAGCCACCCCCACCTTTCCCCCATTCCTTGTCCCCTCTCTCCATCCCCAAAAAATCCCCACCAGAATTCGTGAATGGTGGCCGATTGATCCCGCAAAGGACTCGTTTTTAACGCACAAACTCCGCTAGAACAGGAAATTCGCATTCTTTCACCATCAAATTCGGCGCTGCGTCTCTCAATGGGTGCTGGATCTTCTTCGATTCGACAAAATTCTGCCGGAGCGTCGCCGGAGTCGTCAGGGCTGGGAGATCTGCCCGAGGGCTGCGCGGCGTCGGTGTTGGTGTATTTGGAGCCGAGGGATATTTGCCGGATGGCGGGGCTCAATCGGGCCTTTCGCGGGGCTTCTTCGGCCGATTTCGTATGGGAATCGAAACTGCCTTCGAATTACCAGGCTCTGATTGAGAAGGTGTTCGATGGATTCCCTGTTGGTCTGTGTAAAAAGGATATATATGCTCTGCTGTGTAGAGTCAACTCGATTGATGGCGGCTCAAAGGTAATTTTTCTGATTCATTTTTGGATTACTCGTGCTCTTCGCTTTGTAATATCTGGTTCGTCGCTTTGTTTTGATTGTTGAAGCAACACTTTTGTCAATATTGGTCTGTCGGTAGGGTTAGGGTTTTGAATCTCCATATTTTGTTTCTGCTCGCTTTTATTAAATTCGTATATATGTTTTCTCTTTATTTTCTTAAACGCAATAGGGGATCCGGTAACCGCATTTCCCCCTTCTGCTTCAATTAAGTTGTTAGGTTTTTGTTTATTTCCGTGTTCACGTGATGATTTGAAGCAAGTTGTTCTTCTCGTGCTCGGCCTTGGTTCTGATTGATTGGATTTGAGTGCAGAAAGTCTGGCTTGACAAGAACACCGGAGGAATCTGCATGGCCATTTCGGTCAAGGGGCTTACCGTTACCGGAATTGATGATAGGAGATACTGGAACATTTTACCTTCCGAGGAATCAAGGTGAGGTTATCACTCATATTGATTGGAAATTTGGTCTTATGTGATTTAGATTGGTATTGTTAAGTCCAACCGTAAGGGTCATTTGTTTGCTGAAATCCTCACACCTCTATTGATGGTTTCTGTCGCCCATTTCATTGATTACGTATGTGATTGGCTTTTTGTGTGTTTCCCTATGTTTTAGAAGGTATGATTTGTGGGTGATTGTGTGGTGTACTTGTGTCATAGTTATGCCATAATCTCCAAACAAAGTAGAGCTGTACTGAACTTGAGGGATCCCAAAAAATATCCTAATGAGCAGCTAGTAATGTCTTGAAAAGTGGTTGGAGTCTGTTTTTCAAAGGTTTTCACAAATTCTTGTTGTTTTGTGATAAGATCTCCAGTTGTAGAGTGATTGATAGTATAGATGAAGTTTTTGTGAATTGTGATGCTTATATCACCCACATGGTTCGATGAACAGCTGACTTGATCAGTGTTGTAAGAATATGTTACTTATAGGCAATTTGCTATGAAATCTTGTTATTTGGCTATGTCCTCATGAGGGGCAGAATTTAACATCAGTTGTAATTCCTAGCTATGATCCTTATGCCTGCTTTCTGCTATAGATTAGAAGCATTATGAACCTTTTAACTAATCTTATATGGCTTACCTTCTAGGAGTGAGCTTTCTATTTCCATCTCCTAGACAGATGTCTTAAACTCGTTCTTTTGTAGTATAGTTGTGCTTCAACTTGTGATAGGCTCATATCTATTTAACACCAGAATCTGTCTCCTTCATCTGTTGCATGTATTAATCAGATTAGGATGTCTCTGCCTCTTTGACCCAAAATTCATATCACTATTTTATCAAATCACTTAATCAGGTTTTAAAAATTTAACACACTTTGATTGATAAGAGAACCTCCTTTGGCGCAATCCATAGTGGTATCTTTTGGTTCAACTACTTGAATTCTTCCTTTCCAACTTTATAATTTGTATGTAGGAATGGAGTGCATATTTTATTTATCAATAGTACTGGTTTGTCTATTTGTTTCATCAATAACAAAAGGGTCATAACTTGAAGTTGATACTGAAGTTTGACTCTCATTGGATGTAGATTCTCCTCCGTAGCATATCTTCAACAGATCTGGTGGTTTGAGATCAACGGTGATGTTGAGTTCCCCTTCCCTGCTGGAATGTACAGTATATTCTTTCGTGTCCAGCTTGGCCGGACCTTCAAGAGGTTTGGCAGAAAACAGTGCAACACTGAGAATGTTCATGGCTGGGATATTAAACCAGTGCAGTTTCAACTCTCCACCTCAGATGGCCAGCATGCCGTGTCCAAGTGCTTTGTGGAAGAACCCGGGAAATGGGCTCACTACCATGTTGGGGACTTTGTGGTGGAGAATCCTAGCGAGCCTATGAGGCTCAAGTTCTCGATGGCACAGATAGACTGCACACACACAAAAGGTGGGCTCTGCTTAGACTCTGTAGTGATATACCCCACTGGGTTCAAAGAGAGGCTGAAGCGTTTTTAGATATGCTCTCAACCTCATTTTGTAGGCTTAAGAAGTTGATGTGATTATACATTAGGTAGGAATCGTCCGTGTTTAGTCGAGTTCTAGGCCGTGGTTATTATTGGTCTAGTTCCAAGGCTTGCAAGAGAAATGTGTAATATCTGTGATCACATCTCCAATTCTTGTATGTGATCAACACTAGTACATTTGTGAGGGTCTCCAAAATCTGGGTTTTCTCCCCTTTTGGTGATTTCCTGTTTCTGAGAAACAGACCTGCACAGCTCTGTTTTTAGAGAAGTTGTGGTTGTACTTGTATGAGAATTGTGTCTTTTGGGTATGTGTTGAGTTCAGAAATCTTGTTTCAAGTGATCCAGCCTCTAGACTAGCCACTTTTGTTAATTACCAGACAATTAATCACTTCACATTGTGTTCAGAATTAGCTGCAAAAGATATTAACATGAATCATGCATTTGTTATTGGTTTTTTCATGCCCAGCAGCAGGTATTGTTCATAATTAGCTGCAGAAGATTTGCCTGCTGTTTGGTAGATGTGAAAGAGAGAAAGATAATACTCCTTGAAGCAAGTAATGATTCAGCTGCTATTCTAATGGCCTTGAAGAAATTACTATCCCTAATAAGTGATGGCTAATTTAGGTTGCTGTATGAAGAAAACGATTCGTCTTTCCACTTCATATGCTCAGAAAACAAAGCGAGGGCTTAATATAACAAGGGTGCATCTAGTGGCAACAACTTTTTGGGGTTGCGTTTCTTGGGTTTGAAGAGTCAGTTTCTTTTTTATCATCACTCTTAAGGCTTCGCAATATCATGTTTCCTGTTAACTCGATATTATCCCACATCGACCTTCGTAGTAGTCTATATATGAAAGAAAATTAATATATATGGGAGTTGGAGATGGGGCTTATGTTGGGCTTGTTGACTGGGTTAATTGATAACGGCCCAGTTTGAGCCAGTTCTGAAACCACCACATGTTCTTTTTTGGAAAATTTCTGTTGGTGCCCGTTTAGGGTTATTTCTGTTGATGTGGTACCCCTAAGGTTTTGGTTTGTTTGTTTTGTAACCGAAATTTTCCATATCCGTATCATTTCGGTTCGAATTGATCAAATCGAAGCACATCATTATGTTTATTATTCGACTCCTAAAACAATCAAATTCATACTCGAACCATTCCAATTTGAATTCTTAAGGTACTCGAATCATTCTGATTTGATTTCTTAAGGTCGGAAACAGGTTGTTGCTTCGGAATTCAAATCGATATGGTTCGGACATGAATTTGAGTATTTTAAGAGTTAAATCTTACTAATTTGAAGGCGATGAACACAATGGTGAACTTGGATTTAATCAATTTGAAATGGAATGGTACAAACATGAAAAAATTTGATTACGAAGCAAACAAACCCAAACCTTAGGAGCACCAACCGGAAAAAAAGCTTAATCGCGAGACACCAACATGAATAATCCTAAATTCAAGGACACTAACAAGAATTTACCTTTTTTTTTGTTTTTTTGGCATTCTAAAAATGTTTTGTAATATAGGTATGGATGGATCCACACATCCACTGATGGACTAAAATAGGAGTGGCATTATATTAACTAATCCATAATCATACATAATTTGTAAATATTTGACTAGAATATGTTTTATTTTGATCTCACGATAAAACCAAATCTCACGAGGAATCCCTTATGTCACATATGCACAAACATGTCATACTTGTGGTATTGATGGAAAAGTACAATGGTTGTATTTTTTTTGGGTAACAAGTACAATGGTTGTATTAGTAATTTTTTTATGATCCAGTACAGGATAACATATTCGCGGTGTGTGACTATCGCTAACTCAAGAGAATTTTGCACACAAAGAGAATCGAACATAAGACTTCTGTTACAGAATATTGCTATGATCATTATTATTCTTATCTTTCCATATATTGCTAGATAGGATATTCTCTAAAAGATATCAGTTTTCGATGTAACTATATATATACTCTCTTCCATTCAATGAAGCACGGACGCAATTATCTTTCTCATATTTTCCATACTTTCCTAAGTTTATCATGGTATCAGTTTGGTTTCGATCCCTAACCTAAACACGTCCCCCGTGCCGCCGCCCATTTGGCTGCCGCCGATCAGACGCCATGACGGACCCTAAAGAAACTCCGATCAACGTCTATTCCCCTTTCTACTTGCACCCTTCGGACCATCCAGGGCTCAATCTTTGCCCGATCTCCCTCAAGGGCAATAATTATGATGAATGGGCTCTCGCCTTTCGCAATTCCATTCGTGCCAAACGCAAGCTTGAATTTTTGGACAACACCATCGCCAAACCAGAGGCCACCGCGACCGCACACCCTACGGTCGACGACTGGAATGTCGTTCACTCTATGCTCGTCGGATGGGTCATCCAATCAATCGATCCTTCTCTTTGTTCAAGCATTACATATTTTTCTGAAGTTCACGACCTCTGGGATGATCTTCGTCAAAGATTCCATATCGGCAACGGCCCCCGAAAACTTCAACTTCGCGCACAAATCGGGAGTTTTCGTCAATCCGGGCAGAACGTTGCGACATATTACAATTCTCTAAAGAAGCTTTGGGAAGAGTTTGAGAACTACGTTCTGCCCCGACATTGCACGTGCGGATTGTGCAAGTGCGAAGTCAACAAGGTCTGGACGGTTGAATTTGCGGAAGAAAGAGTTCATCAATTTTTGATAGGGTTGGACGACTCTCTCTTCGGTTCCTTGCGGTCCAATCTTCTCGCTCAGGACCCGTTGCCTTCTCTTAATCGCGTCTATGCCCTAGCGATTCAGGAAGAGCGCCTCAAGACCGTCGTCTCTGCCCGCGAACAGCCCACCGAGACTGTTGCTTTTGCCGCGCGCCATCCAAATTCCGCGCCGGTACCCGCTTCTTCTTCGGTCGGTGCTCCTTCGTCCAATTCTACACCAGTTGACAAAAGCTCTCTCCTTTGTTCTCACTGCGGGCGCAAAGGACATGAAAAGAGCGGGTGTTTCAAACTTATCGGCTATCCCGATTGGCTTAAAGAGAAGTTCGCGGCTCGCGAGAGGGGCAAGGCTCAGTCGCAAAAGAATTCGCAGTCGTCTGCTACCGCGAACGCCGCTCAGAATATGGTTGCTCCTCCGTCATCGACCATCACTACCACCGATCGCGCAGCCTTTGGTCCCGCCCTGTCTAACGAGCAATGGTCTGCCGTCATGAATATGTTCAATTCCCTGCAGGCACAAACCAACAAGTCCGATACGTCTCTTGATTGAATTATTGATACAGGTGCCTCGCTCCATATGACGGGCGACTTTTCTCGTCTTAGCATGGTCTCGACCGTTCCACCGGTCTCGATCAAGTTGCCGAATGGCAGTACATCCACGGCTACGCAGCAGGGCCGGATTTTATTTGGGGATTTTTATATATTATATGTCTTATATGTCCCTAATCTTGAGTGTAATCTGATATCAAATGCTCAGTTGTCTCGCGACTTGCAATTACTTGTTCTTCTCACTCCTAGACTTTGTGTTCTCCAGGAAATCAGTTCGAGGACGGTGATTGGCGTGGGTAAAGAGCATGGTGGGGTTTACTGGCTTCATGCGATGTTCGTTCCGATTCGCGCGTCTGCTGCTCAGTCGTCGGATGTATCGGCTTTGACATGGCATCGTCATTTTGGTCACCCATCTTTATCAGTTTTATCTTCTATTTCAGCTGTTAGCTTAGATAAACAGTCTTTAGAGAGCATTGCACCTTATACTTCTTGTTTTAAAGCTAAACAAACAAGATTGTCTTTCTCAGAAAGTTCTAATAAAGCTACTGAGTTATTTGAATTAGTTCATTGTGATGTTGGGGGGCCCTACAGTATGCCTTCCTATTCTGGTGCTCGATCTTTCTTGACTATTGTGGATGACTACTCACGTGCTGTGTGGGTTTACTTTCTCAATGCTAAGACAGAGGTGGCTCAATTCTTCCGCCAGTTCTGCGTCTTTGTTCAAACGCAGTTCAGCAAACAAGTTCGGCGGATGCGAGCCGATAATGGAACGGAATTTCTGCCGCTACGGCCTTATCTCGCTGACAATGGCATTCTATTTGAGACGTCTTGTGTGGCTACTCCGCAAAAAAACGGACGCGTAGAGCGCAAACATCGTCACCTTCTCAACGTTGCGCGTGCTCTGCGATTTCAGGCCAATCTTCCCATTGAGTTTTGGGGTGAGTGTGTTTCTGCTGCTGCCTATTTGATCAATCGCACTCCGACTCCGCTTCTTGCTAATCGCTCACCGTACGAGCTTCTGTATAGTCGCCCGGTTCCGTATCATGAGATCCGTGTATTTGGGTGTCTCTGTTTTGCTTCTCCGACGCCCAAACTCAGAGATAAGTTCGCTGCTCGTAGTCGTAAGTGCTTGTTTCTCGGCTACCCTCCTGGAAAGTGGGCGTGGTTACTATATGATCTTGAGACCGCCGAACGGTTTTCGATTCGAGACGTTGTTTTCTTTGAAGACTTCTTCCCCTTTCAGTCGGCCATGCAAGATGCGTCACCTCCTCCGGCACCGCCTCAGGTACCGCTTCCTTCAATCTATGATGATCCGCTTTTACCCGACAGGGGGAGTTCAGATGACTCTCCCACTCTTGATTCCACACCGCCGCCTGCCTCATCATCCGTATCTGACCCTGGCCCTTTCTTCGAGTCGCTAGACCGGTATCGTCGTCTTATAGGACGGCTCATCTATCTAACTATTACTCGACCTGAGTTGTCCTACTCTGTGCATACTTTGGCTCAGTTCATGCAGGAACCAAAGTTGGATCACTGGAACGTTGCTACCCGCGTCCTCCATTATTTGAAGGGTCATCCGGGCCAAGGGCTATTTCTGGCTGCCTCGAGCTCTCTCCAACTCATTGCTTACTGTGACTCGGATTGGGCGTCTTGTCCGATCTCTCGTCGTTCTCTCACCGGTTTCTTTATTATGTTGGGGCAATCTCCGGTGTCTTGGAAGACCAAGAAACAACTCACAGTCTCTCGCTCTTCGGCAGAAGCCGAGTATCGGTCTATGGCTTCGACTTGCTGTGAGCTCGTTTGGTTGAAGTCTCTACTTCGTTCTCTTGGCGTGCGTCACAGCACACCAATGTCACTGTTTTGTGATAATCATGCAGCCCTTCATATAGCTGTGAATCCGGTTTTCCATGAACGAACGAAGCACATCGAGATCGACTGTCATCTGGTGCGTGATCACGTTTAGTCCGGTAACGTCGTCACTCGTCACATTTTCACTACAAACCAGCCGGCAGACCTCTTCACCAAAGCACTCGACAAAGTGCAATTTCAGCTTCTATTGGACAAGTTGGGCATCATCGATCCTCATGCTCCAACTTGAGGGGGAGTGTTACAGAATATTGCTATGATCATTATTATTCTTATCTTTCCATATATTGCTAGATAGGATATTCTCTAAAAGATATCAGTTTTCGCTGTAACTATATATATACTCTCTTCCATTCAATGAAGCACGAACGCAATTATCTTTCTCATATTTTCCCTACTTTCCTAAGTTTATCAACTTCCCTTTAAATAAAACTCCATTTTTCAATGTAATGGAGCTTTACACCACTACGTCAACCCGTTGGGTTGGTTGTATTAGTACTTTAGTATACCAAGTCCCTTACTTTGTTGGTAAAAATTCCAAAACATTTTTACATTTACAATCTCATAACAAAATCAATCCTTTATGCTTGTTACTCTCTCGATGCTGCGCCTCCTACAGACAAATTAACAAGGTATGTGGGGTTATTTGTCTTGGGTTTAAAGAAAGAGATGTACCACTAGCTTCCAAATACTGTGATTGACCTCGACTTCTAAATTTTATTGGCCAACAAAACTAACGACTATGACACATCATTTTTCTCCCCTTAAAATTATTGGATTTTGATGCATATGTGTGCTAACTATATAAACCTCTAAGTTTGCTTTAAACATACCAAAATAAACGAAGTTACAGTCCTAGATTGTTAGGTTACAAGTGAAAAGTGAACACCACAAAGTATGATCTCTTTAATGTTACATACTGAGGATGCGTTTCTATTAAGCACCCGAGTTATATGTCCTACATGGATTAAAAAATGATCATGGAATTAGGGAAATTGGGTAATGGACATGATAAGGTGGGCTGAATGGCCCAGAAAGAGCCCAAAAGCAAACAAAAAATAACGACCCAAACAAAAAAAACCCAGCTTGGTTTTCATGTCGTATTGTGCCCCATCTACATGTGCCTTCTTATCTACTTTACAAGAGCAAGGAAAGCAATGCAAAATGTGGCAAAATAATGTCATGTTTCCATCGCTCTGATAAGTCTTCTTCTTTTGGCATACGATGATTGTATCCAGGTACTATTATTCCCAATCCAAATGACACTATAATAGAAAAGATAAGGGAGAAAAACTCTGTCTTAATATTGATAGAAGAAATACAATATATACTAGAGCGAGCACAGGAAAACAAAACAGAGAGCGAGCACAGGAAAACAAATTAAGTTCACTTAGAGAATGCCAAAATAGAATATACTGTAATACTCCTCCTCAAGTGGGAGCATGAGGATCGATAATGCCCAACTTGTTCCTCAGATGAAGAAATGAGACCTTTCCAAGGGCCTTGATAAACATATCAGCTGACTGATTACCCGAGGAGACATAGTGAGTAGTGATGGTGCCAGACTGAACGTGATCTCGCACTAAATGACAATCAATTTCAATGTGTTTGGTGCGCTCATGAAACACCGGATTAGAAGCAATATGAAGTGCGGCCCGACTGTTGCAGAACAACCGCATGGGAGTATCATGACGAACTCCTAGAGATCAAAGAAGAAACTTGAGCCAAATGAGCTCACAAGAAGAAGAAGCCATATCGCGATATTCGGCCTTAGCGGAAGAACGAGAGATAGTGACTTGCTTCTTAGTCTTCCAAGAAATAGGAGACTTACCAAGCATGACAAAATACCATGTTACCGAACGACGGGTCAAAGGACACGATGCTCAGTCCGAATCACAATAAGCAGTCAACTGTAGAAAGCTGTCGGCTGATAAAAGTAGCCCTTGGCCTGGTTGACCCTTCAAGTAATGTAGGATGCGTATTGCAGTGTGCCAATGATCCAAACGCGGAGTCTGCATGAATTGTGCTAAGGTGTGCACAAAATAAGATATCTCAGGACGAGTAATTGTAAGATAAATGAGACGACCAATCAGACGACGATAGCGTTCCGGTGTATCAAACAATGAGCTGTCAGAAGTCGCTAGGTGGTGATGTTGTTCCATAGGGAAAAGCGAAGGCTTGGCCGCAAGCAAGCTAGCCTCAGACAAGATATCAAGTACATACTTGCGTTGAGAGAGAAACAATCCCAAAGAGTTATAAGCTATCTCAATGCCAAGAAAATACTTCAGAGGGCCCAAATCCTTCATGTGAAAACAGAAATTGAGATACCCTTTGAAGCGAATAATAGAAGACGAATCACTCCCTGCGATTATCAGATCATCCACATAGACAAGAACCTGAATTGTAATATCACCTCGAACATACGAGAAGAGAGAATAATCAGCGTAACTCTGGCAAAAGCCAAATGCACGCAAAGCAGCAAAGAGCTTAGCAAACCAATTGCGTGGAGCTTGGCGAAGTCCGTAAAGAGACTTCTGGAGGCGGCATACATGCCCTGGGGGAACCCCGAGAAGACCGAGGGGTGGTTGCATGTAGACCTCCTCATCAAGATCGCCATGAAGAAAAGCATTGTGAACATCCATCTGATGTAACTCCCAACCATGAACAACTGCAACAGAAAGAAACACACGGACCGAAGCCATCCTTGCAACCGGTGCAAAAGTCTCTGTAAAATCAATACCCGCGACCTGACGATTTCCAAGCACAACTAATCGAGCCTTATGACGTTCAATAGACCCGTCAGCCCTGTATTTGATGCGATAAACCCATTTACAACCTATTGCCTTTTTTTTGGAAGGCAAAGCAGAAATTGTCCATGTCCCGTTCTGAGCAAGTGCATCTAGCTCGGAAGACATGGCGCCACGCCATTGAGGAGAGCGAGCCGCTTCATAAAAAGAGGACAGCTCATGTCCTACAGTAACAGCTGCTAGAAATCTAGTGTGGGAGGCAGAAAAATTATCACATGATACATAAGCTGCAATGGGAAATAATGTACCCGAGGATGGTGATTGAGGAGTGATTGACGATGTTGTACCATGTTGGTCAACATGAAGAACAGTACGACAGACATAGTCGCGCAAGCGGAGCGAAGGCTGACGGGCACGAGAACTATGACGAATCGACGATGGGGGATCCTGTGGAGGAGATTCCGGAACGGACGAACTCCCCATGTTATCCAAAGAGTCTTCAGAAGCAGGCTCAGACTGGGTAGGTGGAGTGACCAATGGTAACACAGAGAGTGGAGAACTCCCCTGGCCGAAGAAGGCGACTCACACACATCGTCAAAAACCGCTGGAGAAGGAACGGTAGGTGGTGGTGTCGGAGTGGCTGATGACGGAGAAGCATAGGGGAACACTTGCTCGAAGAAAGCAACATCTCTACTCACGAAGATCTGACGAGACTCCAGATCAAAAAAACGCCAGCCACTATTTCCAAGAGGGTAGCCTATGAAAACACACTTTCTGCTACACGAGGCAAACTTATCGCGATTCCTAGGCAGTTGAGAAGCAAAACCCAAACAACCAAAAACACGAAAATAAGTGTAAGGAGGGGACCGACCGTGTAGCAGTTCATACGTCGATTGTCTACCAAGTGTCGGTGATGGCAGTCAGTTTATGAGAAAATCAGCAGTCGAAACGCATTCAGCCCAAAATTGGAGAGGCAAATGCGCCTGAAAGCGTAAAGCACGCACAACATTAAGAAGATGACGATGCTTGCGCTCAACGCGACCATTCTGCTGAGGAGTATAGATACATGAAGTCTCAAAAAATATCCCATTATCCTCAAAGAAAAGACGCAAAGTAAGGAACCCGGTTCCATTGTCAGCGCGGACGCGCCGAACCTTTTTGTTGAATTGACGTTCAACCATCGCATAGAAATTTTTGAAAAGACGAGCAACTTCAGTCTTGGAATTGAAAAAATGGACCCATACGGCCCTTGAATGATCATCAACAATGGTCAGAAAATAAGATGCGCCACTAAATGGAGGAGTGCTATAAGGTCCCCATACATCGCAATGAACTAAATCAAATAATTCAGCAGTTCTGTTATCACTAATTGGAAATGACAATCTAGTTTGCTTAGCACGAAAACAGATATCACAAGGTTCAAGGGCATCCAAATGATGCTTAAACAAACGAAGTTCAAAAATACTAGCTAAGACAGTAGACGATGGATGACCAAAGCGACCATGCCACAAAGATGCAGAATTCGTTGACGACTTAGCAGAAGCAGCCAAACCAGGAGAACCGAGCATATGCAGCCAGTACACCCCGCCACTTTGCTTACCCACGCCAATCACCGTCCTCGAATTGATTGCCTGGAGAACGCACAACTTGGTGGTTAAAAGGACGAGCAGATTAAGTGCATGAGATAACTGAGCAAAGATAACAAATGGCAAGACAAATTTGGCACAAATAAGACATGATGCAAACAATATTCTCCAAGGACAAGGCTGCCTTCAACAGAAGCCGTAGATAATGTGCCGTCAGGCAGTTTAATTGATACTGGAGGAATAACAACAAGATCCCACATAAGACCTTTGTCACCAGTCATATGAAAAGAGGCACATGTGTCTAAGATCCAGGTAGACGACTTACCAGAAGAATCTGAGCCGGGTTTAAGAGGCATCTAAGGGTTGTGCCGAAGGCTTGGCGATCACATGTGCCCAGCGAAGGCATCACAGATGCTGTAGTGTTCTGGACAGAATTCACAGGCCTAGGAGAGGTGGGATTAGGAGAGGGCTGCGATGGCTTAGAAGCACGAGCCGCAAGCTTCTCTTTGATCCAGTCGGGCATTCCATGAAGGCTGTAACAAGAGGCCTTGTCACGGCCCTTCTTACCACAGTGGGCACAAATCAGTTTCCGGCGATTGACATGCGTAGCAGATGATGACGCATTCGAAGAGCCAGCAGGGGTTGGAGGTGAAGCTGATGGATGCTGAGCCACAAATGCGACGTTGTCGTTTGATGAATCACGAGTCTGAACAACAGTGCGCAAGCGTTCTTCTTGAACAACAAGGGAATAAACCCGATTCAGTCCGGGAAGCGGATCTTGCGCCATAAGATTTGATCGAAGAGTGCCGAACGACGCATCATCGAGACCCATCAAGAATTGATGAACTCGTTCTTCTTCGCGTTCCGCTGTCAAATAGGAGTTGAGATTACACTCACACTTTTGGCAGGTACAACAACGTGGAGGTGCGTATTGATCAATTTCGTCCCAAAGTTTCTTCAACACCGAGTAATAGGCTGATACAGTGAGCCCAGTTTGCCGGCATCGTGCAATTTCATACCGCAATTGGAGCTTGCGAGGACTGTTGCCGACTGAAAATCTCTGACGAAGATCGTCACAGAGCTTACGAGCGGTGTCAAAGTAGGGTTTCCTGACTGATACCATAATAGAAAAGATAAGGGAGAAAAATTGTCTTAATATTGATAGAAGAAATACAATATATACTAGAGCGAGCATACGAAAACAAAACAGAGAGCGAGCACAGGAAAACAAATTAAGTTCACTCAGAGAATGCCAAAATAGAATATACTGTAATACACTACAAAATGCCCTGTACATGGGCGCGGATTGTAGGGATGCACAACCGGGTCGACCCGGATCGGAGAACTCCGGTCCGGGTCGGACCGGTGGACCGGCTTTTTATAAAAAAGTGACCAGTGCACCGGACCGGACCCGATCTATCCGGTCCGGTCCTTTTCCGGTCCGGTCCATGAGCCGGACCGGAAAACCCGGTTTGTCATTTTTGGGTATAACGGTCCATCGTGTTGACGGCCCGACCCGATTCTATTACTACGATGTACGAGTACCTGTTTGAATTAAATAATTGATTATTTGTATCGCATATTAAGCTAAAAGTTCATTATAATCTCATTACAATTAATAATTTAATATAAATAGTCTAAGTAGATAATGTATTATAGTGGAAAAAACTCCAAAATCCTTCAACAAAATACTGTATAAAACGAAAACACAAAGATAATCAAAAGTGCAATAAATTTTTAGTTCTTTCAGAAATATCCATAGAGCTTCTTCTTATGTTCTTCATGACTTCAAAAGTTCAAAACTTTGACTAGTGGATCACTTGGTTAACTTCATGTATCACCTACAAATAATAAACAAACCCATTCAATTCGTTGTCTAAGTAGAAATTATATAGACAATGTTAAAATGAAAAAACCTTACCCATTCAACCATACATCAAGCAAAGAATATCGCCTCATCAAGCATAGAATGTTCCTTCATCATTCTCATCTAATCATTTACCATTCAAAAAAATCATAAATTAATGAAATTCAATATTAATTATATCAACACAATTAGGAAATCAGAAATGTCAAATTCAATATTAATTACCTTCATCATCATCGTCATCCTCCGATTCATCATCGACATCTTTACCTTTCTTTGTCCTTGTACGTAACGTCGTAAACGCAACCAATCTTGAGTGCAACCAATCTTGAGTGCAAACAAGTGCTTGTACATTCTTTTGTCAAAAATAACATAGTATAAGTATATAACAATATATTAAATAAGGCTATGAGCATATCTAGTTAGCATTTGCATAATATAAGTACATAAGTGACTTACTTTAGGCTTCAAACGACTTCTATAGTCCGTAAGGACTCGTCCTCCCGTGCTAAATGTAGACTCAGAAGGAACTATAGTGATCGGAATGGCTAGTACATCATGTGCCATACGTGAAAGGATAGGATATCTAGGCCCATCAAGTCTCCACCATTTCAAAACATCACTCTCTTTTGCTTCATTTCTTTCATGCAAGTACAAATCAAACTCTGATCTTGAAAGATCATCTCGGTCTGGGTTTCCTCTAGTCATCTTTTCATTCACTTCTTGCATCCAGCTTGAACTCTCATTCTCAATCAAGGGATTTGAAACTGACCCAACATCTTGACCATCCAAGACAACATAACAACTCACGTATCGATCAAACAACTCATAAGAAGCAGCCCTGACCAGAGAGACCATATTATCCACATTATCTTGGCCAAACATCATCTGTAGAGCAACACTCACCCCACAAAGCTTAAAAAAAGGATCAAGAATGGTAGGAACAAAAATCAGCAAGTTCAACTTATCAAAAGAACCCCAATATTTGTCACACTTCTTTTTCATCTCACTCCCCATCTTTCTTAGAGTAGGGTCCTCATTGGCAGCCAAGCTACCAAGCACCTTCACAGCTCGAGCTATATGGAAAATCAAATAGTTGCTTGTGACATACAAGGATCCTGAAATACGGTTTGTCAACTCATAAAACTCCTTCAAGTAAGAGACAAGCACTTCAATCTTACCCTAATCAGAAGAGCTCAAAGGACCCAAATCAGAATCATCAATACGGGGAATTTCCATACGAGCAAAGACAACTTTATAAGGTAGGGCACTAACCAACATATCATAAGTGGAATTCCATATAGTACACAAATCAGTTTTCAATTCTTTGTTGTACTCCACCTTCAATTTCTCAGCTAGCTGTTTGAAAGCATGTGCTCTAGAAGGAGAACTTCTAGCATACTTAATCGTAGCTCGAAGCTTATCAACATGCTGACCACATTCCTTGATGCCATCCTGTACAATCAAATTTAGAATGTGTGCCATACATCTCATATGCAAATACTTGCCCTCAGTAATGCAGCCCTTTTCAATTGCCATCTCAGACATATAAGCACAAGCAACATCGTTTGAAGAAACATTATCAACAGTCACAGTTAAAAGCTTCTTATCCAAATCCCAATAGCTCAAACAATCCTCAAGTGCCCTGCCAATATCTCGTCCCTTATGAGTAGTGATAATACAAAAATTAACAATCTTCCTTTGCATATTCCAATCATTATCAATATAATGAATAGTGACACACATATAATTGTTCCTTTGTGAGGAGGTCCAAGTATTTGTAGTCACACAAACCCGCTGACAAGTATCTCTTTGAAGCTCTTTCAACTTTTGCCTTTCCCTAATATAAAGCTTAAAGCAATCACGCCGAATTGTCGTACGAGAGGGCATCTTAAACTGAGGACAAGCCGCAGCAAATGCTCTTTTCAAGCCATCCTTCTCAACAGATTTAAAAGTCATCTCATCTCTAATGACCATTTCAACAACAGACTCTCATACCACATTTTGATCAAAGCTCCAAGATCTCATTTTCATGTCACTATCACCCATATTATCAAGGACAAGTTGAGTTTGCGTACCTTTTCCCATGTTTGCTGGATTCTTCTTGCATTTCTCCCAATGGCGCTTCACATTCTTGTTGCCAACCGTGTTTGGATCACAAACATAAGTATTCCCGCAGAATTTGCACTTACACCTTAACTGATTGTTCTCATCCCTATATTCATCATAGGTAACCCAATAATCTGACTTCGTTCCTTTTCTCCTCTTTTTGACAGGTTTCCTTGTTGCATTTTGTCTTGAAGAGCCTACATTGTCATTGTTCTCCACTTCAACATCAACTTCTTCAAAATGTTCAGGAGACTCATGGCTTTGCTCAGTTGTCATTTGTCCATCAAACAAAAGAATACATTGTTTTTATTTGCACTAATATCACAAATTACACAAAACTAAAAACCCCCACCAACTTACGAATCTTACATTGCATGAAACTTTCGTAGACAATTCCAAGGATATTGATTTACCCATATTTCTGTTTGCAAGTAGCAAAACCACTCAATTACATTGAATGGATTGGTTAAATTTCACTCAAAAATTAAGTAATCAACATGTATGTAATATGTATGGAATCAGATAACTATAATATATTATCAATTATCATAAGCTTCTCGTCGGATTATAATCAGTTTGAAGCCTAAAGTAATCGAACCTGACTGCTGGTGCGACTTGGAGTCCGGCGACGAGGCTGCGCCTCTGCGGGAATGGAGGGAGATTGGAGGTCGGTCAGACTGAGAAGGTAGGGAGAACCGGAGAAGCAGGTCGCCGGAGAGGAAGCCAATCGAACCTGCTGGTGCGACACTGCGACTTGGACCTGCTGGTACGACGAGGCTGCGCCGCTGCGAATGGAAGGAGATTGGACTTTGGAGGCCGGTTGGACTGAGAAGGTAGGGAGAAGCAGGTCGCCGGAGAAGACAAGAATTGGGTCGCCGGAGAAGACGAGAAGGAGGTCGCCAGACGTGAGACGCCGGAGAAGACGAGAAGCAGCTGTGACTCTGTGAGAATTGAGAAATTTGAGAGAGGATTAGGGATTTACTGATTTAGGGCCGGCTACAGCCTACAAGGAATCAGGGATAAACTATTAAAGGTATATATAACTTGTATTTTTTTAAAAGGTTCGGTCCAATACGGTCCAGCCCGGAAAATGCCGGTCCGGTCCAGACCCGACCTAGAACCCGGTTTTATAAAAAATCATGACCCGTGGACCAGACCGATAATATACCGGTCCTGGCCCGACCCGGAAAATTCCGGTCGGGTCCAGTCCGGATTTCCGGTCCGGTCCAATATTGTGCATCCCTAGCGGATTGGGAATGGGTGAGTTTCGATCACTAGTTTGAATCTTGATACTGATAGTTGTGGAAATAACCTATCCCATATCGAAAAGTTGAAACTAAAAAAGACGAGTATATAAGATTGGTGAGTTATTCTTGTAACTATCAATTGACTTTAAGATGAAATTTCACTTGATTCCTATACTGGGCTTGTATGTGTAAGTATGCTCCTACGCGCACGACCCCCGATCTACTTATCTATCTATGGCCCACAGACTTTATTATAGTATTAGAGCTAAGTTTTTGGTTTGGGTTCGTTTCCTAGTTTGTTTAGGCTTAGGCTCATGTAGAAATAACATATCCCATATCGAAAAATTTGAACTAAAAGAGACTATTATATAAGATTGGTGAACCTTATTTACTGAATTTGTATTTGTATGTGCATTCATACTTGTATCAATTATACATATCATGTAATTTACCTCTTATATAGGATCATGTAATATAATAGTTGAACAAAGACGATAATGTTAAGACTGTTATAAGGAAAATATGTCTTCATCACAAATTCCCAAAGGTTATCCGATTTCTTGATTTTCAATCTTTTTGTCCTATAATAGTTCCCTTCGAATATTTGTCCTCTTTAATTTATTTGAGGGGTATAAAAGGAAGGGGAACGAAAATAGACGAGATTCAAATTGAAGTCTAGAGCATAATCATGAAATTTTTTTAACCTAATTGATCACTATCTCTGGCCTTCTTCAGCCAATTATGGGCTTCGAAATGATTAGGGTTTGAAATCTTCATAATTAGTTGACGTTTAATATATCCTTTTATAGCATTAATTAGCTCTTTTTACAATCATGTCTTATTTTTATACAATTTTCAAAATCCTATTTTTGTGAGTTATATTGGACTTGTATACATTTTCACAATCAGCTAAAAAAATCTCAGCGACAAAATTACATTTGTATATTTAAAGCAAAAAAGGAAAGATATCTTACAAAAAAAAAACTCTAAATTTAGGATATATATTACAATTCTCTTGACTCAAAAGACTACAATATCATTCCTAAAACCTCAGCACTATGTAATAATATAGGGCATACCGCATATGTCACTGAAAGATTCCATTTTATAAATTAATATGAAAGAATTTGTAAGAACAAATAATGAATGTAGGATTATAATAGAGTTGAGAGTGTGATGTGTGATTTTGGACCATCTTGAGATACATGATTTACATGTTGAAATGAAGAAATCTCTAGAATTATCATTAATGTTATAATCCCTTACCCACCCACAAGACAATATATTGATGTGGAATCCATTTCACTTGCCATTATAATAAGAAAAAAATGACTCTAAATAATATCAACTATTATATTTGAACAAAAAAAATACAAACTTTAAAAATTGTAAAAATATACCTAAACTATGTCAATATTAACAAAAAACTATATGGACATACTTTTCGGTGAATTTTTCAGCGGGTTTGCTGATGTGGAGCCGGAAAAATGAGATCTCATATTTCCGTTTAACACATCAAATTACACTTCATTTATATAATATTTAAAAAAAAACACACAAATCAATATCAATAATTCGCATCTTACAACAACACGAATAAAATAAAATCATTCATATTTTTTGACAGATCACTTTTTAAACAAATCAGTCATTATTATACAAATAAAGTGTAATTTGATGTATAAATTTTGTTAACAAATTATATTTTTGACTCCATCTCAGCATACCCGTTAGAAAATTCACTGGAAAAATATGCTCATACTATTTTTTGTTTATATTGTCATAATTTAAGTACATTTTTATAATTTTTATAATTTATATTATTTTTTATTCAAAGGTGATAGTTGGTATTACTTAGAGTCATTTTTCCTTGTAATAAAATCTATTATAAAAACCAAAATAATATCAATAAATATTATTCATGAACATTTAAATAAACTATATTTAAGGGGGAAGACTCCTTAAATGGTAAGATTCTCATACCTGCAACTCATTCCACCTTATACGGGAGTTGCAACTCAATTTAAGTAATTTTACTGAACATTTTTCACAGCAGTCACAAGAACATGACGCTATACAAATCACCTATAGATCTGTGCTCCTCAAATTTTACAGCTTTAGAATTGTCTAGTAATTTACTGGTAAAAAAATTCTAATTAAACAAATTTAATGTTGATAGTGGACGTCGACAATGAATAGTAACGCATGTCTGTAATCACCTTGGATACTATTTTCTTATGTTTGACGGTTTGACCCAATCAGGACTCTTTTTTTCATCAAAGCAATTTAAAATCACTCCCAAAAACAAATAAAAATTAGAAAAATGAATTAAAAAAGAGTAAAAGAAGGTGAGAAATTCAGAAAGAAAAAAAAAAGGAAACCCCACACGGCGACATTATGGCAGATTGGGGAGGCACCGCCCCATCGCCACCTACTCTTTGCTTCCCTCGAACCAATGCACATAACACAATTTTTTTTAATTTACTCTTTGTATTTGTTTATTTATTTATTTGTCTTTCAAATCTTGTTTGGTTAAATTCTTCTCCCTAACTGACAACAACAGAATATTTTTCAACAAAAAAAAGAGGGGAAAATGGAGATAAAAGATTGTTCTTGTTTAATAGAAGGGCATGGTACCGCATAAGGTGGTGTTTGGTGACTTTTATTTTGACAATATAAATATGGTATATGGATAAGATTTCATATAAACTTGTAAGTTGTATCCAACAAATATCAAGGATGGATACCGTTGATTAATGACATAATAATGGTTTTTTTGTTTCTAGATGACGTACATTATATTTGTGAAGAAAAGAATATTATGTTTCTAGTTTAGTTTTCATAAAATTGTCATTGCAATATTATATTCTTGTAGGTCATTGGTAAGGGTATAAGTTTTGAGATAACTTTGACTCTTTTTCATATGGATTAGGGGAATAAAGCAAGCAGATTGAAAATTGTAGAAAATTAATAAAAAAAAAGGAATTGATGATCTAGTGATAGCTGTTATACTATTAAGCTCTCGTTTCGTTCGTGCTACACTTTCCAGGAAGTTGAATTTTCCAAGGAAATACATTTATTTTCTGTGTTTGGTTCAAAAATAAAACATGAGAATTTATTTTCCAGGAAGTTGCAATTCCTCCAAATCAAAGGAATTGTACTTACCTTGAAGAGGTAGATAAGATCTACTTCCTGCGTTTTTAAATAAAAATATTATTACTTCCTATGTTAATATAAAAACAACAATTTTAAACCAAACATGATTTCGCAATTTCTAGCAATTTACAATTCCTAAGAAGTAGCTAAATTCCTAGGAACTTAATTTTTCATGTTCAACCAAACAAGGGGTAAATACGATGATCCCTATCTCTAAGATGATTTGGACTACTATTCTACTAATATTGTATTCTTCAATAAAATTAAAAAGAAATTCAGTGCACTGTGTTAGGTTACTCTACCAAACCATGGGCTAACTCCATCCATTGTATTAAGCCAATCTAGTGTAGCAAGTTATCTAATCCCCTATCTCTTACTAAATCTACAACATTTGAATTCTCTTTTAATATTAAAATCCCCAAAATTAAAAACCCTAATCACAAACAAATCCCCAACACCATTTAAATTATCTTTTAATATTAATCCCCCCAAAATTAAAAACCCTAACTACAAACAAATCCTTCTTTTGAGATGGAAAAGGTAAGGCCATGTTTGGTTCCTAGAAGGTACCTCTCTGGCCAATGGTAGTGGATACACTCACGGGCCTGCTTAATTTCTTTCCCCTTTTAAATTTGTTAATATTAATAATTTACCATACAAGATTAAAGAAGGCTCTTAATTAATTCTCAATCACGTGATTCATTTTTTCCAGACACCTGCAACATAATTAAGAAGAAGAAAAAAACTAATCCCACTTTTTCTTTCTTTCCCCCCTTTATATTCTCATATAAATTTGAGTGTTTTGCTCCTGTCCACTTTGATATATTCCCCTTCCTTCTTTTCCTCCAACCACTGCTTTCCTCTCATATTCTTTGATAATAGTGGATTACCCTCCATTCCTTACAAGATTTTAATATCTGGGTCAATGCCACAATTCAATTATTCATCACTCTCAAAATCCCCCTCCAAATCAATCTCTTTAGCTTCCTAGTTTCAACATTTTTCTCCTTTCAAATTTCCTTCAATTCCCACCACTTTCAGGAGAAATACTAATTTCAGATTTGTGCAAATTCTCAAGAGAAAAAAAAGACTGAATTTTTATTGGGTCAACAAGTCAAGATGATGAAGAAACAACAGCCAATCAACATGGGTCAGAGGAATTCTGCCATGGGAGGCCTTGAATGGGAGATGAGGCCAGGTGGCATGCTTGTTCAAAAGAGGAACTTGGATTCCTCTAAGAATTCAAATTCATATCCCAACAGCAATCCCAATATTAGAATCAGGGTCAAATATAATTCAACTCTACATGAAATCCAAATCAACCCCCATGCTAGTTTTGGTAAGTACTAAAATGCCTCAGTTTTGTAGATCTAGTTGCAGTAATACATAGATAAAGGAATTTTGTAGAAGAAATATAATTGATTATGAATTAATTTTTGGGGGGATGCAGGGGAACTGAAAAAAATGTTGGCAGGGCCAACTGGGCTGCACCCACAAGATCAAAAGCTGATGTTTAAAGAAAAAGAGAGGGATTCAAAGCAGTATCTTGACATTGTTGGGGTCAAAGATGGATCAAGGTTGGTTTTAATGGAGGATTTACTGAGCCAAGAGAGAAGGTTTCTTGAGCTGAGGAGGAATGCCACCATGGAAAAGGCAATGAAATTTGTAGCTGATGTTGCTATGGAAGTTGATAAGATTGCTAGCCAGGTAAAAAAATCCTACCTTTACCAAGACCAATCTTCCAAAAAATCATATTGTAAGCTCAGTGAAATTAAAATGACTGTTTTAACCTGAAATCATTTTTGTGAGTTCAATTATAAAGTGAATTATGGGGGTTGATTTAGGTTGCAAGTATGGAAGCAACAATTACCAAGGGCAGAATTGTGGCAGAGAAGGAGCTGCTGAGTTTCATTGAGCTTTTGATGTCACAACTTATAAGGTTAGATGGGATTGTGGCGGATGGCGATGTCAAGTTACGAAGGAAGACACAGGTACTAAGGGTTTGTTTGACAAGTGCATTTGAGTCAGATGAATATAATAATGTCTTTATAAAGAGATTACCGAACAAAGTCTAATACGTTTAATCCTTACGTCTTATATTAACCTTAAAATTTATGTTGTCGCTAATTTATGGTTGAATATGATCACAGAAAAGAGAGTATATTGTCAATCTACTAATCAGTTGGATGGTGTTGATCTTTGCAGGTGGTAAGAGTGCAAAGGTACATAGAAACCCTTGACAAGTTGAAAGCACAAAATGAAGCAATGCAACAAAGAAAGAAGTTGTTAACAATGGGAGAAACTGCAGCACAATTGCAAAGGTATCAATCACAAGAGGGCAAGAAGATGGGTGGTCAAGGGCCCAAGTATACAAACTTTGCCTCCCAACAAGTCATTGTGACAGCAAAATGGGAGAAATTTTGATGCATACACTTTATTTATTTTATTTTTTTGAATTATATTTAGGTTTTCAAGAAATTCCCCTGGGAGAAATCAATGGGGTTCACCTCCATTAATTAAAGTTCTTGTATGTTTGCAATGTGTATATAATTGAAACCAAGATAATTAAGCTAGCATTTTGTCTTTTGTTTTACAAATGTGTAATTAATTTGAATTGTTCTATGGTTCTTGTTGGTTGATCTCTTCATCTCTGTTGCCAAATATGAAATTTAGCCAATAATGTGTACTGCATTGCAACTTGCATTTTATGTTTCTTTGATGCTAACTTTGATGTGACCAAAAGAGACATGGACACATATCAATCAATAAATTAAGATCCCAGCTAGGAAGGAATCTTAATTGGTGGATAGTCCTAAATTCATTGAATTTGGTTTGATTGGTTAATAGTGTGGACTGACTTGTTCCTTATAAAATACTCCGTCCTATAATATAAGCTCCATTTGGGAACGCGTCACTGTTCACCGTTGAAGCTTCGGTTTAAGATTTCTTCCAATATATAAGAAAAAATATAGTCATGTGGGGTCTTGTTTGATTCGTCTCAACGAGTACTTTAATAATATCAAAAAATTATAATTTTTAGGGTTATGTAATTAGAGATATTAACAATACAAAACCCGCTTCGGCGGATATGCCCGGGTCAAATGAGACTTATATTTTGGGACAGAGGGAGTAGTTGCATGAAGGTATGACTTGTCAATATTGCTACTTTAATTAGCCACTCATTTTTTAGTTTTTACTGAGTATAAGATTTTAACTCATTTGTGCATCCGAGTGTATTCAAAATAACCACCTTATAAGCTCAAAAAAAAAACCTTATAAAACCCTCGGCCAATGCCTTGTTTATAAATTAAGATGTTTAATATATAAAAATATTATTCCCTCTCTTTCAATAATACATGTCATTTTAATTTTTGACCTGACTATTATAAAAAATATAAATGAAGAAAATTTGTATAAAAGAAATTAATATGTGCAATTTCAATAAAAAAAATTCATAACTCACTAATACTCCCTGTGATATTTTTAATTGTAGTTGAAGAAATTGACACACATGTTAAAAGAAACATTGATTTCCCTCTAAATTCACTAACTAAGCTATACAATTTTGGAGTAATTAACTGTATACATTAATTTTACACTTTGAAAAATGGTAATGTGAATGTATTCATGGACAATTAGCTACGATATATTTAGAGGCCAATCAAAAAGCTTGTAAATTCTGCAAGCATTCAATTTGAAAGGGAAGAGGTTTCAAAATTAATGAAAAAGTTTGGAAAATTGGGTAATCAATGTGGACTACTCGGCAAGGACACATAAAACATATCAAACACCTAAGAAAAATCAAATAGAGTAAATCATTACCTAAATGTCTAAAACTCTAAAATGACAAATATTTTATACAACTAAAACTATGATGTATAATTGGATAACATGGAGTAATGAATGTACTGTGATTAATTACAAATTAAAGGAAAAAGAACAAAAGAAAAGAATCATGCCTTTTCTCTCTTGGATTTGAAACATTTAATTAGTTTTTTTAGCTGTAATGTTTTATAAAAGAATCCTCCTTTTTCATTAAAAAAGAAGAAGCCTTCAGCTTTTTCATTACCCCTTGTGCTACATAATCTTTTTTTTTTACCAAACAACTAAAGATAGCTATTTATGGGAAAAGAATATTGCTTGTTTTGTTTCCATTGTGCTAGAAGAATATATTCACAAGAGAAAGACGCCTTCCAAAGGCAAAGAAGCCTAAGAATATGCCAATCTTGAAGGGAAATTAAAAGAAAAGAATGATGAAAAAGATCGTATTATTGATAATATAGCACTTGTTTTCGTAAATAAAAATAGTAGATTTATCAAGTTCACATGCTCACTAATTATGAACTATCACATTCCTATATAAACGTAGTGGAAAGAGATGGTTAATGTCTCTATATGATCGATGTATCCACTTGTATTTAACTTACTTTTTAGATGGAAACTTAAAAACTTTGTACTTACTATTCAATACGATATGGATAACTTTCTTTTGTCCCTTTCTCGGTTAATTTAAGACATAATATGAATCGAAACCCATTACACCGTTATTTCTCCAAAGTTTAGCGTATGAATTCGAAATACATAAAAGTGTTTGACAATTAACACTAGAGATAACTTTTAATATTTAGTGGCATGACACTTAAAACGTTATTTATTCAAAGTTGTTCTTATTAGCGTTTCGATTTAATCTAATTTCAACTGTTATCGCTAATTCAACTTCTACTGCTACCGCTTGACACTCATGTGTAAAAGTAGAGTTTTTGCTGACATAAGCTAGGAACGTACTCTTATGTATCATGTTACATGCACTTGGGGTCTGTTTGGATTTCAATTAGAATGTATTAATATATATTATATTGCATTAAATTGATGATTTAATGCAATTTTATACAAGAAAATGTATTTTAATGCATTATTTGATGGAATTCAAAAGGACCCTTAAAGGTAAAGTAACATTTTGGGTTTATTATGAGTAATGTAATTTTCAAGATCTAGTATTCTTGAAACAAGCCACATGTTCTTAAAATGAATCCATTTTGACATATCTAGTTTTTGCATGTAGTTACTATGCATGAAAATCATCACTTGCTTGTCAAAATGGCTAATGATGATTAACCTAGCTAGGCCAACTCTATAACCTAAAAGTTTTAAGATTAAAGCTCGAACTTAGATCATTTTACCCTTCTCATCTTCATTCTTGACTTATCATAAACAAGACGATCGATCGAGCTGAAACCGTAACACTACTAACAATCTCAAACTGGATAGATATACATTGTACAACAACAATGTATTATTGATATTCAAAATGATTAGTAACCATAAGAAAAACATGACATTATCCGTTGATTAGTTGTAAGGAACATCATACATGCCACATTGGGTTGGAGAAGGAAAACATACAATAAGTGGTTTGGATGCATTACCACATGGGCAAATATGCATTAGCTAGAGGGGCCATTACAGTTTTTGAATATACACCATGTCGGCAATCAAGCATTTGTTTTTGTTAATTCAGAAGAAAAAGGAGTTTAGGTGATCATGAAATGGATGAAAATAGGCAAACACCCAAAAAAAACAATTGAAAAGAAAAGTAATTTGTATGTTTTGTTTGGCTAGGTCAATTATATGTAATCATAAATACATTTTTTTGCATTATGAATGACAGCTTGGAATATTGAGGGTTTGGATGGAGCATGCGGGGACCAAAAATAAATGGGTACTACACAATGAAATGTTTTTCAAATTTTTATTTTCACTAAACCAAACCAATTTTTTATTACATAGCAATGAATGAATGAAACAAATCAAACTTCATAAATTTATAACTTATTAGGTTAAATGAATGTGTTGGATCTTATAATAGTCAATACTGTTTATAACTTATTAGGTAAACTTTTTGAAATAATAAATCATAATGCAAGAAAAGAAATACACCAAGATAATTCCGTTCTGATATATGGTTTATATAGGGTATAACAACTAGATTGTTGGCCATTTCTTAACAGAGGTGAGCACCATCATATGAATATAATGCTGAAAAATTTAATGATGGAAATCAATTATTCTGTCTACTGTATAAGCCTAACGTGTCAACAATTGGCTTTGCAAAGACTTTCAACACACTTCAATTGCATTATTTATTCTTTCACACATCTACATCATAGAGCTATAGTTTCTTGCAACCTGGTTTACTTTTCTTGTAAGGCCATAAATTGAAAACACAAAAAAAAAACTTGTATATTTTCAATATTTCATATGATACAAGTTATGACGCACATAAAAAGGTCTTGAAGCACTAGACATTGTCAAGGCCACAGAGTTTCAATCCTATAGTTGCTTTCTTTTCCTCTTATGCTACAACTGTTGTACATAGACGAGTCAAAAAATAGAGAAACATATGAATAATTTAGAACATAGTTGTCGCTTTCGTTTGGGGTCATATGAAGCATAAGACTCCAAAAGAAACTATGGATGTTGATGTAGCTTAAAAGAGACATCTCTACCACAAGCTAAACTAACTTCTCCCCACCTTTTCTCTCCTCTTAACCTCATCCGATGAAACAAGGCTCATGGGCATGGGACCAAGCCCATGGCTACAAGAAAGCGAGTGCAAGAAGAAGAAGAAGTCGTATTCGATCTCGTTGGATGTTTAGTTTTAATACTTGAGGATTGTGATGCAAACAAATCTGGTTTTATAGAAACCAACAAAGCTTCAGCAGAACAAATAATGATAATGAACCGATAAAAGATGTACCACGTTACATCAACAATCAAATTGACAATTGGAATAAGACCAAAAAATGGAATCCAGATTGTTTGGGTGATTCTATCCCCAGAAATATAACGCATTCCAAAAAAGGATGGATTTTGAAAAAATGGAAAAAACCACCAGATAACATACTTAAAATTAATACGGATGGATCTACGAAAACGAATGGTGAATCTAGTTATGGTTTCATCTTTCGTGATAATAAGGGTGAACCTCTACTTATATTTGGTAAAAAATGTGGTATATCAACTCCCATGAAAACTGAAACTATAGCGGTTAGAAATGCTTTATTCAAAGCACACGAAATGGATATACCTAATATCCAACTGGAATGTGACAACCTTACAATAGTAAACGTCATGAATAAGATCTTACACTATCCATGGGATATCGAAATGTTAATTTCTAATATCCTTTGTTTATTACAACTATTTTCTTCAGTGCAGATCTGTCATGTCTTCCGAGAACCAAACACTGCGGCAGATTGCATTGCAAAGATGAGTCAGCAGAGTTCCTTGAAAGATATTCAAGCAAATTTAGAGCTTCTAGTTTTCATCCGTAAGGATGCTATAGGCTGAGAAACCAAGCTTTATGTGATTTTCCAGTCTAATTCTTACTGTATCAAAATAAAAAAATAAAAAATAAAAAATTGTCTACTCCCATAGACACCCAAAAAAAACCGTGCTTAGGATTTTTGACCCCAAGAGAGGTGAAATAGCAAATTTGGGATCCTAATTAAATAAATTAGCTCATTGACCCCCTAAGTCATTAAACTCTCCTAAATCTTAAATCCTAAACCCTAAAAAAACACTTCCAAAATGCCTTTGGGCCATATGTATAGCAATAGAGGGTCACACTTGTAATTTTGAAAAAAATGGGCCTACACATGCTATTTATGTGAAAAAATGGCCCTTCAAACCCAATTTTCTCCAAAAAAAACAATCAAATTAAAACAACCGGCCCAATGCAAGAAACTTGCCATTGGGAAATCTTCCAACATTTTACTTTAGGGCTTGGGCTTGTAATTTGATCAGATGGCCCAACAGGCCTTTGTATGAACGAGCCCTGGGCCAGACTATGGGCATGCGCCCTCCGACTTCTGGCCTAGTGTAATAATTTTTAGGTGGAAAATTGGATGGTGTATTTGGATCTGTTATCAGAATGCATTTTAATATATTAAATAATAATATTAAATGTAAAAAAATATTTTCATACACTAAAATACCAAACACACCCTAAATCTATCCATTAATTGCAATAAGAGTCACTACTGGTGTGGATTGATAACTTTATGTAACGAGATGTACGTGAAACTTGCAATGTCTAGTTCATGAAACGTAAAAACATTCAATATGTAACTAGTTAAGTATTCATCAACATGAAATGCGAAAATATCCTACTGATAACAGGTTTTTATCGTGTAAAAACTGCTATGCAAAATATCCAAACAAACCATAAATCGTAGTCCTAGGTAAGTACGGGTCAAATCCACAGGGAGACAGATCTATCTTAATATGCAATTCGTATGTCAAACTAAAGTAATCAAAGAGGGATTTTGTGAGTTTAAGTAATCTAAGCATGCAAAGGTAAAACAACTAAAGATGATGAAATCAGTGATGGGGAAAAGCACTTAGTCAAACAACATCCACTATTCGTATGACAAGTTGATCATAGATACTCATTCAAAATCTCATGTAATGGAAATTCCAATTCCTTTTCAGATATAACTAATAGCACAACCAGATACTATTAGCACTAACTAATTAAACAACCCTGAAACTATCAAGATTCAGTTTAACAGCAGCCTTACGGATATGAATATAGTTGGATACAATTCTAGCATAAAACAACCAGCTTTTATCCTAGAATGTAAATCAATTCTCTTCTGTATAAGACTAGCACAGCCAGATACTAGTACGATGCAGTTGCTACTCTGAAATAGATATGCTCAACCAGTAACAATCTAGATCTAGCAATAGATCAATAACGACAAACCCTAGTTGCGTCCAAATAGAGATTATCAATATTAATCATAAACAACTTAAGCAAGAGAAAGATAAAAACCATGCAATAGATTAAGAACAAGAATCTCACAACTGAATCAAAACGAAAGCTTCAGCGTCTGACTAAGCCAAGGAGGCTTAGTTCTTCATAGCAAATACGTAGAGAGAAAATTAGATGAAATTCGGGTTCGAGAGAGAATCCAAGATTTGGATTATATGCCTCTCTTTTCCCTTAAATACTAAAGAAAATAAAGCTAAGTTAACCTAAAACGAAATAATAAAAAAGTAATAAAATAATGCAAATAAGAAAATCCGGCTCGGCGGTCTTCTGACACGGGCGGCGGTCGCCGTAAGTTCCACGGCGGGCTCCGTCGTTGTTCTTCGGTTCAGCTCCTGCGACACTTTCGTAAAAACGCCATAACTTTTGATTCCCAACTCGGATTGCGCTCATATTTTGAGGACTTGCAGTAGACTTCAAGATCTAACTCCTCGAATTAGAATAACTCCATTTGGACATCTGAGTAGAGAGAACGAACCGACTGAATTCAGCCTACCGTTCTTCTACTCTTCATTGCACTCCCTTGGCGTCTACTTCTGGTGGCTTCCTCCTCAGTGTCTACTATGATCTCCAAAATGGCTCAAACACCTCCAAATACACCAACTTCGCCCCCAAACGCCATACACATGAATGTGTCTAAATCTACCCGAATGACACCAATAAATCCTCTAATGACTCTTAGTTAAGCCCTATAAAGTAGTGCTTATCAAACCACCCCATGCTTAGACCTTTGCTCGTCCTCGAGTAAACTAATAGAGAGTCTACTCCTCCAATGCAGCACCCAAGGTCTCAGGAAACATATCCTCCAACTAAGAGTCACATAACCCATGCCAAGCTCCTAGCACCAATCTCATTCACAACACATCCACAACTCAACAAGCTTAAGGGACAAGCAGAGTACTTCCCCCAAGCTAACCCGGACATCCAAAAGTGTGAGTAACCTCTAATCCTAGCCTCCATCTATTGCTCCTTATGTCTCCCAGAGTGACCTACCCGACAATCCTTCTTTGTCTCCTCTTCTTATGACGCCTCGCCAAGAATAATGAGAAATCCTAAAATCACTCTTCTTCTTTTTCACTCGTTTTGCCAAGGCGCCCTTTCGGGTTTTCACCAAGTCACTCATTTCATTTTCCAATAGATGTGCTCACATAAGATCACGTCACTCTTGACCTCATATTACCCCAGCCTAATGCTGGTCCAAGCCACCTGCTTATTGCCTAGGCCGCCCTTTCGGGTTTTCGACCTATCCCAGGATTTCAATGATAGCCTTTTTTCAAATTTTTGGCTTTTTTCATTTTTTTCATTTTTCTCCTCAACAGCGTAGCAAGTATAAAACCTCACCCCATGCTTAAACATTGCATTGTCCTCAATGTAATGAAAGACAAAAGAATAAAGCACAGGGAAAAGCAAAAAATAACTCACAACGTTGCCGAGTTGGCTTGGACACTTCCTTGTCGCTGGCGGTGTACTCATGAAAGCTCATTGTCCTGGATGTCTGCATCAACGCTATAACCTTCATATACCGTGCAACCATAGGAAACCACTGTGAAGTGTGGTGGTTATGTAGGAAATCAGGGCTACACGGCCTTCAACTCTATCAACTCCTACCATGCAACCAAAAGGAACCACTGTGGTGAGTAGTGGACAATCAAGGGAACGGGGTTGCATGGCCTTCAGAAAAAAAATGGGCCCAAATGTCATCGTGGTTGGGCCCTGGTGTACCTCATCTCCAGCTGCCAATTATAGGGCCATCATCGTTGTCAAATACAAAGTGGGGCTAATGTCTCCTCCTTGACAACATGATGCGCACCATCTCTCCATAGGAAACGCTGGGCAGCTGGCCTCCGGTGGAACTTTTTTTTTTTTTTGCTCCCCGTTTAAGGTTTTTTCGGGAAGTTTTTTTTTTTAACTGAGAAATTGCGGCGGTCGCCGTAAGGAGGGCGGCGGGCGCCGCGATTAAACGGCGGTCGCCGTTCTCAAGTCGTGGCCAACTTTCTTGGCGAGGCATTTACGGCGGGCGCCGTGAACCCCTTCTTCACTTTTTCGCGCTTTCTGCAGGTTAGTTCAACACAAAAACTAAAAGAAAAACAATAGAAATTGACTAAGGGAAATAAAATAAACTACCAAATCTCGGGTTGCCTCCCGAGCAGTGCCTTGGTTAATGTCGTTGGCTCGACATACTACTCGAACAACATCAATCCATATCATCAGGCTCCTTAGGAACCTTCTCAATCCATACTTCCTTCCTGAACCAATCATGGAAAGGTTTGAACCTTAGACCATGCTTCCTCTTCAGCGGCTTCTCCATCTTGACCTTCTTAGTCGCGTCTACCCCATGCTTAGATCGATCAGGGGGGTGTTTAGCCTTGACTTCAGGGACCTACACCAAAGATGGAACGAGCCTCTCGCTCGGAGTTAGCAGCAAAGGTGATTTACCTGGAAGCTCCGGAGGGAGCTTATAGCAAGCGTCCCACTCATCAACACCTTCCTGCAAGTTAGTAGATATAGCAATATCCAAGCTATAATCAACAATAGGTGGTGTGTCATCTAGGTGGTCCTCATCAAAAACATCTTACACCACAGGCTCAAGTACATCAATTGCACACAAAGAATGACCATCAGAGGGAAATTTCATGGCTTCATAGATATTATAATTAATGGTTTGACCATCAAATTCCATAGTCAAGGAACCAGTACTCACGTTGATCTTAGTGTTGACAGTTTTCAAGAAGGGTCTCCCTAACAGAATAGGGGATGCATGCATATCATGTTCCATATCAAGCACATAGAAGTCAGCAGGAAAGGTAAGATCACCAACCCTAACCAAAACATCCTCCACTATCCCTATAGGACGCATACTAGATCTATCAGCTAACTGAATGGAAATTTTGGTCGCATGCATGGGTCCTAATCTTAAGGATTCACAAAGAGATGAAGGTAAAACGTTAATGGAAGCACCCAAATCTAACATAGCTTTATTGAACTTGGTACCTTCAATGGTGACGGGGATGGTAAACATACCTGGGTCGCCACACTTCTTGGGTAAGCGCTTCTGAAAAATAGCAGAGACATGTTCGCTTACCTTCACCTTCTTCTTGCTGTTCCTGTCCTGGTTTCTCTTCGTGGTGCACATCTGCTTCAAGAACTTTGCATAACGAGGGACAAACTTGATCAAATTTAGGAGAGGCATGTTGACCTCAACGCTTCTGAACATCTCAAACATGTCCTTGTCCTGCGCAAGTGGATTGGTACGCTTCAATGCAGATGGGAATGGTGCAACGGGCTTCCACTCAGGAAAAATTGGAGGTACATACTCCTTCTCAGCCTCAACTTTGACTACAGAGGGGCGGCGGGCGCCGCAATTTGTACGGCGGTCGCCGCAATTTTCTTCAGAAAAGTCGAGGGCTACATCATTATTACGGCGGGCGCCGTAAGTTTCGCAGCGGGCACCGTGAACATCATCAGAAACTTCGGAACTTGGATCACCGTCACGGCGGGCGCCGCAATTAGTACGGCGGTCGCCGCAATTTCCATCAGAGAAATCGAGAGCAGATTCATCTCCACGGCGGGCGCCGTGGTCTTCACGGCGGTCGCCGTCGCTGTTCTGTTCCAGCTCCTGATCCGCTTCCTTGTCGACCTCAGAATCATCCTCTTCGAGCTTCTTCCCGCTCCTCAGAGTCATAGCACTGACATTCCTAATGTTCGGGTTCACTTTCGTTTGAGATGGAAGTTTACCAGAAATCTTCGCGTCAAGCTTATTCACCACTTGAGAGATTTGACCAAATTGTCTTTCCAGGTTCTGAATGCTAGCTTGTGTACTTTCATTAAGGTTCACGTTGCTCTTCATCAGCAAATTGTCTTTCATTAAGGTTCACGTTGCTCTTCATCAGCATCTTCATCATATCCTCCACAAACGATGAAGGATTCGAACTCTGCCCTTGCGGTCTTGGCACAAATGGTTGCCTTGGTTGTTGAGGATTACCCTATTGTTGCTGTGGTTCTGGGTCTCTCCATCTGAAGTTGGGATGATCCCTCCAACCAGGATTATATGTATTGGAGTAGGGATCATGCCTGGGCCTCTGCTGATATCCTCCTACTGCATTCACTTCCTCTTGTAGAGTGGGGCACGAGTCAGTAGGATGCAAGTCGTCATGATAAATCTCGCAGGCCTTAGCCTGCTGAGGCGTACCTTTCAGCTTCAAACGTCTTACCTCCTCTCTCAGCACATCAAAGTCAGCTTGATCAATTTTGGATTGAGAACTTGCAACCACCAAGCTTTGGGAACCTCTCCCACTGTACTGCCTAGAGTCATCTGCCAGAGTAGCAAATATCTCTAGAGCCTCTTCATAAGTCCTCTTCAGAATATTTCCACCACATGAAGAGTTCACCATTCGACGATCATCTTCACGGAGTCCTCCATGTAAATAGAGAATTAGATCATGTTTTTCGTAACCATGGTAGGGACAACTCTTCACCAGTTTCTTGAAGCGTTCATAATAGTCGTAGAGAGACTCATTAGACAGCTGCTCCACATTGCAGATCTTCTTCTTTAGCTGATTAGACTTGATTGCTGGAAAGTATTTATCAAGAAACACCTTCTTCAAATTCACCCAAGTAGTGATGCTCCCTAGTGGTAAAGAATGATACCAGTCCTTCGCTGAGTCCTTCAGAGAAAAGGAAAAGACTCTCAACCTCATCTGATCTTCAGTAATCTCAGATGACCTCATACTAGTGCAGACCTCAAGGAACTCATCCAGGTGTTGAATAGGATCCTCTAGCGGGGTTCCACTGAATTTTGGGAGTAAATGGACTACTCTTGTCTTGAGCTCAAATTTAACCCCATCACCCAGGGCATGGAATTGCACAGCACGAGTTGGTTGCTCCAAGTTAGGAGCTGTCAAAGATTCCAGAGTAACACGGGCTGCCATCCTGCGAGCTTGAAGAAAAGTTCTTTCGATTTCTGGATCAAAAGCTAGAGGTAGATTATTAGTAACACGGGTGTGAACCATAAGATAGGTTCACACCAAGATTGGCACACAAATCACACACACAAAATAGATTATTGCCTCTCCGGCAACGGCGCCAATTTGATAACAGGTTTTTGTCGTGTAAAAACTGCTATGCAAAATATCCAAACAAACCCTAAACCGTAGTCCTAGGTAAGTACGGGTCAAATCCACAGGGAGACGGATCTATCTTAATATGCAATTCGTATATCAAACTAAAGTAACCAAAGGGGGATTTTGTGAGTTTAAGTAATCTAAGCATGCAAAGGTAAAACAACTAAAGATGATGAAATTAGTGATGGAGAAAAGCACTTAGTCAAACAACATCCATTATTCGTATGACAAGTTAATCATAGATACTCATTCAAAATCTCATGCAATGAAAATTCCAATTCCTTTTCAGATATAACTAATAGCACAACCAGATACTATTAGCACTAACTAATTAAACAACCCTGAAACTATCAAGATTCAGTTTAACAGCAGCCTTACGGATATGAATATAGTTGGATACAATTCTAGCATAAAACAACCAGCTTTTATCCTAGAATGTAAATCAATTCTCTTCTGTATAAGACTAGCACAACCAGATACTAGTACGATGCAGTTTCTACTCTGAAATAGATATGCTCAACCAGTAACAATCTAGATCTAACAATAGATCAATAACGACAAACCCTAGTTGCGTCCAAATAGAGATTATCAATATCAATCATAAACAACTTAAGCAAGAGAAAGATAAAAACCATGCAATAGATTAAGAACAAGAATCTCACAACTAAATCAAAACGAAAGCTTCAGCGTCTGACTAAGCCAAGGAGGCTTAGTTCTTCATAGCAAATACGTAGAGAGAAAATTAGATGAAATTCAGGTTCGAGAGAGAATCCAAAATTTGGATTATATGCCTCTCTTTTCCCTTAAATACTAAAGGAAATAAAGCTAAGTTAACCTAAAACGAAATAATAAAAAAGTAATAAAATAATGCAAATAAGAAAATCCGGCTCGGCGGTCTTCTGACACGGGCGGCGGTCGCCGTAAGTTCCACGGCGGGCGCCGTCGCTGTTCTTCGGTTCAGCTCCTGCGACACTTTCGTAAAAATGCCATAACTTTTGATTCCCAACTCGGATTGCGCTCATATTTTGAGGACTTGCAGTAGACTTCAAGATCTAACTCCTCGAATTGGAATCACTCCATTTGGACATCTGAGTAGAGAGAACGAACCGACTGAATTCAGCCTACCGTTCTTCTACTCTTCATTGCACTCCCTTGGCGTCTACTTCTGGTGGCTTCCTCCTCAGTGTCTACTATGATCTCCAAAATGGCTCAAACACTTTCAAATACACCAACTTCGCCCCCAAACGCCATACACATGAATGTGTCTAAATCTACCTGAATGACACCAATAAATCATCTAATGACTCTTAGTTAAGCCCTACAAAGTAGTGTTTATCACCTACCGCAAGCTAACTACCTTAAATGAAACAATTAAGTTCAAAGTATGGCTGCTACTTGGACATAATTTTATTAAAGTAGAAAAATTAGTGCTTATTTGGTTGCTAGTTAAAATTCCAGAAAGTTAAAAATCTTAGGAAATACCGAAATAGCACCCGATATATGTGTTTGGTTGTATTTTTATTTTTAGTTAAAAAAATTCATGGATTTTAATTCCCATGATTTGTACTTCTCCCAATTGTACATATCATGGTGGGGTGGGTAAGATTCACTTTCACCTTTTTTTTATTTCATATATTTTATCTTTTTTATTTTAAAATTTTAAATATTTTATTTATCCATGAGTCAACTTATTAAATTTCATGGATAACGGTCATAATAGTAATTTTAAATAAATTTCCACAAATTTAACTTCTAACCAAACAAAATGAAATAATTTAATTGTTGGGAGGTTGATTTAAACCAAACATATTTTCTAAATTCCCAAAAAATACAAGACCCAACCAATAAATATATTTCATGAAAATTAACTTTATAAGAATTGTATTTTCTATGTTCAACCAAACGAGTACCGTATCCAATATGAAATGGGAGTTCGGTTTCGTACTAATTTTTTTTTCGCACCGTACATAAACGACTAAACGTTACGAGGTAGTGTACACTTTTTTTTTCCTTCTTAACACCACTGCGTTGTGTTTAAAAGTGGTACGGAAAAAAAAACGGTGCAACCAAGAGCCCCGATATTAAATCTTGTGTTTAATTGTATTTCGTATCTTTTTTTTTCGGTAAGCAAATTGTATTCCGTAAGTTGAGGTTGACTCAAATATGTTTTCGTCGTACTAGTGTGTATGTACTATGTACCCATTTGCTTTTCCAACCGTACGTACTAGTTGCAATTCAAATTTTATAGTGTTAACTTAGATCTTACGAACACCTAAAGCTACACCAATTAAAGTGGCCTGAATATAAAAAACGTAATTTCACTAAAATGACACTATCTAAACAATTTTGTTATGAAAAAGAAAAACGATACTTGTAGATAAAATAATTAAATTGTGAGATCGTTGGCTAAAGGGGTGGAGCGCGTGTGGGGTAACGCGGCATCGGTTGCCGGATGAAGTCCAACCAATTAACCATCAAGAATTAAGGTCGATCGATAACCAATATTATTATTTCAGTACGTAGTAGTATTTATTCGGATTGACACATTAACATCAGACTCCATCGATCGTTTTCAAATCCCTTTTTTCATGATTAGTTAGTTAACTCGATCAATCAACTTGCATTCGATCGGATTAATTAGTGTACATATGCTTCCTCAGCGCGATAATTTTCGGTGATCAAATTCCGCCAGTAGCATGCCAAATTAATAAGAATATATGCGATGTTACGATTAAAGTTGGTTGACAATTGAGAAAAATTATGTCTTAATTTTTTTTGGTTTTGATTGCCTGGTTTAATCGGCCAAAGCCGTTCTACGTCTAAATCAGAATATTATTGGCACACGAAATGGTAAATCCCTCCCAATAACAGTATGTCTTCATACATGCCTTCAGTAGAAATTGAACTCGAGACTTTTAAATAAAACGCTTAAGAAATCCTAGTGTCAAACCACTACAAAAATTATGTCTTAATTGGTCAGCCATGTTTTCATACATACACACATGTATTTTTTAGGCTTTTCTCTTTAGGTCGGCTGCCTTTGGTGTCGTTAAGGGAACAAGTGGTCAATATTGGTGATAATATATATATACGATTACTTTTCGGTGCATACCCAAAATTGTTTTTCAGCGCATAGGGTCCACACGTTACGTGTGGAGTGTCTCTCCACGTTACGTGTGAGAGCAGACCCTTTCAAAGTTTCACACGTAACGTGTGTTGTAGTTCCACACGTTACGTGTATTGTATCTCCACACGTTACGTGTGGGTGTGTATCACACGTAACGTGTGGTGTTTTTAGGGTATTATAATCTTGAGTTATAGTATAATTTAGTATATTTATGCATGACATATTATTGTATATTTTTAGAATTTATTTGTGGTTCAATGTTGAATTATTGATTATTTTATATATATTATAATGTTGTTTATGAATGTTGTATCATATTATTGTATATTTTTAGTATTTATTTGATTATCTAAAATTAATAAAAGAAATACCCCAAAATATACAACCTAGAAGACGAAATAGAATTGTTCATTACGCTGGATGACTACAACCACATTTAGCTCACAATACAGGAAATAATACAAGTTCTTCATAAACTTAGAAACCCTAACACAAAATAAATGACATCGTCTAGTTGCGTTTAAAGAAATTAGGATAATCTCTGGTAAAAGTTCGTTTCCTATCATATCTCTGCTTTGATAAAATCGTTTGCTCCCTACAAAGGTTGATAGTACGTAAACAACATTACACAAAAGATACGACATCAAGGCAATATACAATGTACATCATTATATAGTTTGAGGTTATATCTACGCATCTTATCCACATCTTGTAAAAGTTTTTGATTTTTCTTAACAAGATCTTGATTCTCATTAACAAGATCTTGTTTTTCCCGCCATTGTTGTCGAATAATCGCGTGTGCCCTGTCCTCGTATATAGGATCAATCCACTTCCTGTAAAAACACCCCAGTCTTGGGCATCCTCAATACCTTCTTCCGTAGTTCCACTGTAAATCCCAAGTACGGACAATGACTTTCAAATTACACGCGCATAGTGGGTTTGTTGATGATTCGGATGAAGATGCCATTATTTGTTGTAGTGCTTGGTTTCCTACAAATATCATGAATCCATTAATATAAAAAATTGGTGATAATAAATCAAAAGAAACTGGAAGAAGAAGCTTACCCACAATTGAATCTTCAAGCATCGCTTGTGTTGGACTTGTTGTAGAGAACAAACAACCTTAATGCCTCTTATATAGTGAAAAGCAATGTGTTTGATAACTAATATACACCTGTATATAACTGTAGTATATAATGACATCAACCACTAGCATTAATGAACTCAACCATTAGCATTAATAACTTCTCAACAATCATTTACCACCCTAAACCCTAATTAAAAGTTCATCTCCTCAATCTCACAAACAAGGTAACTAAAATACCCGATTCACCCTTATTAATTAAAGATAAATAGTTAACCCTAACCCTAAACCCTAACCTAAACCACATTACTGTAAACCCTACCTTAACCCTAACCCTAACCCTAAACCCTAATCCCTAAACCTAAACCACATTACCGTAAACCATACCCCAATACCATATCCCTAAACCCTAAACCCCAAACCCTAACCCTACCCCCACCCCAAACCCTAACAAAAAGCATCATATGCCTAAACCCTAAACCAAACGTAACGTGGGGAATCAGAACAGACGTTACGTTTGATGATATCCCACACGTAACGTGTGGATGGGGATCACACGTAACGTGTGGTTCAGTCTGTGGCAAAACGCATTGAATTAACCGTCTTGTCCCCACCTAACTGTAATAATGACCCGTCTTCTTCCCCGACTAACGATCCATTTCGAGCCTAAACCCTCATTTGAAACACTCACAAATTCTTGTTTTGCACTCTAAATTTTTGTTAAAAAAAAAGGACAATCCGAACAACAACGAGTATTGGAGCAAAAGTGGGGAAGATATTCCAGTTTCAAACGAGGTAATTTCTATTATGTAACCCTAAAGTTATCTTTTTGTTGTTGTTTTGAACTTGTTTAAAGTTTGTAGCTTGATGGTTAGGGTTTTGAAAGGTATGATATTTGTTATTTAGGGTTTAACCAAGCTAGACATGATATTTGTTGTTTAATATTAAAGATCTCATTTTATTGTTTAGGGGATTAGAAACAAAGATTGAGCATTGTTTAGGGTTTATGGCTGCGAAATGGTTGTTACATTGAAGAACAGTTCCACACGTTATGTGGCAAGATAGTGAACACGTAACGTGTGGAACGCTTCCATACGTAACGTGTGGGAGAGTTCCACACGTAACGTGTGAAACGCTCCCACACGCTACGTGTGGAATCACAACCAGAAACCGATTGTAGGTTCATTCTGTAAAATGGCACGGTTTGTCACTAACCGTGCCATTTTACAGAATCTGCTCTTTCAAAGAAAAAATTGAATTTAGGTTTATAATTTGTGCACTACTTGATGAGAGGATTTCATGTGTATGTAGACGAACTATTATTTATACGAGGGGTTAAACAATATCTCCATCAATGACTGGAGCACCCCACAGAAGACATTTGCGGTTTGGGAAATGCCTCAAAAGTTGCAGGATTGGAACACGCCTCAACCAGCTATTGAGATACCATCCTTCTCACTTGGGATACCGTTTCCTCCAGAAGCATCTTCATCTCATGCTACCCCACAGTTTTGCTTTTCATCCCTACACACACAGCCTCAGTTTAGTGTACCACCGGAGGAGGATGTTTACGTCTCTGTTGATTACTCAAGGTTCTTTACAACTGATCAAAGCTGGGAGTCTAGAGAAGAAGCATTTTTGTGGGTGCGGGAGATGGCTAAGTGTAAACACTTCTGCATCAAAAAGTGGAGGAATAAACCTTCCACCCCTTCGACCTTTGGGGGGACTTGGTTACCGTGTGATAGGCATGGACAAAACGTGCCTAAACAAGCTGACCAAGTGAGAGACATCACAAGGTCGAAGAAGTGTGGGTGTCCCTTCATGTTGAGGCTGAAAGAAGGGTCGAAGGGATTGTGAAGGATCATTGTACAACATGAAACTCACAATCATGTCATAGCAGATTATTTGTATGGTAATGCATTAGCTGGGCGGCCAAGCGCTGAAGAGAAGGAGATTATTAGGATGATGACAGTCAATCATTGCAAGCCTCAAAAGATTCATACTACAATCCATTCGTCCCCTGGCAATTTGACAAAGATGAAGCAAGTGTACAACATCATGCATGAGATACGAAAGAAGGGCATGGAAGGAAGAACAGTTGTGCAACAGTTCTTCTATGAGTGTAATGAGAAGGGATACTTCATGGAGCATAGATTCAACAAGGAGACCAACAAGATAACGGATATCTTCTTTGCAAGCCAGGAACAATTGTCGTTGCTGAAGGCATTTCCGTACATTGTGCTGCTGGACTCTACATATGCAACTAACCGGTTAGTAACATACATATCTATTATACTCTTCATTTGTTCATGTCAAGGTTAGGATGCCATCATATTTTATATATGATTATGTGTGCAGTTACAATTTGCCCTTTCTTGAAATTGTTGGCATCACATCTGTTTGGAAAAACTACAATATTGCCGGGGCGTTTCTGGAGAAGGAGGACGAAGACAGTTACAAGTGGGCCATAGAGCAACTTGCAAAGAAGTTTGTCAAGGTACAACGAGCACCCACATGTTTGGTCACTGATCGGGAGAAGGCGTTGATGAACGCCTTAGAGAAGCAGTTTCCAGAAGCAAAATTCCTTCTATGTAGGCGGCATGTGAGGAAGAATATTAAAGACTTCGGGAAGAAGAACATGGACAAGTTTAGGGGCACAACGTTTTCCAACGACTGCATGAAACTCTTCAAGGAAACGACCATACAAGGATATGAAGCAACACTGAAGAAGCTGAAGTGTGATTGGAGGAAATCTCCAAAATGTCTCCAGTACCTACAAAAGAACTGACTTGACCCCTACAAGGAAAGAATCGTCTCCGTATGGACATATACAGTGTTCACGCTCGGTACTACCACCACTAACATGTATGTGCATTTTTTTTTTTTAAATTTAACTAGTTATTTGAACAGATACAGTGTTCACGCTCGATACTACCACTAATTAAATTGTGAGATCGTTGGTTAAAGGGGTGGAGCGCTTGTGGGGTAACGCGGCATCGGTTGCCAGATGAAGTCCAACCAATTAACCATCAAGAATTAAGGTCGATCGATAACCAATATTATTATTTCAGTACGTAGTAGTATTTATTCGGATTGACACATTAACATCAGACTCCATCGATCGTTTTCAAATCCCTTTTTTCATGATTAGTTAGTTAACTCGATCAATCAACTTGCATTCGATCGGATTAATTAGTGTACATATGCTTCCTCAGCGCGATAATTTTCGGTGATCAAATTCCACGAGTAGCATGCCAAATTAATAAGAATATATCCGATGTTACGATTAAAGTTGGTTGACAATTGAGAAAAATTATGTCTTAATTTTTTTTTGATTTTGATTGACTGGTTCAATCGACCAGTCGCTCTACGTCTAAATCAGAATATTATTGGCATACGAAATGATAAACCCCTTTCAATAACAGTGTGTCTTCATACACGTCTTCAGTAGAAATTAAACTCGAGACTTTTAAATAAAACACTTAAGAAATTCTAGTGTCAAATCAATAGAAAAATTATGTCTTAATTGGTCAGCCATGTTTTCATACATACACATGTATTTTTTAGGCTTTTCTCTTTAAGTCGGCTGCCTTTGGTGTCGTTAAGGGAACAAGTGGTCAATATTGGTGATAATATATATATGAAATATATCTTTTCTCGGAGGATTATTTAGTTATACTTTTATCCTAAAATTAATTAATAATAAGAAGAGTTATATACTAATCTTATGTATTAGATATTAATATTTATTTATTTTTTATGTGAAATGCACTTTAAGTGTGAGTGATTTTAGATTTTAATTTACAGAGTTTTATATACATTGCTATATTTACATCGTACATACACTTGTAGCTAGCTAGAGTCCTAATAATTGAGAAATATCGAGGTCGTTTTTATTCTATTTTATTGACCTAACTACAAGCTATAGCAAATCTTGATCAACCATATTTTTTTGTTGACTTTAGTTGGTTCACTCGATGCAATCAATTTATGTCACTTTACGTTCGAACCACATAATTTTTTAGATTTATTTCTGGAGAGGCATTTTCAATATCAGTTTCTCCTTATATTTGAATAACATGATTAATAGAACTTGAATTTTCTGCTCAATATTTAAAGAGTCTAGCACATTTTACCTGTTACCACTAGACCAAAGCTCAGTAAATGTTTCTCATTTTTTTTTTTAAGAAGATAAATCATATATAAAGATCAGAAAATGAATCAGAAAAGTGAATGTTTGTCAAAATTTCGTTAGTCATGGTTAATTGATTGACGTTGAATTTCTTTTGTAATTAAACTCGGCAGTCTTTGAAGACCATGTTTCTTCTTGTTTTTATTTTAATACGTTGTTAATTGGGTCTAATTTATACATGGTTAATTAATTAACGTTCGATTCATCTAGCTATCCGTATGCAATATATTGTCCCAAATGAATCAAAATCTTGATAACCATTCCCAGTTTACAAAAATACAACTTTTGAGGTGGGGCCATCAAACTTTTAGGCTCATAATGCTCCCATGCCCTACATGATACTTGGAATGAATATTATATAAAAAATATTGCTTAATTACATTGCTAACAGTGAACTTTATCTTAAGATATTGTATTTTACTATAATACACACTGTCTTCAACAAAATTTATCCATGCAATTATCTCTAATTAGGATCCGAGGTTAATGATATAATTAATGTTATAATTACACGTACATTTTATTCTATTAATCATCAACATATACATATATGGTAACGTAGTAAGAAATTAGTTGGTGCCGAGGCTAAAAAGTGTTTAATTTAAACATACACCAAGGCTCCAGCTAATACCTACAAATTAAATACCCCAACAAACAATTTTGCAAGAAAAAGACTCTTTGCAACTCTCGCCATCAACCCAACACACCAATATAATTAAGACTTTCGATTCCGCGCACATCCCACGATTTACCCACGTAAGTTTGTTTCACTCATCTCCTTTTAATACCCTTGGATATTTTCCATCAAATATATTAACCGCAAATCCTACCAATCAAATCCACATCTTTGATCCGACCTTTTCTTTTCAACTTTGTTTTTTTTAATCTTATTCAGTTCATAAATGTCGACTCATCAGGACTCCTCCAACTACCAAATCCAGACTTTCGCCGGCGAAACCCGACCTGCCGCCACGTCGGCATCCGGGTCGTCGCCCACGGGCAGGCACCCGGTTTTCCGGGGGATCCGAACCCGGGGCGGGAAGTGGGTATCCGAAATCCGGGAGCCCCGGAAGACGAATCGGATTTGGCTAGGAACCTTCCCAACCGCCGAGATGGCGGCCACCGCCTACGACGTGGCGGCTCTCGCTCTCCGCGGAAACGACGCCGTTCTCAACTTCCCCGACGCGGCTCCGCGGTATCCGCGCCCGGATTCTGCCGTGCCGGCGGACATCCGTAATGCTGCTTTAGCTGCTGCAGTTAATTTTGCAGCGGCGGCAGAGGAGCGTGACAAAAAGAAAGCGGTAGCGGTAGAAGGAGCATTGGATATGGAATCTGTGGGCGGATTAGAAGATGGGTTCGTGGATTTTGAGGAGTTGTTTGACATGCACAATCTGATGATTGACATGGCCGGCGGAATGATGGTTAGCCCACCTAGGATGGGCCCCGCCCCGCCCGAGGACGGCGGCTGGCCGGAGGATATTCTCGGTGGTGATAGTCTCTGGAATTATGACTAATTATATGTACGTGCATGGTTTAATAGATGCGCAAATTAAGCTAGACTCGTTTGAAATTTTATTATTATTATATATAATGTTTAATGAAAAAATGTAATTGGAACCCGAAGTAGAAGTGATCCAACGTACGTGGGTGATTTAATTGATCGATCCAACTTCCAAGTATAGTTTTATTAAGAGTTTGATTGGTTCTAGCTAGCATAATTTGATATACAAAAGAACTTAATTAGTTTCTTATAAGCAGGGACGGAGTTAGGATTTTATCCCAGAAGGGGCTAAAATCCTACGCGATAAAAATATTGTGTGACTTAAATCCAACGTTCCTTAAATCCTATTTTGCAAAAATTAATTTTAATTTTTTTTATGAAGCTTAAGGTAATTTTCACATGAGATAAGGAAAAAAAAACTAAAGTAATTTTATTTTTTCTGACTTAAATCTGTTAAGATTGGCTTAAATTGCATTTTCAGATGAGGGAAAATTTTTAAGATAATTTTATTTTCATGGCTTAAATTTATTAGGATTGACTGAAATTACATTTTCAGATTAAATAAGGGTAAAATGTTTTCTTCGATGCTTTGAAATAATTAGGGTGTAATAGCGATACAAACGCATTTTTAATATATTAGTTGTCCTTTTAACATTCAAACTTTATTTATAAATATTTGTCTTTATAGAATTTTAAGACAATTTATCACATATAAAATCATAAAATTTATATTATTAAAATTTGATCATGTTGATTTTTCTATGCATCTATTAATTTTAAAAGATGGTGAAGAATTAAATTTAAGAAAATTTTGAATTTTCAAAACACATTTCATGATTTTTCTAATATACTTATAAAACTCTAAAATGACAAATAAAAATATTCTACTTGAAATCGTGTGACGGTTATCTATATTAACTTTCGTTTTAGTTATATAAGAAAGGGCGGTGAAGGGTTAAATGTGAATTTTGTTATAAATCATCTTTGTATATTATTTTATTAATATATTATTGAGTGTTGATTGTGAGAATTAATTTGTCATATCTGAAGTTTTGAAGAAAATAAGCCTAGTATATAAGGTTGATAGACTACTCCGTCTATTGTCAAATTTTAATTGGTTTTAAGATGAAATCATCGGACTTATGTGTTGGGTTTTGTCTGCGCGTGTTATGCTCATACGTACACATATCCCCTTCATTGGTCCACCGGACTTTAACATAGTATCAGAGCGAGTTTCAGGTTTGGGTATGTTTGGGTTCATCCTGTAATAACCCTCAATTTTAGTAGGAGTATTTGTGTAATTTTCAACTTTCGTTTTGTAAGCAAGACGTGGTTAGCATGTTCTGTAACTCAGTAAGAACCTTTTGAACGTGATAATATACGTTTAATAAGATATTGGGGCTTAAAATATTTTGGGAGTGCTAAAACCAAAGATTAAGCATAACCGCGATCAAGGCCCGGGAGCCGATCAAGGCCGAGAGCCACGACCGCGGCTAAACAGCCGCGGGCGCGGTTTAACCTATGGGCAAACCGCGATCGCGGTTCTGAAACCGCGATCGCGGGCACTGTTGCATCGTCTTCTTCCTCTGCTTCCAGAAGGTCGATGATTTGCATTTCTCCTCGTTCTCCGAACGGCGAGGAGGTGGATCGATTGGGTTGCTCGGTGTGGATGTGAACTCCTCCTTCCGGGCCTATAAATTGGAGGGGGTAGCATCCATCATCTCCACCATCTTCATCCATCTCTTCCTCTCGTTTAAGTTCGTGTTCGTCGCCGGAGTCGTCGTCGTCGGAGCCGAAGTAGTCGCCGTGGGAAATCCTTGGTGTGGTGGTGGTGCGCGGTGGTTCGGAAGCGAAGATACGAAGTCGTCGTCGTCGGTATGGCCTCGAAATCTCGATTAAGCTCACGTCGGGATGGAGTTTCGCGACCGCGGCTCATCCTCCGCGACCGCGGCCGGGCAGAGACCCGCGACCCCGGCTGGGCGCGAAACCGCAATCACGGTTATAAAACCGCAGGCGCGGTTTTGCCCAGCAAGGCCGCGATCGCGGCTATGCCATCCGCGACTGCGACACTGGCTTTTTTCCTTCGTTTTGCTTTGTCTTTTCGTATCGTATCTAACTTAGGGTTTTGTCTTAAAACTCGTCGTCGTCGTAGGAAACCGTGCTCAAGTGCAAGTTTCCAGACCTCGGAACCCGATCTCTCGTTCGTCTAGCTAAGGCAAGTGGTGGTTCGCTCTTGCTCATTATTTCATGTTCCCTTGATTATCAATTATTTGATTGTTTAATTAAGATGGAATAAAAATTGTTGTTTTGTGTTTGGGAACAGATTTAATAAAACGATGTGTTAAAATATGAATTTATGATAGGTTGTATATATTGCTAGAAACAACGCTATTATATATATAATTCTATATGATATTATCATAAAGTGATAAATGGATTTTGGTGTGGATTTATATGTGGACTTTAAATGCTAGTTTAGCACGAGTATTCGTAGGAACGCTATGTACCTTACGAGGTCTAGTCGTTTCTTTTTAACTTTGTGTTAGGATGATAAATGCCATAACACTTTCTGGTCATGACCTACCCCTATCCGAATATAGGTGGTGGTGCACTTAGCTAGTGCCAAAATCGGGATTCGTACCATGTTCTATATCTCATTGCGAGATCTGTTGTGGAAATTAAAAGCTTTAACGTGAATGTACGTTTTGGAAGTAAATAAGATAAGTGCTTTTACGCACATAATTAATATACCCTCGGGCGAGGAGTACAACGTGGAAACCGCTCAGACTCTTGTTAGAGTAAGTCCTCTTTCCAATCTGGATTCGCATTATGCGGTGAGGTTGGTTGTGGGCCCAAATAATCAAGGTCGTGTTTTAAAACTTGTGTGAAAACTTAACGTTCCCAAACAATTCTTCATATTTTCCTATAAGACTCAATTATGTTGGAGTCTTCTTTTCGATGCATATCTTCTTCTATCATTCCGTGAAAGTTCCGGGTTATGTATCGTTCCTTCGGTTATTATTCGAGGGACAATGATAGTAAACGATTACGATCACTAGAACCATTCTGTTTGTACCCTTGCATAGTCTTTCATTAGACTAACCAACCGGATTTTATTCCTTGCATGGTTGGCTGGTGTCATCCGTCCTATACGACACATCAGAGGTTGGTCCCCGACGATTGAAGTAACCAGTCGAAGAGAAGGCTTGCAGTTGAAGTTTGTGTTTTAAGAAGTAATATTTCCAAGGCGTATATATTTAATTTGAAATAAATGTAGTACATAGTCATGTAATTAGGACTACTTTAAAAGAGTCTTCCGCTGTAATTTAAAAGTCTTCCACTGTCATTATACTTTGTTGTAAAACCGTCCTTCTCATTTTACGAGAGGAATCTTAATAAAAAAGGTTGAGTTTATTATTCAATATGTCTTCCGCTGATTATCCTTTTGTTATTTAATATTTATGTATTTATTTAAGCTTAATTGTTCCTATTAAAGCCTAGGATGACTTTGGATATTAACGTCTGAGGTCACTGGTGTGTGGCATTACCGACATAAGTCAGGGGTGTTACACATCCTGCCATGATGACATGATATGCAATCTATTTTCGTTTATCGGCCTTAAGACATTGTTTGGGTTTAGCCGTCATGAGGGCGTGATATAGGCTAACTTAATTGGCCTAGTATATACATAAGGTCGGTACGTATGCTACTTCTCATATTGCCAATTGATTTTATAGAATAGATCAGAACTCCATCAGACTTATGTGATAGGCTTATATGTGCGTGCTACACTCATACATACACATACTCCCTGCTTGTAATACTTTAACATTTATTTACTTGAATATTGTTTTTATTTATATATAGTTTATATTCTTGTTAAATGGATGTTATTAAACATGAATATAAATAACTAATCATTTCTCATATAAAATCAATTGGCAATATGAGATTACTTAAAATAATTTCAACTATTGGCTATTAATTTAAAATAATACGAACTTTCAAAATAACTAGTTTGTATATCAACTTTCATTGTATTTACTAGAAATAATACAAATGTTTTTCCGATGAAGAATCCAGTGACTTTGATGACGTGGTGATCCGAATTTGCTTACTAGATTATATAAAGTGGGTGTGACATGATATTTATAGTCTTTAAAAAAACATTCTTCATCGTAATTATTAAATTGAATCACAAGAAAAACAATAATTAAACACTGTATCTAATCCGAAGAACATGGTTTTTGAGGCTGCCTATGGTATTTGAAGCTTGCTAGTGGGCTCATGTGCGCGCGCCGCAAGGCTAATAGGCCTCCCAATCTCTTAGCAACCTTCAGGCCATGTCGTAACTTTGTTGATTCCACTCTTTTTTTTTTGCTTTTCTGTTAGGTTTGTCATTGTGCTAAGCAATGATTCATGTTAATGGATTGAGGTTTTGCTGCTCAAAAGAAAAAAAATTCTATTTTGGTTTAGTGTAATAAAGAACATGATGAATCTCAATTTGGCTCTCCTCACCCCCGGACTGTCCACCATTAGCGTCCTCCTCGGTCTCCTCTACACATACTTTTTATGATCCGACTATAATATTGAAATCGAAAGCCTCGTTAGTTTTGCCAACCCTAGACTAATAAACACGTGCTTGAAGTTGTCGTCTTGATCATGAGCACAAAGTACATGAAAGAGTCGAGGGTCGGCTCTGTAATACCTCGACAGCTTAGCAGCCCAGCCCATCACAGAACTGCAGCCCATACATCCCAACCCTTCCTTGGGGGCTCCATCTATAACATGCAGCCATTTTCAAGCGATTGTTGGTGAGTCTCGAACTCGAGACCTCACCCTTTAACAAACTGTCAAAGCATCATTTGTCACCAATTACGCTGCAGCCCCCAAGGAAGGGTTGGGGTGTATGGGCTGCAACTCTGTGATGGACCGGGCTGCTAAGCTGTCGAGGTATTACAGGCTCGATGGTAGACTTGAGGCGGCCGAAGGGACAATGAAAGTTGGTATACAATGAAAGTGACCGAAATCTCCACCGGAAAAAACACCCGTATTATTTCTGATAAATATAATAAAAGTTGGTATATAAATTAGTTATTTTGAAAGTTCGTATTATTTTGGATTAATAGCCAATAGTTAGGATTATTTTCAGTAATTTTGCCTTAATTTAAATTGGAATGCAAGTCCTATGAAATATTTATAAAATAAATAGTGATTAGTTAATAAGTATCTTACTCCTAAAAATAAATTGTTCATTAGCATGTATCTTTAACACACATAGTAAGAAAAAGACAACTGAAAATAGTAATGCTTGAAAAGAGGGTACACCACCTCCCATTGTTAACGGCTTTTTCCATAAACAAATACTCCTAAACATGACATTTTCATATAATACTGTTACTCTACTAATCAATGATGATTGATGATGGTTTGGGTTAATCACATTGGGATGGAACGAAATTACAGTAATTAATTAATTAATAATTTAAAGAGAGGAAAAGATCGAGGTGAACCAGTATAGTGCACTTTATTGCTGTTAGTATGATCCATCACATTTGAATAAATTGAAGGAATCAATCAAAAAGAGAAACGTACACGACGAGTAAGAGTGGAATGATTATTGAGTGTGCTAATTTATTTCTAATACTCCATATATAGTAGTGAATGAATTGTGTTTTCAAACTTACTTAAGTCAACTAAGCCTATCATGCATAACATAATATGGAGTATATAATCTGCTTAATATCAGGTTTATACAAATTGAAGATTTTTATCTTCTCAAAATACAATATATAAAATGTTGAGCTCAAATAAATTTTACTATGTACATTTTTCGGTAAAAAACTTATAATATATCTAAATATTCTTAGGTATTACAATAATCTCCCATTTTCTCACCTCATAAGCCAAGTCGATCTTACATAAACTTAAATTTTAACCAATAGAACTCGATTAGAGCTCCACTACATAATGGGAATTTATAATTAAAAGTCTTTGATTCATGCTGTCCACTTGAGCTAATTAAACATATTGGATTGTAAACGCATGTTAATCGTGTGTCGTGTGTACAGGGGCAGAGCTACTTAAGGTACAGAGGAGGCTATAACACCTATGAAAAAAAAAAAACTTTTTTTCAAAAATAAATAAATAAATAATTTTTTTTACCCTTATTTAATCTAAAAATATAATTTCAGTCAGTCCTAATAAATTTAAGCCATAAAAATAAAATTATCTTAAAATTTCCCCCTCATCTCATCTGAAAATGTAATTTCAACCAATCATAACAGATTTAAATCAAAAAAATAAAATGACTTAAGTTTTTTTTTCCTAAGTTTTTTTCCCCTCATCTCATGTGAAAATTACCTTAAGCTTCATAAAAAAATTAAAATTTATTTTTACGAAATAAGATTTAAGTCACGTTGGATTTAAGCCACACAATATTTTTATCGCGCAAGATTTTAGCCCCTCTGAAGTAAAATCCTGACTCAGCACATGAGTGTGTAACATCTCTTTCTACGTACGTACTACGTACGTAAAACAAGGGCGGAAATAACTAAGCAATGATTATTTGTTCTTTTTTTTTGTCGTAAATTTAAGAATGAAGAAATATCATTGATAAGTGATAACTATATTCATCATCACCTATCACTATTAACTAATAGTAGTGATGTCATGATGTTTTAAAACCAAATAATTTAATTACGGTAAAAGATTTGTTGGTATGAGATATATCACATTATAACTTACTAGAGTATTACTCGTGCCTTGCACGAGACTTGTTTATTTTTTTTAACATTTTCAAAAAATAGTATATAAAAATTGTATACTTAATTGATATAGAAATATGTAGGTAGTGACTGTTAATTATAAAAATAGATGAATGTTATTATAAAAAAGGACTAATTGAATCAAGAGTATAAACAATAGATAAATCAGTCGAGAAACATTCCATTAAAACAACAATAACTGAAAGAAATAAAAAAAATCAGTAGAGAAACATTCTATTAAGAAAACAATATAAAAAAAACAATAGAGAAAAAAACTAATTGATCAACTAAAATTCAGAATTTGGATTGGTGCAGTTCATAGTTCATGATATATCATTTCATGCTTGTAAATTCAGAATTTGGATTGGGATGATTAAGGATAAAAGGATAGTTGAACCTCTATTGTGGGAGTTTATGTAATTACAGATTTTGTTTAGTTTGTGGAATTAAAAACTATCAATCAACCGAAACTAACAATGAAAGAGATAAAAAAATGGTAGAAAGAGGTAAATATATGATCAATCACTCAAATGGTGTTTCTCTAATTAGTAATTTTGTACACGGTTAGTTCAACTTCGATTGTGGGAGAGGTCTACATTTATAACTACAAAATAGTTAAGATGAACTTCGATTGTGGGAGGGGTTTTGATATGGCTGATAATTTTTATTTCCTAACTATTTTGGAAGCAAAATTCATACTGGTGTCATTGCAGATCGTCCAAAAGGCTTTATTCTTTTGTATTTAATTTTGGAAAGAAGGGTGATTGTAAATTTTCGAATGCTGCCTTTATTATTTTCTGTTTAATTTTGGTATAGTATACATATGTTTAATTTGGAAGCAAAATGCTGCATTTATCATCGCAGATCGTGCAATTGCAAATAAGGGTGATTGTAGATTTTGGAAGCAAATAATTTTTTTGGTATATTATTCAAATGTGTTGCTACTATTTTGGAAGCAAACTTCATTTTGCTGCTATTGCGGATCGTCCAAGGCATCCTTCCTTCTTTCGGGCTTACTTTTGGAAAGAATGATGATTGGACATTTTTGAATTCTGTCCTTTTAATTTTTCGCTTAATTTTGGTATAGTATACAGATGTTTAATTTGGAAGCAAAATGTTGCATTTATCATTGCATATCTTGCAATTGCAAAGATGGGTGGTTGCAGATTTTGGAAGCAAATAAACTTTTCAGTATAGTTTACGGATGTATTGTTGACTTGTTGATATTTTTGAAGCAAAATCTATTCTACTACTATTTTCTAAGCAAAATTCAATACGGATGTATTTTGTGTTAAATTTTGGACAGAAGGGTGATTGTAGATTTTTGAAAGTTGCCCTTATTATGTTCTGTTTAATTTTGGTATAGTGTATGGATGTTTAATTTGGAAACAAAATGTTGTCTTTATCATTGCAGATCTTGACCTTTAGTTTTGGTAATAGAATAATCTTGTATATAAGAATAAAGATTTCTACAAATCTTGTAGTACTCGAAATATTAATTATATTGATTTTAAAAAAAGTTATGATTAGTTGCCGCATAATATACGTGATGCGCGTGGGCGCAAGGAAAGACCCCACTCTAACTCCCTTCATTGATCTAGAAACTGAAAATGAATAAACTGTCATGTGGCAGAAACATTGACAAGATGCCATGTGACATAAGAGAGATGAGTTTAATTGGAGGATGTCATATGGTTTAAAGGGGTTGTGATTTAGTATATATATAGTAGATTAAATTTTGGAAAGAAGAGTGATTGAAGATTTTCGAAAGTTGTCTTTATTATTTTCTGTTTATTTTTGGTATAGTGAAGTGTACAAATATTTAATTTGGAAGAAAAATGCTGCCTTATTATTGCAAATCTTAACCCTTTAGTTTTGATAATAAAATAATCCTAAATATAAGAATAAAGATTTATGTAGATCTTCTATTACCCGAAATATTGATTATATTGATTTTTTTTTTAAAATCGAAAATGGATAAAATGTCATGTGGCAGAAACAATGACAGGATGCCATGTGGTATAAGAGGGTGTGCGTTAAATAGGAGGATGTCATGTAGCTTAGAGGTATTGTGATTTAGTAGATACTCCCTCCGTCCCTAAATGTTTGTCCCATGGCCAATTTTGATACTATTCACAGTTGAAGAGAATCTGTAAGATTTCTTCCAATATATAAGAAAAAACATAGTCATGTGGGGTCTTGTTTGATTCGTCTCAACGAGTACTTTGATAATATCAAAAAATTATAATTTTTAGGGTTATGTAATTAGAGATATTAACGATACAAAATCCGCCTTGACAATTGTGCCCCTCCCCCATGGGACAAACAAAAGGGGACAGAGGGAATATATAGTAGATTAAATTTTGGAAAGAATGGTAATTGTAGATTTTTAAAAGTTGCCTTTATTATTTTTTGTTTAATTTTGTATAGTGTACGGACGTTTAATTTGGAAGAAAAATGTTGCCTTTATCATTGCAGATCTTGCCCTTTTAGTTTTGGTAATAGAATAATCCTATATATAAGAATAAAGATTTCTACACATCTTATACTACCCGAAATATTGATTATATTGATTTAAAAAAAAAAAAACGAAAATGCATAAAATGTCATGTGACAAAAACAATGACACGATGCCATATGGCCTAAGAAAGGGTGATTTTAATAAGAGGATGTCATGTGACTTAGAGGGATTGAGGTTTAGTAGATATATAATAGATTAAATTTTGGAAAGAAGGGTGATTGTAGATTTTTCAAAGTTGCTTTTATTATTTTCTGTCTAATTTTGGTATAGTGTACGGACGTTTAATTTTGAAGTAAAATGTTGCTTTTATCATTTCAGATCTTGACCCTGTAGTTTTGGTAATAGAATAATCCTATATATAAGAATAAAGATTTATGCACATCTTATACTACCCGAAATATTGATTATATTGATTTTTAAAATAAGAAAAGTGAAAATGCATAGAATTTCATGTAACAAAAACAATGACAAGATGCTATGTGGCTTAAGAAAGGGTGAGTTTAATAAAATGATGTCATATGACTTAATTAGGGATTGTGATTTAGTAGATTAAAATTTTGGAAAGAAGGGTGATTGCAGATTCTTGAAAACTTTCTTTATTATTTTATGTTTAATTTTGGTATAGTGTACGAATGCCTAATTTGGAATCAAAATGTTGTCTTTATCATTGCAGATCTTAACCGTTTAGTTTTGGCAATAGAATGACCCTATATATAAGAATAAAGATTTCTGCAAATCTTGTATTACCCAAAATATTAATTATATTGATTTTTAAAAAACTAAAATGGATAAAATGCCATGTGGTAGAAACAATGATATGATATCATGTTGTATAAGAAGGGATGTGCTTAGTAGGAAGATGCCATATGGCTTAGAGTGGTTGTGGTTTGGTAGATATGTAGTAGATTAAATTTTGGAAAAAAATGTGATTGTAGATTTTTGAAAGTTGTCGTTATTATTTTTTATTTAATTTTGGTATAGTATAAAGATGTTTAATTTGGAAGCAAAATGTTGCCTTTATCATAGTAGATCTTGACTTTTTACTTTTGATAGTAGAATAATCCTATATACACAAATAAAGATTTTTACTGATCTTGTATTATCCGAAGGGATGCGTTTAATAGGAGGATGTCATGTGGTTTAGAAGGGTTGTGGTTTAATAGATATATAGTAGATTAAATTTTGGAAAGAATGGTGATTATAGATTTTTGAAAATTACCTTTTTTATTTTCTTTTTTATTTTGGTATAGTGTATGGATGTTTAATTTGGAAACAAAATGTTGTCTTTATCATTACAGATCTTGACCCATTAGTTTTAGTAATAAAGTAATCTTGTATATAAGAATAAAGATTTCTACAAATCTTGTATTATCCGAAATATTAATTATATTGATTTTTAAAAAAGTCATGGTTAGTTGCCGCCTAATATACGTGATACGCGTGGGCGCAAGAAAAGACCCCACTCTAACTTCCTTAATTGATCTAGAAACTGAAAATGAATAAAATGTCATATGGCAGAAACAATTACAAGATGCCATGTGGCAGAAACAATTACAAGATGCCATGTGGTATAAGAAGGAATGAGTTTAATAGGAGGATGTCATGTGGCTTAGAAGGGTTGTGGTTTAGTAGATATATAGTATATTAAATGTTGGAAAGAAGGGTGATTGCAGTTTTTTGAAATTAAGTTGCCTATATTATTTTCTGTTTAATTTTGGTATAGTGTATGGATGTTTTATTTGGAAGCAAAATGTTGTCTTTATCAATCCAGATTTTGACCAATTAGTTTCGGTAATAGAATAATCATATATATAATATTAAAGTTTTTTGGAGATCTTGTATTATTCAAATTATTGATTATATTGATTTAAAAAAAAAAATAGATAAAGTGCCACGTGACGGAAACAATGACAAGATATCATGTGGCATAAGAATGGGTAAGTTGAATAGGAGGATGCCACGTGGCTTAGAAGGATTGTGATTTAGTAGATATATAGTAGATTACTTGTAAATCTATACATATCATAAATGTATATAGTTGCCTAAAGTTTAAATTTGATAATGGCATTCTCTGAACATGTCATGTAAAAATATAATGTAAAATTAATGATAATTTTGTTATATTAATCTCTTTTTTTTTAAAAAAAATATGTCAACACATATATAAACTTTTTCGAACAATAATATTAACATCATTAATATATAATTAAAATATAAAATAATATGTGAGATGGTACTGATGTGGCATGATATCATTATCTGAAAGTTTAGGCGAAAGATTTAAATGTCGAAGTGATATGTGGCATTTAAGGGAATTGTTTTACTATTTTACATTGATATTTTTCATATGGTATTATATGTATTAGTAAATCGATATATATCGCAACTTATATAATTGCCTATAATTTCAATATGAAAGTGAATGATACTCAACATTTTTCAAATAAAATATTTTGTAGAAAATTTGGTATTTTTTTATATCAACATTAATTTTTCGTAAGTATGTTGACGTATGTATAAACTTTTTGTATTTGAATTATAATAATAAAACATATTTAATAATAATAAGGTGGTACATTTTGGAAATAATTAATTATAGAAAATAGTTGTAAATCAATAGAACATATAAAATAATAATAAGGTGGTACATTTTTGAAAACAAATCACTTAGTTTCCAAAGCACATGTTATTGTATTTTTAATATTTTGTGGTCAATATTGGAAATAAGATAATACAATATTACAAATTTGTTTTAATGTTAAGAAATATATGATACAAAATATTTTGTTGTACATTTTGGAAAGATTTGATTGTAAATAATATTAGTATTTTAAGTGTAGGATGCTATTAATGCAAATTCTTTATTTTTAAAATAAATCTAAAAAAACGATAGACTGACACGTGTCCAATTCAATACCGTGACGTCACGTGACAGCGTAAAATTCGGGCTCATTCTGGGGTGCTACATGGCACAGAGGGTATTCCGCTTTAGTATATATATAGAAGATTAGATAATTAGCCAAAGGCAACAATGTTGATATATTCCTAGATCTTGATGTTTCCTCTTCTGGAATAAAAAAATAACTAATCATTTCTCCTCCTTATTATAATGAAAATGAGAGATTTAAACTCCTAGCCTTATCATATTTGTCTCCTAATTAACTAGAAATTATGGAGCATATGGTTAGTTGTAAATTAGCCGCTTACGTGGCACACTAGTTAGATGTAGTTAGCGTGTTTAGTTAGCTTTAAATAGCTTGTACGTAGCTGTTGTAGTTAGTTACGTTTTTGTCAGAGTTTGTTAAACTCTTGCTCAACAGATTTCTCCAATGGAGTTTGCTAGCTTCCAGAATCATCTTTCTCGTTCTTCCTCTCATTTGTTCTTTGATCTAGTTTGTTTCTATTCAGAAACTTCACATGGTATTAGAGCTCTAAGAGTTCCGATCCTGATTTGAAGTTTGTTCTTCTTTGTTTCGCTGGAATTTTGGCAAATCTGTGTGTTGGATTTGTTATTCGAAGTGTCTTTGGAGATCAGTTTGTCTGGAAGTTTGTGAGATTGTGAATTCTCTCGATGAATAGAGATCAAGATCAAGAGGTTGAAGGAGATGCTCGTGATGTTGAAGGAGATGTTCGTAGGCAATTTGAGCGAGATCTTGAACGACGAAGAGCTGAACGTGATCGACAAGATCAGAACAATCAAGGAGGATATTCAGATCCGTTGTTCCTTTCTAACTCCGATCATCCATGTACGCAACTTGTATCTACTCGTTTCGATGGATCCAATTATCATAGTTGGAGTAGAAATGTTACGATGACACTTGGATCGAAACAAAAATTAGGTTTTATCACTGGATTGTGTTTGAAACCGGATAGAAACTCAGAGGATTTTGATAGATGGGAGCGTTGTGATTTCATGGTTATGAGTTGGCTCATAAATTTCATGGTTGAAGAGCTCTCAGATAATTTCTTACATGTGTGATCTGCTAAGGAACTATGGGACGAGATTATCGAAAGGTTTGCTGAGTCAAATGCACCATTGGTGTATCAGTTACAGAATGAGCTTGTTAGTCTTAAACAAGATAACATGTCAGTGTCTTCTTATTACAGTAAGATGAAGAAAATTTGGGATGAGTTGCAGGCTATTGATGGCATTCCATTGTGTGAATGTGGTGCTATTGAGAATTGTACTTGTGTTTTGCTCAAAAGATTGCTGGAAAGGGAATCTTCACAGAAGATTATACAATTTCTCATGGGACTGTCGAATATATATGAGCATTTGAGGAGTAATATACTGTCCAAAGATCCTATGCCGATGATCAATAAAGTATTTCACATGGTACTTCAAGTTGAGCGACAGAAAGGGATTACTATGAATCCTTTTCTTCATGATGCTTTAGCTGTCAATAGGTTTGCTCAGACAGAAAACATGCCAGGTCATGGGAACAATACAAGGTCTAATTATGGTGGAGGTTCTCAGCATGACAAGAGAGATTACAAGAAGGCAAAATTTGAGAGAAAATGTGATTTTTGTCATGAGAATGGTCATGTCAAGGAAACTTGCTTCAAGCTAGTAGGGTATCCGGATTGGTGGAAAGGGCCAAAGGTTGGGCCTAATGGGAAACTTATGGCTAATGTGTAGGAAATGTACAACAATCCTCTGGAGAATGATGACCAGGATGGAGTTAAGCCTGATGCAACATTGGTCAATGCAGTCTTGCAGGAAGTCCCTTAGATGACACATGAGCTTCAATCACTTCAAGCACCATGAATTTTTCAGGTATGTTTCAGTCCTTACCACTAGTGCATACATGTCTGATTGATCAATGCACCTGTATAGTGGATTCAGGTGCTACAGATCATGTCACTTACAACAAGACAATTCTCTTTGACATTAGAGATCTCTAAACCTATCTGCATTGGTTTACCTGATGAAACTACACAACTAGTAGAACAACATGGTTCAGTTCAGTTGACTGATGCTCTCATTTTGAAGAATGTCTTATTCATGCCAACATTTAAGCATAATTTGTTGTCTGTTTCATGACTGCTTACTGATGATAATCATGTGTTTCTGTTCTCCAATCATGGTTGGATGCTTCAAGACCATTCAACTAAGGAAATTTTAGCTAAAGGAATTAAGGAGGGTGGCTTATACAAGTTAGTTGCATGAGCTGTTGGTGGCTTGCATAAGGATGTAGTGATTCCTAAGAATGTCTTTCATTCAGTTTGTAATAAAGATGAGCGGATTAGCTCATTACATGCCAGGATGGGGCATGTCTCACTGTCAAAGATGAAACATTTGTCTGTCTTTGATGGATTTGATACTGGTTTGTTTGACTGTGATGTTTGTGTGCTTGCAAAACATCATAAATTGACTTTTACTCGCAGTGTTTGTGGTGCAAAGTATTTATTGACTGCGCTAGATGATCACACAACAGGGCAACATGGACTTTTTTGATTCGGTCCAAGGAACATGTTCCCAGGTTGATTGCTTAGTTTATTGCATATGTTGAGAATCATTTTGGTCTTTCAATCAAGTTCTTGTGTACAGACAATGGTACAAAATTTGTTCAACAACCTGTTGCTCAATTTCTTGCTAACAAAGGAATTGTACATCAAAAGTCTGCTCCGGGGGTTCCTCAGCAAAATGGTCGAGTAGAGAGGAAACACAGGCATCTTATTGAGATGGCCAGAGCCTTAAGGCTTCATAGTGGCTTACCCTTGAGGTTTTGGGGTGATTGCATCCTCACAACTACATATCTCATCAACCTTTTGCCCTCATCTGTCCTCAAATGGAAGACCCCTTTTGAACTTCTTCATAATCAATCCCCATCTTATGATCATCTTCGAATCATGGGTTGCCTTTGTTTTGCCTTAGTTCCTAAGTCAGATAGATCAAAGTTTGATGCTACTTCCCGAAAATGTGTTCTTTTGGGCTATCCTCCTCACTAAAAGGCTTATAAGCTTTATGATCTTGAGTCACATAAAACCATCTTAGCCAGACATGTCATTTTTCATGAACATGGTTTTCCTTTTAAGACACCCAATCCCATATCTCCTGCTCCATCCACACCTTCTTTACCCCTGGTTTCACCTTCTCCTAACAGTGACTTTCATTCACATGTCTTCCCTCATGTCTCCCCTTCTCCTTCTTCTCTTACCAATGATCTTCTTCATGATCATTCGCTGCCTGAAGAGGCTTTGAGTCCTGGTGTTCCTCTTCAGGATCATCCCTATCCTTCATGTGCTATCCATCCTCCAGTTAACCCCATTCCTCAACCTCCAAGGAGATCTACTCGAGCTACCCAGCCACCTCTTAAATTGCTTGATTACATTTGTCCTGCATTGCCTTCTTCTTCTAACTCACTCACACATCATGATCACTTCTCATCTGCCTTTCATGCTATCTCTTTACAAGATCTTCAATGTCATTCCCCTGGCTATATTTCTTCTCTATTCAATGTGTTTCAAGTTTATGAACCTACTTGTTATGACAGAGAAAAGAATGATCCTACTTGGGTTCAGGCTATGGCCAAAGAGATTCAAGCACTTGAGCAGAATTCTACCTGGGAATTGACACCCTTACCTCCAGGAAAGAAAGCTATAGGCTGCAAGTGGATCTACAAAGTGAAATATAAACCCAATGGTGAGGTTGAAATATTGAAGGCAAGGCTAGTGGCCATGGGATACAATCAGATTAAAGATAAAGACTACAAGCACACTTTCTCACATATGGCCAAGTTCAATACAGTTAGAGTCCTTTTGGCTCTGGCAGCTGCAAAAGGTTAGCCACTTCATCAGTTAGACATCAATAATGCCTTCCTTCACGGCTTCCTAAATGAAGAAGTATTCATGACTCCTCCTCTTGGCTATACAAAGTCTTCTCCTGGCCTGGTATGTCGCCTTAAACGATCTCTTTATGGCCTTAAGCAAGCCAGTCGCCAATGGAACATTGAACTCACCAAGCATTTGCTCAGTCTTGGCTTTATTCAATCTAAGCAAGATTATTCTCTCTTTGTCAAGTCTACATATGGCTCCATTACTATTGCACTTGTATATGTTAATGACATGCTTCTCACTGGTGACAATCCTACTGAGATTGTTTCCACTAAGGCTTCTCTTGATGCTGCTTTTACCATTAAGGATTTGGGTCTTGCAAGGTATTTCTTGGGTCTTGAAATCAGTCGTTCTTCTTCTGGTATACAACTGAATCAGAGGAAATACATCCTTGATCTCCTTATTGAGGCAAATCTGTTACATTGCAAGGCCGCTCCTTTTCCTATGCAGCGAGGATTGCATCTTCAACCTGATGTTGGTATTTTTCTTGATGATCTTGAGGCTTATAGAAGATTGATTGGTCGCTTGTTATATCTCACTCTCTCCAGACCTGACATCTCTTATCATGTACAACATCTCAATCAATTTTTGCAGTCTCTCAGAATTCCTCACATGGATGCAGCTCAGTTTTTGCTTCGCTATCTTAAGGGCACAATCAATTGCTCACTGGTTTACCCTGCTTCTTCTGATCTGTCTCTTACAACTTTTTGTGATGCTGATTAGGGCACTTGTGCCTTTACGTGTCGCTCATTGACTGGCTATTGCGTGTTCCTCGACAATTCTTTGGTTTCATGGAAAACAAAGAAACAGAAGACTGTTTCTAAATCATCTGTCGAGAGTGAGTATAGGAGCATGTCTACCACTTCTAGTGAGTTGGTTTGGTTGGAGGGCCTTTTGCGTGAACTTTGTGTTCCAGTGTCATTGACTATTCCTCTCCATTGCGACAACAAAGCTGCACAACACCTTGCTGCCAACCCTGTATTTCATGAGAGGACCAAGCACTTGCGTATTGACTGTCATTTTGTACGAGATATGGTTCGTGAAGGTTTCCTACAGATTATTCATGTGGCTTCTAATATGCAGTTGGCAGACATTTTCACTAAGCCATTGGGAGCTCAACAACACTTCTTCATTGCGTGCAAGCTAGGTCTTGTGTTCTCCACCTTGTCCTAGCTTGAGGGGGGTATATGGAGCATATGGTTAGTTGTAAATTAGCCGCTGACGTGGCACAGTAGTTAGCTGTAGTTAGCGTGTTTAGTTAGCTTTAAATAGCTTGTAGTTGTTGTAGTTAGTTACGTTTTTGTCAGAGTTTGTACACTTCAAAAGTTATACACACATTTAAAACTCATGTACATTTTCCCTCCCCTAAAAATTATGCACACTCAGTATAACTTAGATGCACATATACGCAAAACATATACCTTTAAAAAGTTGCACACACAGTTAAATATTCATGCACATTTTTTTCTTTAGAGAACACCCAATACAACTTAGATGCATATACAAATCAATATACATGCACACATGCCAAAACTTGTGCACATTTCTATTTAGAGTGAGCGGGCGTTCGTTTACATTTTTTTTCGAAACGTGTTTTTTCCCAACAATAGGACTGCGTCTTCTTTCATTCGCACTTCTCACCTAAATGGACATTCTTACTATACTTTCTCATTTTATTATCCCTCAAATCTAAATCGTCGGAAAAAAATCCACATATATTCATACAATTCAATTTAATTTTTATGATAAATGTTTAAGCTAGCCCATTTGTAAATGTATCATCTAGATTCTAAAGTACTAATATGGACTAGTACAGCTGCAACTAGTCGTAGACTTGTGATTATTATCCGATAAATTTCTCATTTATCTGCGTATCAGCGTATATATATACCCACTAAAAATTAACGATTTGTTGAAAAACTCATGCGATTAACTATGGAGAAATATGCTTGAAACTGGAGATATCAATTATTGTATAGAAAGTGTTAGGAAGTGAACTTTTGGAAATTCCAGTTCCCTATCTAGTTTCCTTCCTCATTTTTTCTAGTTTTGATAATGACAAACACTTTTGCTATTAATATTTCCATTAGTGTGACAAAACAGGAAACTTCGACTTGGAAAGCACGGAACAGAACTATTGACGCCAGACTTGAGAACTGGCGGAAGGAACTGAAGCTTGCTGGCGCCAGAAACACTTGGATAATTCTGTGAAGGCGGCGGCGAGCTGTTTAGGGTAGATCTTTAGTTAGGGAGAGAACTATGAGATCTTATCCTGTTTCCATATATTTTAAGAGCTTAAAGTTTATCTTTATGGAAACAAAACATGTAAAAATCGGTAAAGATTATATTTGGTAACAAATGTTATCTTTAACGATTACTTTTAATTATTTTATTTGGTTGATTCGGTTATTGGAGATTTGCTTCCTCCGGTAATTAAATCATATAAATAAAGTAATTAAAACTCTCTCATTTCTTGACGCATTCACGAAGAGAAGATTTCGAGTGTTGTGAAGAAGTTGTGCCGAGTTCTTTGAAGAAGAACGAAGTAAGTTACTTGCTTGTTGTTGCTTGGTTAGGTCGAACTAGGTAGAAAGTCTTTTAGTGTGTCTAAGACTTGAATCTGTGTGTTCTATTCTAGTTGATTGTAACCGAAGTATTAATACAAGAAGTAGACTTTGAAATCCTCTTGCAAGAGAGGTAGTGAATTTTATCCTGGATAACTAGTTGGTTATCAAATGTTCCCACTCTAAGAAACTTGTCTTGAATCTGCTACTGTTTACTTATTCCGCTGCTTAGGGAACTGGACTCCCAGTTCCCTCGACAACTAACAAGTACGATCCTACAATAGGTATCAGAGCAAGCGCTCTAGATTTGTGTTAGTTTACAGATTACAAGATGTCTAGTTCAAACGAATTCAGCCTAGGAATCTCCATCAACAAACCCCACATTCGTAAGAAGGGAGAAGAAGAATGGTGGGAAAAGTGCATGACCAACTACATCCAAACCATGGACTATCAGTGCTGGCGCGTGATAGAGAATGGTGATGGAGTCATTCCTAAGGACTTAACTGAAGACCAATGGAAGCCTGAATACTACACCATCAAGGAGAAAAATGCTAAAGCTCGTCAACTTATTCTCAATGGGTTGACTAGAGAAGATATGGACAAGGTGATAGGAATCTCAACTGCTAAAGGGATCTGGACCGCTCTAAAGGAGATGCATGAAGGAAGTGAGGAACTAAAGCAAAGTAGAAAGTTTGCTCTAGAAGGAGAATATCACACTTTCGAAATGCTTGAAACTGAGAACATCTCCCAGTACCATTCCCACTTCACAAGGCTCGTCACAAAACTCACCAATGCCGATGTGGAACTTGATGAATGGTCCAAAGCCCTTGTCATCATCAACGGTCTCAACTCCAAATTCAGCCTCATTAAAAGACTTCTGAAGACTACTCCTGGAATTCAAGGTCTCCCCTTAACTCAAATCATAGGGAAACTTGAAGTCGAAGAAAGAGAGGCACTCAAAACAAGTTCTATCAAAAAGATGGAGAAGTGAATTGCCTTAAAAATCTCAAAAGCTTTCTCTAGGTTAGAAATGGAAGAAGAAAATTCCGACCTTGAAGATGAAGAAGATGAAATGACCGCCCTCGTCACAAAGCATATCAGAAAGCATTTCGTCAAAGGAAAATTCAAGAAAAACTTCCAAACGAAGGACCTCTCTGAATATCAATGCTATCAATGCAAAGAAAGAGGACATCTGGCAAGGAACTGTCCTAAGAACTCCAACGACGACGACAAGTCTCAACACAAAAAGGCTCTCTTTGCTACTTTCGGAGATGATTCAGAAGACTCCGAAGAGGAACAAGAGCCAAAGGGAACTACCAGAGGAAGGTGTCTAATGGCCAAGGAAGATTCAACTGAATCGGACGACTCCGAGGTATCTTCTTCTGACTTTACTAAGTCTCTTCTTGAATATGACAAAAAACAAATGGTCAAAATAATTAAGAAACTTGGAAAAGAAACTAGTTCCCTACAAGAGAAACTGGAAGAATACGAAGATGAAATCTCTTGCTTAACTACTGAAAACTCTGTCTGGAGTAAGAAACTTGAGGATACTGAGAAATTACTAGCTAATCCTCTAAGAAAGTGTGAGTCTTGCAAAAATGTCAAAAAGGAACTCATGCATGCTGATAAACCCCCAGTTCCCATAACAGACTCTGAAAATAAGACATCCTCTATGCTTGATGAAATTATGAACAAACCTGATCATCTCACTCACTCTATAAATGAGAAAACTGTGAATCAAACTGTTTTTGTTAAGCAACGACATGGTCTTGGTTACACTGGTAAAAGCGATTCTGAGGAAACATGCTCTGCTGAAAATGAGAAAATAAGAAAGGAACTGGCCGAGAAAAATGAGTTCCTCAGTGGTGCGCTACAAAACTCTCGTGATAAAGCCCAGTTCCTAGAGGAGAAGGTAAAGGTGCTTGAATAAAAGCCCAAAGAAAACCAAACCTGATTCAATGGTCAAAAGGCTCACAAGATGTATGTCTCCCAAGCTCAGGGAACGAAAGGTAAGAAAATCAACTTTAAGCAAAGAAAACAAGAAAAACCATTCCGACCCGGTAAAGGTAAGTATGGTCATGTTATCTATAATCGTGTTTGCTGGCATTGTGGTAAAAATGGTCATACTTATCATGAATGCATCCATAAGAAGAAACAAATGGAAGAACATGCTAAGAAAAGGAACCAGAAAATAAACAACAAGAAAAGGACGCACACTATTACTGATTTAAATGATCCTTACTATTTTGTTCCTGTTTCTAACCCACAGACAAGATTTCAACCTCATTCACCCAGAGAAGCTACGCTTAGCTGGGTTCCAAAAGTTTGAGTTCCCTTGTGCAGGACGAAGTGCGACAACAAGACAAATGGTACATTGACAGTGGATGTTCGTGCCATATGACTGGAAACAGAAAGAAAATGTCGTCACTTCAGCAACACCGAGGAGGAACTATCTCCTTCGGAGACAAGAGAAAGGGAACAATCTGTGGAACTGGAAGCGTGAATCTTACTGATCACATTAAGGTAAGTAATGTCAACCTTGTTGAAAATTTAGGCTTTGATCTAATAAGTGTGTCACAACTGTGTGATCAAGGGGGAAATGAGGTTCGTTTTACCTCAAAGGAATGTTTCGTGGAAGATAGACAGGGAACTGTGATCCTAAAAGGAAAAATGTTCAATAATGTTTACATCATTGATCCCAAGTTCGTTCCCAAAGAAAAGCTGTGTCTCTCTTCCATTGATGATCAAACAAACCTCTGGCATCAACGACTTGGTCATGCAAGCATCAAGCTAATCCATAAGCTGCATCAAAAGGAACTTGTTCGTGGTCTTCCCAAAATCAACGCTGAAAAGTCAGAAATCTGCTCTGACTGTGTTCAAGGGAAACAGGTTCGTAGTTCCTTCAAGTCCAAAACGCTGGTAAGCTCTTCTAAACCCCTGGAACTCATTCACATGGATCTCTGCGGTCCTATGCGAGTTCAAAGCATTGGTGGTAACATGTATATTCTAGTACTTGTTGATGATTACTCTAGATTCACTTGGACATTATTTATCAAATCTAAAAGTGAAGTCTTTGATAGGTTTAGTGAGTTAGTTCCCTTGCTTGAGAAATCTTTGAATGTTCCTCTTCGAGCTATTCGTTCCGATCATGGAACTGAGTTCGAAAACGGAGACTTTCTAACTTTTTGCAGGGAACATGGAGTTGATCACAATTTTTCAGCTCCCTACACTCCTCAACAAAATGGGGTAGTTGAGAGGAAGAACATGACTTTGGAGGATATGGCTCGCACAATGCTCATCTCCAGTGGACTTTCCCACTGCTTTTGGGCAGAAGCCGTAAATGCAGCCTGCTACATTCTAAATCGAGTTATGCTACGTCTCATGCTTGAGAAGACCTCCTATGAGCTCCTTCGAGGACGAGTTCCCAATATTACTCATCTGCGAGTTTTCGGATGCACGTGCTTTGTTCACAATAATGGGAAGGACAATCTGGGCAAATTTGATCCACGAAGCGATGAAGGGATTTTCATCGGATATGCGTCAAACAGCAAAGCTTACAAAGTCTTTAACAAATGGACTAAAAAGGTAGAAGAAAGTATTCATGTTGTTTTCAATGAAAAATTGCCTTCAAAGTCTGTACAGGATCCCTCAGTTCCCTCAGAAAATCCATTTCAACGTCCACTCGAAGACTCCGATGATGACGCACCATCAAAGCCCAATTCATATCCTTCCCTCGCTAATCCTCCTGAAACGAGTCCAGTGATTGAGCCCAAGGAGTCGATGTCCACGGAGATTTCCCTAGCTCATCCCCCTCAACCGGACACTGTGCCCTCTGACTTTGTTCCCCTGATCGATTCTGTTCCCTCCAGCTCAGATGCTCCGGTTAACCCAACCACACAAGGAATTGACTCTGCTCCTCCCATCGCCTCCTCCTCAGCTCCCGTCCATATAGAAGCTGAAACTCCAGGGACGGATGCACTAGCTTCAAACAGAGCTAAAAGAACAATCAAGCCCCCGGACAAGTATGGATTTGAGGATATGAATTTATGTGCCTTCAATGCTTTTCTGTCTCTTATAGAACCCAAGAACATCACGGAAGCACTGAAGGATGCCGATTGGATCATTGCCATGCAAGAAGAACTTCACCAGTTCGAGAGGAACAAAGTCTGGCGACTAGTTCCTCGTCCCGCTAATCGACACATCATAGGAACTATGTGGGTTTTTCGCAACAAACTGGATGATTCTGGTGCAGTCTCAAGGAACAAAGCTTGTTTGGTTGCTCAAGGATATAATCAACAAGAAGGGATTGATTACAATGAGACGTTTGCCCCTGTAGCAAGATTGGAAGCCATTCGTTTGCTCATTGCTTACGCGTCCCACAAAGGCTTCAAGCTCTTTCAAATGGACGTAAAAACTGCGTTCCTAAATGACATTCTTCAAGAGGAAGTCTATGTAAAGCAACCTCCAGGATTTGAGGATGATGATCACCCTGACCACGTGTACTTCTTGGACAAAGCGCTCTATGGTCTAAAACAAGCACCTCGTGCTTGGTATGATCGCCTTGTCCAGTTCCTAACAGCAAATGGCTATCGGCGTGGTGTGATCGACAAAACCCTATTCATCCTAGATGTGAAGGGTGACATTTTGGTGGTTCAGGTATACGTTGATGATATTATTTTTGGTTCCACTAACTTGGCTCTTGTAGAAAAGTTCAAAGATCTAATGAGCAGCGAGTTTGAAATGAGCATGATTGGGGAACTCACATTCTTTCTGGGATTGCAAGTCACTCAGAAGAGCGATGGAATCCAAATTCATCAACAGAAGTATCTAAAGGAACTCCTGAAGAAGTTCAAAATGGATTCCAGCAAACCAATCTCCACTCCCATTTCCCCTGCAACTCGTCTCACTGCCGATCACACTGGACAACGAGTTGAAGAGAAACTCTATCGTGGCATGATAGGTTCCTTGATGTATCTAACAGCTAGTAGGCCAGATATTGTGTTTGATGTGTGTCTTTGTGCCAGGTTTCAAGCTGATCCAAGGGAATCTCATCTCACTGAGGTGAAACGCATATTTCGCTATCTGAAGGGAACTGACGACCTCTGTCTTTGGTACCCCAAAGATTGCCATTTCAACCTCCTTGGCTACACGGATGCTGACTATGCTGGGTTCCTGGTCGATCGCAAGAGCACATCAGGAATGGCCCAGTTCCTTGGTCCCTGCTTAATCTCTTGGGGATCCAAGAAACAAAACTCGGTTGCTCTCTCCACCACGGAGGCTGAGTACATCGCAGCTGCTGCTTGTTGTTCCCAACTCCTCTGGCTCAAACAACAACTCGCGGACTTTGGTATGTCTTTCGGTCCCCTCAAAATCTTATGTGACAATACCAGTGCAATCAACATATCTAAGAACCCTATGCATCATACTAGGACCAAACATATTGATATAAGGCATCACTTTTTACGTGATCATGTTGAAAAAGGGAACATACTGCTAGAACATTGTAGGACAGAAGATCAAATTGCCGATATATTTACCAAGGCACTCAATCGGGAACCTTACGAGTCCTTTAGGTTACTTCTAGGAATGATTTCCTTAAACTAGTAGTTCCGGTTGCCATCACTAGTTCCCTTGCTGTGCCTAGATTTGATATGTTCTATGGTTCCATTGAAAATATTGATGATATTTGATTTTGTGCTGGCCTCGCATGTCCTGTAACATTGATTCTAAAGCATGTTCTAAATTATGACATGATCGCATATTCTTTCATGATATATCGTGTGCATATCTACATCTCTTTGATTAAGCCTTAATATAGTCAATCTGATCACATCTATCCTATATTACAAGCCGAAATGATGATTGACTACAAGCCGTCCCTAAGCCTGATTACATTGCATAATTCCTTATGACCCTCTGTTTAATCCACACTGGGAATTATCTGTGTAATGTCAAAATTGCCTTCCTAATTTTATTTATATGGGTACGTACTTTTCTTGAGTGTTTGCTTGGTTCCCTACATCAAATGTGCCCATACTTCCCTAGTTCCGTGTCATTATCCGAGGAAAGGAACTGGGTATGCCGCCTCAATGGCCATATATTTTGAATTCTGATCTCTGACAGAGTCCGCTTCCCGAGAGGCATAAATGCTCTTCTAGCCGTTCTTACTCAGCCGATTTGACGCCCAAGCTGATGTGATTGATCTGATATTATCATGATGAGGATATTTATGGCTAGTATTTTGGTTGAAGATTTTGTGGCCGTTGGAGAGACTTTCGGTTCCCTTATTTGATCAAGATCTGGCAACGGTGTGATTTGGATAGAATTTGTTTGAGAATTATAAAAGGCAACAAGGCAAACCTAATTGGGCACCACTTATCATATTCTCTCTGCTCTCCTAAAGTTTACTGCCGCCTTCTCAAGAATCCTCACAACAACCTCTCTCTCACACCAAATCTCCACAACTATGGAACCCAAAATTCCCCAGTTTACCGCCGAAGAAGTGGCCTACATCGAGGAACTTCGAAAACTGAAGGCAACACCGTCCTCCTCTCAGGTGGCAACCCCGCCAAAGGCACTATCTTCTGTGCCCCCACTTGCGACGGAACCCTCTCAGCCGGTGTCTTCCCCGGCAAAAGAGCCAAGCCAGTCGGCCTCATCAGAGCACACTCTCTCTCGGCCGTCCTCCCCTACACCGACAAAGGAAGGCTCTCATCACTCTTCTCCCTCTCAGAAGAGCCTCCCTATTGATGTGGACCTGCTTCCAACTCCGACACCCTCCCTCCAAAAACCAAGCGACTCCCAATCTGTCGCCGGTCGCGTCAAGCGTCGCGCCGCAAAGGGTGGTTCTGGCGTCCCCTCCCTCAAACTCGAGGAGACGCCACCAGCAAAAAGGGCCCGGATTTCCCCAACTTCCAAAGGAAAGAAGCCACTGTCGTCCCCAACTCGCTCCTCTCAAATTCCCAAGCTGGATGCCTCTCTGGTTTCTCGAAACATTCTGGAGCCCCTCATTGTTGGCAAGGAGTTCTGGACCTCCGCCGATGATGAGAGTGTCATCGCCGCCCACGCCAAGCTCCAACTTCAAGGCTGGGACACTCTGATTCCCTCCCCGTTCGCAGTAAATGAAGACATGGTGCGAGTCTTCTACCAGAATCTGCAGTTTGTGTCTGCTAAGGAGGACTAGCCCGCTCATGATGCTCTTCTCACATGGGGTGGTAAGCTATTCCCTATCTCTGCTGCTGTGATAGGATCTGTGCTCGGCCTGGACTCTGGTGAAGGTTTTGGTGTTATCGTTAAACGGAACTGGCCAAGCAAGCGCAAAGCGGCCATCCTCCGTACTGTGTTTGATGGAAATGCCCCCACAAAATGCCCCCTCCTCACCAAACACCTAAGCCTTGACCGGAAAATTCTCCACACCTTCCTCATCAAGAACATCACTCCCCGCCAAGAAAAGTGTGACACCACAGCCGTCTCCGATGCTGTTCTGTTGGAGAAACTTCTCTTGGGAGAACCTATCGATCTCCCTCGCATTATCTTAGCCCATATGCAATTTTGCAAGTCCCATAGTACCCATGCTCTCCCCTACCCACATGTCATAAAGAATCTCCTCTCCAACCTTGGTCTCTACCCTGCTGACATCCAAGAGACCCACTTCTCTCGCATCCTCACTATGACTACTGTGAGGTGCCTTGCTCAGAAGGCCCATGTTGATGAGATGTCTGAGACTGAAGAGTTTGAGGAAGAGCTGCTATCGGGCCAGTCTGATCCGCGCCTAGTTCCTGACACCCATGTGTTGCTCAATAGTCTGGCACATATTGAGAACGCCTTGGTCAATGGTTTCGACAAGGTCGCCGCCGCTGTGGAGAAAGGAAGCCACTTCACCAATGAGATGGTGGTGGAGTTGTGGAAGTGCACTGAAGCTCTCACCAAAGAAATTGGCAAGCTGATTGATGGCAAGATCAAGGAGGACAAGGAACATAGGGCCAGGAGTAGCAAGGAATGTGTCTAGTTCCCCTCTCAGATGACACGGAACTTATAGTTCCCTTAGGATCCCACTTCCACATCATGATCCCTTTTTGTGTGTCTCTGAGTGCTTTTACTCTTTTTGGTTTTATGCTTATGTAGTTCCCGCCCTTTGATATTTAATGAACTTATTTTGCGTTCCCTGCCTTGTTTGTAATATGCTTTCAATCTTTATTACGGTGCCATTTCTCTAGAGTTCAGCATTATCTTATTTATCTCTCTAAATTCTCGGTGTTACTCATCTATCTGCCTCTTTTCGATGATGTCCAAAGGGGGAATGAACTTGGCAATCTGGAACTGCTAGGCTGAAAGGAACTCTGATCTAGTTGTTTCCATTAAGGGGGAACTAAGGAACTTGATCTGGTGTTAAGGGGGAATATGCAATTCACTAATGATTATTCTACATCTAGTTATGTTTTGTCTCTTCATCATATTATTCATGCCTATTTCGATATGCCTGTTCTACATGTTTGTCATCATCAAAAAGGGGGAAATTGTTAGGAAGTAAATTTTTGGGAACTCCAGTTCCCTATCTAGTTCCCTTTCTCAGTTTTCATAGTTTTGATAATGACAAACACCTTTGCTATTAATATTTCCATTAGTGTGACAAAACAGGGAACTTCGGACTTGGAAAGCACGGAACAGAACTACTGACGCCAGACTTGGGAACTGGCAGAAGGAACTGAAGCTTGCTGGCGCCAGAAACACTTGGATAATTCTGTGAAGGCGGCGGCGAGCTGTTTAGGGTAGATCTTTAGTTAGGGAGAGAACTATGAGATCTTATCCTGTTTCCATATATTTTAGGAGCTTAAAGTTTATCTTTATGGAAACAAAACATGTAAAATTGGTAAAGATTATATTTGGTAACAAATGTTATCTTTAACGATTACTTTTAATTATTTTATTTGGTTGATTCGGTTATTGGAGATTTGCTTCCTCCGGTAATTAAATCATATAAATAAAGTAATTAAAACTCTCTCATTTCTTGACGCATTCACGAAGAGAAGATTTTGAGTGCTGTGAAGAAGTTGTGCCGAGTTCTTTGAAGAAGAACGAAGTAAGTTACTTGCTTGTTGTTGCTTGGTTAGGTCGAACTAGGTAGAGAGTCTTTTAGTGTGTCTAAGACTTGAATCTGTGTGTTCTATTCTAGTTGATTGTAACCGAAGTATTAATACAAGAAGTAGACTTTGAAATCCTCTTACAAGAGAGGTAGTGAATTTTATCCTGAATAACTAGTTGGTTATCAAATGTTTTCACTCTAAGGAACTTGTCTTGAATCTGCTACTGTTTACTTATTCCGCTGCTTAGGAAACTGGACTCCCAGTTTCCTCGATAACTAACAAGTACGATCCTACAGAAAGGACAAAACTCTTCTTCGTTTTCTCCTTTTTGATTTATTCTTTATTGTTTTTGTATTATTGGAGACAACAACATCTCGAAACTTAATAAAGTGAAGGGGAAAGCACATCATTTTCCATTTATTAAAATGGTTTTAATTTTGAATGCATTTCCAACGCCCATAACGTTGGACGTAGAAAACATTTTCAAAACTTCATAAATCGATAAATACATGCATGGATCATGCAAACGTACACGAATACATTATATATAAGATAATTTATAAATTTATAAATTTAATAAGATTTCAATACAAAATTAATTGATAATTAAAAATAGTCCACCAACTATACATATTAATCTAATTTATTTTAATCACAATTTCGGATATATGATAAAAAAGTTTCTCCACAACGAATTATTTATAATCTCAGAATAAGGCTACGTTCGATAGAAGCAAATTTCAACTTCAACTAGTTGAAGTTTAAGTAAATTGCTTCATGTGGGGGGGGGGGGGGGGGGGGGGGTGACATTAAGGATTTAAGACAAATTTTAACTTCAACCATTTCCACTCCTTAACAGCCGAACATACCCTAATTATACATATACATGAACAATTCTGTATCAGAATCCACCCACAGGAAAATACACTTTTGTCCTTGTTTATTTACTAGTGGTAGACATGGGCATTCTCGGACGCCCCACCCTTCCATGAAAACGGACGGAAATGGATAATGACTTAATGAGTTTAGTCCCAAAGGGCCAATAAAGCCCGCTACCCACAAGGTCGGGTATGGACAAGGCATCCAATCTTGAAGGACCGGTAAATCCGACCGATATTTATTTATATATTACATATAAATATCAAATTATTACTAATAGAAATGCTTTATATAATTTAAATTGAGTGTAAAATAATCGTTATTATATCGGAAATGAGTAAGTGAAAGCAACTATTTAGAAGATTGATGAAGGTTGTTTTTATTGTTGCATGATTTGTTAATTTATTGTAGAGTTTGGTAATTGAATATTTCAAATTTTGTAATATGCGTTATTTTGTAAGACAAAGATGAACTAGAAGTATCTTTTTAATAAATAATAAATTGATACTATTTTTCTATGATTATGAATTAATTATATACTAAAACACTTAAATCCATGCGGGTCATGCGAGCTTGCCCGGGTTTCGGGATGCGGGCGGGTATGAACAAGATAACAAGCCCTATTCTCGGGCTCGATCCGTCCCGAATCTGGACAAATGGACAAGATTTTAAGTTCAAGTTCGTCCCATATCCGGCCCGGGGCCGAGAAGACTTAACCTAAAGCTTTGGCGTACATATTGGAAAAACAGTCAAAGCTTTGAGTGTTTTTGCCAAGTCTTTCCAATTTAAGTGGAAAATATAACATCTTTTAAATCTTCTTTCTCTTATAATGGTCTAATGTATTAAATGGATGAAAAATATTTATAAAGTATTATGATCTTAATCATCTATAGTATTTAAAAAAATACTTTTTATTCTCTTTTTACGTTTCGCCATATCACTCAAAATTCAAATTTTAAAAATTATTTTTTACAAAAAAATATTTTTTAAATAAAAAAATCTTTATAAAGACACCCGACAAACAGACCCTTAATCAAGTTTCAGACATGTTCCATTCAGTGTACTTTTTTTTTATTGTAAGTCATGCTTCTTTCGAATTTTACGGGTGATTTTTCGTAATTTTTAAAATTAAACAGACAGGCCATCCAAACCTACAAATAAGAGATCAGGAAACAATTGAATTCGGTTTTAACCGAATTGAACTAGCTACATAGACTTTTCATTCTGGTTTCTACTTTCTTGTCTAGTTGCTATATAGTCTTTTCATTCTGGTTTCTACTTTCTTGTCTAGTTGCTATAAATTGTACGTACACCCACATATATAAAACCAAATAACAATTAATGGCCGGGCTAATACAATTATAAGTCGCTTGTTTTCTTGTCGATTCTGCAAATGTACGTGTTTGCAAAACGCAACCCATCTATATGTAAGAGATGAATGAAATTAAAACCCAACAAAAAATTTCAAGGCCCTAGCTAAGGATTGTAATGTAAGTTGTAACATATATGAAATTTTTTTGGCCCTTTTGCACGGATGGGTCTTTGGGCCTGATTAGGGTTTGATCCTTAGCATAAATATTCATCTGATTATTATAATCGTTATCACAATATAGTAGAAAAAAAATCATGGCTTGACAGCGTCCCAAAACATAGTCAATTTCGTAACGAACTGGGTTAACAATTCTTATATTCTTTATTTTGATTTTTCTAATTATTGCGTTTGAATCTTAATAAGTACGTTTAGGGTAACGCTGTTGTGGTTGTCATGTGGAGTTCGGCTAGCTTGTCAGCCTAAATGAGGAGCTAAAATGAGTGGACAACCAAAGTTCTGCATTTCAATTCTTCAGAGTTTGTGGGCTTTTGAATTCGCCCCATCTGATACTTTCACATGCTCCATACTCTGCCATGGGAGACAATAGATTTGGTCCCCCACGTATCTCTTTACACTTCAATCATATTCATCATCAAACCTTTTCACTTACTATTAAAGATTCAGATTCCGTTTAGAATACATTAAAATGCATTATCTTATACTAAATTGATGATTTAATGCATTTTAATGTGTTAAATCAGGAGATCCAAACAAACCCTAATTAACGGTGAAAGATTGAGATGAATCACATTACTCCATTCACATAATTTAAGAGATATTTCTTAAACTACGTGAGCTAGCTAGAGTTATAAGAGGACTTGCATATCCAAAGAAGAACTCTGATGAAATTAATTTCCTTTGTATATATATATTGTATTAGGGAAAGTGTGGAGAATTGTAGGTGCTCATCATAACATTTGCATGATTAATGACATTTGGGTTTGCTCACGAAAAATCGAAATAAAGTTTTATAATATCTTGTTTAATTTTTGAGAGGCGCATAAAATAACGTATCAATATATTTAATTGATGGATTCATCTTTCTATATTGTTAATTGATTTTATAATAAAATCATACCGAATTTATCTATTAGACTTATATATCTATATATTTGTACATGTTACGCTCCAATCTATCAACTTACAGACTTTCACAATTCAATATGACTTTAAAGTTATGAGTAGTGGTGTGGGGGACGGCTAGCTTGTACGTGGTTTAAGGAAAGAAAGCTCAGTGTCAAGTCATGAATGTGGTGTCCCCCATTTGCCAAATTTACTATGACGACTTTGAATTGCTACTTATGCATCGATCTACTCTCAACTTGATTAATTTTTCATACATACAAATTGAATCGACTGATTGAGCCTTGCAACTTTTTTTTTTACCAAATGATGCTGCAATTACGTACAATACTCAGCATACAAAAATATATACTAACCAATGCCCCCTTAGTACGATGATAAGGAGCTTGCCTCCTTGCCCATGAATGAGAGTTCGACTCCCAAGGACAGCGGTATATGATCACAGCTTTAGTTAGGGCAGGGGCCTGTCTGTTATAGAGAGCCCCGCTTCTAGCCTTTAAAAAAAATATATATATATATACTAGTCAGAAAATTGAAGTTATAAACTATAACAAGGTAGCTGTGATAAAAAAAAAAAACGTACGGGACCCCTTCACTAGTATACAACCATATGTGGAAATGTCTAGAAAACACTAGCTAGGGCTGACGAACTCAACTACCTTTTTGTCCTCTCAAATTGAATTATTAAAAACGTCCAAAAAAATTGTGTGAATCTTGGAAATGGAATTAAATCGCTTCAACTTGTTGTGTCTGCTTGTCCACCCGAAATTCCGGACGAATAAATGCACATGTCAAGCTGGTCATCGATCCGAAATTGCGAATGAGACTGTTCTTTCTAATTTAAATGATGATAAATAACATCGGTTTATAATTTACTTGTTCATATGATATTTACATAGTATACTTTTAGAAAACATATCATACATAGTATATCTATATATAGTTTAGAGAAAATGTACGTTAATTTGTGACTTATTGTTCTATTACGTGTACTACTTCGTCACTCAATTTTTTTGAATTTCTTTTTTTTGTGAATAAAAGGTTAGTGTTTTGGGGCGAAAAGATCGGACGACCTAATTAAATCGCCTTAGACGGGGTAACTAGTCGATCGGGTGATAGAAAACAATCCAAACCAAATAAATAATAGACAAACAAAGAATAAATGTAGAATAGCGAGATGATTTTATTAGATGTCGTGTTAATCAGATCGAATCGAGATACAACTTATCGTAGTAAGACAAGAGATCGCGTAGGACTCGACCGATGGCTTTCAGGTTGCGACCGGTGACGAATCAGCGTGGATGACTCTCGGAGAGCTAAGCTTGGAGCAGATATGTGTTCTGATGTATTTATGAGCGAGAATGCTTGTGTGTGGCGTAATTTGTGTTTGTATCCTTCTTATCTTTCTCTTCGTCCAAATATGGTAAGTCTTTTTACTCTTCTTACCGTTATGTCTTGATCGTATATTTTATCTTCAATGCTGAGAGTAATGGCGGGGATTATGCCATTAAATCATTGTAATTACGGTGGCTTGAATGTTGTGGCCGTTGCGTGATCTGTGCATTTAATGTATGGCGAGATTCTTGCGATCCTGTCGGAGGGCATTCGACCAGAGAAGTCTCGTCGCCTCCTCTGGGCTTTTCCCTTGTTCTTCCGATCTATCGTGGGCTTGGGCTTGATTTACTCGACCCATTCTCCCAGGGGAAGCCAGGCCCAACAATAGCCCCAAGTTGCCTTGGGCTTTCGGTTTAAGCAAGGAAAGTGGAATCCGAGGCAACTTCCGTAAACACGATCTCCACCATCCTTTTTTGGCGCGTTTGTTCAGGGCTACGTGTGGCGTGTGATCGGGGCATGATGCGACGCCTCTGCAAATCTTCACTTCCCTCCATAAATTCGGAGCAGAGGGAATCGATTAGTCTTCATCTCATCTTCCTTTGCAAGCTTCTTCTGGTAAGCTTCTCGGTCTCTCTCGCTGATAACAGGTTTTTGTCGTGTAAAAACTGCTATGCAAAATATCCAAACAAACCTTAAACCGTAGTCCTAGGTAAGTACAAGTCGAATCCACAGGGAGGCGAATTCTATCTTAATATGCAATTTGTATGTCAAACTAAAGTAACCAAATGGGGGTTTTGTTTGTTTTAAGTAATCTAAGCATGCAAAAGTAAACAAGGTAATAGTTGATGAAATCAGTAATGGAAAAAGCACTTAGTCAAACAACATCCACTATTCGTATGACAAGTTGATCATAGATACTCATTCAAAATCTCATGCAATGGAAATTCCAATTCCTTTTCAGATATAACTAATAGCACAACCAGATACTATTAGCACTAACTAATTAAACAACCATGAAACTATCAAGATTCAGTTTAACAGCAGCCTTACGGATAGGAATATAGTTGGATACAATTCTAGCATAAAACAACCAGCTTTTATCCTAGAATGTAAATCAGTTCTCTTCTGCATAAGACTAGCACAACCAGATACTAGTACGATGCAGTTGCTACTCTGAAATAGATATGCTCAACCAGTAACAATCTAAATCTAGCAATCAATCAATAAGAATAAACCCTAGATGTGTCCAAATAGAGATTATCAATATCAATCATAAGCAACTTAAGCAAGAGAAAGATAAAAACCATGCAATAGATTAAGAACGAGAATCTCACAACTTTATCGAAATGAAAGCTTCAGCGTCTGACTAAGCCAGGGAGGCTTAGTTCTTCATAACGTAGAAAAGGGAATTAGGGTTCAAGAGAAAAACGAAGATTGGCAAACAAGCCTTTTCTCAACCCTTAAATACTAAAGGAAATAAAATCTAAATTAACCTAAAACGAAATAATAAAATAATAATAATAATTAAACAAACTAAAGCAGGGAAATTGATCCCGTTCCCGCAATTCTCGTTCAGCAGCTCGTCCAGCACTCGGCCTCACTTCTCGCGAGCAGACACGGCCCACTTTCGGCACATTCGGCAGCAGCTTCAGCCCAATTCAAGCGGCGGCCCATTTCATGCATCAGCTTCATCACGCCGACGTCATCACCAATTCACTCCCGCCTCCGCTGCTTTCAATTTGACGCGGGACTTCACGTGGGCTCCAGCTCCTTTATGGGCTTCTTCTTCAAGGGCTGGCCTTTATTTGGGCCTTTCATCTCCACGGCCCATCTCCATGCTCAACACATGCCCGCTGCTTCTCCTTGCTTTGCTTCACGTGGCCAACTTCAATTTGGGCCATCAATCACGTGGCTTTTAATTAATTACCAAACTTCGCCCAAACACCTCCAAATACACCAACTTCGCCCCCAAATGCCATGCACATGAATGTATCTAAATCTACCGAATGACACCAATAAAACCTCTAATGACTCTTACTTAAGCCCTACAAAGTAGTGCTTATCATTCGCCATAGCTTTCTGATTTCTCTAGTCATAGCTCTTCGATTCCCCTCTCTTTCCATTCTCAAAATGGTTTCTAGTGAGGCTTCCGAGTTGTCGAAGACTCTTTCTGATCCGCATGAAGGCGAAGCTCCTCCTCGTTTCATCTTGAAGGAGTCGGATGTGTTGACTAGCACTTTGTCTCAGGCAGAACTGGATCAGATTCTTCAAGTTGGGGGCTTTCCCCCGAAGACGATCGCTAGGTTGCCTCATCCAGATGAGAGGGCTGATGCTCGTTATGAAGGATGGGTTTGTTTTTATGCGTACCCGTTTCGAATAGGGCATACATTTCCCTTTTCTCCCCTTGTTAGGGATTTTTTAGCTACTCTGGCGTTGGCGCCATGCCAAGTAATGCCTCAGGCGTGGAGAGTTCTAAGGGTCTTGGACCTTGTAAATGTTCTATCTAGGGCCGATTTTGATTTTGACGCTCTGTGGTATAACTACTTCATTGGATCGAAGAGTTCCTTTCGTGTTCAGTTGCGTATCCGACATGGTCGGAAGCCTTTGGTGCAGAATCTGGAAGTCAACGACTGCGGATGGGGGTCGAAGTTCTTTTTTGTCGAACGTTCTTCTCTGGAGAAGGAGGGTGAATGTCCGTTCTTGTTGACGGAGTGACGAGTTGAGAGTATGTATTTGTCTTCCATTTTTCTTGTTTTATGCGTCTTAACTCTTTGGCTTAACTTTTCTTTTTTGTAGTTCCCGAACCAGAAGATTTGGAAGTGAGCAGTCGATCGGAAGGTTTGTCCAAGATTGTCCTAGCTGTCCCAGCGTCGGAGAGGAGTTTTACCAACGTCAATATGTTGTCAGCATCCCCTTCTGGTCTGGAAGTCATGTCGACTGTTTCATCGTCTCGCGCAAAAGGTAGACTCTCAGCTCTAGAAGTCCTTTACTGTTTTTCATTTTGTCATGTACTTTAGGATTTCTCCTTTTTTGTTGCTCTGTCATGTCAGGTTCCCCTGGTGGTCGAACGAGTGCTCGTCTGAGGGTAGTGTCAGGGAAAGGCCTGATCGAGAAAAGGAAGGCGGCGGCCAAAGCCGCATCAAGCAAACCGGCTCTGGTGGATCTGATGGCTCCAGTCAAAGCTGGCTCCAAGAGGAAGGCGAGCGCTCGCCCTGAAGACGTCAAGGTGGAAGAGGTCCCTAGGAAGAAGGAGGCGACAACCGAGGGGATCGGCAAGATCGGTGCCGTCGGACAATCGATCGCCGACCTTTTTCACGCTCAGGACCCGACTTTGAAGTCGGAGGTCGATGACGTCTCCCCTCTTGATTGCATTGGTGAAGCGGGGTGCTCCGCGTGGAAGGTGAGTTGCCTTTTGTTTGTGCTCTTTTCTTTTTCTTTCGTTCGACCGTGTTTTTCTGATTGTGTGTCGTGCTGTTGTGTGAGACTTCAGTCTTTCAAGTACCTCTTGGGGGCATACTCCGGTGTCAAGTCAATGGTCGTTAAGGCTGAGGATAGGGCTGCTTGGTCAGAGTCCGACCTTGCGTCCTTGAGGACCAAGCTAGAGGGAGCGGAGAGTCGTTGCCGTGAGATTGAGCGTCGCCTCACCAGGGAGTTAAAAAGCTGTCAAGGGGAGTTGGTCGCATGTCGGAAGAAGTTTGAAGAGTGCCGGTCATGCGTTGAGGAAGAGGTGAAGCGGGCTCGGATTGCGGATGGCCAGATTGCTGGTGACGTTGGGGCCTTTTATGCGGTGAAGTCGCGCATCGAGATGATCGAAGAGTTCAACGAAGGCAAGCATGAGCTCTGGGATCTGAAGGCAGAGAATGAGACCTTGGACTCCATGTTCCCAAAGGGCGATCCTGGTCAGGAGCTGTTTTGCTTGGCCGGCGTCGGAGAAGAAGTCGTGGATGAGGGCGTCGATGAGGACGAGGCCCACTCTGGCGATGTCAAGCCGACTGACGAGGTAGCCTCTCTGGAGCCAGCCCCTGCCGAAGGTAATGCCGTTGTCCCCGACGCCTGATTTGTTTTCTTTGTATAGTTTGACTTCGTTTGCCCCACCTGTGTGTGGGTTTGAATATTATGTGTTTTGGCGACCCGTCCACCATCACGGGTCGCGTATTTGTATAAAAATGCTAGTACTTTTATTTAATGCAATTTGTCTTTACATATAAGATCGTACGTTTGCTTGTTTTGTACATGTCGTCACACTTTCAAGAGAACTGTCGATGACGTTTTGTGTTTGATGTGTCGGTTTCGCCCGTGTGCTCCGTCGAGTGGGGCTCGCCGTATGTATGTGTGTAGAACATGCCTGTGAATGTTCGTATGTGTGTTAGTCATGACTATATGCCGGGGAGGTAAGCAATATGTTTTATTGCATAAATGTAATAAGGTGTTGTACCTTATGTTTTGTGTAAGGCAGGCGGTGTGCCGACGTGCGTGTGTTGTCATCTCTCCGTGTTCCGATCGATCGTGTAATGTAATGTAAGCGCTTTTTGCGGATGACTGGATCCAATGTAAATGATGTTCTGCATTTGTGTTTTTGTAAGGAGGAAGTCATCGCTTAGTGTCAGGTGATAACATGTAAAAGAAGATAGCGATGTACATGCGATAAGATGCGATGTATATGCGATAGATAGCAATGTATATGCGATAGATAGCGATGCATATGCGATAGATAGCGATGCATATGCGATAGATAGCGATGTATATGCGATAAATAACAATGTATAAAATTGTGTGATGTTTTTACCTCGTTGGTTCAGAAATGGTATAGCTTTAGATGTGCTGCGTTCCAACTTCTCGGGATCGGTCGTCCGTCCTTGTCTTCTAATTGGTATACTCCTTGTCCGACTACTTCGGTGATTAAGTAAGGTCCTTCCCATTGTGGTGCTAGCTTTCCGTCGGATGGGTTCTTGGTGTTCTGGAAAGTTTTCCTTAGGACCCAGTCTCCGACCTTGAATGACTTGATCCGGACGTTCTTATTGTAACTCCTTGCGACCTGTTGTTGAAATCTGACCATCCTGATTCGGGCTCTTTCTCTGATCTCGTCCACTGTGTCCAGGTTGTGTGCTAGTTCGATGTCGTTTTGCTCGTTTGTCTGAAGGTTGCAACGAGCGGTCGGAACCAGTAACTCGGCCGGGATGACCGCCTCAATCCCGTAGATGAGAGGGAAAGGTGATTGTCCTGTCGTATTCTTTGGAGTGGTCCTGTCGGACCAGAGAATGAGTGGGAATTCGTCCGCCCATTTTCCTTTAGCCCCAGTGAGGCGTTTCTTGAGGTTGTTGATAATGATTTTGTTGCTGGATTCGGCCTGTCCGTTGGATTGCGGATACCGAGGTGTGGACGTGACCAATTTGATGTTCCATTGGTCGCAGAAGGCTCGAGTCTTATGATTGATGAATTGGGAGCCATTATCGCACACGATTTCTGATGGGACGCCAAATCTGCACAAGATATTGCGTTTTATGAATGAAATGACATGTTGATCTTTTACCTCTCTGTAGGCTTCCGCTTCGATCCATTTAGAAAAGTAGTCCGTCATGGCAAGGAAGAAAACTTTTTGTCCCGACGCGGGCGGAAGCTTCCCGACAATGTCCATTCCCCACCTCATAAAGGGCCATGGAGCTAGAGTCGGATGGAGGAGCTCTGAGGGTTGATGATGGACGGGTACATGCCGCTGACAGGCATCACACTTCTTGGTGTATTCCATAGCGTCTTTGTTCATCGTTGGCCAATAGTATCCGTTTCGTAGGGCTTTTCCCGAGAGGCTTCGTCTGCCGGTGTGGTTTCTATGCTCTCCTTCGTGTAACGATTGCAAGATACGTCCATCTTCTGGGGTCTTGAGGCATCGTAGGAGTTGCCCTGTAACAGATCTTTTGTACAAGATGTTTTCTATGATATCGTAAGAGAGTGCTTGTACCTTGAGCCTTTTTGCTTCTGTCTTGTCGTCGAGCAGAATACCGTCTTTTAACCATCTGATGTAAGGTAGCATCCAGTCGTCATTGGTGTCGACGATGTCTTCTTCTGGTCGGTCGCCTATTTCCATGGCGACGAGTTCTTCAAGCAGTGTTGTTGACTCGACGGATGTCCTTGGGACGGCTGGCGTCATGATGTAGGCCAATGATATGTACGGAAATTCTTTCGGGTCTAAGGCGGACCCTAGATTGGCGAGTGCGTCAGCTTGGGAGTTAAGATCCCTGGGTACCTGTCTGATGTCGAATGCTTGGAATTGTCCGATCATCTTCTTTGCTACCTCAAGGTAGGCTATCATTCTGACGTCTTTAGCGCTGTACGACCCTTGTATCTGGTTCACGACTAGAAGGGAGTCGCAAATGACTTCGATCTCTCGGACCCCTAGGTCGCGAGCCAGGATGAGTCCGAATATGAGTGCCTCATACTCAGCTTCGTTGTTAGTCGCATCCCATTCACATCTGACGGCATGGGCTATCTTGTCCCCTTGTGGCGATTTCAGTACGACCCCTAGCCCCGATCCTCTGGCGTTTGACGCTCCATCTGTGTGGAGCTCCCATGTGCCTGTTTCATTCGTGGCGAGTAGTTGCGTCGCTTCTCTTGTGGCTTCTTGCTCTAGGGTCGGACTGAAATCGGCCACAAAGTCGGCTAAGGCTTGCGACTTGATCGCTGTCCTGGGCTCGTATTCAATGTCGTAACCGCTGAGGTGTATAGCCCATTTAGTCATTCGTCCTGTGAACTCAGGTTTCCTCATGATAGCTCTCATGGGATGATTAGTGCGAACAGTAATAGTATGGAATTCGAAATACGGTTTGAGTTTGTTCGAAGCCATTACCAATGATAGCACGAGCTTTTCAAGTGACGAATACCTCATTTCGGCTGGCAGCAGCGTCCGACTGACGTAGTATATTGGTGACTGCTTGCCATCTTCTTCTCTGACCAATACTGCGCTTACGGTTGATTCTGACACTACAAGATATAGAAATAAGGGCTCGTCGCCTTTAGGTTTGGTCAGCAACATGGGACTGGCCATGTACTCTTCTAAGTTCTAGAACGCTGCTTCGTGTTCTCCCGTCCATTGAAAGGATTTGTTCTTCTTGAGAGTGTCGTGGAAGGGTTTGCACTTGTCGGACGATTTGGAGATGAATCTGTTCAGAGTTGCTATCCGACCTGTAAGTTTCTGTACGTCTTTGATGCATCGGGGGGATCGAAGGTTGATGAGAGCCTTGATCTATTCTGGGCTGGCTTCTATTCCTCTTTGTGTCACCATGTACCCCAAGAATTTTCCTGACGACACTCCGAAGGAGCATTTAGTAGGGTTTAGTTTCATGTTGTACCTTTTGAGCACCTCGAAGCTGTCGCGTAGATGGTCGATATGATCTTCTTTCTTTTTTGACTTGACCAACATGTCGTCTTTGTAGACTTCCATCGTGTCCCCAATCTGGTCTTTGAACATTTTGTTGACTAGTCGTTGATACGGCATTACTTTATAGCAATAGATACCTTGGCTAGTGACGAATGCTGTTTTTTTTTTATCGTCGGGTTCCATGAGGATTTGATTGTAGCCACTTAAGGCGTCCATGAAGGTAAGCATTTCATGTCCCGTCGTTGCCTCGACCATAGCGTCGATGTGGGGTAGAGGAAACGAGTCTTTGGGACAAGCCTTGTTGAGATCTGTGAAGTCGATGCAGACTCTCCATTTGCCATTCTTCTTCTGGACTACGACCACGTTGGCTAGCCATTCAGGGTAGTGGACCTCTCTTATTTTTCCTGTTTCCAATAAGCTTTTGACTTCGTCGTCGATTATCTTGTTCCGCTCGGGGGCGAACTTCCTGTGTTTTTGCTTGACAGGGGGGTGAGATGGATCTACATTCAATTTATGTGTAATAATGTTTGGAGATATTCCGACCATATCCTCATGCGACCATGCAAAACAATCGGCATTGGTCCTGAGAAAGTCAGAGTTGTTGTCTGGTCGAGTCGTCCAAGTCCGACCCGACCCTTACCGTTTGGTTTGGCTTTGAAGGATCTAGTGCGATCTCGTCGAGTTTTTCCATTTCTGGTTCGACGTACCGACTAGGTCCTTCGCCGCTCTGTGGTTGCTATGCGGAGACGGACAATCTAGGACTAAGAATTTCACCTAGTTGGTTGATTCCCCCAGCGTATGTGGTTAGAATGATTTCACCGGTCGTGTGCTTGACCTCACTGCTAAACCCGACCAGTAGGGTCGACTTTTTGATTAGGTCGTCTTCGGTCAGACCCATTTCTTTAAGAGCGTCAAGGGTTAAGAGGTTTGTCGAACTCCCTGTATCGATTAGTACCCTTCGTATTAAACAATTACCAATGGACAAAGAGATTACCAGACCATCGTGGTGCCTATCCGACCCGTCGGAGTCAGACTCGTCGAATGTGACCGTCGGAAGATTGGAAGTCTTCTTTAGCTTGAATTCTGATGATTCGGGCTTGTCGCCCTTGCTTTCCTTGGCGTGCCACTTAGCCGCGGAGTATGTGTTTCCACATATGTCCGATCCACCTGAAATAGTGTTGACAATTTTTGTATGAATGGGAGATGGGGGTTTGTTCTGTTTTACCTGGTCTCGTCGTTCCATGGTAGCTTTTGCCCGTTCCGAGATTACGTCGCGCAGGAGCCCCTGTGAGAGCAGCCTAGCGACTTCCTTTCGCAAGGCGATGCACTCGTCGGTCGAATGCCCGTGGTCGCCATGGAATTCGCACCATCGGCTCATGTCCTTCTTGACGTCCGGTCGGTCGCTCTTTCGGGGCCATCTTACCTCTTTTCCATATTTGTCGAAACTCTTGACGAGCTCCGACACGGAAAAGTTAAAGTTATAAGACTGGACTCTAGGAGGCAACGCCGGACTGTCTCTCCAATCTTGTGACTTGTCTTGGAAAGAGTTTACCTGATTTGGTTCGTTTCTATTACGAGAGTAGGGATGAGGACGCCTTTCTCGACGGTTGTCGGAGGGATTTTTTCGATCGGATGGATCGGATCCGCGTGAGGATTTACGCGACTCACGGTCCTCTTCCAATCTTACCTCGGCCATGGTCTTGGCCTGGACGTCTTCGAAGCTTTTGCATGGGTACTTGGTAATCTCATCGTAAAGGTTGCTGTCTTTGATCAATCCTTGTCTGAAGGCTTCGATGGAGGTTATGACATCGCAGTGGGGGATCACCATTTTCTCCTTATTGTACCTGTTGAGATAATTCCTGAGAGGTTCGTTATACCTTTGTGTGACTCGGTAGAGGTCACTCGACTGCTTTTCGAGCCTCCGACTACTGGCGAATTGACTTTTGAAGGAGTTGACCAGATCCGCAAACGATGCAATCGTTCCCTAAGGCAAGCGCATAAACCAAGTTAGTGCGGAACCTGCGAGGGTCGTGCCAAAGCTTTTGCACATGACGGCCTCGCGGTTCTCCCTTGAAACAGATGCAGCCATTAATTTTTGTTTATATATAGAAATATGGTCATCTGGGTCGCTGGTGCCGTCGAATGTCGCCATGCTGGGAAGATGAAACTTCTTGTGGATCTCGACCCTGGCGATTTCTTCAATGAACGTGGATTCTTCGAATCCGTCGGTCGCTTCCCTCTCGATTGGCTGCGGGACTCCTGGAAGCCTGTTGAAGCGATTGTCGATCGTCTTCATGTGTTGGTCGAGCGTCTGCTGGAAGAGAGCCAGGACGTCTGGTGGATTGGTAACCTGTGATTCGTCGATTCGGGCCCCTGCCGACCTGATCGGTGTGGAAAAAGTGACATGGTTAGTCGAAAACGGATGGGCAATAGGAGTTCGAGATGTACCCTCTGCGTATCTGGATCGTCGCACGCCCAGAGGCGTTGGCTCGACGTTGTCCATGTCGAGGCGCGTTCAGACGTTGCTGTGGATGGGCATACTCCTAGATCCCGAAGCCATTGATTGTACCTGCGACTTAAGAGACTCATTTTCACGGGTTAGTTGTGCGATCTCGGCTTCGGATTGGGTTGACAAAGCGGCTAGGGCTTTGGTCTTTTTGCGTTGCTGGGCTAGTTCCTCTTGAAGGGTGGCCATTTTCTGGGAAACTTCTTGGAACTGGGTCGGAGTAGGATTTTCAGTAGGGGTCATGTTTCCTTGAACTTGGGAGTTGTCTCCGAGGCTTGGCTCTTCGGTGTTGGTAGGTGGGTCGATAGTCATGGTTGGAAAGTTTCGGAAGGGTGATCGGCAAGTTGCCCCACGGTGGGCGCCAAATTGTTTTGGGGCGAAAAGATCGGACGACCTAAATCGCCTTAGACGGGGTAACTAGTCGATCGGGTGATAGAAAACAATCCAAACCAAATAAATAATAGACAAACAAAGAATAAATGTATAATAGCGAGATGATCTTATTAGATGTCGTGTTAATCGGATCGAATCGAGATACAACTTATCGTAGTAAGACAAGAGATCGGGTAGGACTCGACCGATGGCTTTCAGGTTGCAACCGGTGACGAATCAGCGTGGATGACTCTCGGAGAGCTAAGCTTGGAGCAGATATGTGTTCTGATGTATTTCTGAGCGAGAATGCTTGTGTGTGGCGTAATTTGTGTTTGTATCCTTCTTATCTCCCTCTTCGTCCAAATATGGTAAGTCTTTTTACTCTTCTTACCGTTATGTCTTGATCGTATATTTTATCTTCAATGCTGAGACTAATGGCGGGGATTATGCCATTAAATCATTGTAATTACGGTGGCTTGAATGTTGTGGCCGTTGCGTGATCTGGGCATTTAATGTATGGCGAGATTCTTGCGATCCTGTCGGAGGGCATTCAACCAGAGAAGTCTCGTCGCCTCCTCTGGGCTTTTCCCTTGTTCTTCCGATCTATCGTGGGCTTGGGCTTGATTTACTCGACCCATTCTCCTAGGGGAAGCCAGGCCCAACAGTTAGCAGATATCATTCAAGGCTAGTGGTAAAACTTACAAACACAAGATCCTAGAACATCCTAGATATCACAAGGTAGATCTCTTTATCCCTACTCTTTCAAGTTAATTCCTAGCCTCTCTATTATCCTTCTTCAATCTAGATAGAGCACAATTTCTAACATGATTGATGATAATCTTTGAGCATTCAAAAGAGCTAATGTGATTATCCTAAAAAAGAATCATATTTCTGCATCTCTAGATGAAGTACATGGTGGTAGTTAGGGGTGTTCAAAAGAGGATCGGACCGGAAAACCGGACCGGACCGAACCGGTGAAAATACGGTCCGATCTCCGGTCCAGGTAATTTCCTTAATCCGCTTTCGGTCCGGTCCAAATCCGGTCCGGACCGGTAGACCGGATTTTAGTTTTTTTTTTTTATAATAAATTTATATGTTTTTTTAGAGATTTATATGTATTTTTTTATAGATATTTTTTTAAATTTAATAAGTTATGTTTTTTAGATAATTTTTTATAGATCTTAAATAAGAATTTAATTATTATTTTTAAAAAAATAAAAATCCGGTCCTGAACCGGACCGGAATTGGACCGGACCGAATAGGTCCGGTCCGGTCTCCGGTCCAGATTTTTGAAGTTATTTTCCCCCCGGACTCCATATAATCAATCCAGTCATTGATGTTGGAATGGCGTCGCCCAATCTTTCCTCAACTTAGTACTCTGTGTAGAACATTCTTAGAGTAGTTGCAGTTAAACCAAAGGTGCTTTTTTATTTTAGTTGCAGTTGTGCACATTGGACATAAGTCATCTTGGGTACGTGATCTCCATGATCATAAGTTTACTTTTCGTCTTGACCCCTCCTATGATTCTCAACCAGCTCATGAAAAAAATTCTAGGGGTAACAAGATTGCCCCATATCCATTTATTTCAGTTTGCAATTAATGCTCCTTGTGGAACTGAATGCATCATACATTGTTCTACTGTCATATTTTTCTTCCTGTCATGATGATTGGAGCTTGTCTAGTGTTGTTGTTGAGTTTCTGCATAATCTCATCTTGAAGGTTGAGAATGGTGCTCCATAAGACACTATCAGTGCTCTTCCTATTAATAGTCCAGAAGTTCTTGTTTCTTAAGAGGTTGTTGTTGACCCATAAATCGTAACCTTGAATAAAACAGAAAAGTTAGTTGCATTAATTGTCAAACTTAATTGGGAGGGTTATGTTAGATATGAGATAGGGATTTACCTATTAACCCCGAAAAAGGTTAAATAAAATAAATTTGCGGAGTAATGTGAAGGGAGGTAAAACTAGCTCTTGAGATGCCTAATACTTATCCAACATCTGAAATCGATACTAAACCAAGCCTAATATAAATTTGTGGAGTAATGTGAAGGGAGGTAAAACTCACTGAGATTATGTATTGGGCTTGTACGCTTATGTGCACTCCTACGTGACGGCAAAGGACGAAGAAGACAAGTTGAGCATCTGAGCACCCGGACCCGTGACTAGAGCGAGAGCCCGTGCCATCGCCCAAGCAACCCAGTCGCTGGTCACCAGGTGCATCGCAAGCTTCGGCAACGCCTACGCGCTCTTAGGCGTGACCGCAATCACACTTTTGGGTTTTGAGGCTATCTAGCCGAGGAGGTCGCGACGCGCACTCCATGTCGCGTGCTTCGCGTGACACGCTGTGTCGCGCGCTCCGCGTGACACTCCCTGTGTCGCGCTCTCCGTGTGACACTCCCTGTGTCGCGCTCTCCGCGTGACACTCCCCGTGTCGCGCACTCTCCGCGTGACACCTGCGGCACACCCCATGCCGCGCGCTGCCTGGCACACTAGATCTTTCAGTTTCCTTGTTTGGTTATTTGGATATTTTTAGACAATTTTGACAAGTTTCCATATTTTTGTATTTTTTGGCTTGATGGGGCGCGCTCCATGTGTTATGGGCCGCACGTCCAAGCCCTTGTTTTTACTTAGGATATTTTCTATCTTTTAGTTTAGCTTTAGTTTTTAAATACTTGTTATTTCCCATTGAAACAACCACGTTTAATTTGCTTAAGTTATCAAAGTTGAGGTTTTCTCCTTGCTTGAGCTTTAGGCGTCACTCCTATCCTTGTTATGGTTTATATATTTCTCAAACTTGTCTCTTCGAGTCCAAGCTCATACCTTTGAGCCAACACAATCATCTCCTTGATCGTCAACCAAGACCCTCTCTTGGATCTCGCAAAGGTCATCACTTTGACCGCGCTACACTCGATCTCTTTCGAGTCTCTATCCTACGATCTCCTTTCGGGATTCCGTGTAATTCAACAAGGGTGTGCACACCCTTCGCTTCCACGACATCCACGGAAAAAAAGTCATCCTTTGGCGATCAAGAAACCTAGAAGACACTACGAGACGCAAGCTTAACGCTTGGCTTGACTACGTAGCGTTTCAGAGCACTTGCGAACGTGACAACGGAAATTTTTGCATCACCAAATCTATTAGACGTGCACTTATCGATATGGTGCTATGCCACTTGCGGTGTGGGTCCAAGATAACATTAATACGAATGCCTCCTAAAACCAAATGACCGTGCATGTTTTTCCAAGGAAACCCCACTTGTGGTTAATTTGACTGGTAAAACATGCCCATCAATACATAGCTAGGTAGCCCCATCTCGCTTATATTTTGTATGTGATCGATCAATTCGTGGCACGAGTGATTTGCGGAATATGTCGAATCGAGAATCAAACAGACTCGCAACCGATCACTCATCGGTTATTGCAGCTTGCCGTTGTCGCTTGTATACGGCGATCGATGTTATGTGCACATGAAATTGCATGACTCATGACATATCAACCTCGCTACACGTCACAGTGCGTTACATATATATAATTTTGTATACTTTTTTCGTGCGTATAATTGTTGGGCCTACGATTTCTATGAACTCCAGCAGATTGGCCCTGTAGTCCAAACGAGAAGCGAGAGACGTTGAAGACTGAGGCGAAGAAGACGAGGAAGACATCGAGACGACTAAGCCGTTAGAGAGAATCTCGGACGACCAATTAACTACACAACGACCCCTGCGGATCTCTATAGATTTTCATTCGATTAAATTGATGATTAATATAAGTAGCTTAAGATCTCTTATAAAAAAAGGACACACTATATTCACCTTTAAAGAAGAGAACACAAGTACACTCTTTTGCATTGATCGAAGTACGAAATCCCCGCACGTTAAGTTCTACCTCCAAGATCTAGAAGATTGAGGACGAAAGTGTTCGATCTAGTAATCTTTTTATCCAGAAGAGATAAGTTTGTTCTTGTTATTTCTCAACTTTATTTGTTCTATTATTTGTTGATTTGGATTATTTTGATATCTCGATCTCTTCCTTTAATAGTTACCTCATCTTAGATAAGTTAGATCGACTTGATCCTTTTGCCCCACTTCCTTTACACGTACTTGACGTGTTTTGAATAGAATGGTAAACTGTAATGAGCATTATTAATATATAATCGCATGAAAAGATGCACAAAAGTAAACCAACCCTAATTTAATCAAGCTGTACGTTTTGAATAGATCACTTTTTTTCTGAAAAGATAATGTATTTAACCTCCTGTTATTTATAAATAGTTATTCGATTTAAGTCCCTTTAAGAAAAAAATATGAAATGTTCAAAATGTCCTTTAAATATTGTTTAAAAACAAGGACTAAATATAATTAATTAAACGTGTGGTTTTTTAATATATTTATGTAATTTTCAAAGGTTAACCTAGATTTTGGGGCTAAGATTACTAAAGTAAAAATATGTCTCCGCTATATACACTACCATTTTCGCCCTTTCGCACTACATTTCTCTACGTAGAAATCTGGCGTACGCCAGATACCTGTGTAGAGGAGGAAATTTCTCTACGTAGGTATCTGACGTACGCCAGATACCTGCGTAGAGCTAAAATATGATTGTTGGAGATATGAGAGTTGGGATTTTTTTTGAAATTGGGCTTCTTCTTCTTCTTCTCTTTTTTTTTTTTCCTGTGAATGCAACTAAGTGAACAACATATTTTTGTAAATCTGCATTTGACTCTAGTAATAGACGTTATCAAGTAATCAATGTTACATGACAATAAATTCGTTTGTATCATGAGGTTTCAATATACTTTTATTCATGTACATTTCTCCACCAATTTGTTTGATATTAACTGTTTGTTATTATTATTCTCGAAAATCACATATAACTATGGTTATATCTTATAGTTATATCTAATTTGGTTATATCTTATGATTATATTCCATAGTTATATACTATGATTATATCCTATATTATATCATATAGTTATATACTATGGTTATATTATATAGTTATATACTATGATTATACCTTATAGTTATATCCAATTTGGTTACATTCTATAGTTATATACTATGGTTATATCATACATCTTATAGTTATATAACTATATGATATAACCAAATTGGATATAACTATAAGATATAATTATAGTATATAAGTTATATATTATGGTTGTATCATATAGTTATATAATATGATTATATCTTATAGTTATATTCTATAGTTATATATTATGGTTCTATCATCTATCTTATAGTTATATAACTATATGAAATAATCAAATTGGATATAACTATACTATATAATCATAGTATATAACTATATGATATAACAATAGTATATAACTAAAAGATATGACCATAGTATATAACTATAGTATATAACTATAGAATATAACCAAATTGGATATAACTATAAAATATAATATATGATATAGCCATAATATATAACTATAAGATATAATCATAGTATATAACTATATGATATTACCATAGTATATAACTATAGAATATAATATATGATATAACCAAAGTATATAACTATAGGATATAACGATATGATATAACCAAATTGGATATAACTATACGATATAACCATAGTATATAATTATAGGATATACCCATAAGATATAACCAAATTGGATATAACTATACGATATAACCATAGTATATAACCATATGATATACCCATAAGATATAACCAAATTGGATATAACTATACGATATAACCATAATATATAACTATAGGATATAACTATTGTATATAACTAAAGGATATAACCATAGTATATAACTATAGGATTTAACCATAAGATATAACCAAATTGGATATAACCATAGTATATAACTATAGGATATAACCATAAGATATAACCAAATTGGATATAACTATAAGATATAATCATAATATATAATTATAGGATATAACGATATGATATAACCATAATATATAACTATAGGATATAACGCGTAAAGTGAAAAAAAAAACAGTGCGTGTTTGTATGAAGGACATCGGTACAAACGTTCAAGGATACTTAAATGATAGTTCATGGAATTTTTCTCTCAACTGTTTCCAGCCCTTTACATCCATGTTCAAGGACATCAGTACAAACGTTCAAGGATACTTAAATGACAGTTCATGGACTTTTTATTTCAACTGTTTCCAGCCTTTTACATCCATGTTCAAGGACATCAGTACAAACGTTCAAGGATACTTAAATGACTGTTCATGGACTTTTTCTCTCAACTGTTTCCAGCCTTTTACATTCATGTTCAAAGACATCAGTAAAAACGTTCAAGGATACTTAGATGACAGTTCATGGACTTTTTCTTTCAACTGTTTCCAGCCTTTTACATCCATGTTCAAGGACATCAGTACAAACGTTCATGGATACTTAAATTACTGTTCATGGACTTTTTCTCTCAACTGTTTTCAGCCTTTTACATCCATGTTCAAGGACATCAGTACAAACGTTCAAAGATACTTAAATGACAGTTCATGGACTTTTTCTCTCAACTGTTTCCAGCCTTTTACATCCATGTTCAAGGACATCAGTACAAACGTTCAAGGATACTTAAATGACAGTTCATGGACTTTTTCTCTCAAATGGTCGTAGATCCGTCCGATTCTCTGCCCCTGCGGTCGGCGTCGGCGTCGCTCCGATCCTCTCCCTTTCGCAGATATGCTTCATCTTCTCCATTCGACGAACTCCTCTCTCCTCTAATCTCTTCACTTTCCAACCACAACCTCGATCTACGACGACAAAACTTACATTTATGTTAAAAAATTATGTATTTACCAGGAAAATGGTGGAGCTCGGTTATCACCGGAATGCGAAGGAGTGCAAGGAGAAGTTTGAGAACGTCTATAAATACCACAAGCGCACAAAAGAAGGCTGTGCCGCGAAATTCGATGGCAAAACTTACCGTTTCTTCGACCAATTACAAGCCCTCGAAAGCCACCACTCGATGCTTCCGCCGCCGCCGCCTCTCCCCCCGCCACCGCCGCAAGCCGCCGTCCCCATCTCCATGGCAATGCCGCCTCCACAACAACCGCCAATCGCCGCTGCACACGTCACTGTTACATCAACAAATCCGGTCGCGATTTCACATTCCACAGTCGTCGGTCAACAAAGTCAACACTCAGTTCAGACTCCAATCCCGGCGCCGATCCAGCATATGATCCCGCCGCAACAGGCGAATATGCAGAACACGAACGTCGTGATGTTCCACAGCTCGTCGTCGGGGACTCCGTCGTCATCGTCGACTTCTTCGAACTCGTCGGACGAGGAGATCCTCGGGATGAGGAGAAAGTGGAAGGATTTCTTCAAGAGGCTGATGAAGAGAGTGATCGTGAAACAGGAGGATCTCCAAGGGGCCGATTCTCGATCAGAAGTATCATGAGACGGGGTCCAAGGGGCCGCTGTGGGAGGAGATCTTCGTCCGATCCATTTATGATCAACGGTCTAGGTTATTTCTCAGTTCTCTCCTATTTTATTTTTCTTATATGAAGCTTCTCCCATAAGATATAACCAAATTGGATATAACTATAAGATATAACCATAATATATAACCATAGGATATAACCATAGTATATAACTATAGGATATAACCATAAGATATAACCAAATTGGATATAACTATAAGATATAACCATAGTATATAACTATAGGATATAACCATAAGATATAACCAAATTGGATATAACTATAAGATATAACCATAAGATAAATATAACTATAAGATATAACCATAGGATATAGCCATAGTATATAACTATAGGATATAACCATAAGATATAACCAAATTGGATATAACTATAAGATATAACCATAGTGTATATCTATAGGATATAACCATAGTATATAATCATAGTATATAACTAAATGATATAACCATAGTATATAACTATAGGATATAACCATAAGATATAACCAAATTGGATATAACTATAGGATATAACCATAGTATATAACTAAAGGATATAACCATAGTATATAACTATAGGATATAACCATAAGATATAATCAAATTGGATATAACTATAAGATATAGCCATATTATATAACTATAGGATATAACCATAGTATATAACTATAGGATATAACCGTAGTATATAACTATAAGATATAACCAAATTGATAACTATAAGATATAACCATAGTATATAACTATAGGATATAACCATAGTATATAACTAAAGAATATAACCGTAGCATATAACTATAAAATATAACCGTAGCATATAACTATAAGATATAACCATAGTATAACTATAAGATATAACCAAATTGGATATAACTATAAGAGCTAATCATAGTATATAACTATATGATACAACCATAGTATATAACTTATATACTATGATTATATCTTATAGTTATATCCAATTTGGTCATATCCTTATAGTTATATCCAATTTGGTTATATCATATATCTTATAGTTATATAACTATAGAATATAACCAAATTGGATATAACTATAAGGTATAATCATAGTATATAACTATATAATATAACCATAGTATATAACTATATGTATAATCTAGGATATAACCATAGTATATAACTATGGAATATAACCATAAGACATAACCAAATTGGATATAACTATAAGATATAACCATAGTTATATGTGATTTTCGAGAATAATAATAACAAACAGTTAATATCAAACAAATTGGTGGAGAAATGTACATGAATAAAAGTATATTGAAACCTCATGATACAAACGAATTTATTGCCATGTAACATTGATTACTTGATAACGTCTATTACTAGAGTCAAATGCAGATTTTAAAAAATATGTTGTGGTTGCATCAAGGGGAAAAAAAAATTTGTTTTGCTATGCCAGATCCTGGCGTAGAAGCCCAATTTCAAAAAAATCCCCAACTCCCATATCTCCAACAATCATATTTTAGCTCTATGCAGATATCTGGTGAAATTTTCTCCGCAAGAATCCTGCGTCACAAGATTCTTGCGTAGAGATTTGTAGTGCGAATGGGCGAAAAATATAGTGTATATAGTAGCTGCCTAAAAATAACAAGTGGGTAAATAAGTTTTTGATAAAAAAAACAAGTGGGTAATTAAATATACTTTTATTCATGGGTGATTTTGTTTCAAATGACTTGATTTGGATGTAATCTATTCTATTACTCCGTATCACATTATGAAATCTGTAAGTATTTTGATGGACCAAATGTTTAATTGTTTCAAAAGATATGGTGACCTTGTAAGTTGTGGATTTGTGGGGTTGCCCTTCCAACTTTTCCTCTTCGATCCCTTGTGCAATGAAATCCGTATCATTCAAAATATTTGCTCTTTTTCACTCTTATCAATTCTAGTGCCATCAAATATTATCCATAACTAGTGTAACGTCCATGCCATATACATTAATTAGCAAATAATTCTTATAATTTGTATATAAATTATTGAACATGTACCTGATTAAGATCTCCTTCATATAATTTAAGAAATTGATGTGCTTTGTCAACCCAAATTTGATGTACTTTTGCTTATCTCAGAGGCTCATATCCAATTCAGTGCTCAACTTATCAATATTCACTTTGTATGTACAAATGGTTGGGAACATAGCATAATATGTATCCTTCGGACACAAGCTTTTCAAAGTAATTGGCACCAATTACCTTCATAGGCTCATCCATTAAAAGCCCCACTGACATCCACAACTGAATTAGCATCTCTTTCTCAAATTCATATATATCCTTCTTCAAGGAGAAGGAGCATTCTTATACCTTCCACTTCTTTGTCAAGCTCGAGTAATGGTTTCCCCAATCTAGAATCATTGTGATCTGCATCTACATATGCCCAAAAAGTATCTTATTAAAATCTAATTGAAGGCTCTTTTTATTGCAATTGAGTAGAGCATACCTGGATTCTCCAAACCGGTAGTGACAGAAGTCCTGACTTCTCAAGGCTGCAAAATCGTACTTGATACACAGAACTTGACATGACACCGACCAGTAAGAGATGATCATACCTGTAAATCTATGGTGAAGCAAGATTGTGTTCAGCAAGCCTTCCAACACCGTACGAAGTAGGAGTTTGTACAGCTCCACCTGAAGATCATGGCCAGATCATCATGCATGTTTTAGATTCATATATTTTACAATTCCGTGTTGGCCAGTACTTGCAAGTGAAAACAGCATGCTTCCCTTTGAATGATCAAACCAACCAAAATCAAAAACTGGAGTCATCAATAGTATCATCACTAAATAAAATGAACATCCAAATAAAGTTCAACCTTCTTTTCTTTTTGGGTAATCTTCTATTGTTACAGTACGTTTACCTGACTTATATTCTGTTATTTAATTAGAGTGAATTGTAAGTGGGTCTTTTGTTTTGATCAATGGAGTCAAACTTCTAGCTTCTTGAATCACAGTCTTATTCCTCTTCTGTGTCATTCATTTTAGAGCACTACATTTGCAGCAAACACCTCCACTGAAACCGCATTTGCTTCCAAGAACAACTACTTAAATCGAGGTTAATAAGTGCACCGAAAACAATAGTTATGTATTAAGAGATGATCAGAAGAAACTCACCTGAGCGGAGACATGTAATCGGTCCCCAGTAGGCCCTTCTATTGCAAGGAATTTACCTGATAGCTTGGCCCTGAAGTTCTCATCCAGCAACACTTTCGAGGGTTTGAAATCTTGATATAGGATCTACATAAAAGGCAATTACCACCATAGAGGTGTGAACAATATGCATTAGCAGGAATGCAATATGCTATAAAACAAATTGAAGTATGCACTCTAACTTGTTAATCTTTAACAAGAGAAAGTAGAAGAATGCTGCAAATTCATATCAAAAGTATCAAACAATAACAAAAAAATGCAAGGGAAAGGAACGTATGCTTGTCGTCTCCCCAGAGGTGAAGAAGCTGAAGAGCTTTTGCCAATGGAGGAACTCTGACTTGGAGATTTGCCCATGTTGAAGTTGGAAGAATTAATAAGGCAGTTGCCATGGAAAAATGCCCTTCAGCCATCTCTTTTCACTCATTGTGCAGTATTAGGTACATGAGTTCTGACGAGGAGAAATTGAGGAGCACAGTCGAAAGGAGGGGCAATTTGATGAATGAACTTGGAGCAGAAGATGATAAGTTTCATCATTTTTTTCCTGGAAATTTCAGCTTGATTCATCTCCATAAGTCTCTCCCAGCTGCTGACATCCATTCATTTGAGTATCGCATACTGTCCAAGACGACTTCAAAAAAAAAAAGACACTTTTTGCAATCTGAAAGACAAATCAAAATAGATTGATGTTAGTATGTTACATGGAATCAATCATCATATAATAAATCTTGTAAAAAATGTACTTGTTGTTATTGCTGACCTGATAAAATCCTACAGAGTTCCACATCAAGCTCATGTTCATTCCAATTTCTAACAATGGAGAAGTTAGCAAATAGAACAAATTTCACAACTTCTGCTGCTAGCAGATGGGTTGGCTGGATATAACCCAACCACTTCAAAGTAGATGCAGCATCCTATGATGATTGTACGCCACAAGATCATCTTCGTGAGGAAATTCGTCAGCAATAACTCCGTAAATGTCCCAACATTATGACGACTACACTGAAATAGCTGTTGTAATTCTCTACATGTACTCCAACTCCTCTGCGCACAGAAAAACAACGAAAATTGCAAGCCTTATGTATGTGACTTAATTCCACAAACAAAGACGCCAACTGCCGAAATCCTAGCATTTTTATATATATTTTCAGTCTTTTACAATCAACCCAATAAACAACACAACCATCTTAAAAATTAACTCAAAGACAGAGCACAAAGAGAAAAAACAGATGGGAAACATATCTCACAAGCAATTGCCCTGATAAGAAGGAAATGATGCAGTTTTGGATGGAGAGAACACTAAAACTAACACATGAGATTGACATTTGAAGTAACTTAACCAATTCATTCAATATAAATCGAGATTGAAAATATGTCCTAATTGTAAGTTCATTTCAAACTTAGTGGATATTGAAATTAACTAAAAAACATAGCACAAATATATACTTTGAATGATATGCATTTTTTTTTATCAAGAACATAAACACGTTGCTTGTAATAACCAAAACCATATTTTTTCATTCCCACCTCATTTTTCTTTATGTTCATACTGCAATTTTCCAAGCGAATCAATTTGCATGCTCCATTGAGCATATCCCCTTTCAGAGGAAACTTGAACCTGGAAGTTTCTTGAATCATAGCGCAAAATAAGCTTCTCTATTTTTAAACTAACCTATCTGCATAATGATGAACGCTAAACTTCCCATCTTTTACCCCTCTAAAACAGGTGTTAGAATTGTTTGTCAGCACCTCCCATGGTCTTCATCCTGCAAATTTTAATATGACAACACATGATCAGTTTCTTCATCTCTAAAATCATGATAAATAAAGTTGCACCAGGGTTGCAGATTATAATCAACAAAAAACTATCCTTTGAAAAATATCCCCAAAGCTCATACTAATGAGATTAATAATTCCAACCACATGAACATCATATTCGAAACTAGCACCTCAACCATCTACAAAAACTATCCTAAACAAAGAACATGACAGAACCCAAAAACTGAATCGAACTATAAAGAACATATCCAAAAATACTTTTACAAATCATAAGGTTTGTGCGTTTGTTCTTCAATTTGAAACGAAAAAGAACACACCACAAAATAGGGCTCTTCTTCGAAATCCAACCACAAAATAGGACTGTAATGACGAGGCAACATCAATGACAGATTACAGTTTGAATCGACAACCCAAATCGAACATAGAAAAACACCAGGGAACCAAATTGATCCTCACATTCTGATAAACTTTAGAAGACAAAAGATATTGTGAAGATAACTTTCTTGCCTGCTTCATTGAATAAAGATACAAGTATATATATACAAGAGAGAGAAGATCTCTAAGATATCTCCTAAGCTATTTACGGATAACAAAGATAACAATAATATCTATAAGATAACCCTAATATCTTCAATACTCCCCCTCAAGTTGGAGCATGCGGATTGATAATGCCCAACTTGCACAATAGACATGTGAATTGATCTTTGCCAAGGGCTTTAGTAAAGAGGTCGGCCGGTTGCTGTGTCGTGGAGATATACCGAGTGACGATATTCTTGGACTGAACGTGATCACGAACCAAGTGACAATCGATCTCTATGTGCTTTGTACGCTCATGAAAAACCGGATTCGCCGCTATGTGAATGGCTGCCTGATTGTCGCAGTATAAAGTCATAGGAGAATAGTGTCGAACCCCCAGAGAGCGTAGAAGCGATTTGATCCAGACGAGCTCACAGCAGGTGTTGGCCATAGAGCGATACTCAGCTTCAGCAGACGAACGAGAGACAGTAGTCTGCTTCTTAGTCTTCCATGAGACGGGAGAGAGGCCTAGTGTGACGAAGTAACCGGATAGAGACCGTCGAGACGTCTTGCAGGCGGCCCAGTCAGAATCGCAATAGGCAGTCAACTGTAGAGAGCTAGCAGCAGAGAGGAAAAGGCCTTGGCCTGGACTCCCCTTAAGATAGCGAAGGACTCGCAAGGCAGCGTGCCAATGATCGTCACGAGGAGCCTGCATGAATTGGGCCAAGATGTGCACCGAGTAAGAGAGCTCCGGGCGGGTAATAGTCAGATAAATGAGACGACCAATCAGGCGTCGATAACGATCCGGCTGAGCAAAGGCAGCGCTTGTGGACGTCCCAAGCGTGTGATGTTGCTCCATAGGAAACGAAGTTGGCTTCGCACCTAGAAGACCTGACTCAGAGAGGATATCAAGGACATACTTCCTTTGAGATAGAAATATACCAGAGGCATTACGAGCGATTTCTATCCCGAGAAAATATTTGAGATTGCCAAGATCCTTCATGTAGAAACAAGAGCTGAGATGAGTCTTGAACTGGGTAATGAAACCCGAGTTGTTCCCTGCAATAATAAGGTCGTCGACATAAACAAGAACCTGAAGAATCATCCCATGCTGCTCGTAGGAGAAAAGAGAATAGTCGGCGTAGCTCTGTCGAAACCCGAACGCACGCAGAGCCGAGGACAACTTAGCAAACCAATTACGGGGTGCCTGCTTCAGCCCGTAAAGAGATTTCTGCAACCGGCAGACATGGCCAATGGGAACATTGACGAGACCAGGCGGCGGTTGCATATACACCTCCTCATCGAGGTCGCCATGAAGAAAGACGTTGTGCACGTCCATCTGATGTAGTTCCCAACCCTTGATAGCAGCTACAGAGAGAAAGACGCGAACCGTGGTCATTTTGGCGACAGGAGCAAAAGTGTCGGTGTAGTCGATCCCTTCAACTTGGCGATTGCCGAGAACAACCAAACGAGCCTTGTATCGCTCAATAGACCCGTTCGAGTTGTATTTGATCCGAAACACCCACTTGCAACCGATGGGGTTCTTCCCAGGTGGTAAGGGAGACAAGCACCACGTCCCATTGCGTTCCAGAGCCGAGAGCTTGGCTGACATGGCAGCACGCCATTCCTGGTGTTGCACAGCCTCTTTGAAAGAGGCTGGTTCATATCCTGCATTCACGGCTGCAAGAAAACGGACATGGGTGTCCGAAAAATTAGAACATGACATGTAGGCAGCCAAGGGATAAGGTGTACTTGACGACGGTGTGAAGGGCGTGAGTGTAGAGGAGGCGGGAGGGGTGTGTGTGGCCTGAATTGGCGAGCAGACGTAGTCGTTCAGACGCACGTTGGGAACACGCGTGCGAGTGCTGCGACGAGAGGTGGACTCTGGTATAACAGGCACAGGACTCCCCCTGTCCGGGGATGCCGGCGGTGTCTCAGCGCTGGTCGGCGTGTTAGGCGTCGGCAAACCAGACGATTCAGGCAACTGAAGTTCAGAACTCCCCCTAAGATCAGGAGTCGCAGGTCCGTCATCGTAGATGGCCGCAGAGGGGTCGTGGTCATCACCGGAAGACGGGATCGCCGGAGCGTCGGCAAATGGAAAGATGGTCTCGTAAAAGACCACATCCCGACTGATAAAGATCTCCTTCGTCTCGATGTCGTAGACGCGCCAGCCCCGTTTGCCGAGAGGATATCCGAGGAAAATGCACTTACGACCGCGAGGAGCGAACTTGTCACGTGTCTTGGGATTTTGAGTTGCATAACAAAGACACCCAAATACGCGGAACAATGAGTAAGGCGGATCCTGCTTGTACAATATCTCGTACGGTGTACGGTTCCCCAATAGCGGAGACGGGGTCCGATTGATCAAGAACGCAGCCGTGGAGACACACTCGCCCCAAAATTCCAAGGGGAGATGAGCTTGGAACCGCAGAGCGCGAGCAACCGTGAGGAGATGGCGATGCTTCCGCTCGACGCGCCCGTTTTGTTGGGGAGTGGCAACACACGACGTTTCAAACAAGATGCCAGAGGCCTCAAAGAACGAGCGCATAGGCAGAAACTCGGTGCCATTATCTGCCCTAACGCGTCGGACGCGTTTGTTGAATTGTGTGTGAGCCAGAGCGCAGAAATTTTTGACTAACTGAGGCACCTCTGTTTTGGAGAGCATAAAATAGACCCAAACTGCACGTGAATGATCATCAACAATAGTCAAAAAATAAGTCGCACCACTTAGAGATGGTGAGCTGTACGGACCCCAGACGTCACAGTGGACCAATTGAAACAAATCATCAGCTTTATTATCACTCAGAGGAAAAGACAAACGCGTCTGTTTAGCTTTGAAACAAGAATCACAAGGCATAATGTTGTCTAACAGCGGTTTCTGTAATTGAAGTGCAGAAATAGAAGCTAAAACTGAAGATGAAGGATGACCAAGACGCTGGTGCCAGAGTAGAGCCGAAGACGTTGAGGACTGAACAGACATTGCAGATGCCGCAGAGCCGAGAGTCTTCAGCCAATACACCCCGCCTTCCTGCCTACCCACGCCAATCACCGTCCTCGAACTGATTTCCTGAAGTACACAAATCTCATGTGTGAGAAGAACGAGCAAATTCAGATCACCCATTAGCTGAGCAAACGATAATAGGTTGCATTGTAAGTAAGGAACATATAAGATACGAGATAAGCAAACATTGCCAAAGGAGCGACAACCCGCCCTATTAGCAGTAGAAACGCGGCCGTCCGGAAGAAGAATAGAGACAGGCTGAACATCAGTCAGATCTCGAAGCAGAGACAAGTCACCTGTCATATGATAAGATGCTCCTGTATCTAATATCCAATGAGAAATCATACCAGATTGGTCAATACCGGACTGCATGGAATTGAACATGTTTACAGCGGCAGTCCATTCCTTGTCAGAAAGCGTCGACCCAAACGCTTGACGATGAGAGTCAGTGACGGCCAAAGCCGCGGCTGGAGCGGAATGCCGCTGAACGGCGTGGACCGAGCCTGGTGCGGTCGGACTGGGGAGAAACGGCGAAGTCGCAGGAGCCGGGGAAGTGTGCGTGGAGGCGCCGGCAGCCTGTTTGCGGGCGGCAAGTTTCTCCTTAAGCCAATCCGGGTATCCATGGATTTGATAGCAGGTGGAGACGTCATGACCGGACTTGTTGCAGTGCGTGCAAGTGAGACGTGGACGGGACCCAGAGGAGGGCGGTCCAGCAGACGGCTGAGTGCGAGGAGACCGGCGGGCAGCAAAGGCACCGGCATCGTGGTGCTGAGATATTGTGAAGATAACTTTCTTGCCTGCTTCATTGAATAAAGATACAAGTATATATATACAAGAGAGAGAAGATCTCTAAGATATCTCCTAAGCTATTTACGGATAATAAAGATAACAATAATATCTTTAAGATAACCCTAATATCTTCAATACATTCGAATCTAGGTTGGATTCAAAGGAAAATCAAACCAACGAATCGAAGGTACTCCCAAATCCAACAAAGCTTGGTTTTAGCTGAGAGGAGGAAGAATTACTCACCAGATAAAACCAATTTGGAAGAGGGAAGCTTTATTTTAGGAAGATTGGAAGAAGCGTTGAAGAGCAGATGAAAAGTGGAATTGTTTTGCTGAGAGGAGAGTGTGTTTCGGCTAGATGAAGAAGCATCAGTTGGAAGTAGCAGTTGAAAAGAGCAAAACGTGGTGGTTTTCGGCTAGATGAAGCAAAGCGTGGAGGAGGTTTAGGGTAGTGGGGGATGTTCAGTTCAAGAAGATACAGATGTCATCCCAAGAATTTGCCAGATGTTAACAATATAGAAGGCCAAGTGCCTTAATTTTTACTTTTCCTTGTCGTTTTGTGAATTAAGGAATGATACTCCCTCCGTCCCATAATGTTTGTCCCGTTTTGACTGGGCACATTTGCCGACGCGGATTTTGTATCGTTAATATCTCTAATTACATATTAATAAAAAATATAATTTTTTTGATATTATCAAAGTACTCGTTGAGACGAATTAAATAAGACCCCACATGACTATGTTTTTTCTTATATATTGGAAGAAATCTTAAAAATTATCTTCAATTATGAATAGTGTATAAAAGTCAAACGAGACAAATAATATGGGACGGAGGGAGTACTTTAAAAGTAAATAGTAGTGATGTAATAGATCAGTTGCATAAGCGACATATATCATAATTAAAAAATATATGTTATATTCTTTATAATATAAATATAATCTAACATATATAAGATTTTAAAAGAATTTAAACAAAAACTAAAACTAAGACAATAATTTAAATTTAAGCAATATAGGTACCTTCTTAATATATAGGTTTTTTAAATTAGTATTTATACCAAATATTCATTTTCGTTGATATCTAATCGAGATATCACAAACATCTTAGTATTATGTGATTTATAGAAAATTATAGGTTAACACAAATTAAATTATTACTCATATTCTCCTGGAAATATGAAAATATAATACGTGACTATTTTTTAACTATAAAGACTTAACTTTTACTTCATGAAGTATGCCATTATGTATTTATAAAAAGTGACAAATTATGATGTTAAATTATTCATTTTATCTTAAAATATATATATATAAGTAATGTTGGACCGTGAATTATTCGGATTGGGCCGGCCCACGAACGATTAGGCAAGGAGGCCCATGGCGAAATAGGAAACTAGTCTGACTTGAACAAAGATCTCGTCTAACGTCCACTTAATGCTTGTTGTAACGTCTTCCGAAAATCAAGGACACGATCAGATCTTCTAACGGCCACTTCCCACGAAGATCTCAACTTAAGTTTCTTATTATAAATAGATCCCCAATAAGCTCATTGTATGACATCTTTTTACTACACCTTTTACTAGCATTTTGAGCTCTCATTGTAATCCGAAATACGATCTTTCTAAGCAAGGCAAAGTCCGATTATTCTAAGCATCCATTCGACATTAGTCATCCTCGTTCGACCCACTGCAATCCTTTGTAGCTAAGCTTTATTATTAGTATTTCGTCTCATCATTTTGATTATCTAAATTGTTTGAAGTTATAATTTGATTCGTTCGACTAATAACACCACATCGAAGGCAACTTAGGTTTGATATCTTTTTGCCCAAAATAATTTGGCGCCCACCGTGGGGTCGTTAGCCGGCATTCAGAAACTTCATCAAAAATCATCCAAAATGGTGAACGACGTTCCTCCTAGGGCCTCCGGAGAAAGGCCAACCTTGGGAGCAACCACTGACGACACGATCGTCAATGCAGCGGAGGTTTCCACCCAAGAACAGATCCGTCAAATGGCGCAAATCCTGTCGTCTCTCCAGGAAGAACTAGCCAACCAGCGTCGGACTAACGAATCGATCCGTGATACTTCGATTGCTACAATTAATCGTTTGACTAACAAAAATAATCTTCTTAAAGCGCAGGTGCAATCCGCCGCATCCGCACCAGCTGGAAGTAGGCGACCAATCGACCTCGAAGGGATCCAAACTCGATTGGACATGGAGGATGTAGTCGTAACACTAGCGAACGAGCGAAACGAAATCCATGCGACCGGTATTCCTGAAACCTCTCGTGTTAACCCTATTGTGACTAACAATGTTTCGTTTGTCACCCCGACCGGTTCCGAAAGGACCCGAGTAACCAATCTACAGGTTACAACGACGTCGAGCATCCAGACGCTCATCCAACAGGCTATCAACGAGCATATGAAGTCTCTCGACGAACGTCTCGCGAAGATCCTGGGCGTTCCCCAACCCATCGAGAAAGCGGCGTTGGACGGCTTCGAAGAATCCCCGTTCGTCAATGATATCGCACAAGTCGAGATCCCAAAGAAGTTCCATCTCCCGAGTATGGCCAGTTACGATGGGACGAGCAATCCAAACGACCATATCTCCCTCTACAAACAAAAGCTCATGACGATTTTTGTCTCCAGGACCAGTCGCGAGGCGGTTATGTGTAAAAGTTTCGGCACCTCCCTCGCAGGACCGGCGCTTACTTGGTTTATGCATCTGCCACAAGGATTAATCGCATCCTTCGCAGAATTAGTCAATGCTTTTAAAATTTAATTCGCTAGTAGTAGAAGACTAGAGAAGCAATCTAGCGACATATATCGTATTGTCCAAAAGCATAACGAACCTCTGCGTACTTATCTTAACAGGTACAATAAGGAAAAGGTCGCCATACCCCACTGCGACATCCCTACATCTATCGAAGCCTTCCGACGAGGTCTGGTCTGGGGCAGCGAGTTACGTCGGGAATTGACGAAATATCCCTGCCGAAGCTTCGAAGATGTCCTAGCCAAGGCGATGGCTCAAGTCAGACTGGAAGAGGACGAAGAACCCTTCAAGACCGAGCCAAGTCCAGATCGAATCAACCACAGATCGATGTCCGATAATCGCAGGGACATGCATCATCAGCCATACTCCCGGGGACGCGATGACCAAAGTCAAGACAGGGGACAATATAGCCCAAGCCGTGAGATGTGAATGGAACGCGACATACCTAAAGCAGTATCATTTCTAAAAATCTTTTGTCATTTGTTAGCTGTCTATTACATTTGTTCAGTCCATTATTATTTCATCGAACACGTTTACTGACTTAAGCATCGGAGGGCCGTTGGATTCGCCCCCAACGGTCATTTCCTAGCAACCCTTTACTTTGTTTCATTCGACACAGGCACAACAAATTCAAACAAAGCAGTGGATCCACTCAAGACAAACAAAAGCGCTTACATCTTACACAACACGATCGATCGGTACACAGGGAATAGAGGAACAAAAACATGACACATGTTTACAAGACATGTCCCCATTAAGGTACACGCCTTATACAAACACTACAATGCTCTTCCTTGGAACTACACGACATGTCACACACAATTACAGGTCTACTCGACCAACATCACACGACTTGACTAGGAAGCGACTGACGAGTCCACCTGCAAAACAAAGTAAATGACAAACAAGGAGCGGTCTCCTGACCCTTCGCCAAAACACCGAGTCTTCCCACACAACGGAGTGACTTTCAACACAACTAGTTCGAATATCCAAACGACAAATCAACAAACTAAGGCGTAAAAGCTTCAGACTTCGACATCCTTACCTGGGGCAGCGTCAGGGACAGGGTCGGGTGTCACTTCTGTTCGACCAGAACTCACCTCAGCTCCTTCTCCAGGTCCCACGATCCACAGGGAAAGGAAACCGCCCAAGTCCAACTGTTTACTTGTCCGATTTCCTTTGGGGCAATTGTTGGACCGTGAATTATTCGGATTAGGCCGACCCACGAACGATTAGGCAAGGAGGCTCATGGCGGAATAGGAAACTGGTCTGACTTGAACAAAGATCTCGTCTAACGTCCACTTAATGCTTGTTGTAACGTCTTCCGAAAATCAAGGACACGATCACATCTTCTAACGGCCACTTCCCACGAAGATCTCAACTTAAGTTTCTTATTATAACTAGATCCCCAATAAGCTCATTGTATGACATCTTTTTACTACACCTTTTACTAGCATTTTGAGCTCTCATTGTAATCCGAAATACGATCTTTCTAAGCAAGGCAAAGTCCGATTGTTCTAAGCATCCATTCGACATTAGTCATCCTCGTTCGACCCACTGCAATCCTTTGTAGCTAAGTGTTGGGCCCAGATTCATCCCATGAAAATTGATCAAATGAATTGGGCCAAGATCCAAGCGGAATCGGAAGCTAAGAGAAACCAGGAAGAAGCGTCGGACTCTCTGCAGTCGAGTGCCTCCCGACCAGCTGCGAAGATCACGCTGGAGCATTGAATGCTTGATTGGGACAACGGCCACAGCATTTAAACACCGAGATAATGATGGTAATTAAGAAGAAATCCCAGCAATCACTGTCAGCATTAAAGTCAGAGATTATGCTAGCAATCAAGAGCATATCCCAAGAATCCCGCCCAAGCATTGAATGATCGATCAATGGCAACGGTTATAGCCTTAAACACATGCATAAAGATGGTAATCAAGAGCATATCACAAGAATCTCGCCCGGATTGAATGAGAAAGATTGCAAGAGGAGAATAACGGTCACAAGACGATAATTGCCATATATATACCACGACGGAACATGGAAGAGGGACATCTAGACACGATTACCACCCACATCCGCCGATTTGCCCTGAGTAGGACCAAAGAATACACCCATTCTAGCTCATTCCCCTCGGAATCCCGCTCAGTCTCCACCGGTCGAGCCCCAGAGTCACCGGTCGGACCAGATCCGACCCTTTGTCCTACAAGGATAAGTTGTACATTGATCTGACTCAATCGTCAATATATCAATAAAATTACTTTGCTATTTTGCATCTCTTCTTTATTTGTTGATTGTCTACTTGGTTTGGATTGATATCTATAATCTGATCGACTAGTTACCCCGTCTAAGGCGATTTAGGTCGTCTGATCTTTTCGCCCCAAAACAGTAAGCTTTATTATTACTATTTCGTCTCATCATTTTGATTATCTAATTTGTTTGAAGTTATAATTTGATTCGTTCGACTAATAGCACCACATCGAAGGTAATTTAGATTTGATATCTTTTTGCCCAAAACAAGTAAGACACATAATATAACTCAATCTTTAGAAATGCACGACTTCTTTTAGTCTTTGCAATGAATTGGATGAAGACACAAACCATCATCTTTTTAAATGCAAATTTACATTTTGTATGTTTAATCAAGTTAATCAAAAACTTGGGATCTTTTATTCTCTTCCAAATGAGAATACTTTTCGAGAAAGCTTGGATATTTTCCATCTATCTAACACCTCTAACCTTGAGTTAGCTTATTTTTTATAATGAAATATTTTGAACCATAGAAATAATCCTTTTATTCAGACCATCTTCATTCAACACAGCTGCGTCCCAAGCTCACTCCGCTATTACTTCTTTCATATAACGGACATCCATTCATTTGAATAAACCTAAGCAAAAGAAACATTTTCGAAAGTCCAAACCATTGACATGGAAGAAACCCCCTCTTATTACTTTAAGCTAGATTTTGATGGATCCAAGAGAAACAATCTCACATCTCACATTGGTTTCATCATTCGGGAAGTCAATCCCATGTTATACATATTGATAAAAAGTAGATTTCAAATACGTCTATACTTCAAACTGAGGCTTACGCCTTCCTCGAGGGCCTCCGTCAGGCCTTACGTACGCCTAAATATTAGAAATACCATTGTTGAAGGCGAAAATTTAATTGTTATTAACTGTGTTAATAAAATATGGAAATACCTTGGGAAATACGAACAATTATTATTGATATACTTTCCCTATTGGATTGCTTCGATTTTTTTCGGATCTTTCATTGTTACAAGGAAGGTAACAGAGCTGCAAACTTTCTAGCATTAAATGACATTAATATTGTTCATATTCAGGATTGGATCGCCAAGAATATACCTTCGGCTGCTAAGTCTGAGATTTGCAATATAAGAAGGGAACTACACTCCATGAGTTCTACCACTAATTCTCGTTTTTGAGATTTTTTAAAGATCATCCACTACGATAATTTAGACTGGCCTTGTACTTAACAAGGAGTATAGTGTTTGCTTGAAACAAAATACGGAGTATAGTATATCTATAAGAGCATCTCCAACTCCATATGTTTTGTCTAAACTTTTTCTTCTTCTTTATAAAAAAACAATTCCTCTTTTTTTTTAAGAAAAACGCAATAGGAAGTTATGAAGGGCTACGTGCTTATGGTCCACCTCCAACCATATTCCCTTAGGGTTTGAGGTTGTAGTAGGTGAGATAGCCCAAATGGCCCAATAATGCATGGTCCATCCAGCTTATGGCCCAATCTAGGGGTGTGCAGATTCGGACCGGACCAGACCGAAAATGCCTGGACCGGATCGGGGAATTACGGTCCGATCCCCGATCCACATATTTCTAAAATTTCGGTCCGGTCCAAATTCGGCCGATTTTCGGTCCGGATCAGATGGACCGATTTTCTATTGTTTTTAATTTAATTTTATATATTAATATCTCATAACACTATTAAAAATTAATTTCTATTATAAATATGAATAAATAACAAAATATATTATATAAATATAAATAAATAACAAAATATATTATCTAATATTATACACAATAGTTATAAAAATAGAAAAAATAATTAATTTTTTATTTATATAAAACTAAAAAATAAAAAAATATGTTTACCGGTCCAAGACCGGACTGGACCGGACCGAATCATACCGGTCCGGTCTCCGGTCCAAGGATTGTAAAAATTCCGGTCCATCGGACCGGACCGGAAAAAGCGGTCCGGTCCGGTCTGGACCGGATGCACAGCGCTAGCCCAATCTAATCCTTCTCCAATCGAAATTTGATGGCTTGTTCTGCAGAAGCTTGATCAAATGTATATCTTTATACAAATATATATATTTCCGAATGATTGTTCTATCTATTCATAAGTGGTGATCATGATGGTTAAAAAAAAAGCCTAAAAAAAGGACAAACTTGAGATATAAATATAATTCATGTCCCTTGGGGTTCAAAGAATAAAAAAAGGTCACTACTCTTTTTTTTCATGAAATGAGTTTCAGATAGGATCTAGATTCAACATGATTCAATCCAAAATATTATATATTGAATACAATTGGAATGTTAACCTACATCCTTGTTCAAAACCTTGAAACAAACTAAAAATAATATTGACAATATGAAGTCTATAAAACACGTATAATAATCACACAAATTCACAGCAAAATAGAAAGATTAATCATATATTATATACAACCTAAATTTAATTATTCAAGAAATATGTCCAAATATACATGAGACATCCACTATCGTGAGATGGTTGACCGAAAGTTGTGGGGTAATGCGACCTCGTTGGCTAGATGATGTCCAAGCAAGTATACGAGGTGTGATATTAATTAGCATATATAACAACCTACAAAATCAGTCTTAGCTTTTTCTTTATTTCTTTCTTTCTTTTACTCGGATAGGCTAGAAAACATTTTTTAGGAATCCATCGTTTTCAAAATCCCTACATTTAAAATTAAGAATCGATTCGATCTCCTTTCAAACCCACCTCTAAGTGACACATATATATATGCAGACGCTCCTCGATCGATCTACACTCGTTTACTTTGAATTATATGCCAAATTCTCATGCATGTACTAGAAATTAGAAGTAAACTATACATATATATATATTTGCACAACGTGCGTGGTTGATAAATGACAGTTGAAACCAAACATATATGTCATGGTCACATGTTTTCGTACATGTGTAGTTTAATATATATATAGAATTAGGATCAAGTAAAACATGCTCTTAGGGTAAAACGGAAATACTATTATGGATCTTTAGATTAGATTTTATTGGATGGTAGAGATTTGAGTGTAGAAGGATGCACATATTATATAATAGGAGACACACACCCGATTGGCTCCATCCAACGTGATTTGTGGAATATTCCCACGATCTCCTCTCCCTTAATCTGTCTTCGTCTTCAACCCTCGGTTTCTCTCTTTCGTCTCCATGTTCTTCATCCACAGGCCGGCGCCATTGATGGGAGTAGCGAGGAGTTGAACCCAAATCACAACTCTGATCGTTGCCGCCACCGCCACCAGATGCATATCCGACCGCTCCACACAGAGCACCGCCAGCCCGGCGTCGCGGATATCACCGCCAGCCCCGCACCAGCCGATTCGACCTCGCTTGGGCCGGATCCGACGCCGGATTCAAAGATCGTTCTAGAATAAACAATCCGACGTCGGATTCGACCTCGCCTGGTCGCCGCTTAACCACCAACACCGCGCTTCCCCCACCTTCTCCGACGTCGTCCTTGTAGCCGCCGACGAGTCCCACACCAACTCCGTCCCCGCCCACGACGAAAGAAGACAGCGAATCGCGGTTTCTGTTCTTGAACATCAAATTGTGAGGGTTGAGATCCCGATGCATAACCCCAAGCGAATGGCACGACTGTACAAACTCAATAATCGGCCTCATCAGCCTGACGGTGTCCCTCTCGGAGTAGCGGCCGTTGGCGAGGACCCGATCGAAGAGGTCACCGCCGTTGCAGAGCTCCGTGACGAGGTGGACGTGATCGGAGTCCTCAGAGGCGTCGAGGAAGGCAACGGCGCTTGGGATCCTGGAAACGCGGTGCATTATCTGGATCTCCCTGGAAACGTCGTCGTAGAGGCGGAGGCTGGAATGAGATCTCCCTGAGTTTGTCTAGTGTTCTGAAATTGATAAATTTTGCGAATTTGTGTTGAATTTGGTTCAATTTCGACGTTTTAGTTGTTCTGAAATGAGGATGTTGTAACCTGATCTAACAGATACTGGAATGAGATCGTGATTGGTGTCCAGTGTTTGGTATTCACAGAAGACAATCAGGGCAACGCCACTCTAGAAGGACGATGATAAAGGCGGTGATTGTCCTCAACACCCAGGGGAATCCTCGCTTGGTCAAATTTTACGATTTTCAGGTCTCTTTCCCCTTTCTCGTCTTCCTTGTCCAATTCCTCTCACTGCCATTCTTTTTTATCCAAATCCCTTGAATTTTGATTTTGTTTTTTCTTCTTATACTGGTTGTCGATTTAGCCTCCTGAGAAGCAACATCAACAAATACGTGAATATCATCACATATGGAATGAATATCGCTATTATAGTATTCAAATTGCTTGTTGACGGTGTTGTTTGTACTATTTGCAATTGATATTCAAACTGTATGATGTGATATTCACTATAATGTTGTTCATATTCATGGGGTTTCATGCGTTGAATAGTCGATATTCAAAATTTATGATGTGATATTCAATATAATGTTATTGATATTCATTATAATAATGTTGATTTTCAGGTTGATCGTGCGACTGTGTGACCCAAAATCGACGCGACAATGTCATTGTTAAACCTTACCGCCATGAATCAAAGCTTCAAAGATATTGGGTGGTGATATTCGTGTAGTTAGGTGATGATATTCATGTACTTGGGTGACTATATTAATGTAATTGGGTAGTGGGCGGTGGGCGATATTCACAAAATGGGTAGTGATATTGACAAATTGAGTGGTGATATTCATGTAAGTGAATTTGATATTCACGTGATTAATTGAGATATTCATGTAACTTAGTGTGATTTTCATATTATCAAGTGGTGAAATTCATGATTTAAGTTACGATATTCACATTTTTAAGATATTAAATATTCACTTATTAAATAGAAATCAATATTCAAACAAACATGAACGATATTCATTAACAAATGATTGATATTCGTGAACACATTAACGATATTCACAAACGTTTTAAAATGTTCTTCCCATTTAAATTTTAAATATTTGAATGAGAGCAAAATCGATTAGGAAAGAGAATATTATCTTAATTTCTCTCTCCTGTAACAATCAAAATTAATTATTTTTTTATTAATAATATCCTTATTAGGTTAGATTTGGTGGTTAGGGCTCTACCATATCTCTCCTATAACCCATTAATCCAAACATCCATCAATATCAATCCGACGCTCCAGATTAGTACTTCCGTTCTACCATAACAACCGTTTTACCAGAGCGTGTATATATATAGGGGCGCTCAAGTAAAACGAATCTTGTGGTAAAACGAGTGGACAAATCTAGGACGTTGGATGAGAGGTAATGGACGGATGGATTAATAGGATATATAATATATAGGGTGTGGTGACATGCACAAGATCATACTCAAATAAGACAGTTATAGATATGGGGAAAGATTTAATTATGCTTTTAATTTTTAAATGTTAAAAAAAGATTGAATATCGAAGAGAGAGAAACCAAATCAAATCACATTCCTTAAATCTCTCTTTAGAAGATTCGTCCATATCCTTCAACTCCTCCATAGCCGCATGTGAAAAACTGATCCAAAAGTTGCATATTGATATTCATGTCTGTGTAAATGATATTCTTATCGTTGTATTTGATATGCATGTCTCTAGTATTGATATTCATGCATACACTGTGTATTAGTCATGCATATCGTTTATGTAATTTTGAATATCTGTTATTCGTTATCATGTTCAGTCGTATACATACTGATATTCATAAACTCTGAATAGATATGCACCATGTGGTAGTTGATATTCCAATTTAAAATATTTGTATTCAAACTATTTGAAACTTTTTGCATATCAAAATAAATACCGTGAATATCGTTCAAGTATTTCTGAATATCTATTAGACGCAAAGTGCTTGTTGCTATTACAGGATGAGTATAACGATTAAGAAGACGATAATGATGAAATAGGGGGAAACCAATATATACAGTGCATATATTATGCATATCAATGTATGGAAAATGCATATCCCATCCACACAAATGAATATCATATTCACAGCCAAGGAAATAATCCATAATTATAAATTGCATATCATACAAGTATATTTTGCATATCACTGTATAAAAAATGCATATCCCATCCACACATGCTTCTAAGAGAGAGTTTTCTGTCCTTGAGATTATTTACCAAGCTTCTAAGAGAAAGTTTTTTGTCCTTGAGATCCACGTCTGCAAACCCTGCAAACGAGGGCTTGTACATCTTTGGAGCTGACATCAATGATGATCTGCACAATTGGTAGGAAATCAGAAATAAAGAATGTTCACAATTGATAAAAGAAGTTATAAGTAGAAGTAGAGTGGAATTAGAAGTTATACGAGACAAAAATAATTTCAATTTCGCATTATTTGTCTAAAGTGGTCATGAGAAGGATTTACGCAGGGTGTAGAATCGACGACGGCTTGTCAGAAGCACTGAAAGATGAAGAGGATGCAGATCTTGAAGGTCGCTTCAATGGAGGTTGAACAGAGCTTCACAAGAAGGATTGAGAGAAGACGATGGAATCGTAAATGGGCAGTTGTAGGTTAAAGAGGCGGCGAAATCGAATTCGGCGAAGACGGTGGGATTGAGCTTCACGCACGACTTCAATGGCGTTTGAAGGAAGCTTCAATGAAGGTTGAAGAAAGCATTGGTGAGGAGAGATAGAGGAGTACATAAATATGATTTCAAGATCTGGTGTGAATTTTATAACACCCCCGACTTATTGTCGGAAATGCCACACGCCAGTGACCTCAGACATTGATGTCCGATGTCACCCTAGGCTTTAATCGGAACAATTAAGCTTAAATAGACATATTAAATAACGAGAGGTCAAACAACGGATGACATTTTTGAATGAAACTCAACCTTTTATTAAAAGATCTCTCGTCAAATGAGAAAGACGATTTTACAACAGAGTGATAATACAACGGAAGACTTATAAATTACACAGCGGAAGACTGATATAATAAACCTACTACAAGACTTTGCTTATCATAATATATATTAAAATACCACTTATCAACCTTGAAATACTAACACTTAAATCTTCAACTGCAAGCCTCTTCTTCAATTGGTTACTTCAAGTCTTCGGGAACCAACCACTGATGTGCCGTATAGGACGGATGACACCAGCCAACCATGCAAGGAATAAAACCCGGTTGGTTAGTCTAATGAAAGACTTTGCAAGGGTGAAAACAGAATGGTTCTAGTGATCATAACCGTTTACTATCATTGTCCCTTGAATAATAACCAAAGGAACGATACATAACAAGGAACTTTCACGGAATGATTAGTATTTAGACATGCACTGAAGAGAAGACTCCAAAGGAATTGAGTCTTATGGGAAAGTATGACAAATGTTTGGGAACGTTATAGTTTTCATACAAGCGTTTTAAAAATGACTTGATCATTTGGGTCAACGACCAACCTCACCGCACAATGCGAGTCCAGATTGGAAAGAAGACTTACTCTAACCGAAGTCTGGGCGGTTTCCACGTTGTACTCCTCGCCCGAGGGTATATTCATTATGTGCATAATCACACTTATCTTGTTTAGTTCCAAAACGCATATTTACGTTGAAGCTTTTATCATATAAATATATATCATCTCGATACGAGAGATATCTTGGGAAATAAATCCCGATTGTTTGGCACCAAATGTGTGCACCTCCCCTATACTCGGATAGGGGATAGTCATGACCAGGAAATGGTGTTAGGGCTTGGACATCCTATCCACCACGGTTATAAAGAAACGGCTAGACCTCGCAAGGTACATAGCGTTCCTACGAATACTCATTCTAACTATATATGTATAAGTTCACACAGATAAAATCCACACCAATACCATCACGATAATAACAGATATAATAGCGTTGTTTCTAGCAGTATATACAACCTATTATAATGTCACATTTTAAATCACATATTTATAAAATCTGTTCCCAAACGACAACAACAGTTCATCCCAATTTAATTAACAATCAGAAATAATTGATAATCAACGGAACATGGAATGATAAGCAAGAGCGAACCGCCACTTGCCTTGATTGAGACAAACGAACGATGACGGGTTTCTGGGTCCGGAAACTGAGAACGGAAATCGGGTTACAGATTCCTACGACGACAATGAACCCACAACGAAACCTAGGTTAGATTCGATAAATAATAATACGATTCTAAGGAAACGAACGGAAACGAAAGAAATGAGGGTCCCATCTGTGACCGGATCGTCCAAGACCACGATCGCGTTTGCTAAGGCAAACCGCGGTTGCGGCTTGGATTCCGCGGTCGCGGATGTCTGGACACGATCTGCGATCGTGGATGTTCATGTCCACGGTCGCGGACATGAATCCGACGAACCCCAACGAATCAAATCCTCACCGGCGACGACGACTACGAGGCTCAGACTAGGGGGCTTCGACAACCACCACTTCGATGCTTCCAAAGCACCACCAATCGGCCACGAAGAACTCCGGAGACAAGCTCACGAACTCCGGCGAAAGAAAATGAGAAAACGAGAGAGATTGAAATCTGAGGATGAAGGATCCGGGAGCTGAAGGCCTCCTTTTATAGAGCCACATGAGCCCCAACGCCTGGCCAGACGAAGCGATCGACCTTCCCCCCGACGAATCGTCGGAAATCCCAACTGGAGAACGCGAAGGAAGGTAGAAGACGAAGCTAGGCATTTTTCCGCGGTCGTGGAAATGCCACTCGAGCATCCGAAAGCTGGGCAATTTTCCGCGATTGCATCCGTTGGCCTCAGGTCGCGGTTTCCTTCTGCGACCTTGTTGGAACCTTATTTTTAATCCTTTAAAAAATATTCTTAGGTCCACAACTTATCAACCACATATAATAACGCTCAAAGAATTATTACAGAGGTTATATAAGTTACATAAATTCCGAATTTCGCCAAACGCGTCTTGCTTTCCTAACGAGGGTTGGAAAAATTACCCAAATACCCTTACTAAAAATGAGGGGTATTACATCACTACCCCCTTAAGAGAAGTTTCGACCCCGAAACTTGGCAGATAACAACTCGGAGATGCGACCTTATACTAAGTTACCAGCTGTATAAGTTTAACCATGCCTAACCTATTTCACACCTTGTAGATTGGTTCAGGCATTTCTAAGTTAAAGTTTATAAGTTGGTTTAAATTACAGTTAACGTAAGGTTAACCATAATTTAGACTATTCACCACCTACGAGAATTCTATAACTTGCTTTCACCAAACATACATTCTATCATATTACCCCTATGGTAACATGAGGATTATTACATTACTACCCCCTTAAAAGAGTTTCGACCCCGAAACTAGCATTGCTAAATTAAAGGGTCCGATTTCACCATAATCTTATTACCTGATCTTAATATCCTTAATCATCTCATCCTTGTACTTGCTCCTAGGAAAACGATCTGTTTCCTCAATCATAGCACTATCTCGCTATACCTATCACCATGTGCTACACTTGCATTAACTCGTGACTATATCCACAAAGTCATAATTACCTTAGGATAATTGTCTCCCAAAATCATTGCACTAGTCTCGCTATACCTTAAGCATGAGAACACACATTTCTCTTCCAACTTTCTCTTTATAAACCTCTCTCAGCGTACATACCTTATCCTATTTAAGTTGATATCCTTAAACGAGTTTGGTTTTCGCAATCTATGTCACCAAAATCGAACTATTTATTCGATCATGATTCCCCTTACAACATACTGCCTACATTCCTTACTCTCGTTAGAACATATATGATCATCCGCAAGATTACCATTTCCTTAATCAGAGTATCCATTATAATCTCCAATATAACCTCGCTATATTGCCCTATTCCTCATAAAGACCTTGATGTCCTCAAACAGAAGAATACAACATTTTTCTACTAACTTCCTTTCGATGATCAGATCCTCCAAGTACATACATAGAATTCAACTATACCTCAACTTAGTACCTCCACTTGTCATATAGACCTTACTCCTTACATACACGGCTCACCTATTTCATTGGTTACCTTAATCACATTTGGCCCTTGTGCCATATCTTAACTCGAAATCTTTTACTCATGTGATCCCACAAGTAATCACACCACAACCTATGTCCGATTAGGTTCTTGAGGATTTACTTTGATTAGGCATAACGACTTTAGCCTCATCAGTGCGTGGGAAGAATAATCTGGTGTGTGCAAACCAACATACAATCTATGCACCCCTCTTGGATAAATCTAATCCGTTGATATCACTCTCATCTAATGGCTTTAATTTATCCACCCGTTTTACTCTAAAAGGTTGTTTCACTAGAGCATGATTCTATATATATATATAGAACTTGGATCTGGTGAAACGACTTCTTAGGATAAAACAGAAGTACAATTAAGGGCCTTTAGATTAGAATCAAATAAATGGTCCGAATTTGATTTTAGAGGGTATACATATTTTACTATAGAAAACATACACCAGATTGAAATCAAATAACCGGATTTTTTTGGGATTCTATTAACCAAGACCGACCTTTCAGTTTCCATTCTCTTTTCAGTTTCCATTCTCTCTTCGTCTCCTACATATCGACTCATTCATCTCCCCAGTTTCGACCTCATCTCGCCAATTTGGATCTGCATCGTCTCCCTCATACACGAGCCTTGCGCGGGGTTCCTACTGCGAGATGGCTTCTCGACGGAGATTATCGAGAGTATTTCGCCCGAGGATCTGCATCGACGGCCTCCAATCGCCATCGGTGGCTGCGAAGAGATCCGCGGCGGCGAAGATCCGACGACCTCCAATCTTCAGCCGACGGTTAAGCAAAACGCTCCCGAACTTTGCCCACGCCGCTGCCTCCAAGCTCTTGACCACCATGAAAGAAACTCCAGATCTGATCCAGTCTTGCCTTTGCAAGCTTTTTTGAATCGTTTTCCTCTCAAATTCATCTTTTTCGTTGTTTTCCTACCCCACAAATCGAGAAACTTCATCCCCTAACCATCAATTTCAACTCTGGCTCTCTTGGCCATGTGAAGTTCTCTCCTAAACGTGGCGGCGACATTGATGAGCCTGGCGATGGTGGAGGACAATACGCTATCAATCGGCGCGTGCGGGGCGATTCCGCCGCTGGTGTCGCTGCTGATCAACAGATCGAGCCGCGGGAAGAAGGACGCGATGATGACGTTGTACAAGCTCTGCTCCCGCGCCTTTGTCTCCGGCGACCCACCCCGCCGTGTCGACCCGCGCCAGTTTGCAGATGATGGGAATTCAAAAGGTTGCCCAGTTTGCGTGGATCTCCTGTGCGAGGAGCGAGGTTAGCCTACTGTTCTTTTTTACCAGAAGATGCTCAAGGTTAGCCTACTTTCCATTTTCAAACATCAGTATCTTTGTGCTCTAGTTATTATGTCAGATGTTGTGCTGAATACCTCAACTATTTTACATTTACAAACAGGGTGGAGCAGAGAAAGCCGCTCAAAGCGATGGAGTTGGCAATATGAACGAGGATGGTGAGGACGAGGCAATGGAACCCAAAGAAGAGGAGGCGGGTAATGCCAACGCCAAATCGGTTGCAGTAAGCAAAATGAGAAGCTATATGATGCAGAAGGCATGCTCAATTCAGGGTCGAATTCTCTCTCCCGCTTGAATTTCTCTCAAGTTTGAGCATGTGTCTCTTGGCATGTCAAATTTTGGGACTTTTTTATTTCTTCCTTATTTTTTTGGTAGGATTTTTAGGATTGATTGTTTGGAATTTTGAGATTTGAATTGATCTTTTACACTGTTTTGCAAAATTGTGCTCTGTCGTGCACTAGATGATTCAGCTATGTGTAGAAGTTGTTAGTATTTCTCTTCTTCAAGGTGCATTAAAGTTTAATACATTGAGTAGTTAATATTCAAATTTTATGATGTGATATTCACTATAATGTTGTTAATATTCATGTTGGAAGTAGGTTTTATGCGATGAGTAGTCGATATTTTTAAGTTATGATGTGATATTCACTATAATGTTGTTGATATTCATGTTGGATCAGTTTTGGTGTTTTGGGGTGTTGTTTGTATTGTTTGTAATTGATATTCAAATTGTTTAATGTGATATTCATACAAATGCTTTTGATATTCATATTGGATGTAGGTCTCATGCGTTCAATATTTGATATTTATGATGTGATATTCACCTAAACTCTAAATAATCATCATGTGTGAATTAAACTCTGAATATTGACACTGTTTTTATGAATATCGACTACTTACTTGTATGATTATGCGTACAAAATACGTGAATATCATCACATATGGAATGAATATCGCTATTATAGTATTCAAATTGCTTGTTGATGGTGTTGTTTGTACTATTTGCAATTGATATTCAAATTGTATGATGTGATATTCACTATAATGTTGTTCATATTCATGAGGTTTCATGCGTTGAATAGTCGATATTCAAAATTTATGATGTGATATTCAATATAATGTTGTTGATATTCATTATAATAATGTTGATATTCAGGTTGATCGTGCGACTGTGCGACCCAAAATCGATGCGACAATGTCATTGTTAAACCTTACCGCCATGAATCAAAGTTTCGAAGATATTGGGTGGTGATATTCGTGTAGTTAGGTGATGATATTCATGTACTTGGGTGACTATATTAATGTAATTGGGTGATGGGCGATATTCATAAAATGGGTAGTGATATTCACAGATTGAGTGGTGATATTCATGTAAGTGAATTTGATATTCATGTGATTAATTGAGATATTCATGTAACTTAGTGTGATATTCATATTATCAAGTGGTGAAATTCATGATTTCAGTGATGATATTCACATTTTTAAGATATTAAATATTCACTTATTAAATAAAAATCGATATTCAAACAAACATGAACGATATTCATTAACAAATGATCGATATTCGTGAACACATTAACGATATTCACGAACGCTGGAATATCATTAAACGAGGAGAACGGATTTAAATCTAAACGAATTTATTAAACGAAAGAGAAAATATTATGTTTTCTCTCTCATCTAACAACCTCATTTATTAAAATTTTCTAATTAAAAATTAAATAATTACCTTATTTGTATTTTCTCTCTCTTCAATCTCTTTCCAAATCATATAACAACTTCCTATTTTGTAGGAGCTTATTTTCGGTAATTCAAGAAATCCTGTAGGATATTCAAATCAGATGAGAATCATCCCCATGTGGCTTCTTTGTACCCTCAAATCCAGCCATTCAAAATCTTCAATCCAACGCTCCTTAATTGTACTTCCGTTTTACCATAATTGTCGTTTTACCAGAGCGCGAACGCTCCGGTAAAACGGGAGTTATGGTAAAACGGAAGTATTAATATGGAGCGTTGGATTGATGGTGATGAATGGTTGGATGATTGGACATTACAATAGATATGGTAGGGGTGTAACCACCAAATATACTCTAATAAGGTAATTATTTAATTAGGAAAAGATAGTAAATAAAGTTGTTAGATGAGAGAGAAAACACAATATTTTCTCTTTCCTAAAACCGCTAGATTCTTCTTCTTCTTCTTCTTCTTTCAGCGTTCATGAATATCGATCACGTCTTTATGAATACCGTTCATGCGTTTATGAATATCGATGGATGTGAATATCTCCACTTAAAACATGAATATCACCACTTGATTTTTTCAGCGTCCTAATGCTTTGCAAATTCGTAGATTTGTAAATTTGTTCTTGTTGCTTTTGTCATCGTTTCTTGAATATCATTCATATTTGTATGAATATCTTTGTTTAATATGTGGATATCACCAATTAAAGACATGAATAACACAACTTAAAATATGAATATCTACTTAATAATATATTAATAACATAATCAATTACACCATGAATATCATTCTATATTGGTATAAATATTATAACGTTTCACCGTGAATATCATAACCCATGCAAAAAATAATCACTTCACATTAACACAGATAGTTATACACGAAAAAATGTATATGAACATCAGTATTGATTACATGAATATTAGGAATGACAAAAACAAGTTTTCCCATCAGTTGTAGCTTGTATCTAATATATTGTATCTAGAAACATGAATATCATTCTATACTGGTATGAATATCACTACATTTACCATGAATATCATAACATGAATGTCTGCATCAACAACAATGAATGTCACATAATACAAAATGGAAATCAATGATCAACAAATCATGCAACACCATCAAAAAACAAAAACGTATCCAACTTGAATATCAACCGCATTATAGTGAATATTACATCATAAATATCAACTACTCAACGCATGAAACCTACATCCAATATAAATATCAAAAGCATTTGTATGAATATCATATTAAACAATTTGAATATCAATTGCAAACACTACAAACAACACCCCAAAACACCAAAACTGATCCAACATGAATATCAACAACATTATAGTGAATATCACATCATAAATTTTGAATATCGACTCTTCAACACATTAAACCTACATCCAACATGAATATCAACAACATTATAGTGAATATCATATCATAAAATTCGAATATCAACTACTCAACGCATGAAACTTAAATCCAACATGAATATCAAAAGAATGTGTGTGAATATCACAACAAACAATTTGAATATCACATATAAAAACATGAATATCAATGATCAATAACTCATACAACACCATCAACAAGCAGAATCTGAATCCACGTGAATATCAACATTATTATAATGAATAACACCACAGAGAAACTTAATATCCTATATACAATATCTAAAACATAAATATCAAAACACATAAATTGTAACACTATGAATAACAATACTGTTAACATGAATAACAATGTAGAGATGAGAGGCAATGAAGCAATTGGTGGTTTGTCAGGGCTAAAGCTGGGTAGAACGGTGTCAGCTTGGAAATTGTTGGTTGTGAAGATTCATGCAGATGTCATGCGCTATCTGATTTGCGTTAATTTGGGGATTTTTTTACCCAAAATCACACGATTGTTTCAACTTCCTTTTTTACTTTAACCTTCTCTCTCCCAATTACTATCTCTCTCCCGGTTACTCTCTCTCGTTCTCTTCGCCGTGAAGCCTTTATCTTCTCCGGGATTCATCTTCGTCGCCGACAATATCCAAGCAGGCGAAGTTCTAACCAATCGTCTCCAAGACCCCTCTCATTCCAGTCGAATCGTCTCCAAGGTACCCATCTTCTCACTAGTGTTGTAAAAACCCCGAATTCAAAATTTCAGTTTATAGAACCCATCTTCTCACTAATCGTTTCTAACCATTTTTTTTGGTGTGATGTTTGGGTTTGTTTGGCCTTTATTGATGTCGTCTTTTACTTTTGTGTGTATGATTGTGGGCTATCAACTACTCGCAGACGGCTTGCTTAGTCCTGAAGTTCTAGCCGATTTAAAGGTTTGTAAAGTTTCATTTTTTATGCTTTTTGAAGAGCTTTTTGTTATTAGGGTTTTTCTCGCAGACGGTTGGTCTTCAGATTGCTTGCTTTGTTTGTTGAGAGGGCTAATTCTTCAAATGATATTTTTTCGTTATTAGAATGTACCGAGTAATAATGGTCAGAGGTATGTTGGCAAAGGAGAAAATCTCCCCGAAAAAGAAGGATAGTAAGCGTCGAAGGCTTGTTAAAGGTAATTTTGGGTATATCAAAGCTCATTTTTCTGGATGTAAATTTTTGATATGCATTTCACTGTTTGTGCATTATTCATGGTTTCTTAATTGATATTCATGTGTAGGCATTAGATAAGTGTGAAGTATGTTGAAGACGATTATGTTTGATAGTTGTTTCATGATTGTATATTCGGGATAATGATGATGCTATTCATGGAGATGTTGTTTTGAATTTTTGGTTGATCTTAGTCTAAATTGTTTGTAAGTGATATTAATTCCTCACCATGTGATATTCACGATTGCTCGGTTGATATTCATGAAGCAGTTTATGGTTGTCATATTCATGATATGTTATTCATGATTTTCTTATTGATATTCACTTACAAACATTGCATATTCATTTCTCACTATTTGTGTTAGAAGTGTTATTCATGATTTTGGAATTGAAGAAGATTATGTTTGATATTTGTCTCATGATTGTATATTCAGGATAATGATGATGCTATTCATGGAGATGTTGTTTTCAATTTTTGGTTGATCTTAGTCTAAATTGTTTGTAAGTGATATTAATTTCTCACCATGTGATGATGACAGCCATGAGGATTCTCAGTTGATATTCATGAAGCAGTTTCTGGTTGTCATATTCATGATATGTTATTCATGATTTTCTTATTGATATCCAGTTTAGAATTATTGCATATTTCATTTCTCAGTATTTATTTTAGAATTGTTATTCATGAGTTTCTTATTCAGTTTCTAGTTGTCATATTCATGATATGTTATTCATGATTTTCTTATCGATATTCATTTTACTATTATGTGTTATTCATGCTTTTATTTTTCTTTCCCTGAACTTGTTGTATTGATCTTAGCGTATTCTATGTTCTTTAATAAGCTTTTAACTTTCTCATATTAATCTGTGATCATTTGATATTCATGATAATGAAGGTTATATTCATGGAAAATACGTTTAAAATTTATACATGATTTGGTAATGAAAACATATCTTATGCAGGTCTTCCGCTAAACCAGGTGGAGGATGAAGCGCCACCGGTAGTGGCGAACTCATCTGCTGAACAAGTTGTTGATCAACCTTTAACTCTTCACGAAAAGGTTGATGCAAATCAAACAAACGAAGGTGGTAGTAAAACCCCACTCTTGGCGAATGTGTCACCTGAACAGAGACGGTTGAAGGTCGTTGTTCCTGCCTCTAGGAAGACGACAACATCGAAGAATTACGCTAACCAACCGGGTGTGGATGATGACTTCCATGAGGATTCTGATGATGATCTAGGTGATGATCAATCGTCACTTGAGAAAGAACAAGATGATGGTGTTTCCTAACCGAAGAAGAGACTTCTCAAGCTTCTCGCGCGATGCAATAGGAATGCGTCCTCTATGGTTGATCACAGAACTGAAGTGTCTACTATCGATAAAATGAAAGATCCTAAGAATAACAACCCCAAAAGAAAGGCAAAGGGTAAGACATGTCAAATTATTGTTTTTTCAACATTCAATTCGGGTATATATATATGTGCAATATCTACCTTTAGTTTTAAGCATAATTTGTTCTAAATCATAGCTAACATGTGCATGCAGAATTGATGGTTGATAAGGATGAAGATGAAACAGTGGCAAGTTTGAGGACCAAGAGAAAAACTGATAAGCCTAGAGATGATTATAAGGATGATGAAGATGTCCCCGTGACGCTGCGCAAGTCTCAGTTGGAGAAAAGGAAGAAGAAGGTTTTGGATTTGGGAAAAACTGATTCTGGTAAGTTTATATTAATATATATTCTTGTGCATCTTAATAAAACTTCATATGAGTTGACTGAGAGTATGTGTTATGTTATAGGTTCAAAGTCTGAGAAGAAGGACAAAGGAAAGGCGCCGATGCTTGAACCGGAAGACGATGGGGATGATTTTGCTGAAGACCTGCCCCTGACATTGCACAAGCCTCGGTTTGATCAAAGGAAGAAGAAGGGTGGGTCACATATAGTAATTGTAGAAGTTAAGATGAAAAAGGACAAAAGCAAGGCAAAACTGGAGGAACCTGAGGATGTAGAGTCGGATTCCGACGATGAAGCAGCTCGTCCAGTGATGAGGAAATAAAAGAAGTTATTCCCTAAGATCAAACACCGGGGTCAACTGTCTATCTTTGTTGAAGCAATACAAAAAATGAATGCGGTTCAACGGAAGCAGGTGGCAGAGATTGGGTTCGAAAGTTTGCTAAAGCTGTGTTCGTTTGAAATTCCACGGTACGTGTTTTCATTGTATGAAGGTGATTTACAATTATTGTTGTAGGCATACAATATGGTTGATGATATTTAAATTTAGAACTATGATATTCATGATAACACATGTTAGTATTCATGTTATCAATATTGGTGTTTTGATATTATTGTATTAATTTGTGAAGCTTCAGATTCATTAAATTTCATATGATATTCTTCAGATGTCAATGTTGTTTCATGTATTTGATTATGATATTCGTATTGAATAATGTGTAAGTATTCTACATTTTGTTAGTATTATTCGGGTTTGATTATAGGTTGTTCATGCTGTCTTGATGATATTCACATTTAACATGTTATTCAGGTCTGTATTAAGAATATTCAGATTATTCAGATTTATAGTAGGAATATTCATAGTATGCATGTTGTTAGTGATATTAAGGTTTTATAATAGGTTGTTCACGCTTATATTAGGTATATTCATGTATAGTATGGTGTTATTCATGTTATGTTATGTGTGTTCAGTTATTTTTCTTAACCAGTTGTGCATATGGTTGATGGATATACTTATCAATTGTCAATGTTGTTTGATTTTTTGAAATATGATATTCAATCTTAATACTGTAAAATTATTCAGATTGGTCTTAGTATTTATTTTTTATAACATGTTATTCATGTTTTCATAAGAATATTCATGTTTAGCATAATGTTATTCATGGTATGTTAAATGTGTATTTCATTTTTTAGCCATTTGTGCAGATGGTTGGTGGAGAATTATTATCCAAGGAAAGCCAAGATAATTCCACCTAATGGCTCTGCCTTGGAAGTATCTAACATAGATGTGGGGATATGCATAGGTATTCCACGCGACCAAGTTGAGGTTGTCAAGGTTGATCCTAAAACCAAAATGTATGTAATGGACACTTGGAGGAATCATATCGGGAGGAAGAATCACGAAATCAAAAATTTAGATGCGGCCAAGAAAATGTTAGAGTGTGACAAAGGGGGTAAAGAGTTCATCCAAGATTTCATCGTGCTTTTCCATTCTTGCATCGTCGAACCGCAGCAAAGTGGGGCTGCTACCCAGATTCTAGTGCGTACCTTGGTGTAGCTTTGTCATAAAATGTCGATGGGTTGGCATCGATGAATTGGTGTAGCTTTGTCATAAAATGTCTAATCGAAGCTAAGAAGAAATGGGACAGCAACACCAAAGCTTACTTCACGGGTCCCTTGTTTTTTCTGACGGTATGTGTTGTTTAGGTATAGTCATATAGTTTTATGGTAGTCACATTATTTTAATGAGCTTTTGTTTTTCATGTTGCAAGTATTCTATCTGAACAGAGTGGTATTGTACAATCAGAAAGACACACCAAGACAAATCCCTGCATTTCTTGGATGGACTGATGAGCTGGTTACGAAGAGGGAGATTTCTAAGATGCGTTATGGAGGTTTTGGTGACGGAAATGCGGAGCCCCAACAGCAAATCCCCGATTTGCCAAATGTAAATCACCACAACGAAGCACGAGTAGATGAGCTGAACCAAAAACTGGTTAGTTTATGTTATTCAGTTGTTATATATTAGTGTGAGTTAGATATATTCAAACTTTGTGTAGTGATATTCATCCATGAATATATGGTGATAGATATTTATACATTCTATCTTGTTATGCATATTATTGGCTATGATATTCAAGTTAAAATATTTTTTTGTTATGTTGTTTGTTATTCATATTACTGGCTATGGTATTCATTTAGTTATTGTTTTCTTATTGTAATTTTCAGGAATTTAATAGGTTATTGGGTCAAGACTTGAGAGAACTGGCGAATGTGATTATTCGAATTGCCGAAAAAACCAACAATGTCCCTGAAGAATGCAAGAATGATGAGATCTCAAAGGCTCCGATGGATACGGCGAAGGCACTGTTGGGTTCTAGAACAGATTCGTTGCATGAGCCGCAACTCGGTGTATCCAGTCAAGGGGGAAGGGCGCTGACACAATCTCAAGACCCGTTTTGGACAGATCCAGAGTTCATTAAGATGGTCGAAGAGATTGAGGTTGCGATCATGAGCCGTGCTGACATAATCAAGGCTGAGTACAAATATGTCGACTTCAACTATGACTTTCCTATATTTCTAAAGACCACTTTGCATGCTGCACGCTGGTGATTCAAGGATATTCGAGGAAGGTGGAACGTCCAGGCAGAAGGTCGAACACACCGTTCAAGAGGACACAATTATGGAGAATGCTCAACAGGTTGGTTGTTAATCATTTACTCATAATCCTTTAATTCATTTCAGTCATTCATATAGCTGATATTCCAAAAATTCAATAGGTTGAGACAGAGACTATTGCTGAGGAAGTATGTGGACATAATGTTCAGGTTACAAATGATGGTCAAAAGGTGAAATAAAATAAATATTGTTATGTGCGTTAATAAATATATGATCATTTCAAAATCCATTATCTAAACTTCTTTATATAATTATTTCAAGGATGTTGAAGGAACAACGGTTGAAGAGGCTCATGTTTCCATTGCAACGACTGATGCACAACAGGTATTAAATAAGAATGCATTGTTATGCATGAGGGTTATGTATATTCATGATTATCATTTCGATATTCATATTTTTTGCAGTATGTATATGTGTTGTTATTCTCATTTCAACCATATGTCATATTCATGATATCAGGGCTAATATTCATGACGTATATGTTGATATTCATTTATCTTCCTAATTGTGTTCCCAATTTGTCTTCAACAGCCGCAATCTAACCCGGACGATGTTCTCAATGATGTATTGAATGAAATTGTTGTTGAGCATCAAATCAATGAAGGTTTGTGTGAGTCTGAGGCGCCGAATGTGACAAATGTTCAGCTAGTTCCTGTGATGAGCGAGTCGGTGAAGCCGAAACAGAAAACATCAGAGAAGAATCTGGCTCCGATAAGGAGGAGTAGTAGATTGGTGGAAAAGAGATGATGTTGATTTTAAATTATGTGTATGTTGTCTGTAAATTTTTGTTGTCCCAAATGTGGGTGAACCATTATGTATATGCCTTAAGATAAGGCGTCGTAAGTCAGTAGTGATGCATGTTTTGTATGTTGAACAAGTGAACGAATATTGGATGGCTTACATGCCATAATTTTGTATGAAGATAACGTGTAACATGACATTAACATCTATGATATTGTAGTACCCTAAGTAACTTGTTATAATTCCATGCTCAGACTTAGGATTATTGTTGTCAATATATGCTTCATAGATTAATATTTGGTAGCATATATCCCCTTTGTCATTCAATTATTCATGTTTTTTGAAGGATTATTCATGGTAGAGTAAATTATACATTCGGTTGACTATCTAATATTCAGGCTTTGGAAAATTTTCAAGCACAAGGAGATGACTTTGTGACACCGTTAAATCATCCCAAACAAAAGTCGAAA